>OX421480.1:20021183-21440955 GCA_949126895.1 Eilema caniola
AGCGGGGCGTGAAAAAGCATCTGATGAGGCCGTCAAGCTGAGTGCCACCATTGTTAACATGGCACGTGTATATAATGGTGACCCTCTTTCTTGAGACTTTACCTTCAGCTTACCATCAGGCGAGGTAAAGTCAAATTGACGTGTCCTATGTATAAAAAAAAAAAAATTACACTATTGTCAAAAAATATTTATTTATTACAGTATCAACGAGTTTTATATACTTACATACTTACATTATCATGTGTTTAATTTCTGAAATAATTAACGTGATTCTGAATAGGAAAATAACCGTTTTTACATTTTTTATTTCTCTAAATAAGTCTATTAGTGCAATCAATTGATTTTTGAGTATTACTAAAGATATTTTCTTAGTATCGGTACCCCATAATAGTCAATCAATCACTCACTGCAGTCCATTGCCGGACATAGGCCTCTCCCAATGTGCGCCATTTTGACGATCCTCCGCTTTCCCCATGCTAGTATTCTTTAAAAAAAGAGATAACGTCGGAACTGCATAACGAATTGGATGAAAGGCACAGAGTCAATTACTTATGGAATAGCAAGCTTTTTATAGTTGTTCGCTGCTCTTTCACGCATAAATTTAGAACTTCAACCCTAAATGCTATATTTTTCGATCATGTTACTTTGTAAGTCGACGTTTCGGGTTCATACCATGGTATCCCCCTTACCTGTAGGTACAACTCATTTGTATGATTCACAGCGCACCATTGAACTGAAATATTCATAAAGTCGAAATTTTAGGGTCTCCAAACATCACCCTAACGTCTGCATAAATTAGAATGGGACATATGGCGTCAACCCTCATTCGCCCACTATAATATGCAGATAAGTCTTTCTGCACGCAACCCCAAGGATTATCTTGGGGTGCATGTACTGTCTGTGGGTAGGTAGGTACAAAATATTCATACACTCGTATATTTTTAACCGACTTCAAAAGAGAAGGAGGTTCTCAATTCGTCGGAATATTTTTTTTAATATAGGTATGTTCACCGGTTACTCAAAGAGGCCTGGGCCGACTTGCAAAATATTTTTTTTATTTGATTGGCTATACTTCACAGGTAGTCCCATAGTCATCAGGTAGGTAAGGATCTGATGATGATATGCTTAAGAAATTGGTTGAATTCTCAACATTATATAACAACTACATAGTTTTAGGACAATCCTGTGACAAGGTAATATTGCCGGTAAAATAAGTCATTAGTTTTGGTATAAACGAGGTGTAATTACAATTCCCCCTACTCATACACACTCCCTTATTTGCATGTTCACTTTATATACCGTGGTTTAACACGGCATAGCACACTGGTGTGTACATCCCGATGTACAGTCAACAAAGAAGATACGGTTGCACTTTTACATATAAAGTTGTATGTAAAGGTGCATCTGTATATCTTTTGTCGACTGTACATCGATATTTATGTACATCGGGTAAGTTTTCTAGCTGATATAGACAGCAATATACTCCTAAATGCCCATATAAATTTATATCTATCAGACTCACGCATTCGAGAATATTTTCTTAAAATCCCACCTGACCTTCCATAAGTACCTACCACGTAAAAACTACAAAATCACGTATAATAAAGCTGTAACCCCATTTCACTTTATTCGTTCGCGAAATTGCGTCTTAAAATGTATTAGGCCTGACCAATCACTACAGCTAACGGGCGGACGTGTCTGTCTGTGACGTATTACTTTTATGGTTCAACTAACTCTCCCTCTTATTGCTAGGGGAAGGCAAGTAGGGGTGTTAAGCTTAGGAGGACTTAGACGAGGAAAATGGACCAGGAATCTGTTTGGCAACTTTAGGTTTGGCGCATATAGGTTTCTTTTTTCTTAAAAGTATTGTTTTGGCTTTTAAATAAATCCGACTGAACACGTATATAAGTTCTTTTGGCTTTTAAATAAATCCGACTGAACACGTATATAAGTTCTTTTGGCTTTTAAATAAATCCGACTGAACAAGTATACAGGGTGTATTTTTGAAACGGGGCAGTAAGGGCAAGTACCCTAACTGTTGCAGTTACAGCAAAACGTTCTTAGAAGACCTTCCCTAACTTTTTGACATATTTTGAACTGCATTCACAGATTTTGTAAAAAACTTACAGTTGGCAAAAAAAATGCAAAAAGTGCAAAAAATTTTATTTCTGTCTTTTCTAGTACTGAAAGCTAAAATGGTCCCATAGAGTTTTTTGATCCCCACATGAAATACGAGGGTCAAACTGAAAGTTCTTAGAACTGGCCACTTATAAACAATATAATAAAAAAATAATTCTAAAATTTGAAAATAGAACTCTTTGCCAATATTACTGAGTATATATTTCATTCATTTGTCATTTGTTTTACGATTTGGCGGCAAATTGAAAATTGTCTGTGTCACGTCAACATGAATTTAACACGAGAAAATTTTCGTGCAATGATTTATTATGACTTTCGATGTCATTTAAGTTAACAAGAAAGTTATGATAGACTACGATTGGCCTTTCACGATGAAGCCCCATCTCGTGCGACTGTTTACAACTGGTTTAATGAGTTTAAACGTGGTCGCACTAATCACACTGATGATTTACGTGAGGGACGGCCTTCTACGGTGACGACTGAAGATAACATCTGTGTTGTGCGGCGTATGATAGAGACTGACAAAAGAGTGACCTATCAGCAGATTCGGACAAGCTTAGGCATCGGTATGAGTCAAGTGCACAAAATCCTCTACGAACATTTAGCGGTCAGGAAGCTTTGCGCCCGGTGGATACCTCATAATTTGACTGAGGCTCAAAAACTCCATCGTGTGGATTGGTGCCGTGAAATGATTAAAAGATTTAACGGAGGTGACTCAAATGCTGTGTTCGACATACTAACAGGTGACGAAAGCTGGATTTACTGTTATGATCCTGAAACCAAAAGACAATCTGCTCAGTGGGTGTTTCCTTTCGAGGAGTTGCCAACTAAAGTGAAGAGAGATCGAAGTGCGGTAAAAAAATGGTGGCCTCGTTCTTTGGAAGGATAGGTCATTTCGCAACAATTGTGTTAGAGGATCAAAAACAGTTTCTGCAGAATGGTACACTACCAATTGTTTGCCACTTGTCTTGGAAAAGTTCGAGAGAAACGACCTCGCAGTAGGATCCTCCTTCACCACGACAACGCCTCGTCGCACACCGCCAAGCGAACGATCGACTATTTGGCGACATCAAACGTTGAATTACTGGGTCTCCCGCCGTATAGCCCCGACCTCGCGCCTTGTGATTTTTATTTATTTCCAAAAATTAAAGAAAAACTTAAAGGAAAGCGGTTTATGAATGCTGAAGAAGCGGTGGCTGCGTATCGCGATGCCATTGAAGAGACCCCTAAGGACGAGTGGACAAAGTGCTTTTCCCAGTGGTTCCATCGCATGCAGCGGTGTATTGACGTGAATGGACAATATTTTGAAAAGATATAATAAAACTAATAACTGGCTAATGTAATCAGTTTTTGATTTTCTAAGAACTTTCAGTTTGACCCTCGTAGAATCGATTGGCATAACAAATTTTTTTTTAACTTTTTGCATTTTTTTTGCTAACTGTAAGTTTTTTACAAAATCTGTGAATGCAGTTCAAAATGTCCCAAAAAATTAGGGAAGGTCTTTTAAGAACGTTTTGCTGTAACTGCAACGGTTAAGGTACTTGCCCTTACTGCCCCGTTTCAAAAATACACCCCGTATAAGTCGCCACTCGTCTACAAAAATTTGCACAGTATGTCAATTCGTTTTTCAAATATTTAAGGCACTCATTCGTTATCTGATCTGTTAATTGATTGAAAATTATTATCTGGGAGCACGGAGAACCAAGCGGTTCGGTGACTTTTTTTCTTTGCCAGGACACGAGTTTCATTTGTCCTACAGTCCCGGTCTTAATGGACTCGGTCCGTTAAGCGGGGTGTGAAAGAGCATCTGATGAGCCTCTCAAGCTGAGGGCAATCATTGTAACATTATTGGTATTTGCATTGGTGCCCTCTTTCTGAGACTTTACATTCAGCTTAGGCGAGGTAAAGCGATATTGACGTATAACGAGAAGGCGGAAATACTACCGCAGTCAAGCCTTTCATAACATACTTTAAGGTGAAAGTAAAACTATATCTATATTTGCTTTCAGATTAGGTACCGACTTGTTTACCAACCCTTCTGCAAAGACGAGGGGACACGTCTCCTAATGTGTACTTAACTGAGCCGAGGACGTATCCTGAAAGGAACCTAATCCAAAAGTTTACACTTGTGAAACTTTAAGAGGATGCCACTTTGGTAAAAGTACAAACATCCCGAAATTTGTACAAATATTGAGTTTGGCACAAAGTCGATGTCGCGTTCCTCTCTCTATTATATGGGTAGAGACTGTTATCATGATATAAAGAGGACTTGGCTGACTGTGGCTTCTTTCTCTCCTATGTTGTTTTTGTTAACATTATGTACAGTCACCAACAAAAAAACTCTAACTTACTTTCGTAATTTATTTTTGTACAAAACTATTTTCGTAAAATCTTTTGTTATTCGACTGTTTAAAATAAACTGTGGCAAAGTACAAGTGAAGTTGTTATTCAATATGTTTTGTTTAAATTAACATGTTTGAAGTAATTATAATAATAATTTATAAATATAAATGTAAATTTTATTCAAAAAATTTCGTAAAATGATTATAACTAAATCTTTTTTTAGATGGCTTCTACATCACAATTAGACGTGGATACCTAGACTAGTAATTCAAAAAATTTAAAGTTAAACTCATGTGACGACTAATGCACGTTCGATTCTCGCCTTAAAATATTTTTCATCCCACCATCTCGGAAAGAGTATTTTTGCTCTACGATATCCGAGTGAAAAAGTCGTTTTAATCCTCTAGAGGAGAAAGTAAATTAATTTTAAAACATCGTGTGCCACTAATTTTGTCTATTCAAAACCTGAGATTTTCTTAAGTTTACGCGAATCATTCATTGAAATAAAACCAATTTTAACGGATTTTGTCGCAATTGTTTTCTTTTATTTACTTTTAACCCGACGTTTCGGCTACTTTTGAATAGCCATGTTCGCGGTTTGACTAAGGATGGTAGTTGTCATATAGTTTAAAATGTAAGCACAGTGTAAGTTAGCTCAAAGTACCCGAATATAAGTCTTGCTGTATTTTGCTGTTTACTAGGTGATTAAGTGGATAACTGGGTCCCAGGCTGGTGGTACGCTCCAACCATCTTCTCTATTAAAATTAGGGTGTTTTTTAATTGCTATAGCCTTGCGAATCATTGTTGGTATATGTCCATGTTCTTTTGCGAGTATCTGTGGTTTATTAAACCTTGTAATTGTTGGTACCTTTTTGCACGGCGTTGGTTTAATATTCAAAACATCTTTAAATCTACCTCCATGGTGCCAAATTTATAATCAATTTTTTTGTATTTGTTAAAACCTCCGACTCGGAGCTCCTTGGTGTACTTTTGTGTAAATTCGCTTTGCGTGCACCATTTAATAATAGTCATTTCCTCACTAAAGTGGGATGACTAGTTGCGTGTTGCACTTGAGTGGAAAGATTTTTCACCTTGCGCTCGTCGCTCGCTATCGCTCAAGATTTTACACTTTCGTATAACTATTAATTTTTCAATTACAAACTGCCTGATAGTTAGCAATAAGACTCAATATAATGTAACTGATGATATCGGACTGTATACTACGTACTGTTACACTGGCAACCCTAAGCCTTTCTGCTAATTCAGCCTATCTTTACGCCTTAGTCAGCGTCTTTCACGCATCCGACGACATCACCCCACACCTGCAGGTTAGACCTCCCGTGACATCCAGAGCAATCGGTCGTGCTACCAGTTCCGTGCTAAATATTCATATTTTCTGTACCAAATTAATTAAAATTAATTCAAGGTTACTCGCATCTTTTTTTTTTTAAAACCCAAATTCGGTGGGCCCGCGTAATATTTGGTGGCAGCGGTGGGATCGTAAGGGGTCCCTCGGGAACGTCTCCGCTCAATTTCGCCGAAACTAGTGCTCGCGCGTGGCCTTGTGAGTGAACCTTCCAGTGAAACTGTAAAAGTGAGTGCAAACCGCTGAAAAACGAACCGTGTACCCTGACCCTTACTGTGACTTTTGTGCTACTTTACTGCTAATTCCTGTCTACCACTGTATTCTACACCTACGGCCAGAATAATCTTCAGGTGTGACACCCTGAATCTGCGACGAATATCTCCTGAATACTTTCGTAAACGCTACGAACCGGCACTTCGAATTCTCGACCTTCAGCGCCTTCTCGCCGACTCTGTTCCTGCTAAACAACAAAATCCTATGAGCTGCAAATACATCAATATGTTCCTGATAATCTTGTGAGTTAATTACATTCAACTTTAACTAATCAGTGCTACTCAGTGATTTAAAATAAATTCGTAATACAACATTCTAAATCAATAAAGTGCCAGATTTACATACATTCTAAACCAGTGTTCATTGATACTTACTGTGCTAGTAATTATACACAAAACCTTTGTTTACATTCCATTTCATAAAAAAATAAATTACAGTTGTGTTCTAATTCGTATTAAATAATATACACCAATTTAAACTGAGAGCGCCGAGTACCGATAACGCTCTCCGCCCACGCTTAACGTCTGGACGAGCTTCTAAGTACAGATAAAAATTGCATTCCATTGACACAGTACAATCTTCTGAACATCTTAATTATAAAGTTATAACCTTGAATAACTTACATAGTAATTTCTACAAAACATATTTTATTTAATATATATTTTAAATTGTCAAAATGGGGAAGACAGAAGAAACTCTGCCCTCATTTTCTGGCATTACTGTCCCAATTACCGCAACGGTCCCAACTGCCCCAAGCTCTGAAATCAACATAAGTATCCTTATAAAATTCATTACGAAATACGATGGGACCCGTGAAAAGCTAGACCCATTTTTAAATAATTGCAGAAGCGCCATTGACTTAGCAAACCAGACGCAAATACCCATTTTATTTAAATACATTCTAAGTCAGTTAGAAGGTAAAGCACAAATAGCTTGTTCCTTAAAAGAATTTGAGAACTTTGATCAACTAGAAGCTTTTCTGAAAAACTTATACGGAGAACGTAAACACTACGCATACTTACTTGCCGAACTTCAGGAATGTAAACAAGGGCCTAAGGAAACTGTCAACCAGTTCGCCCTCAGAATCGAAACTTGCCTATCCAAATTGCTGTCCGAAATTAATTTGACAGTTCCTACTTCAAAAAAGAAAACGGAAAGGAAGGGCGAACTAGCTGGCCGTGCCGCTGCGATGCAAGACTTAGCTGTTCATACCTTTGTTATCGGTCTCTACCCCTCACTGTCAACAATTGTACGATGTCGCGACCCCGAATCCTTAAACGATGCTATAAGTTACGCATGTGAAGAGGAGAAAATCCTAAATTCTAGAAAACAATTGACCTCTGTACCATTCGCTAACCAGAACCGTAATAATGGTAAATTTCCACCTAGAGAATTTCAAGGTCGTCCTCGTCCAAATGACTCTCAAACCTCACATCCCACGAACAAGAGTGACATTATATGTAGATATTGTAAAAATATCGGACATAGCATTGAAAATTGCCGTAAACGCCAATTTAACAATAACCGCCGCAATCAAGGTCATCCGGGTTCAAGTTCGACCCAACGTCCTCGTGACGTTCACGCTACATTTTACAACCCCGAGGAGGCTCCCACTGACCTAGTTGAGCAACCCGATAGAAATTTAAACTAATAAAATTTCCCGAACAGTATCGCACGGGAAATGTATCATTCAAAGCCGATACGGGAGACCCTCTGAAATGCGCCATAACTAAATCCGCTGTTCCTAATACTAAATCCGCTGTTTCTAATACTAAATCCGCTGTTTCTAATACTAAATCCGCTGTTTCTAATACTAAATCCGCTGTTTCTAATACTAAATCCGCTGTTTCTAATACTAAATCCGCTGTTTCTAATACTAAATCCGCTGTTTCTAATACTAAATCCGCTGTTTCTAATACTAAATCCGCTGTTTCTAATACTAAATCCGCTGTTTCTTATACTAAATCCGCTGTTTCTAATACTAAATCCGCTGTTTCTAATACTAAATCCGCTGTTACTAATACTAAATCCGCTGTTTTTAATACTTTATTAAACACTATTCCTTGCGAAACTTCGGTGATGAATACCGAAGCTGCTATTGGAACAAAAATATACGAAGTTATGTCAAATAGCCCCAAACGGTTTTTGCCGCATGTGATCTTAAAAACGGCGTTAGCCGATTCTCCCCTAACGTTCTTAGTTGACTCAGGATCGATGGTAAGTCTCATCAAACAATCTTCGATCCGAACAATGCCGTTGCTGAACGAAAATTGTATAATTTTGTTAAAAGGTATTGACACCGGAGATGATCTAACACGCACTCTGGGTAGTTTTCAGATGAGCATTCTGTCAGAACCCGAAATAGCATACACCTTCCATGTAGTGGATAATATAAACCTGTCTTACGACGGAATCATAGGCTCTGATCTCTTAAAAGATTTAGACTGCGCAATAGATTACAACCAAAATGTTTTGAAAATTAAAGGAAATCATTTGAAACTAAATTTCTGTAATCCTGTTTATACCATTTTACCACGTATGGAGACTATCATTGAATGTTCAGTATCTAACCCTCAAGTAAAACAGGGTCTCGTCCTAGACCAAAAGATTCATGAAAATCTGTTGATCGCTAATTGCCTAGTTACGGTTAAAGAAAACAAAAGAATTAATATATCTGTTGTCAATACCTCTGAATCCCCAATTACTCTAAAATCTAATTTGAATATTGAACTTACTCCCATTCATCCTTCTACGGAACTGCGCGAAATGTTCCATACTACTTCAGTTTGTCACGATCAAAACACTGACTCCTACCTACGAACTCAAGAAGTACTAAATCTTCTCCGAGCCTCACATCTTAATCCTGAAGAGACAAATGCCCTTCATGACATCTGTTCTGCATACTCTGACATATTCTTTATTTCCGGTGATAAACTCTCCTACACTGATGTTCTTAAACACGCTATAACAACAACTGCTCCAAACCCTATAAACGTGAAATCCTATCGCTTTCCCGAAGTCCATAAAGAAGAAGTTAACAAACAAATAGATCATATGCTGGATCAAGGGATTATAAAACACTCTAATTCCCCATGGTCATCACCAATCTGGATCGTTCCCAAAAAGCTTGATGCATCTGGACAGCGTAAATGGCGGATAGTCATCGACTACCGTAAGCTGAACGATGTAACTATTGGTGACTGTTACCCTATTCCGCAAATATCTGAAATATTAGATCAACTTGGTCAAAGCAAATACTTCTCCACACTGGACCTTACCTCAGGGTTTCACCAAATTTTAATTAAAGAAGAAGATGCTCCTAAAACGGCATTTAGCGTACCCCAAGGGCATTTCCAATTTACTAGAATGCCGTTTGGTCTAAAAAATGCCCCTGCCACATTCCAGAGGTTAATGAACACCGCTCTATCTGGTCTGCAAGGCATGAGCTGTTTCGTATACCTTGACGACATTGTAATTTATAGCCACAGCCTAAGCTCCCACATAGAAAACCTCTCATCGGTATTCCAAAGACTGCGACAATTTAATCTCAAACTCCAGCCCGACAAGTGCGAATTTCTTAGACGGGAAGTCGCATACCTCGGACACTTAATAACTCAAGATGGAGTAAAACCTAACCCCGAAAAACTAAAAGCAGTCACAAAGTTCCCTACTCCTAAATCCCCTAGAGACATAAAGTCATTTCTAGGACTTGTTTCCTATTATCGCAGATTTATCCCCGATTTTTCAAAAATAGCTAAACCACTTACACAACTACTAAAGAAGAACATACCTTTTCTATGGGAAAATCAGCAACAGCTCGCATTTGACGAACTAAAACATAAACTTACCTCTGCTCCTGTCCTCGCATATCCTGACTTCTCCCTTCCCTTTATATTAACATGTGATGCCTCAAACTATGCCATCGGTGCTGTTTTAAGCCAAGGTCCAATCGGTAAAGATAGACCAATAGCTTATGCGTCGCGAACACTCAATAAATGCGAATGCAACTACAGCACTACAGAAAAGGAACTCCTAGCTATCATATTTGGCTGCAAAACATTCAGACCATATATCTATGGTCGAAAATTCCAAATTATTACTGACCATAGACCATTAAAATGGCTCTTCAATCATAAAGATCCGAGCAGTAAATTGCAGAGATGGCGATTAAAATTAGAAGAGTACGATTACGAAATCGGTTATCAGAAGGGAAAACTTAACGCAGCTGCTGATGCACTCTCTCGGTATCCTGTAAACCCTATACAAAATGATGGTATTCTTAACCTCGACCAAAACATAAGCCCATTTAATGACGATCACAACCCCGACTTCAGTCCTCCAAACTTACCAGATCCAGTCCAAAATCCTTTAGTAGAACCGCAACTTCCAGTTCCATCCTATTTAAACCCTGACTTACCTTCGTTATCTCAGCCTGATCGTCCGCAAACTCCTACATTCGAAGAACCTGAAACAGAACAGAATCCCCTAACCGAACTGCAACCCGTTCCAGGTCCTAGCCCTGCTCCAAGCCTGTATCCTGAAATAATTATTAACCCTGAAATCACTGTCTTTCCATCACCGTCTCCCTCACTTAATTCACCTGAAATGATCATAAATCCCCAAGACCCTATCGATAATCCACTCGAAGTTCTTGATGTCAATGATGATAATTACTCCCAATTCCTAAAAACCATGAACAGTAGAAACTTCGAATCGAATGCCAAAATACTAGAAGCTAACTCGAGCATCCTAACTAGTCCCGACAAAGTAATAATTATTCCTACATCTATTGACCTCGATGAGAGTAATCTTCACGTTGAAGATATTTTAAATGAATTAACGAATAAAGAAGAAATCATTAACAAAGAAAAAACACTCCATTCATATTTAAATTTTGAATATAAAGGCGCTATCGTATATTTCCTATTTACTAAAGTCAACCACTTTGATAGCGCTACCTACGAAGATCTTTATATTAGTCTTAAGAATATACGTAACAACTTAATTATAACATCACCATCGGGTATTAGCATAACAGATTTTAGAAATCCTTTCGAATCTCACTCATACACTAAGCTATATAACATAATACTATACTTATTTCACAATGTCGATTCATTTATAACGATTCACCGTAATGTAATTATATTCCCATCGTTGAGTGAGATTAAGAAAATACTTAAAGAAAATCATGACATACCCATAGCAGGTCATTTAGGAACTATAAGAATGCTCAAAAGAATCCAAGAAAAATATCATTGGAAGGGTATGCGTGGTGACATTGAAAAATACGTCAAGTCATGTAAACTCTGTCAAGAAAATAAAGCGCTCCGAAGAATAAACCGAGAGCCAATGAAGATCACCACGACTTCCACAAACCCATTTCAACGCGTCGCTATGGATATAGTCGGTCCATTACCTGAAACAACTCCTGCAAAACTAAAATACATATTAACCCTTCAAGATGACTTAACTAAGTTCTCCTTAGCCTATCCTCTTCGATCTACTACTGCAGAAGAAACCAGCGACTGTCTAATACACTTTATTTCATTATTCGGTATACCGAAAACCATACTTACCGATCAAGGTACAAATTTCACTGCTGACCTATTTAAAAGGACTTGTGACTTCTTAAAAATTAAACAACTGTGGTCCAGTCCTTACCACCCTCAAACACAAGGCGCTTTGGAGCGCAGTCATTCTACACTAAAGGAGTACCTGAAATCATTCGTAAATAACGACCAAGATGACTGGCATCGTTACGTCTACACTGCTATTCTAACTTATAATACTACTATACATTGCACAACCAACTACACACCGTATGAACTGCTTTACGGACACAAACCCTTCATACCAGATTCATTGTACGACTGCTCCCCTGACGCCACTTACCCTGAGTATTTAAAGATGTTGATGCATCGATTTAAACACACTAGACAAAAAGCTATAGAAAACATTAATAATTCTAAAGAGAGATCGAAAAGATATTACGATGCTCATACGAGACCAAAACAATATAAAGTCGGAGATCTGGTTTACCTCCGAAATCATTTAAGGCTTAGAAAAGCGCTCTCGCCTATATGGAAAGGACCTTACAAGGTTATCAAAGTTCACGACAATAACACTGTAACCCTACTTATTAATAGACGACACATCACACATCATTTTGATCAAATAAAACTAGCAACACCTAATACCGTATAATAAGTAATATCATATTTGGATATTTCAGAACTGCTCTTCTACTATTTCCTACTGCATCTTTCTCCAGCCAAGAGCTTGTTAAACAACTGGACAAAAGCCCCGGGATATATTTTAACCCTACTAGTACCATGAAAATAACCAGCGACCGCGCTTATTTGGTTATTCCAGTAGATTTAAGTTTTATTAAGCCCCATTTAGATAATATAAATAGCATTTTAGGGACTACTAGATTCCTATGTCATCAAAATGAAGCCATAGACGATTTTCAATGCCAAAATATGCTCCAACCTCTTACCTCATTATATGACGACGTTAGCCGCGATTATGATTCTATCTCACATCTAATGTCACCAAAATCTAAAAGATCAGCGTGGATTTCTGGAATAGGTACAATAATGAAAACAGTATTTGGAACAATGAATGAGGACGACTCTGAAAAAATTAATGACGCCATTGAAAATATATATTCAAATGAAAAACAATTAAAATCCTTAATAAAGCAAAATATCTTATTCTCTAAATCCGCAATCATTAATTTCAATGATACTCTTTACACCATTTCTAAAAACGAAGCTTATTTAAATGACGTCATGGATAAATTAGTTGTAAGCTTTAAAAATATAACAGTAGCTACTAATGAGTTAATGTTAAGGAATAAGATTAACGAAATTATTAATGTATTACATGCAAGTTTACTTACCTTATCTTTTAAGGTCGAAGATATTGTTAACTCCATCATCTCGGCTGGTAGTAATACTTTGCATCCTGCTATTCTAACGCCGAAACAATTGTTTCATGAGTTAGAACAAAACTCTAGGTACTTACCTAAATATAGCGAATTTCCTGTAGCCCTGGAAATTAGTAATGTAATCTTACTTCTAAGGATATCTGAATTAGTTCCCTATTATATTAATAATAAGATTATATTTGTAATAAATATTCCCCTAGTATATCAATCCGATTTTGATCTTTATCAAATAATACCAATACCTGTACCCCATAATACTAGTTTGCCAAGTTCCTATGCAATGATTGTACCAACGGACAACTATATTGCTATAAATAAAGAAAAATCAGCATACTGTACTCTTAAAGATACAACATCCTGTATTTCACTAAATAAAAACAATTTAATTTGTGATGTCTCTAAAATCCTATTGATTGGTCCAGAACCTATCTGTGAAATAGAACTATTAACTAAATTTGTAAAAGACTTACCGTCCCAATGTGAAACTAAATTTATTTACGGTAATGTTAACATTTGGCAAAGCCTTGGAGCTAATAAATGGATCTTTGTACTATCCCAAATGACGAAACTGTCACTCCAATGTAATTATAATGTTACAGAAACAATTATAAGTGGAACGGGCCTGTTAACCCTAAAACCACACTGCACTGCATTCTGTAGAAATATTAAACTGTTGTCAATGTCAGAAATAGTATTCAATATACCTACAAAGGAAATTTACTTAGATTTTAATTTAATAGAAGACAAATGTTGCACTTTAAATAAATTTAAAGAACTCAAAATTAATGTTTCTAGCTCAACTATAAATAACATTGATCTGCAAGGTCTAAAAGACCTCAAAAGTGTAGCAGACCAAAACCTTTTCTCACTTAACAGTTTTGATATCGACCCTACAAATAAAATCCTAACACATATGAGTTTTTCAATATCGACTATCATACTATTTCTGGCATCACTATTTGGCATACTTCGATATAGGAAATATATAATTAAGAAATGTAACACGAAAACTGTAAAAGATATAGATGTAAATACTGATGAACCGATAGCACAACCTACTCGTCCCAGATTAAGAATTATTGAATAATCCTTCAAATCCTTCTAACCCCAGACCTTTCCAATATTCCTTTTTCAGTAAACTCACCTTTCAGGGGTAAGTTTACTCTTGGCCGGGGAGGTGTTACACTGGCAACCCTAAGCCTTTCTGCTAATTCAGCCTATCTTTACGCCTTAGTCAGCGTCTTTCACGCATCCGACGACATCACCCCACACCTGCAGGTTAGACCTCCCGTGACATCCAGAGCAATCGGTCGTGCTACCAGTTCCGTGCTAAATATTCATATTTTCTGTACCAAATTAATTAAAATTAATTCAAGGTTACTCGCATCTTTTTTTTTTTAAAACCCAAATTCGGTGGGCCCGCGTAATAGTACGACTACTACCTACTTATATCTAGTTATATTATTATATACAGGGTGGAAGATTTTAACCTTACCTGGAGGGGAAGTACTCTTAATACTGAAGATAGCGAATTTCACTAAAAGGAAACATTCCTTTATTTTTAAAAAGAAACAAAACTGCTTTCAAACATTTTCAGAAACGACATAAATAATCCTGCTGAGCGGGCGCACGAAAAAAGGGACAAGAATTTAAATCTGGAATTTTATTGTTACTGTGACATCAGATGGACCTTTGAATTCAAAGTGCTTTATTTCGTCAAATTGAATTTATTATAAGTTTAGATTTCAGGGATTTCCTTTCAAATAATTTACCATGTCTGTTAGAGAGATATGATATTTTTGACACTCGATTGATGCCATAAAAGTACAGGTGTTACTTTTTCGGGTTTTAGTCGGTTCGATTACCGGGTATGGCAAACCAGTTTTCGAAAACCTGTGAATGCCGTTTTGTTTCTTTTTTTTAATTAAAGTAATGTTTTCTTTGAGTGAAATTAGCTATCTTCAGTAAGGTCAAAATCTTCCACCCTGTATAGTTATATTATATAGGTATATTATTGATTCTAGCCATCTATGTATATCTAGTTTCTGTATGGTATGCTGTATATATACTTTAGTATAGAATCAATAAAAATGCCTCACAAATGTCGTCTGTTCGTAACGACTATCGTCTGGGGATGACTGAGCACGGCTTGTTGCCTAAAACTACTAGGCTAGGCAATGTTTCTCAACGTTTGGTCGGGGTCCGAGCATGTAACCTTTTGTCGCTGGCAGGGATAAATGAAGAAAGAAAATCCAATTATTCCTACAAGTGCGTTTGGATATGGATAATTACGCAACAGAAAATTATAATTATGTCCCTACCACGAATATTTAGAAAAATAATCCAAGTATCCCTACCGGTGGAGATATACAGTATTAATGTGAATATATTATGAAATAGCCCACAAAATTTATGTAGTCGTAGCACTGAACTGTTATACGCAAACATTGCACACCAGACAAATCCTAGGGATTTAAGGTGTGCAATGTTTGAAAAAAGGATCAGAGAATGATGAGTTTGTGTTGTTATAGTGTAAGGAGTGGGTTCACGTAGTGCAATGACTAGGATTCTAACCCGGACTACTATAACCTATCTCTGACATCTCGAAGCTAAATTTCATCCACTGTTGCTGTTCTAGCGTGATTATGTATCCCCGACCCAAGACTCCAAAATATAAACTGGATGCAAATTGAGTTGATTGCGCCGTTGCTTTTCCACCAGTGCCTGTTGTTAGAATAAGCATCTTTTTCAAATAAATGAAAAAAAAAATGGAAATCTAATTAAAGGAACAATTTAATTTTTAATTATTTTGTTCACTCTTCGGTTTAAACTGTCCCTATTGTATTAAATGTGACACAGAATCAATAAAAGTTTCAGTTTTACAACTTTTTTTTAGGTGTAGTGTTCACCACATTTTATGTTGGGTATATTGGGTATATACTTTTTTTGGAGGTCACGCACTAAAAAGTTTGAGATACAATATAGCAACACGCCATTTTGAAGTTGGGCTCGGCTCCAACAAAATGGTCATTTAAGTTAAATACGCCTATTTTACTGCGTTACACAAGCAAATTCCTTCTGCGGAATGTATGGACAGCTTCCTAGATGGCTTCTCTTTAAGATTTTTAAAACTTCTACAGGAACGCACTAAGTATGTTTGTTTAAATATTAGTAATTGGAATTACAAATATTCTCCCTAAGCCCAAAATACAACGTCCCATACATTGGATAAGGTGTATGGAACCTCATCTTGACCCCCAGAGTCAAACCATCAAAAAGTTTTGCGGGTTGTGGATCATGGATGAGGAACACATTCCACTTGGGTTTGGGAGGTAACTCCTATGATATAAGGATCCTAACATTCAGATCATGATGATGACCTCGGGTATCTAGATACCCCGTTTATCCTAGGGAGGAAGTCCGTATGATCATAAAAAATATTCTCAGCAATTAACTCGTAACCATAATTAAGGTCGTACTATACCCACTGTAGGTAAGTAGGTTCTCTGACAAAGCTTGACCTTTTGAACATGTTGAAAAAAAAACATACTAATTCAAAAACGCGGAAAGAAAGATGAAGAAAAAAAACCGCGTTTTTAATTAACTGGTAAATAATACATAAACTTGAATAGAAAATAACGCGATGAAGGTTTGACACGTTGACGTAACGATATTCAAGACTGCGAATATGAATGTAACGCGGAACTAAACTTAATAAATAACCTTTTTATACGTTTTGCTCAACTGGGTGGCTAAACATGTTAGTTTAAACAATATTAGTGTGATAAAGAAAACTCGTATAATTGTAACATTGGAAAATCGACCCCAACTGAGATGATGTTCAGAGAATGATGATTCGACACAGCGTTTTAAGCCAAAGCACATGTCATATCTATTCTGTGCCCAAAGTAAGCATTGCTTAAAACTAGCCTATGTTACAGAGCCTAGAATTATTCATATCTATATCATATTATTATTAGATGCATTTTTTTTGTATATAAAAACATATTATGCCTACATAGAAACGCCCAGACCAATGCAAATATACATTTCATGCATATAATTTTGCATCGAGCGGGTATCGAGCCCGCACCCCCACGTCGAACGTTCTACCGCTACGTCACCGTTTCCGGCGATGTCATCCTCTACGACGCCAAGGCAGCAATTTTTGGGTCTACCCTTCCTATCGAGGCAACCATGGCCAAATCTCAATCAATAAACAGCAGTGCTCAAGAAGTCCAATCTTTGTTCGTAAGCTCATAACTTAAGAACGGTCCACAGATTGGCTCAGCCGGGGTGCGAGGGATATGTTACCAGTAGCAATCTCACCTTCGACATCAAATGGTCCAAGATCGTACGCCATCTTAAGTCATTTGTTGCTGGACGTGAGATTGTTTTAGTCGGTTCGAGTCTGAAATAACCACTCCCTGATGGCACCAGAAGGTTACCCACACTTAAAAATAAATGTTCCACCGATTTGAATTATTTCTGGAGGCTGATCCTCATGGTTGCCTGGAAGAATTGTCTTGTGCGATAAAGCTGTCAATTGTATGTATACCATACCTACTGCGATATTTTACCTACCATTTATTAATGTGTTCTTTTTTTGTGTACCATACAATAAAGAGATATTTAATTTTGATTTATTTGATCCTTCAATACGTTTAGATTTGTATAGCCTTGTTATGGACAACCTATATCATGACAATGATACAATCTTATCAATCTGAATCAATTACTTTGAGCGGCATTTTTATCTTCCATGTCGACGGAAAAGCCTTTATTCTATAGTTACATCTATGGCTATCACGTGTTTAGTAGAAAAACTAAATAAATAGTTTTAGTTCTTTTGTTTGTGTGAAGTGTATTAAAATGGCCATTTTGGATGATTTGCAGTTGACGAATCAAGTGGAGAAATTGGCACAGGTCAGCCGGGATCTTCGACGGAAACATAAGTCGTTACAGAATCAGGTGAGTGATTTTAATTTTCTATGACCCTCTTTCCTAAGCCTTCATCTTACCATTAGACGAGGTGTTGTCAAATTAACGTCTCCCATATAAAATAAAGTAGTGTAGTGTAGTGGACACATGATTGTGTTTCTGTTGATTCCATCTGTGTGAATAACTGTTGGTATACACAAGTATTTTATATCCAGCAGCCTTAGCATGTAGGTGAAGGCTCGTGTGTCTTGCTTTGGTTCGTAACCATGTGATAAGCGTGATGATCGCACCAATGTGATAACTGGATTTAGTGATTACGTGAAAGATGTTATACTATTTCATTGGTCGAACAGATACAAAGGACAAAAAACTCCGCCATGATTGATGTTGACAAAATAGTACCTTTGTCTCCACTAGGGGGATTCAGGGCCTGCACAGCATGTTAATAGGGACCGTAGCTCCCCTGAAAGGGGGGGGGGGGGGGTAAGGGACAAAGCCCTTTTCAATAATTTTACGAGAAGAGACACAACGTAAATGACTAATTAAATTCGACATGACTACATAAAATGTGTGTCATTATGTTTTTATAATGACAGCATCCGCTACTTATATTGAATTCGATTTATATCGAAATCATCTCGCATCAATTTAACTTACTAACATAAGTCCAAAATAATACAATATTTACGTACTTATAATTATTATTTTAAAGTTCGTTCAACATACGGAAATCTTACTCGGATCCGACTTCACCAAGGGTATGGTGAAATTTATTGTAGAACGAATACTATTACGAATAATATTATCCATAGCTTGAAACGAAATGACGCGACGTTTCCGCATACCAGGCTTTGCAATGGTAAGGGTGTGGGCATTAATACACTTCTAAGGCCGCCATTACTAAGGCTGTATTTCACCAGTGACACTTTACCAAGTCTGTATTTAAATTAAGCATGGCTTTCGAGTGTAATCAATGGAATGCATCGAGTAACACCAGAAGACTCAGTTTGAATGTGTATGATGAAATAAAGCCTAAATAAAATACTGGGCTATTAGTGCAAAACCATAGCAAAGCTTACCTAGGCTCAGCAAAGAACACGGAAAACATACCTGATTTTTGTTGTACTAGGAGTAGAAGCATCTAGGTTAAAGGGAGTAAAACCTACCTACATATTTGCATTAAGCAGGATTGAAACATACGATCTCTGTTGTATGCAGTTACCAATCTCTAGGGTGGTTTAGTGTTTTAAGACGCTTGTAAGACTGATCGCGTGAACTTGAATTGAGTTCCCATGAAATTACTTGTTGCGAAGAGATACCCCTTTCTCTCAACAATACGTCAGGGTCACTAACATTACCGGTCAAGGTCGGTCAGCGAGTATGCCTCCCCACTTAGCGAGATTTTCATGGTCGCCAAACGAGAATAACTTTGCGATTAATATCTTCGAAAGCAAGGTGGTACCACTAACAAAAATTTATGTTCGTGGTCCACCCAAGTGAACTGACGAGGTGTACTATGAACAATAACCGAACCAATCATAGATTATATGTAAGTAATCACGGGCTCAAAGGACTCAAGTCATTGATTGATAAGGCCTAATATTATTCTTTTGATTATCCAGATATTTTTTTATTTTTATTTAATAAATAGGACACGTCAATTTGACTTTACCTCGCCTGATGGTAAGCTGAAGGTAAAGTCTCAAGAAAGAGGGCCACCATTATATACACGTGCCATGTTAACAATGGTGGCACTCAGCTTGACGGCCTCATCAGATGCTTTTTCACGCCCCGCTTAAAGGACCCGGGACTGTAGGAAGAGGGAAACACGTGAGCTGGCAAGGAATTCCAGGTCTTAATGGTGCGACAAAGGAAAGAGTCACCGAACCGCTTGGTTCTTGAAGGAATGTTCTGCACCGTATAGGGGTGACATCTAAGTCCTGCACGTGTCGTCCTGTATAGGAAGGGGGAGGGTGGGACTAATTGGAATAGCTCTTCAGAACATTCACCATGGTAGAGACGGTAAACAACTGCCAAGGAAGCAACATCTCTACGCATCTGCAGAGACTCGAGGGTACTCGTGACCTCAGGATTTCCGATAATGCGGACCGCACGTCGCTGCAACCTGTCGAGAGTATCTAATAAGTACTTGGCGGATCCATCCAAGAGATGTGAGCAGTACTCCACGCAGGAACGAATTTGTGTCTTGTAAAGAAGACACCGTTGCTCCGGCGTGAAAAACCGTCTCACTCTGTTCAGGACTCCGAGTTTACGCGAGGCTGCTTTGATGATACTCTCGATGTAGTTTTTGTTGTTCAGTTTGCAGCGAACATCCATACCGAGGATATTGAGGTTGTCCTGCAGTGGCAGTGGCGTGCTCTGAAGAGTGGGAAGGGGAAGGAAAGAAGATACCTTTGCTGTAAACGCACATGCCTGCGCCTTCTTGGCATTGAACTCGACCAAGTTCTCAGAGCCCCATTGGGAAATGTGATTCAGGATCCGGTCAAGCTCAGTGACAAGAAGCTGCCTTTTTTTCGCAATATGCGTCTGCTTATCCGCAGGACGTCCATGATAACTCCCGTGTAGGGTGCTATCATCCGCATAGCAATGAATGCTGCCGGTCGACAGCATGTCATTGATATGCAGAAGAAAGAGAGTTGGCGATAGGACAGATCCCTGCGGTACGCCGGCATTTACCTGCAAGAACTCCGAGGCTCGTCCATCACAAAGGACGCGAATACGGCGCTCCTGCAAGAAGCCGGCAACCCAGTCGCACAGTCTAGGAGGCAGACCAAAGGCTGGTAACTTGGAAAGAAGCGACTTGTGCCAAACTCTATCGAAAGCTTTGGCGATGTCAAGGCTAATTGCCAATGACTCGCCGTGCTTGTCCATAGCCTCACCCCAAATATGGTTAACATACGCCAGAAGATCACCCGCTGACCGTTTCGGCCTGAAGCCATATTGCCGGTCATTAATTAGGGAGTGATCTTCAAGGTGACGCATGAGCTGTTTGTTAATAATGTGCTCGAACACCTTGCACAGCACTGAGGTGACGGCTATGGGTCGATAGTTGTTTGGGTCTGAGCGATCCCCCTTCTTGGGAATCGGCTGTACATTCGCCTCTTTCCAAGCCGAAGGCACTGTACCAGAGCTGTAGGACAGCCGGTACAGCCGCGCAAGCATTGGAGACAACTCCGCTGCTCATTTTTGCAAAACCTCCGCTGGAATACCGTCCGGACCACTGGCTTTCCGGACATCGAGTGACTGCAACACTGCTCGGATATCGCGTTGCCTGATACGAATATCAGGCATTGCATGGTCACTGACGGGCAGTGTCGGCGGCTCCATACCACAATCATCGACTCGGGAGTTGGCCGCAAAGAGATTAACCAGCAAATTTGCTTTCTCTTGCGGCTCATGGGCCAGGGATCCATCGGGATTGCGCAGCGGGGGCAGCGAAGGCTGGCAGAAGTTGGCTTGCACGGCTTTGGCCAGTCGCCAGTAGCCACGGCTGCCCGTGGGATGCTCTACTAGCTCCTGACCAATCCGCGCTATGCGCTGGGCATCCGCTCTGACATAAGCCCTCTTGCAGGCCTTTGTGGCTCTGTTTTACGCCGCCTTGAAGTGGCCCACGTTGGGATCGCACGTAGCGCGCGCCCTGATCCAAGCGCGGTACGCAGACTGTTTATGATTAACAGCCTCCGCGCACTCGCGCCCGAACCAGGGGCGCGCCCTGCGGACACCGGCGACATCAGTGTAGGGGATATAATATTCCATGCCCAGACTGATCTCACCGGCGACAGCAGTTGCGGCCTCAGATGGGTTCTTACCTTCAAAGCAGCGTTCAACCCACGGTATGGACGCAAAATAATCACGCAGTCCATCCCAGTCCGCTGACGAGTAGTGCCAGAGACGCCGCTTCCCCTGCACGGGACGTGGGGGCGCTAAAATGGGCACCTCGGAACGGACCAGACAATGGTCGGATTCACCTAAAGCGGCGCTCACCGAAACACTGTACTGGTCCGGGCGACTCGTCAGCAGAAGGTCTAGCAGAGAGGGCTCATGGTCCGACCTTTTTGGTATCCTAGTGATTTTCTACGATATAGACGAACATTAGCACTCCCATGGTAACCGCCAGCGCTCACGGCGGTATCTCGCTCACTCTCACTCGCTAATGCTCTCTCTTTCTCTGTTTTTACCTCGGTCCCCGCCACGACGCGTACATAGGCCGCACTAAAAGTTTCCGGAACTGGCCACTTACATAAACAATATTTAAAAAGTAATTACAACATTTGAAAATAAAGCTCTTTGGCTGTAGAATGCAGTTTGTTTCATCTGACTATCAATTGTTTTTACATTGTAGCGCCATTTTAAAAATTGTGGGGTGTCTACATCAAAATGGATTAATCGATTAAGATAGGAAAAAGCGAATGCCCCACCTGGGCATTCACTTTTTCCTATCTTAATCGATTTGAAAAGTTAGCATAGTAAATGCTTCAAAATTTCATTCAAAAATGGATTAAGTCGGGAAAATTTTCGTAGTATGATTTTCTACGATTTTGAGTGTAATTTGGCAGCTCAACAGAGCATCGCTCGGCTTCAATCTGCTTTTGGTGGTGAAACACCATGCAAGACGACTGGGTTGCAGAATTTAAGCGCGGTCGTGTCAATCTCAGTGACGAATCTCGCGATGGTCGCTCGTCCACCGCTGTGAACAATAAAAACATCGATACTGTGCACCGGATGATTAAAACAGATAGGCATGTGACCTATCATGAAATTCGCTCATCCTTAGACATAGGCATGAGTCAAATACAATCAATCCTACACAAACATTTGGGTGTGAGAAAGCTGTGCTCGTGGTGGATCCCACACAATTTGACCGAGGCCTTAAAAACGGACCGCGTCACTTGGTGCAGTGCCATGCTTACCAGATTCAACGAAGGTGCGTCAAATTTGGTGTGGGACATAGTGACAGGTGGCGAAACATGGATTTATTGCTACGATCCCAAAACAAACCAGTAATCGAGCGTATGGGTCTTTCAAGATGAGCCGAAACCAACCAAAGCGGCGCGCGTGAAAAGTGCATCTAAGCGGATGATTGCTTCTTTTTTTAATAAAACTGGACACGTGGCTGCTGTTGCTTTAGAGAATAGTCGTACCGTGAATAGTGATTGGTACACGACCATTTGTTTGCCGGAAATTATTGACGAACTCCGTAAAAATAACCGTAAACGCCGTATCATCTTGCACCACGACAATGCTAGTTCCCACACGGCCAGACAAACAAACGAATTTTTGAAGGTGAAAAACGTAGAACTTATGAGCCATCCTGCATACAGTTCCGACCTGGCACCTTGTGACTTTTTTCTGTTCGCAAAAATTAAGAACCAATTACGCGGTCAACAATTTTCATCACCAGAAGAGGCTGTCTAGGAGTATGCAAAACACGTTTCTGGGGTCACCACGGAGGAGTGGCACAAAAGTTTTCAAAATTGGTTGTTGAATGAAAAAGGGCATTGACGCAAAGGGAGAATATTTTGAGAATGAATGAATATATATGAATATATATAATATAATATAATATATATGAATGAATAAATGAATAAATGAATAAAGAAACAATAAATTCATTTTAGACCTTTAATAGTATTTTTTCTTATTCATTCCGGAAACTTTGAGTGCGCCCCCGTAAAAGGAGCGGTACAGCGCTCGCGGGCGGTCCACATGCGTGGCAGTGCACATGCGTTAAATTTTTGGCAATTTTCACGAAGTCTGTCTATATTATACTGTACTGTACGAATTATTTTGCCTATTTAGTTTCAATAACTGGTAATATCATGAACAGCAGTAGTTAAGTGAAGGAAGTGTTGCGTGAACGATACCCGCGTCATAATTACTACGATTCGTTGCGAGATTGGTAAACACTGTTATTTCTATGTCCGATTCATTTATCTGGGTTAGGTATCTTGTACTTAGCAAATACTTGGGTAATATTAAGAGGTCTTTTCAAGATCTTCGAGGCATAAGATAAACGTAGCTTGCAGCTATATACTCCTGACTGATGGACGTGGCTGTGGCGCATGTATTCCTCTGAGGGTCGAACGGCAGACGCTCTCCTAAAAGCCGAAATAAATTAATGGAATTTGTGAGAAAGCGAGCCCTGGACTCCATAGGGAAAACTTAGGATTGAATTGGGATTGGCGCTCAGATGAAGATTAGGTATTATTTATACAGATGTCCATGTTCCTATGTCTGTGCAGTGAGTGTCTCGTGTCTATGCAAAAAAACACTGATCAAGTACAAATATGCGTGTGTGCATGGTAAAAAGTGCTTACATGAAAGATTTGATGAAAGTAGAAAAAGTTCATGAAGATATAAGGACATAATCAAATGGTGGGCTGTTGTCTCTGCTTAATTTGGAGTGAGAAAGGCTGGAGTTTTGAGTATCGTAATAGTGTTATGTATGTATGTCTTGAACAGAGTGAGACGATTTTTCACGCCGGAGCAGCGGTGTCTTCTATACAAGACCCAAATTCGGTCCTGCGTGGAATACTGCTCGCATCTCTGGGATGGCTCCGCAAAGTACTTATTAGATGCTCTCGACAGGTTGCAGCGACGTGCGGTCCGCATTATTGGGAATCTCGAGGTCACAAGCACCCTTGAGCCTTTGCAGATGCGTAGAGATGTTGCATCCTTGGCAGTATTTTACCGTCTCTACCATGGTGAATGTTCTGATGAGCTCTTCCAATTGGTCCCGCCCTCTCCTTTCCTACATAGGACAACACGAGCAGGGCTTAGATGTCACCCGTATACGGTGCAGAATATTCCTTCAAGAACCAAGCGGTTTGGTGACTCCTTTCTTTGTCGCACCATTAAGACCTGGAACTCCTTGCCAGTTCACGTGTTTCCTTCTTCCTACAGTCCCGGGTCCTTTAAGCGGGGCGTGAAAAAGCATCTGATGAGGCCGTCAAGCTGAGTGCCACCATTGTTAACATGGTACGTGTTTGTAATGCCCTTCGTCCATGTTGGTAACTAGATTTACCTAACCAGTTACGAGGGAAGATTTTTTTTTCGCTGTTTTGTAACTAGTTATGAAAGGAGAATTATTTTTCCATGGTGACCCTCTTTTCTGAGACTTTGCCTTCAGCTCACCATCAGGCGAGGTGAAGTCAAATTGACGTGTCCTACATAAAAAAAAGACGGAACTTAAAAAATTCATACCGATCTTGCACCACATGTATAGCATATCCGTCTGTGTGTTCCAGCATCTGCCAAACGGTACTGAACGGATTTTATCGGGATATCTATTAGAGAACTTATTGCCTGATCCCAATCCTGAGGTATGTACTAATGTGCCATTACGCTTTGCCGAGTGAGGGTGATCAGCATGTATTACTAAAAGACAAGTTGGTTTTGTGGATACTGTTGTCGGTCTTTTCATATGCTAACGTAGTTTTTGTATGCATGCATAGGACTATTTTCATAGGTGGTAACACTTCATAGGTACCCATGAGATTTTTTGTATCACATAAATTACTAAACTCATAAATAACTATAGGTACTGTGGTGTAACGTAGGAGGTTCTGCCGTATTTTGGTGAAAGTTAACTTGATTGGTTCCAATAATATATCATTAACACCTTAATAAACTAAGTTCTTCTATCTCTATCAATTTAGCATGAAATTGGGAATAATTCTACCTGTCCTCTCACTATTTTTCTAACACTTATATCCTCTGCTAATCGGGGAGATGCAGAGAAATCTTATAGTAACTTAGACAGAAAAATAGCCACAGTAGTGCCTTCCCTAAAAAAAGACCACTTCTAAAGGCAGAATCGTTATTAAATTGCTCAACTTCTGGGGACCTTATTCTGTACATGTCTGATCACAGTCATAATGTGAGTAGATTTACAGCTTTTAATTAAAGAAATGGAATAAAACTATACTACCATAAATGATTCGGCTAATACAAACAGACTTCTTATAACTTTCAGCGTAAGTCAGTCATTTCGAGTTAGAGACCTGGATCAATTATTATAGACTCTATTTTTCCAGCTAAATTTCATTGTGCTTTAGGATCAGATGTCTTGTGTTTGCCATAGTGCATTTCTAAGAGCCCCGTATAAAAAGCAAGTGTCCATGTTACGCTTGCTCTAATGCCTTGTAATGTTTTACCGTCGCGTGTTTCTAAGATAGTGTGTATAGGTAAAGGATGTTGCAAAATATACGTTTGATCCTTGCTCGATTTAACCAATAATTTGTGATCATTTTTACTATCACTCGACATGACAAAGTATTTGGAAATTTCTATGCTTTAATATTGTAATGTGTAACAATATCTTGACGCTCGAAGCGGCATTAGCGCAATGATTAAGGGGTTAGAATTGCATTTAAGAATTGATTTCAACCTAACCCAGTACATAACCAGTCCGTTTGGAGGTTTTTACTTTGTTAGGTCTTATGTTCTGTCACTGGGTCATAAGTCACGTTAGCGATAAACCACGTATTTTAGGAATTGAAAAAAGGAAAGGAGACAACCATGTTCTTATTTATTGAAACAAAGCTCCGTCTTGTTGACTATATAAATTCAAACGAAAATTCGAAGACGCTTGCTATAGAACAATATACGCTTTGTTTACATTATCGCATGAATCAAGGCCTCCAAATAAAAGACTTTTGTATCAAGAATATCCCGTAGCGCTGATCCCTGCAGAATATATTTGTTACAAAAAATTTTTGGTTTATCCTGAAGGTCAGCGCAAAAGGAACACTAAGCGTGTGTACCTTCAATAAACAATTAGGTACATAATAAGTTGTTTGTATAACTGTGAGCAGTTTGATTGTTGCACTTTATAGAAAGTTTCCTACAGTAAATATTTGTGCAAATAATCATCATTTCTATTAAGATATATTGGTTAAAGAAGAAATGTAATGAGAAAAGCAATGCAAGAATGCAGACAGATCTTTAACGAATTTGTGAGTAAATATGCAATGAGTTGGTAAGTGAATTAAATTAAAAGCGAATGAAGCCTCGTTCATGTAAAAGATTGGGGCATATCCATTTACACTTGTTTCATCTATCACTGGACAGAGTGACTGAGATGTTCCTAATGATCCTCCTGCCAGACAAGGAAATCACAGGTCGAGGCCCAACGGAAGTGAGAACTTTGCATGCGCGATTCAGGATCAATAGTTTCGTAAAAGTTCAGCTTACTGTTACTAGATGGGGTTGTATACATAATCGAGACGCCGCAGATAGTTCAAGCCGGTGTCATGAGCAGTATTGGTGCTTTTATATCTTGTAAACCAGCACGAGAACTTTTTTGAGCGAACGAAAGTTCTGGTCTGTTCAAAGTTCATCTTGCTATCGCTAGATGGCGTTGGATGCATATAGCATTGCCATAGATTGTTCAAGTTGAACAGTGTAGCAATGTCATAATTTTTCTTTTTCAACGGTTTTTACTATTTTATTTACAGATGCGTTTAGTATGTGAGGAGCGTTCAGAGCTGACGGCCATAGTACAGTCACAACAGAGGGACATCACCGCGTTACAGCAGGATAGTGCACAAAACAAAGTATGTACTAGAACCAAAATATTATACTTTACTAGCTGTTGCCCGCGGCTCCGCCCGCGTGGATGTCTTTATCAGTGTGATTGTATGTATGTATGTATATGTATAGATTTGAGGCTTTATAGCTCGTGAAGTGAATAGATATTGCTCGGGATATATACACGGGAACACGTTTCTTGGGTGTCTTTTGAGGATAGCCAGAGGTGCTAAGCGCACACAAAGAGTGTGAGCGAAGAGACATTACTTTAGGCGGCTTACACGTTTTTTTTAACGTGTGGAAAGTCCTCGGATACCACCCTCGCTGGAGCCGGCGGGGGAGGTTATGTTGGACTCGAACCGATTAAGTAATCGCAGTGCAAGACCGAAGGTGAGGTAGCTATAGTGCATATCCCTAGCACCCGGCCGACCCAGGGCCATCTCTCTCGATCTGGCCCTCTACACGCCGGCGGCTTTACACGCTAATTCTATGCGTTCCATCTGTGTTATTCTATTAGTCTGAGAGATGATCTCGTTTTAATGACGATGTCTGATGAGTACTGCCAGCAGAGTTAGACAAGTATGGTGATGCAGCTTTGTTCTGTCCAAATGAACATAAATATAAACAAAAAGCAAACCTTTTCAAATCCTGTACAAGATTACAATATTTTATAGTATAAGGTATAAAACAATGGCTCAGTGGTCAGAGCATTCCCCCTGTAAAGGAAAGATCGCGGGTTCGAGTCCCGCCAGAGCGATTAACTTTTTCCTATGTTAATCGATTTGAAAAATTAGCATAATAATTGCTTCAAAATTTCATTCAAATGTTTGGGCGGAGTCATCGAAAAACAATGTTTAAAAATGATTGCAACATTATTTATTGTTTCCGATTGTTCGTACGAGTGTCGGTAAATGGCTCCTCACGGGCGCCCCAAGACGGTTGTATTGTATAGGAGAGTTTAGATTGCTTCAGGCGTAGCTCGGTGGCTCAGTTGTCAGAGCATTTCCCCTGTAAGCGAAAGATGGCGGGTTCAAGTCCCGCCTGAGCGACTCACTTTTTCCTATTTTGATCGATTTGAAAAATTAGCATAATAATTGCTTCAATTTCAAAAGATCACAATCGTCAAAAAGAACGATTTGAAATTTTATTTTACGTATTCATTATTTTCCTGTAGTTAAAATAAATTATTTAACTAAGCTTATTAAATTAAGCATGATAAAAGAGCGGTAAAAGTTGCGTCGCTTCTCATTTTATTGTTTTTATTTACTTTTTAATCATCCACATCCCTTTTATATTTAATCATTTGACTATTAAATATAATGACGCCAGAAAAAATTATGTCATACAAGTATCTTATATATAAGACTAGCTGTTGCCCGCGGCTCCGCCCGCGTGGATGTCGGTTATCGCGACCAAACATAGCCTATGTCCTTTCTCAAGGTTTAATCTACCACTATACCAAATTTCATCAAAATCGGTTCAGTGGTATAGGCGTGAAAACGTAACATACAGACAGACAGACAGACAGACAGAGTTACTTTCGCATTTATAATATTAGTATGGATATTTGTATAATTTACCGTGTAGACGTAGTCCTTCAAATACCCAATTTTACTTTCCAGAAGTGCCCATCATGCGGTGCAGCGACGCCTGAAGGAATAGAAGACGACGACCAGTCCTCAAAACCCACGTTCAGTGTGCGGGAACTTAGGGCGATACTACACGAGCGGAATGAACTGAAGCTGAAGCTGAGTCGGGCTGAGGAACAGCTCATGGCGCTTCAGGTTGATCAGCAGCACGACAGGTAGATACACCTTAATGTACTCTAAGACTAACTATGCTTTTTTAATTAAATTTTTAAGCATTTTTCATGCTGAATATTTAAATCGATTTAAATAGAAAAAATTGAATCGGTCTAGGCGGGGCTTGAACCCGTGATCTTTGCCTTAATAGGGCAATGCCATTAAACTACCAGATTTCGCCCTAACTAATTCAAATTTCTCGTTCGATATCTGTCTTTGAGGCAATTTTGGAGTGTGTCTCCCGATATTCTTACGAACTATCGGAACCAATGAATTATTTTTCATATAGACAAATATAAAAGGATAGATATACAGAACAGACTCGAAGATAGATATAGATGGACAAATTTGAATTGGTTAGGGTGAGGTCTGGTGGCTTAGTGTTTTTTTTTTGTTTAAAAAAAAAAAGAATATTAGCAACCGAAATTATCGAAATTACTAATATTCCCTCTAACCCCTCCAACTAAGCTAAATTGCTTATGCTAGGAGTGGGTTCACGTCGGTAGTGTAATGGCCAGGATTCGAAACCGGGACCTCTCGATCGTAAGGCCGCCTCCTTAACCACTAAGCTATTAAAGCATTGCCCATGAAAGGCAAAGATCGCGGGTTCAAGCCCCGCCGAGACCGATTAATTTTTTTCTATTTAAATCAATTTACTATACTGTTATTGAGGCTTTCTGATTATTATTTTTTTTACTATCGAATAAGGACCACTATGTGATAATATAATAAACTGATAGTGCAGACACATACATGGAGCGGGCGTGAGTTCTGTATTCCGGGTTCAAAGTTCTGCGTTTTTTAGAATGTACAGAGTCTATATCAACAATCTTCAATGAAAACACTTGTACTATTCCACATTATTTATTGTTGAATTCCTGACCGGTTTCGCCTTACGGCATTATCAAAGGCTGATACATGTTTAAAAAAAAACATGTATCAACCTTTGATAATGCCCTAAGGCGAAACCGGTCAGGAATTCAACAATAAATAATGTGGAATAGTACAAGTGTTTTCATTGAAGATGTGTAGCAAGTTCCACAAAGTGCCATCAATCAACAGTATAAGCACTATATCAACAACGCCCACAGCGGGCGGTTTGACCGCGGCGGTCGAAGCGGAACGTACGTTCTAAGTGTTTGAACAGAGAACGCCTGAACGCTGTGATGTCTGAGGTTGCAAACACGGAAAAGTTAATTAAATTGGTTAAAAAAAGCAGTTTATCTACTCTGATACTATAATACAAAGATTATAAAATTGAAATCAAAACTCTTATGACAAACATTACGCACAGGCCAAAAAAAAAGTTTTATTACGATACAGGTCTTGTATGGACACCTATATCATAAAATAACTTTTTAATCATAACGATACACCTATACAATCCCCATCTGGACTGAACCTCTACTTACGGCCAATTCGCAAGAAAAAAAAAGAAACGCGCATGCGCAATCGATTTTTGCGGCCTTGTCTTGGCGTCAACTTTTTTTTTTACATTTATATTAAACAAAGTTTGGTTTTTTTTGTAAAATAAATTAGTTTATGTATTATAGTATGAGAGTAGATAAAGTAGTGTATGACACTGTACATAACTTGGTCTTATAACACTCGTGTGATAATATAAAAAAACTCGCCTACGGCTCGTTTTTTTAAAACACACTCGTGTTATAAGAACCCTTATTATGCAACAGTATCATAAACTACTATTATTAAACGATTTAAGTCATGTAGATATCGCCGCCGACTAGCTTAATTAGCCGTCCAATTAACTGCCTAGGCTGTTAGACCTTTAAGATTGTTCACTACCCCGAAATAAGACAGAAAGTTACTATATACATAAAATTTTCGTGTCGCAGTGTTGACCCGCAAATTATGCCGATCCGGCTGAACCTATTGTAGTGTGTACATGCTTGGTGGGTGAAAGAATCGATTGTAAACTAATTATCAAACCCCAAAAATTTTTTTTTTTGGCAATTTTTATTTTCTCACCGGTGCTAAACCATATATCAGTGGTTTCATTTGCAGTGGTTCCGACACCTCCCCGTCGATTAGCACCGCGGTGGTGGATGACGAAGCGCCGGTACAAGGACCCTTACCGGCGGAACCCGACGACGCACCCTGGAAGAGAAACAGTGGAATCAGGAAGTTGTAAGTATATAAAGATTTATATTTACAAGAGGCTATCAAACGACATTAATAATTGCATTTTAGAGTAATCACATGAATGCATGATATTTGTATTTAAACTATCATGGTCTCTCACGTTACTATTAGGGTCAATCCCCACTGAAAGAAAAGCGGCTGGTAGCGGCCGGTAGGGTATTTGTACTAGAAATGATTGTGAGAAGGATCGCGCGGCCGTGCGGTTACTCCTTCGCCTTCAAATGACTAAGATCTTTTGCTCCCTTAGATAAGATAAAAAATGATTTATAATATTTTGACACAAAATGCCGCCGCTGGCCGCTGCTGGCCGCTGCTCTTTCAGTGGGGATTGACCCTTAGAGCTATCAGTATATTTACCATGTATTGTTTGCGAGTTTCCAATATTTCGGCGCTGTTGCAAGAATCATGATCACGGGGGAACAATGAATGTGTGAATATCCCGATAGCTCCAATAGTGATGCATGTTATTTGGTTAAGTGTTTAAAAATATCTTTTGCAAATTTGTTATCACCTTTTAATTGTTCTACTTACCTACACACAAGTTATTACATAATTATATTATCATCAAAACTGTGATTCTTCCACTTATATTTGTATAAGATATTCCCAGAATTTAAATAAATTGTTGAGTAAGCTTGCATGATTTTTGTAGCAAGTTTGCAGATGACTTTTTAAAAATAAATTTATCTTTAGGCCACCCGCTGCCTCATGCATGTCTTTTATGGACATGGGACTTGGGAGAAAAGCACTAATGCTTTAAACATTAAATTGTTGATCATGAAAATCTTGTTGGGGAATTCTACCATATGGTTATGGAAAATAAGTGTATATTATACTATCTATCGTCTCTCTATGTCTATCGTAATCTCTAGCTACTTTTTATTAATTGTTGTGTAGCTATTTCTTGTGATTAGAATGATTAATCAAAGGTGTTGGGTAATTTAATCTTCAGTCTTAATCTCTCAAATCAGCCGGTGTTAAGTGATCTCAATATCTAACTGCCATAATGCCACAGCACGCAATATTAAAAAAATAAATAATGATTTTACCAGACATTTTTTAGTAATATTTTATTAACAGATTGTTCCAAATAGTTACGTGATACTCGATGTATTTTAATCATAAAATAGTAAAAACATAACTATTTTTGGCAGTCAGGTAAAAAAGTTTGTATTTATTGATCTTGGATGTACTTCAGAACCTATTTATGATACTTTCAAATAAATATTTTGATTAAAAAATATTAGTGAAGGTTCGTATTAAAAAAATTACTTATGAGCGTGTTATGTAATGTGACGTTTTTAAAACCAAAAAGAACGTAAATAGTTTAAAATGAGAATACCACTAAATAAAAAAAAACATTATCAAAATTTCAGTGTTGATGAATTTATGTGAGCTTGATATTTTCCCGTCGTTTAATATTATGAAAGAAAATTACCATTTACTTTTGAGTACTACTCAACCTTGGGTACCTCTCACCCTTGGGTATCCACTCACCTTTGAGTATCACTCACCTTCAGTTTACCAACCACTGCTAATTTGAGAAACGGTTAAAACTGTCGTCCGTTACACGTCCTCAACAATATTCTTGCAATATCTGCCTGTCCTCTTAAAATATTTTACCATGTTATTCTTCATCTATTCATCTTATTGTACACTTCATCATCATCACTATTATATCACCAACTCACCGTCATCGTGTGGTGCCCGGTCTTACCTACACTCGGGGCTTTATTTTGGTTCTGGTTTTATTTTCACGATTTTTCTTTCATTAGAGCATGAAAATTAGCTTTAGGATAATAAGCAACTATTGGGTGTATTATTCAAAATTTCTCTTGTTTTTAGGGAGTTTTTAAAAATATTGGAAAATGCCACCAGGGCCGAAAGAGATGGCGCACTGAAGACCAAGCACGCCGCACGGTGTTGCATGTATTGTTATTAAAATTTACACGATTCATGACGCTTCATGCTTGACCACTGTCCTTCCTGCCCCCATCCCATTTTTGTTATAACCATCTCACTATTGTATGTCCAGCACTTTATTTCATTATTATTATACTTACTTTCATTTTTATCAATTCGTTTCTCATACATTAACTTTGTCATACTAATACGACATTGGACTCGTATTGTTGCACAATGGATTTTTTATTATGAATTTTCTGTGCTGTAGATTTTACTAAATCTTATTAATATTTTCATTTAAAACAAAAATAGGTATTAAAATTCTTTATTCATAAAATTAAAGACACATTTTTAATAATTAACTTAATATTATTTGTATTAACATAACTTTACCAAAATATTTATTAAATAAATTCTCCATTGAAAACACCAATCCCATTATACTATTTTATATATTTTTTTAAAACAGATCCTTTAATTTAGTTCACCTTGCCCCACTTTGAGTTATCTTCCCCCATATGAGTTGTTACCACCCCCTGTACTGTTGTTCGTGGGGTAGGTTCGGGCTGGCCGCGCTGACGTCACGCGCCGGCCGCCGCTCGCCCCCGCCTCGCATCTCTTTCGGCCCTTGGTATTGAAGACTGATCGGTATGTCGCCACACGATACGGTTAGGTGCTGACGATTGGACTTTTTGTTGTTTTTTTACTACGATGTCGGTAAATCTATAGCCTATGAGTGACTGCACTCAGATAAAATATTTGTCAGAAAGTAATTTTTCCAATATAGTAAGTAAGGTGAGTGGGGGAAGACTGAATGGTTTTTTGATTAGATGAGTAGTCTTGTTATATGAACGCTTGCAGAACAATAAATTAAAAAATAAATTAAAAATTAAACAAACTAAAAATGTAAATGTAGAGCAAAGATTATATATTTCTATGGTATTGATAAAATCCTGCTTAAACAGCTCTAAAAAATGATGTTGATAAGTCATGAAAAAAGTAAGAGAAAGATGAAAGGGTGACGTGGTAAGATCGACATAGTTTCTGTATATTTAGGTGCAATGACATTTCTAAAAAATAAAAACAATCTCTAGATATTTTAATAAAACACTCGTACCTGCCTTTTTATGAAAGTTACAGATCATCGGGCAAGACTGAAAACTCGAATATTTTACAAAAAATATCACACATACATAAAATCACGCCTTTTACTCCTGAGGTTTAGGCAGAGGTGAATTAACACCCCCATTCACCAATCTGTATTCGGTCCCACGTAATAGGGGTTGAGCCTATTGCCGTATTCCGGGAACTATTAATGACTTGAGCCATGCATCTGAGGCTGAGTCAGGGCTGTACAACTTTGTCTGCAAAAATATTGTATTGCCAAAATTGGTTTACTGTATACAGTCCCACCATCCTACCGACCAATGTGGACTGAGGAGTCGTAAGGACATGGTAGCCATACCCATGTCACTTACACCGTTAAAATCATGCTAAAACGTATGTATGCGATTGTTTGTCTTACCCCGGTTTTTATCTTACCCCGGTTTTATCATACCCACACTCACCCTAGTTACAACTGTTTTAAAACGAATTATTTAGGACTATCGAATAAATTAATGATAGGAACTTACAACGCACAGAAAGTGCACTCCTGGCCCTCAAATAAATATTGTAAGTATTATAGAAAAGCATTAACCCGCGCAGCTTGATATGTCCCAAATCACAGCGCGCTAAAGCTTAATTTGCTTTGACAGCGACCTGTACATACGAGCTGAGGTGGTCTTTGATAAAGGAACACTGCACTGCAAAAGTGTGCAAAAAAAACAAATTTGTATAAAAAAAATTGGGTCAGTTCTAATCACGCAGAAATATTCTCGAGCTTTTAAATATCAACCTTATTACATTTTTACAATGCTGAATATAGTGTGCAATATTAAATTTTATTGATAAGACAGTACTGCGTTGTTGCTTATTATTGAAAGCTTTCGTCTTGATTGAATAAGGTTGAAATTCAATTACCACTTTAAAACAGCACAAGTATTTTTCCGCCTAATTTGAATTGACCCTTACTATTAAAAAACCTAGTAGTGATAGAGAAAAAATGCAAAGTTTGTGGCTGCCCATTATTATAATATTCTGTAAAACTGTACCTACCTTATACATTAAAAAAAGTTTGATAAAGCGAAAGGAAGTACTAACGCTAAGGAAGCATTTTCTTCCGTCTTAGGCTCTTATGGCATTATAACTTCCCATAAATAACGATGTCAAGGGCCTCTGAGGCATGGGGTATTTCTATAATACTTAAAACATCTATTGAAAAATAACTTCACTATTGTTACAACAGTTGTTACAAAAATCTTTGAGAATACCGTGAGGTGAAACCGGTCAGGTAAAAAATAAAAATTTATTGTGAAAAAGTATAAGTGAAGTTATTATTCAATATGTGTAGTAGATTCCACCAAGTGCCAGATCTTCAATATTAACAGACTTAAAACACCCTTTCAAATTGAATGACAAAGGAGGTATTTTAACGACTTATTATACCATTTTTAGCTCCAACACAAGTATTTACATTAATTTACTGGGGCATTCTCCCTAATTTGTACGCCAAACACCATTATTATTCGTATAGAAATATTCTAAATTCTGTTACATATAACAATCGTCAGCACTTAAACCTTAAAGCGTCAAGTCCAACATACATTTTGGGTAACACTAAATTTACGTTTGTAAATGTAGTGTTATTTGAAATGACATAATTTAATTTTGAACGCATCCTTTATTAAAATAACACTGTTTTGCTTTCACGAAAACTATACACAGTAGACAGACAATTATTATAATTAGTACTTACCGAGTAAAATGGGATGAATAGAGATAAAATGGTCAAAAAAAATTATTTTTATAATTTCGTATACTAAGTTTCAAGTAGATATTTAACTAGAAATTTGATTGTTTTGTTCATTATAACATTAATCTAATCCATAGTTTCACTCGAAAGAAAATAACTATAGTATTTAGCTGACTATTATTATTTCTATTCTCCCTTTGATCTTTCCTATTCATTTTGTGTTATCGTTATCATTTGAATGGTCTGTTCAAAGTTTCATGACGTGAATTGCTTGCATAGTGGTAAATAATTCAGAAAACACACACAGACACACAGTTGAATTATTTCGATAGCTATCAATATATTCGTTATGTTTAGTAAGAAGGGCCGGGGAAAGAAGTGCCGTTGTTACATATGTATAGTATAAGGGCGTGTCCACGAAGTCCCAGGGATGTATCCACGACATACCCATATCCTGATGTTTTAGTATCTGTCTCGCTTTGAACAGACGACTCGAATTCTACCGATCGTACTATAGTTAGTTTTACAATACAGAATTACAGAAATAACTTCCTAACATGACAATAAAATAACATGAAATATTACGTTGGGAGTCCGATTCATGAAATTCAATTCAATTCAAAAATCATTTAAAACCAATATAATAAGTTTAGGTAGTTCAATCGTTTTTATTTTTTAAGATGTCAAGTGCCATTTTGTTTACACTAATAAAACTGTTAAAATAATTTTTTTTAGATGTAAAAATTGGTTTACGTAACAGTTAAAGCTATTAAATGCGTGTTATAAGTATACGAGCAGCCAATACAATGATACATGACACTGTCTTTGACTATGTCGGCTTTTATTGTATACATTATTTTTGTATGCTTTGGTTCTGTTTCTTTATAATAAATACAAAACAACCAAAATGGCCCCTTGATGTAAGTGTGTTAATACTTTTCAAATCGAATCGGATTCCTGATCCTTCAAATAGTTCATTTATTAATCAACTAATTCTTCTATATTCCAGTTTTCGCAAGCTCTTTGTTGAGTCTGATATCGCCGTGGGCGGATTCCAGCGCCGTTCGCTCTCATCGCTCGCTCGCCGCACGCCCCCTCCTCCTCCCGCCGCGGCCCCCACCCCTTCCGCGTAGGCACTCCATCCCTCCCCCTTCACACACAGGTACCAAAACACACACAGGAACCAAACACAGACGGTACTCTGAAAACAGAAACCATTTATCCAAACTAGATCTCCGCCAAGAGTTACTGAATTTAAATCTCGAAGCGAAAGAGTTCGACACCTGGCTCGGAGAAAAGTTCGATGAAAACGAGGAGTACAATAATGAAACTAACGATAGGTTTACACATGACATTCCTTTGCAACGATCCATATCTCTTGATAGAGGTGTAAACATATTTAACTACTTTCAAAATATTGATTCGGAATGGTTTGGAAGCATACATTCTGTGTGGACGGAAGGGACAGTAGATTCAGATGAAGGATATGGTATGTTGACCGAAAGGTACAGGAGTTTCGAAGATATCCCAGTTTCTCCGCATGTAGCGAGAAACAGGCGAGCATCTATTGGAGTTCACGACGCAGTTTCAGAGCGTCATACTGTTTCAACAGTATTGAAGGATGTTTACAAGGGTGTAGACACAAGTAAAGGATATATGTCCCCACAGATGAAGAAATTACGTAGATGTTATACGTTTTCTGGGACTTTTGACAGTATTAATGATAGCACAAATGATAAAGTAATGATTGAAGGAGAAAAAGGGGTAGTTAAAAACCCAAAAAAGCTCAGATTGGAGATACCAAAGTTAGGTCAGAGCGCGAATAGTTGTCCCGTATCACCGAACATACAGAGACTTAGAGATTTCAGCTTTCAGAGTTCAGCTGAGGACTTCGTATCTTCATATATTACTGGCGATAATGATGACGAACGCTTGGAAATTCGTGAGCCTTTCTATAGAAGCATTTCCGTTAATCAGGATTACCCAGATTTAAAAAGACAAAGAAAATCTGGGTTATCAGCGGTGAAGAGAGTGGACAGCTTAAGAAAAGGTGTTCTTGTCAAGCAGGAATTCAAGAGTTGCGAAAACCTTGAAAGACGGACAGGGACCATAGATAGTTACAGAGATAGGAGCATAAAAAATTCGAAATTAGGGAGGCTGCAGAGAAATCTAGCGCTGTCGGCCAGCGGCGAATTGAAAATTGTACCAAAAATTATCATTTGTAAAGCCAGTTCGAATTTACGCGGCACTGTTGCCAAATCAAATACTTCCAAATTAGTAGAAAATAGTAGGAATTGTGACTGTCGTATATGTACTGAAGGTGATAGAGGATTTTTCATTCAGAAGGCTCTGAGTAAACTCTTTGTTAAGGTCGTGACTTATAGGGATTTTGGCAAGAAGATTTATTGGGATGAAAATAATAATTGGAACGAGAACGAAATGTACAACTGTTTTATGCATATATTAAAATTATTAATTGGACTGTGGTTGAGACATCTTGATCATAATTTAAATACTACATAAAACCATCCAACCGTACAAATATGTCAAAAATTTTGAATAAAGAATCATGAATTACAATTCTTTTTTTGTTGCCAATACATTTTAAGGAAATGGATGGTATTATGCTGTGAGTAGTTTAGGCTTCAAATATGTTAGTTTTGTTCAATGTTTATACAATTTGGCAGATACCCTGTAAAAAAAAATACTTGGAGTTTTAAAATATCTTAGCATATTGCTATTAATCATTTGAAAGTATTTAACTTATTCATCTGACGTATCTGTTTGACCATTTCTTATCTAATATTAAACCTTCAAGTTAAATCTATGGTAACATTGAACTGTGATTAATTTCAAATTATTTTTTATCTTTTGTGTAGATATGTTTGCAACACTAACTAGCAGTTTTTTTGTACATCTGTCAAAGTTGTCAATTATATAGTGCGCGCTGATTGGTTCACCGATGACTCTAATACTACTAATAAGCGAAGTTGTGTAAACTACATATATACTGCTCGCTGATTGGTTCATTGGTCATAAGACAACCAATAAGCGTTCCGTATTTGATGTGTCAAGTTGACAAAAGTTTGACACACGGCTAAAGAGATAAGCATACACCTTAACTACGGGACATTAGCGGAATTGATGCTGAAAGCACAGAGCCATTAATCAAGAATTGAATTGAATTGCATACACCTTTTTATATAAAGTTGTATGTAAAGGTGCATACTTGTCTTCTTTGGCCGTTCGTTTGTGTGAGAAGTAAGGGGCTATGTTAGTTATTATATTATAGACATTGAATGTGTGTAGCCATATATTTCTATATAGTTTCCATGTTAATTTTCATACGATTAGTATAACAATTCAGTAGGGAATACAGTTGATAAGTTTGTACATGTTATAGACCGGAATTTTCATCTTAGATTTGACTCTTTATACATTTCAATAGAAAAAAAAAAAAAACATTTTTAGAATAGGCATAGGGTTTGACGTGTGGATTTTTGGTTTAAGCTAATTTACTAAGAGTGTATCAAACTTAAACTATTTTTTGCGCTGTTGTAGTATACCATTCAGCGCCTTGTGTATCAATACACGTTATATCTTGTTTCTTACACGCCGCTTAGTTACCCGACTAAGAAAAAGTCAAAGAACCCTCCTTTTTAAATTAATTCTACCTACACATCATAAATACTATTTCTGTGTGATATTGATAGAAAAAATAGAGCCCAAGCTATTTTATAAATGACTTTGAGTCTGTGCCATTGTACAGTCGATACGTTAACACCTATACAAACAACTTTATATAAAAATGTGCGACCGTATCTCCGTTCGTACCATGACGATAAGAAATCTTGTTTTGGGCACGATGCAGAGGGGCAGGAATGGAGTTACACATCATAATTATACAGCTCCACCTCTCTCCCTCGGGTGCACGGTACAAAGCACAATAGCCTTTCAGCACGTAATGGAAGGTCCTGTGCCCACATAGCTTATGAAATAAAATAGCAGAAAAAAAAAATGTTCTTATGGCATTTGCTTAGAGGGTTTAGCGCTGATTTCTACTTGCATTTTCTGGACTGTGTGAAAGATTTGAATGACGTCACATTGTAGTTGCGAATCTATACGTAGGTATTCGAAGATTTTCTTTGCCTGTCACGTTATCTATAGAAAGAAACGCATTGAGATATCGTTGATTTTCCAGTCATTGTCATGTACACTTAGGCCTTAAATATATGACCAGAATTTCCGAGTTCTGTAACAAATAATCAGTATTTTAATATTTTTGAAGGTAGTTTTATAATTTGTACCTAATACTCTTCACATACTAATGCAAGCTCTCGAAAAGCGTCCCATATAGAGTATAGTCCCATATAGCGTGTGGTATCAATGTAAGTATCAACTCTCAAAGTGGTATGTCCCTCTTATTATATTTTAATAGAGCTTCACCAGTCAATGTGTCTTTTGAGAAAATAAAACTTTTTAAAATACAAAATGTTGTGTGAGGGTATTTCAAAATCTGTATTTGAGGGTATTTCAAAATATTCTGTATTTGAGGGTACTTCAATTTTTGTTGTCTATTATAAAGATATTAATATGTTAGTCTATTCTTTACACGTCTTTAATCTATGGTGTCTGTTCCAATTTAGAACGTAGCATCTTATAATCGCGATTTGACAGTTGCTGTCAGATGTCTGTAAATACACATATACAGTTCGTTCGAGTAAGTGCCATTATAAATTATGGTCTATACAGGCCATATAACATATCCGTTTGGTCTTGACGTTGTAGGTTACGAACATTTTGTATTACTACTATACACTTAAGCCACATTCTCATCATACACTTTGGGCCATAAAAATTGATCACTTAAAATAAATATTTGGTTACTTTTCAAATTGTAAATGGCCTAAATTTATATTAATATTCCTGTTTGTGAAAGTATTAAGTTAAAAAATAAGGTTTATAGTTATTGAGTAGCAGATGCACCGAATTGGGTAGAACAGATGGTAATTATTTGGATAGAACTAATACGTATCTAAGTAGACTAGATGTGGATCTTAAAATTCAAAGAAATGCTTATGGAATATAATTATAAAATTAAAGAAGTGTCCTCCAACCTTGATGTATGCTTCGATCTCAGTGGCGTAGCGGTAGAATGTTCGACTGCTAGGTCAGAAGTTCAATATCCGCTCAGTGCAAATATTTGTATGAATGAATATATCTTGAATTGAATTACCTTTTCTATTTAGAATATACATTTACCAGAAATATTTCCATGTATGTTTAGCCACATTCTAGATAGCACTATGTGGACTGTAGAATTTATTTCTATATTTAGTACTGTGGCACAAGCAGTAGCTGTAAAGCATTTCCTAAAGATTTTATATTCAGTATCAAATGATTTCTTTGAATGTTAGGATCGAACCAAATAAGAGAACATTACAAGATTTAGATCATCTACAATAAGAGTTGTTTCGAGACAGGTGAAAAAGTATACACAGACTGCCATAAAACGTATAATCGAAACTTCGGACCCTCACGAAACGTTTCGTCAGCGTTTTATTATCATGAAGTTTCTCCGAATTTCTTTCGATAGCTTTTAGGCCGAACGAAAATTCACGAGATATCTCCAGACTTCGAAATTTCGGTCCGCATCTTCGGATATACGTTTTATAGTTGATCTACAATTTAGACGGTAGTCAGAAAACTTGACTCGATAGTAACAGTTAGGTTAGAAATTAGACCAGTGTTATTGTACTGATAAGAGAATTGCAGTTTACGGTATAATGTAACTCTTCTATCATTGTCGATGTTATGTTGATAAAGAAGAAACAGTCGGGTGGTAAAAGAAATAATTTAATTTCCCCATATTAAACGACATGACTTAGACAATATTGTACGCCATACATCATACAAAAACATTTGCAGTAAAGTGTATAGAAGTATATTGATAAAATTAAAAAAAAATCCCCACACAAAAGATACCCCTAAAAAGTAAAAAAATTATCGTGTTGGCCTTTTAAGCAAGTATTTACATAGGTACCTTAATAATATTTTGATTCAAGCGTTGTCGTGTTGGGGGTCTCCTGACTGTTGAAGCACACTCTTATATTATCAGAACAATCCAAGGTCCTATAATAACTAATAATCTAAATAAGAAATTACACAATTACAAATAACATTCATCATTTGACTATTTCTTCTTAAAATTGCCATTTCTAGAACACAAAACGACACTAAAAACTTTATTGATGCTTCAAAATATAAACTTTGATTTCGAGGCATCAATATCTAAAAATACTAATATTAGAACAGTTTTTTTTTTGTATACGTTTCAATACATTCGTGGAAGTAAACTTCTATCATAATTTGTAAAAATGCTTTTAGACATCTTCATATTTACATCTAAATCACACTATAACGCCGGGTTTCCACGGTACGAGGTTGCAGTACACGGACACGGACGTATTTACTATGGCAAACGTGTCTATAGTATTACGGACGAGCCTCTTTCCACGGTGTGGTGTGCGAAATGGCGCACGTGTCTGTAAAATCGCGAATCGTGGATTGTGGCCCTTATAATTCATACATACCATCAAAATGTTTCATGCATAGTTTACCTCCATGAATATTATTGAAACGAAACGTGTTTGATTGATTATTAATAAAAAAAATATATTGTGCTATCGTTTTTAATATGCGGGCAAGTTTTTATGTCCGCAAGTGTAGTTTTAGAATATTCATTCCGTAATTTTTAAGCTGTTTTTTTTTTCTTGTTTTTATTTATTTCTAGTCACAGTACTACTGGGTACTAGAGTTAGGGATTAAATAAATGTAATGTAGCTTATATAAACTGAAATGACGTGCCACATTGACTTCATCTATGTAAAAACGTCGATTGTTTCGTGAACTTATGACATGTATGCGAAACTTTGCGGTCAAACTAGCCGCGTGGTAAATCCGAGTACGCTCTGTGTTTGGACTAGCGCTGACATATTGTATGCAGCAAGACGTCTGCTCGCGCGCGCGTTCTATTTCCTTATGACTAGTTGAGCAACAAATCTGAGAACAATCGTCGTTAATTTGCTTGTGTGCATAAGGGAGGTAGTGGGGCGCGTCATTTGTGCTTAGATAAGCTCTACCTACATATATATAAAAGGGAACGTATTTGGAAAAATTGCAAAAATGAGGGTAGTTGCATTATTATTTAAACGATGTATTTACATTATATGCTTGTCATAAGTGTTATATGGTGTTGCCAGGTTTTGATAATAATTTATTAATGAGAGTATGCAATTTTTACCAAATACCTTTTGGTCGGAGTAACACAATCCAATGGGTTATCGGGATCACTAGGCACATTTAGTTCAACCATTGCCTACTCAGACAGACTTTCGTACTAAAGTTATCACGTAGTGATGTTTCATGTTGTAAAGACATTGGTACCTAATATATGTAATATTTATAAGTTGACAGTGTCAAAATAATTATATCATCTGTTTATATTGTACCTGTCGTTTTATTTATGTTGCAAGGCAATCGAGTCGCGAGCCTTCCATTCCTCAAAATGACTCAATTGGTTTGTGACGTCACCATCTAGTTCTAGTGAAACTACTTGCGTACGGTTGTCATTTTTTGGTCAAAGATAAAAATAGCTTTAATCTGCAGGGCTAACATGCGCGCCACGAGAGAACTATCTCGAGGCATTTGGCCGTTTTATGTCGATATGTTGACTGTTGGTAAAATGCAGGGCTAACATGCGCGCCACGAGATAGCTATCTCGAGGCATTTTGCCGTTTTATGTCGATATCGACTGTTGGTAACATTGCAAATTTCATGTCGATCTGTCAGATGTTGATATAACTCGACTTCGAGAAATCATCTCTACTTAAGTGTCTGCAAATTGTAACATACGTGCCCTTATTTACTCGAATTTTGACATTTAAAATGTTTTTGTCTCCCGTCTTTCATTTGGTCGACGAGAAGTTATCTCGTGTAAACTCAAAAGGGCGGTGCCATATTATAATGTCCCGATATCGGATTACAAAAAGACTAAAACAGCGACTGCAAGCAATTTTCGACCTTAATGACATTTCCTTTGTTGTGTCTTTTCGCGTTAATTGATGACGCTGATCACGAATATAAGAAAAAAAATTCGATAGCATGTCATGTCAATAAGGTCGAAAATTGTTTGCACTATTTTTTCTCTTTTTTTCATCCCTAGCATCCCTAACTAGTCCATTTGCTCGAAAGCACAGACTAGTTAGGGATGCTAGGAGTAAAATAAAAGAAGAAAAAACTACAAGCAATTTTCAACCTCATTGACATTTTTTTTCTTATATTCGTGATCAGCGTCATCAATTAAAGCGAAAAGACATGAAACTCAGAAAATGTCCTGAAGGTCGAAAATTGCTTGCAGTCGGATGGGTGTGAAAACGCTCTTAGTCAATCACCGTAAATCGAACCGTGAAAAGGTGGCTTTATTTGCCAATACAATAATCACTGTAAATCGGGGGCATTGTATGCCATAGACAATAATTTAAAAAGTTTGACGCGATAAAATATGTCGACGTTACTTCGCTCGAGAAGACTCGAGATGATATCTCATCTCGATTCGAAATAGTTGACGACGCGCGCATGTTAGCCCTGCTGGTGTGGTTGCCGAGGCTGTAATTATCTTAGACATACTCCTCGCACCCCTAACTACAACGAACTACCCAATTAATTGCACAAACCTCGGTATTTATAGACTTTCGTTTTTAATAGTAGGTAACTCTACAAGTCGTCCAGCTCTTCACTTTTCGCGACAACTATTAATTTCACTTGCATTCGCTTTCATATATTTGAAATGTCATTTCCTGCAAATACTTCGTCTGTGATAAATTAAAACTTGATCTAGTAGGTATTTAAATAATCATGGCCCGTGTTATGCGAAGTCATGCATGATTACTTAGGCTGTAGGGAACCTATACAATGTTTAATTATTGTTTTCCCAAGCGACTTCAATATTGGGTTCTTTAAGGACATAACAAGCTTTCTTTAGGGTCGGCAGCTAGTATACCGCCTAGGGTTGCCAACCGTACTATAATATATATCTATTATTGTACTGTATTTCAGGGCTCCGTACTATACAGGGTGTATTTTTGAAACGGGGCAGTAAGGGCAAGTACCTTAACCGTTGCAGTTACAGCAAAACTTTCTTAGAAGACCTTCCCTAACTTTTTGACATATTTTGAACTGCATTCACAGATTTTGTAAAAAACTTACAGTTGGCAAAAAAAAAATGCAAAAAGTCCAAAATTTTTTTTTTATGCCATTCGATTCTATTTCATGTGGGGATCAAAAAACTCTATGAGACCATTTTAGCTTTCAGTACTAGGAAAGACAGAAATCGCCAAAAACGTTTCCCATACATTTCGGCAACAGAAACAAATTTCTACGATGGTCTAACTTGTTATGGCCAGGAAGTGGGTAGAATTGACTGTAAAGTAAATAAAAATAATTTTTACCCTCAAATTTCGAATTTGATTCGAAAATCTGTGTGTTATTCTTAGTTTCAGCTGAGAAACTTCGTATGAGTTATTAATTTAGGATTTTCGCTAAAATGTCTTCTAATCGTGAAAAAATTGACTTATTAGAAGCGTATTTTGTCAATAATCGAAATGCGGGAGCTGCATTAGTGTGGTACCGCAATAAGTATCCGTTGCGGCATGTGCCAACAAGAAAGGTTATTACAAATCTTTTGAAAAACCTGGAATTGCAGGGTTCTTTCAAAAGAAAGCGGCAGCCTCGTTTGGACATGGACACGGAGATTGCGGTTCTAACTTATGTCGAAGCATATCCAGAGGTATCGTCCAGGCAAGTCGCCCTTTGAGTAGGTGTATCCCACTCCCTTGTGATAAAGATATGGAAGAAATACGGCTACAAGTGCTATCGATATGGGCGCATAGTTCAAGTGTTACATCCGGGTGATGATGTTCGAAGGCTTACTTTTTGCAGATGGCTAAGAGGAAAAATAAGCAGAGATCATGAATTTTTAAATTACATACTGTGGTCAGACGAAACGAATTTTTCCAATAACGGTATGTACAACAGAAAAAATCACCACTATTGGTCCAAAGAAAATCCACTAAGAGTTACGGCAAGTCATAATCAGGTTCGCTTCTCATTCAACTGTTGGTGTGGTATAATGTCCAATCGAGTCATAATGGTGGAATTTTATGAAGGGAAACTGAATTCTGCCATGTATAATGAAGTCATTTTACACCATCTTGAAAACTAGATGGACGAATGGCCCCTGTCGGAATTGCGATAAGTTCATTTTCAACAAGATGGTGCTCCGCCACATAACAGTCACCTTTCACGTTCCAATTTGAGCCGCCTATTCGGTACACAGTGGATAGGTACACATGGTCCAACACAGTGGCCACCTCGTAGCCCCGATCTAACACCACTTGATTTTTTTTTATGGGGCTTCGTGAAAAACGAGGTGTATAAGACGACGTACGCCAGTGTTCAAGAGCTCAAGGATGCATTAATGACCATTTTACGTAATATTCATCCCAGAACATTATTAGCCGCCATTCGTTCAGTGCAAAAAAGGATAGACTTATGTATTCGTGAAAATGGAAATCATTTTGAGCAATTTATTTCATAAACCAATTTCTTAAATGTTTAAATGATTTTTTTTATTTAAAAAAGTTCAAAATTTTACCTGACCTATGAGTTTCGAGTTGATTTATCATATTTCCGTACGAAATGTATGGGAAAGGTCTTTGGCGATTTCTGTCTTTTCTAGTACTGAAAGCTAAAATGGTCCCATAGAGTTTTTTGATCCCCACATGAAATAGAATCGATTGGCATAAAAAAAATTTTGAACTTTTTGCATTTTTTTTGCTAACTGTAAGTTTTTTACAAAATCTGTGAATGCTGTTCAAAATGTCCCAAAAAGTTAGGGAAGGTCTTTTAAGAACGTTTTGCTGTAACTGCAACGGTTAAGGTATTTGCCCTTACTGCCCCGTTTCAAAAATACACCCTGTATACTGTTGAAGAAACATATAGTACGCGAAAATACTATATTTCAGTGCAATAGATCAATGTTGTGGAGTCACGCGTAAAGATAGAGGAATTAGTTGTCCGTATTTTCGACATTTCACGGAATTATTGGTTTCTAAAACATGGAACCATGTACACGTCCTTGTCATAATTTGCTCCTAATTCATGAAATGCATCCTGTTGTAATGAAAGAAAACTTAGCACGATTTGACATTATTGAAGGATAAGTGGTGGCTAGTGTACTCTTGCTTGTCTTGTTATCTTCGATCGGTTTGGATTTCCTTTATTTTATTGAGATTGTGAAGTACCTACCTACTTTTTAGAAGTTTCAGTCCTAAATGAATTACGTAGTTCCTACTAAAATACTATAATTTTAGAAGCGTACTATATTTTTTAAAGTCAAACCCTATAGTACGTTTTTTAATTTGAGATAGTAAATTTACAACTGCAAATGTCAAATTGTGAAATAATGATGCCAGCTTTAAGTGCTTAGTGACGTGCGTGGTTTATCTTTATTATATTTTAAGAAAAAAGTTATAATATAAAGATTTTTAGTTTCGTACACTACCCATATTAGCTAACTATAAAATAACCAACAAAAATCTGTACTATTATTTTCTAGTCGGGGATGTAAGTAAGTATGTATGAGTGTAACGATAATAACAAGTCAGTCGAAGAAGCCAGTAGTGTGTATAGTAAGTAGGTACCTAGAATAAATGCATAAATCAATAGATAAATACCACAGTTCCTTGAACAAAAAAAATTGAGCCGATGAATTCACACCAGCGTTAAATAAGTTAATTGACCCGTTTGGCCAGCTTAAATCTTGTTATACATACAACTAGTTCATTTTTTTTGCAAATAATGCTAAACCTAGTTCCTCATTGTAGCTGTGAACTTTACTTTTGTTTAAATATAATTATCTAATGAAATATTTATTGACTTTAAATTATAAAGGTACTTAATATTATAGACGGAAACTAAGGTCGCTGTTCTCGATCCGAACGTAAAAATATAACCCATCAGTAGCGAAGGGTCCCTATAAACCATTTCCTGCCGGCTTACTTTATTAAGAAAAACCTTGGTAGATCAGAACGCCTAGAATTCTGACGTTGTTCCAATGGTTTCTCTTCTGAAAACTTGTACCTTTCGCTACACTGCTGGCAGCCTATGATTTCGCCATACAGTACATGACAATGTGCCCATTGATTGCAATAGGTTCGCCCCTTATCACATGCGACCGAACCTATCAGTCGGTGAAATGGTTGTAAAATACTCAAATGAATGTAAGTACCTTATGAATGATAAAATTAGAATTTTTCCATTAAAAAAAAATCAGGTCCACATAATAAGTTACAAAAAAAAATGTCTCCGAATGTAGGTAGGTATACAAAAAAGCTTAAAAATCCATCGTGAAAAAGCAAAAAGTAAATAAACTGATAATTTTGCCCATTGTGTGCAAATTCCGGTATTTCACATATAGAGGTACATTGTCAAGTGTCCACATCTGTGCTGATAACGGTACCTACCTGTCTGCCCATAGGCCACCGGTTTTGGACGTCAAGTTGATTTATTACCTGAATACTTTAAAAATTGTATTGGAAGGCGAGTTACGATTCAGAGAGTACACGTTATCAAAACGAGTGATTTCAATTCGATTAGCGGGAAAGAAAGAAATAATGGCACTTCTGGAGTGTCGAAAGAAGTGAAATCTTTGCCAATATATTTGAGGTAATTTTAAAGCATCTTGCATGGTAAATATTCAAATTAAGATAGGAAAAATATTGAATGAGTATCATTAGACTCCTGCACTGTCGTCTCAAAGACAGATATAAAGTAGAAATTGTGGTCAATGTTTTTTTTTTTTTATAAAGAATATTAGCAACCGAAATTTTCGCAATTACTAATATTCCCTCTAACCCCCTCCATCTAAGCTAAATTGCCTTGCTAGGAGTGGGTTCACGTCGATGGTGTAATGACCAGGATTCGAACCCGGGACCTCTCGATCGTAAGGCCGACCCCTTAACCACTAAGCTACCGACGCTTATATTATTATTGCCCCTGTAAGGCAAAGATCGCGGGTTCAAACCCCGCCTAGACCGATTCCATATTTCTCCTATCTTAATCGATTTGCCAATATAATTTATAGATATAATACTTACATACTTATATTCTTCATACAGAGGTGTTATGTATGAACTGTTAGCCTCCCAACCCATCACTGGATGAGGATTATGTACAGCAGTAAACTGTGGCAGGCTAATTGATTATTGATTGAGATATGAATTGTCCCCTGGGTCAGCCGGGGTGCGAGGGATATGTCGCATGACAACGTCACCTTCTGCCTAGCACTACGACCCAGAGACGGCGTGCGGTTTAGTCGGTTCGAGTCCGACATAACCTCCCCCTCCGGCTCCGGAGGGGTGGGTATCTGTGGGGATTTCCCGCATGTAAAAAAAAAGCGATATGAATTGTCAAAAGTAGAGTCGGTAACGCTGTTGCAAGTTCAATGGATTTTTCCCAATTTCAAAAACATGTAACTTAAAATGCCTAACGCGCTTATAGAGTTTTTCGCTTCAAAGACTTCAGAATGCCGAATGATCTGACAAAACTAAACCTACCTACGTTTTCGTGAGGTTTTTAAACCTTGATTTGTTTTCAATTTGATTTTAATAACGTTATAAGTTTTCGTTTCGTTCTGAATTGACACAGAATCGGGCCCCTGCCAGCTTTTGACGTAATGATGAACTATTGTGCCATTGAGTAAATTAGAATGAGATTCTGTGAAGTGTGTGTCAGGTTTTGTTGAGCTTATGACATACTTAGTGAAGTTGAGTAGGTGGATCTGGTTTTCTATTTGTTACGTACTAAAGTAGCAAACAATCATAGGTAGTATATTGTTACCTATGATTCTGATAGTAGCAATAAGGCCCTATATTGTATGGTTTACATTGTTTTCGAAAAGCCAGATAGGTAGATATAACCAAGAAGTCTTCAAGACTAGAGTGAACAGGTTACTTCTAGGTAAGCGTGCTTTTCCTTTGGTCACATCAACACTTTCCATCATGATAATTATACTTAGTGGTCAAATGCAAGCCTAGAAATGGGGGAAGTTGATGTACCTACTTCCAACACAGTTTAACCCTGGCTACCCCATAGAGGCGAAGGAATGTGGTTTTCCAAACAGTTTTCTTTCCCTCGGGACTTGCAAATATCATAGGTACTCGCTTTTTTCATTATTTCTGTCTCCTGTAAATCCTAGTCGGAGCTGCAAAAAAGGTCTGTCTTGACATTTTCAACAATGATCTAATCGAAACCACGGACTTATAGATAGGTATACTTACATACCATTTCGTGAACATGTAAATCCAGTCACTCTTATCACGCATTAATCATCGATACAAATAAACATTACATCACTTTGCTGGTATGCGGGTAATAAGGCTTAAGAGTTAGTTTATTGAACCTATACAACAGCATAAGAAAGGAGGATTGAATACCAGTCTAACTACAGTACTTAAATATCACCGATTAATTGTGGAGGTCAGATGGGAGTCGCTTCACGGAAAATATAGAAGTTTAGTCGCATCATAGTTAGGCTGGAAAGCTGAGTTGCGAACAGGCTGAAAGGACGATGATAATTCTGACCAACCGAGCTACCTGAATAAGATCCTGAATATTCAAAAATTTGTCTCGTCCTTGATGTTGACTGTTCCCAATTTTTTGAAGTTAGCATTCTACCTAATAGGATATTTGACTGACTAGTCAAATTAGTTACTTTTACTAAACGTCAAAATGGTAAGTTATAAGGAGAAGTGTATGAAAATTTATTTGTGACGTCATAACATTTAATAGTCAAATCATTTACCACTAAAGGTTGGGTGGATGATCAAAAATAAACGAAAACGATAAAATAAGAACCGACGCAACTGTTAGGTATCACTTTTACCATTCTTAATTTAATAAGTTTAGTTAATATTTTTTTAACAACAGGAAAATATCCAATTTGTTACACAATTTCATCACATGATGCCTGAAAAAGATGAGTACCTAAACTTTTCAATTTGCAAAGCCATGTGTAATTTTAATTTTTCTGATACAAATGCCATTTTGTTAGTTGGATAATTGCTTAGTTTAGTGCCTGCACTTATTTCAGTAGCATATCAACAAAACATCATCACATCGTGGTGAGGATAACCTTCGGTATGCTCAACAGAGCGCAACAGTATTTAACTGCAGAGTAGAAACTGCTAATTGCCTACGTAGGTAGGTACTATATACGTGGGTACAGGCACTTGTATGCTTCGATTGGGAAGTATGGACTCTTATGAACATTCAACTTTTTGTCGTAAAATTAAATAAATCATTAAGTACTACTTAGTTTTTACGTGGTTGGAGTCTCCCGCGTGGATATCGTTTTTCGCGACCAAACATAGCCTTTCCCAAGGTACTATGTCTGTACCAAATTTCATCAAGTTTGGTTCAGTGCTTTATCCGTGACAAACAGACAGATAGAGTTGGTTATTTTCATATTTATAATATTAGAATGGATGGATAACATAAATAAAACATGTTCCTACTTAGAATTTTTCCCAACAGATGTGAATTAAATTTTAAATCGATTTAAATAGGAAAAATTTAAGCGGTCTAGGCCGGGCTCTAACCCGCGATCTTTGCCCCGTAGGGGTAAGCCTCGACCACTAAGCTACGGGGGTTCGAGCCCAGCCTAGACCAATTCTATTTTTTCTATTTAAACCGATTTCCCAACAGATTTAATATAGAATATGATGAATATGAAATTATGAAATACTATTATAAAGAGGAAAAACTACTGTGTCGATTTCAAAAATTCTTTCACTATTGGAAAGCTTCATTCACTCTGAGTAACAAAGGCTATATTGAATTTCCAGGGGAACGTTTTTACCACCCGGGCGGATCGCTAGTATGAAATATAGACATGGTAATACTGAAAAATATTGAGCCTGGTTTTGTAGCTTGTAAATAAAGAAATTCATTCATTCATTAATTTGGAAAAAGTCAACATCTAAGCCTTGAATCCGTGAATACTTCCATACGAGGGGAATACTCTAACCAACTCAGCGACCTGGACACATCCTTGATATTAAAATTTTTCCTATAGGTACACACACACGTCTTGGGGCGACCGAACTAAATCTATGGAAAAATACTAGTTAATTATTTTATTATTACAGATTTTTACAAATCTTTTTGAATTTCCAATGCCAAGAAGTGACACTGAAATACTCAATGACACTGTCAGCGGTGTAGCGATAGCGACTTGGTCCATTCGCGCACTCTTCAAAATCTGTTACCCCATACTCACTCATTGCTAGCCTTGGGCAAAACCAAACAGTAACACGTTCATTCAGACCCGTAAATCATACCTAATAAGAGCAAATTATACGTCTTGACGGTAACGTCGAAGGTTTTCTCTCAAACTGCTCCAGTGACCGTCAGAGCTACACGTGGCAAATTGCCGGTTCGCGTTACACCCACCAATTGACATGCCAACGCCGCGGATGTTGGAGTGAGACGGTTTTGAGGCGGAATCCTAGATTCATATTTAGAAGTGGAAAATTTCGAATAGGTTGGAGAGGAAAGTCGACAAGGTATCTGTGTAGTGTGTAGCTTATTGGTTTGTAACATACGTCCTTTGAACATAGGTGTACCTACCTGCTGTTTAGATTACAGGGTCGGCAGCGTAAGTGTGACGCCCCAGATGTCGCATACATCCATGTGTTCTTGTCTGCTACCTAACTATTATATGAAAAGAAGAGACAGCTACCAAAATGCATCGCAAAAAGAGGGAGGGAGAGTAGGTTAAAAGTCCCTTCATTTTCGAGAGATTTATCTGTAGACAGAACAGATACTGGACTTCTTTTCTTCAAGAAGTGACTCCTTTAAGATAAGAAGTTTTTACTCGTCCATTAATCAACATTTGTGTATTCGAGTACTCACTTTAACTGTTTTTCTAGAGTAAGCGCAGTAGCCTAAAAATCAAAAACCTTTACCGGACGCAAATTCGGAACCTACTTTAATGTCAAGTGGCGGACAAGCACACGGCCCACCTGATTGAAAGATCACCACGAATATTTGCGGGCGTCAAACTCGTGCTGCTAACTCAGTAGAAAACTTCTAATGCAATTCTTGAAGAACCCCATATTGTAGTCGCTTGTAAAAACCTCGTACACAGCAACGGTACCTTGAAGTACCTTTAAAAAGGGTCCAATAACCGTAAAACAAAAAGAAAACCTTTTAAAACACCGAAAATTTTATCACACAATAATAAGTACATAATATTTTAATCGTAAACAGTTGTCACCGGTATGGGTCGAGTTTCGTGAACCGAAAGAAAGTCTCTTTTGTATGTCACAACATTTACAACCTGCGCTCGCGCAGACCGGTTGGCGGTAAAAGCCGATATGCCAGATACTTCTATAATACTATTATCAAATTGTGAATTAGACGTGTCTGTACGTTGGTGATACTAAAAAAAAATACTTGGGTAATGGAGAACGAATACAAGTATCACCGAACTGTAATATGCAGAGGATACCTTTGTTTTTTTTTTTTACTTGCTGGAAATCCCCACGGATACCCACCCCTCCGGAGCCGGAGGGGGAGGTTATGTCGGACTCGAACCGACTAAACCGCACGCCGTCTCTGGGTCGTAGTGCTAGGCCAAAGGTGAGGTTGTCATGCGACATATCCCTCGCACCCCGGCTGACCCAGGGTCATCCATCCCTCCTCGGGAGGGGGAAACCATCTAGCCAGTCTGGACACAGTAGGCTAAAGCCTCCCTAGACTGAGAGAGGCCTATGTCTAGCAATGGACTGCTGTAGGGTAATTAATTATGGTGTATTAACTGTTTCAGAATTTCAGAAAAATATGTTTTTTCTTGTGAACAGTACTTATAATTTCTTTGAAATTCTTGTCGGTTACTGAACAAACTACTGAAATGCATCTTTATTTGTAGGGTTTTGGTCCCTGAGGACGGCAGTTACAGAAGCAGACCGTGGCGGAGGCGTGTCATGTGTGTTCCACTACTACACACGCCTGCCAACTCACCGACGCGGGATAAAACCCGACCACACCAGGCGAGGCCGCGGTGGCGACCAATGTCCGCCGGTAACCCTGGGATTATGATAATATACGAATTTGTATGATAGGGCCATTATGTAGGTACCTATTTGGGATATACATATCCAGTGGTGTTCTTAACGTGCTTATTATAATTATAAGATTCTTTTATGAGGTTTTTAATAAAACTATTTATAGATGACCGGCATTCTATATGATTACGTATATTTTTAACTAGAGATTAAAAAAAGGAGTATAATGTGTATGTGTGCATCTGCCTGTATGTGTCATCGTAACTCCAAAATGAATGGATTGATTTTTGACGCCTTTTGTTGTTTGAAAGCTAATTTAATGGAGATGGTTCTTAGTTATAATTATAATTTTAGTACTGAAGTCTTTGAAGACAGGTTATTTCAATAATTAGTTTCATGGTGTACCAACCATGAAACTAATTATTGAAACTAACTATGTATGTATTGATATTGAAGAATAATAATAGGTACTAGGTTCTTGATCAACGTATAGGTACAGGCACAACCTCTGAATTGTTGATAAAATAATATGGGTTCTAGAACACGAATAAACTGGTCTAAGTATAGATTTTAGATCGGAAAAGTGAACAATCATGATGCAGCTCTGGCCAGCTGAGCGTTCACTATTTTCGATGTAAAATCTATAGGAAATGTCAGCATACCTAAGTTTTTTTGAATACTACTGAGGTGGCAGACAAGCACATGGCCCACCTAATGGAATGTGGTTACTGTGACTTATGGAAGTGTGCAATACCAGGGGAGTCACACTCGTGCTGCCGACCCTGTAAACACAGAGTTTCTGTGCAGTCAGTGTAGAAGACAAAGCAGGTATAGCCTTTGGTCTTTCCACTTTGAAAATGTCATTAAAGTGTCTTAAGTATGTTTTTCTTTGTTCTAGACTAAGAAGCTACTTCTGTCGAACTCCCAATCTTAAGAGGAAAACGTGCTCAAAAGTTTCGTTCATCAGTCAGCCCCTCTACCAACTTACCGGTGGGGCCCTATAAACCTTCTAATAGTTACTTACTAATAGATCTACTAATACCAGCAAGTAACAAACCGGCTCCATATCATAGTCAAAATTCAACTATCCTAAACGATCGTTTCACAATCGTAGGGCGTTAATTAAAAAGATAGCATCATTCATACGCCACTTTATTTTTTTTTATTTACGATGTTACCACACAGAATTTGTACAAATTAATAGCGGCCATTCATTAGCGGCATATAACAGACACACCTGGTCATCACCGGCGTAATTATAGGATCAATTTGAAATAATAAAAGCTATCAGATTCGCATCATTGCGCGGCGCGAGCAAATCGAGGTCATTTCTTGGTTTAAAACCTCTTTTTGCATATTTAAGTTGCTTTTTTTTTTATTACACTTTCATTTCGGTATCTTTTGGCGGTGTATTGGATGGTTATTGCGAATTTGTATGTTGTTGCACTTTCGTTGGCTGTTGAAGTGGCGCGGGTGTTGTAAATGCGACTGATGTCCCGGGTTAGAGGCTTGGAGGTAAGATAGAACTAGAATAAAATAATATATCATTTATTTGTACCTCTGAGATACATGTGCGAGAAGACGTTTTTATATTTTTATTTGGAGTAGGTAATACCATTCGCGTTCCCACTACTGTTACTCTTTTACAGCGGGATCCATCGAGTAGGTGCCTAATTAATCACACTCGGGCAGTCCGAAAAGCCTTGGTCGTTTATTCAAAGTCTTCACAGTCCTTGCATTCAAAGATTCCAGTCGGGATCCTAGGGCTTGGTATTGTTACTCTTTCTTTTAATTTAACTTTTATGGGAGTGACTACGTTTTAAACCTGCAACCTTGAGACCTTATGTGCCTCCGCAGAATATAAGTCGATTCTAGAGAGACGTTATTACTTTTTTTTGTATAGAAACTATCATGAGCCACTTTCCATCAAAAAAAAAAAAAAATATCGAACGTTATTACTTCTTTAAGCCATAGTAGATCACACACATCTCGGATCATAAATTAAGTAAAAATATTCAGTTACAAAATTATTATGTCACCATGATTTAAAGTTTGAACCATTAAACATAATTTATATCTACATCTACAACATTGATGCATGTAACTGATAATGCCTATGTTTGGGCAGTGTCATCGCTATTAGGTACATGCCAGTATTAGGCAATATCACTGGTATCACCTATTAGAGAAGTGCGTGTTGACATAGGGTTTTTAATTAAGGCCGTTTGTAGATGTGTGGACGGATTGAAGGCTAACGGCTAAAATATGGACAAAATTGTATAATATCTCTGTTATATAATGACTGACATTAACTAGATAATTTAGGTACTCACTGACTTACTGTAGCTAGGTCGCAGCTAGTTGAGCTTGATCAACCGTTCAATTAACAGCCTAGGCTCGCACCGTTCAATTAACAGCCTGAATGACGTTCAGCCATTTGATTAAACAGCTAGGTAAATGACTTATTACTGCATGGTTATAAAAATACTAACCAACTTCTAACCTAACCTATCCAAATTGAATTACACAGCTTTCTCAATAAACCTATCAATAAATTGTTGAATTGATTGATTTAATCACGTTCTAGTTGATCTGCCCCTCTAGACGATGGTGAATGATGATGGAACAGAATGAGGAATGCATGGAATTTGACGTATTTGACATGCGTTAACGACTGTCATATACGTCAAATCGCATACATTCGTGTTGCTATTCCATCAAACGTCGGCCAACGAATTGCCACAGGTCTAGAGGGGCAGTTCTCTTCCTAAAAATGTTAGACTAGATAGTTTGCAATCGTACGGAATTCTTAAATCCTTTTTTTTTTTTACGTGCGGGAAATCCCCACGGATACCCACACCTCCGGAGCCGGAGGGGGAGGTTATGTCGGACTCGAACCCGTCTCTGGGTCGTAGTGCTAGGCCGAAGGTGAGGTTGTCATGCGACATATCCCTCGCACCCCGGCTGACCCAGGGCCATCCATCTCGGTCTGGCCCTCCTCGGGAAGGGGGGGACCACGCGGTCCCCGACTCAACCCCGGTGTGGGGAGGCGCGCATCGTCCTACGATGCGCGCCGCCGCCGTGGCCTGCTTCTGCTAGGGTGACGAGCGGCTCCACCCGTCACCCTCAGGCCCGCGCGCATGGGGGGCGGAGGTCAGTTTGCGCCCTCCGACGCCCGAGCCGCCTTCGGGCGCGTGCAGCGATGTCAGCGAGCCTTTCTCGCTCATCGCGCCGCGCCCGCTCTGCTGTCTCCTTCGCGAGCATGACCTGCTCGCAGAAGGAGGCGCTGGCCGCCCACGCATCCGCGCAGCGGACCATCGCCGCGAGCAGGGTGGAGAGCGTGAGCACTCTCACCCCCAGGGCCGCCACAAGCTCCTGCCTCGGCGTCTCAAACGCCGGACACTCGGTGAGCGTGTGCAGCCCCGAGTCCACGCTCGCGTCGCAGTGATGGCACTCGGGCGTTGGCTCTATACCCATCAGACACAGATACCGCCCGAAGCTACCGTGCCCGGTGATAATCTGCGTCTGACGGTACGAGAGGCTACCGTGTGGCCTCTCTAGCCACTCCCCCATGAGGAATTCTTAAATCCAGTAGTAATACAGGTGATCAAATATTTTGCACACTATCTCCGCGATATTCGTTTCTTTATTAAGGTATTTTAATGACCACAATCAAGAATCGATTTCACTACATTTTAATTAAGTAGTTTGGAGTCTTCGATCTAAGGAATTTAATTATTTTTAAAGTGAAAATTAAGTTGAAGATAGTAGCGAAAATACTTTTACTAAAAAAATACATTTACTATTATTTGGTGAGCTCCTGAATTCATTTATTAACTATAGATGCGTTGTCCGGACTCTAAAATGACAACAAAAAATTATAATATTATTATTGATTTTAAAAATAAATATTGATATAAAATTATTAATATTGACGTATTATTAGTAAGTAGTTCAGTGACTTTGAGATAACTTAAACTTCAAACTGTATTAATTCTTCCTTTCAATTTCTTCCTTAGTCAAACCGCGAAAATGGCTGCTGAAATGTAGCCGAAACGTCGGTCTAAAAATCAATAATAACAAATAAATCGCAATAGAATCCGTTAAAAAGTGGTTTTATTTCAATGAGTGATATTCGCGAAACTATAGAAAATATCATGTAGCTTAATATATTTTTTATTTTTGGTGTTTGCGCTATTTTTGTTAGCCGTCATGTTCCTGCATGACGTTTCTATAGTTTATAATATATCATTGAAACGCAACACATTTTCTCTTTTTTTATAGTGCAGAAATCTCTACAGCTTACCCCCCGCCAGAGCCGGGGTATATCGGATTCGAGCCGACTAAAACCGCATGCAGCATTTGGGTCTTCAGTTGTCGGAGGTGAAATAGCCAGAACCATGTCTCTTGCATTCCGGTCTACTCAGGGCCATCTCTGGTTGTGAGATGGCTCGGACAAAAATCTTATCGAAAACTAAACTAGATCTTCTCCCTAGCGTTAATCCCAGTCGCATTCGAAGCTATCAACTTGGTGTCTGGGGTCCGTTTTACCGGTTTACTGCGGATTTGGCTGAACTTCGACATGTTCCGTGTAGAAACTGCAATTTGACCTCCACAACCCAAATGCAATATCGAAGCATTACAGTTAAACCAGTTGTTGGACTTTTAAAGGCTCCAACAACCCATAACGACTACCATAGATCTTTGTATGGCAACCGTCGGCTTAACGTGCTCTCCGCAGCACGACCAGACCAAAGCAAATACCCATATTCATGCATAAAAATATTTGCATTGAGTGGGTATCGAACCCGCGCCTCCTAAACAGCGGCCGCATTCACTACCACTACGCCACGATAAACTAAACTAGATATTTTTTGTCAAATTACTTATTACAACTATTGTACCTGACTGCGCCAGAAGGAGGGTTAATGGCCGTGTTGGTTGCCACTGGAATAGAATAGGGCCACTCTATCTCTTTCTGTGGGTGCCGTAAGAGGCGATTTTCCATCCGATAGTTGACATACAGCCCATGATAAAGTGCCTGATGATAACAATAGGCTCGCCCTCTAATACGTGGGAACAAAAATCATAGTTTGAAAATTGTGGGTGTTAATACACCTTGCCTACCCTTTCGGGGTTTAATAGTGTGAATATATGGGACATAGCCTGAAACACAGGTTTACAAAAACCTAGGTCATGTAGGTCCCAAATTGTTAATGTAGGTAGGCAATTAGGTAATTATATTTGTAAAACTAGTAATAACCCAATGTACAGCCCTTTTTGATAAATAAATAAATTATTATTATTATTATATATGTATGTATATGTCGCCGCCAACTAAATCAGCCGTCCAATGAACTTCCTAGGCAGTTAAATAAACGGCGCCATTCAATTAACGACCTGAATGGCCAATTCAGCCATCTCGTTAATTACATTATTTCATAACCTGGCTGGCTAATACTTAGGCCAATCATAAAATGGGGCACTACCTCGAAATAAGATAGAAAATTACATACATATACTTACACCTGTTAATCCACGAGGGGGTAGACAGAGGTGTATACATAGAAAATTAGTGATAGGTTTATTGTGATAGCTGCGCATTCCGACTTGGTTAGGGTAGGTTAGAACACAGTAGTTAGACGTCATCTATCCAAGCTATTTGCCTAGCCATTTAATTAAATGGCTGAACACCATTCAGGTCCTTAATTGAATGGCGCCGTTTAATTAACTGCCCAGGCAGTTAATTAAACAGCTGATTAAGCTAGTTGGCGGTGATATATACACAATTTAGTTTTTACACTTTACTCGGGTAATTTGTGTTTACTAGGTTTCGAAAATTTCAAAAATCCTAGTAAAACTAGATAATGTATTTTCGGTATTTCTTTTTCTCTCTTTTCTTTATACACCTGAGGTGGTAGACAAGCACACGACCCACCTTATGGTAAGTGGTTACCGTGGCCTATGGACGTGTGTAACACCAGGGGAGTCACACTCATGCTGCCGAACCTGTAAAAGCAGAGAGTTTCTGTGCCGTCAGTGTAGAAGACAAAGCAGGAACAGGCTTTGGTCTTCCCACTGACAGTACAAAACCTCCCAGTGAGCTCTGGCTACCCTTCTCACCGCCGGGAATACAACACGAGGTTATTTTGACCGCGGTATTCTGTAGGGCGGAGGTACTTCCCCAGTCGGACTGCTCAATTAGACGCGAATAGCGTTGTGTCCTACCACCTCCTACAATCATTGATTTGTTTTGCTATTTTTGAAACTATTGCAGCCATTTCATTGGGTAATCTCTATAACCCATGTGCATTGAAATTTAATTTAAGTAAAAAATGCAATCCTATATACCTCTGTCTACACTCTACACCTTAAAAGACATTCAACCGCGACTATTCAAATTCCTTACCACAATTTCATAAGATGAAATATTTTTCATCGACCGTATATGGTTACGCCCTTTTCTGCCTACCCACCAGCGCACTCGGCTCACATGTTTCGGTACATGTTTGGCAAACGCTTGTACGCATGAATGTGGAATAGCTAGGCGAAGCGTAGAGAGGTGTTCTGTCCGAATAACGAGGACGCGAGATGTATACCGCGACCGATACAGCTTGATACTTTGAGATGCTGTGATTTCCTTGCTATTATTTTATTGTTTTAATATTATAACCTGTTGCAGCCCATTGCTAGAATGTATTTGATACTCTGACTTTTATATTCAGTGTATCCGTACTACTTTTTAAGGGTCAATGGTTTTTTTAAAGAATAATTTTAATATCTATTATTAACTAAGGGAATAATTAATTATCATTTATTTATTCAGACCACTATAAATTTAACGCAAAAGCAATAGTAACTTGTAAAATTAAGTTACGGGGATTTTACATTTTAAGTCTCGCATTGTCGTCGTAGCGAGTGCGTTTATGCTTCAGCAGCTCAGGTTTGAAGCCCAAGTTAGGTGTTTTCGGAATTTCTAGGAGATTTTTAGTCCTTAATTTCTGTTTTGAAGTAGGTACACGTCGGTAGTGAAGATAATGATTGAATTTGAACCTCCGAGCTTTTGATCACGTATGACATAGTACGTTAAGCATGATAGTGTACGATACGGATTATAATAACATAAGTGAATTACCAAGAATACTTCTTTAGCTTCTTCCAATGACTACCTGCTGAGTCTTAGGATTTCATAAATGTAGATTTACCAAAGTTATCATTAATATTTAATTGAACCCACTAAATTTAAATAAATATGAATCTTAACTAATTTATAGATACATTTATGACTGCTAATTGATACACATCAATGAGAATCAAAATACATTTATGACTGATTAACATACATCGGAATGTGATCCGACCGTTACGGAAGCTAAAAAATGAACGCTGTCAAGTATATGATTTTTTTTCTATTCATGTATACATTAACATGTACTTAACAATTTTTGGGTACATTTTAACAATTACAGATGTGAAGTTTGAGCTTAGTAGAACTTCATTCACTCCTTTTTTCCATTATATAATGTGAACTTTGCCTAAACCGCTTCCATTATGTCAAAATATTTTTTTATGAACACTTTTTTATTAATGAATCCTTTTTTATAGTTTTTCATGGGTTATTTTCCTCGATCATCAGTGCTATGATTAAGGAAGACATAATATTAATAATAACAATAATAAATAAATTACCAATCAGGTTAAATATAGTCGGTAGTAATTTTATATTTTTATTGTCATGATAATTAATATCATTATAGGTACCTGTCAAATATAGTGTATGTATATGACACAGTACATTCAGGAAGGTAATCCTTTTATAAAAAGTCATCCATACATCTATCCATATAAATATTTTTTACACTCATAAACTTTCACATTTACAATATTAGTAGTACATAGTATACGAGTAGGTGGTAGCATTAGTGTAGTAGTATTTTATTGGTGTATTAAAACCGTTAATCTAAAATGATTGTAAATTTATTTCTTTCATAAGATGTTAAAAATCGGTATTTACTACCGTTATTTGCTACTCTACAGCTACTAATTAAGTAGATAACGAATTTAAACATAGACACATAAAATATGACGAGAAAATGTCAACAGTTGAATTATGAGTGCTTAAAGTTATGAATGGCAATAAAGTATCAAGGTGATTATGTTCATCTAAAAATAAGTAAAGGTGAGGTGCGCGGACGCAGCGAGTGACGTGTCTTCTCACTTCTCTTCCTCCAGTTTACCGCGTGCGTCCGCGCAGAACGAACGTGCGCGCGTTGATACGCATTCGAATATTATCATTTTTATTAATTGGTGCCGCTTAAGCCTGTGTTTGTTCTCAAAAGATTTTATATCAAGAAATTGTAAAAGGAACTAAAACTTTCAAGTTGAATTGTGAAGAAAAGTCTTATTTTCAAGGACAGTGTTAAGAGTTTGAATAAGCGAAGTGTTTTTTTTTTTCTAAACGTTTCAGTTTTTTTCCGGGATTGCTATTGTGGATAAAAAGGTTAGTTACAAAACGTGATATTGGTGATGTAGTTTTAAGTTACGTTTAAGTTGAAGCAATTGAACTTAGTACAGTTATGCCGGAGTCAGTGTGCTTAGACCCAACTTAGAATCACAATACATACGTGCGACTTTAACTCTTTTCTCTTTGCACAGTATTAGTAAGAACTATTTTCCTTTTCTACGTCTCAAGCGGACTTAAGTCAAACTTGAATTGTCGACATTGCATCTAAATTGGTGCTTACCAATTTCATGATTTTACTAGGTATTTAACGTTCGTTTTTTTCTGTGGAACGCGAGACGAATTTGCACAGACGCGAAATATAAATTTCGCAAGGATAATGGAAAAAAACTGGGCCATGTTTTAATTGACGCAAGATCTTAACTTTCACACACAAGTAAAAGTATAGAAATTGTCGCTGTGATATGTAAAGAGAACGGTTCGCTGGATGTATCGACGATTGTAAGATATCAAAACACTACTTTGTAGGCAGACAGAGTGGATTTGCAAGGTTATAGTGCGAAAGGCTGTTTATACTAACCACAATGAGACTTGAAATGTTTTCGGACCTAAAACAGATTTATTATTAGATATGTACGTATGTAGAAAATGCTAAACTATTTAATAAAGCTAGAATTTATAATGTAAATAAATACAGTATTATATTATTTATACAATTTCGAAGGTAAACCCATAACAGGAATTCCGGTCCAAATATTGTATTACCCTTCTACAGAAAACCACATTTTAAACATTACTACTTATTTTTAAGTTGGCAGGTAATTTAAGGTACCTATTTGAAAAGGGGGATTGGAAAGATAAAGTAACCTACCTACAAGTGTCACCTGCGCGGTATAGTATGTTGTATTGCTTTGGTTAAGTACCTACTTATTTTTGTTATTTATATTTTGAATTGCCGCACATGTTCACTAAGTTACACCTTACACCAGTCCTTGTTATTAATTTTATATTGTTGTGAAGTAGGAATGTCACTATGTCTGTGTTTCATTTATTTTTAACTTAACTTAAAGGATCTAGAATGCGGATAGACATACTTACTTGAACATTTTTTTTAGCAAATACAAACGTATTATTCAAAGACTAACGCAAATATACATATTCGTGTATACAAATATTTACACTGAGCGGGAATCGAACTCTCGTCGCTACTGAGGCCGTCATTAAAACAACAAATGAAAATGCGAAGACATCGCATTTGCGATAAACAGGTTGGAGGATCAAAGTAAGTAAGTACAATACCGACAAAAACACCACACAAGCAATGTAGGTATCTAAGGCCGGATTTCACCGGTGAAATTCGTTTCATTTAGCTAAGTTCTCACGTTTACACAATAAATTTAACGAATAAAATGTGTTAACGCAGTTTCAATTAAGAAATTATGTACGTTTATACCTAATCATCGTTGAAAAATTCAAGTCTCAATAAAGCTCTTTGAATAATGATAGCACTTGTACTTTTCCACACTTTATTTTGTTTTAAATATTTTTATACAATAAGGTGTGGAAAAGCACAAGTGCTATCATTATTCAATATGTGTAGTAGATTCCACCAAGTGCCATCAATCTCCAGTATAAAAAGCTCTTCGAGTTAAATATGAACACAATTTCTTTTAGTTTAGTCACAATACCGTCTTGAAATCTGCTCTAAATAAGAGGAGAGGTTAACGACGGTATTAGTTGTTTGTGACACACGTTACAAGTAACCTTTACAAAAAAAAAATACTAACGTCTGACGGCGAATGAATAACGGCCAAACCTTGGCAATTAACTCGAGTCAACTACGAAATATGTCCTAAATCAGACACCAATTGCGGTTAATTACATCTATACTAATATTATAAGTGGGTATTTGTTTGTGTGTAACGAATAACTTTAAATTCATTCACTACTAGTATGCTGGGAAGAACATTATCTCTTATTTATATAGTAAATAATAACTATAATATGACAAACGCAAATGAAAAAGCGTAGTGATACCAGTTACAAATAAATTAATGTTCTGTGATAAACTATATAACACAATCTAAATTGGTACTGAGCATAATTTTTTTTCAGATTAATGACTTTTGAAGTATAGATAAATATACATAAATATCATAAACAGAAACATTCTTCTTCATCCCAGCATTAATCCCAGTTGCATCCTAAGCTTTCAACTTGGAGTCTGGGTCCGCTTTTACCAGTCTGTATCAGTTTTTTACCAGTTTATCATAAAGAGAAATATTCATGTAGATATAAAATTGATTATGACTTGCCATCATCATCATCATTTTTCAAGTATCAATTTACACAAGCGAATTATAATTTGATTGGTCAATATACTACAGTTCAATGTTTTTATACTTAAATATTTAAACTCATTGCTGTCAGCGGTTTTGCTCCCTGATACAAATATACTTTTGTTACATTCATGGAATGTTGGCATAAAGTATAAATATTACTGGCAAAGTCCGGTATTCTATACAATACCTAGGCAATATATAAAATGTCTAAAACATGCAGGCAATGTATGACATATTATTTAATTTATACTTGCATTCTATACAATACCGAGTGCGCACCCAGCAATGTATGAAACGTTATCAAAAACATTAATGGTGGTTATAACAAAAATCGTCTATTATCTCCCGCCTTAGCCTTCTAACCTAAATTTGACTTACAGGCACATGCTGCAAGAACGTTTTGTACTATCGAACGAACGCACCAGGTGAATTCGCGGTGAGATTTCAGTTTCGCATGCTGTAAATTGGAAGATGTCAGATTTTCGAGCTCATATGAACCCGACTTCTGCTCGACAACGCGGCAACGTGACATTTATTATTTATTTTATTTATTTATTTATTAAGTAATATACAATGTTACATAAATCTTAAAGTAAGACAATTAAACCCTGCAGGGTTTAATATGTGTCGCATCTAACAATACTGAGGGGTTAGACAATAATTTTGCTACTGTGAACATAGAAAAATAATAAGTCCTTATTTAATTATTACATTCATTAGGTGCATTCCTTCGAAGAGCGAAATGTACTTATGTGCCTCGCGCGGGCGAGAGCGAGACTGCCATAAGTTCCGCAATACAGTCTGCGTTTTTTTTTTTTCAACGACAATAATAATGCATGCGAAATCGAAATCTCACCGCAAATTCAGCGGTCGTCTTCGTTCGATCATTTGAAATGTTCTTACTGGATGTGCCTACAGGTAAGGGTGCGTAGTGTCTAGAGTAGACAAGATATGTTGCCGCCAAATAGCTTAATCAACCGTTTAATTAACTGCCTAGGCTATTAACTAAACGGTGCCATTCAATAGACGGCCCGAATGATATTCAGAAGTCGTTTATTGCAATCTTTAATAACCTGGCTGGCTATTGCTTAGGCCATTTGTAAGATGGGGCACCACTCCGAATTAAGACCAAAAATTCATTTCATTCATACATCACGCCTGTAAATCCCCAAAAGGGTTGGCAGAGGTGTATTCACAGAATAAGTGATAGGTTTATTGAGAAAGCTGCACAATCTGATATTTTTTTGTAACCATGCAGAAAAAATCATTTGGCTAGCCGTTTAATCAAATGGCTGAACATCATTCAGGCTGCTAATTGAACGCCGCCGTTTGGTAAAGTTAGATAAGGTTAGAAGCCTAACCTTCGTGGATTTTTTATAACCATCCAGAAATAGAAGTTCCACAAAGCTATCTTGATACGTAGGTCGATGTACATTTTTTTTAATACTTAGCGGCGGCAGACAAGCAAAGGGCCCACCTGATGGAAAGTGGTTACGGTGGCCTGTGGACCTGTGCAAAACCAGGGAAGTCACACGCGTGCTGCCGACCCTGTAAACATACTTATATAGTTTCTGTGCCGTCAGTGTAGAAGATTAATAAAAAGTTTATTTATTTTACACATTGCCGGTGGAACAGCAGGTATTCTATACAATTACTAGGCATTTTTATATATTATCTAGGCAAAGTATGTAATAGGCAATAATATTTATAACATTTCTGATATCCTATACAATGCGTAGGTATTGTATAGAATACCTACATTATACACATTGCCGGTAGCATAAACAAACGATTGTACCAGTGACAAAGAAATAACTCAAAGGATAAATAATTATCTCTTATCAACATTCAGTTTCAAATTCCTTCTTCTTCATTGTAGCGTTGATCTCAGTCGCATCTGAAGATTTCAACTTGGAGTCAGGGGTCCGCTTTACTTGTTTTAACTGCGGATTTGGCTGAACTTTGACAATTTCCGTGAAGCGACTGCCATTTGACATTCACAACCCAAAGGCGATATCGAAGCATTGCAGTTAGACCAGTTGTTCGACATTTTAGGGCATCAACTACCCGTAACGACTGCTATAGCTGTTCGTATGGTAACCGGGACCAACGACTTAACGTGCTCTCCGAGGCACGACCATACCAATGCAAATATTTGCATTGAACGGAGATAGAACCCGCACCTCCTGCGTAGCAGCCGCAGAGGGTGCCGGTCAAGTCACATGTTTTAACGACTATTAAGCGCCAAAGAGGTAGGCATATGTGTATTAAGTCCCACATTTCATCAACTATGATTTTCGGTTCTACATAATAGGGGGCGACCCTATTGCCAACAAGTGGGCACTTTGTCTTAGTGTGTACTATCGGTTGGAGGACAGCCTTATCCATTAGTCACCTTCTAAGACACCCACAGGAAGGGCTGGGGTGGCCCTATTGTACACTACCTCGAATCAACACGGCGTTCAAAACATAGTATATATCAATCAATCAATTAGCCCACTGCAGTCCACTGCTGGACATAGGCCTCCCCCAATGTGCGCCATTTCGTGCGATCCTCCGTTCTTCCGCGTCCAGTCCGTCCCAGCCACCTCTTTCAGGTCATCTGGCTAGGGGGCGTCTTACCTTGCGTTTGGGAGGACTTGTCAGCACACAGCCATCAGTCTTTCGGCAGACGTGGCCATCCCATTGCCACTTACATATATATGATAATAATATAGTAACATGTAATATACTATTGACAACGATTGTTAAGCCATATAATTTTAAATGTATACAGTAATAAATATTAAAAACAAATATATTAACATATATAATAATACATACGGTTTGTATGAGTTTAATTATGAGTTTAGTTAATGGTTATATCATTAACTAAATGATTGTCTTTAACGTGTTAAATTACATGAATATGTATATCAGGTGCATTTAAAGTAGAAAATATATTACAGTATATATTTGTAATTCGCTAATCATATAAAATATCGTCTTTGGTCGTTTCGTAGTTAGACTACATACAGCCCTGTTATAGTGCCCGCTAGCCAGCAATAGGCTCGATTGCAAAATATGTTTGGGCTTACACCTCTACCTACCGTTTTAAGGATTTACAGTCGTGAATAAATATTGTATGTATGCAATTTGCTCTTCTATGTACCGAAAACACTACTTCTCCATTACTTTCAATACACAATCAAAATAATTCAAATGCACGTAGGTAGTTAATTGAAATTAGAAAACGTTCGCCGATATTAATAACATAGACAGAACATGAAAACATACTCAGACTAATTTTACTATGTTTATATGTGGGAGTTTAATAACACATCGATGTTCTACTAATACTTTCTTAAATCATATTATAATTATGTCGCAATTGTTTATACGAATGTGATGACTTTATTTCCTACACAAGACAACACGTGCAGGGCTTAGATGTCACCCGCACACGGTGCAGAACATTCCTTCAAGAACTAAGCGGTTCGGTGACTCTTTCCTTTGACGCATCATTAAGACCTGGAACTCTTATTGTCAGCTCACGTATTTCCCTCTTCCTACAGTCCCGGGTACTTTAAGCGGGGCGTGCAAAAGCATCTGATGAGGCCGTCAAGCTGAGTGCCACCATTGTTAACATAGTACGTGTATGTAAAGGTGACACTCTTCCCTGAGACTTTGCCTTCAGCTTACCATCAGGCGAGGTAAAGTCTAATTGTCAGACTGTCCAATATAAAAAAAAAATCAGATTTGTGAATGAATGCGGGAAACGCGTGCATGGCAACTTTTTAGTCAATTCCTGTCCTATGAGATAGGAATGCAATTCTCAATTCCTGTCCTATAAGACTAGTAATAGCATCGTTAAAAATATCGTGAATATACCATATTGTATTATTTCCAACTGTATAATAAAAATAGAGAGTTAAATTTGAAAAATAAAGGTATTTCTTATTTGTCGTGGGTATTTATTTAGAGTGTAGATGTCGCCATGGGCGACTGAAGGTAAACACTGCGTATGGCCGTTCTATCCTAAAAATTTCTGTGGTCCTTATTCACGTCTCACTTGAAGAATCCCGGACTGTAGGAAAAAGAAAATACGGGTACTGGGAAGTTTTAAAGTCTTTATGGGGTGGTAAATAAATGAGTTATCGAACTCGGACAAAAGTAATCGTGATTTTTTTCTAATGATTGACAGGAAGGAAATAGAAGCGAAAATAGCGACAAACAGTATTTAGGTCGGTGAATTTGCGATTGTAATGCGGTTTTTGTGTTGCGTTGACAGAAAAAAAACCGTAATTTGACGGTCTAAAACCTCCGATTTAATTAACCCAGTGTCTTGAGATGTGTAGCTTGAATTTTAAAGTCAAATTACTTGGAATAAATTTATAATAATGTGCTAAAACGCAATTGTTTATGTCTGTAAAATGTATGTATTTAATGCTACGAATAATGTAATTTAATGTTGGCTTAATAGGCATGGCGTCGTGAGGGAAGCCTGCAAGAAAAAGTCCTGTAACTAAAGCGTATTATTGTTTTTAATTGTTGTTATAAGCGTATTAGCCTTCCTGACTTACTACTTGCCTGAAATCACCATCAAGCGAGGTGAAGTTATATTGATTTGCTATATATAACGTGGAAAACAAAGAAGGCGTGGATCAAAACAAATTAATCCAAGCCGGTATACCTGCACATGACGGGCGAGGATCTGAACATACAAACATATATACATACAAGATACGCGAGAAAACCATAACCCTCCTTGGCAGTCGGGTAAAGAGAAAAATAAATGCTTATAACTGAAGTATTCCCATTAACACCTTCAGCTAAGCTAAATTGCTTGTTAGGTTCACGTTGTTTCTATAATGGTCATGCAGGATTCGAACTCGGGACCTCTTGATCGTAAGGCTAAGCTACCAACAATTAGAGTACAGTCGTTTACCCTTCAAGTACGGAACCATAACAACACTATTCTTATCACCAGGAAGACTAAGGCCATAACTTCCAAGGCTATCTCACAGGAAGGCGATAGCAGGCGTGCTCGAGCCCACACGGCGGCCTAACGGCATTATATCACAGGATGTGTGAAACTGTATCTACTTGTACGGTCGGCATAGAATATAAAGTTGTATGACTTCCGATATCCGACATTAAACATACAACCAAGTGCCCGTTTGAAGGTAATGTATGATTGCAGGTTATGGGTAGTCTTGACATAGCTTTGTTGTAAATAACTATTTGATTGTCATATTATGTAGCAGGAAGAACACGGCATAACCTCCCCTTCCAGCTCCGGAGGGGGGAGGAGTAACCGTGGGGATTTCCTGCACGTAAAAAAAGGAGGTAGGGCACGACGGTATTACTGTCCAATTGAGCAAACTGGGAAGTACCTCCGCCCTACAGAATACCGCGGCCGTAATAACCTCGTGTTGTGTTCCCAGCGGTGAGTAGGGTAGCCAGAGCTCACTGGAGAGTTTTTGTGCTGTCAGTGGAAAGATTTCGACGTTGTCTTCTACACTTGACAGCACAGAAACTCTCTGTGTTTACAGGGTCGGCAGCACGAGTGTGACTCCCCTGGCGTTGCACACCTTCATATTAGGTAACCATACCACTTTCCATCAGATGGTGATTGTCTACCAGCTCAGTAGTATAAAAAAAGTACATCTTGCTCGGTTCTTCATCTAAACGTCAATTCCGGTTGCACCCAACTCCGGCTTTAGAGCCTTGGGTTCACTAACTTATTCTGGCTTTTATTGGAGCTGCCTACTGCTGTTTGAACCTCCTACCCTGAGAGGACAGTCTGCGCCAGAGTCACCTGTGTCAATGAGTAGGTGAACTGACTTGTAAGTAAAATTAACTTGAACTCTGAAGAACTTATTCGCTCATCATAATACACCCAAATAATTGACAATTATTTACGCTTATGGCCAGGTGCGTTCACTGTTCGGTAAACGATCAGTGGATTAATTTACTTAGGCGAAAGGTTACCATTGAGATAGGTAACCGTTTAGCGGTTTACTTCTGTGCTTTCGTGCTTCGGAGGGCACGATAAAAGTCGGTCTCGGCTGTCAACAGTCGTTAGGTCAAGATGGAGGCGTATATGGACGACCTGAACAATTCTGTCACAGGTTGGCCATTATTTATTGACAGCCTCCGTGGCGTGGCGGTAGTGAACGCGGCCGCCATGCAGGAGGCGCGGGTTCGATCCCCGCTCAGTGCAAATATTTGTATGCATGAATATGTATATTTGCATTGGTCTGGGTGTTTCTATGCATAATATGTATGTATTTACAAAAAAAAAAACGTATCTAAGTATGTTTATCCGCATTCTAGATTCCATAACACAAGCTAGTTAAGCTATGCTTACCATGGGTCTAGATAGCGTTGTGTGAAATGTTGTGGAATATTTATTTATTTATTTATTTATTATTAACAACACGAATAAGAAAGAAGATTAACAATAAGTACCCAATACCTTCCATATAATATTAAGGCAATAATTTTCTCTAAGAGCTGTTATTATTACGTTATGTTCCATAATTATTAACTATTAATTTATTGGTACGTAACGATTTGGACTTTCGTTCCGGAAGCCGTAACCAATCATTGACAATATAAGAGTTGTATGAGAGATGATTATGATAACTTGATGCCAAGAGCATGTATGAAAACATTTTTTTTTGTTTTAGGAATATTAGCAACTGAAATGATTGAAATTACTTATATTTGCTTTAACCACTCCAACTAAGCTAAATTGCTTATGCTAGGAGTGGGTTCACGTCGGTAGTGTAATGGCCAGGATTCGAACCCGGGAGCTCTAGATCGTAAAGCCGACTCCCTAACCACTAAGCTACTGACGCTATTAGGTAGCCGCCGATATAAGGGAGAGTAGGTTTGCCAGGGTCGGAGCAAGTGGAGACATGTTGCTTATCCAATGTAGAAAATGGGCGTGAATACAATATGACTCGTAACTCATATCTCACTCAAGTAGGTTATCATAATTTAGATAAGTATTCATATTTACGATACGAATCATAATTTGTAGGAATACATGAAAGTGGAATTGCCTACAGAAAATTAGTTTAATAAATACTTAGTACATTTTAAGGGATTGTAGCCGGCTGGAGTATCTACACAAATTCTGTAAAAAAAAAGACGGGTTGCACTCTGGGAGTGCCGGCAGAAGTGAAAACTTTTTCTTTCTTTCTTTCTTCGTTATATACATAGAAAAAGAAAAAAAGAACATACCATACCATACCTATAGTATAGCGCCAATCATAGAACCTATCACTAATTTTCTGCGATTTTTTTGTCAGAAGAAATTAAATAATCACCAAAAGTAATAAATTATAATAAGAAAAAACAATCACAAAAAACCCCTGAAGGCCAGGTGGTTTGAACCCGATACTATCTGAAACTATAAAGACTTACAGTCGAAGTGCTTACCGTTTAAGCTACGACGCTATCTATCGTACCTTGCAAAATAGATAGTCTGTACCTAATCTTGTATGACGTCAGTCGTCGGTTACGGTTCAAAGGTCAACTAATCCTGACGCTTCCTTAACATTTTACACCCATCCAATGCGGCTAAAGAAGTTTTCACTTCGAAAAAAACAAAAGTTTTACTGCCGACGAAGTGAAAACAGTAGGATTTTTTCTTAGGTAATATAGCAAAATACATATTAAGCTAAATGTATTGTAATTCAGGTTTAAACACAGTACCGGTGATAGTGTCATTCGTTCAATGGTTTTTAGCCATCTCAAAAAAGCACAACGCACCGAATATGGTTTAATTACTTTAAAAATTTGCATTAAGCAGCCATACAGTTGTAAAGAAGGGAGGTAAGAACTTCTAGGTTTTATTTCTTATCAACAGACAGCATCGGGGAAATGAATTCTTTGGTTTGTAAGTGTTAATACATTTCAACTTCTATTTATAAAATCAATCCATTAGCCCACTGCAGTCCACTACTGGACATAGGCCTCTCCCAATGTGCGCCATGTCGTACGATCCTCCGCCTTTCGTATATTTTTGAAGTGAAAACTTCTTTAGCGGCGTTGCATGGGTGTAAAATGTTAAGGAAGCGTCAGGATTAGTTGACCTTTGAACCGTAACCGACGACTGACGTCATACAAGATTAGGTAAAGACTACCTATTTTGCAATTTACCATAGATAGCGTCGTAGCTTAAACGGTAAGCACTTCGACTGTAAGTCCTTATAGTTTCAGATAGTATCGGGTTCAAACCACCTGGCCTTCTGAAACTGTTTGTTATTTTTTCTTTTTGTAATTTATTACTTTTTATGATTATTTTTTCTTTCTGTAATTTATTACTTTTTGTGTTTATTTTTTCTTTTCATAATTTATTAATTTCTTCTGACAGAAAATTAGCAGAAAATAAGTGATATGTTCTATCATTAGCGCTATATTATAGGTATGGTATGGTATGTTCTTTTTTATCTTTTTCTATGTATATAACGAAGAGGGAAAAAAAGGAAATTGTTTTCACGTCTGCCGTCACTCCCAGAGTGCAACCCGTCTTTTTTTTATTAATACAACTGTGGTGGTAGACCAACACACGGCCCACCTGATGGTAAGTGGTTATCGTGGCCTATGGACGTGTGCAACACCAGGGTAGTCACACTCGTGCTGCCGACCCTGTAAACACAGATAGTTTCTGTGCCATCAGTGTAGAAGACAAAGCAGGAATAGGCTTTGTACTTTTCACTGACAGCACAAAAATGGAAATACCGTCGTGTCCTACATATAGGATACAATTAAGTATATTGTATACTTGTTTGTTACTTAAGTAGGTTTAATAAATCTGGTGCTTTTTTTAAATTATTTCTCACGCATTTCCTTTTAATAAATTAGCGATTTTGCGGCTTATTTTGTACTCTTAGCGACCATGAATTAAATGTACGATAAATGTAACCTTCTGTTTCATTTAATCGAACCTGTGACCTTTCGATAGCGTGGCAAACACCTTGCCCTTAATGCTGCACCTTACCTTTAATCGAAGCAAATGAACAATGTTAATTAGACCCATAAATCTTCCAATCGATTAGGCCATGGTTTAAAAATAATTATGAAGGTATGTTTATATATTTACATTTCAGAACCCATATGATAAAGTAAGCTTAGTTTAGGTCTGAATGATTCTGTGAAAAATAATAAATTAGTTAAGCCGGTACATATATGGAAACATATTTGGACACACATTGGGAATATTTAAAAAAAGAAGTTAGGTTATGTAAAATTAACGAATAACATTAACATTTTTTGAATTCCTATCTATTTGTCCGCTTGCCTGTTTGTTTGCAATGAATAAATAAATTACTGAACGGATTTTGATGCGGTTCTTTAAAATGGTAAATTAAGTAGAGTAAAACTGGAGATATATGACCAACAGATAAACTGACCAATAGCAGGCAACAGTTAGTTCATTATATTTATGTCTAATACGGTCATCGAACATGGGACTTCACACATCGCGGGCACTACTGCCGCACCACAGAAGCACCCCAATTAATATTCAAGACTTTATAATGATAGTCTAAAACTTTCACTATCGCGATCTTTCGTTCGAAAACTGATATAATTGTGAGCGAACACGCTATTAACTAAATGTTCAGTATTCTTTAGTTAAAAAACATCGTGTCTTGCCCGCCGATCATACGCGTGGTGGATTGCAAAATTGAAAATAAGAGATTTTTTACACGGTCCACCTGATGGTAATTGGTTACCGTGGTCTATGGACGTGTGCAACACCAGGGGAGTCACACTCGTGCTGCCGACCCTGTAAGCACAGAGAGCTTCTCTGCTGCTGTGCTGAAAAGATTGTTACAAGCTATATAGCCGGCGGTACCCATTTGCAAATCTCAAACCAGATGAAAATTAATGGGTACCGCCTGCTATAAAGCTTGTATCGATGTTTTCGACATCAGTCGGGTTTTTATTTTTAATAATTCATAATTTATTCTAATAATATTGAATTAATAATTCATTTTATTTTTTACTTTTTAATTATGACTTATATTATTGTAATCGTCTTCTAATTTCCTTCATTTTAGTATACCACTCGATAAATTTGAGTGTTTTTTCTTTCCATATACATTTTACGGCAAAAAACTAACAAATAGCTTTTGTGCATACTTAGTGTACAGTCAGCATCATTCAAATGTCACTAACAAAAGTGCTCAAAATAATCCAAACACCAAATCCCAATTTTATATTGGTTATTAGAGTACTCAAATAGTTGTAAGTATCCAGAGTGGTCTAACTATCCTAACAATCGGTCTTCCAGTATTATCTAAGTTAGTAGAGTACTCATATCATATACACAATCACGCCGGTCGATGGTATCCAGTCAAGTATAATTTAAAAAAATCTTGACATTCATACTTTTCTCACTAATGCAAGTTGATAGTTCATGGCTTATGCAACTGTCAACTATAAAAAAATACAAAAGACATTGTCAATTGACACATTTTGTATCTTTTTCTTAATCATATACCCATCCCTTGTCCCGCCATTGTGTGAAAGGGATGGCTTTACACGTAAAAAAAGGGATACAAAATGCGATTAAAAGTCAATGACTAGATTTTTTGAAATTGTGCTTGACTGGATACCATCGACCGGCGTGATTGTGTATATGAATATGAACACTCTACTAACTGACATAATACTGGAAGACCGATTGTTAAGATAGTTGGGCCACTCTGAACACTTACAACTATTTGAGTACTCTAATAACTAATATAAAATTGGGATTTTGGTGTTTGGATTATTTTGAGTACTTTTGTTAGTGACATTTTAATAATGTTGACTGTACCCAAGAACACTTTGGCAATAAAAACCTTTTACTTTTTTTTAAATAATTAATTCAACATCATCAATAAAAAGTTGCGCATGGTTGATGACTGGTTAGTGGTCACCAGTCTAGTAGCATTGTCGTTTATAACACAATATAAATGTAAATGTAATATCAGTTTAGTGTAGGCGAATGGCGATGGACGTCCATTTTGTCTGTTACGTAGAAGTTAATGTGTCTTTGTTTGTGCCTTATGTGTTCATGAACTGTTCTACCGATTATGATTAAAATTTGGTATAATACACCGTTATATTTATAGGTGATGTATAGGGTTAGGTAAGTCGTTTTTTCTTAAATATAGGATACATCAATTTGACTTCACCTCGCCTGATGGTAGTTGAAGGCAAAGAGCCTTATGGACGCTAATACCCTAGCATCTAATTCGTGAGGATGTTTTTTTTCAAATTTGATCCTTATAAGTAAAAATAAAATAAAAAAGCCTTTATTGTTCCACTTGGTAAGTACATTAATTGAGATGTTAATGGTGTGGACACTGTTAGTTCAATAATGCCATCTGGACCCCTCTTCGCGTGAAGGCCTCCTCCAAGCATAAGGATCAATTCAAAAGGCCTTCAATTTGATCCTTATGCTTGGAATAATTTTCTATTAATTGAGGAAGAAAACTATACCCATGTGAACTCAGGGCGTCACGCTAGTCAATATATATTTCAGTATCAATAATTGAATATCTATCATTACCATACAAAGCCACACAATTCATTGTTAACCGCACGTAAATAATAACAGCCGGGGAATGCCGACTGTCCGTTTGTTTGTACAAACATAGACAATGCATTTTTTTTAATCGTAAACAACATTATAGACATTTGAATTTTCAACACATTGTTCACGCGTCTTTCATTTTGTGTGCGCGAACAAAAGACATCAACGAGTGCATTATATCTTAATTTTCGTTGTTAATATATAACTATTATCAGCATTTAATTCGGTTATAGGCTTTATGTTGATTAATATATTAAGCGTCGGTAGCTTAGTGGTTAAAAGGTCGGCCTTACGATCGAGAGGACTCGGGTTCGAATCCTCGCCATTACACTACCGACGTGAACCCATTCCTAGCACTAGCAATTTAGCTTAGTTGGAAGAGTATTATATAATAATATGATATTGTTTTATAAAAAAAATATAAAAAAAAATATTTTGGCACTACTGAGCATTAATAAAAATAATTGATTGCTTTAATATTTTTTTAAATTCTTTATCATACGTTTTATCTCCTACATAAAAACTCTAATAAATAATAATAATTTTTATTTTTATTTATAATGTTTTGTTGTCACGTTTGTTTAGGAATTTCACTGAGCACTTGGAATGTTTTTATATTTGGGCAGAGGCCGGCACCGATGGCGAAAAGCCCGGTTGGTATACACCACAGCCTTTAAGAAATATTTGACCCATTGGCCGTCATGGCTATTTCAATATTTTGTTTAAAAAAAAGAAAACAAAATTCACTTTATCATTGCATCGACAGCGCGAGTGTCACGCCTCTGGTGTTGCGTATCCATAGGCCACGGTGACTACGTTCCATCGGGTGGACCGTGTGCTTGTCTGTCACCTAAGTGATATAAAAAAAAATCCCCTGTAGATAACAAGATACGAGTTTGGTACAAGGATATACTATAGTTTAGAATAAATCAGATATTACGTTTATCATAACAATGGATTTTACGCAGGTGGAGCTACGGGCAATATCTAGTCCATATCCGTACTAATATTATAAATGCGAAAATAACTCTGTCTGTCTGTCTGTTACGCATTCACGCTTAAACCATTGAACCGATTTTGATGAAATTTGGAATAGGGGTAGGTTAGACCTCGAGAAAGGACATAGGGTTTGTTTGGTCGCGATAACCGACATCCACGCGGGCGGAGCCGCGTTCAAAAGCTAGTAATGTTATAAATGTAAAAGTGTATGTGTGTCTGTTTGTCCGTCTTTCACGCCTAAACAACTGAACCGATTCTTATGAAATTTGGTATAGGGGTAGATTAGACCTTGAGAAAGGACAAGCTATGTTTGGTCGCCCCCTCATACCGGGGGCGAGCCGGGGACCGCACAGTCCCCCCTCCCGAGGAGCCAGACCGAGAGGTATGGCCCTGGGTCAGCCGGGGTGCGAGGGATATGTCGCGAGACAACCTCACTTTCGGCCTGGTACAACGACCCACAGTCAGTGTGCGGTTAAGTCGGTTCGAGTCCGACATAACCTCCCCTTACGGCTTCGGAGCGTTATCCGTGGGGATATCTCACACGTAAAAAACAGGCTATGTTTGGTCGCGATAGCCGCGGGCAAATATTAGTATTCAATAAATCATTACGTGCTGCAGCACGCTGTATGCAACTGTAGGTACTTACCCAGGTTCAAACCCACTTCCATTAATAATTCGATACGGAAATTACTTTTCCTGTTCCTGCGGTACCGTTTTCAATGAGGAATATAATTTTATGATAATACTAGTGTGCATTCCGATTTCATCCACCATACTAGATTCATTCCAATTAGCTGTCCATTGTGTCTATATATACTTTTGTTGTTATTACGCTGCACCTAATTATGATGGCGTGATGTTATGTAATCCAAAAGATTCTCTGAAAATTGGTCTTTTAATGTAATAAGAATTATTCCTATCGCAATTGTAGCTCCAGAGATATTTAAATTTAAACAAACTCTTCAGCTTCAATATCAATAAGCTGTATATTTTTTTTTATATACCTGACAAACAAGCAAACAAGCTCTCGGTCAACCTGATGGTAAGTGGTTACCGTGGCCTATGGACTTGTGCAACACCAGGGGAGTTTCATTCATGCTGCTGACCCTGTGAACGCTGAAAGTTTCTGTGCCATCAGTGTAGAAGGCAAAGCAGGAATAGTCTTTGGTATTCTCACTGACAGTACAAAACCTCTCCATTGAGCCCTCGCTACCCTACTTACCGCCGGGAATACAACACGAGGTTATGGCGGAGGTTTTTCCCCAGGCAGACTGCTCAATTAGACGAAAAAACCGTCGTGTTCTACCTCCTACAACAATAGTACATGCACCGTGACTTCGCTTCACGATCCGTTTGTGTATTGTGAATACATGAATGGTCAAAGAACAACAGTTTCTACGATATATTGTTTTTCGTTAAATACACGAGTTGTTAAACACAGCAAGAGTGTGTAGCTAATGAACACATCAATATGAAAACTTGTCGCCATTTTGTAAGGCTCATAAGGTCCTCCGGTGTACAAGTACATGGGCATGCAGCACTTGTTGTTGAGGTAACGAGGTAGAACACGACGGTATTCTCGACTGATTGAGCAGTTCGACTGGGAAAGTACCTCCGCCCTACAGAATACCGCGGCCATAATAACCTCGTGTAGTGTTCCCGGCGGTGAGTAGGGTAGCTATAGCTCACTGGAGAGGTTTTATGCTGTCAGTGGGAAGACCAAAGGCTTTTTCTGCTTTGTCTTCTACACTGACGGCACAGAAACGCTCTGCGTTTACTAGGTCGGCAGCACGAGTGTGACTCCCTTGGTGTTGCACACCTCCATAGGCCACTGTAACCACTTACCATCAGGTGGGCCGTGGGCTTGTCTGCCACCTAAGTTGTATAAAAAAATGTCTTTATCTGAGTTTAGTATAACTGAAATTATTAGTTTTACAGAGGTGAGCTAAGATAACACACTGTTTATTACCGGCATAGTAATAGTAATGATTGTTTTCTTATAGAAATCATGACCCAACTATCAATGAATGCCATATAAATATTTCCGCTAATCTCTCTCTTTAAGCTAAATTACTTGTATTAAGATCTGTATTGTAACGACCAGGACTCAAGCCGACTCCTTATAACTACTAAACTACCTATGCTATCCAATTAACTCCACCCATTCAAATACGGATTATTTCCTGAATTTCTCTAAACGGAGATGGTAATCACTTGACCTCGACAGTACCGGTAGAACAAGCGAAGAATGACCAATGTCGGGGCTACTTTCATTTGTGAGTGCTTTATGTTTTACGTAGCAATTAATTAATTATTAAAACAAATATACAGCCTCTGTGGCGTGGCGGTAGTGAACGTGGTCGCTACACAGGAGGCGCGGGTTCGATCCCCGTTCAGTGCAAATATTTGTATGCATGAATATGTATATTTACATAGGTCTGGGTGTTTCCATGTATAGTATGTATGTATTGACAAAAAAAAGGATACCTAGTTTATCCGCATTTTAGATTCCATAACACAAGCTAGTTAAACTATGCTTACCATGGGTCTAGATAGCGTTGTGTGAAATGTTGTGGAATATTTGTATTTATAGATATACCATTATGAAATTATAAAGTAGTTGTTTCTGTAGATTCGATTTAATTGTCACAATCATGTATGAAAGGAATTTCATTCCTCGCACAGCATCTGGAACAGTGATCACTACTTTTTGATATACCTCTTTTCGTCCGACAATTTCTAAATTCTTAAGTCGGTAAACTGACATAGCAGGCATCTCAAAGAAGTCATCATTACAGGAAAGTCGACACAATGGTCAACAGTAATGTATCTCGACTCAATGTGGTATAAACTGAATGGACGATGAGTAATGTGTGCTAGCGAAAGTTGGGTAGGGCCGAGAGGAAATTAATGCAGTAGAGATGAGACGACTTGCCCTCCGGCTTGCTATGTAGTTAGCCCGCGCTACAGTCGATAAAAAAGATATAGTTGCACCTTTATATATAGGTAATTTTAGATGAAAAAATTCCACAGTATCTCCTTGTCTATACTGATACATGGGGCACACTAAAAGCACACGAAAAGCCGCGTGGTACCCGGCAGAGTAGAATTTGGACCACCCCTTCTCTTCCCATGTGGTGTCGTACAAGGGGACTGAGGGATAGGGCTGATTAACTTTCAAATCAGACAGATATGTACAGCCCAGACTCAGCCTCAGATGCATGGCTCCGGTCAACAATAGTGCCCGGAATACGGCAATAGGCTCACGTGGGACCGAATACAGGCTAACCCTCCAGGGATAAAGGCGTGATTATATGTAAGTATGTATGTACTAACAGTCTTGCACTTCTAGCTAATCGGAACGTTGCAACTTTTTTAATAGTAAATAGAAAATGGCGGGAAATCATTTTGTCAATTGTTTTTATCACACAACAAGGTTCTATGTACACAACAAAAATGGGATTGGATGGGAAACTAGATGGCGCTGCCGTCCCGCTAATACCGAGTTGGTGTCGCTCTTGTTAAAGTATTGAATTAAAATAAATATATCAAGTTATCCACGGCTCGAGGATCAAGTAAATGAACATATCCTCACAGACTTCAACCACAAGTGTTATCTCCTGTGAATAATGGCAATTTATTAAAATTTTCGAACTTTGAAAAATCCTTGTGCAGTGTCATTCAGTGCGACAACGGCGCGACGGTGTAAATAACTGTGATCAGCTGATCGTGCAATAAGAATAGTGTTTCTGGAAGAATAATTTAATTACTAACTATATACAGGGGTGTGAGTGCAAAAGTGCCATTACTAAGTAAATATAAACTTATTCTAAATACAAATTACTCCTTAAAACTACCCGTTATCAGAAATTAATAGAATAATAATAGTATAGAAACAAACTTTATTAAAAAAGACACTATTAAAAGGGTGCTATTAGTGCTAGTGGTGGACTTTATAAATTGAGACCTGGAATTCACATGAGAAAGCCCCAAATACAGCCTTAAAATACTTTTCAAGTACAGCGCCATCTGTCCCAACTATAGGTTAATCGGTGACGAGCCTCCAAGCCAAGAACTCATTGAACAGTTGCCCAAATCACTCAACGCCATCTGTTGATTCTTGTAAACACCGACTAGTGACATGGCTAAGTGCAACCATTGTGGAAAGTATATGAAAGGGAAAGATGGCGCTTTTGAATGTAAATGCAGTACCATGAAAGACTCGCAGAATAAGAATAAGAGCCCACTGGTGAGTCCTGCCGCTGCCCATATAGGCGGGGCTGGAACAGGAGCATCGCAAAAAGTGTTGTTGCCCAGTGCAGGGGTAACGTCCCGCGGGCTGGATATTGCTGAGGAAGTAAGGCTGTTTAGAACTGAGCTGCGTGAGATGAGGGACGAATTAACAAAGGAGATTAGGGCCCTACGCCGGGAGGTTGGAGATATCAGAAATAATATAGCGGCTTGTGAAGATCGGATGCAAAGCCTGGAGAACAGGGTGAGCGAACTTGAAAGCAGCCAATCAAACACCGAGGACCTGGAAAAAACAGTGTCCGCGCTCAAAATGGAGCTCAATGATAGACATCAGGAGCTGCTGGCATCCGACGTCGAGATCTCCAACCTGCCCGAGGAGAGCGGTGAGAGCACCTTGCACCTCGTCGAAGCGGTGGCGAGGAAGCTGGGAGTACAGCTGGAGGCAAGGGACGTCGTGTTCGCAGAAAGAGTGGGCCCACCACCCAGGCGGGGAGAGCCGGCCAAGGCGGGAGAGCCGGGTGAGGCGGGCCGCCCGCGCCGCCTGGTGGTGCGCTTGGCGCGGCGCGCGCTCCGGGACGAGCTGCTGAAGGGCGCGCGCGTGCGGCGCGGTGCCACCAGCGCTGGCCTCGGGCAGGGCGCGCCTGCGCGCCGTTTCTTCGTTAACGAGAGGCTGAACAGACACAACAAGATACTGTTTTACCAGACACGTCAAGCTGCGAGCAAGTACAGTTGGAAGTATACGTGGACGAATCAGGGTAGAATTCTGGCCCGGCAAGCTGACGGTAAGCCGATCCACTGTATCCGGACGGAAGCGGACCTGCGGCGTGTTTTTGGGCCCGATGCTCTTTCCGCTCCTGACGATTAACTGTTACATTATTGTAGTAAAATTGGTTAATAGCACTAGTCTATTGGTAAAATTAAATATCATCATCCCAGCATTGAAAATTCCCTGTATAATTATAAAAATTCTGATATTTGAGACCCATCAATTGCTTAAAAAATCCATTAGTTGTTTAATGATCACTAATATTTATGTTACATATTTGTACCACTTCTTTTGTCATTACTATATTGCTGGAATAAGTGGTAATGTGGTGCTGTACAATTCTTCCTTATTGTCGCAAAATTATTCCTGGTGTTTGTTACGGCTGAACCATTGCACACATAAATCCTGGCTGAAAATTATTTTGATCACATCATTCACACATAAACATGCATAGCAGGAAAGATAAGCGTTTGAAGGTCGGCTTGTTCAACGCAGGATCGCTTGGAACCCGCCAGGAGGAGTTCATTGTGGCTGTGGGGAACCTGGCAGTGGATATTTTGGCGATAAATGAAACCTGGTTACATGAGGGCGAGGAGGGCCGAGCGCCGGCGGTGCCCAATTACAGGCTACGTAACACTCCACGCCCCGCTCATATAGCTTGCAGGGGAGGGGGTGTGGGTTTCTACGTACGACACGGGATACATGCCCGTAATGAACCATACCCACCTGATGCTAACGTCGAACAGATGTGGCTGAGAATTAAGAGAAATTCGCAATCAATAATAATCGGCACTGCGTACAGACCACCACATCAAAACATCAACCTCTTAATAGATGCACTAACCGCCTCCATCACCTCCTTCTCCAGGGCAGACAAAATCATTCTCTTGGGAGATTTTAATGTTGATCAGATGGACAAAACGACATACATTTGGAAATTATTAGACTCATTCCTTGCTAGCACCAGTCTGGTCAACCTAGTAACAGAAGCCACCCACTTTACAGATCACAGTGAGACAGCGATCGATTTGATCTGTACTGATGCTAGGGCACACGGCTTATCAGTGTTGCACATTCCTGAACTGGGGAGGCATGCCATTGTAACAGCTGAGTTTGACTTCAGGGTGGAGAAGCCCCGTCCAGAGTGGGTCACTCACAGGCCTTTACATGACATAGTAATGGAGAAATTTGACCAAGACCTTATGGCTATACAATGGCAAACAATCATGGGCTTGGATCATGTAGACTCTATGGTACAGGCTTTTAACCACTGTGTCATGTCTCTGTTTGATCTACATGCCCCAATTAAGAGAACCCTTATTAAAAATAAGAGCCACCCTTGGATTACCAGCACAATCAGGGACATGATACGGGTTAGAGATAAATACCACAAAAGGGCGAAAGCAACAAATCTGGAAGCACATGTTGACCTATACCATGACCTCAAAAGCACAGTAAGAGCCGCTATAGAACGTGAAAAGCATGCATTTTTTGGGACATATATAAATAGCAACATCAATCAGCCAAGGAGAATGTGGGGCCACCTCAAGTCTAGTATATTAACTAACCCGAACAAACAGTATGATCTGCCAAACACATGGGGCAGCCCAGATAAACTAAACCAGCATTTTTTGGACGTGCCAGGTGGAGACGGAGTGAGCATATCTGATCTCACATTCTTTGAGTTCAGTCGCTTTAGCCATGGTAGCTTTCAGTTGGGGACAATAGATGAAGATGATGTTGGTAAAATTATTAGAAATCTCGAGTCCAATGCAATGGGTGTGGATGAAATCTCCCTGGATATGTTGAGGATGACTCTTCCTCATACCCTCACTGTAATAACATACATCATAAACACATCCATCACCACATCAACCTTTCCTAGTGCTTGGAAGACTGCCAAGGTGAAACCAATACCCAAGCTGCCAAATCCTACTAGCCCGAAGGACCTCCGGCCTATCAGTCTGCTGCCATGCATATCTAAGATCCTGGAGAGGGTTGTTAGTAACCAACTGACAGCCTACCTGGAAAACTCCAATATACTCCCATTAATGCAGTCCGGCTTTAGAAAAGGGCACAGCACAACTACTGCCCTGTTAGACGTGGTGGACAATGTGCTGCAGGCCCGGGACCAGGGTATGAGTACGGTGCTCACACTCCTTGATTTCTCCCGTGCCTTCGACAGTATCAATGTCTCCCTGCTACTCTCAAAACTCGCGTACTATGGATGCAGCACAGAGGTAGTTGCGTGGTTCCATAGCTATCTGAGCCAGAGATATCAATTTGTTCAGGTGAGGGACAGCAACACAGGGTACATGATGGATTCCCCTCATCGCCAGGTCACAAGGGGCGTTCCGCAGGGCTCGATCCTGGGCCCATTACTCTTCATACTCTACAGTGCAGATATCACCAGCACAATCGCCAACACTAGGTTCCACCTCTACGCTGATGATCTTCAACTGTATCTCTCATTTCCTCCTTCCAATTGCCTGGAATCCATAAAGAAAATTAATGAGGACTTGAATGGCATAAATGAGTGGTCAAAGAGAAACTGCCTGGTTTTAAACCCAGGCAAGTCCAAATTCATGGTCATGGGCACAAGGCAACAAATAGAGAATACATGCCAGTATCATTTAGATAATAACATTGACGGCTGTCCAGTGGAACAGGTGAGGGAGGCACGGAGCCTGGGAGTAGTTCTTGACCAGCAGTTGCTGTTTGAGACACACATTGTGCAAGCCGTCAGGAACTGTTTCTACAGGTTAAAGGTGCTATACAGAATCCGTCCATACATCAGTGTAAACATTAGAAAACTACTATGTGAGTCACTTGTACTTTCAAAACTCAACTATGCTGACGCTGTGTATGGGAACTGTCTACTGCGGAGAACAGAGCGACTGATTCAGCGAGTGCAGAACGCTTGTGCAAGGTTTTGTTTCTCAATCCCACCACGCGCACATGTAACGCCTTTTCTGAATCAGGGAGACATAATGAAAATGTCTCAGCGTCGGGAGTTACATTTCGCTACACTACTTTTTGGTGTAGTGCAAAAACGCGTACCCAGGTATCTTTATGATAGACTATCCTGGTCCAGAGAACACAATAAGCACGGCACAAGGGCATCGTCCTACCTTATGTTGACTCCGAAGCACAGAACCTCTGCATACCGGGGCAGTTTCAAATTCGCTGCCAGTCGAATATGGAACGACCTGCCACCGCCAATACGCTCTGTAAAAACAATTAGCTCATTTAGATATAAGTACCGGTTGCATCTGATGGCGACGCAGACGCAGGGTTACACTAACCTTGGTAATACTCACCGGAATTGAAACCCATTTCCCAAGTGAAATTGGATGACGGTCGGTGAACCCTGGCCGTTCGCTACTACCAGTGGAGGCGGCGGCTGTGGTCCGCCTCGGTGCTGATGGTGCTTTGTAGTGTGCAGCCTATATTTTTCTTGTTCTTGCCAGATAAACACACACACTATATACACTACACTATTTACACTATACACATTATACACACTATAAATCCCTCCACTATGCATACTGTTTTCAAATACACATTACAATTGTACACAAATGTAAGCACTCGTCACTATTATAGTCTTACATAACCACCTTGAATAGTTTATGCCGTTTATGCAAAGTAAATACATGGTGTTCGTGGATTGGTTCAGTTGGTTCTTTGTCGGCCATCTTGATGCTATTACGCAACTTGATATAATTTATAATGCGATGACAACGGTGATGTCAGAGTGTCAGGATGTTATGTTGAGGTTATGTCATAGCACGGCGCGGGAGTAAGTAATTAGTTTACCACAGACTATGATGACTGTGTTTTAAATTATGTTATGACTTCTTTTTTTTGTTAATTAATCTTCTAGTTTTTGTTTTTTGTATTTATTTTTGATGTTCACCTCTCGATTTATTTGTGTGTTCGTGGTTTGATATTTTTATATTTTTTTTTTTGTTTGTTTGTTAACTGCGGCAGTTCGGTCTGTTTGCGTGACGGCGGAGCGACTAGTGGCGCCATCTGAAAACCAGCGCTTTGTATACCCTATTGTTGGTGTACGAGGCATTCATGCTGAGATGGTAGCCCATTTAGGTTCGCACGATGTACATTTATAATAATTAAGCCTGTATTAGAACGTTAATAACCTATAATTCTTGTTTGAAATTTTTGTACATTGTGCGTTTCTTAAATAAATGCTTTTTCTTTCTTTCTTTCTTCTTTCAAAAAAGATTTTATGGCGATGATTTTGAATGCGCTAATCTTGGTTTAAGTTCAAAACTTATTTTACCATTAAATGATCCATTTATCGATGAAGCTTATCGGCCAAATATCGTCACGCTACTATTCAGGGAAGCAGAGCAGTAATAATAAATGTCGACAAACCCGACAGATTCCCATTCATTATTTAAAAAAATAGGGTCATATATGGTTTAAAGGGATGATACAGGGTTTCATAGTAAGCACCGGAGAAGCCGGGTGGATCGGCTAGTATTATTATAAAATTGTAGGCTATTTAAAAAAATACTAATTTGTATTATGCTGTATTAAAGATTCTAAATATTTTGTTTTTTAACCTCAGGATAGAGAGTCACCATTGGCGACAAAAATTTTACATTGATGACTCTCAGCTTGAGGGTCTCATCAGATGCTTTTCTACGCCCCACTTAAAGGACCCGGGACTGTAGGAAAAAGCGCGTACTGATAAAGAATTCAAAAACTTAAACACTGCTTATCCTGCTTTGAGAAAGGCGTAAAGTATCACATAATCATTTAGGTTTTTTTGAATGAACAAGGCGACAAACTCAGATAGTTTCTGATCAAACAAAGCGTCCATTGAGACAAATACAATGCGACGCTTAAACACATATTTGAAGAAATATTTAACACTTTCCACTGGATCGTTTCGTTCAAACACACTGTGTAAATATTCTTAATTTGATAACACACCTGTCAGGTACTATGAGAGGAAAGGTGATTAATTAAAAAGTTGACATTGTATACAGGGTGTAATCGTTAAGTGTGTCCAGGCGATTATTCTGTTAAGTTAATTTGCGTTAATAATCGTGATTGTTTCATTTATTGATTGCAAAATGGCATATTCCAAAAGAAAACAGAGACATAATGCTAAAAATTTACTATAAATATGATTGTAACAAAAGAGCGGTCATTATCGCCTACAGAAGAGAGTACCCAGATAGAGAAGTCCCTTCTGGTGTACGTACCTAAAACCTTTCTACTAATCTCATACTAAATGTATGGGTGTGTTTAATGTCAAAATGATAGATACCTCTCGTTAGATTTAAAAAAAGTTATTGATGTCATTTTACTCATTAGGTAACGTACTTTCGATATCAGTTTAAAGTTTTTTGATATCTGTAATAGTTACGGAATAATCGCCTGGACACACTTAACGATTACACCCTGTATTGTTAAAAAAAAAATTATAGGTACTAATCCCGGTTTTCACTGTCATATAGGTTTTAAACAGAGGACGGTAAACATATAGCCCATAACAAAGTGTCCACTTAACGGTAATTAAAATTAAAAATATAAATTCTTTTATTCTCAGACCATTGATCCATAGTGTTAGTAACAATTTAACTTAAGAACGATTGTTAGTAAGTATAAATAATAAACAACAACAACATTCCACTGCCTTCATCTGCATCCAGTGTCACCCCTTTTATGTGGTACCGAAAATCATAGTTGGCGAAATGTGGGTGTTAATATATCTCTGCCTGCTCCATCAGGGCATTACATGCATGATTATATGTATGTATGTAATAGGAATATTATTAGCCGAATTCAATCGTCGTTAAATTAAGACGGAGGCTTATATGGGTAATTTAAGCGCCACTAACTGCATCTGAGGTTCAGAGGGATTAGGGTAGTCGCTCCCTACATAGCAGAAAATAATACCAAATCATACTTTAAGTGGACAAGAATTTAAAAAGCAGAATAACATGTTAACTTTTTTTTTTTTAATTTTCATTAATTATTGATTATAAAATATACATAAACATGACATAAACTCACGCCTTTATTCCCAAAGGGGTAGGCAGAGATGCTAGCACCCACATTACGTTTAGTAAAAAATAATTATTTAAACTGAACAGTCAAATATCCAATTGCTTCATCTCTCACTTGTGAATGTAATAAATATTCTTCAAAATCGCATAACAATTATTAATTAATTGTCCATATAAATTTTATAGTCAAGTCTAGCATTCATAGAAAGCGATTTCTATCAGCTATAATTCATATGCGTGTTGGATGCACCGGCACACGAGAATCTAACATTTATGATGATAATTTTACTTCACGTGTGAATAACTGCATGTATTAGTTAATTTTGCTTACGAGTTTTAAGCTAAGTACGAGTTAACATCTTATACATAACATGCCTTTCAAAACTTTTGCGAAAATAGCCGTGTATTGTGGTACTCGGTGGATAGAGTAGGGCCACTTTATAACTTTCCCTGGGTATCGTAAAAGGCGCCCTGAGTTGCCTTTTGATAACACCCATGGGAAAGGATGATCTCCTGCCGACAGTAAACATGCAACCCACTTTTAAACTCTCGCGTTCCATGATATATAAATTAGAGAACGGGAATTAACGCGATCATGGTATAGGTACTTACATACCTTTGATTGCCTGACATTTCCACCAGGTTACACCGGCCGTGGTCACAGGCTGACTGGCTCAGCGGTGCACGCCCGCCATCTTCGAATCCGTGAGGTAGTAGGTTCTTCATCTACCCGCACATTTTCAATATTTTTTTTTCGCCATGTACCGTCATATACCACACTCACAGTGTCCCTATTCTGTAAGCAAACTGTCATCTCATCATCCGACTGCGCAGAAAAGCGAGTTTGCATGTTTTTCATTACTGGATTCCATGTTGCAGATAATTTAAAACCATCTTCCCGATTGACATTTTTATGTTTCTTGATTTCAATCGCTTTACGTACAGCTCTTGAGTAAAAGTGACGTTCCTTGGAGAGGACTTGCGTATGGTGGAATTCAATCTAGTGATTGGTGCCTGCTTCTAGCTGGTGCTCTGCAATCGCCGATTTGCTCAAACGTCAGGCAATCAAAGGTATGTAAGTACCTATACCATGATCGCGGTAATTCCCGTTTTCTTATTTATATAAAACATGCAACCCATTACAAAGTGCCCGCTTAACGCGAATAGGCCCGCCCCCTATTACATAAAACTGACGTAGACTGGAGACTAAGACTGGAGAGTTTTTGTGCTGTAAGTGGAAAGACCAAAGGCTTGTCCTGCTTTATCTTCTACACTGACGGCACAGAAATTCTGTTCTAACAGGATCGGCAGCGCGATTATGACCCCCCATAGTGTTGCACACGCTCATAGGCCACGGTAACCACTTACCATTAGGTGGGCCGTGTGCTTGTCTGCCACCTAAGTGGTTTCAAAACACAAAGTACTCAGTTGACGACAATAGGCACGCCCCTTATTACATAGGACCATCAATCATAGTTAATGAAATGGGGTCCAAGCCTTTCCTTACAAGTCAGTACAGGATTGACGGACGTGGCTTTTGAGCTTGGAGTAACAGACATCAGTTTCCGTAAAACCATCGGCAGTATAATAACCGGGGGTTCAACCCCACGACCTCGAAATCCAACATAACAGCTCCCATCATTCAAAAACTCACCATTTAACTACTAACTAAAGAGTGATCACGATTATACGGCCTAAAGACCTCAAACAGAACCTCTATTCATTGCTTATATAATACGATATGGCATAACACCATGCTATTGTCATACAATTAATCCTCTATACTCCAACGAACCGTGAAAATGGTCGGAACTGGTACGAAGCCGGCCTGCCGGACAATACAGCCTTATAACAGACTTGAGAAAGTGTTACGTCACCTCTGGCGAGATTGAGATGTTATCTGACTTTCCAATCAGTTGGTGTGTGTTCTTTAGTCTGTTATAAGTATTTATATTCTAGGATACTACTAATAAAGCCAGTGGGGACGCTGTTAATCGGATGGGTGATCATCCCTTCTGCGTAGGGCATTTCATTCATTTTCCCTATATAAAGACTGCTATAGATGTTCGTATTACAACGAGGACCGACGGTTTAACCTGCTCTCCGAGGCACGGGCACACCCAGCCCAATGTAAATAGACATATTCATGCATGCAAATTCTATAGTAATCCAATCTCGGTTGGATTGCGTTCAGGGGTCAACAAGTGCATAGCCGGGCAGGGGGGATTGTGGTCGCAGCACTAGTGGGACCGGTGGGTGTCACGCGGTGCTGCGGCGACAATGCTGAGACCATCAAGCTGAGTGCCACCATTGTTAACATGGTACGTGTATGTAACGGTGACCCTCCTTTCTGAGGCTTCGCTTTCAGTTTACCATTAGGCGAGGTGAAGAAATATTGACGTGTCCTATATATATGTATATATAAAACTGAACAGGAATCAAAAAGGTGCCCCTGAGTAGTAGTCGAATGCAATACCGGCACGCCACAGAAGTGACTAGTTTAGAACAGCAATGGTGATTAAGTGATGTCCAAATAGGTTCCATAGAGGTAGGACACGACTATATTGCCGTCCAATTGAGCAGTACGACTGGGGAAACACTACCGGAAATGGTGTTCGGATGTAAAAGAGAATGATTTCTAAATCATCAACCCAGCGCTCTAGGTCTTCTTAAGAGCCTGGAGTACGCTTTCCGGCTGTTCTTCGTCCTCTTCGTCAGGTCTTAGGCATCTCTAACAGTGAGACAAAATTTCTCTTTTTAAAATTCTAAGTTATGATTAATATTATTTTCTATTAACCTGCATTCCTTAAAAACGAATTTTTAATAGTCGCGTTGTTGTCTTCTAATAGCACGCTATTTAAGTCATAACGTCATAATATAGGTATTTAATGTTTGACACTGATTTATACTAAAGTATCTATTAAGTTGTAAAGATATTTAGTGACCGCATCGCGTCCCATAATCATATTGGCATTTAAATCTACACAAATATTATTAATGAGACGAAGTTTTTTTTTGAGTCACCTGTGTATTCGTGTATAATGTAAACAATTCTTGGAAATTGTTGTCATTGTTGTACCTATCTACACTTCTACACTACACTACACTACACTATTATAAAAAGGAAAGATTTGTATTTTTGTATGTATGTTTGTTATGAATAAACTCAAAAACCACTGTGCCAATTTGAAAAATTATTTCACCAATGCAAAGTCACCCTGAGTAACATAGGCTATATTGGATTTCCACGGGAACGTGTTCTCACCACCCGTGCGAAGTTGGGGCAGATCGCTAGTATTTGATATATTGGTTGTCAGTATGAAGTATGTGTAGGTCGCTCAACGACCCCGTCCTCCATGAGCACCAGCTTGGGGGTGACAGGTGAAGCTGCCTGTCACCCTTTCCGTGGGCAAGAGGGGAACAACGTGGTCCGTACACATGATGGCCCTGAGTCAGCCGGTGATCGAGGAATACACGTCTTAGAGTTCTGCCTCACCAGGACGCCATAGCGACATCGCCGACTACGTACTCAAGCAGTCAATGTTGAAATGTATGGTACCTAACTCGCTTGGTGACAGCTTGCAACCATACATTTTAATATTAATGATACGTCGAAGTCGCGTTCTAGTAAGGCAAACCTCTTAGACAATCTTCTCTGTGATGACCCGAGATGGCGTGCTGTTTTCATCCATTCGAGTACGAGATAACCGTTCTCGACATTACATATGCGACCAAACATGTCCTTTCTTAAGGCCTTATCTACCCCTATACCAAATTCCATCAAAATCGGTTCAAAGGTGTAGGCGTGAAAGCGTAACATTCAGACTGACAGATATAATTACTTTTGCATTTATAATATTAGTATAGATAATTTAATCGAATCCATATAAAATCTTTTATGAATATAAGGAGAATTTGCCTTCTAGTAATAATTTATATGATTTGTTCCAGCATCGTTGTCAATCATCTATGAGATCATTAAAGTATATAATATAGTCTCGAGCCCGGCCTGTTGATCTTCAAAACAAGCTAGCGTAAAGATGTACATAACTGCACAGCTCTTCTCGGTGAGCGAGCAAGCAGCAAAGTGGGCCCCATTCTAAAACAGATACAATTTAACTATTTGCTCAACATCTAGACTGAAACAACTTAGTAAATGGCGTTTAGGCGATATTTGGACTTTCGAGAAAATTACCTTTTTATATAGATTTTAGAACTAATGAGTTTGGGGGGACTCATTTACTGAAGATGTTAGTAAGTATATTCTAATGTTAAATATTGTTTAGTTGCAAACGGTATTATTCAAACAAATTGCAAGTTACCGATCAACTTAGATCGGGCGTTCCCATCTCTGGGTAGAGATGGGAAGGCCCGTTCTAAGTAAAACGCTCTTACCCCTTAAATTGACGACATCCATGGGTATGGATGTCGTCAATTTAAGGGGTAAGAGCGTTTTCACACTCATTCGATATCCGATATCGGTGTCGGTCGCCGATAGCCGACATCCGACACCTTGTGCTGTTTTCACATTTATCTGATAAAATCGGCCCGATACGGCCATTTGCTCGAAAGCACAGACTAGTTAGGGATGCTGGGAGTAAAAAAAAGTACAAGCAATTTTCGACCTTATTTTATTATATTCTTGATCAGCGTCATCAATTAAAGCGAAAAGACATGTAACTCAGAATATGTCCTTAAGGTCGAAAATTGCTGGCAGTTACTATTTTAGTCTCTTTGTATTCCGATATCGTGCCAAAACAGTGGTGTTGGCTCCGATAACCGATATCGGGCCGGACAATGTGAAAGACAGATACATATCTCATACATTTGACTTCCTCCGATATCGGATGTCGGATATCGGATGAGTGTGAAAACGCTCTTAGGCTGTTTTCCATTGGACAGTAGGTAAACATACGGCTCAAGATAAAGTGTCCGATTGACGGCAATAAGCTCGCCCACTATTATGTAGGACCGAAAATCAGTTGGTGGTTGGTTTTTTTAAGAAAAATAGAAACCGAAATTATCGAAATTACTAATATTCCTGCTAATACTGTTTTCTTAAAATCCTGACCGGTTTCGCCTTAACAAATGCCGTAAGGCGAAACCGGTCAGAATTTTAATAAATAATGTGGAATAGTACAAGTACTTTCATTGAAGATACTAATATTCCCTCTAACCCTTCCAACTAAGCTAAATTGTTTGTGCTAGGAGTGAGTTCATGTTGGTAGTGTAATGGCCAGGATTCGAACCCGGGACCTCTCGATCGTAAGGCCGACTCCTTAACCACTAAGCAACCGAGGCTTATATAGGTGTTATTATCACATACTTGGAAAAAAAGTTAAAAATGATACATTTATTCTCTGAAGGTTACAAAGATTATTACAGTATTAATCATTCTTGAGATCCTTGTTTTTATGTATGCTTATATAAGCAAGAATGTTTCCAGCTAATAAAAATAATTTGCACACAAAACTCATACGGGAATATAATTTTACCACAAATCTTACTTTCATCGTCCATTTAAAACATATTACACGAAGAAAGTGGCCTTACGCCTACGTGGTCGAAATATGGTCGGCTGTGCCAAACTAGTTTGGTTATGCACAGGCCGAAATGTCCTTAATCAAACATTTTTTTACATAGTGTAACACTTTTTTTACTTTTTAACACACAGTAAAACACTAGTTTTTACTTAATTTCTATTCTTTACATAATTTTGCATGTATTTTAGTTTATTTTTGTAGTTTTGTGGTATTTATTTACATATACTTAGTATATGTATATTAATTATATCTACTGAGGTATGTTTGTATATTGTGAGTATGTAGGTAATGTCTGAATATACTGAACCGATTTTGAAAATTCTTTGAGCAATAGATTCCTTTTTGGTGTTATAGGCTATAATCATCACGCTACCCAAGATTCCTATACTTTATTTGAGAAAATATACTAACAGAATTACCTACTTAGAAAGCGCTTTAAATTATTAAAGGAAGTATAAAATGTGAAGTTTCATACTTCCTACATTAGCAGCAAACTTATCATTATATTATTAAATTAGCGAATTACTTTGAAGAGCGTAATAAGTCGGCCTGAGGCTATCTTTGTTCCTTAATAGCACACTGTACAATAACTACTTACCAACTTAGTCTGAGAGGCCCAAGCACTTCTGATACTTTTGTTTTAAAAAAGATTGTAAATTGATGTAATTTTATGAAAAAGAACTATCATTACATAATGGTCATGTTATGTATAGAGATGATTACGATAGACGAGTAAAGTCAAAAAAATTTAGGGTCTGTGAGACCTAATCAAGGTCTCTGGAGCCCAAGTGGACCAAGCCTGCAGGCTTAGGTACCTACCAATTGACGAAAGAGACTCTGCCATTTAATAAATTCTGCCCGAGCTTCTTCCGCCTACTTTGAATTGACCCTTAACAGTGCAATCAAAACAAGACTTATCTCAGTGCTTCTGTAATCAGACAACCCGAAGCAGTAATATCCGTCCGCTTCGAAATTACCTGCCGTTTAGTACCCGCGGCGGTTCTGAGATGTGCGCGTATAAGGTCGTAGCTTTCACCTGCTGTATGACGAACGATAGCTCTTGTATGGAGCTTGCGATTGTATGATAGGATACTAGAGACTTAGTAGAAATTAACTGTTGTGTGCAGCGTGGAATGTTGTCAACAATTTTGATATAACAAATCATACATTAAATTTACGGAATGAGTTTTAGAAACGTTTGGATAAAACTAAAAACCTCCTTACGGGCTTGGGCTTCACTCACCGGATCTAATTGAGAAATGAAGGATGTCGAATGCGAACCAACTAAAACCTATATATACTTAAATTAATACAATTGGAATCAATGACTTTAATGTATAGGACTGGACGAATATTACAGCTGTCATTCGGGAAATTCCAAATAGTTTTTGCTTATCGTTCATTCATTCCCAATTCGTCTAGGAACCGCGCTATAATTTTGTTCTAAAACTTGCCTAGTAGTAAAAAATGAAAGTTATTGCTTACGATACTGTTTATACTGGAGATTGATGGCAATTGGTGGAATCTGCTACACATATTGAATAATTATAACACTTGTACTTTTCCACACTTTATTTTATTTTTATTTTTAACCTGACCGGTTACACCTCACGGCATTATCAAAGGTTTACTGAATACATAGATAATAATGGTTTTAAGCAATTATATTTCTAAATACTACATTTTTTATATGTGCAGGATACATTTATTATAGTAAATAACATGAACACTTCTCCATATTCACACAGACACTAAGTCGTTTGCAAGAAGTTACCTACAAAAATATTCCGACAGTAATATGCAGAGGCATAAAAATTAAGATTGTAATCATAAAGGATACGTGCACATTTACACACTGACTTATTATCCGATACGTCACTTTATTTTAGTCTTGAATACATGATGGGCATTAAAATTGTGGTCAGACCTGTCTGATAGACCATTGTTACTCTCTACACGATAATATTGACGGGCTAACTAGATGTGTTAGTGTGAAGCACGTACGAAAAAGGATGTTAATTTACATACAAAAGGTTTTGGGTGTGGCAGTTCTGTTGTAAACAAAATTAAGATGCGTTATTTTCCCTCCAAAGAATTTGGTAGTGAAAGGAAATCTTATAGCTTGTCAATGTCAAATTGATTAACCGAATGTGTTTTGTTACCTTTGCCTAAAAACATTCGAGCGGTGGACTTAAGACGCGCCTCTTTTTAAGATATGAACCGTCGCGTTGGGTCGAAAAGACCTACATTTTGAATGTATTATTTTCAATAACTAGGAAATGGCGCACATTGGGAGAGGCCTATGCCCAGCAGTGGACTGCAGTGGGCTAATTGATTGATTGCCTAAAAAAGTATTTGAGCAGCAATATCAGTTGCATTTAAATGCTTGTATTTTGGAACTATTTTCATTTTGATTGAATATTTTATGGGAAAGAAATTGCCGCCTAACCGCTGAACCCCAAGAAAGCCTTGCTCGTGAAGGAGACAGCAGAGCGGGCGCGGTGCGATGAGCGAGAGAGACTCGCGGACATCGCTGCCCGCGTTCGTAGGCGGCTCGGTCGGAGGGCGCAGACCGACTTCCGCCCCCCATGTGCGCGGGCCTGAGGGTAAGGTGGAGGGAGCCGCTCGTCACCCTAGCAGTAGCAGGCCACCAGGATATGTCGCGAGACAACCTCACCTTTGGCCTAGCACAACGACCCACAGACGGCGTGCAGTTTAGTCGGTTCGAGTCCGACATAACTTCCTCCTCCGGCTCCGGAAAGGAGGGTATCCGTGGAGATTTATTTCAGTGGGGACTTTCCACACATAAATATAAAAATTAAAAAAAAAAAACACAAGAAAGCCTGTGGTGGAACCACGTCCACCAATTGGCATGTAAACTGGCTTGTAAGTGAGGTTTACTTGGGCTTTAGAGATCTTAGTGGGGCCCCATGCACCCATAAGTTAGCGTATGTAATGAGTCAATAACTAAAAGTATGAAGCCGGCTATTCAAGGTTAATGAAATCGAACTTGTTTTTGTTATTAGCATAATATTTGCTAATAACGATTTATGCATCTTAATTTTATAAATACAAGGAGTGGCAAACAAGCTTTCGCGGCCGGGTTAACTGGGTCCCTCTTGATGATTTGATATTGACATTGAAATTACGGTAGCTTAGTGCGTTGGATTTGCGATTGAGAGATTCTGAATTTAAAGCTCGGCAATTACACACCGAAGCAGAAAGTTTGATTAGTTCGAAGGGTTACTCGGAATATTAGCATTTACGGTTACTAAAATTAAAAAAAATACTATGAACAGCAATAAAATTTTGGAGATTTTCCTTCCTTTTCTTTTTTTAAGTTCTTTTATATTTTCTTCCCTTTCTTGTGATGGTGGTATTACTCGTTCCATTTATCTTGGACCTAGAATGTGGTCTTCAAGCGCAGTACACGTTTCTTGAATGTATTTTGAAGAAAGCACAAGATGCCTCGGCGGTGAACGAGCTCAAATTCACCAAGTAGATATAGATTATTACAAAACAATCAGCACGCGCCAGGTCCTTTATGATTTAGGTCTAAGATAAATGGAACGAGCAATAATGTCACATTTTTTTGTCTTTTTTACAACATTTCACACAACGTTATCTAGATCCATGGTAAGCATAGCTTAACTAGCTTGTGTTATGGAATCTAGAATGCGGATAAACATACTTAGACACTTTTTTTTGTAAATACATACATATAATATATAGAAACACCCAGACCAATGCAAATATACATATACACATATTTGCTCTGAGCGGGGATCGAACCCGCGCCTCCTGCGTAGCGGTCGCGTTCACTACCGCCACGCCACAGAGGCAGTCACTAAGACTTGTTATTACCACCGTAACCGTTCTAATTAGAAAATGTAAAGCAAAAACAAAAAACGATCTAAAATAAACAATTTTTTTTAATACAACTAAGTTGGCCGACCAGAAAACGGCCCACATGATCTAAAGTGGTAACCGTGGCCTATGGACGTACGTGTAGGGCGGACATACTTTCCCAGTCAGGCTGCTCGTTTGCACGGAAATACCATCGTGTCCTACCTAAAGATCTGAAAACCCGACTCCTGAAAAATCACGCTTTAAAAAGTATAATATTAAGAATAGCCATGGTCGTACATCACCTTTTCCTAAGATGTATTGTTTTTGAAGCGAAAACTTCTTTAGCGGCGTTGGATGGGTAAAAATTGTTAAACTTGCGTCCGGATCGTTTGACCTTTGAACCGTAACCGACGACTGATGTCATACAACATTAGCTAAAGAGAAAGACTGTCTATTTTGCAAGATACGATGAATAGCATCGTGGCTTAACGGTTAGCGGTTCGACTGTAAGTTCTTATGGTTTCAGATATTACCAGGTTCAAACCTGAGCTTCTGGCACTTTTTGTGATTATTTTTCTTTTTGTAATTTTTTACTTTTTGTGATAGATTATTTTTTCTTTTTGTAATTTATTAATTTCTTCTGACAGAACATTAGCAGAAAATTTGTGATAGGTCCTATGATTGGCGCTATATTATACATAGGTAAGGTATGGTATCGTATGGTGTGGTATAGTATGGTATGGTATGTTCTTTTTATCTTTTTCTATGTATATAACGAAGAAAGAAAGAACGAAAACGTTTCCACTTCTGCCGGCACTCCCAGAGTGCAACCCGTCTTTTTTTTAGAGTAAGAAGCACATGACCACGGTTTTCCTTGATTTTTTCGTGTTTGATATTTTTAAAGCGTGATTTTTCAGTGGTCGGGGTTTTTCACACATGCGGCTGAATCAATATTTGCAATATTAATTTTTTTATTACTATTTTCAGATTTTGCTGCAGTAAGAAATCCTCAAATCTTATTGTAAGTATACTTAGGTACTATAATTCATATACATCAATCATTATGGCCACATTGAGCACAAAAAAACAGTAAGTAGAGAACGTGGCTAATCACTACATAGACAATACATCTATCATTCGTTCAGTAACTTCAACAATACATCGTTCTGTTTTACGCGTGTTTTTATGACATGACTCTGTCGGCGGTGCGTCTAAACCACTTACACATCCAGTGTTCCATATAATTCATTATTCTTTAATGTCCAACTGCGAAATAATTGTGGAGAAACTTGCACACTATTTATTAAACAAGTTGTTTCAATGCAAGCTTTCCAATTAATCGAGATAAGTGTAGCTAAGTTGCCCGCGTTAAAATGTGAATATGATTTTAATGATGTTAAATATCTCTCAGATATTTTTAAAGGTGAAATTATGTACATATATGTATAAATATAGTTAGTATTGTTTGTGTGTAAATAAGGTAAAGCTGAATATATGACACAGGTCCATTTTATACTATGAGCTCTAGAATACCAACTGGTTAACCCTGTCAGCCTGGTAACTTGACGAGTTAGTATTTTAAGAGACTGATATGTATGACTAATGAATTGGCACAAAAATATGTGTTTTAGCACGTTTGACGACTTGATACCATTTTTAGACTTGACTTTTTTTTTTTTAACGTGAGGGAAAATCCTTCATGGATGCTATGCCCGACTCCTACCGACTAAAAACCCTCACGTACCGCCTAATAGCCTGCGGTTGGTAGCCCCGGGTAAGCCCTCGGAAGGATGTCCCAGGACCACCAACAGACCTACGGCTGCGGCCTCACCTAGGTGGTTCGGGTGTTATCCCGCGTCTATGGGGGGGGGGGGGGTTCGGGTGTCACCCCGCTTCTTGGGGGGGGAGGGGGGGGTGATCTCTCACGTCACGCTGCCGTCATGGGCCTGCTTCTGTAAGGACGGTGAGCAGCCCACTCAGGACCCCGGTCGGTACTCTCCCGCTCCCGCCCCGCCGCCTCTTTCGCGAGCATGACCTGTTCGCAGAAAGAGACAGCGCAGTCCCACTTAGTTCCGCTGGAGTGACCAACCCTATCCTAAATCATAAAAACAAAGGTAAAGTAACTTCAAAGGTTCGATACTCAATAATTTATTGACACCATGGGAGTACTATTATCTATTCTGTGCCATGGGGTCAAATATACAATATATCAATGTTTCAATATAGTTTTGCGATAGATGCCGAAATTCTAATCAAATTTTTTTCTTCATGACTCGTGTAGAAATGGCAAAATGATGACTGTAATGATTAAGTTGCCTTATGTAAAAATTTAATACATTACTGAAAAAAAAACCGGATAATTTTATCTGTGCCTAAAATATCTTATCTATAACAGATTATAAATCTTTTTTATCGTATAATATGGCGATCGATGTCATAGCGGGTCAATGACATGAGCAAATTTCGCCACGATATTCTCTAAACGCTGTTTTAGGCCTACTGACTCATTAGTAGTGGTAAATATGCTCGCTCGTAAGGCGGCCATTACAGAGTGATTTGCTGGTGTATGAATAATGGTGCCAAAATATGTAAATAATAAAACCACAATGCCGACATTTGCACATTAAGTCAACATTAAGTTTATTGTGTTTGCCATGCATTTATGCAAATTTTTAATGTTGAAGGTACAATAAAGTTGCCCCGAATAGTGATTTAGCCGAATGCCGAATAACGAATGTACGGCTGCGCTGACGGCCGAATAGGCCGAATATTCAGCGCCGAATATTCGGCTTAGACTAATCAATTAGCCTATCACAGTCCACTGCTTGATATAAGTCTCTTCCAATGTTGGAAGGCATTGGTCTGTTTCTACGCTAGCCAGATGGGTTGAAACAAGGTTTTATTTCGAGTTTTCCTACTCTCGCACTGATATCGTCTGCATATTTATCTTTAGTCGCCTATTACGACACCCTTCGCATGACACGGGGTGATGGTGCTTGTAATTTTTTTCCGTCAATATAAATGGCGAAAATAATTAAACTTTTTTAATACACGACAGTTTCTGGAACTGCTTAGAGGAGATCGCTACAGATAATATGCGAAATTATAAAGATTAGGATGTGATTGTATGATGAGGATGCTATGACAAATGAGTTAGATTTTTAATTCAAAACAATTCGCCTAGATCGGACCTCTGATCCTTGTAAGTGGTAGGCAACCAACAAAAACCATACCCAAACCTCTTGTTTGCTAAATTTATCTTTGAACGCTACGTGTGTAGTGAGAAGTTATTTTCTGAAGCTGTTATGGTATCATGCCATTATAGGCTGGTTAGTAAGCATTATTCGGTATTCGGCCGAATAATACTTACTAACCGGCCAATAGAATACCAAATCATGAAAAAAGATACGGTAACCACTTTCCATCAGGCAGGCCGTGTGCTTGTCTGCCACCTAAGAGCAAGCAAGCGAACATAATTTAAATGTAACTTTAATTGAAACAGATTTGAAAACTATTAAATTAAAAATCCATTAAAAATAATCAAACTTTTGATTAAAACTGATTTAGAATAGAATTTTTTTTAGAATAGAATCATTTATTTCTGAGAATATGGTACATACACATATTTTTTAAATTATAGGTTTCACATATTCTACCGTATTTCGGTGTAGAAATACATACCAAATGACATGCTTTCAAGTAGTAGAACAATATTATGTATGTGTATTATATTTACAACTTGTTACTTTTATAATTACTTTTATAATAACATCTGTTTATTTTTATTTTTAGAATCTGATGCTATTAACAGCGATGTCTCATTTTTTCTTTCATAACGGGCTTTTAATATTTAGAGTAAAAGAAACGGGAAATTTTCAAAATGTACGCTATAATTGGTGATGCAATTGAGACAGAGTAAACTAATCTATGGCACAGAACAAATAAACAACACGATATTAAATCATACCTATCGTAATCTACTACACTACTGCTTTATTCGATATTTAAATTTAAAATTTTATTTAATGAATGTGCGAACACGCGACATATAAATTCTGGCGTTTTTGTCGTCCACAATTTTGTTGCAGTTTTTTATTTATTTTATTTTAAGCCAACGGCATTCATTACAGTTACAGACTAAATTATGTAAAATTATTGCAATGACATGTAGTTCTTGCGTTGTTTTTTGTAAGTGTAAGTATTTGGCATCGTGGACTATAGAGTTTAATGATTAACTTTAAAATTTATTGTTACAGAACCATGTTATGTAACATTACGATTTGATGTTACCTTCTTCATAGGTCATGCAGGCCAAAGTCATGATAGGTAGACTACCTATCATGACTTTGGCCTGCATGACCTATATTACATACTTACTAACACAATAACGCTAACGGGAATTAACGCGATCACGGATCCAAAACGAATGGTTGACAATGGGAGAGTTCTGCATACCGATGGCTTTAAAGTGGCGCACCTTGATCTATGAGTGGTCGCCGGCCCTGTTAAAATTCTATCTTAACGCCTTTCAGATGACCCTTCCAGACCATAATCTGTTAAGGTGGGGAAGGCCACAGAAAAACAATGTTATACGTGTGGTGAGGCAATAGGGACGGCTAGGCACATATTAGTAGGATGTAGGGTGCTTCTCGATAGAGGCCAATACTCACGTCGCCACGATAAGGTGCTTTTCATCATACGCGAAGCAATGAGTCTGGCAGTAGCTAGAGCCCAAAAAGGATTGACTACTAACAGACGTCATATCAACTTTGTGTCTGAAGGTTCATCCATAAAATCCAGGAACAAACCTTTTTCAATCTTAGATACTGCCCCAGATTGGACTCTCCTAATCGACACGTATGAAAAGCACTATAAAATTCCGGAGGATGTTGGGGTTTCGTCATCTAGACCGGACATATTTCTATACTCGAAAACGACAAAATATGTGGTCCTTGTGGAACTTACTGTACCGTGGGAAACAAATATACCGAAGGACCACACACTTAAGAAAAATAAATACTATGATCTCACAAACGAATTAATCAAAAACGGTTACGTGGTTAATTTGTATGCAGTAGAAGTGGGAGCTAGAGGTATACCAGCTAAATCTCTCTATAACCTACTTAAAGATCTAGGCCTATCGAGAGCTACAATAAGCTCATTACTAGGACGAATGTCTAAAGCGGCACTAGTAGGTTCGTATCAAATTTGGTTAGGCAGGGAGGGGAACTTGGGTAGTGAAGGTGAGTGTTGATGTACATCAACAAAAGGGGCCCCTTCTAAACCTACACTTGGGTCGCAAGTCCCAGGCACTGTTCCGAGTTCCCAACTCAGCAACGCGATGGACCCGGCACCCGCACGGAGAATCCATGGATTGCTAAGAATATCGTCTCTGAATGCGAAAATTTAAGTGAGAGTAAATCATTTTCAGTTGTGTGTTCAGATTTACCAGCCTGCTTCTCCATATTGATAGAATAATCAATGTATGGGATTTACACGTTTACGACGGTTCATTAATGTAATAATTATGTCAATACCATACATTGCTTTTTCATATATTTTTTATTCTATTAACGATTGCTCGACTTATCTAGAGCGGCTGATCATATTTAGATTTTTGCTTTCAATCAAAGTTTGCTCGAATCTTGGAAATTAAGATAAATTTATTACGGCTATACTCAGGTAAATCGTCAGGATGCGCCCGACTAGTTTGGCGCCAGGATCTTCTGCTCATGAATAAGGACTCCGGTCGGGCTTGAAACTAGTTGGGCGTATCCAGACAATTTACGTGAGTATAGCCGTAATAAATTTATCTAATTGAAAAATGTCTCACGATAGTTTCTAACGAATCCTTCTTTAATTTTCTTTTTTACAATTTCATCATACCAGTATGACATTTGCTGTAGGTATAAAAGTATGTGCTTGGACACTCTCAATTACATGAAACTGCCTGAAAGCTTCGATATTATTACTTTCACTTCCTTATAAACGCTTTCCTAAAAAAGCTGGTTACAGGATAGGATGTGATAATCCTCTAACTGCTATGTAAAATATTTCTATCTCGAAAATAATAATAATACCTATTTATGTTCAAAATTACAGATTGTTTCATGTCTATTGCGTACTCTTTGGTCACACGCATGTGTAAATATGCCGTATTAAAATCAGTTCTAAGTGTCTTTTTTAATCAAATTTGTTTATGCAATCATAGTTTAAAATTAGAATATTAAATATGTTTTTATTTATTTTAATTTCATTCTTTATTGTTCACTTACTTGACATTTAAACAAATAAGAGAGATAATATGTACAAAGGAGAGCTTAAACTCAAAATTGAGTTCTCTTCCAGCAAACCCAGGAGTGCACAAATTAATTGTATGTTTTTTTAATATAATAAATCCAATAGTTACATGGATATATAATATTTCTTTTATTACTGAGTTAATTATGTCGTGTTAATTTTTAAAACTAAATTAATACAATTATTATGCGTCTATTTGAAAGTAACTTGGTCAAATAAATGTATTTTTTTATTTAGGTTTATTACTTTTAAGTGTAATCATTCATCATTCACAGTTCTAGTCTATGCATTCTCGTGAACGTGAACTGCAATAGCCATATTTAACCTGTGCCTTAATAAAATCTTTCCTTTTACTTGCTTACACGTTTAAAAGTTCTCACACAATTTATTATATCACCTAGCACTGTAAACATACACAGCCACGTTCGAAAACGTGTGAAACATATATTCGTGAAAGCTGACCGGCCGTTCGTACGACGCAAGCAAATAGTTTTACGTGTAAAACTGAACTTTCATTTTCTGACTTGCCATACAAACATATTATGGCGCGCATTCTGACACCTGTCAAAATTAACTTTGGCTGGAATTAAATTTAGGACTTGATTACAAGTGATTTGGTTTATTTATGTTCGAATGCGTGTGGGAAAATAACTTGTGTTCAAAGAGTTCTATGTTTGACCAGCTTAACGGAACAGATAATTTGGTCACTTATGTTTTGTTCATTCGGCACACTTTGAGTTTGTTTAACCGTCAATAATAAATGCGCGAAATTTCTTTGATTTGTGCAAAACGACTGATAAAATACAAGTGATCGCCGTGTTGGTTCCCGGCGGAGTAAAGTAGGGCCGGGCCACCTCAGCCCTTTTTAGGGATTGCCCCTGTAAGGCAAAGATCGCGGGTTCAAACCCCGCCTAGACCGATTCATTTTTTTTATATTTTAACCGATTTGAATACCCCTTACGCGATTTACAGACGTGAGTAGAAATATGTATATTTATGTACATGTATGAGTGATAAAAGTTATCAAACATTTCTTTAAGGGACTTTCTTGTATCTAGTACTATAATAGCCCGTTAGATGGACCGAAAATAATAGAGGGCGAAATGTGGGGATTTACAGGGATGAGTTTATATAATGTACTTTTTTTTATTTTTACCTATCCACCTCTGTACCACAGAATAAAAATAATATTTCTTTCTGTTCCTGAACTGTGCCTCTATTTTTATTCTAAAATGATTGTGTGGTCCTCATAACGTGTGTAGTTTTATTAATGTTTCTATACAGAAACGGCCCGCAAAGCAATCATTCTTATTTGCTATTTCCGCTTAAAGCTAATTTAAATTCTGATTATTTTGAATTACTCGAAAATTATTCGGTTACTATAATAAATAAATTATAACTTCCGTTATTTATTTTGTTTAATTTTTAATAAAGGAAAAGCTGATCTACTTTATATCAGCTGCCAAATTAATATGTACCTTACGATGCGATGTACACAATTCAAATTCTTTTTTATTGGCACTGTCTCTTATTACGTTTCTTTTTTTTTATGTGTACACAATCATTTATTTCTGCTGCAAGGCGGTCTGTTAATTGCTACAGAATACAATTATTAATGTTTTCATGTCCTACCATTGTGTGATTAATGTACTTATTGAGGACAGGGACAGCTAGGTACAGCAGGTCAAATCAGACTTCACTTGCACGTTTAAAAACTTTATATTTTCAAAGACCAAAAGAATCTCGATCCAAGTCCAATCACAAACAAATTTCAAATTTTGAATAATATTAAAAAGTATAAAAAGATATAAAAGAGGTGCGTTGTCCGCAACAGTACTCATTAGATAAAATTCTTCCAATTACATACATGTAAGGTTAAATTAAATTATTGAATATTAATGTGACAGGTATACGATACGATAGATAGGTGAGCGTTTTATCATCAATTGAGCAAACAGGTTAGTTTTTATGGGGACTGAATGCTATCTGACACCCAAAACCGGGAGAAGAGAAGAGTCTGCGTCAAAGTCTCATCCATCAATCAGCCGGTGAACCCTCTTGGAAGAGAGATTGGCTTGACCACGAAGAACTTAATGGAGTCCTATACATTTCCAATTCTAAGTGATACTGGCTGAATTTTTTTGACAGTAGTCGTATTTTTTTCAAGTGAAAACTTCTTTAGCGGCGTTGGATGGGTAAAAATTGTTAAATTCGCGCGTCAGGATCTCTTGACGTTTGAACCGTAACCGGCGACTGACGTCATACAACATTGGCTATAGACTGTTTATTTTGCAAGATACAGTAAGAATCTCCATAGCTTAACGGTAAGCGCTTCAACTGTAAGTACTTATGGTTTCAGATAGTACCGGGTTCGAACCTGGGCTTCTGACACTTTTTGCGATTATTTTTCTTTTTGTAATTTATTACTTTTTGTGATTATTTTTTCTGTTTGTATTTATTTCTTCTGCCAGAAAATTTGTAGAAAATTAGTGATAGGCTCTATGATAGGCGCAATATTATAGGTATGGTATGGTATGGTATGTTCTTTTTATCTTTTTCTCTGTATATAACGAAGAAACAAAGAAAGAAAAAGGTTTCACTTCTGCCGGCACTCCCGGAGTGCAACCCGTCTTTTTTTTTTTTTGTTTTAGTATTAATACACTCTATCATAGACTATATTTGCAATCATAAATGAATGAATGATTGAACGATCAATCATTCGATACCTCTATACTTGATTCCCACAACAGGTGTTCATTTTACTACCGTTCTTTTTTTAAATTAATGTCTAGGTACTGATTGATTGTCAGGAATTCAGGTCACATCAATAAAAGCAATATTTATGACTGGAGGTGAATTTGATCGGAATGTTATTTTTATCCCACGCGGGTAACCTGTTCGAAGCTGGTTTAGAATATTTACTAAGTACCAACGTTAATGACTTCTATGCGTAGATACTTACTAGTAGACTGGCCGTAAGTATGGAACAAATTTGGTACTTATCGTCAAAGTCATTAACTAGCGAAAAAAATTGTATTCATCAAACAATAAAGCATTAGGTATAGTAAAGCCAACAATTTCAAGAAATGGCGTAAATAGGAATTACTGTTTTGTCACTATGCATACTGTTTAATTGAAAGATAATTTTAAAATATTTCACTTTTTTAAATTTGACAATATTGAAAGTAAAGTAAAATGGTGGCCTCTGTAATGCATTTTATAGTTACAAGTGGAGACGAACGTATTTATATTTAAGCCATTTCATGGAATCGTTGGTATGTGTATGGCCCCTTTTTGTATGTATAGAGTCACACACGATTTGACAACATTGAAGGAATGGTGGCGCTATTTTTCACTTCACGGTATTCTTAGTTCGACTATTTTGTTTTTCTTACATACATAATAAAGTACACAATGCGATTAATGTCATAAAATCGATAACGTTTGATCAGAATTTTATAGCCCGGCACAGACCACGCAAATATACAGCCAAGCTATTTGCACAGATTATTAACCATAGACTGATAAGCAAAGAGGTTGCATAGTTTCAACAGTTATCAAGATTAACGCTTGCTGCAATTATTATAGTATTTGTTTTGATTATCTCTTCCTTATTTGTAATGATAATATGCTTTATTAAATAAAGTTTACATCTTTAAGAGGACGTTCTTGCTTGAAAGCGGATAAAATATTCATCTTTAGAAATGTTACCGGTCATTCGAGCTTTGGAGCCCTGGGTTCACACTTTTAATTCTTTTTCCTATGATACAATTGTACCTACTTTGTTTGTATTGTGAAGTTCATATGGTAGTCGCTTTACGGAAAATATCGAAGCACAGCCAAACCCACAGTTAGACTGAAAAAATGGAATGGAAGACCCGAGTACTACTTTTATGGTTATGTAAATTGTTGCGACCTATTTTTATGTGTTGTTTAAAATTAAATTGCGAAGCAATTGAGTAATACCATGAAGAATGGACACGTGAGTTCAAGATGTTGAGCTAAATATCTTGCATCGCATAATGAACTTCTCCCGCTGATTAGTAGTACGAATTTGTTCTAATATCCCAATCCTGATCGACACTTTAGCGATATAGAAGCTGTATACTTAGACCATTGGTTGAATTGATTGGAGTGGTCGAATTGTCAGACTTTTTCTGAATGTCACAGATATTACTGTGGAACACAGGTGGAATACCTGTGTAATCATAGAAACATCCGAGACATGAAAAGGTTTCGATGCGTTAAGACTGGTCTCCGTTCATGTATACCTAAATACCTGAAGACCTGTAAGACAAATGAAGTACACTGAGGGGAGAGGAATCATTACATCACATTTCAGCACCTATTGTTACTGACGTGGTTGAAAATAGAGCATAGTTACCTAGAAGCAAACTATTCACTTTAGAAGTGAAGGCAATAGGTTTTCAGCAACAGACTCAAGTATGGCATAGAGCCATAATGAAAGTATTGCTAAAAATACAAAAATGTTGCACATCATATTAGTGAATTCTTCTCGTGAATTTTTCTCCGAGGCTTTGGATGTGAGTGGGATAAATGCTAGGATGAAGAACGCAGTCTGACACACGGGAGAGGATAGCCTATGTCGGAGTGTTGTCTATCAACCAGTGAGTGCACCAGCTCCTAGGTGTGGCTGGCTTGGCTCTGAATGTCTTGGTAGGCCTCAAATACCTTCTCATAGCATCTTCTTCTTTTTGTTTGCTTTTTGTCGGCTCTCCTTCTTACTCGGTGCCAGGATACTCTGTCCTGGGTTGTCTGGTCATCAATATAGAGGGTCTTCAAGTCACGGGTCACAGTGGAGAGCCATGTGGCGACTGGTTGACCACCTTTGCTCAGGTATTGCTAATACTTGGGTCACAGAATGATCGAATTTACTTCGCTTTATATGTCCGTACCATCTAAGGCGACTTTCTCGGAGCTTATCTTTAATAAGGTGACTTTGAAACTGCCTCTGATGTACTCGTTTAGTACTTTATCGAGTCTAGTTACTACGCCGGACCATCTAAGCATCTTCATTTCGTTAGTATGCAGTCTCTTGGTGGTGTTATGCATTGGTCGTTCAGCAATCGCCTCCATACAGCATCGCAGGTCTAATAGTTGTTTTGTAGACATGTTCTTTAGTTCTGACAGGCATTCTTGCATCGCAGAGGACGCCAGTGAGAGCTCTCCATCTCATTTATTTATATATATTTATTTATAAGTACAATCGTGAGGTGCGCCTGCGTTAAACAGTGTTATAGAATATTTCTGTTAGGTAATTCTTTGTAACAACTGCAAAGTACGTGCCCGGTAGGCCGCAATAGGAAATGCCTGACATTTCTCATAGTTCAGATGAGCCTAGTTATTTTAATTGTGTGTGTAATGACGACACAAGTACCTCTAATTTGTAATAAAAAAGTAATTACGAAAAGTAAAAAAAACCTTGCAGAAGAGTTTAGCGAGTCTTACGTTTTTGCCATTACGAGTACATTAGAGGTTTTTCATTCCATTCGATCTGACTGTCAGTCATCGCCATAGTAGAAGTCTGAGGCTTCTAAGACTAGCTTGTTACAATGACCATTGGTCCGACAGATCCGACGGCGACAACTTCAGCTTGCTTATCCTGCGAGCTGTACTCGTGTTGATAACTTTAGTTCTTTGTTGAATGACAAATATAATATATCTCGCAGCCAACTAGTTTAATCAGCCGTCCAATTAACCGCCTAGGCTCATAACTAAATGGCGCCTTTCAATTAATTTAACAAAACGGCTAGGCAAATGGCTTGGATCGATGACTTTTCATTACTTGCTTACTCATTTAATCAACAGCTCGTCTAGGAAAATGACTTATGTCTGCATAGTTATACGAAAAAAAAACCACGAAATCATGTAAAGTCTAGTAAGCCTTCTAACCTAATATAACGTAATTTTCTCCTCAAACATGTCACTCTTTCTGTGAGTCTCTGCCCACCTCCTCGGGGATTTACGGGCATGAGCATTAGCCAGCCAGTTTATTAAATGTTGTAATAAACGTTACTGCTGAATAGAATTCGGGCTGTTAATTGAATGACGCCGTTTAGTTACCAGCCTAGGCAGTTAATTGAACGGCTGATTAAACTATAAGGCTGCGCCATATACATATATATTCATGCCTATAAATTTCGGAAAGGGTTGCCAGAGGTATACCTATTAATATTCACGTTTCACCAATTTTCGCTCACGCGTAATAGGGGACTAAATTATTGACGTTAAACGGGTACTTTATCATGGAATTTTTACTGTCGGATAAAGAACAGCCCTGTCCCTTAGTCACTTTTTACGACACCTAGTGTAAGAGATAGGGTGGCCCATTCTATTCAACCAAGAACTAACACGGCAATTCACAATAAATTCCAAGCATAGCTGGCTCCATAACTCAAGCTTTACAAAGTCTTTGTTCAATTATGTCTCTGTCTATCCCCCATTTATAGGAAGAGACACTAGTTGTTTGGCACGTACAGGAAATGTTACAAGGAAGAAGGAACTATTTAAGGCGATGTCTTAATTGAAATCCACAAATCGTTTCATACAGTTTAAAATTTGCATAACGTACACTGTTTCTTTTACTTTTTTATTGGTTCTCGTTAGTATAAACTAAAGTTAATGTTTAAACGCATTATAGTTTTATACAGTTCTATTGTTACATAATTCTTTAAAAAAATATATACTTTTTAAAGAAAATAAAGAGAATTTGGAAGCCATAGATTAGATTTTATCAAAATAAAAAAATTAGTTCTGAGGCATTAATTTCGTTTTAAATTTACTTTTTGTCTATTTACTTAAGAGGACCTTTAATATTTTGAAGTTAAACAAAACACTATACGTGGAGTTTCTTAAGTGTTCTCTAGTTTTCTTTTGCTAAACGATAGTCTAGTGTTTATTTGAGTTCTGACTTTGAAAAACGTTTTTGAGTTTGAACTGTGCCTTAATTGAGAAAATTATTCATACTACAAAAGAACCACACAAGCAATTGCACTTGTTGTGTTTTTATGAACTGTGAACAATTACTTGATGTACAGACATACATTTTACATAATTATGTAAATTTATAGTCGTATTTGTAGATGGATGGTAACGTTATATAAAGTTGTTTGTATACAATGTAGTACCGGCGAATTTTTAGTGTATAATTTATAACTATGAGGTAGAGAAAAATGGTCCCAAATGGTTCCAGTAATGAATGCAAAGATAGGTAGACACGACGGTATTTCTGTCCAATTGAGCAGTCCGACTGGGGAAGTGCCTCCGCCCTACAGAATACCGCGGTTATAATAACCTCTTGATGTGTTCCCGGCGGTGAATAGGGTAGCCAGAGCTCACTGGAGAGCTTTTGTGCTGACGGCACGGAAACTCTCTGTTCTAACAGGGTCGGCAGCGCGAGTGTGGCGCCCCTGGCGTCCATAGGCCACGGTGACCACTTTCTATCAGGTGGGGCGAGTGCTAGACAGCATTTATATCAGACTGCAGGTGGTCTTTGTTTAAAGCCTGAGTTTTCTGTTAAGAAACTAAAACATCAATAGTACTTTACCTGACTTGAGATTCGAACCCAGCATCATAGAATTGGAAGCTCTAAATAATATATGCCAGAGGATCACCAATCATTAATATTCTCGCGAGGCAGTGAAAACAATCGTATGTATTATGTATTTACTTTCTATGTTCACTACGACATTGAAGCATTCTTGACTCGAAATCCTAGTCCGGTTCAGTCATGGGGTAATTTCTCTTTTATATTTTATTCATGGGGTTATATGGGGTTCTACTAAGGACTAGGGGTCAAGGAAACCTTATCTGCTGATTGAGGAACAAGGCTAGGGTGGAGGTTTTCTTCTTGAGATTGAGAGGTCACATGATAGTCGATTTTACAGAAGTCAGATGAACCAAATCTGAATGAGGAGAAGGGGTAAGGCTACCGGCCTTGGAGGCACCTCTGGGATGGCGCCGCAGAGAACTTATTAGATGCTCTCGACACGTTGCAGCGAAGTGCGGTCCGCATTATTGGGAATCTTAAGGCCACAAGCACCCTCGAGCCTCTGCAGATGCTTTTTTTGGCAGTATTTTACCGTCCCTACCATGGTGGATGTCCTGATGAGCTCTTCTAATTAGCCCCTCCCTCTCCTTTCCTAAACAGGACGACACATGCAGGGCTTAGATGTCACCCGTATACGGTGCTGAATATTCCTACAAGAACCAAGCGGTTCGGTGACTCTTTCCTATGTCGCACCATAAAGACCTGGAACTCCTTGCCAGCTCACGTGTTTACTTCTTCCTACAGGCCCGGTTCCTTTAAGCGGGACGTGAAAAAGTCTCTGATGAGGCCGTCAAGCTGAGTGCCGCTATTGTTAACATGGTACGTATTTGTAATGGTGACTGCCTTCAGCTTACCATCAGGCGAGGTGAAGTCAAATTGACGTATCCTATATAAACAAGGCAAGAAGGTGTCAGGATAGCTACTGAAAGTAATGACTTTTTCTCTCCATTCGAGTGCCATTCTAGTCGAACTCAAATGTGACACTTTGGACAGGATTCGTTCTCTTTCTATTTCTTTCGATTTAGCTTGACTTTTGTGAGGGTTATTGAAATCTGACCTCCTGTCTCTCAGAAAGAAGCCTGCACCAGAATAATATTCATCATTTAGCAGGTATAACAACATTGCAGGTAAGATTGTCTTGGGTGCTGAAAGTTTGTTGAATCGAAAATAAAATTAATCAGATACTTTAAAAACCTTGTGGGTGTCGAACACTGTAAGGTTATCTTTATTAATATTTTATGAGAGTGCGTAAACGTGGTTTAAATACTAAAAATTTGAATTCTGTGTATGTTTCGTCGGTCACTGACATCATCGTCTCCGTTTTGGGTTTAAAAATATTACGATTAGGCCAACTGGATGTGTGCTATACCATATAGAATGCCATTCAATCATGAGAGGGTAACTTACTGCATGTGACAGAACTTGCTACCAGTTTGTTTCGTGAACTAACGTTAAAAAATTGGCGCATGTGCACTAACTGGTTAACCAAAAAAGGTCTAATCAACCAAAGGTGTGGTGATTTTTGAAACCGTGATTACATTAATAAGAGCTATGATTGAAGGATTTGCGCACCTCCGTCATCTCGCCCTGCGCTTAGCACCAAAGAGATCTAAAACACGCTTTTTTGTCATATTTTGTTAATACACAGCTATAGGATTTAAGTATTTTTTTATAAGAAGAATTAGTTTTAGCAAACCTAACCTTTTAATTCCGCTAAATTGCTTGTGTTACGATTGGGTTCACGTCGGTAGTGTAATAGCCAGGATTCGAACCCGGGACCTCTCGATCGTAAAGCCGACTCCTTAACCACTAAGCTACCGACGCTTATGTACTGTTGAATTTTCAGCTGTTGATTTAGTGGTGTTGACATGCTGATAGTTGACCTAACTAACTATTAATCCGTTGTGGCTCAGAATGTCAACTTCCCATAATGTCCCTTTCCCAGAATGTCCCTTTCCCGAAACGTCCCTTTCCCAGAATGGCCCTTTCCCGAAACATCCCTTTCCCAGAATGTCACTTTCCCGAAACGTTCCTTTCTCTAGCATACATTGCCTAGTTAAACTGCTAACAACATTTTTATAACTTGAATAAAATATCCGTAATTTAGTTAAGCACTTACGCAGAAGGTTAAGGTTTTCTATTCATAAACACAGTGATTATGGGTAATGTCAATATCATACACGCATAAGACATAATTATAATGAATATAAATGTTTTACAATAAACATAGATACTCGTATTAAACACTTATATTTCATCATCATCATCAGCAGGCTATATTAGTCCACTGCTGGACATAGCCCTCCCCCAATGAGCGCCATAGCGCCCTGTCTTATATTATATTACTTATATTTACTTAACACTAAATACAACCGTGCATCTCTATAAACACAGAACTTATTACCGAGAGAGACTATAATCACACTGTGAAGTATTAACTGGGAATATAATAGGTATTTATTTATTTTAAACTGATACTTAATGTCCAGTCAAGTTTTATGTAATTGAATTGAAGTGTATATGGTAGATACCATAACACTAAGGGTAAACCCCACCAGAGTTTGCCAAGGACTTGCCAGAAGGCTCGCGCAGCAGTGCGAAGTATTCACCTTCGAATGCTTGATCTTTTTCTCCCGTTAATTAAAATATATAGATATTTTTATACCACTGAGATGGCAGACAAGCACACGGCCCACCTGATGGAAAGTGTTTACCGTGGCCTATGGACGTGTACAACACCAGGGGAGCCACACTCGTGCTGCCGATCCTGTAAACACAGATTTCTATGCCGTCAGCGTAGAAGACAAAGCAGGAATAGCCTTTAGTCTTCCCACTGACAGCACGAATGCTCTCCAGTGAATTCTGGCTACCCTACTCACCGCCGGGAACACAACATAAGGTTATTATGGCCGAGGTCTCTGTAGGGCAGAGGTACTTCTCCAGTCAGACTGCTCAATTGGACGGAAATACCGTCGTTTCAATCCTTCCTTCGTATCCTAGATTTGTTATATTTTGCCTCAAAAAGACACTGCCCGCTGCTGCTTTTTAATGAAAATGATATAGGGATCATTTTAAGGCGACGTCACCCAGCGCACTTACATCTTTAAGCTGGGTAAGTACCCATCACAACACCATAACACCTTACCTACCAGGGCTTGACAAATTTTTGGAAATCGAGTCTCATGGCATCTTCACCCCTCACAAACACAAAAGTGAAAAGATCGTTATATTGCGCTTACGGACGAGTCACACGCCACCATTACGGACATAGCGTAACTAATACGTTTACGAATTATGTCGAAACATGTAACGAATGCCATCTATCACACGAGTGGACATGTGATGGTAGTGTTTAACTGTACATGTACATGTACTAGTGAGATTTACTAGGTTCAAATGGTTTGAAAAAATCATTAATTGAATCGCGTATCTAAATCATACATAGTCCCACTCAAATATACTGTATTTCGTTAGATTGATCATAATGAATTAAGTGTTGCATAAATTGTTTATATTGTAAATGTTATATGTAGGTAGTGTATATTATTATGTACGTGTATGTAATTTTATTATGTTCTTTATGAATTGGTTGCAGTCTTACACCAAAAACCCACATTTCAATTCTATACACTACTGCCCATCCAAAGGTTTCCTGGAAGAGATTGTTGTTTACAATATTTTTGCCCATTGTACATTATTTTGTATAAAATTTATATTTTTGAAGTAAAAACCTTTTATGCGGCGTTGGATGGGTAAAAAGTGTTAAACTCTCGTCAGGATCACGTGACAGTTAACCCGTAACCGACGACTTCGTAGGATGACATGACGTCATACAACATTCCTAGCTACATAGTGTTTATTTTGCTAGGTACGGTAAGAAGCTTCGTAAATTAGTGGTAATCGCTTCGACTGTAAGTCCTTATGGTTTCAGATAGTACCGGGTTCGAACCTGGGCTTCTGACACTTTTTGTGATTATTTTTTCTTTTTGTAATTCATTAATTTCTTCTGACAGAAAATTAGTGATAGGTTCTATGATTAGCGCTATATTAAAGGTATGGTATGTTCTCTTTATCTTTTTCCCTGTATATAACGAAGAAAGAAAGAAAAAGATTTCACTTCTGCCGGCACTTCCGGAATGCAACCCGTCTTTTTTTTGGTGTACAATAAAGAATATTTTACTTTACTCAAAATTATCTTAAGGCTGTGTCCGCCCCCCCTCCCCCTCCTGTTGACTAATTGTTGTGATATATGATACACATCTAGTAGTACCTACGGACAGCAATACAATTTAAATCAATAAAACAGTTTAATTTGCTCCTAATATCTTGGTTTTAAGATCATTTTGAGACTTAGTAGACAAAATATTTCACACACTAACTGTACTAGTAGTGAATAGTCATAGGTTTGGGAACGGGAAATGTTGAAAATAAAAATTTAGACAGAAAGAAAAGCCTAATTAAAAGTAAGAGAAAATGATTTTTTACTTCAAAAGTATATAAAAAATGTTCCAATCTAAATGATTATGACAGAGGATTACAACAACAACCTTGAAGTTGAAACTATCTAGCTTTAGCTCCTTCTATAATGTTATAAGTGTGGCTTTGTAAATAGCCTACCTACTGACGTAGAAGTTCTTGTCATCAAATTTTATATCAAATGATTTCTTTTATTATTTTATTGATTTTGACACGAGCGCAATGTATGTTTGTTCACATTTAGTCTTAAATGATTATTTATTGTAAATTTAGACCTCTTGGAGAAAATGCCTCACAGAGTTTGTTGCACCTCTACTAGCGCCTTAGAAGTGCTTTGTTTATTCTGTTTATTTTTCTTGTACTGATTATTTTAAAAGAATATTAGCAACTTAAGTAAATAACAATGAACATAAGGAACAAACTAAGAGTGTTTGCCAACGTTTAATAACCTTGTGAAACCATAGGTTGGTTTTCTTTTGATAGTCTATAACATAAACTCATAACATAAACTCACGCCTTTATCCCCGAAGGGGTAGGCAGAGGTGCTAGCACCCACATTTCGCCGGTTTATGTTTAGGTCCCAATCCTATTGCCATTAACTAGGCACTTATAAACCTGCGATAAATACTCACATAACTTCGAAAAGCATCGAAAAGCCATTGGTGTGTGCCATGGAAAACCTGGGATCGAACCCGAGACCTCGTCTCAGCAGTCCATTACCCATACCACTAAACCTATCCTTATAATCGAATTGAAATTACGCGTTTGGTCATTTATTGTTACTGAATTGGGCCTCACGTGATGAAACTCTGCGGTATTTTATATGGTCTATTTACAAACATGATATGAAGGTCGCGTCATGTTTTGATTAATCTCAAATGAGACTTTCCGAAGGTTTTTAAGAAGGTTACTATCGATTGGTAACCGTGCCATGGTTTCGATTGTGACAGCAAACATATTATTTGTTTTAATTGTATAATATATATCATTGTTTAATATGTGTACATATTATAATTACCTTGCCAGTAATAGGTTCGCCCCTTATTTAAATGGGACTGAAAATCATAGTTGAAGCAATGTGAGTGATAATACACTTCTGCCTACTCTCGGATGATTACAGGCATGCTCGTATTTTATGTTGTGGTAAGCACCCCGTAGTCAAATGGAGTTCATTTGGATACGACGACCTGAAAAAGGTGGCTGAGACGGATTGGATGCGGAAGGCGTAGGATTAGAAGTAATGGCGCATACTTTTAATCCTTTTAATAGGCTAATGGATTGATGCATCTACTAAGGAAGGGTGATGAACATAGAAAATTTGAAGACCTGGACCTGATAAGCCCAGTCTTTATCATCTTCGTGCTAGTTCCGATCACACACGAGTTTTGTGTTCTGGGGTCCACTTTCCAGCTTTTACTTCTCCACTGCGCACGGTAATGGGCATCCATGGTACGACATCAGTTTTCAGATTTTGCTGTGCTGATTCCCGGTGAGTAGAATAGGGTCTCATCCTGTAGGTGTTGTTGAAGGCAACTAAGGGATGGGGCATTCTTCTACCCATGACTTAGGGCCCGCTTAATGGCTATAGGCTCGCCCCCTATTACGTGGGATCGAAAATCATAGTTAGCAAAATGTGGGTGCTAATACACTTCTGCCTACCCCTTCGGGGATTTACAGGCATGAATATTTATGTATGTATCATCGCGTTGTTACGTCAGAAGTATTCAAAACTATAAATTCGCCAGAAATATCTGTTCCTCAGCATCTGTATTTAAAATAAAAACTGGAGCGTGATCTGTTGTACGCAGTTATTATCAGAATCGTTCTAGATTGAGCTATTGTATAAATTGGTGGTTCTATTGTTGCTGAGCTGAACACCATGTTGTAACGTTGGGTATCAAACGGTATTATAGGAATACGAAACGTGACTGGAATCTGTATGATGGTTGGCTGTTTTATATATAAGTTATAACGGGATATGTAAAACACTCAGTTACTCCACAAGCAAACTGTAACAAATTAACTCATCTTAAAATAGTTGCTAAGTTTATAATAATACTACATTTTATGTTTTTAAATAGATGGTTTTTGTTTATATGTATTTAAAACATAATTTGTAAAATATTGATAAATATTGATAAAATCATTTATTGTTTGTTAAATATTGATAAAATCATTTATTTCGGACTCAGAATCCGTAATGTGCTAGTAACAATAATCTTAATACTAGTGTTAGTAACAATAAAATAAGTAAACTTATAATTAAGTCAGTTAATTTTGTTACACTAAGCTATATCCGTGTGGTGATAGAGAAAGAATACCAGTATCACCACCCCATCTCATCCGAAGGTGGTTGCCAGAGGTGACTAACGGAAAAATACGCAGTCGATATCACTGCGAGAGAAAGAAACCTCGAAATAAAACCCTGTACCAACCCATCTGGTCAGCATTGACACAGTAGGCCTTCCAACATTGGAACAGGCCTATGTCCAGTAGTGGACTGCGTTAAGCTAATTGATTTGACTTTACAAAAAACTAATTCACTTTAAGAAAGTGCTACTCTTGTTTTCAATGAAGCGCCAATCTCAGCTGCATCCAAAAATTTCGGCGCTAGGGGTTTGCCCTCCTACTTCTTACCCTTAAATGATTTATTTGGCTTTCACGTGACGAACTAGCCCCTAACCCCGTAAGGAAAGACTGAGCCATAGCCTTGTCCGTCAATGTTTAAAATGACTACACGTAGCAGAGGGAATTATGTACCTGAAAATCGGAAGAATTACGTTGGTTCGAACTCTCGAAGTTTTATTTTTAAATTCGATCCATTGCACCCAATGTTCCGAAACAAGTTTGAGCATGTTTTGGTACAGTTGATGACAACGGTGTTAATTTTTAACGATGAAGGTTGTTCTGTTAAGCATTTTTTTCATAGTGGTCACGTCAATCTTACGGTAATACTTTATAATGTGTAAAGAACTTTCTTACCTTTTGGAATGAAATACAATGAAGAGATAATCATGTAGGTACTATTGCTACAAAACCGTGCCAAAATTTTCGAGGTATAATTCAACCTCACCAGGTAGTGCAAACCATATGAAGCTTTGGCGCAGTCGAGCTTTAGAAGTTCCGGAAAAATCAACATACCTAATCATGAACAATAAATAATATTAGATACGTAATCCAAAAAAATTGCAGATAATAATTGGCATCAAAACGAGCAAGGATAAAACCTCTACCTGTTTGTAAAATCTCAGATCATTTGAACAGGTTATTTACACTTGTGTGTTCGCTTATGCATTTCACTTTTTTGTCAGGTGGGCGTGTCTGGCACGTTAATGGTCCGGGTTCGATCCCGATCGCGTGCGTGAATGTTTTGGTATTTTAATACCTTCATTTATTGTTATTTTTTATCCAGTTTTTTGGGTCGGATGTTCGAGATAAGGAACAAGACCTTTTGAGATTACGTGGTTGTATTGTAATATTTGGGTAAACCTGTTTTGTCAGGGTGTAATATGATTAACATTTTTAAGGCATTTGAACTGGCTGATTGGATTTTTGCTGTCTGTGATTGTCTGGGTTCAAGTTCATGGTGCTTTTAGATCAGCGGTCGCCAGGATTCCTTGCAGAAACGTCTTATTATAGGACGCTAACCATGGCAGTATCTTACAAGACTGGGTGCTTCCATAAAAGGCTTATATTAGAAACAAAATGAAAAGAAGGAAAGAGCTTACCCCAGGCTCCCAGATCAAATCTTTGTATCAATTTGGCATAATGCTAAAATGTGATGAGATTACAAGACTGTTAGGGCACCAACTAGTAGATAGATAGATTTTTGTTTGTATACTGTATTTAATTAGAGGTTATCCCTTAAGGTCATTCCTCATAATAAAAATCAAATTCAGAATTGATCTGTCGAAATGCAATTTCAAAAACGGATTTTTCGTAAGGCGTCATTTAGACGGGGTGTATTTCTCGCACGTTTTGCGTTCGATAATCGTACGCAACTATCGCTAGCAATACGATTATCGTATCAACATCTTAACACAGGAAAACACTCAATTTATGGCTACGATTATATCATACGAGATTCGCAAGTGACATATCATCTTATGCCTTAGATCATCCAATTGCCAGGCAATCCTCGCCAGGCGTGGACGAGCAAGCGGCAATTGTTTCTGTGAATGTTCAGATGACCTTTTTCCGCTCTTTCGAGAAACGTATCTTCGAGGCGAGAAACTCAAGACATATTTAAGACAGTGAGTAAGTACATTGACATGATGAAAGTTTTCAACATTAGATCGAGGCTTATTTAAAAGAATGAAATTACGAGAAATGGCCTTTTTTTAATTGAAATTGTGTTCGTATTTGACATTTGTGACATTAATAGTAGATTTAAATTGAATTTTGAGCATCTTATTAAGTACAAAAACGGTGCCAGGCACGAATCTCTTCCAGATTGGCAAGAACTAAACAGTTAATAAATTACTTTAGACGTTTATTACCATATTAGCTAATTCAACATGGTAATTATAAAATTGCATTCACACGATTTCTATTATGCTATCGAAGATTGCGATTGCGGATGTGTATGGCACATTAACATCTTTTTAATGATATTTTAAAACAATTAGTATGCTAAATGTTCAAATCGATTAAGATTAAAAAAACAAGTGAAATGCTCAGAAGATAATTGAACACGCGACCCACACACATATAGGGCGAATCACAGAAATATATTACGATAAAACGGCTATTCATGCATTTCGCACGTGGCGAATTTTTCACTGTAAATAAATACACACAAGAGAAAAAAAATATCTTCTTTTTTCAAATTTACTTCTCCATTTTTATTCTAAATCTGGAAATATCACATTTTTTGTTACTCACTGCCAGAACACATTGTTTAAATTAATCCTTTATATTTTCATTTACACCAAATTATTATATCTTTCATTTACAATTTTATTGTTATTTATGTGCATCTTATTATTGTTACTATAGCCATTTAATTCCTCTATTGATTAATTCACAAATAATTATTCAATTTCAGTTAATCAGTTATAATTTAACCAATTGTTAATATTTTTATTGTTTAATGTGTTTAATCTCTATATTAAAATATAACTGTTAATTAATTATGCATGCTGTATTCACCTGTAATTAGTTATGCAATTAGTTATAAGCATCAAACAAGTGTAATTCATAAATGAATTGTATTATTGTATATAAATGTTGGTGAATCCAATAAATAAAAAAATAAAAAAATCACAACATGGCATATTCAAAGTATTTTTAACGATGTTATTACAAGCTAGTCATAACAGTACTGAGTAACCGTTCGAAAGTTCCTGTCTCATAGGACAGGAATTGACTAAAAAGTTGCCACGCGTTTCTCGCCCACATGACCGTTCTATCCTAAATATATTTCTGTGGAAAGAATGCTCTGACTATGAGCTACCATGAGCGACATTAATATCCTTGTATTAACAAATTCATAGGACTGGAAACGACTAAAACTGCTTGCTGTCTCATGTGTCAATTGCTAGGGTGTAAAGACATATATTGGAATAGAACGGCCATGTAAGCGGAAAACGCGTGCCATCTTTTAAGTCAATTCCAGTCGAACGCTTACTCGGTACTATTACATAAGACTAGCTTGTTAATAATCATAAAGTTGATAACACCTCTAACTAAGCTATATTGCTGGTGTTAGGATTGTGTTAAAAAAAATCGAACCCGGGACCTCTCGATCGTAACACCGACTACTGACGCTTTTTGATACTTTTATGAGATTTGAGGTCAAGTTAACCATAAAATCCATATAATCACTTGTTTACTATTAATAAGTAGACAATAGAATGTCAATATCTTGACCGTTGTACCAAATCGGTTGTGTCCGTTGAATCGTCGCTTCAACCGATTCGTCAAGCTCTTGCACTTGGCCGAATTGCGGTATCGAGTCGCCAATTACTTGGAATCGATTCTTCCGGAAAATCGATGTGGGCGGTTACGTAATCGATGGATGAAATTGGTGCATTTTTGATTAGAATTTGTGTAGGGCAAGAACATTGGATTACGGGTCGAGTTTGATTAACGTCAAAAAACTTACCGACTATTTTTTGGGGCAAAAAAATTAACAGCGTATTTGACTCCAGATTATCAAGTCGTGTCTGACTGTGAAACGATTTTTGTTCTGCACAGCTGATCGTGAATATACCTTGATATTTGCATAAAAATCATAATAGTTTTCACGTCCATGCCAACCACTAATAGATAATATAACATTATTTTTAAAAAAAGTTCAAATAATTCAAATCATAAATGTATCCTTTTTACTTCCTTAATCCTATGTTATAAATTTGGCGCGATATATCAAAAATATTTTTTTTTAAGTTATGTCCAACACTAATCTTTTCCGACACACTCAAGACCGCATAGTACATGAACACAGTAGTACGTTTTCCAACTAGCGTGTGTCCGCCACGGTGCTTGGAATGTGACCGGTCCGACTTGCCTTGGTTGGAGGGCAACTAGCTGGACAATGTCGCTTGCTAGCTGACCGGCACACGCAGTGGCGATAGTTCTGTGATTTTATGTATTTGTAGGTAGAACTTGCAATTTTGATAGTATTTGGTACCACAGTTAATCAAACTTTCATACATAAAAGACTCGTTATACTGTAGTATATTGCGTTTTCTATTAATACTTCTAGTTTTCAAGGCTGGATTACCTCATTTTTGAAAATGGAATTTGTTCAAATGTTTTTTTTATTTCATTATGATGAGTCAGTTTTTTTTTTCATTTAGTAACGTCAAAATTCTAATTAAAAAATCTGTGAATTTATATTGTAATTTTATCAGTATTTTATAAGAAGAAATAAAAAGAGTCGAGGAACAAAGAAGAGATGTTTTCTAAGGATCCTAGATCTAAGGTTCCTGTCGGTGCCCTGCAGTATACCTGCTGCAGACATACCCTATAACTTCGATTGGTTAAACTGCTTACCCCAGGTAAACACACAAACCTATTTTCTTCTGCCCAAACAATATTATAAAAATTAAAATTTACGCCTCAAATTAAATTAGTTTGGGGCGTAAATGTTTCATGATTTACATAGGTACTCTAAGAACCATTTTAATATTTTATTATCTTGTTTCTGAACAATTTCTTTTTCGAAAAAATACTACTTACCATTCGTAAAAGTTGCCATAACTCATTTTTTTTTCCAAAAAGGTTTGTAAGCATACCTTTAAACGTTAAATGTATGCTATTATTAAATATTGTTATCTATATTACATAGAGAAAAGAACTACGAAATATTTTAGCGCACCATTGTTAAGTAGTGTTACTAAAGATTTACATTTATATGCTAATTTTTTGAGGAAAAAGTTTTGTAACATTGTGGCAAAAATTGTTTCCTACTCATATTGATTGCAATGTTTTTCTTTTCAAATTTAGGTGTAGATATTGATAACTTTTCATTGATGTTATATTTCTGAACATTATTTTTATTGGTTGGGTCCCGGCGGAGGGGAATAGGATAATAAGGGAGTAAAATATTACCAAATTTCATCAGGTTTTCTTCGAGATGACGAACTTTCATACAAACTTTATTTGAACCCCTTAAGGTAACAGCACCAATGGTGGACACTGACCCTATAGTAGATGGAGAGCTTTAGTCGCATAAGAGACCTTCACTTCGAAGTTCGGGGTCCGCTGAAATATGACGTAGCTTTTAGTTTTTTCAACAATATTACTGTGACTGCCTTCTGATCTCCCTGCCTGAATTGTGGTTAGTGGTTATCCGCTGACAGAGTTTTTCAGATCGCTCATATAGGCCTCCATCATGGCCGAACGACTATTGACAATCCTTACCGACTTTTGACGTATCCTCTGAAGTATAGAATTTAATAATGTAGGGTTTGTATACGTACCTAAGTTTTATCTGGATATAGAAGTAATTGTTTCGAACAAGTTATCGTACGAATAATTTACTCTGCAGTGAATAAAGGCTATGCAGTTTTCCCTCACGTTTCTTAGAGGTCAGTTGTGACGTTGTAATTACAAGTACACAGGGCTAGCCTGTGCGTGTGTAAGGTTTTGAAACTTTAACACAAGAAATAATCGGTGGACCTACCATAACTAGCTGATGGGGTGTTTTGGGCTACGATTTAGTGGGAGAGGGATAGAGCTATATAAGGCGTATAACTTTATTTCGTTCCCTCTAGATCGCGATCTAAAATACACTTCATACGATATCAGTTCCGTGACAAATAAAAAATAAAAAAATTTCGCGCCTTCATAAAAAAAAGTATGAAAAGGTGTTCTTAGTATTTTTATTCTGTATCGGTATTTGCCTGTAGTTCAAATAAATAATTAATTGAACTTATTTCATTCTTAATTAAATAACTGAATTTATTTAATTAAGAATGGTAAAATAACGGTTAAAGTTGCTCCCGTTCTTATTTTATAGTTTTTTTTATTATAATCTTCCACCGAACCTACAATAGTAAATGATTCGACTATTAAATGTTATGACGTCACAATAAATTAATTCGAACAAGTTTCCTTTTAACTTATCATTTTAACGTTTATTAAGAAGTACCTAACTAATTTGACTAGTAGTCAAAAACCCAAGTAAAAATAAATACCCTTTTTGGGTTATTTATGGATAAAGGTGTATTTATTATGGATCGTACAAAAAGTCATTGCCTGTGAGAAAAAAGGTTATAAAGCTTTTGTTACCCAACACTATTGTGGCTAAACATGTCGATAATTTAAAAGTTTTTTTTAACATAGTCCGATGCGGTTGATATACCCCGTTAGCTGACAAATAACTTAATAAAAATTATATAATTCTAAATTCGAATTTACTTTTGTCTTTTATATAAGACATTCTTATTTCAAAAATAATTAAAAATTGATCGTAGTTGCTAGATAACTGTTCCGTTTATTCAATAACATTGTAACTTATTATTCCATTCGTTCCAACTTGTTGCGTTAAATTTGATAAATTATTAAATAAAAGAGTAATTGTAGTTGTTAATGTAGGTACTAGTGACGATTCTAATAAATACTTTTTACTAAAGAGAAACCTTCAATAATACTGAACCAACAATTCCGTGGATCGGAACTACGATTGTCACTGTCAAAGGCAATTTTTTATTGAAAATCTAAGACAGTTTAACACGATTTAACAATATTGGAGGGACGGTGGCGGCCTTCTTTAGTTTATTAAATTGTTGGTTTTACTCTACAAGTGGATTTAACACATAGGTGATTGAGAAATTCCACAGGTAATCTTTGGCCTTCATCCGAATCAACCTAATCTAGTACGGTAGTTTTTTTATACCACTTAGGTGGCAGATATGCACACGGCCCACCTGATGGAAAGTGGCTACCATGGCCAATGGAGGTTTGCTGCCGACCCTGATTACAAATACTTCTCTTCTTCTAATAATTTAATAATATAGATAGCAACCCTATGTATAAAACATAATATTTTATCTGTGCATGTATTCACTAAATGTGAAGTTAAATACATATTTGTCTCGACAAGCAAGAAGGACACGTATGACTTCACTTCAAGTATTTAAACTCGGAACGTGCAAATATTGTCAGTAGTTAAGTAGGTTATATACATCGACCTATTGTTGAGAGATTTATTCTTGAAATGACCGTGATTTTAGGATTTTTTAACAATCTAGGTTTGGACGACTGGTATTCCTTTCCTTGATATTTATTTTCTATTCTATTGGAGAACATAGGGAAAAAAAACAAAAAAACGTCCATTGCTTGTAAAATTATATTGACAACCCCAATTCTACGTACAAAAACATAGCTTTTTAAAAAACTAATAAATAGCATAAATATAAAAAAGGTCTCTAGATGGCAATTGGCCACACTAGAATTTTGGAAAAGGATATCTTCAACATTATCACGCATCGAATTTTAAAATTCTCAACGAGAACATGATGAATGAATGAGTACTGAGCTCACCAATTACCAAGAATTTGAGTCTCAAGAAAATGGATAGGCCCGCCGGGGTTCACCTCGAAGAACATACACTGACCTAATTAATTTTTAGAAAAAGTTCGGTAAAGTTTTCAAGAACAGATGTTAGTCGTCACATATTGACGCACACATTTCAATAAGTGATATTCTCGTAGACTTCCGACAGTATCATGTAGTGGGCTATTAGCAAGTGTCTTTCACCAGAGTGGACCTCTGCCTACCGCAAAACGTAATCTGTATTTTGTATATGTATATATGTTATCTATATTTAGCTACCAACAAATGCTTTACTTATTTAGTCCAGGATTGCGTCGTGACTGCGTTGTCCAAATCGATAAACACTACTAACCGTATATTAGCGAACACCGTCTACATACGGTAGAAATAACCGTTACATTATTAAAATATTCCACGCGTATGTCATAGTAACGGTTATTATACAAACATATTTCGTGTCACATTAACCCATAATCTGTGGACTAAATTTCTAGACTGGATATTCGATGTTTGAATATTCAAAACTGTATTCCATCGATATGATATAAAAATTTACGGTAGCATCACTAATTTTTAGTAGAAATTTGATTTTATTGCAGGTATTATAATTTATTAAACGTAGTAGTATTTTAACAGTTTTAGATTTTACATGTTGTATCTAGGCAGAACCTTTTAGTTACCTACTTTTCAAAATCAATGACGAACAACGAACAACAGTAATTTTTCACGCGGCAAAATGTTCATTTGTTTTTTATTTTTCTTAATAAATAACTTTTTTATTTGCAAGCAGTTCCGTATTTAAATAATGCCTTCGATAAGTTACCTCCTTGCTCATGGTTCGGAGTAAAAGATGGTTCCATTTTTAAATTACACGACAGATATGAGTTTACATAGTAATTTATTTGGCCGCTAAAACAGGACAGATAATGGATTTTCATACAACTTTTGCCGGCCGCTGCTCACATGTACAGCAATTTCGATTTATCTCGAAGAAGGTTGTCAAAATAATATTCAAATTTCCAAGCATGTTTGAGAAAAAGGTTTTAAGCAATTAGTATGCTAACTATTCAAATCGATTAAGAACAGAAGGGACAGTGCCCCGAGCACGAATTACATTCGAATTCGTAACGTAAACGTATCGAAAAAATGGAGCATTGCGATTGGTTCACAGCAGGCAGGCGGCCAATCGCATTGCTCCTTTGTCTAGATACGTTTACGTTATGAATTCAAATATTGTTCGTGCTCGGAGTATTGGGCGCGGGGTCGAGTCCCGCCTGAGTCGTGTCACTTTTTCTTATCTTAATCAACTTGGCACAAAGTTAGGTTATACGTAGTCCCAGGGGATAATGCGTAAGATCCCGAAAATAGGACCCTTCGCGTTACGGAGCGGGATCAGTATTTCACACAGGCGCAACCGCGGGCAACAGCTAGTAAATATCTAAATATTAAGTAAAGCCTTTGGAATTTTAATTGATCATCAGTTTATTAAACTCGGTGTTTCTTATGTATGTGAAAAACATTCGATTTCTAATAATTTGAATCGTTCAAAAACAATTTTTGAATACATCTCAGTGCTAAATAAATAACACAAGTGTATACTGTTTACGTAAGCGTAACTTCCATGGCAAATTTCAATTTAAAAAAAATTAAGCTATTAGTCCCAACTATCTGTTTATAAAACTACGTTTTTATAACTACGTATTTGTATTACTACTAATGTTTCCCGCGGTTCTACTTGCGTAAAATTCTGATTCTGACCCCGCGACCCTCGGAAATCTATTCTAGGAATGAAATAGCCTAGGGGCTTTGTGGAACACCTGTCAGGTGCACCACGGGTACCTACTACAATTTGTTTTAGGTACCCGTGGAAACCTTCCAGTTGAGCTCCAGGCACGAAAAAGTTACCGCGGAACAACTAGGTGATATATTAAATGTTCCTCGGTTAAGCCCCTAGTAACCTATGTGTTATGCCAGATTATAAATTTCAACCAGACCAGTTCAGTTGCATGAGTGACATTTGGTACGAACATCTTCACAAATTGTTACGTTTATAAAATATGTAGGAAGTAAGATGGTTTAGAATTCCTATATCAATCATCAATAAGCTTCTCACAGTCCACTGCTGAATATGGGTCTCTCACAATGTGTGCTATCCTCCGCCTTCCGTATCCAGACCATCCCAGCCACCTTTTTCCGGTCGTCCGTCCATAAGCCGGGAGTGTCTCGCCTTACGGGTGCCTTCTCGCGGTCTCCACTCTAGGACTCGTTTTCTCCAACGGCCATCGGTCCTTCGACAGAAAGGGCCAGCCTACTGCCTTTTAAACTGGCTCATTCTACAAACTTTGTTCTTTGACCTTGTTGCTAATTCTGTTCTATAAGCATAGCTCGCTGCGCAACTTTTGGTTCGTGGAGTAATCTCACTGTCAGTGTCCACATTTCGGCACCATAAAAAATATTTAACTTACCGGGATATAAATCTATGACAGTTCTCTACTTCCACATCACTCCGACCATCATTAATAATAGCATAATTGGTCAATCACAGATCCGCGTCCATCATTGATCGGATCGAGGCCGCCATTTTAATTAATTCCATAGAGCATAGACTGTTACGTGTATAATCTGTGTTCCTCTTTGTGGTGTTTTCTTTGTTTAGAAGTGATAGTTGTATAATTGTTCTGTTCACAAGGAAGATTAATATTTATAGGGAGATTGTTACTTGGCAACGAACCTTGTAAAGCTGTTCAAGTATTTCTATATAATATTAATAGATCAATGACTTCTATTCTTAAACCTGCGACCTGTACCTTACAGGGTTAAGGGACTAGCCAATTCTTCTAAACAGCCATCTTGGAGAGACGGTTGGGGGACGGATAGAAGGGTGATTGTATGGAAGAAATTCGAATGGCCAATTTTCCTTAACTCTAAGAGGGAAATTGCCTATAGAAAGAAATAGGGTCGCCCTCTATTACGTGGGACCGAAACCTAAGGTTGGCGAAATGTGGGTGTTAATACACGTCTGGGCCCTGATTCTCCTACTATTTTTTCATGGCAAAACCAATGCGGTACAGACACTGTCGCCAATGCCATTTAACTTTAGACTTTACGGTTATACTATTAACGTCTAAAATTAAATAACAATCTTGTAGAGTGAATGAAAAATGTTATAAACTCTTTATCTTTTCGTTTTGGACTTTAAATCCTTGCCATAAAGTCTAAAATTTAATGACATTTTATGGAGTGTCAGCATTGTGACAGTGGTTTTATTATGTTATAAAATTAGCAGAGTCGGGGGTCTGCTTACATGCTACCTATTCGTTGGCGTCCTGTCCATTTGGGCCTCACCACGAAAACGTGTCATATTTTCAGTTGTACTTATCTTATGGTATATCATGAAAAAGCCTATTAGCATTTTCCTGCCTTCACAGATGACAGCTAAATGCAAGCCGTACCGCTAATTTTGGCACCGATTTAGTGACATTCGTTCTCTGTAACATTTTTACTAAACCTGTGTTTAAATGTCGTAAAGCGAGTAAAAAGTTAAACCTCCAAGCCAGCTTACGTAAAGATTCCATCTTGCTTAAAAACCAATCTGTAATTCCATTTTAATTACAAGCCTCCACAGATACAAAAAAACTACCTAGTGATTAAAAAGTAACCAGGCTTATCTATGGTTGTTACGTATCTGTGGTGCCCACATTCTTTAAATTCCAATTTTAATCTTATATTTTTACTTAAGTGCTGATAAGTAAAGATATAATTTAAAATACTATCTTCCAAAGGACAGTATAAGTATTTTCGCTTTGCATTTTTTTTCTAGACCGACGATGTAAGGCACACGTCGACTTCGCAGTACATACATTGTTCAAATTAATAATGTATTGGAAAAAGGACTAGTCAAAAGCATTCAACTTTTTTATACTACTTAGGTGACAGACAAGCCCACGGCCCACCTGATGGGAAGTGGTTACCGTGGCCTATGGACGTATGCAATATCAGTGGTATCACAATCGCGTTGCCGACCCTGTAGAAACCTTCGTTCTTAAAGAACCCCATATTGTAGTCGCTTGGGAAAACCACATCAGGAAATTCATTCCACAACCTGAGCGTGCGTAGGATGAAGTTGCTTTCAAACCGCACAGTCTCCGCACGGTATTTCTATTTATATCTTATATCTTATAATCTATATTTTTCTTTTGTTTTGCTATTCATTTCTCGCTTGGAAGGTGGCAGTTCGCGAACGTCTCGAATGTTGCAAGCGTGCATTGGGCCTTATTATCTACTTATAGCGCGCGCGGATTGGTTCGATATTTTCTGTGATTGTTGGATTTCAGTTCCTCCACCGAAGCACCCCGAGCTATCCTCAATAGACACCAAATACACGCGTACCTACTGCACATATCTATAACAGTATTGGGCCAAGACATATGCCGGTAACTATACTATCAGATGGGCCTAGTACTTATTTATTAACTTACCATTCTAAAAAAAGCGATTGCACATTATATACCAATAATAAAAGCACTTATAAACAGCTATTCTTTACCAAAATAGCGTGACAACACAGTTTAGCGACAATATTCGGCCGAAACCACTCCGTCACGTACCCCTTTCAAAAGTGTTAATGTACAGTCAGCACAAATCGATCTTGACAAACAAAGTACTTAAAATTATTTTAATTGCCTTAGTTTCCCACCTTCCTGTTGACTGATTGCTCTAATATTTGGTATACACCTTTAGTTCGGACCATAATACAATTTAAATCAATAAAACAGTTTGTTTTGCTCTTGATACCTTGGTTTTAAGATCTTTTTGACACTTTGTTGTCTAAAACGTTCTGACGCTGACTGTACTCCTTTCAAAAACGTTGCTGTTCTATTGCTAAATAAATGCCGGCGGTGCGCGCACGCGTCAATGACCGCGGATTTGCGCGGGCGCAAGTTGGAGTTTGGCGTATCGATTTATTTGTAAATGTATCAGCATTTTGAGGGGCTCGCTGCTAAATAGTTACTAAGTGTAAATAGTAATTCGTTATTTTGATATGCAACCAACGTATCAAAATATCGCTATTACGAAATTCGGTAGGTTAGCCTAGTGCTAGGTTAGGTAGGAAGTTTACAAACATCTTAGTGCCTAGTGCGAATATTCACCATTTCTTTCATTCTTACCCTTATTCACTTGTCACCGGTGAATGGTGAATATGAGAAAATACACAAGGCAATGAAATATTATAACTAGATGCGTTATCCAGACTCTAAAATGGCAACAAAAAAAAACAATTAGTATCGTAACAGTGTGTTACGGAAAAAACGACTTTAATAATAAGTTCGTAATAATTATTTAAATCTATCAATATTTTTATTGAACCGGAATATTTTTACCGAAACTGGAGAGGTTTTGTGCTGTCAGTGGGAAGATTAAAGTCTATTCCTGATTTGTCTTCTATACTGACGGCACAGAAACTCTCTGTGTTTACAGGGTCGGCAGCACGAGTGACTCCGCTGGTGTTGCACACGTCCATTGATAGACCACGGTAACTACTTTCCATCAGGTGAGCCGTGTGCTTGACTGCCACCTTAATTTTTTTTTTTTTTTTTTTTTTTTTTTTATATAGGACACGTCAATTTGACTTCACCTCGCCTGATGGTAAGCTGAAGGCAAAGTCTCAGAAAAGAGGGTCACCATTACAAACACGTACCATGTTAACAATGGTGGCACTCAGCTTGACGGCCTCATCAGATGCTTTTTCACGCCCCGCTTAAAGGACCCGGGACTGTTGGAAGAAGGAAACACGTGAGCTGGCAAGGAGTTCCAGGTCTTAATGGTGCGACAAAGAAAGGAGTCACCAAACCGCTTGGTTCTTGAGGGAATATTCTGCACCGTATACGGGTGACATCTAAGCCCTGCTCGTGTTGTCCTATGTAGGAAAGGAGAGGGCGGGACCAGTTGGAAGAGCTCATCAGAACATTCACCATGGTAGAGACGGTAAAATACTGCCAAGGATGCAACATCTCTACGCATCTGCAAAGGCTCAAGGGTGCTTGTGACCTCGGGATTCCCAATAATGCGGACCGCACGTCGCTGCAACCTGTCGAGAGCATCTAATAAGTACTTTGCGGAGCCATCCCAGAGATGTATTGTATAAAAGTGAATAAAAAAAAGCCGTTTTGTAGTTTATACAAACATTTAATACTATAATAATACACAGTAATAATAAAGATAAATGTATTCACTTTTTTTACTCATGTACATTTAATAGCACATATTTCAGATGACATAATGCATTATTTACCCTATTGTGTTGCCAGTAGTGTCATACATCTTGTAAATAAGGCAAAAAAAAAAACAGCCAGTGTTACTATTACAAAAAATATACACAATAGGTTTAATCTTTGCTACTAAACACTTATTTTTTGTTCTAACTGCCTTGTTTAGTCACAAAGTGAAACTATTAGGAACCATTTTTTGTTAATTCTGTTAGGAGCGGATTGTTTTTGTGTATGGAATTCTTCTACGCCATGTGTTTTAATGAATAATGTTTGCCCATTCCAGCTATTGGGGTATATGGGACCTTACAAAGAGCGTCAGAACCTCATATATTTGCGCGTACACGGGTTATGATTTCCTATTTATTTATTTTTTGGTTGATAGGTTCACGTTTGGCCAATATCTCACCTGTTCGTAAGTGAGAATGTGGTTGACGGTGGAGTTCGCTTGCCTTGAAGTTACCTATTCAGTCTAGTCTTCAAGTCATCCTATTGATAGTTATCCGGTAACACAGATGCGGATAAAGCATTCTACTCCTGCGCAGTAACTACGCATGATTAACATATCGCCGACACCTTTAGTACGTATGATGTGTTGAGGGTTTCAGTCAATTGCCCTAAATCTAAAGAAGGAGATGTTAAAAAGATATAAAATATCGAGAATGTTTTATTTTACGTTCACTGCTGGTCTGGATGTCTGGCGAATAAAACCCTAGGAATTTTCTACCTAGATACAGCCCGCACCGAGTGCTGGTACCGTTAGTCCAGCCTGGTTAGCGTTTACCGATGATATAAGTAGTGTACACAACTAAGAGGACGACATGACAGTTAGATTCGCGCCTGTTTTCCATCGAGAACCACACCATAGATTACATAGAAATTAAATTTACAAGCAAAGCGTGGAATTTAGATTCCATGCTTAAAACCTATGGGAGCCTATTTCCAGGATAAAACTGACCAATGTGTTATAAATGACTGTCATCTATCCCCTCACGGGTTCAATTATATACTATAATATTATCGAGAATTAACGCGTAAGGTAGGTATGTAGGTATAACTAAACGGACACTGCGGTAGTACCTCCGCCCTACAGAATACCACGGCCATAATAACCTAATGTTGTGTTCCCGGCGTTGAGTAGGGTAGCCAGAGCTCACTGTAGAGTTTTTGTGATGTCAGTAAGACAGAAACTCTCAGTGTTTACAGGGTCGGCAGCACGATTGTGACTACCCTGGTGTTGCTCACGTCCATAGGCCACGGTAACCACTTTCCATCAGACGGGCCGTGTGCTTGTCTGCCACCTCAGTTGTATATAAAAAAACCATAACATGATTTAGTTTTATACGTACCTACCTTTAAATTGTCAGTGCCAAATTCTACCAGATCAGCTCCTTCTAGAGCATGATTGAATAACAAACATCCACTACTACCATAATCGCTACCACGGCTGGCGTGGGTCCTTTGGGAATTCTGAATATAAAAGAGTTTATATTACACCAATCATGGGCTCATGATCGGGAGTGGTTCTAAATGCTTCAAAGTGTGGTTCAAGCCGGTCGCATCATTAGTTCATCAATTGTTTTAGGTTTTTTGGCTGGTCAGTGCGCATGCGCGAACATTCCTAATTTGCTCAAGATGTTTGCCGGTATATGTAACGTGTACAATACACAATCAGTCCAATATTATCAAGCACTTCACCCCCATTCGGACAGCATGCAGATTCTATCGCACGTTTGACTTTGGCAGAATTGTCGATATCCAAATGGGCAACGATTGCCATAAATCAAAATAGAAATAGAAGGTGTTCAATAGTTCCTGTCACCTACATGCACACTAACGGCACTACCCACCATCCTATTAAACCAAGTTAATCACTTCTATTTACACGGCCTTATGGTCCGCCGACCTCGGTTAACTAGACTGAGGTTAACGGTAACTACGGTTATGTTTAAACCCGGGTTTTATCGTGACATCTTTTTTACCACTTAGGTGGTAGATAGATACAGGGTCCACATGATTCAAAGTTGTTACCGTGGCCTATGGACGTGTGCAACACAAGGGAGAGTCACACTTGTGTTGCCGACCCTGTAAGACTATTCTAATGCCATTCTTGAAGAACTTCAACTTCTGGATGTGCATAGACATAGCAGCTACGGCGCACATTGTGGAAGCCCTATAACCAGCAGTGAACTTTTTTTGCTTCATCTTAAAGCTGAAGCCTTGACCTTGGAGTCGGGGGTCCACTTCATCCAGTTTAACTACGGGTTTGGCTGACCTTCGATATTTTTCGTGAAGTTACAACCATCTGTCATCATCAACTCATTGGTGATATTTAAGTATTGCAGTTAGACCAGTTGTTGGACTTTTCAGGGCTCTAACTATCCGTAGCAACTGCTATAGATGTTCGTATGACTAGCCGTGAACTGTATTGGGCTAATTGATTGATTGAAATAGCACAAAAAATCTAGTTTACCAGTTTTTTATAACAGGAAATAGGTACTTGACAAACCTTGAATTAAACAAGGTTTTAATACGTGCATTTCTATTCACAAAGTTTACGTAAAATAATTAAGTTTAGCACACTTACGTGCGTGCAAATAATGACTGCAAAATTGCGGGTTTTGGGTCGCGAGGTGGTTTCGACATACCAAAACTGGTAACCATAGGTAATTAGGTACAATTTTTTCTTGGTGAGAAGTTGCTGTCCTGCTTCGAAGGTGATTGATAGATTTGGCCAGTAATAGGAGTTATGTAATACCTATCGTTTCTGCGTAGTTAATTTCTTGAAATTCTAGTAATTTTAACTGAGTTTTCGTCGAGGATTTCTTTGACTGTTTATTATCTACTACATTCTCAAAGTTTCTGTTGGTTCTCAGTAGCCATAGCTATCACGGGGGGGCTTTTTTTTACCAAAACCAAACGATGTCTTGAGTTATTTGTTACTGGGGGTCAGATTGCCGCTGGCATTTCTCTTGCACCCTGGCTGGCCTAGGATCATAGAAATTTATTCCCCTCAGGAATCACGGGTATACTAAGTTGTTTATTTCACAAAAAAGGTAAGAGGCGTAACGTGGTTGTTAATACACCTCTGTCTACCCCCTTCAGGGATTTCCAGGCGTGAAAATATGCAGTTTAGACAAACTAGAACAGCTGATAACTGGAAACATTTCGCTATCACACTATAAAACTAAACTTTCGCCACATTGTGCAGATATATAAGATATGGGAGGAATTGCAATGTACGCAGTACATATCTCAGTTTCATCATGTCGTAAAAGTAAGTGTATCTTTACAACAGGCAGTGTATAGTTATCGGATGTAATCTTACAGGTACCGTGGTGTAACGGCTTTCACGCAGACAGGTTTAGTGAATCTGCCAGTTTTTTGCTAGTATGTTTTGTGTGATAATTTCCTTGTTATTTTGTGAGGATTTCTTACGTGCGGTAACCCATCGAGCTTCATATCACTGGAGGTAACATTGAGGTGGGTATGTCTAAATCGAAATAATTCAAACTTCATTGCGTTACTTACCATTCAAAATTACAATTAGAAACCATTTTCAAAATGTTATCTCAACGACCTCCGGTAGTGGATACATTCAAGGCTTGTACTTTAGAGTTCACGGGTTTCGCTCTTCTACACCTATTCTCATGATTTCGCTTATATTGACTTTGACGGGATCATCTACCAATAAACCCCCAAATTGAAGAGGAAACTCTGCGCCGGAGCTTTTTCGTTAGGTGTACTGATTATCATGTAAAGTTAGGCATTGTACACCCAACTTACGTAAGAAGGGCATTAGGGGATTCCTATACAGGGTCGCCAGCCCTAGTGCAATGCCTCTAGTATTGCACACGTTCATAGGCCACAGTAACCACTTCCCATGAGGCGGGCCTTTTGCTAGCCGCCTAAGTTGTATAAAAAAAGGTTATCTATATGAAATCATAAATAAATTGTTTGTAGAACCTTCACTTTGTTACCGCTCACGGCCAAACACATCGGAAATGGTTTAGATAATTTAGATACAGTATCTTCGTTTATATCTTTGTGATAGATACACAAACTATTAATTATTGAACTGATAAAATCCTTCAAGTAATCACGTTGAATCTTGATTATGGAAAACACTTAACACAGGATGTTTAAAAAAATCCTCGATTAGAGTGTCCTGTACTGAAGAAGATACGTAGTCATTGCATAGTTTTATCTTACTTCCTGCCCTTCCTACCCTAACAGGATAGTGGCAGGCTACGTTTGCATAGGGCGAAGACGGCTCTAGTGCGAAAAGTATAATTTGTATGGCGCCTATAATTTACAATAAATTGCCTAAAAATTGGAGGGAGTTGAACTGCAACAAATTCAAAGCAGTTCTAAAAAATATGTTAGTGCAAAAAGCTTATTATAATGTTACAGAATTTCTCAATATTTATTTTGAATGAATAATGACTTCCTAACACTGTGACGCGACATACTTCATGAAACAGACATTTGATTTTTGTATTGTATTATTTAATTTGATGACTACAATTGTGACATATTTATTATTCTATGTAAATGACTATTTTTTTATTTTATTTAGTTGGTATATTGATAATAATGATAATATAATTGAAGTAGAATATATTGATCTGAATCTATCGAAATACTTAATTTTATTTCTCAATTAATATTTTTAGTTTATTTAATGTGATTAATAAATCTTATTGTACGTCTTATCAGACATGCTACAGTGATACCTACTTATAAATGTAATTTACAACATCTTCTATTACCTGTGACAAACAATAAACTGATTTTGATTTGATTTGATTTGATTTGAAGCTAATGGTTGTTGGTCAGGTCGACGGCAAAAGATCACGCGGTCGCTCACCTTCCTGCTGGTCAGACTTAGTAAAGACGTTCACCAGCCTGCCAATAACCAAGGCCATGAAAGCCGCCGAGGACAGAAAGACGTGAAAAAGCATAGTTTATTTTTTATGACATATGAGGCAAACGAGCAGACGTATCGCCTGATGGTAAGCGATAACCGCCGCCCATGGACACCTGAAACACCAGAAGGGTTCTAGGTGCGTTGCCGGCCTTTAAGGTGGGAGTAATCCCTCTTCTTGAAGGTTTGAAGGTCGTATCGATCCGGAAATACCGCAGGCGACAGTTCATTCCACAGTTTAGCTGTGCGAGGTAGGAAGCATCGAGTGATCAACATTTTAACCTAGACACGACCTTAAGTAATGAAGATACCGACTTGAAAGACGTGTGACGTGTGAACTCAATATGGCGAACTTCAAGAAATGCAATAGAAGGTTCCTATAGATAGGGTAACGCGCTGCTTACCCGGTAGTGTGCCGTCGCTGGTGTTGCACACATCCATAAGCAAAGTCAAAGTTTTTATTCAATCCAGAACAACATTATTGTTTCTTATTGATGTCAATAAATTCTACTTAACCTAAGTTTACCATCGCTTCCAAGGCGCTGGTGGAGAAGAAACGGCACAACAAACTCCACTGCGGCATTTTTTCAGACGTCAATTTACAATATTTATATCCTTAAGGCTAAATGTAGACGAATCTACATTTGTCTCGTGTCTAATGAACAAAGTATAAAATAAAATAATAACTTTATAATAAAATAATTTACTTAAGTTAAAATATGACTTAAGTTCAGTATCATGCCGAAACTACAGCATTTTAAGAGGTGCCTGCACCATGCTTAAGCCAGACGTTTTCGTCTTGAAGATAGTCATATGTCCTATAACACCTATGCTTTTTTACTTAAAATGGTCTTTACATAAGTTTTAAATTGATTTTCAGGCATACTTAGGACTGATTCAGGCAATTTATCATAAAAGCGTATACCTTCCCACTTAAAAGAATCGCTTACGCCACGGTCACAACTTGTCATCAGGATCTGGTCAACCTCTTAAGTGGTATTAAAATATTGTCTATTCTCTATCATAGACCAAAGGCTTTTCCCAGCCGTGTCTTCTACGTAATCACTTTCTATCAGGTGGGCAGTGTGTTTATCTGCCACCTCAGTGGTATAAAAATAAAAATAAAAGAGGAGGCGTCAGTATCGCTGATCTAATCTAAATTTTCATCGATATTTCTCCACCCCTGAAGGTATAATTACAACACTAGTACTATCATTATTACTAGAAGATGTACGGTATTCAATGGTTAAAGGGTCACTGACCTTATAGAACGTAAGAAGCGTTTTTAGCGCCTCAGGCTGAAATAGTGATGTGCAATTAGATCAGTTGATTGTGATTATATCTACTTAGTCGATTTAAATTAGTTACTTAGAATTTTGTGTCTTTTAATTTTGTTTGATGTACGTTGTTTGAAGGCAGAGAAATTGTTATATATTGTACTGATTAGTGGGTCTGAGTAGACGCTGAGTTGCTTCATAGAAACGGATGTATTTGCTCATTTTTCTTATTCAAACCTATTTTTCTCAATTGCAAATACAACGGTAAAGAAGTCGGCCAGATCTGTCCAATCAACCTTACGTGATCCGCAGACAAACATTGAATTAGTGGCAATTGATTTTTAATAATATAAAGTTGATGACCTCTGCCTATCCCTTCGGGGATTTATAGCTATTAATATATTATGTACTAGCGATCCGCCCCGGCTTCGCACGAGTGGTAAAAACGTTCCCGTGGAAATCCAATATAGCCTTTGTTTTTTATTATATAGCCTATATTATATGTATTTTTGAAATCGGTACAGTAGTTTTTGAGTTTATTCATTACAAACATACCAATCTTTCCTCTTTATAATAGTAATAAGTGTAGATGTATATTTATGATGGCCGTTCAGGTTAGGGAAGACCCTTATCTGAATGGCCTTCTTACATGGGCCGTCATTCACCGTTAGTTAAACCCTAACGGGTATATTATAAAATTATACATTTATCCTCGCTATTCACGCAAGGATTTATTTATGGTTGCAAGATTGTAACTAGGGTTGCCAATTTTTATTTGAAACACTTGGAAAAGTGAAATATTTAGTTTTTTCAGTTCATTCATTGTGTTTGTTCTGAATATAAAAGAAAGTTATAAGGGTGGTAAAAATCACTTCGAAATCTATTAAAAGGTTTATCAATGTTAAGGACATCTTTGCATAGAGAATTCACATGACAATGGTGTTAATCAAAATTCTGAATATGACCTATTCCGCCAGGATAATTCACTTAAACTCCTTGGATAGCATAGTAAATATTTAAAGATGGAAACCCTTTATTAACAAGCGCACCCCGTGCGTAATTGCCATATCATTGGTAAGTTAGCGGCTTATGTTCATGTCATTGACATTTAGTATAAAAAAAAAACAAAAAAGCAAAATGGCGGATGGTAAAACGTCCTTTTTTTAATGGAAATGACTCATCGTATGCACGTATTCCTGTGGTTGGAGATGGCTTGTGGTTATGAAGAAAATCTTGGAATATAGTATTACAAAAACGATTAAATGATTTGGACAAAAAACAAAGCAATTTGAGTATCCTCTCTGAGTATAAAACGGTAAACATTTTGTTTGAAACACTGAAGACTGAACTTCCAAATCATACTTCATTTAGAAAGTCCAAATTTTGTTTTGATTATGTATTGCGCCTTAGCCTCTACTGTACCCCTAACTCACGTTTAAGATACTTAATATATATACAACCTTTTCAAAGGTTTGCAATAAATATTTGTTGGGAAATGATGTATTTATTTGAATGCAATCTGCCATTGTGACGTCCATTCTTCGTTTGCCCATATATCATAAGCGCAGTATAACCTTTTTAAGGCTTTCTTACAATTGCCTTCGTAATCAATTTACGAACAAAATAATGCTGTTATTAAATATAATTATACCCTCTGTATTATATTAGTAATCTTTGAAATATAATTCACAATTAATATACCTACTGATTACGATCCTACTTTGCAATGCAAAAAAAAAACAATTCAATTCTGCAGGTTGAAAGTTCTGGGCCGTGACTAATTTAAAATCACGAAAATAGGTAGTTTGCGTTAATATATCATCATGATCATCATCATCAGCACATCAAGCCCCGTTCGGTAAAAATAATACGAAAGACAGTAATTTACAGTAATATTTTCACTATGATAAGGCAGAATTTCATCTTTCAAAATTTTCGCAACAAAACTGACACTTGGTGTGGGCAAATAACAGGTAAGAAAGTTTGTTTGGTCCTTTTTTAAATGTGTGATTTCAGAACTTACGAAAACTTGTTCAAATACAAATCTAATAGTAAGTAATATTAGTGTAATTGTTAAACTCATAAAAATGTGGCCAAGTTTCTTTTACGTTTGTTTTCGTTTCGTTACTAAAGGTGGCATTACTAAATCGCGCCACAATTAGTAGATTTATTTTTTACACACGTGTCCCATCCCTAGACTAACACTTAAGTGTTTGTATGCTAATAGTCCTTATCTATGGTCGTCGACCCCGCGATAAGGGACAAACCATAAAAAGGAGTTAGCGGGAATTGAATTTTAATTGGCTCCAGTGTATGGATATAAGTGTTTTTGATTTAAAAGGCTTAGCTTTTATCTGAAATTGGATCAGTAAACTTATGGCCTAATGCCAATCGACTTGTGGATTTAATGCTTTAGCTCTATATTTTTAATTTCGCCTACATTGAGAAATAAATAAATATTGTACATTCTAAACAGTGATTATCTGAACCCAAAGTAAGGATAGTTTACAAGCTTATGTTAAGAGATCTAGAATGTAGTTAAACACACACTGTAGGTACATTGTATGTATAAATGTTGTATTGTACACTGTATAAATGTTGTATTGACACTGTATAAATTTTGTATGTAACATAACTCTGACTACCCTTTGGGCAATTTACAGGCATGAAAGCATTCCTGTAAATCGCCCAATGTATGTATGAGTGATAAATATTTGCACGAAGCGTGGTATTGCACATGTCCATAGGCTACGGTTACCACTTGCCATCAGGTGGGCCGTGTGCTTTTACCTGCCACCTATGTGGTAAAAAAACAACGGAAATCGAACTCGCGACCTATTAATTAGCAGTCTAGTTCTTCCTCAATGCCACAGAGGTCGCGTCTTATGTTGTGGACTGTAGTCTTACTCTAACCTTACTTAAAATTGACCACGACTGAAATAATATTTAATCAAAATTCGCAAAACGTGCACATGGATTAACGATATGTATTTTCTTGTTACAGCTCTTCTAAGAAGACATCAAAATTTATTATAAGGTAAACATTATTATTTATTCATTTATTCTAAGTCATAAACATTAATTTATATTTGAATACTAAAAATCTAGTAGTGTATCGTTTGGTATTATTGCTAAGGATGTCTCCCTTCTGGCAAGATCGTCAGATTAAACTCACAAAGAGGATTTGAAAGTCCTCAGAATCAATCGAACTATATATAGAAGAGATTTGTAAATCCATATCGTTCGCTTAATTGCAAGAGGACCATTGTTATTGTATCAACCGGGTAATTTTCAAGATTTTTTTATTACTACTTAGGAGGCAGACATGCTCACGGCCCACCTTATGGAAAGAATGAACGAAAAGCAGTCAGGATGCAAAGACTAGATGCCTTAATAAGTTAATGAATTTTAACTCCTATCCAGAATAGTTGTGTGGGTAAGATGAAAAGAGTCACTACCCCGCCTAATGGTAGTCATTTGTGGTATTTAGCCTTTCTCCTGTTTTGTGCTTAGCTTGTGAATTCAACTGTGACTGAAAGGTCTTTCAGTGACAACGCAATTGCTTTACTATAACAAACAAAAACAAGACATAATTATTTCGTAGTCGTTGAGACACTATTGACTTGGTGACCAGATGATCTTTGATTACTAATCTTTTTAAAGTGCAGTGGAGGATTACAAGACAAGGATCTTAAGAAGATCTATACTCGGGATCGGGGGTCAGACAGTTCTCGCTTCAGTAAAAGCGATATTAAATTCAGATAAATAGTAGGAGAATGAAACCGAGCGAAGTGTAAACTCTGGAAGTAACCGGGGAACATCATCACAGTGTTTGTACCGGACAAACACCGTGATGATGATAAGTATCTTATGCGGTGCTAATATGCGAAACGTCCATATATTCAACCGATGGATCGCTATGACCATTCTTTTACACTATCGATCCCACATATGGACGTTTTGAGTAACGAATCGATCGAAATTCTGTTTTCGGATTGGCCATATTTGGATTGAGATCGCATATTACGATCGGCCGTTAGAAATGTTAAATTAAAAAATAAAATAAAAAATACAATCACGCCTTTATCCCCGGAGGGTTAGACAGAGGTGAATTAACACCCACATTTCACCAATCTGTATTCGGTCCCACGTAATAGGGGCTGAGCCTATTGCCGTATTCCGGGCACTATTGTTGACTCGAGCCATGCACCTGCGGCTGAGTCTGGGCTGTACATATCTGTCTGATGTAAGAGTTAATCAGCCCTATCCTTTAGTCGCCTTGTACGACACCACATGTGAAGAGAAGGGGTGGCCCAAATTCTACACTGCCGGGAACTATGCGGCGGCTGTTAAAAAATGTTAACGGAATTTAATGCGATCATGGTATACGTGGTGGTGCCTGGTAGTTCCGTTGAGCATCGTACAAGGTGACTTAGGTGTAGGGCTGTTCCCCATACGACAGTAAACATTACAGCCCATGACAAAGTGACCGCTTATCAGCAACAGGCGTATTACATGGGCCTCTGCTTACCACTTCTGGATTTTAGAGGTGTAGAAATTTATGTATTTTTTACCTTTGAATTGTCTGCAGAACACAAGTTAGTAAAATATCTATAATCGTGACAATTTTTTTAAGACGTCGTTCTTATTTTTGTTCGCTATGAAAACCAATCAATCTATTTTCAGCCAGAGACGGAAGTTGCACGTTCTGACTTAGCACATAATCGAATTAGTAATTCATATTTAGAACTTCCTGTTCCATTATTTGATTATTCAAGATCGGAACAAATCGATGATTCAGATTAAGAATTAGAGCCACAGAGAAAATATTATACCTTAATATAATACCCGCGAATAATTTAGATAACCTTATTCGCAGTTCAAAAATCAATCAATTTACACAAACAACTTTAGTCTCCGACTGTACGATCGAAAGCACAAGGTGGAATTGACGTTAGACGTCAACCATCGGAAGTTGCGTCATCTTGTTCGCACAGAATATATATCTATTAGATTACGTCACAGATAAGTAAACATTTTGATTAATAGTTCATTCATGTTCATCATTCGTGATGTACGATAATTGAAATTGGCGAAACGATTCAATTAAACTTTCTTTTGTGTTTAATTGAGATGCTTTATGGAAATTATGAATTTGTTACTGGGTTCACGTATATGTTATTAAATTAAGCATGATTTAACTGACTTCTTATATGGGTTCTATAATGTGGATAAATTATTGTCCTACTGTAAATCTGTTGGTGTCCAATAAAGAATTATGTATCTATCTACGGACGACCTCTGTGGCATAGTGATTGAGAGGTTCGACTAAGTCGCAGGTCGCGGATTCGATGCCCGCTCAGTGCAAATATTTATACATATACATGCTGGGCACGGACTGTCATCTGACCCCCACAACCCATTGATAATATCGAAGTTCTGTCGTTAAACTAGTTGTCGAACTTTGTAGGATTTCAAATTTTAGATGTTCGGATGGCAACCGGGACCGACAGCTTAACGTGCTCTTCTGAGGCACGCTGAGTTCTCAATGTATTAAAAATGATCATCCATGCTAGGACTGAATTGTTCAATCTTACTTAACCTTGCAATATATTAACCTACTCGGTTACCACATAGCAAGGAGCGCTTTTTATTCTGGGCTCTAGAATTCTGTAAGCGAACTGTCCAGAGATAAACCGACTGCATATAAATCTGTGCAATCAACTGTACAATCTATAAAAATCACTAAGTGCAATCAGCGATCAATTATCTGCAGCATCCAACACGACAAATTACGGTGCACGATGATCAATCGCCTTATAATTGTAACGTAGCGATCATGAATGGTCTTGTTAAGGCGATCCACTGGCCAAACGTCCTTGAGTATACCTCGAATCAAAGTTAATGGCGGCTCGGGAGTTCGTACGAGTGCGGCTTCAGACCAATCGGCGTTTGACTCGCTCTCTTGTCTCAAACGGGATTGGCCTTTTAAGAATGGGTGACTCTTCATAATTTCAGATTTCCTTACCTTCACATATTTTGTATATTTTTATAGGTATTTTAAGAGGAGATGTATCGAATCACTTAAAGTTAGTTTTTTTTGTTAACTCATTTCTAACGAATTTTGTAATATTATAAACGTTCTTGGGTGGAGACCGCGACTCGGCAAGCGTAGTGTAGGACGCCCTCCGACCAGGTGGGATGACGATCTAAGAAAGACTGCAGGCAGATGCTGGATGCGGCAAGCTGAAGACAGGACGCTATGGCGCTCATTAGGGGAGGGCTATGTCCAGCAGTGGACTAATATAGCCTGATGATGATGATGATGATTTTTGTTACTCTTGCACTTAAACACCACTGAATGGATTTTCATTTAATTTAATAGTAATATAGCTTAGACATCAGAATAACACAAAGGCTACAATTTATAACGATAAACGATATTATAGCGATAACCGACATCGACGCGGGCGGAGCTGGGGGCAAAAGCTAGTTATTAATAATAGGTAATTAAAAGCTCTCCGCTGCCAAAGCCTAATTAACCAAACCAAGATATAGAGTAGAATAGCGAACCCTGGACTCTAGAGAAACAAGTTTTAAATACAGCCAGGATTAGCGTATGAAAAAGAAGCCATAAATGATGTTTTACCCAGCGTTAACTCTGGGATGCGCCTTAACGTTCTCGAGCACAGCAACACAACTGTGCTACAAAAAAGTGCACCGTGCACCATCAATGCGTATAATTAGTGCAAGTTTTCCGCACAGCTTCCTACTTTCATTTAGTTGGAAACGCGTTAAAAACTACAATGGAAGAGTCGCTATAATGTCTGACATAAAATATGCATGATTGGTACGAGTTCATTGCCGCATTTGCTTACCCACTGACTCCATTTATGAGTCATTAGCTTAACGAAGAAGATCGTTTCACAGTTGCATCTATGTTGGGGCCTCTGTAATAAGCGGATTGTTGATACTCAATTTTTTGGGAGCAACTGCCGAGCTGAGAGATATACCTGCGTCAGAACCTCCCCCGTTGTTAAGCAGGTGCATTGATTAGCGGAAAATGTTGGAATATGCTTCAAAGAGGTTGATAAGACTCTACCTACACCCTATCTTAAGGCATCAGTGGTGTGAGTTATTGAGCTATTGTCATTCTGGTCGCGTGTGGCGACCAGAACACGAACCAAAAGGAAATAAACAAAATTTAAATTAAGAACTCTGTCCGCTGCCTATAGATCTTTTTTTTTGTTTTACTATGGAAGCCCTTCAATTTTTTATGCATACTACCTGCTGCATTAAGCTGTTTAGAAACATGAAAGTATTATCACGGATTTTGAATGAGGCTGGAGGCGACGAACCCACTGGTCTCCCAAAATTCGTTCTCTGGAATAATAGTAGGTACACTTGCTCTTTTTTACTTGACCATTATGTAATTTGTAATGTGTAATGTGCATTGTGTTTACAATAAAACTTTTTAACAAAAAATTAAACCGTCGAAGTATTACAACTTTGAGGTATACTCTTTACAATAAAAAAAGAATTATGAAAATCAGACTAGTCTGTAAAAAGTTATGCGTGGTAATACCTTGCAATCTGAGTGAATAATCAATCATCCCCTGTTTTCCTACCCTTAGGGTTGTTTTTTTTTTTCAAATTTATATAGGACTAACTTCGGGGTCTACTCTTCCCAATAAAAAAAGAATTATCATTATCGGACTACTCTGTAAAAAGTTATTAACAAGTTACATAAAAAAAAATACGCGTCGACTTGAGAACCTCCTCCGTATTTTGATTTTTCGTCGGTTGATAAAATGCATTTTCTTTCTTCTTTCTTTCTTTCTAGTGGTAGATTCGTCCCATTGGTAGGTGTTCATTAGACAATAATATTGAATTTTTAATTTGGAACGGGACATAGAAACAATAGGGCCATTCATCAACTCGCTAGCTTGAAATTAGATAGCGCGCGCGAGTTGGCATTTCCCGGTTTTTTATAACGGCTACTCGGCTCTTTGTGACTGATACAAAAGTCAAGCATTGTTGCTAGATAGGTAGTCTTTCGCTTTCGAAATATTTTGTTCAGTACAATAATTTCAGTAGTAGGTATACTTAGAATAGAAGTCATTGAATGCAGTACCCATAGGTAGGTACATAAAAATATATGCGCCCGCGCATGTGTTGTGGTTTTATAAGTAAAAGCTTCCGTTTGCACCGTGCTAATAGGCCATTGTTTCGTTCCGTCAGGCTTTACTTCGACTGTGGGTACAATTCCGCTGCATTCATTTGACTTAAAAAGACGTATTGTTTTGAAAAGTGAAGCCAGGGGCTCACGTATAGCGTCACGAGTTGTTTTTCTTCTAATACGTGTGTAAATGAGAATTTCAGATTATTTATATATATTTTCTTTTAAATGCCAGTTTGAATAGGTCTGGGTGTTTCAATGTATGTATTAACAAAAGAAAGAAATATATAAACCAGCATTTTTTGGACGTGCCAGGTGGAGACGGAGTGAGCATATCTGATCTCACATTCTTTGAGTTCAGTCGCTTTAGCCATGGTAGCTTTCAGTTGGGGACAATAGATGAAGATGATGTTGGTAAAATTATTAGAAATCTCGAGTCCAATGCAATGGGTGTGGATGAAATCTCCCTGGATATGTTGAGGATGACTCTTCCTCATACCCTCACTGTAATAACATACATCATAAACACATCCATCACCACATCAACCTTTCCTAGTGCTTGGAAGACTGCCAAGGTGAAACCAATACCCAAGCTGCCAAATCCTACTAGCCCGAAGGACCTCCGGCCTATCAGTCTGCTGCCATGCATATCTAAGATCCTGGAGAGGGTTGTTAGTAACCAACTGACAGCCTACCTGGAAAACTCCAATATACTCCCATTAATGCAGTCCGGCTTTAGAAAAGGGCACAGCACAACTACTGCCCTGTTAGACGTGGTGGACAATGTGCTGCAGGCCCGGGACCAGGGTATGAGTACGGTGCTCACACTCCTTGATTTCTCCCGTGCCTTCGACAGTATCAATGTCTCCCTGCTACTCTCAAAACTCGCGTACTATGGATGCAGCACAGAGGTAGTTGCGTGGTTCCATAGCTATCTGAGCCAGAGATATCAATTTGTTCAGGTGAGGGACAGCAACACAGGGTACATGATGGATTCCCCTCATCGCCAGGTCACAAGGGGCGTTCCGCAGGGCTCGATCCTGGGCCCATTACTCTTCATCCTCTACAGTGCAGATATCACCAGCACAATCGCCAACACTAGGTTCCACCTCTACGCTGATGATCTTCAACTGTATCTCTCATTTCCTCCTTCCAATTGCCTGGAATCCATAAAGAAAATTAATGAGGACTTGAATGGCATAAATGAGTGGTCAAAGAGAAACTGCCTGGTTTTAAACCCAGGCAAGTCCAAATTCATGGTCATGGGCACAAGGCAACAAATAGAGAATACATGCCAGTATCATTTAGATATTAACATTGACGGCTGTCCAGTGGAACAGGTGAGGGAGGCACGGAGCCTGGGAGTAGTTCTTGACCAGCAGTTGCTGTTTGAGACACACATTGTGCAAGCCGTCAGGAACTGTTTCTACAGGTTAAAGGTGCTATACAGAATCCGTCCATACATCAGTGTAAACATTAGAAAACTACTATGTGAGTCACTTGTACTTTCAAAACTCAACTATGCTGACGCTGTGTATGGGAACTGTCTACTGCGGAGAACAGAGCGACTGATTCAGCGAGTGCAGAACGCCTGTGCAAGGTTTTGTTTCTCAATCCCACCACGCGCACATGTAACGCCTTTTCTGAATCAGGGAGACATAATGAAAATGTCTCAGCGTCGGGAGTTACATTTCGCTACACTACTTTTTGGTGTAGTGCAAAAACGCGTACCCAGGTATCTTTATGATAGACTATCCTGGTCCAGAGAACACAATAAGCACGGCACAAGGGCATCGTCCTACCTTATGTTGACTCCGAAGCACAGAACCTCTGCATACCGGGGCAGTTTCAAATTCGCTGCCAGTCGAATATGGAACGACCTGCCACCGCCAATACGCTCTGTAAAAACAATTAGCTCATTTAGATATAAGTACCGGTTGCATCTGATGGCGACGCAGACGCAGGGTTACACTAACCTTGGTAATACTCACCGGAATTGAAACCCATTTCCCAAGTGAAATTGGATGACGGTCGGTGAACCCTGGCCGTTCGCTACTACCAGTGGAGGCGGCGGCTGTGGTCCGCCTCGGTGCTGATGGTGCTTTGTAGTGTGCAGCCTATATTTTTCTTGTTCTTGCCAGATAAACACACACACTATATACACTACACTATTTACACTATACACATTATACACACTATAAATCCCTCCACTATGCATACTGTTTTCAAATACACATTACAATTGTACACAAATGTAAGCACTCGTCACTATTATAGTCTTACATAACCACCTTGAATAGTTTATGCCGTTTATGCAAAGTAAATACATGGTGTTCGTGGATTGGTTCAGTTGGTTCTTTGTCGGCCATCTTGATGCTATTACGCAACTTGATATAATTTATAATGCGATGACAACGGTGATGTCAGAGTGTCAGGATGTTATGTTGAGGTTATGTCATAGCACGGCGCGGGAGTAAGTAATTAGTTTACCACAGACTATGATGACTGTGTTTTAAATTATGTTATGACTTCTTTTTTTTGTTAATTAATCTTCTAGTTTTTGTTTTTTGTATTTATTTTTGATGTTCACCTCTCGATTTATTTGTGTGTTCGTGGTTTGATATTTTTATATTTTTTTTTTTTGTTTGTTTGTTAACTGCGGCAGTTCGGTCTGTTTGCGTGACGGCGGAGCGACTAGTGGCGCCATCTGAAAACCAGCGCTTTGTATACCCTATTGTTGGTGTACGAGGCATTCATGCTGAGATGGTAGCCCATTTAGGTTCGCACGATGTACATTTATAATAATTAAGCCTGTATTAGAACGTTAATAACCTATAATTCTTGTTTGAAATTTTTGTACATTGTGCGTTTCTTAAATAAATGCTTTTTCTTTCTTTCTTTCTATATATAATATATAAGATGGTAATATGTAAAATGTTCTGTTCTCGAAAAAGATAAACCCATTGTACAGCTTCGCGCAAGTATAAACTATAACTTAGCAATTTTTTATCGCAATCGGATTAATGATAATACTAGATTGTTCAACAAGGGACTAAAACAAGCCATAACGACACGAGATGTTTTAGCCACCCGAGCAAAGCGAGGGTGGCTAATAGTTCGAGTGTCATTATGGTAGACCCACGTTAAACACTCTACTTTTCACTTCGAATGCGAGGAAAAACAACGACGTTCTATACAAGTTTATTCGTTGCTAAGTTATAGTTTATACTTATGCGAAGTAGTAGTACAATCGGGTTTTTTTTTTCGAGATCAAGACCAGGCTAACCAGTTTGCCGGAATACCTCCTGATTTACGGAGGCTTTTTTCACGGCATTGAGAGTCAGACGACAGTCGATCCCGAATAGCTAATATACATAGTGCTAGCAATGCCATCTAGAACCAAAAGGTTCAGCACATCTAGACATCTAACTAGACAGCACATCCCATTGAAATATGTTACGCTATAATGGCAATTGTGAGTGGGAAACGCTTGGTAACTGTTTAGTCAATACCTGTCTTAAAAGACAGGAACTTTCCAACGCTTACTCGGTACTGCCCCTCTAGACAAGTGGCAATTTGGTAACCAGCGTTTGATATAATAGAATGACGAATGTATGGGATTTTACGTATTTGACATGCGTTAACGACTGTCATGTCATATACATCAAATCCCATAAATTCGTCATTCTATTCCACCAAACGCCAGCTAGCGAATTGCCACTTGTCTAGAGGGGCTGTTAAGACTAGCTTGTGATAACATCGTTAAAAAAATACCTCGACTATGCCATATTGTGCTATTTCCAACTGTAGAATATAAATGGAGAGTTAAATTTGAAAAATAAAGGTATTTCTTATCTCTCGTGAGTATTCATTTACAGTTAAAACATAGCCACGCGCGAGATAAAGATGAACATTGCGTATGGCCGTTCTATTCTAATATATTTCTGTGTCTTTGCCGCACTTAGACTTCCTTGCAACACATGACACGTGTTTCCATCCTTCTACCTTCTAACCTCACCACCATCATGCGATTGTCATATTCTACTGTCCTATAAAAAAAAAACTAACAGAAAGGTGTTCAAAGTGTTTACAGTTAATATAAGACAATAACATAATTGTATAATGACAGGGACAATTGTACCGCCAATTAGATTGACCGTAGCTGCGATTACGTCACCGTTAGCGACGTGAGGACAGGTGCGCGGGCGCCGGGCGCGTGTCAACGTCATTAGTTCGTACCGTTAACACCGTTGTAGCACCTCGTGATGGTACAGGAAGCTTTTTTTAAGAAAGAGAGGCAAGTCTCTGTGGCGTGAGGGTAATGAACGTGACTGTTACGCAGAAGGCGCGGGTTCGATTCCCACTCGGTGCAAATATTTGTATGCATGAATATGGTTATTTGCATTCTGGTGGAGCCTCGGTAAGAATGTTAAACTGTTGGTCCTAGTAAAAGCCTCGGATGCCACTGGGATCAACGCCAAAATGATGAAAACGAAGTACATTCAAATTCAAATTCAAATTCAAAAAATCATTTATTCCATAAAAATATTAAATTTGTTTGGAATCGTCATTATTTTTTCCCCTACCGTGCAGTGCGTGACATGGCAACTACTGAGAAACACTGCCAAAAAACTCAGTAGGAATCCTTTTTTTTTAAAAAAAACGTCGTCATGTTTGTACATTCATTTTCTTGTGTTGACTTAGAGCTACTTAATCCCAAGCATTTTTGTCATTCAAATACTCTGAAATGTTATAATATGCTCTGCTACACAATTTGGCCTTAATTGTTGTTTTAAATTTATTTATGGACAATGTTCTCATTTCATTGGGAAGTTTATTGTAGAATCTAATACATTGCCCCATAAAAGAGTTGCTTATTTTTTGGAGACGAGTAGTATGTAACACAAGATTACTTTTATGTCTAGTATTTATACCATGTATATCACTCTTTTTAGTAAAGGAGTCTATATTTTTATGCACATAAAGTAAATTTTCATAAATAAATTGCGAAATAACCGTAAGAATATTTATTTCTTTGAACTTTTCTCTTAGAGACATTCTAGGACCAAGTTGGTAAATTGCTCTTACAGCTCTCTTTTGCAATACAAAGATTGTATTAATGTCCGCAGAATTACCCCAGAGAAGAATTCCATATGACATAACACTATGGAAATAACTAAAATAAACTATTCTAGCTGTCTCAATATCAGTAAGCCGTCTAATTGTTTTTACTGCATATGCTGCAGAACTTAATTTGCCTGATAATTTTTCAATCTGCGGTCCCCACTGCAGTTTTGAGTCAATAGTGATACCCAAAAATACAGCAGTCCCCACAGGGTCCAACCCAGATCCATTAAGTTGTACATTGGTAGCTACCTGCTTTACATTAGGTGTCGAGAATTTGATTACTTTAGTTCTTTTATCATTCAAAAGAAGATTATTAACATTAAACCAATGAACAACCTTTGAGAGTGCACTGTTAACTTTGTCATAATTGTGTAATTGTCTATTAATTTTAAACGTCAAGGAAGTATCATCTGCAAACAATACAATCTCATGCTTATCCCCTACATAGTAAGGTAAGTCATTTATGTATATTAAAAACAGAAATGGACCAAGGATTGACCCCTGCGGAACGCCCATTACAACTGGGCTTCCTGCAGATCGTTTACCGTTTACTTCGACCCTCTGAACCCTATTACTCAAGTAAGAAGTCAGAAGATCGAGAGCCCTGTTTTTGATACCATAGTGGTGTAGTTTTCTGACAAGAGTCTCATGGTGAACACAATCGAATGCCTTAGATAAGTCACAGAAAACACCCAAAGCATCCTGCGAATCCTCCCAAGCCTCAAAAATACTTTTTAGTAAATTAACCCCCGCATCTATGGTTGAACAACCCCTCGTGAATCCAAACTGTTTCCTGTGAAGTAAATTATGTATATTAAAGTGACTAAGCAACTGGCCAAGCATAAGCTTTTCAAAGATCTTACTTAGAGTAGGTAGAACGGAAACAGGCCGAAAGTTAGAGGGGTCTCCAGTATCACCAGTTTTAAATAATGGAATTATCTTACTATGTTTCATCAAGTCAGGAAACACACCAGATGCGACACAGCAATTGAATACAGCTGCCAGGTATGGAGCTATTACAGTAATAATATGTGAAATAGTTTTAACAGATAAACCCCATAAATCTTTTGTGTTCTTCATATTAATTGATTTAAAGGCATTTAAAACATCTCTAGGGCTAACAGCTGAAAATTCAAAATCTGTGCCGCACTCATTCACGCCGTGCTTAAGAAGCTGCTCGGCAGTTTTAGAACAAGACGAAAGGTTTCTTGTAACGACAATTGGAATGTTGGAAAAAAAATTTTCAAATTCAGTTGCAACCTCAAAGTCTTCTTTAATATCAATATTATTTATTTTTAGGTGAAAATCCTGACTACGTACTTTCGTTCTACCGGTCTCACTATTTATGACATTCCAAGTTGTCTTAATAACATTATTTGAACATTTTATTTTATTTTTTAAATAGATTGATTTTGCTCCGAGACAGGCTTGTCTAAATATTCTTGAATATTTTTTTACAAACTCTTGAAAATTGAGACTGTGATTGTAAGATTTTTCTTCATAGAGTTCATATAATTTATTACGGCTTTTGAAAATTCCAGGAGTTGCCCAATCACTAAAAGTTAGCTTTTCACTTATAGAACAGTGTCTAGGAGTAAAAACTGAACTAAACTCGCCATTAATCAGGTTGAATAATGAGTTGTACATGTGATCCGCATTTCCGTGACAGGGCAACAATTGGATTCTTTTTGTAATATTACATTTAAATTTTTCTATACGGCTTTCGCTGAATGGTATAATACTTATTTGTTTTCTTTCAATACTTTGGGTACTCGGAAAGGAAACCAACTGCCCTGTGTGATCAGATTTAACCTTATTGATTATTGATTTATGTATAGGTTTTACATTACTAAATATGTTATCAATACACCTTGCACTAGTGCTCGTTATTCTGGTTGGTTCCATAAAAATATTAATTAAATTAAATGATTTAAATAAATTCAGAAAGTTATAACTATCAGAATTTTTGTCCAATATATTTATGTTAAAATCTCCACAAACAACAACTGTTTTATGGTTATTACATACTTTATTTAAGGCAGCCTCAGCTATGTCTAAAAAAGCATTAATAGATGCGCATGGCGGTTTGTAAAGATTCAGTACAATGAATCGCTCCAATTCAACACAAGAGATCTCTAGAACTCGCTCAACAGTAAGGCTCACAACATCACATCTTTCTTTAAATTTTAACAATTTATTCACTAATATTAAGGAGCCACCACGTTTATAGGTTTTCCTGTTGAATGAGCTTGCAACCTGATGATTATTGAAGCTGAAAATGAATTGATGGTTAGTTAGCCAGTGCTCATTTAAACATATTATATCAATATTGCTACAATTCATAAACAACTCCAATTCTAGCTCTTTTCCTATCACACCTTGAATATTTTGATGCACCAGGTTGATACAATTTTTCATTTTTTTATTATTATTTGTAATAAGCAAAGGTTGCTTGCTTGTTGCAATGCAAGAGAAATCCTCTGTTGTCTTACTTTTTAATTTAAATTACTCTGAGCAGTTAAATTTGAGCTGTAACTGTCAGTATTAGAATTACTGACATTACAATTGTCAACTAAATGTTGCTCAATAGGAGCAGTCATTTGTTTAGCCAAGTTCTTGGCTGATATATAAAAAAAATAGGATAGCGAAACAGCTATTTGTCTTGCCCAATACTTGGATACATAATAATTATCCTGTGTCAAATAAAAAGATTTACTAACATAATTGTTAGTGTCTATAAAATGGAATTTCTCCTTGTTATTGATACATAATGTATGCAATGTCATATTTAGCTTATATCTAAAAATATTTTCTTCCTGTGACAAACCATCGCTATAAGGGAATGTGAACATTACAATATTTTCTATGTTTAATGTATTTAAACTATTTAGATATTTTATAAGAGAGGATTTGTTCAAATTACCTCTATTTCCTATAAATATAATTAATGTTTTATTATTAGATGTATATTCATGCTCAATAGCACTTTTTACAATATGTTGGTGAGAGGCACCAGGCATACAATAGTTGATTGTTGAATGTCCCATTTCAGATAGTAAACACCCTAAATTTTTGCCAATTTCATCACTAAATATTATTATCTCATGCTTAAAATCTAATTTTACATTTTTTGTTTTATTTTTCAATAAACCAGGAGAATCACTTTCCAAACATGAACTCTCAATTGACCGTTCTTCGGTCAAAAGCTTACACTGACAAATATGGCTAATTTTAATTACTAATTAATAATTTTAATTAATTAACTGCACCTCTCTGGACGGTATGGTTAAATAGTGAGATGGGTTCCGAAAGCCTATTTACGTCGTCATTATAGTGATTTCCCAGCAGCGTCCAACGTTTGCACTTTTAGAGTCTGGAGTCCCTTTGTTGTGTTTGATTGGTATGTCAGCTATTTCGGGAGTAACTGTCTGACCTTCCATCTGAGAGAAAAGCCTGAGCCACAGTCTTCTCCGCTGTTTAGCAATTGTTTGACATGATGCCGACAGCTACATTCTATCATCGCACCGCCCGCCATAGACAGGGCATTTATCCTCACACATTGCGACCAGAAATGGTGCGAACCGTGCGGTATGAAAGGAACTTCATCCCACGCACGCTCAAGCTGTGGAATGAACACTCTGCTGTGGTTTTCCCAACCAACTACAATATGGGGTTCTTCAAGAAGGGCATTAGAAAGTTTCTTCAGGGTTGGCAGCGCGAATGTGACGCCCCTGGTGTTGCAAACGTCCATAGGCCACGGTAACCACTTTCCATCAAGTGGGCCGTGTGCTTTTCTGCTACCTAAGAAAAAAAGAATGTATTGACTAGCATATTTGGACACCATAGGTGTATTACAGGGCCTTATCAACCTAAGTAACTTCCAATATACTTACGATTTCATATCGTATATGGGCCCTCCTTCCAATTGAAATCAATGTATTTTGGCTTCAACGGGAGTAATTTACTGCTGTCTAACATCTCAATTGTATGAAAAAACATCTTTCAACGCCGTCAATGAAGAAACTGCTATACTAGGAACAGCATGGCTCGCCACTATTCTCTGGACTGCATCCCAGCTAGACGTCAGGCGAGATACAGTCAATTCGGTGTTCAACATATTTAAAAGAAACTGATAGAAAAAAGCCTCCGGTACGGCCTCGCAGTCCAACTAACATGCAAACATTACAAGATAAATTATCGATCTCAGGATACTAGTAATCTCTCAGTAGCTGTTACATCACTAGTAGTTACCTACCTACTTCCAATCTACTAAACATGTGCGGTTCATTTACTATTAGTAACCCGACTTCATCTAAGAGAGTGTTGTTATGCAACACCATAACTGTATAATATCGTTAGATCATAGTACACGCTTGACCGCAGGCGTTGTGTAAACTCTTGCCAGCCAATATCAAGATATTTGACCGTTCTAATAGGTACACTTTAACCGAAGACCTCGTGAGAAGGCTCGTGACCAGATGCGCTACCTGTTGGATAAACGATCAGTGGATTAAGTTACCATTGGGATGGGTGACCGTTTATTGGTGTTACATCTGAGCGCTTCTGTGCTTCGGAGGGCACGATAAAAGTCGGTCCCGGCTGTCAACAGTCGTTAGGTCAAGACGGAGGCCTATATGGGCGACCTGAACAACTCTGACACAGGTTGGCCCACTATTCACACGAAAAGAAGAAGACTGAAGACCTGAAGTGACCCCAAATTATGGCAAGTTACTCAATTGTATTATTAAAGTTTTCAAACTAGCGAATATGCTAAATCGATGTTGTTGGGTTGTAGCTTCAGATATGATTGACTTAGCCAGTTTAAAAGAGTTTCCTTTTGTATCTGCGGCATATTACAACGATTCCTCCACAATATTATGCTAAACCAGACTCCAGTAACCCATTTGGCTTGCAAGATCTCTACCTATCTAACCGTATTTGTATGTACGTAGGTATTACTTATTACTAATATATATATAGGTATACCTACGAGTAAAATATATTTCAGTGCCCCGAGCATGAATAATATTCGAATTCGTAAGAGATTTTTCACACTCATCCGATATCCGGTATCCGATATCGGTGTCGGACGCCGATAGCCGACATCCTATAGCCGACAACTTGTGCTGTTTTCACATTTATCCGATAAAATCGGCCCGATACGGCTATTTGCTCAATAGCACAGACTAGTTAAGGATGCTACGAGTAAAAAAAAAGTAAAAAAATGCAAGCATTTTTCGACCTTATTGACATGACATGGAATCGAGTTTTTTTTCTTAAATTCGTGATCAGCGTCATCAATTAAAGGGAAAAGACATGTAAGTCAGAAAATGACATTAAGGTCGAAAATTGCTTGCAGTCGCTGTTTTAGTTTCTTTGTGTTCCGATATCGGGCCAAAACAGTTTTGTTAGCTCCGATAACCGCTATCGGGCCAGACAATGTGAAAGAGAGATACATATCTCATACATTTGACTTCCTCCGATATCGGATGTCGAATATCGGATAAGTGTGCAAACGCTCTAACGTTAACGTATCCAAAAAAACGGATCAATCCGATTGGCCGCCTGCCTACTGTGCACCAATCGCAATGCTATATTCTTTCGATAAGTTTAAGTTACGGATTCGAATGTTATTCTAGCTCGGGGCACAGATAAAAATACCTCTAAGGCCGACGACGAATATATAATTCTTTTTTTATATATAATTCTTTTTTACTGTGACGTCACAGCGTGCCGACGACTCGTAGTGCAAATGTATAGAGTGCAAAAGAGTATCGTATGTATTTTTCTTTCTTACGTACATATTGTACCATCGGGCCTCAGGAACTAGTTATGAGAGGGGTATATCGGACTCGAATCGACTACACTGCACTTTATTTTCATCGCATTTTTGGCTGGGGAACCTGGTGTACTCAAAGAAATTAAAACAGAATATACATTCATATCTATTCTTATAACGTATAGTTTAGATTTTAAATCGAAATAACGACAAGATATCTCTTTCAAACGTCGTCGTGTGTCGCCTTCTGTCCTTTACAAGTACCTGAGCATAGTGAAAGGTTGCAACTTTTAAAGGTACTACATAATGGTTGATAATGATCTATTGTCGATGGTTACTTAGCGAAGTTTACTGAACCTTTAGCTTCGTCTATGGGAACTACGTAATAATATTGTCTTTGATGAAATCACAGATTGTGACCAAATACAAAAGTGCTTGGAATGCGAATGCTATGCAAAAAAAAACCGTATTTCGTTTTTATTTTATACTAGCTTTTGCCCGCGGCTTCGCCCCCGTAGATGTCGGATATCGCCACCAAACATAGTCTATATCCTCTATCAATGTCTAATCTACCCCTATACCAAATTACATCAAAATCGGTTCCCAGGTTCAGGCGTGAAAGACGGACACACACACACACATTTTCACATTTATAATATGAGTATGGATTGACTTTTCTGAATGCTGCTGGAGTTTCAAGGATCCATGCATTGTCGTTCATTGGTTAGCAAGTACACGAGCTAGCCTATATAGGAAGTCGCTAGGGGTCCTTATAAATCGATTCCTGCCGATTTTCTGATGGGATGTTGTCGTATTATGGTATAGGACAAACTAAATATAGGTAATGCTTTTTCCACAGGCGTCCCTATTGGAAATTATCACCCTCCGTCACTGCTTGTAGGTGAGATTTGACTTGGACCACGGTGGTGCTCCTAGGGCTTTGTATACCTCTGTCTTGCATTACATATGATGTTAAAAATAAGCTCATCAGTGAGAGCGAACTAAAATATTTTAACTATGAACGACGACGAATGTTGAAACCAGTGGGAATCATCTAACCGGGTGGCCTACTTGAGCGCCACGGCGCATTGTGAGCGCATTGTTTGAAGGTGAATGTAATCGCATTTTTAAGTATTGTAGGGCTTAATAGACTCCATGTGAGCTGCTCGTTAGAAACTGACTTTTGATTACAATTAGAAACTCCCTGAAATATTCTCATAGCTTTTTTTTAAATAAGACACGTCATATGACTTCTCCTCGCTTACTAGTAAGTTGAAGGCAAAGTCTCAGGAAAGAAAGACACCAACAATGTTAGATTGGTGACCTTCGGCTTGGTGGCCTTGTCAGATGCTTTTTCATACCCCGCTAATAGGACCCGGGACTGTTGGAAGAAGGAAACACGTGTTCTGGTAAAGAATTTCTAGAATTTATGGTGTGGCAATAAAGAGGTCACCGAACCGCTTGGTTCTGAAATCTTGTTTCTGCAAATGATGCCTAATCGGTTGCGCAAGAGAGGTAAACCAGGCTTCATGTCATAACAGATGACATTCGTACGGCTTAAACCCTATCAACAGAAACTCGAAGTCACTTTACAATTTCATACTTGGGCATTTTTTGAAGTGAAAACTTCTTTAGCGGCGTTGGATGGGTGTAAAATGTTAAGGAAGCGTCAGGATTAGTTGACCTTTGAACCGTAACCGACGACTGACGTCATACAAGATTAGGTACAGACTATCTATTTTGCAACTTACGATGGATAGCGTCGTAGCTTAAACTTATAGTTTCAGATAGTATCGGGTTCAAACCACCTGACCTTCAGGGATTTTTTGTGATTGTTTTTTCTTTTTATAATTTATTAATTTCTTCTGACAGAAAATTAGCAGAAAAAAAGTGATAGGTTCTATGATTAGCGCTATATTATATGTATGGTATGGTATGTTCTTTTTTATCTTTTTCTATGTAAACGAAGAAAGAAAAAAAGAAAATGTTTATACTTCTGCCGCCACTCCCAGAGTGCGACCCGTCTTTTTTTAATACGTGTCCAGAATGGAATGAAAGAATTAAAAAAATGGTAATGCATAACAAAATTTATAGAATGATTCGCTATTCTTGAAAATGCATTAAAATAGCTACAGGTACCCTATAAATATACACGTTTGGAAAAAATTATACTTTCTTTGGACACAAGAGTGACTTAGACATCCACTTTGTAACTTTTAAAAGTAAAATTAATAAATAAATTAGTATATTCTTAATGAAATATTTTCGTTTATTTGATTATAAATATAATATTCCTTAAAATAATATTACAAGAAGGGTATATATATATATATATAACTATATTTACCCTGAGTAACATAGGCTATATTGGATTTCTACGGGAACTTTTTACCACCCGTGCGAAGCGAAGCGGATCGCTAGTATACAATGTAAAGAAAAAACGGGTTTGCATTTGCAACTGAAAACTTGAATATTAACGTTGTGTACTTTTGATATTTTGGAATGGTATTGAATAATTTTGCACGAATTGCTTTCTGGTTGTTGTGTGTATAGGCTGGGTGTAGGCAGCAGATAATAATGAACAACGCACGGTTTCACTGAGTCTATATTATGATGGAACACATTACACCTTACAGTCAGAAAGCAAGAAAGAAAGTCACAGAAGAGTTCACAAGCACAAGCAGAGGCGAAGTACAAAAACAAGTTAGCATAATATATTACTAAGAGAATAAATCAAGATAGGTAGCTAGGTGCGCAAGCGCTCAATATAAACGGTAGACTGCCTAAGGAAGGCGTCCCGAGAGCCGGGGCCTGTGACGTAGGCTATTCGCTCTCCGGCCGAGGATCAATTCAGCCTTTATACCGAACGATACGATATGACTGCCTTCCGACTTTTGTCCCTCTTTTTATGTTTTTACTATTACGTAATTATTTTTTAATCAATACTGATAATTAAAGAATATAAACAGGTAAGTATGCTACAGCTTTAATTATCAGTATAAAAGTACCATCCTTTATGTGGTAGAATACAATATTTATTTGTTGCGCTCTCGTACACAAACATGATAATTTATATAACATTAAAAAGTTTATCTTACAGAAAGATCAAATTCCATCCATAGGTTATACACGCAATCAAAAATAACTTTATATCAAAATCCAAATAGTATATCGCCACGTTGGAATCGATCTCAAGACATTTGATGTAGTGAAATAAAAATGGCAATTTCAACCTTAAGCCTTAGTAAGTTTCGTTCGAAATTGGTTGTCTTTTGCTAGTGTCCGTCTTATGAATTTCCGAGGTCACGTGGTCCCGCGTCATGACACCCCTGACGGTCACGTGTCCTGACACGAGTTTAACACCTTTTACTCATAAAACGCCGAGAAAGACTACACCATAGAAATCTTCAAAAAGGGCATTAGAAATTTCTCATAGGGTCGGCATCGCGAATGTGACACCCCTAGTGTTGAATACGTCCATAGTCAGCGGTAATAACTTTCCTTCAAGGAGCGTGTGATCATCCGTCTCCTAAGTACTAAATGGTATGAAAAAAAAAATAGTACGTAAATACTCCGTCCTTAGTTCGTATTTCGTGCGTACCCGAAACTTCGTATGCACGTTTTATAGTACTTAGCTGATATAAAAACACCATTAATACACTCATACGTACATTAAAAATAAACAAAAGCCTCACCAAGCACTCGACCCTTTCAAAACGCGAGCGTGATGGCCGATGGCGTTGTGAAAGTTATACTTTATTTTTTTGTAGTCGGATAATTACTCAATATTTAATGATGTAACATTGATTGAGTTGATTAAGACTGACGATTTTATTGATTGAATGCCGACTGTACTTAGTACATAATGAGGGGAGCGTACGAAGGCGAGGAGAAAGAGTGGGCAAGAGGTTCCTGGGGTCAAGCACTTACATCAATTATTTTCCGCCTCTGGCGAAATCAAAATGAGAGGTTTACGTGCTTGGCCACTATGTATGTACTAGATATTTGTACGTATATAATAAGGAGAACGGGAGTTAACGCGATCATGGTATAGGTACTGTGGAGTCAAGGACTTGACCTCACAGTTTTACGAACGAAACGACTTTTTTGCCGTAATATTGATATTTATTGGGAAAAACACATCATTCCTACACGAGCTTTTTTTAAAAGGGGATTTTACGCGAGGTTTTTTTTTAATTTAATACAATACTCGTTTCAGAGGATCACGGAAACTAGAATACTTCTCTTCAAATCTTGAGTTTCCGGAGCCTTGCTGGCTTCCACCGAAGACCTCACGTCAACTGTCAGGAACTGTCCCGCTTCTCAGTTTTTTTCGGGATTCCATCTTTTGTCATAATAGTTTTTGTCCTAATTTAAATTGCCATAACAAATTAGGCATAATTTTCTTTGTCATAATAATAATGAGCCATAATTGGTTTTTAGCATACTGTGTTATCAAGCATAAATATTGTATATCCTAATGTTTTTATTCATAACATTGATATGCATGAAGTTGTAAAGCATATTGTTTATTTGTCTAATAGTTATTTGGTATAATGATAAACGCCTGCTAACATGGTGCTAGCAAGCTGGCAAGGATCTGGATGCAATCTGGACTTTAGGGCACCCTGACTCAGATAGGTTAGGTTTGAAGGCGCATTAGGCCTTCGTGGTTATTTTTTTATAAACCACCCAGAAGAAGGAGCCCCGCTTAGTGGGTCTCCGTCGACCATTTAGGTCAAAAGAACATTAGGTTAAATGAACTTTGATGCGCCTACAAGTTTGACGAGAGCAATGTATAAAATAGTGTATATTGTTAATAAAAAAAATTGTAGTGATTTTTTCGGAATAGTTATAGTTATGCGTCGTTATGCTTAAGTAAACTTATGCTTTGGGATATTATGACGATTCCAAACAAATTTAATATTTTTATGGAATAAATGATTTTTTGATTTTTGATTTTATGCTTATAGTAAATAGGAGTAAAAAAATTATGCTTAAAAAGTTATGGCAAATGAGTATTATGCGTAAATAATGTTATGACAAGTAACATTAAGCAATGTTAAATTATGACATAAAATTTTAGGAATAAAAATAGAGAACCGTTTTTTTCCTATCTTCTCAATTTAATATTAATATTTTATTCGTAATATCTGCCACGGAGGGCGGATATCACAGTACTTACATACCTTTGATTGTCCGACGTTTCGACGTTAAACCGACCGTGATCACACTGATCACAGACTGACTGTTTTTTATTTAGCTTATAATTGGTGGACTTACTGCAAATACTAGTCATATCAATTACTAGAATTCTTGAAACGTATTCCCGGTTGCTCGGAAGCCAGAAATACCCGTTTTTAATACAGTGCCGGGTCCTTTAAGGGGGGCGTGACAAAGCATCTTATGAGGCCGTCAAGCTAAGTGCCGCCATTGTTAACAGGGTACGTGTATGTAATGGTGACCCTCTTGTCTGAGACTTTGCATTCAGCTTACATCAGGCGAGGATAAGTCAAATTGACGTATCCTTTATTATATAAAAGTAATAAAAAAGATGGGATGTTATTTAGCACACAGCTTGAACTCTAATAAGTCAAGCCATCTCATTATTTTAATAATTCTTTACACATCTCAATTAATCTCAGTTATTTATGACAGTATCACATCCGGTAAAATTTATGGCCAGTAAGGCTGCTTCACGCCGGGCAAGCGATTATTTATGACTGTATAGCACGATATCCGATAATTTATCATACTATTATTTTCAAGAAATAACAATGAGCTTTTACTAAATTTGGAAGCAAGACTGTTGTGAGTTACTTCCTGTTGCCCGGGGCTTCGCCGGTGAAGATTTGTTTCCGTTCCTGCTAACCATGGAATCCTATTTCGTTGATAAAAATTAGCTTATATCCAATTCTAGGCTTTATGCTATCACGATACTTAATACTTAAATTTGTTTAGCCGTTAAGTGTGATTAAGTAGGGTAGGGTCAAAAGGAAGACGCTCTTTTTAAAGCCAAATATAAGTCATATGATACTAAAACTAGCGGCTGCCCGCGGCATCGTCCGCGTTGATGTTGCTTATCGCGTAGTGTTCCCAAGCTCTAATTCACCTCTGTACTAAATTTCATCAGAATATCTTAAAAAATAACGAACATTCATCCCCTATTCTCCCTCCTTATGGGATGGGCAGTTTCCAAAAAATAGCTTTGGTAGTAAAATATTTACCGTTTTTTTTACATTGTCATACATTTTGTACGACTTAAAGAAATAATTATAAACATTGTATAGATAACGCTGTTGTTTAATTAGATGTAAGTCCTAGTTTAATTGCTTGACGTTTTGAAATAGTTTATGACAGTGGAAAATAAACATAATGTACAGTTTTTATATACGTAATTAAAATGTAAATAGTATGACTAATTGTGTGTATGTGTAGAGAACAGATGCCGATATAAATAGTTTTAGTTCATTATTTACAATTAAACTTTACAGTAGATTTTTCAGCCCACCCTGGTAGGAAATAGGTGTAATGCTTATTCCTATTTCCTATCAGGGTGGGCTGAGATAATACCCCGCTATCTACTTCAATCTTTACACACTACACGACCTTTCTGTACTAACATAAACCCATCATGCAAGCCCACCGGTTTCGTGTACTTTTGACATGCCCTTTTTTTCAATACATACATACATATAATCACGCCTTTATCCCCGGAGGGTTAGGCAGAAGTGAATTAACACCCACATTTCACCAATCTGTATTAGGTCCTACGTAATAGGGGGTGAGCCTATTGCCGTATTCCGGGCACTATTGTTGACTCGAGCCATGCATCTGAGGCCGAGTCTAGGCTGTACATATCTGTCTGATGTTAAAGTTAATCAGCCCTATCCCTTAGTGGGCCACATAGGAAGAGAAGGGGTGGCCCAAATTCTACTCTGCCGGGAACCACGTGGCTTTTTTCAATACCTCGTTAATTTGGTCAGTGTTTGTAATACGGACACCGCTGGTCTGCACATTTAGCTATACTTTATATAATTACTTGGTATGTCATTCACTCAGTAATCATTCGTTTAATTATTGAAAACTAAAGATTGATATCTTATTATTGTATCTATTATAGTTGTAATAGCAAGTGAGTATTAATTAAATGTGTTGAGTTGATACAATGTTTCGTCAACACACTACTGAAGGTTAGACATTTGGAAATAGTGTACAGTACGATAATTTAGTAGCTAAAATCAAGATTTTACACGGAGATTGTGAGATATTTCACATGAAAACGTTAAGTACAGTCGACAAAGGACATATGGTTGCACTTTTTCATATATAAAGTTGTATGTAATCTATCTCCTTTGTCCAGTATAATACCTATAATAGGTGATTGTCTTTCTGAAGCGGTGGTATAAGCGCGCCTTACCACATTCGGGACCAAACTAGGAACACTGTGCTTCCCACACACGAGGCAGTCCATCTCAGAGCCAGTGATAGCCCAGTAGGAGGTAGTACACGACGGTATTTTCGTCCAATTGAGCAGTCCGACTGGGGAAGTACCTCCGCCCTACAGAATACCGCGAGCATAATAACCTAGTGTTGTTTTCCTGGCGGTGAGTAGGGTAGCCAGAGCTTCCTTGAAGAGATTTTGTGCTGTCAGTGGGAAGACTAAAGGCTATTCCTGCTTTATCTTCTACACTGACGGCACAGAAACTTTCTGTTAATCATCATAAATAAAAAAAGATCGGCAGCGCGAGTGTAACGCCCTTGGTGTTGCACACTTACTTAGGCCACGGTAACCATTTTCCATAAGGTGGGCCGTGTGCTTGTCTGCCAACTAAGTGGTATAAAGAAAAGGGTGCAAAGAGTAACGTTTCTGGCTATTTCACCTACGGCAACTGAAGACTCAACACGGCGTACAGTTTAAGTCGTTTCAAGTCCGACAGACAGATAGATAGATAGATAGACAGAACCGTCGGTAGCTTAGTGGTGAAGGAGTAGGCCTTACGATCGAGAGGCCCTGGGTTCAAATCCTGGCCATAACACTGCCGACGTGAACCCACTCCCAGTACAACAATTCAGCTTAGTTGGAGGGGTCGGAGGGAATTATAGAAATTTCATTTGCTAATATTCTTAATTTTTTTTTTAAGAAAAAAAAACGCGACCCCTTTCTGTCCGAGTGGATTCCGCACTATGAAAAAAAAATGGGTACTTATCTTTATCACATCGGAAAGGGTACTTCTCCGATTATTACCTCTCTTCCTTTTGGTTTAATTTATATATGACCGATGGAGCAAAAACGTTCTGAAATGACCACCGCGTACGGGCAAACGTGGTAAAGGACACCCAATGGCCAAGGTGGAAGGATGACCTCATTTAGGTCGCCGGGAAGCGCTGGATTCCGGCTGCTTTAGATCGGTCGTTCTGGAAGTCTATAGGAGAGGTCTATGTTCAGCAGTGGACGGTGTGCGGCTGATATGATGATGATGATGGTATATAGCTTTTATGGATGTCAACTGCTGTCAGACGTCCTAATTCCAAGAGGATAGCCCCTCACCAGAACCTCGTGTATCAATCAACAGGTATACAGACTTGCAGGTCAGGTTGGTTTGACCTAGAATCTAATCATCTTCATCCTTACATGCCAGTCACATCTGAAGCTTTCACCTCGGTGTCTGGGGTCCACTGTTTCCAGCCAGCCCTGTGAATACAGTTTTCATCTTAGCGTTAATCCCAGTCGTATCCGAAGCTATCAGCTTGGAGTTTGGGGTCTGCTTTACCAGTTTAACTGCAGATTTGGCTGAACTTCGTTATTTTCTGTGAGTCGCCATCTGTCCTCCACAACCCAAAGGTGATATCGAAGAATTGCAGCTAGACCAGTTGTCAGACTTTTTAGGGCTCCAACTACCCGTAACGGCTGGCATAGATGTTCGTATGGCAACCGGGACCGATGGCTTGACGTGCTCTCCGAGGCATGACCAGACCAATACAAATACCCTCATTCATGCATTCAAATATTTGCGCTGAGCAGGGATCGAACTCGCGTTTCGTAGTGGCCGCGTTCATTACCGCTACGCCACGGTGGCTTTCTAAGCCCTGTAAATCCAATGTCTTGTATTATGTATGTCACAGTAATTCGCGAAAACCGTTTCTTATAATATGACGCCTCAGATTATAAACTGTCGAAATATTGTCAACAGAGAGAGATTTATCTCACGTTTTGCAATTTAACGTGCATTTGTGCACATCTTGATGTAATATAAATGGTTATAACTTTGTAACTGCGATGCAGTCATTCGGGGCTTATCTTTTGTTGACAAACTCTATAGGAAATGCTTCAAACAATCATTATAATTACAATCGAACTTGTGTAAGGAGTTCATGACAGTAAGAAATCAAGAGGCCAGAATTTGAACCTGGTACCTCTCGCTCGTAACACGTAAGGCCTTAACTTAAGCATTAAGGTACCGATAGTTATAATATCCAGATTATTCATTCATCTAACGACACTGAATATGTTAAAAGTTATACCAACATACACATTGGTTTTTGGCCAGCTAATTTTTTTTTTGGATCATTGGGCGATGCGAATTAATATTATGACTGCATACCAATTTTTCCAGACCTTAATTTGGAACATCCTGAAAACAAAAACCAAAAACACTTCCTCCGACCTGGGAACAAAACCAGTAACCTCACAGACAGCGACCACACTCACTACCGCTGCGCTACCGCCAATATAATGATCCAGTATCACGATCTTGTAGTCACATGATGAAGTCAAACTTATTGTCGTCTTACCCAACACTACTAATGTCAATTCGCTCGTATGCCCGGTCACAATTAAACAGACACAAGGTCAGGTGAGGCAATCGAGCGAGATAACTTTGTAGTTTTACTTTTCTGCGTCTTAGGCTCGTAGTTTTATGATCAAAACCGGGTTTTTTCATAGTTTTGTTGGTTAATTGTGAGTGCTTGTGCACACAGATTAAGTGTTGATGTTTGAGTTGGTGTTAATTAGATGACACCAATTAGAGTGTTCTGTGAAAAGAATAAAATCGCTGTGCACTGTTAGAATTCGAATGAAAATTAACATCACTTTTAAAATAATGAGCAAAAGTAATTTGATTATTGAATTATTCCTTCAAAATTGAATTAAAATTACCTACACATTTCTTCGTCTCATACTAAATTTTCAGTCTCATATAATAACTACAGTTAAAATATTTCTTAATTTGATTATTACTGAAGCCATATGACAGTAATATGTAAACAGGATTAGCAATTTCGAAGTTATAGTTAGAGCCGTTTTCACACTGATCCGATATTCGATATCCAATATCGGTGTCGGACGCCGATAGCCGACATCCGATAGCTGACACCTTGTGCTGTTTTCACATTTATCCGATAAAATCGGCCCGATACGGCCATTTGCTCGAAAGCACAAACTAGTTAGGTATGCTAGGAGTAAAAAAAAAAAATCAGCGTCATCAACTAAAGCGAAAAGATATGTAACTCAGAAAATTTCCTTAAGGTCGAAAATTGATTGCAGTCGCTGTTTTTAGTCTCTTTGTGTTCCGATATCGGGCCAAAACAGTGGTGTTGGCTCCGATAACCGATATCGAGCCGGACAATGAGAAAGAGAAATACATATCTCATACATTTGACTTCCTCCGATATCGAATATCGGATATCTGATGAGTGTGAAAACGCTCTAACAATTGTGAATTTAGTCTTAATACACCAACTATTTACTTGAGTTTCTGTGTTTAAATAAGAGACTGATTGTGATACAAGCACGTAAGTTAAAACCAAGAAGTGACCGTAGCTGTCGATTGTGTGTTTTAAAGATTGTTCAACAAAATTTACGATGCTATAGGTAGCTGGCATTTATTTTAAGGTTTGAAATAAAACTAAATACATATTTATAACGGATTCTATCGATATATTTTGTATTACTTATTTACTCCGACCCAGACGTTCAAACACACACGTTCTGACACAAAATAAATCTTCAAAAATAGTTAAGTCTAGAGGAACATTTAATGGTAGGTACTTGGTATAAACAGTGGGTAATGAGAACAGGGTACATTACAGCAGAGCCAACGTGTCTTTTATAAGTGTACTGTGTAACATCGAGGTAGAATTTGTTAATATTAAATTGCTCTTAACGTAACTAAATGTGTCAAAGTGTCAAATAAAAACGTACAGTGGCATTTTTAAAGTCATGGATGATGTAACAGTTTTCGTACACACCTGACTGAAGGGCCATTTGTGACTATTGTATGATTATTATGTGACAGATAATTATGAGGTTCTTTGTTCTTAAGTATTTTTAACTATGAGGAGTTGTTTCTGGTCTCGTTAACCGCTTCAATGAAATGCTTGTGCTAAAAGTGTGATAAAAAGACTTGGTTATTTACTTCTCTATTGAATAATGTGCCATATTAATAAATTTTAAATTCATCATCATTATTTTTTATATAAATGAATAAAGGTAAAATTTTATTCTTATTTTTTTGCTGTTCTTAAAATGCGTGCCAAAACACGTTTCTTTGTTGCTTACCACTATTTTGGGGGTTCTCAACATCTGGAATAGTGGTCCTGAACTCTAGCTTTTTACCATTCAGTGAAGTCAATTGACAGTTAGAGCTCACTAGAGATTTTAGTGCTGTTAGTGAGAACACCAAAGGTTGTTCGTGCTTTGTCTTCTACACAGACGGCACAGAAACTCTCTGTGTCTACAGGGTCGGTAGCACGAGTGTGACTACCCTGGTGTTGCACACGTCAATAGGCTACAGTAATCACTATCCATCAGGTGTATCGTGTGCTTGTCTACTACCTCGGTGGAATAAAAAATACATAGAAGTCATTGGTTCTATATCGTCGCCTACGTTTTAATGTGTCATTATATGTTATATGGTATGTGAACTATGAAGTCAGCTTATCACAGCGACTACATGTACCTACATCTCATAAAAACGTATTAATTCACATTAATCTGTTTGTAAAACTTACCTCTTATCAACTTCAGTTCAGCTTGTCGAAGGTCAGAGGATTTAACAAATTGTTTGGATTTCTTAACCTGTACAAATATTTACGGATATAAAGAATTATCTCACCTCACCTCATCTCATAACTGTTTTTTTTAAAGAATATTAACAACCAAAATTACTGATATTCCCTCTAACCCCTCCAACTAAGCTTAATTGCTTGTGCTAGGAGTGGGTTCACGTCGGTAGTGTAGGCCAGGATTCGAACCCGGGACCACTCGTTCGTAAGGCCGACTCCACCGCTTCATCGCTTCGCTATCCTCACGATATATCTCCAGAAGACTTAATAAATAATAACTCTTTTTCTACCGTGCCATAAGGTCTTGGCATTCTTTACCAGCAAACTGGTTCCCTTCTTACTTAAAAAGCATCTGTTGAGACAGTCAAGCTGAGGGCCACCATTATTTACATCGTTGGTGTTTGTAATGGTGACCCTCTTTCCTGAGACTCTACCTTCAGCTCACCATCCGGCGAGGTGAAGTCATATTGACGTGTCTTATAAATAAATAATAAATAAATAAATATACCACAACATTTCACACAACGCTATCTAGACCCATGGTAAGCATAGATTAACTATTTTCTGTTGTGGAATCTAGAATGCAGATAAACGTATTTAGATACTTCTTTTTTTTTATATAGAATTTTTTTATGTCGGCTTGCCAGTACGTCGCATGGTGCATGACAAACTAGATTGAAGTAAGAGTTTTTGTCTATCGGCTTCCCTTTTTTATTCGATTGAGGTGGCTGATAATCCCAAATCCCACCTGATGGAAACTGGTTATCGTGGCCTATGGACGTGTGCAACACCAGGGGAATCACACTCGTGCTACCGACCCTGTAAACTCAGAGAGTTTCTGTACCTTTAGCGTAGAAGATAAAGCACGAATTGCCTTTGGTCTCCCCACTGACAGCACAAAAACTCTCCAGTGAGCTCTGGCTACCTTACTCACCGTCGGGAAAACAACCCAAGATTATTATGGCCGCGGTATTCTGTAGGGTGGAGGTTCTTCCCCAGTCGGACAGCTCAATTGGATGGAAATACCCTCGTGACCTACCTCCTACCAAACGGACGGACGTTGCCTTTTAAACATTGTCACCTTTCGCCTCTGTAACGCAGCTAAAAAGAATTGAACGCATATTACATTAGCGTAAGCCAGACTGAGTCAAATTCGTTTACAATTCGGTTTATTACTATATTATTTACAAGAAATCGTACACAAGCGTGATAAATCAGCAAATATTTCAGTTAAATAATATAACATCATATTTCGTAATCAGCATCGCATGTAGAATACTAATTGCCATATCGTCAAGCCAAACTTCTATTGCGACTTAATATTAAAATACCAACGGGTGCTGAATGCCAAAATAATGTTGCTGAAGTGGAAATTTATACTCTCCGATCTGAGTGTGTGATGCGAATACTAATCCAATTAGTTTCATGTGTGTTTGATAGTTTGATTGAGTCGTGAAGGAGTTCAAACCTGTATTTCTAAAGGCTTATCTTCTAATATAAAAATGAATAGCTGAATGTGTTACTAACCGCAAATCTCGATAACAGCTGAACCGATTTCGATGGTTCTTACGAAGAGAAATTTTTAAAAAACATGCCTGAAAAAGTCTAGCAACAACACTGTTCTATAATACCAGTCAAACGATTCGGAATAATACTTAAAAGTCAATTTGAACTTTAAATCCTTATTATAAAGTTCAATTGATAGTGGAGAGGTTCCGGGAAGGCAAAACAATTGCGTAACGCTTAATGGCTGAGGGGTGCTACGGGGTTGAAGTATGCCAAGGCGAAGCCGAGATTCGTCAGCTAGTTTAAAGATAAAACTGTGATTTATTTTTGGTTTTAGTCCTGTTAACTTATATCCTAGCGACTACAATACTTTTTTATTAAATATAACTATTTCCCATCAAGGCCGTTTGTTTGTTTGTGACTTAAATGGTATAAAAACATCAACATAAGTAAAAATTCTACGCTCATAATGATCGGACGATCAAGCTCAAACGATACTTGGGTATGTTATTTATAACACTTAAGTAGCAGACAAGCACTCGGCACACACACTGATGAAAGTGGTTACCGAGGCCTATGGACGTGTGCAACACCAGGGACATAATACTCATACTGCCGACCCTGTAGAAACGCTCTTCTTGAAGAACCCCATATTGAAGTTGCTTGTAAAACCACAAGAGTGAAATCATTCCACAGCTTTAGCGTGCGTTGGGTAAAGTGTCTTTCATATCTCACAGTCCGCAACGTATTCGATTCCAACGTGTGAGAAATTCTCTGTCTGTTCCGGATTACGGGCTTAAGTATTTTAGTTTTAATAATTAATAACAATGTCTTTTGCCTTAGTTTTTTCTCTGACCAGTGAATTTTTGACTCTATCTCTTAATTTTATATTCAAAAACTAAGACAAAAGACATTGTACAGCAAATAATGGCACTGAAGTGGAATTGGGCTGGCCACGTTCAACGAACAACAGACAATAGGTGGTCGCAAAGAGTAACTAATTGGTACCCACGATATAAAAAAAGGAGACGTGGCCGACCCTCTAAAAGGTGGAGCGATGACATAGTCGAAGTAGCTGGAACCCTATGGACAAGACTAGCACAAGATAGAGTTTGCTGGAGCGGCTTGGAGGAGGCTTTTACCGCCAAAGGCGGCCCCTTATATATAAAAATAATACTAACATACATAATACTAACAGTACTCAATAAAGAAATACTACTAACAATACTAACCCATAATTCTAGTCTCAACCATTGTTAACTCACATGTATCGGACAAATAAAGCTTTATTTATTTATTTATTTAATTAATAACAAAATTTATTTTGTCCACAGTAAACCAACAATGACATAAGACTCCAAGATGGCTTTGCGACTAAAGAAAGACATAAAGAAAGCTTCGTACTACGTGTGGTTCCTGGGCGCGCAGGAGTCACGGGGGCTGAGGGGGGAGGAGTTCGCGCTCCCTGCCATCAGGATATTGGAGGAGAGGGCCCGAGACCTCGAGCCGTTTAAGGTTACACTCCAGGTTGGTGAAAGTCATATTATACCTTTCTTAAATAATAATATATTACACCAGCTTTGAAAACAAGGTCAATCGACGAATCCGACTCGGCTGTGCAGCGTTCGTGAAGCTACGAGATGTCTACTCGTCCGACATACCTCAGTGCCTGAAGACGAAGGTCCTTAATCAGTGTGTGTTACCAGTGATGACTTACGGATCTGAAACGTGGCCCCTTACTATAAGTCTCATTAAAAAAACTTTTAAACAACAAAAATGTCTTGAAATGTGTTGCCCGGAACCGGAACCCTATTAATTTTTCCATAATTTGGTTTGGTTGGCTTATACGAAGGCGGCTGTTGTCTGATCTCCTATCCCTACGAGACACATCTTCTATTCAGAACTCTAGTATGATAAGCAATAATGCGGAGGGATCAAGGATATTCTGAAAATGAATTTGGAAGGAGCTGCGAATTGGATGAGTTTGAATGGAAACGCGGGGCTGATTTAGAGCAGAACTCTCATATTCTTACCGAGATGATGCGCTAACATGTGCTCAATGTGGCCGGACCTTTACGGACAAAATTGGGTAGGTACTTCTCAGTAAAGCGCACCAGCCAGCCAACCAGCTCAGTTTGCAGCTATAAAAGGTGTCAGAGCAGCCGAAAACGGCTGTGCGGCATCATTTATAATCTTTTAAATTAACAAAAGGACTCTCTGTAAGGTCATTAGGGTAACGAACTGCCGGAAATATCACAAAGAAATACATACCTCCATGTGACGTAAGCGCCAATAACATCATCAGTCCTACAGTTAACATGAAAAGAAAATACATTACCGGGCGGCACTTATGTTAGCAGGTTGTGCGTTGGTAAGAATAGGTTCACATCAAAGTCATCAGAGTAGAGATCTTCAAATCAACAATACATCTGCAATCTATAAAACCGATGCAAGCCGATTTTAGCCGAAATCTCACTTATATTTTCGTTGTGCAAACCGAAGCACCGGGTACTGTGGTTATCGTTTACGTAAGCGCCTCATACAAACGTAGGCTCTGTTTCGAGATCCGAAAAATAAATAAATTAAATAAAATAAAATAAATAAATATTCCACAACATTTCACACAACGCTTACTAGACCCATGGTAAGCATAGCTTAACTAGCTTGTGTTATGGAATCTAGAATGCGGATAAACATACTTAGATACATTTTTTTTTGTAAATACATACATAATATACATAGAAACACCCAGACCAATGCAAATATACATATTCATGCATACAAATTATACTAAATCATATTAAATTGTACTAAATCTTTTGCTGTAATTCCTTGTACAAATTACTGTGAGAGGTTTTGTTTTTTAATATAGGACACGTCAATTTGATTTTACCTCGCCTGATGGTGAGCTGAAGGCAAAGTCTCAGGAAAGAGGGCCACCGTTATATACACGTGCCATGTTAACAATGGTGGCACTCAGCTTGACGGCCTCATCAGATGCTTTTTCACGCCCCGCTTAAAGGACCCGGGACTGTAGGAAGAGGGAAACACGTGAGCTGGCAAGGAATTCCAGGTCTTAATGGTGCGACAAAGGAAAGAGCCACCGAACCGCTTGGTTCTTTAAGGAATGTGACATCTAAGTCCTGCACGTGTTGGTCTGTATAGGAAAGGAGAGGGTGAAAAAGGAGAGGTGAAAGATTGATGTTGCATTACTTTATTATAGTTACCAATATAATTTCGATCACGCTCCTGTTTATGGATCAGTATGTCCGGATGTATAGAACCTTACTATGACCTTCAAGCTTCAAACCAATCTCAGTTGGGAGCATCAGTCGGCATCAGGTAAATTGTCGGAGTGAAGAACAATGATGTGGTGCAGACTTCAGACTTTCTCGGGGTTGGAGGCTCAGCCACACACAATACATTCGGCGGGTGTAGCGATCATCTCTCTTGTCCTACTTGTCCCTGGTATGGAACTCGAAGGAGATGACCAAAGAGGGGATCGAGAGAGATGGCCCTGGGTCAGCCGGGGTGCTAGGGAAGTGCACTAGCTACCTCAACAACCTGCAACCCACAGACGGCGTGTGTTTTAGCCGGTTCGAGTCCGACATAAGCTCTCCCTCCGGCTCCGGCGGAAAGGGGGAGGGGGAAAAAATAAAAAAGACTACTCATTCTCATTAAGGCCTAAATAAGAGTCAATTCCATCTTCTGTACCGGTTTCGTCAAACGGGTATACCCATCCCAAGACTAACCAGGTTAATATTGCCTACTTTCAATATGTTAACTTTCTTGGTTACCACTTAATCACGTGCCTTCTGTGCCTCCTTAACATTGAATCTATGTATGTATGTTTGTGTTAATAAAAAAGCAATAATAAAAACATCTTGGCCAGTACTGTATGTATGCCAACAAAAGTGAAGTTGGGCGCGCCTCTCAATAAGCGGAGATCACTTACCTCATTGTGTGTTAAATACTTGATACCGCACCCAAGTGACGACACCCGGCTGTTCTCACGGTCGGAGCTGCCAAATAACTGATAAAAATGTTATTTAAAAGTCTGTATGAAAATATTGCATGAATCACTAATGACGTATTGGTTCAATATCATGACCCTTGAGTTAGTCTAGCATCTGAAGCCTTCACCCTGTACTCAGAGGTCCGCTTTACTTATTTATTTTTATCGTGCGAGAAATCCCTAAGGATAATGGCCATCCCCACCGGAGCCGGAGAGGGAGGTTATGTCGGACTCAAACCGACTTACTCGCAGTGCAAGGCCGAAGGTGAGGTAGCTATAGTGCATATTCCTCGCACCTCGGCTGACCTAGGGCCATCTCTCTCGAACTGGCCCTCTTCGGTCCTCAACTCGTCCCCGGTATGGGGGGGGGAGTCAGAGGTCCGCTTAAATAATATATAATTTCCTTTTTCGGCTAGTCTAACCTCCTTGAGTTTTTTATAATGCTGAAGCCAGCAGGGGTGGGTATATCGGATTGGAACCGACTAATACCGCACGCCGTCATGGGTCATTTTGGCCAGAGGTGAGATATCCCCCTCACACTCTGGCTAACCCAAGGCCAATTTTATGGCCCTCTCGGGACCACGGTGCTCCTATCTTGCCATAGCTATCGGGAAGCGTGCTTCACGTCGCATCTTCTGCCTGCTTCTGCTAGGGTGACAGGCGGTTCCATCTATTACCCCCACCGAACAGCACACTTTACAATCAAAATAATGCTTATTCCTTCTTTCCAGGTATCTCACAAAGGGCTGAAGATAATCCAGAATGTGACGGCCAAGGGCAAGCAGCAGACGATCAAGCACTTCATTCCTCACGGCAGCATCACCAGCGCAGTGGTGCAGGCAGATGTGGTGGCTTGCGTGCTACTGCTGTACAACCCGCTCACGGGGTGTCCGGTACATGTGCATGCTTACAGGTTAGTTTATGGTGGTTCAGTATTTCATAACACATACCCAATAAACAGAACGTCTGAGAACTTCTTCTGATTCTACTAGAGTCTAGTAAGGTAGGCTCAGGCGCTAAGGTAAAATCATTTTCCACAAACTTTACGATTAAGTATATTTAATTTTCTATTAATGTTTGTAAATTTTATGATTTCCTAATAAAGAAAATGTAATCTTTTGGAATAAAAGAAGGGCCGATTTAATATGCTACGTTTTCAAAACGCATGATTTCAATCCGACTACCGAGAATAACATAAAACACAATGTGACAGAAAAGCTAACCTTTTTTTTCCCTGTTTAATTGTATTACAAAACAGAATGAAAATCCACTATCCTTTTATAATTAAAGGAAGGTTATTTCGCTAAAGCGCGTTATATACATCAATAAAGATCCCACGATGTACCTTCAAGGTGCATATATCAGTTCTTAATCGAATTACTAGATTTAGATATTGTTGGTAACCGATTACGTTTCAATAACGTACCAAATCAAAATATTTTGATTCACTTAATCATTTTAAAATGCACGATCTAGTGCCTCACTGCTGACCCCGTTATACCTGTCAGTTAAGTGCGAATTGGGCACGAAAGGTTCCGTACCATTGTACAAGATAACACCTAACAGTCTTCTAAACAATAAGAATTTAAAAATGGTAAATTTGAGCCAAATATTTGAAATTAAGGAATTTTATTGCTTTTCCTTAAATTTGATTGTTTTCAGAAGCGATTGTCACAGAAACATATCACATATTATCAGAATGATTTCTTCAAAAAGTCTCTTCACCATATTCTTGGTGTTGTTCCCAGAAGCATCCGAAGCTATCACCTCGGAGCCTGGGGTCTGTTTAACTTATTCTTTTACTTTTGCTTCTATGGCAATTGCCTTCAACTCCGATAATCAAAACTGCACCGAACCATACCTGTACCCAATTGCAAATGATGTTGGCTTTCGCCAATAGGTTTTGATAGGCCATATATACCCATATTTCCAATCAGTCAGATGTCATAAACATTGTAAATATATATTTTATTAGAATTATTTAAATAAAAAATATAAAAACAATAAGTACATAATATATATACAAACCAGCAGGTTCAGGCGTCAAAGAATTCTTCACCATCGATGTCAACTGGGAGGGTGCCAGGCCAAGCTGGCGGCATTGCCACGTTGAATGGCAATACTGATCCTTTGCGCAAGGAATAAACCAGCCCTCTGGTCACGGGTAGCGTCTATTAACCGTATATTTATGTAATTCTCTCAAGCGTTCAGGAAACGATTGACATTTAGCACATCTAGAGGCCATCTTTAATGTCAAGTGTGCAGCCATCGTTGGCTTTGACTCGATCGATGATAAAATGTTGGTATGTTGTCGGGTGTTGCAAGAGCTTAAATCTGGGGTATGGAGACACGACCTTTGAAAACTCTAATTTATTCATAAATTAACAGAAATTCAACATGTTTTTCCGAAATAGTCTTTAAAATATTAGTTCATTGCCCCGAGAACGAAAAGCATACGAATCCGTAACGTAAACTTATCGAGAGAATAGAGCATTGTGATTGGTCCACAGTAGGCAGGTGGCCAATAAAAAAAAAGACGGGTTACACGCCGGCAGAAGTGAAAACTTTTTCTTTCTTTCTTTCTTCGTTATATACAGAGAAAAAGATAAGAAAAACAAACAATACCATACCTATAATATAGCGCCAATCATAGAACCTATCACTAATTTTCTGTCAGAAGAAATTAATGAATTACAAAAAGAAAAAATAATCACAAAAACTAATAAATTACAAAAAGAAAAAATAATCACAAAAGTATCAGAAGCCCAGTTTCAAAGCCGGTACTATCTGAAACGATAAGGACTTAGAGTTGACGCGCTTACCGCTAAGCTACGAAGCTTCTTAGCGTACCTAACAAAATAAACAATCTGTAGCTAATGTTGTATGACGTCAGTCGTCGTTTACGGTTCAAAGGTCAAGTGATCCTGACGCGAGTTTAACACTTTTTACCCATCCGACGCCGCTAAAGAAGTTTTCACTTCAAAAATGCCGCAGTAGAGTTTGCTGCACCGTTTCTTCTCCAACAGCGCATTGGAAGCGTTGGTAAACCTAGCTTAAGTATAATTATTATTTTCGTTAATAAAAAAACATCATGTTGTTCGAGATTGAATAAAAATCTTTGTTATTACCCATTTGACGGCAATAAGCTCCTTATCTACCCCTATAAAATGGGACCAAAAATCATAGTTCTCGAAATGTGGTTTAATACACTTCAGCCTACCCCTTCGAGGATTTATAGGCGTAAGTGCGTAACTTTAACTGTGAATTTTATTCCGCCGGATATACCTATACAACTTTACAAGCCACTCGTCACATAAGGACAGGCCCGCTAACTGTGTCTCGTAACAAATTCTCCGCTAGGTGGCGCTGTGACCTCAAGACGTTCAGAACGTGATATGTCATCCGCTTGCTACATCAAAAATTAACCGACGCTCGCGCATGTTTTGTACAATATGTTTAATTTAGGTATTTTGTATACTTCTGTAGGTATATATGTATTTGTTTACACCGAAATATTTTCTGCAGAAAGCAGAGTTATATTTTACGCATATAAGTAATATCGAGCGAGCCTACTAGGTCGGCAGTAAGCACTCGACGCTTTTTTTTTCAAAATATTTATTTTTTATTTTCAATGTAAAAAATGAAGGAGCTTATAGTTTCATTGTCTTAATAAGTGTACAAAGCTTCAAATTAATTCCACATTTTGCAATCTTTTACAGCCGCTAGCATGGTGAATATTCTGATGAGCTCTTTCAATTAGTCCCACTCTCCCTTTTCCTATACAGGACAACACATTAGGGTTTAAATGTCACCCGCATAGTACCGTGTAAACAATGCATTGTGACAGACGTATTTTGAAACCTCGTATCAACCCGTAAATTTTTCAATTCAGTCCAGTAGTTCCGCTATAACCGCACAAACAAACTAACTTTTCAGTTTTATAATATTAGTATAGATACAGCCAGCTGCTAAAACTGTATAAAATATAATATTACTAGCTGTTGCCCGCTGCTCCACCTGCGTGAAGGTCGGTTATCGCTTAGTGAGCCGACGCTATTGAGCATTAAACTCACCTTTTTACTCGACTATTTTGACATTAATGATCACTGTTCCGCTTCCTTGAGTAGTAGCGTGATGATATATAGCCGATGTGTTATTCTGATGTATGAGCTATATTATTGTAAAGTTTCATTAAAATCCATTCAGTAGTTTTCACTTGAAAGAGTAACAAGCATCCATCCATCCATTCATACAAACTTTCGCGTTGATTATATTAGTAGGATAATGAAATTTATCTACACTCAAATCGAAAAATTCGAATTACGAATTCAAAGACGATTCTATATATACGCAGTTTATAAACGCATATACATAAAATTAAAAATAAAACTTATTATAGTACCACCAACTGTATCATAAAACTCATTATAGTACCCGCTGTCTTTTTTTATTCATTAAACTAGTCTATGGTTTTAGGCTGAATATGAAAAAAAAAGGCGCACGCATGCGCAGTTCGAACTGTGGAAAAATGGCGCACACATGCGTAGTTTGAACTTAATTTCCCGCGCTTCCCATACATTTTTTTGCCGATCGTGTTTATGTATTCGGGATTCCAAAAAAGTTTACTACAGCCTGTAAGTGATTAAAAAATGATTGGAAAAGAAAGTAGTGACGGCGAGATTTTCACTCCGCCAGATATTCTAGACGCGGCATTGGCGTTAACTGCTTTCAATTCCTGCCAGAAAAGTAAAAAAAAATTTACGACAAAATATACCAAGAATTATGAGTGAAGATAAAGTAGTGTACGAAACTGCATATAACTTAGGTATTAAAACACTGGAGTCCAACCTATTATCGCATTCGGCTCATACGATAAACAGACTCTCGTGTTTTAATACCCCTTCTTATATGACAGTTGCATAAACACTATAATATGCATAAGCTTCAATAACTTACAAACTCCTACAAAGTTATTATTGCGTCTAAAATCGTGTCATGCTAGACAAAGCTCACGAAGGGTTGAGGCATCTTCACTGACATTTACCGTCGGTGTGGCAACCTCTTGCGTCCTCGAGCCTCCTTGCAGAATTGAGGCAATATGAACTTTTCGTATTATTTGAATATAGACTCTTTTACCCGCTGGTTCACCCGCATAGATGTCGGTTATCGTGACCAAACATAGCCCATGTCCTATCTCAAGGTCTAATCTGTTCCTTTACCAAATTTTATTAAAATCGGTTCAGTGGTTTAGGCGTGAAAGCGTAACATACAGACAGACAGAATGACAGACCGATAAACTTATGCATTTACTGGGTGTGGAAAAGTTTCTAATGAGGCCGGAGCTGAAGGCAACCATTGTTACATTGTTTGTGTCTGTAATGGTGACCTTCATTCCCGAGACTTCCCCTTTACCTTTTCATTTATCATGCCCTACTGCTGACCCCCCAACCCCAAAAATAAAGCCAACGCCAGAGCCTCTCATCCGTTAATTTCCAGACCGCAGCTTCGGCTCACCACCAACAGATTAATTAATTAAACCCAATTTTCAACCTGGAAATCGAACCCAAAACCTCATTAATCGCAGTCGTATCTGCTGTCAACAGTCTACATAATAAATAACATTTTATCTCAAATGACTAATACCCCTGTCAATATTGATGATTACCGCAATCAATTTGAAAACCTTTTGTTATAACATAATTTTAAAGACAATATAGGTACTTATACATATAGAAACTGTCAATAATACTCTTAGGATTGATGTAACAATGGAAGAACATTGAATACGATGATTGATTGACAATCAATGAACACTTATAAGCGGTAGACTGATTAATTAGGTGGGTATTAGTATGAATAATTTTTGATTGGCGCTTTGCCTTTGTTAGTAAGTGAAAATTTATGTCAAAGTTTGAATAATTCATTAATTTATTAATAAAAGGTCCGTTATTTTGTTTTCACCGGCGTCTGTGAGCGCGGGCTTGAGTACGATAGTTTTTTATATCATTGAGGTGGCAGCCATGCATATAGTCCACCTGATGGGAAGTGGTTACCGTGGCCTATGGACGTGTGCAGGGAGTCACACTCGTGCTGCTGACCCTGTAAACACAGAGAGTTTCTGTGCCTTCTGTATAGAAGACAAAGCAGGAAGAGCCTTTGGTTTTCCCACTGACACACAAAAACTCTCCAGTGAGCTCTGGCTGCCCTACTCACCGCCGGGAACACAACGCGAGGTTATTATGGCTGCGGTGTACTACAGTATCGTCCTACAGGACGGGGATAATTCCCCAGTCGGACTGGTCAATTGGACGGAAATACCGTCGAGTCCAACCTCCAGTTTATGGTAGACAGGTTCAGAAGCAGGACCCCCTTTTTCGGGGATCAATGGGACACCGTGCTTCCTTTATCTGACGGGGCTATCTAATACCTTAGATCACATAAGGTCAATTTGAGTGCGAGGAAAATGTTATATTAATAACTTTACACATCAGTAATTGAGACCTGGACCTTGATTCTGCTAAAGCAAAACCACTCATACCACGGACAAAGCAAAAAAAATCATTTAAATTTAGACTTTGAGTTAATGTTGTTAAGGTCTTTTTTATAAATAGGACACGTCAATTTGACTTCACCTCGCCTGATGGTAAGCTGAAGGCATAGTCGCAGGGGGTCACCGTTAAATACACGTATGGTACGTGTCTTGATGTTTCAAAAATAAAGTTAAGATTGAAATTTTGCCTAAACTTTTCCTCTTCTTCTAAGTTTTTTTTTAAATTTAGCTTTATCTAAAAGATTAGATAGGCTATTAAACTATTATCTATCTATTAACAGATTAGATAGGCTATTATACAAGGTTTATTACAATGTGTAGGTGTCTTAACAAAAAGTAAATAGAATTTTAGTTATTTAGGTTTAATTGAAATATCCCTAGATCATGTCGATGTGTGTACATGTAAACTGTTTAGGCACCAGTCTCACAATTACAGTCTTTATATAGCCAAACTAACTTTTAAACTCTCGCGTTCCAGGAAATATTATAAAGAGATCCTACCTATTCCATAATCGGCGTTAATTCCCGTTTTCTTTATAACATATATACAGCCACTAAGATAACTAAGAAATAAGTTATCTACATCTACACTACTATTGAATGCTCAGGTGGGACTCGAATCCACCTGAGCATTCATTTTTTCCTATCTTAATCGATTTGAAAAGTTAGCATAGTAAATGCTTCAAAATTTCATTCAATTATTTGAGCGGAGTCACAATAGATAATACTTGGCGGAGTCATCAAAAAATAATGTTTAAAAATGATTGCAACATCATTCATTGTTTCCGATATTTCGTATGAATGTCGGTAGATGGCTCCCACCGTCGCCCTAAGACGGTAGTATAGGAGAATTTGGATAGCTTCAGGTGTGGCTCGGTGGCTCAGTGGTCAGAGCATTCCCCCTGTAAGGGAAAGATCGTGTGTTCGAGTCCCACCTGAGCATTCACTTTTGCCTATCTTAATCGATCTACACTACTATTATAAAGAGGAAAGATTTGTATGTTTGTAATGAATAAACTTAAAAACTACTGTGCCGATTTAAAAAATTCTTGCACCATTGGAAAGACTCATTCACCCTGAGTAACATAGGCTATATTGGATTTCCACGGGATCGTTTTTACCACCCGTGCGAAGCCAGTGTGAATCGCTAGTGTTAAATAATTTTAGAGAGGAAAATTATGTTTATTTATTTATTTATTTACTTTTGAGATAGTGATTATCGTCTGATCCCAACCCTAAAAGGAAAGCTTGCTCCAGAATCTCATCTGCTAATCAGCAGGTCCATCTATAGCGCGTTAGGTCAACTTGGGCAATAAAGTGAATGGAAGTAAACAGTAGAAAACGCAGTATACTAGTATTAAATATCCATTCGCCTGTACCCGATTGCTATCAGGTGGTTCATAACCTGGTTCGTTTCCTTAATAGCAAGTCAACCCTGTAATATTATACCGGTGGCCATCGGAACGGGTTACTACTATCGGTATCGATATTAAGTCCCACCGGTTCTTTATAGATTCAGAAGCGGTTAGATGCCAATAGCTTAGGAGGATAGGGTTGGCACTTTAGAACTACAATAATTGTCATCAGTTCGACATTTTTGCCGATACATCCGAGCTGGTACTACGGAGTCTGAGGTCAGTGTTGGGTACATTTTAATTGCAGGTAACCTGACTACTGTCTAAAAGAACGAAACAAGTTTGAAAGAAGGCGGAACCAATTAATTTATCTTTCGGTTTATGATTGGCAATAGGTTAGAGCATGTTGTCAAACTTATTTCGATCTTCATGACAGTAGACGGGATTTTTAATTGCTTAATATTTTTTAATTGCTATTAACATTGTCCTACACTGTTCTTCATCCAGCTTTTGATTTCGTTTATCGTGTCTGTTATGGAAGCAACTGTCATCTGATTTTCCGTCGTTAGCTTGGGCTCGAAGATCTTAGTGAGACTTCCATACAACCCATCGCACTTTAGCACTACAATATTTACCGTTTATTATTCCCCTCATAGGTCAGCTAGATTGATTTGTTGGTGTCAGTTTTGGTGTTCAGCAGTTGATATTAAACCAAAACCACATACCTTTTACTTTTACCATTGTTATGTCTTCTATCAAGCCTTTTACACTGTTACATAGACAAATACAACGTCTGTGTAAGTTAGTTTTATTAAGGGATACCTCAAGGAGGCGTCCTGGCTCCCACTTATATTACCAACATAGATTATATAAAAAATTCAGTAGGTTTATAGTAACTTCAAAATTCAATATGTTTACAAGAATAACTAAATTAATATTATGCTGAAAATGGTAGAAGAACATCATTTACGTACAAAAATCGGCGCACCTAACGGTATAAACATACACACATATGTGTGCTAAGTATTCGTCAAGTCAAAAACAGCTTTCTATCCAATATTTCAGACTGATCAGCCCTGTATAACCACACCATCAAGTTATATTTCTTCGTTTAACGAGCGCAGTTACAAGTGAACCGTACATAATAGTCAGCGGTTTGATTAGAATTTTAATGAAACACATGAATCCACTTCAAACAAGTATGATAAAGTACTAGAAATAACTGTTGCTGAGTACGAGATAAATGTAGAAATCCTGTTTAGATTCTTAGTTGCTGATAATAGTGTTTTTTTTTAAGATAATGGTATTTACAACTCTTCGTTCACACCAAGAAACAAATTTAGTACAAGTTTGATAACTTCCAAATTATTTGTACTGAAATGGTATTATACATTTTGTGTGATTTCTGTACTACAACGACTGATGCTTTTCAGTTTTTAAATTTAAGATTTTTCTCATAATCTGTGGTTAACTACATAAACTCTTTCTCTAATACGGCCGCCCTCACGAGTCGAAGGTAATATATGTATAAATAAATTTATATATTGTATTAATGATACGTATATCGACAAGAATTTGAAATCATGTACCATATTGTGCAGTATATTTTCTTCACTGACTCACAACATAATTAAATGGAAATATTTTATGAACAAATCCGCTCTTAGTTTAATATTTACTTTGAAATCTGATTTGAAAAAACTATCTACCTCATTATGATAAACGGTATTATATAAAAGTCTATTTACGTTAGTAAATTGTGTAATACACCAAACAATTCCTCTATTGATGCCCAGGGACTGATACCTTATTAAAACTTGAAAGAAAGAGATATTTTAAAATTAGACGACTTCTTTTATGGTTCAGTTGATCAAAGATCGTGTCAGGCACTTTGAACTACAAGACATCCAATAAAACTTTGAATTTATCAACAAATTTTCTAATTTCTACAAGTTCTAATCATTCATCATCACCTACATTTTTTCTAGTTCTAAAATGTGCTAATAATTCCAAATAATATTAATCAAAAAACACGATAAGGAGCGGCAAAACCGCAGCATTCCTCATTAAAAAGCAAGGATATATATAAATACTTTCTAATGAGAAGAAATATACACATTTTCTAGCGTAAAGGTGAATAGGACGACCTTTGTTACAAAGACACAGAAACCTATTGAGTAAATATATCACTGCCGTATTCATCGAATGCTGTATAAGTAACTTAATTTACTATATCCTTTCACCGCAGCATTGGTCACGTCCGTTTAGTAATTTACTCATTTTGACAGCGCGCGCTCTGTGACTTTTGACAGCTGTTTGAAAATGGCGTGTGGACAGATAAAAAATTACTTTCACTTCAAGTATTCTATGTTCGAATAAGTTTTAAGTTAACAATGGAACACGTTTGGGTGCTAAAATGTTCGTTAATAAAGCGCGAAGTGAAAACTATAATGATAGCGATTTCAATGACGATACCACCTAGTGATGATTTTAATCGATTTGTTTGTTACGATGTACGTATCGTCAAGTTTCCAATTATATTGTTATATACAATGACATTGCTTCTTGGCAGAGTATTTTCAAGTGGTTATAAAATTCTGTATTGCGCATAGGTCAATATGATATCATCGTGATAAATATTTTGGGACTATTGCCGGAACTGTGTAATATAACTTATTTATAATGTTAGCTTTTAGTTATTTTTAAAGTTACTAAGAGCTAGTGTATTAGGTATATCTACATTAGGTACTTTATTAATCTTAATAATTATGTTATTCTGTTTTTTTTTTTAAGTGTTTATTATTTACTTTGCTTTATGATATTGCATATCTATTATTATATGTACCGGAACAGTCTAAATAAGGAAATGTGTGAAGTTTTTATTTTTTATTTCCTTCTTTCTTACGGCCAAATTCAGCCCCTTTTTTTGTATATGTTAGGCTACAAAGCTAATCTGCCTTTCTTTTTTTGTATGTAGATGTTCCTACGGCATCTTTCCATATTGTTTATATTTTAATGTTTTAAGACTCGATATATTGGTTGCATTTTTTATCTCATTTAAAACTTTGTACCTTGGCAGTTTAGAAATGTGGCAAGACTTTTATTGCCTGTTTCTTTCTACACAGATCTAGCTGTTGCATTGCAATAAATGTAAATATAAACGCTAACATACATGATTAAATAGCTTCATTTCACAATTTACGATAACGCAATCAAATAGATTAAACATCTTGTCTTACGTATTCTGATCTAATATTAGTAAATGACCACATCTTACATATAATTATACAGTGCGATTCACAAACTATTGAAGCGCGAGCTATTCATTTTACATGTTATGTAAAATGAATAGCTTTTGAACAATGTTTTAAAATGTATCTTAGACAAAACTCGTTGTATTCTTATCTTCTAGAGAAAGTATTATTTAAGATACACATATATAAAGTCAAATATGCAATGAAACTGGAAAAAGCAGACACTGAACTCCAAGGCTTCGATAGTTTCGGAATTTGGATACGTCCAGATGCAAAGAAGAAGTGAACTTATGAAGCATTATTAGCTACCAATCGTACCTACCTAATATTGTCCACAAAAATACAAAAAGAGTGCCACAGTTCATAACTACATGTAACTGTACTATATGCATATGTTGAGCTGTTTCATTTCATCTAAAAGTTGTGATGACCTTGACATTACTGCAGTGATTATGCCAAGTCTGTCATGAGTCAGACACCGAGACTTTGAGGTGAGATTTAACAGGATAATAACATACTTACAACATCATCAGCAACGTTATTAGCCTACACTTCATTTACATACTGTCTTATGAGATAATAATTTGTATGACATCAGATTAAAATTTGCATTTCGTTTTGAGGGGGACCTAATATTGATCCTTGTGGAACGCCACTTCTTAAAACTTTCCGTGTGCTTTAGAATATACAAAAAAATAGCTGTTCTCGAGTTTTGCTCCCAGCATATAAATCTTTCCTTATATAGATTATTATGTTAATAAACACATAGGTGTTAGAAATATGTGTACATATAAACAGACGGACATACAATACGTATAGACATGCAGACTAATGAAAATATATGTTTTTGTATTGGACTGAGCGGGAATCGAATCAGCGATCTCTGACTTAGCAGTTAAACAAATACTACGAGGACAAAACCGTCAGCTCAGCTACTAGCTAGTATATTATAATTACAGCATAATTATCGCTTATACTTATAATGATGTGGCGAAGTCATTAGTATTAAAAGGTCAGTCAAAAGCTACATGAATGCAATATCATTTATTGTACAGTAATTCTTAAGAATACCAGTAAATGGCTCTTCGTCACCCTGAGACGTATAGTGTAATAATTTAATTTGATAATTATAAATAAATATACCTATATATAAATTAACAATCAAGAGAACATGGTATAGGTACTTACATACCTTTGATTGCCTGACGTTTCGACAAGGTTCCACCGGCCGTGGTCACAGACTGACTGGCTCAGCGGTGCACGCCCGCCTTCTTCGAATCCGTGAGTTAGTAGGTTCCTCATCCACCCGCACATTTTCAATATTTTCTCACATACCACACTCACAGTGTCCCTATTCTGTAAACAAACTGTCTGGTGTCTATCCGACTGCGCAGAAAAGCGAGGCTGCATGTTTTCCATCACTGGATTCTATGTTGCAGATAATTTAAAACCAACTTCCCGATTGATATTTTTATGTTTCTTGACGTGACCTGTTTAAAAGTTAGTATAAATAAACAAAATTGAAAAGTATGTTTAATAATTTTAAAAAAGTTTATGATAAAATGCACAATATGAATAAATGCTATAGGTAGGTACGGTAATTGTATTCAAAAATATTTTTTTATTTAGTTTTATTTGATCTTTATGATTGTCTATCTTTCTGTCTATTCGTTGTTCAGTCAAGGCTAATTCCCAGGCAGGCAGGCAGATACTTGAATGTTATAAGGCTTATGTAACTTAAGTTAGTTAAATTTTAGGAAAGGAATCAGCTTCGAGCAGACACATTAAAAATTATATCTTAGTCTATTTGGACAAAGCTACGGGCAAAACTAGCAGTGGTGAATACATTGAATTCTTCAACATTTCAATAGACAAATAATTATAAACAGAAATAGTAACTTCACTACACAAAGCTGTCAATATTTTTCAACATGTATTATGTCCTTTTAATTATACTGCCAATACTGAACAGTTAAGTGGTAGTCGGGGTCACACACGGAGGGTTCCATAACATCGTATAAGGGATAAATAACTTCGTGCTTAGTGGTTGAGGGGTCGGTGTTAAGATGGAGAAGTCTCGGGTTCAAATCCTATCAATTATACTACAGGTGTGCGCCCAGCCCAGTGTACCTACTTCTAACTCAACAACTTAGCTTAGCTGAATGGCTTGTCTCGGAATACTTTTGTTCAAGTAATTTGTAAATTATTCAAGTAAGTATTAGAATATGTAAAATTATATTTTAATTAATAAAAGATTAACGAAATAAAAGATTAACTTGAAATAAATTTAAAAAAAAAGAAAGTTGACCCGGTCTTCTATGTATATTAATATTATTATAATAAAATTAACGGGATATTTACCATAATCCCGTTATCCAAATTGTCTATATTCCATTAATTTATTATACATATACTTTATTGTACACTAATCAAATTAAAGAATAAAAAAATCAATCAAATCGTTTATTCAGTTTAGGCACATAAAGAGCACATATGAAAGTCAAAATTGTACAGTCATGTCAAGAAATAGTTAAAATAATATTAAATAAAGTAAATAAATCCTTTGAAATTAATTCTTTCGCTGGTTCGGTTAGTTGGTTCTACTATAAGAATTATATTATCTCTCTGTGGTTCTACTGAGAAGGTACCAGCAAGAAACTCAGTGAACAATATTATCATTTCTTCTTTAAAACAATGTGGTTTTATTTAAAACAGATTTATATTGTGCGAGCTAGCAAAAAGATTAGGATGTGATGTGATTTTTATCATTGAGGTATTTCGTCTACTTTGTACCTAATATCCTTTTTTCATCAAACACTTTTTTACTTCTATTTTAAACTTATTTAGTGGCATATCAACCAGATCCTGAGAAATTTTACTATACACATTTTTACTGTTACCTACAAACGAATTACCAACGTTTTCTGAGTTGCTGAGAAAAAAAACGCAACAAAAATTATTATGTATGTATTGCTCGTTACATATTTCACCTAAAATGTGCTCAAAATGTGCTTTATACGCACAGTTCACTTTTTTGAATGTTTTTTGAAGATAGTACAGGGTGCTACGGCCGTGGACGAACTCAAATTAACCAAGTATAGATTATTACAAAACAATCCACGCGCACCAGGGCCTTTAATTTATCGCGAATTTGGTACAAAATATATGGAACGAGCAATATAAATGGCGGTCTAATGGCTAATGTCTCCATGCCAACATTTTTTTAAATAAACTTAACGAATTTGAGGAGTTTTCAGTATAGTCATCATCATATTTAACGAAGATACGTACACTCTTCTCGGAGTGACAGACATACAACTGACTCATTCTCGACTACGGATCCCTAAAAAGATACATGTGGAATTTACAGTATGTTAACAAACAGCCTTGAAGGTTCAATTGTGCATCTAAGTGACAGGCTATCTTATTAATACGTGGGACTTGGCCTTCAAATCGCTGGCTTATACAGCCTGGTATATATCTATGCATACAATTTTACATAAATCACGCCTTTGCCGATTCGTGGGTAGAAGTTCTGTATTCACTAGATAGTTATTTCATTAATTTGATGCAGGTGTGCACAAAATTTTCCGGACCAGCAAAAGAATAGTTTTCAAATGATTTATTACATACATACATATAATCACATCACATCCCGGAAGGGTTAGGCAGAGGTGAATTAATATCCATATTTCACCAATCTGTATTCGGTCCCACGTAATAGGGGGTGAGCCTATTGCCGAGCCTGAGTCTGGGCTGTACATATCTGTCTGATGTTAAAGTTAATCAGCCCTATCCCTTAGTCGCCTTGTACGACACCACATGGGAAGAGAAGGGGTGGCCCACATTCTATTCTGCCGGGAACCACGCGGCTCTAATAATAATAATAAACGATTTATTTACTATATTTAATACTAGCTGACCCGGCGAACTTCGTACCGCCAATATTTTTCTTCCCGCGTGGCGTCAGATCCCGTCCCCGCTACACCCTCTACTATATTAAACATGTATTGCACATATAAACCTTCGTCTTGAATCACTCTATCTAATTAAAAAACCGCATCAAGATCCGTCGCGTAGTTTTAAAGGTTTAAGCATACAAAGGGATATAGGGACAGAGAAAGCGACTTTGTTTTATACTATGTAGTGATTATGTGAACTATTTCTTGTCATCATTGTACAATTTTGACGTTCATATGTGCTCTTTATGTGCCTAAACTGAATAAACGAAATTGATTCTTTGATTCTTTGAATTTTAAGGTAGCGGTTAACCATTAGTTTTTTCCTTTACGATATAATTTTAAATAATTTTCTTGTAGCTATTGAAGTGAAAACTTCTTAAGCGGCGTTGGATGGGTAAAAAGTGTTAAACTTGCGTCAGGATCACTTAACCTTTGAAACGTAACCGACGACTGACGTCATACAACATTAGCTACAGACTGTCTATTTTGCAAGATATGATAAATAGCTTCGTAGCTTAGCGGTAAGCGCTACTGTAAGTCCTTATGGTTTCAGATAGTACCGGGTTCAAACCTGGCCTTCTAACACTTTTTGTGTTTTTTTTTGTAATTTATTACTTTTTGTGATTATTTTTTCTTTTTGTAATTTATTTCTTTTTGTGATTATTTTTTCTTTTTGTAATTTATTAATTTCTTCTGACAGAAAATTAGCAGAAAATTTGTGATAGGTTCTATGATTGGCGCTATATTATAGGTATGGTATGGTATGGTATGTTCTTTTTATCTTTTTCTATGTATATTACGAAGAAAGAAATAAAGAAAAAGTTTTCACTTCTGCTGGCACTCCCGGAGTGCAACATGTCTTTTTTTTAAGAAAACTAGCACAGTCAGCATCAGTTAGATCTTGATCTTAATTCCTTGGTTTCCCGCCCTTTCTGTTGAAGTATTGTTCTAATATTTGGTACACACCTTTAGTTCGGACAATAATACAATTTGAATCAATAAAACAGTTTGATTTGCTATTAATATCTTGGTTTTAAGATCATTTGAGACTTTATAGTTAATATTCCCCAGTCAGGACGTTAACACAGGATCTCTCGATCGTAAGACCAACTCCTTATTCACTAAGCTACCGAGGCTTTACGCTTTACACACATACATTATGGTAGTGGGCAGGTCAACAACTTTCCACTGGCCACGGTCCTGTTATTCACCTTTCTTCGCTTCTACTTTCATAATTATATTCATACATATCCACTGACTGCGCATACCCTTGCAAATTATTATTTAAGGTATAATTGAAAGACGACAGAAGCAGATGACGAGCTGTTGTCTCTACCTAGTTCAGAAAAAAAAGGTGTAAATATATATTTAATTGATAGTAACATGCATATATAATGTATCTGTTGTGGCTTTTTTTTTTACTTGCGGGAAATCCCCACGGATTCCCCCCTCTCTCTTCGGAGACGAAGGGGGAGGTTATGTCGGACTCGAACCGACTAAACCGCACGCCGTCTGTAGGTCGATGTGCTAGGCCGAAGGTGAGGTTGTCTCGTGTCATATCCCTCGCACCCCGGCTGACCCAGGGCCATTCCTCTCGGTCTGTCCCTTCCCGGGAGGGGGACCACGCGGTCCCCGATGTATCTGTTGTGGCAGCATTCAACTTTTATGTCAGCGGTTGCGGGTTTGGTATCGCTGAGAACAAATATTTGTATGCATGATTTACCTTTATCCGCATACAATAATCCTATGCATAATAATACAAGCTATGCTTTCTTTAAGTCTAGATCGCGCTATAGACCTACTTGTTTTTAAATATTATTTACAATGTACACAGTGAAATAAAAAACACGAAAATATGCATGAATTTGTTAGTATAACAACACATCAACAAATGTCATACGATGCTAAACAAACATCAAACAAGTATCGAATGCCTAACTTTTAATGCATGCCAACATTGCTGGCCCAAACATCCTTGACATTAAAATGTCAACATTCCAGCACTTTAATTCTAGTTTCGAATATTGTAAGTCGTCTTATTCGTTTTGTGATCAACTGTTGTTTCGATAAGTAATTTGCAGTAGACTTGCGCGTACGCAGCGGCTGCATTTCACACCGAACTGTTATAACTATATTATAGAAATGTTGATTAATATATTGATATGGGTGAGTTATTCCAATAAAAGATTATTCAAATTTTAAAATTATGCTTATATTAGTTAGATTAGAAGTTTTTTTAATACCCTCACATGTGATACATGAAGCTTGCAGTGGTTTATTATTTGAAAGATTCTAAACAGCTAGTGATGAAAATTACCAAACAATAGGAAAGCTTGTTACATAGTGTTGCTGAATTGTGTTCATTACTTCTAAAATGTTGCTTTCAATAATGCGACTACTGAGTTTTTCTCTGCACCACTTTTAGTTGAATTTCAGGGAAGGTTAATGGCAGTAAGCCCACCTATTTGTGTAATTATGCAAAAAAGAACCTACCCTTTAAATCACTATCAGTTATTAGTCTATGTTTTATGATTGGTGTATTGTGCCATGTTGTTTGTGGATCCCAAGTGAAAACGTCGAATGCGGCCGGGAACTACACTAAGAATGTGTTAACGATTTTACAAAATATTTCAAAGCTCCGGGGTCTGTAAATTGGAATATGTTAATCTACTTCTCTTACTGACAATACAGTACGGTGTGAATTCTGCCAACAACATAATAATTCTCAATTAACTTCACGCTACTAAATTTCTCAACAATTATGTCTGCCAGTGAAGTGTGTAATTTTTAAACAGATGATAGTTTGTCTCTCATGGAATGTGACCTTTTGAACGGTAATATCTATGTATTTATGTATGAAATGCGATCAACTCGTATCCATCTGTAAAAAATGGCGGACGATCAGATAAATAAGACGTTGCACATGCGATTACATACATAATGTATTTTCTAGGATATGTTTACAAATCTAACTTTTAACTCTCGTGTTCCATGAAATATAGTAATGTTAATAGAAATAGGCTACAGTATTGGTGATGATCCGTTGACTCAGCCTAACTAAACTGAAACCATGACATTTCATTATTTTTAATTCCTATAATGGGTTAAAATATAAAAATCCAAATATGGCAAAATTAATAACTTTTTAGATTCCTTATTTATTACATTTCAAATCAATCTTATTATGAATAGTACATGTGTAAACACAACGTGGAACGAGATAAATGCGATATTCTCTTGCACTCAATACATTTCCACTACGCGCCAGCGTCAAAGTGTACTGCGATTTTGTGTGGAGCGTTTTCGGGTGGTTCGTGAAATTGAATTTTCAAAATCAAATATCTTTAAAACTATTTGTCATAGGAATATTTCCCTTTAACAGTTCTTTATATTATTGCAAGATGTATATATTAGTAATAGCAATTTTGAGTTGCATTTTATGTTTACAGATTCCGAGGTAGCCTAGTGGTATGGGTAATGGACTGCTGAGACGAGGTCTCGGGTTCGATCCCAGGTTTTGCCATGGCACACACCAATGACTTTTCGATGCTTTTCGAAGTTATGTGCGTATTTATCGCAGGTTTATAAGTGCCCGGTTAATGGCAATAGACTCGCCACCTATTACATTGGGACCTAAACATAAACGGGTGAAATGTAGGTGCTAGCACCTCTGCCTACCCCTTGGAGCATATAGGCGTGGGTTTATGTTATGTTATGTGATTGAAGGCACTTGGTGTAATTTATTTTTATAGGCCAGTTTCGCCTTATGGCATTTTCAAAGGTTTACATTGATGTTTATGGACATTTGTAGTTTTAAACACTGCGTTGTTTTCAAAACATTTCTAGTCATAAAACTACGTTTTATTTTTTAATTACAAGTGTTCTCAATAAGAGTATTATTATTGATGAAATTATATAGACGCTCTTTTGGCATACTAATATCTAATATTGTACATTTGACAACAAAATAGAATAACTTTGTTAAACCATAGAGTGCTCTTTTTCCTATAATCATTCACCAAAATATCTACAGATATTTTAATGTGATTAAGTTGAAAAAAAAAAACAAAGAAAAGCTTCCGTTTTATTAGACAAGAAATTATACTTGGTATATTTAGCCACCTACTAAACAATGTTATTACTGCTTAAGTCAATTTAACACTCAAATACACCCACAGTACACCAACTAGTTTTAATAATAAATTCATTATAGTGTTAAATAACCAGTTGCATACCTTTGTATGACATATTATTAACAAACATACAGATTAAATATTCAAATTGTGGCTGCCACAGTTACATTTGAAAATATTTATGTATTCTGTGGTGTAGAAACCATTGTGCAAGATAGTGTAGGGACCCACTAGGTTGGGAATGAAGGTGCTCTGGCTACCATTTGTCATGCTTAGTGCTAGTTTATGGACTGTTTTTAAACAACTTTAACTAATATATGAATACTAATAATTTATTTATCAATGAATGAATACGGTGGCGTATGGAAATTCGAGTTAATCTTGCTTCAAATGCTGAATAATAAAAAAATACCTTTACTCATATTTCCAAATATAATATTTGGCTTCTCTGTTTGACTTGGCTATTCTCTGAAATAGCTTAGGGATTTGGGGTACTGTGCCCGTATCTAAGTTTTAGTCAATTTATTTTTTGCACTTGCATGTTAATTATAGGCGAAGTAAGTCGGAACGGGTCCAATACAAAATATATGAAGTATTTATCATAGGAGAGGTTTTACTACAATTTTTATACCCCTTTTGTCATGCGGAATTCCACCAGAATAGGTACTCTGCAGCCTTGATGGTTATTTCGAACTCGAACCGACTAAAACAACATATTCTGGAGTCTTCAGAGATATAAGCTAAGATAGTATAATATTGCCTCGCAGCCATATCCCTCGCGTTCGACGTGAAACGTCTCGGTATCGAGATGACTCTTTGCCTGTGATTTTTATAGCCCTCATCATAATATGGTAAGTGTGATCTTAAGCGTGACTGATGATCAGTCAGCTTGATCAAGTTGAGCCATTGTACCTAACTCACTGTCATTCATGACTGATATTTATGAGTTTTATTTGATTGAACAGCCAATACACGGAGCCACGGGCAATAGCTAGTCAGCACACTATCAAACAAGTATATTTTTTTAGTTAAACGGTTTTAAGTTCTACTGTCATTCGAACTAAAGATGTGCACAAAATATCAAATCAATTAGTCAATAGAAGGGGGAAAATTACCCAATAATCAAATCATTCAATTATTTTTAGCATAATATAACATCGTTATAACTTATTGACGTCAATTTTATTCTACTTAAACTATGTTTACCACCGCTTTGTGGAGAGAAAAGGCACAACCAAACATAACAACAACAAACTCAATAAACTGGCATACGAAAAAGTTACATCTCTTATTTCAGTTATTTCTTTTGCAAACGTATGTAATAATCCTCCTTTTTTACTTTTCCGCAGTCGGTTAAAAGTAAAATACTGTTACGTACTCACACTTGATCAGCTTTTTATATTTTTTAACCTATAATATTTTTGTCTAATCATCACCATCTAAATAAGATTGTATGCATATGTTATGTCACTATGATGTAATATGTAAATACACCGTAATAAATAGTAAGGGCTATGTCGGTTACAACATTGCTGCCTACGGTGAAGTAGGCATATTATTAAATAGAGATTAGAGGTTTCAGTTTAGTGTATCTTATAGAAAATCTCACGGCCCACTAAGAATTTTCAATTCAATTCAATTCAATTCATTTATTTCTTAACAAACATAATTCGTGTAGAATTAGGTATAACAGTATAAATACATGGCAATCAATAAAAATGACAAATATTTCGAGAATAATAAATACATGCAAATCAATAACAATGTAAAATATCAACCGTTAAATGTTAAAATTGATCAATAAAATAATAAAATAACAATATAATAATCAATTCCAAGTCATGTGATATTATTATTCACAAAACCAATCCATACTAATATTATAAATTAGAGTTACGCCACTACCAAGTGGTATCCGTTCAAATTCAAATTCATTTATTTCACGAAGCATAGGGTACAGAATAGATGTTATAAATAATATTAATCCAAGCAATGTTCCGCCAAAGGACAACACACACAAAATATTAAATGAAGTCATAAAATAGTTAAATACCTGCAGAATACAATAAGTTAATTAGATCAGAACATAATCACAAAAAAACAACAAAAAACATTATGTCAGAATAAACATGTTAAGTAAAAAAATTAAAATGTCAAAATATTAAACATAATTTGAGTCAACGTAAAAATTAAAATTGAAATTGATCGTTTAGGTACTCATTTACAGAATAAGTAGGCTTTGGTACATAGAAATTTAAATAAAAAAGAAATTAAATCCTAGAATATTTTTGCAATATGGATTTCCAACACATATAGAAGACAAATAAATACGTTTGACCATCATAACAATAATTGGTAAGTGATGGTGTGCTCCAGCGGGCGAGCGAGCGAGCTATACTTGGGAGTCTCTTTGAAGAACCATAATTATCGATATAGCTCGCAGAATAAGCAAGCTGAAGTAGCAGTGAGCTGGCTACTTAAATTGAAGGACCAATGGCATATTGGCGCAAATGAGTCCTAGAGTGGAGAGCACGAAAAGGCAAACGGTAGGTGAGACGCCAACTAGCCAGGTTGACTCACGACCCGAAAACGAGGTCAGAGGATTGGGAGCAATATCGCACATCGGAAGATGCTAATATCCAGCAGAGAACTGCAATAGGCTAATTGATGGTGTGCCAAGAATACTTTCTCAAGACTTAGACCACAGTTGTCGAGCAAAGGTTCCAATCCCCTCAGTATCCCTAGCACGAAAAATTATAGTAATCGTATGGTAATCGTATTGAGAGAATGGAGCATTGTGATTGGCCGCCTGCCTACTGTAAACCTGTGAGTATGTTAAGCCGACCAATCGTAATGTTCCGTTCTCTCAACATATTTATGACACGATTAGGATAGTTGTTGTGCTAGGGGTATAGTTGTCGGCTAGTTAACACCCTTTAATAAAAATCTTTTTTTTTATGTGCGGGATATCCCCACTGATACCCCTCCCCCTTCGGGAGCAGAAGGGGGAGGTTATGTCGGACTCGAACCGACTAAACCGCACGCCGTCTGTGGGTCGATGTGCTAGGCCGAAGGTGAGATTGGCTCGTGACATATTCCTCGCACCCCGGCTGACCCAGGGCCATTCCTCTCGGTCTGGCCTTCCTCGGGAGGAAGGGCCACGCGGTCCCCGACGCGCCCTCGGTATGGGGGGGGGGGGGGCACGCATCGTCCTACTATTACTATAACCTAATCATAACCAGATCGGCCATTACACCATAAGATACGTCACCAAAGAAAAATCAAAAGGTCACCTTCACGCCCTATCGACATACCGCACCGACAGCCGAGGTCGTCACTGTTCACCTCTGACATTCACTGCGACGGTGATTGATCTATTGTATGATTTGTGTGTTTGTTCATCGAGCATTTTATAACTATGTAACCTAATATTTCATGCTGTCAGTGTGTATTCTAGGTATTGTACCGTGTATGGGGGTCCCGCCAAAATTTTCGGGGTCTAAACTCACGGCCTCACGGCTGTACCAAACATCTGCTGATTATAGGTTTTTCTTTCGGAGTTAGGGGATGAGATGGCAGTCGCTTTCGTAAAAGCTAAGTTGAGTAAAATCAAGAAAGAATAAAAAGAACTCTTAACAATAAGCTTTAGGCATATAGATTAAATAACCGAAATTAAATCTATGGTGGGGAAATGAGTAGGATGAAGGTATTTTGGATACCCTTATCAAGTGACAAAAGAGTAAATTGAGATCGAGAGGTGATCGTGGATACGAATTGCGTCCTTTATCGCAAATACAAATATAATAGCTCTTTTATACATGTTTTGACATTTCTAACTATCAACTTAATACATAAAATGATCTTAGTACTTTTGAATTTTATTATTTATGAATGTTCTCTGTAATTGTACGCTTGTTTTTTTACACTTTTGTTGTTGTTTCTCCTCTATTCCCCAAATGTTTGCTGGGAAAAAACTCAATACTGAGTTAAGCTCGCCTTTGTACCTACATCAAAATGTAAATTATGCCTGTTACTGTACTATTCCCGAGGAGGGCCAGACCTAGAGGGATGGCACTGGGTCAGCCGGGGTGCGAGGGATATGTCGCATGAAAACCTCACCCTTGGCCTAGCACTACGACCCAGAGACGGCGTGCGGTTTAGTCGGTTCGAGTCCGACATAACCTCCCTCTCCGGCTCTGGAAGGGTGGGGTTCCGTGGGGATTTCCCGCACGTAAAAAAAAAACTGTACTATTTTATGTGTGTGTAAAATAAAGAATTAAGAATACTTGTTGACACGTTGCAATCGGGTATGTGCAGTCAACTTTTTCTTTGTACTTAAAGGTCATAGGTTCGGTCCCAGTAGGTGCGTTCTTACAATATGTTAATATCAATATTCTACATACCACATTCAGCTAACTCCACACGCGTGACTGCGTATTTCAATATTAGGCAATGCTCTGTCGTCTGAAGTACACTCGAGTTACTTGAGACTACTTTAGAATGTCGCATAGTGAATTATAAACTCACGACAGAACCGTACACCGGTTCACCCACTAGTGGAAGTGGGGAAAAGGTCAAGTATTGTGCCAAGTGTAAAGTATATATCACACGCTCGTAAATCCTAGGCAAGGTAAGCAGAGGTGTGGTAGAGTCCCAGAAAATACACTGATCAAATGAATTTTGTAATGATTTTTTTTAATTTAATGTCACTATTTCAGTCCGGGATAAGTAGAGAAAATAAATATGCTTCTATCAATTCACGAGCTCCCTTTACTGTCATTATACTATAATGCTAGACCGCCAGTTTCAAGCGTTTCTGACCTAAATTTCAACATATTATTAATTTAGTCAGTTCCATAAAGTTATTTCAATCATAAGACACCATGTTAGTAGGAGGTATGACATGACTATATTTTCGTCCAGTTGAGCAGTCCGACTGGGAAAGAACCTCCGCCCTACAGAATACCGCGGTCATAATAACCTCGTGTTATGTTTCCGATGGTGAGTAGGGTAGCCAAAGCTCACTGCAGAGTTTTTGTGCTGTCAGTGGGAAGACCAAATTAATGCTATTCCTGCTTTGTCTTCTACACCGACGGTACAGAAACTTTGTGTTCACAGGGTCGGCAGCGTGACTCCCCTGGCGTCCATAGACCACAGTAACCATTTTCCATCAGGGGAGGACCGTATGCTTGTCTGCTACCTCAGTGGTATAAAAAAAGTACTTTTCCATAGTATTTTTTAACCTGGTTGCTTTGGCCTCATGACATAACACTTTGGAAAAGTACAAATGTCTTATTCAATATATGTAACAAGTTCTACCAACTGCCATCAATCAACAGCATAAACAGTCCTATTTCAATCAATTCACGTAATTATAGATGCCTACCTGCTTCATGTGTAAAGATCAGAAGTCTCCGCACCTGTGTGTTTAACTCATTTGTCTGGACATTAAGTGATCGAGTGAAAGTCTATAAATGAATTGGTTAAGCCGTCTGTGTGGGAACCCTTGACGACAGGCGGACAAACACACTTTCCTTTTATTATGTTGTCATTTATAATGTCGTTACTAACAATATGGTATTATGGAATCAGAGTTTTATATCATTAATCTAAATTTTAATGTTATTTTGTACATTATAATTTACGTTTATTTATTACGTGGTATCATTAGAAAGGATACAGTTTTATTTATCTGGTACTACTTAGATTATGTTCCTACTAAGTATAAATAAATCAAAAATTATGTTACGTGATGTTGTTATTTAAAGAGATCGTTTTTGTTTTTCTGCAATTAAGTATTAATACATGTATTTGTACTTATTGATCTAATTGAAAGAGACCTCTTATCTACAACAAGAGGCATGCGATGCGGGTGAATTCCACCATGCATTTTAACTTTTAGTTTTAGTTTTTTACTATTGTGTATATATAGTAACTTTAGTAATTTTATTTTATTTGAAGTTAGTTAAAATATGGTAACACTTTCCATGTACAAATAAATAAAATTAAAAGATTTAAAATGTAACAAAAAATTTTTTTTTTCATTCAATTCGTAGTGACGTTTTCCGAGATAGTAACACTATACATACATGTGTTACCAGATTTAACAGTCTTCTTCTTCATACTAGTGTTTATCCTCTCCTCGGAGTCCGGGGTCCGCTTTTGCCAGTCTAACTACGGGTTTGACAGATTTAACAGTAGCTGTACCAAATCTAACAACACTTTCTCTCTTGTCTACAGATGTGACTCAGACCACACAGCTGAGATGCTGTACACTCATCTGCAAGCGCTGATAGAACGTCCAGAAAACCAGAAAAAGTTCGCGGACATAGAACGAAAACTTCAAATGAGAGGCGCTCTACCTTCATCCAAGAAACCTCCAGATTCTTCCCTGGGAAGTGAAGTTTCCCGGGAATCAGATTCCGGGAGCAATGAAGAGAGATGTGTCGCTAATTTATATGACAGCCTGGCTGCTGAATTGAAACAAAAGTTGTCTACAGGTAAAAAGGGATTAGGTTAGTTGTTTTGTTTTATTTTTTGTAGGTAGTCATGCTTCATGTGCAACGGTTATGGTATGTAGTACGCTTTATTTTTATTATTGTATGTAGTAGGTATAGTATTTGGTTGGCTAATATGTCTATAAGGTATCAAAGTGTGAGAAATGTAATTTAAGCGTTTGTTGTTAAAGTCATGTTGGCCTACAATATTTCATCAGCTTTATTGACAGTTTTAGTATTTAATGAAATTACTATAAAAGGTCATCGTATACAATAATAATATTTTTTAATATGTTTTTCCTTTATTCAGTTTAAGAATACATATAAATTACATTTTTAAATACATCTATAAAAAATATATTTACAAAAATATTTAATTTACTATTTTCCTTTTTATGATATTTGATTTTAACAATAGGTCCCTTACACTTTATAATGCACTTACAATAAGAGTCAAAATTGCACGATTTTTTAGCCAACTCCGTATTCACTGCTCAGTGGTTACAATATAAGTAATGCCGATGATGACATATTATATGTCATCATCGGCATCACTAGACATAATCAATCACTATGCATCTTATCTGAACAGATATGAATTTTAAGTCTATTTAGTCAAAAGCTTTTAGTATATTTAAATGTGTATAACGCATTGTGTTTTCATTTTCATTTATTAGCGTAATTAGGTTACCAATCTTATTACGATAAGATTTGAACTAGATAACTACTTAAAGCAGGAAATTGGGCCCAGGTTTCTAAAATGAAAGTTTTGAACGCAACATCATGCCCAAATCCTCATAGTTGATAATATTAACTATGGTTAATAGGAATGCCGGTTCATTAATAGTGTAATCATATTTTTCTTATTCATTAGCCAGGTCATAGTATTTATTTATTTTTTACGTAACAAATTAATTGCGACAAAAATAGAGAATTGCCGATCATATCACAAAGTTGATCGTGAAAAATATTAGAAGTTGCTCAATTATAAAAAGTGGAATTATATATAAATATATGTCAGGAGTTGCTCAATTATTATATAAATAGTGATGTTGTGTGCCAAGTATCATGTCACAATACGCTTCACTGGAGAATATTGAGTGATATAAGTATCTAATACTATTAACCCCGATGTTTGATAACGTAATAGATACTGCATATCTTAGATAATTGTTTTAGGATATTACATAGTGCTATCTAGATTCAAATGAAGTATAACTTGTAATGCAAGTTTTAAACATTTTCAACTACTGATGAAGTTTTCAGGTATTATTAAAATAAAATGCATGTAATAAATGTGTAAGGCATCGCCAAGATCGTCAAGTCAATCAATCTCATCTGCAGACTCTGTTTGGTGGATGAAACAGTGGTACTCCACACTTAAGATTGCCTTTGCAGTAGGAGCATCTCCTCCGCCCTACAGAATACCGCGGCCATAATAACCTCGTGTTGTGTGCCCGGCGGTGAGTAGGGTAGCCAGAGCTCACTGAAGAGGTTTTGTGCTGTCAGTGGGAAGACCAAAGGCTATGCCTGCTTTGTCTTTTACGCTGACAGTACAGAAACTCTCTGTGTTTACAGGGTCGGCAGCACGAGTGTGACTCCCTTGGAGTTGCACACGCCAATAGGCCACGATAACCACTTACAATCAGATGGGCCGTGTGCTTGTCTGCCACCTTAGTTGTATAAAAAAAAGCATCAGGACATGGGTGTCCTGGTGCTTTCTACCAGTGAAGCTTTTCTATCGTGGTTGGGAGACCAGTTGCTCCCATTAAAATCAAGTTAAACTAAATCTTATTAGGGCACCAGGGCAAGCTTGGATACAACCGGCATGGCGCTTGGATGATGGAGATAAATCCAAACTGAGCCTAGCTTAGGTACAGTCGACAAAGGAGATACAGTTGCACCTTTAAATGAGAAAGTGCAAACATATCTCTTCTGTCGACTGTACAAAATGGGTTTTAAACTATATATTCCAATACCTATTGTTATATCAGGCCCCCGATTCCTGTAATTTTATGACATAACATAACCACTGTCATACCACAGACATAATATAAAATATCATTAAATTTTAGACTTTAAATCTCGGTATTAAAGTCTAAAATTTAATGATATTTTATATTATGTCTGTGGTATGACCGAGATTTAAAGTCCAAAGTGAATAGAGAAAGATGTTGTAAATTTTTTTAATCATTCTACAAGATTGTCATTTAATTTTAGACTTTAATAGGAAAGTAGTAAAATTTAAAGTTAAATGACATTGGTTACAGTGTCAGCGGTACTGCAATGGTTTTGTCATGAAAAAAAAAGAAGAATCAGGGTCCAGGTAACATAAAATGTCACGCATATACATATTCGTACATATTATTTTGTGCTATATATTGCATTACTCTATTTTTAAATAAGTATTATAGAATATATGTAGCAATGGTGTTTAATAAATTGAGCTTCATGCTTCCTAAGCTTTTGTCATAATAGTTTAAAATTATATAACGTAAAGTGTTAAGAGAGGCGTCAGTATTATACTAGCTTTGATTCGAACCTGATACCTATTACCTTCACCCTTTTTTATATTTGGGTTGTCAAATTGACTGCACCTCGCCTCATGGTAAGCCATGCAGTCTAAAGAATAGTGACCACCGTTACAATACAAACCCACGAAACCTCACCTACGAATATTTTTAATGAACTGAATCCAGATTCTACCCACGGAAAATTTACAACAACACTTCCCCATCTACATAAATACCAACTTAATTATTCCCATAAAATCTACAGGAAAAAGTCCCATCCTGCTGCCTCCTCGAGACTACGACACCGTCCACCGCCAGAAGGGGAATCTAAACAACATTGACACGCGGCGCTGCCTGAACCAAAATATCGTAGGAGTGAACGCGAGGAGGAAGCTGGAGTCTTCGGGTGGGAGCTCCGGGATCGGGAGTGACTTGGCGCCGTCGCCGGAGAGGAATGAGTATCCGAGGCAGCATGATAATCATAGCACTAGTGGTAAGTAAATTACCCATATATTTACTAACCAGTTTTTGGCCGCGGCTTCGCCCGCGTAGATGTCGGTTATCGCAACCAAACATAGCATATGTCCTTTCTTAAGGTCTTATCTACCCCTATAACAAATTTCATCAAAATCGGTTCAGTGGTTTAGACGTGAAAGATGAATAGACAGACACACATACGCACACACTTTCCCATTCGTAATATTAACATAGTATGGATACATGTGTCCAAAAAGTAAAAAATAAATCATGTTGCTTAGGCCTTTAAATTTGATATACCTATCTAGTAATATTTTTATTCAATCATTGTCATGTCAGGGACCCCTAACTGGTAATCTAATCATAGTAGGAGGAGCAAGATCTAGGACACGACTGTATTTCCGTACAATTGAGCAGTCCAACTGGGGAAGTACCTTCGCCCTACAGAATACCGCGACCATAATAACCTCGTGTTTTGTTCTCGGCGTAGGGTAGCCAGAGCTCACTGGAGAGTTTTTGTGCTGTCAGTGGGAAGACCACTTTGTCTTCTACACTGACGGCACAAAAACAGTCTGTGTTAATAGGGCCGGCAGCGTGAGTGTGACTCCCCTGGTGTTGCACACGTCCATAGGCCACGGAAACCATTTTATAACAGGTGGACCGAGGGATTGTCTGCCAACTCAGTGGTACAAAAAAAAATGGGAACGATCCAAGGTCCCCAAGGACTCTCCTTCCAGAATTAGGCGATCAAACAGCAGTCACTTCCATAAAACTTTAACATTTGTGATGTATTTTGGTGAAATGCCAGCTTACCTGGAGAAGTATAGCTTTAAACCTTCATAACGACGTTAGTCAAAGTCCCTTATCCCTTAGTACTAAACTTGACGGCAATTAGCTAGTCTCCTATTACGTAACATCGGAAATCATAGTGAAATATGGGTGCTAATACACCTCTGCCTAACCCTTCGGGGGTTTATAGGCGTGAATATATGTATAGAGTATATATCACTTAGTAACTGACAACACGTGAATTACACCTCTAGTAACACAAACAAATATTAGCAACTCACGATCAATTTAATACCAGTTTACCAAAGTATTAGTAATAAACAATAAACAAAATATAACAGGGAGTGGCCCACATAACTAGAAGCCATTAAAAATATGATGTAATAAGTAGTTTAAATAAAAACAGTGTGCCAAACTAATAAATAACACTACACATCACTAGTGATTACCTAAATTACTATGTAAGTATTTTTTTCTAATATGATGTTCAAGAGGATTCCATCGTGCTTGAATTTAAAAAATATTTCCGCGTTCTAATAGTGATTAGTAAACAGTGCAAAAAACTAAAAACACGCAATAATGATTTAAGATAGGCAGCCACTAATGGTTTTCGTCACCGCGCACATTGCTTAATACTGGAGATTTTAGTCGGGATCCAAACATCCTTCATCTATTGATATAGAAAGAAAAGAAAGAAAATTGGTTTTTAATACGGATAAAAAAGAACATTAAAGGAAAATCGAAAAAAGATAAATAACAAAATCACCATGCCAAAATATCGGTAGACCTGCAGCAACTCAGGAGACGACCATGTCCGAACTCCAAAACGGTTCTTGTATAATCTATTCTCCATGGTTTTGCGGCAAAGATATTTTTATTGCTTATCTGTGGTCTCCGCCTGAGCAGATAACACGGCGCGTGTGACATGCACGTGACAAGATTGACATTAATGACATTTTCAACGTGTCATGTCCTACGTGGCCCTAGAATACGTGGTACGGTTATTTTTACCCGACTGCCAAGAAGGGTTATGTTTTTCGCGCGTATCTTATTTATGTTTGTATGTGTGTATGTTTGTAATATTCTTTGGCGCCAAAAAGTACGTGGTAAAAAAAATCTCTGAAATTCATCGAGCGGGGTATCAAAATGAAGGGAATTAAAAAAAGATTACCAAAATATATGTACATACATACATACATAATCACGCCTTTATCCCCGGAGGGTTAGGTAGAGGTGAATTAAAACCCACATTTCAACAATCTGTATTCGGTCCTCGTAATAGGGGGTGAGCCTATTGCCGTATTCCGGGCACTATTGTTGACTCGAGCCATGCATCTGAGGCTGAGTCTGGGCTGTACCTATCATATCTGTCTGATGATAAAGTTATTTAGCCCTATCCCTTAGTCGCCTTGTACGACACCACATGGGAAGAGGAGGGGTGGCCCAAATTCTACTTTGCCAAAAATATAAACACCTTACTAAAATCATTACTAAAAGTATAAAATAAAATAAATTATTAAAAATAAAAAACCCCGACTGACGCTAAAAAGATCGAAACAAGCTTTATAGCAGGCCAGATGAAAATTAATGGGTACCGCTTGCTATAAAGCTTGTTTTGATCTTTTCAGTACCAGTCAGTGTCAGTCGGGTCTTATTATTTTTAACTGTCATACTATTACTGGGCCATAATTATGTGAGTTCAATTGGTTACCCATTAATCTAACGACGCTTATAGATAAGTATATATATATATATTGTTTTTGGACTTTTATTTATGGGGCGTGTATTCAGACCAGTGTGTTCTCAGACCAACACTGGTACCCTAAGGTGGAATTTTAGTAGGATTTAACATGCAATTATTCCGAATTTTAGATTCCAGGAAACTATCGATTCCGTTTAAAGCCATATTATATCATTAAGTACATCTTCCAATACATTTTGTGATTGCAACTCTTCGATCTTTTTGTTTATAACAATTGGACCGAAACAATGGGTAACGTATCATGTTCTATAATTTAGTTAATGACTAGTTGATGGTATTTCCTTGCTTGTACGTGGAAGAGGCTCCCATCATTCATGGTGAGAAATAATTATAGGTTATGGTGTTAAACCGTATTAATTAAGTAATTATCTTTGTCTCAGTTTGAGAACGGTTAGTATATTAATGTGTGCATCCCTGGTGCAAGCAGTACCCTTAGCACGAACAACTGTAGTTATAAAATGGTAAATGTATGGAGAGAATAGAGCAATGTGATTGGCCGCCTGCCTACTGTGAGCCTGTGTGTATGCGATGCCGGCCAATTACAATGCTCTCAGTACGTTTATGAAACGAATACGATAGTTGTTCGTGCTAGGGGTACAGAGTTCTGTATTAACCTCTCAATTTTGAGTAGGTTCTCTCTATTTTGAACCTTTTTCCAACTTGGTTGAGCTCGGTGACTTCGATATTTTTCGTAAAGTGACTGCTTTCCGACTTCTATGATCCATTCGCGATATCGAAGTTCTATTAGTCAGATCGCTTGTCAATTTTAGAGGGCTACAACTACCCGTAACGAATGCCACAGATATTCGTGTAGTGGTGATTGGGACCGACGTGTCTGGGCTTTATCATCATATATATATCATATCATCTAAATCATAACTGGCCTGTTTAACCTTGCAAGGCATTAAACTACTCGTTACCCTTACCACTAACCCAGAAGCATCTTAAAAGTAAGACTAAAACATTTACCAACTAAGGAGACTCGTACAACGAAAAGGTCGCACCGTACATAACCAAACTAATTTGTTATAAAACAACAATAACATTAAAATCAATCATACCACGGAAATAAATAAATATTACAGTTATTGAATAACAAAAAAATATTTGTTATACAACCTTCGTGAAGGTTCTATATCTCATTATGTATGTATGTACGTGTGAAACAGACATTTTGAACAAGATGGCGAAAATTAACACATTCGATCGTGAGTGGGACATTAGAATAGTATGTGCTAAAATTATTGTTTTATGATAAACTATTGAATGATATTACGTGATTGGTAGTGGGTTTGAACCACGGAATACAAGAGGACAAGGTTCAAAACGCGTATTTCAATTCGATTAGAAAAAAAAGACAGGTTGCACTCCGGGAGTGCCGGCAGAAGTGAAAACATTTTCTTTCTTTCTTTCTTCGTTATATACATAGAAAAAGATAAAAAGACCATACCATACCATACCATACCTATAATATAGGGCCAATCATAGAACCTATCACTAATTTTCTGCTAATTTTCTGTCAGAAGAAATTAATAAATTACAAAAAGAAAAAATAATCACAAAAGTAATAAATTACAAAAAGAAAAATAATCACAAAAAGGATATAAATTACAAAAAGAAAAAATAATCACAAAAAGTAATAAATTACAAAAAGAAAAAATAATCACGAAAAGTGTCATAAGGCCAGGTTTGAACCCGGTACTATCTGAAACCATAAGGACTTAAAGTCGACTACAATGCTATTTATCGTATCTTGCAAAATAGACAGTCCATAGCTTATGTTGTATGACGTCAGTCCTCGGTTACGGTCCAAAGGTCAAGCGATCCTGACGCAAGTTTAACACTTTTCACCCATCCAACGCCGCTAAAGAAGTTTTCACTTCAAAAACCTTAGAAACACCATGATATTTTGTACGATTTATCAAAACAAGCCTAAACTACTTCATACATATATTCACGCCTGTAAATTCCCGAAGGCGTAGACAGAGATGTGTTAACGTCCACCTGAAAGCTAACCTAACCTTCTGAATCAATAACATAGTGTGATTCGTCTTCTATTTGACTTTAAAAACTTCGTCGCTTTGGCTCCGGAGGACTCCATACCACAGATTACTTAATAAAAACATACATAATAATTCTGGGAAATATTACGCTAGGGTTCTAGAATGTGGATAAACATGCTTGGATACTTTTTGTAAATAAATATGTAACTAAATGTACATAGAAGCACGAATACAATCGAATCAAGACCGCCATCTCTGATTTCACAGTTGAACGGTCTATTGCTTAGACACAGAGTTCGTCATTATACTTGTTAGAACTTCGATATTGCCGATGGATTGTGGAGGTCAAATGACAGTCGCTTTAATGAAAATATAAAAGGCCAGCTGCAACGCTATTAAACTGAGAAAAGGTGGACCCGGACTCAGCGGTGAAAGCTTCAAATGCGACCGGGATTACGGCAGGGATGATACCAATGAACCCCTATCTAAAACCCCGGTTCCCTATAACATTATACCGAAGATGTGAAGAAGAGGTTAGGACACGGCGGTATTCCCGCCCAACTGAGCAGTCCGACTGGGCAAATACCTCCCGCCCTATAGAATACCGCGGCCATATTAACCTCGTGTTGTGTTCCCGGCGGTGAGTAGGGTAGCCAGAACTCACTGGAGAGTTTTTGTGCTGTCAGTCGGAAAACCAAAGGCTATTCCCGCTTTGTCTTTTATACTGACGGCACAGAAACTCTCTGTGTTTACAGGGTCGGCAGCATAAGTGTGACTCTCCTAGTGTTGCACACGACCAGGTCACGGTAACCACTTTTCATCAGGTGGACCATGTGCTTGTCTGCCACATCAGTAGTATGAAAAAAATGTTTTATTATCCTCTGTCGACTCCTAGGATACATAACCGTTAATATATACGTACGGATATATAATTGCTAACACAGTAGTTTAAAAAGCCATTAAAACTAATATGTTGCAAGTCTTCATAATTATTTGAGAATATTAAAAAAATGTCGTCTGTTATGTGTACGGTGACGCAAATATGTCAGGTCACGGTGGATGATATCACCATTATAATGCGGGTATGTCGTGCGGCAGTTGCTAAGGAATTGGTTGCGATCGCCACTCTTGCGCATGTGGCAAGATATCGTGTTCCCGTGGCTCTTGGGTGCGAAGCGTTTGGCCCAGAAGCTTAGTTACTTCGCAACAGTCTTGCGAATGATGTTATTATATCTATATCAAAATAAATGTGTAACATGTTTTGCTGTGAAATCTAGTTTAAGTGATCGTAAATTATATAGAGAAAGAACATGTTGTATTGAAAAAAAAGGCAGGTTAGGAGCATTCCAAACCAGAGGGTTTCCTTGAAAGATTTGATGACAAAAGAGAAAACTCGGATAGTTAATAAGAATAGAAGATAGGCTGTTGTTTCTTCCTAACTAATAATATCAGTTACTAACATTATTTAATAAAATAATTGAATTAAAGAAATATACACTTTGCAAGAAATCTGTTCTATATAAGTCTTCAGGCTTTCACGGCCAGCGTTGCATGTAGAATATACTGCTTCTCGAGGCAAGGTCTCCGAACTCGTCGTCGCCCGGTCCTGCGCCACTGAAGATTGCGACCGCAGTGATCGACGAAACGTCTGGAACGCAAGTTTCGAATGGACCTCGGCCAAACAGCCCGGAAGCAGTATATTCTAAATCTGTTCTATAGTTTCAAAGCATAATTCAGTCATACTAACCTCTTGACAGCCAATATCATACTTCAGTTGAACTTTAACAGCTATAGTCTTTATACAAAACAATACAAAAGCAACCAAGGCACATAGCCTACATATAGTTCAAGACCACACGCCTTCAAGGCTCCCATCAACCATTGCACTGTCTGAGAATCATTCGACACTTCACACTTTGATAACCTACAAACGCTGACAAGGAAATTACTACTTTACATTTAGAAGATAGGGTTGTATTTTGAATGGAATAGAGGTGTGATTGAATATAGCAATGATTTATATCGACAATGATGGAATTTTTGAATAAACAGATGGTTTGTTCTCGTGATGACGCGCTGGTGAAACCGCGAGGTCCCAGGTTGGATTGTTATAATCAGGCTCTTTTGAAGGTCAAATAGATGATCTTTGCACCGTCAACTGTTACTTTTTTCGTACATTAGATATCTGTGTTTCGAACCGTCAAGGTCTATTTTTAATCTTAAACTACGGGATACTTTTTACAGAATTTACATGTTATTTATTGCGTAGATATTTTTTTTGTTGTTCACGTTCTCAACTTACTTGAACTTCGAACTTCAACAAACTCAAAGGTTTTTTTTTACATGCGGGAAATCCCCACGGATACCCCCCATCCGGAGTCGGAGAAGGGGGGTTATGTCGGACTCGAACTGAGTAAATCGTACGCCGTCTGTGGGTCGTAGTGCTAGGCCGAAGGTGAGGATGTCTCGCGACATATCCCTCGCACCCCGGCTGACCCAGGGCCATTCCTCTCGGCTGGCCCTCCTCGGGAGGGGGGACCACGTGGTCCCCGACTCGCCCTCGGTATGGGGGGGGGGAATCTCATGAAAAAGGAATAGTATTCACGTAGATAAAGCCACGGGAAGCAACCAACATAAAAGTCTTTATTAATATTATAGGAGGAAGACCGAATTTAGTGTGTAAAAAAATAGGAAACATAACATAACATAAACTCACGCCTATATCCCCGAAGGGGTAGGTAGAGGTACTAGCACCCACATTTCGCCAGTTTATGTTTAGGTTCCAATGTAATAGGTGGCGAGCCTATTGCCATTAACCGGGCACTTATAAACCTGCGATAAATACACATATAACTTCGAAAAGCATCGAAAAGTCATTGGTGTGTGCCATGGAAAACCTGGGATCGAACCCGAGACCTCGTCTCAGCAGTCCATTACCTATACCATTAGGCTACCGCGGTCTAAAAAAACGTATCGTTCCTAATCAAACCTACCATAAGAACCTTATCAAACTGGCCTCAAAACCAAAGAATGGTAAACTTTTCCCATGCCTTCAAAGGGTTCCTTCCCACGCCTCACCATAGGAAGACAATAGTGCGGTAAGAAGACAACGCAGTTTTCCCAAAGTGGAAAAAATGGCGATTGTCTGGAATAAAGTTTTCAATGGACGACCTTCGTTTCTTGCTATAGTCCTTTGTTTATAGTTATTTAGTTAAATTCTGATGTACCTAGATGCAACTATGATATAATGGCTATGGCATTGGGAAACTTATTGTGCAAATATATCTTATTATTGTTAACTGGCTGACCTGCCTCGACTATGGGTCAGCCGGGGTGCGAGGGATATGTCGCATGACAACCTCACCTTCGGCCTAGCATACGACCCAGAGACGGCGTGTTGTTTAGTCGGTTCGAGTCCGACATAACCTCTCCCTCCGGCTCCGGAGGGGTGGGTATCCGTGGGGATTTCCCGCACGTAAAAAAAAAAAAAAATAAACCTGCCTCGGCTTCGCCCGTGGCATACTTCAACCCCGTAGCACCCCTTAGCCATTATGCGTCACTCACTTGAAGTTTATTATATGGTATTAAAGTTCTTAAGTATTATTACGAATCGTTTGTAGGGGAGTATAGAAAAATGTTGTTTTCAGACTATTTCTGGCAATCTTTAATTTTTTTCTTTGCCGAAGAACCATCCTCATCCAAAATAGCTTAATCGGTTTAGCTGTTCTCGAGATTTGCGCTTAGCAACACATTCAGCGATTCATTTTCATATTATAGATAGATCATCCTTATTGATCCTGGTCTAACTGCAATGCTTCGATATCGCCATTGGGTTGTAGAGGGCGCTTCACGGATAATTTCGAAGTTTAGCCAAACATGCAGTTATACTGGATAAAGCGGACCGGGATGCGACCGGAATAGCACTAGGATGAAGAAAAATCATCCTTATTATCCCCTAGTAAAGCTAGGTCAGTCAAAACTTGTGCAACAAGTTACTATTTCTCTTGATTTGATTTCTTGGCTTTTGCGGGAAACCCAATCCTGAGTCTTTTCTCTTATAACCAAATAATTATCAAGTACATAAACAATCAGTTAGGTTGACGTGAACTCCGGAGATTTTAGTGGACCATCACATATTTCGTCGCTTTACGTGAAAAAATACCGGTTGGGACGTTATTTACTTCAACTTCTTTTAAATGGCCTCTGCAGCAAATCGTCGCAATTTTGCCAATGTCAAGTTAAATTAGTTATAATATTATTAATGGCGAGATGCCAATGTCGAGTGTACCAGAGCCACGTTAGCCACGCCAGTAAATTTGTTTCCATGTTTCCGCCCCCCAACGAGATTCAGGTGTGCGATATGGACGTGTGGTTGGATTTTAGGGGGTCGCGTTATTCACAGTGGATCCACAAACGGGTATTTTCCTGTAGAAAAATAAATCATAAAGAAAGAAAGAAAAAATGAAAATTCATTTATTAAACACACACATATAAAAGAATTACAAAGGAAACAGAGCTGCAAGTAAACCTTTAAATTACTAAACATAAAGAAGTCTATTTTTAATTAATTAACATAACAATGGTTTTAAAACTACATTTCTAAATAATAATAAAATAATTATAACTGAACTTATTAAATTAAGAATAGTCAAAGAGTGAAAATAGTAGCGTCGGTTCGTTTTTAATTTTTCTTATTTATTTTTTCAGTTCGTATTTTATCTTTCTTAATTATTTTAATCATCCTCCCAACCTTTAATAGTAAATGATTTGACTATTAAATATTATGACGTCACAAATGAATTTTTATACAATATTCCTTACAGCTTACCGTTTTGACGTTTAGTTAAAAGTACCTAATTTGACTAGTCAGTCAAATACACAATTTCTCAAACGTCACCGTGACGTGCGTAGCGATGACGCGGTTTCTATGATTTTTGATGACCAAAAGTTCTCTACGAAAACTGGAGAGTCCGCCTAAAAAAAGTTTCACTTTATAAATTCGCAATAGTGAAATATGCATTTCGAAAAATAACGTGGTGAATTATGGAAACATAATGTGATATGTGATACTTTCGCGCCATTCTGTACCATAGTATAACTTTACCGTATTAATGTAAATTCTGACCTTCGAGGTGACACCTTGTGGCCCACATGTTAACATAGTTTCATTTCATTTCTTTTATTTCATTATTCAATATATTTCGATTAGAAATGTGGGTTACGAATATAAATTTGACGCGCCTTGTAAAATCAGAGAAATTCTTAGATTTCGACGACCGAATATTGACCACAGTGTTATACCCGAAGAGGGCCAGCTCTAAAGAGATGGCCCAGGTTCCGCCTACATAAGGCGGGGGAAGGGGACGGGGTCCAGTAAGGAGGGGGAGTAAGTATCTGTGTGGATTTTGAGCGCGTTCAAAAAACCACAGCGTTGTCCGTTGCCATATACAGGTCTTCGAAAGTACAGTTGGAGGGGTACAGTGGACAAAATAGCAAATACGCCATGAAATAGGAAGGGGTGCCTCAATCGCAGGGTAATTACGACTGGCCTAAGGATTTTTTGGGCTATTGACTGTATTAAGAAGAAAAAAATAATATTAGGAGTGCGAATCCTGACTCGAGAGTGCATTTTTGGCTATCACTGTGATGATGTGGCTGCACCAAGATCCACGAAGCTCAAGATAACCAACCTCACCTGCTGATTGGTAACGAGGCTCTGGTGCAGAAGATTGTAGGGTATGCAAGGATCACAGAAATACATTAGGGTAAAACGGCCATACGCAGTTTACATCTTCGTGTCGCGCGTGACGACTTTTTCACTGTAAATAAATACTCACAAGAGCTAAGACATACCTTCTTTTTTCAAATTTACTTTTCTATTTTTATCCTACAGTTGGAATTAGCACAATATGGCATATTCACGGTATTTTTAACGATGTTATTACAAGCTAGTCTTAACAGTACCGAGTAAGTTTTGATTTCATGGGGCAGAAATTTACCAAAAAATTGCCACACTTTTCCTCCTCCCATGGCCGTTCTATCCTAATATATTTCTGTGGTAGGGACACTGTAGGGTAATATTTATATAAAGGAAGATAGAGAGAGCGGATCCTGGGCTTCAAATACAAGCTTTGGATGCAACTGGGATTAGCACTCAGATAAAGAAGAAAGAAGGAAACGGGAAGGTTGTAACTTTATTATGACTTGATGGTAAAAAATATTTGACACTGAACGGGATACGAACCCACGACTTCTGACTTAGCAGTCGTACGCTCTCAACGTGGTAAATCTTCACAAAAAAGCATAGTTAAAAAGCCTTCTCAAATAGTTAAAAATTACTATATATTGAAAAATATATGTCAGTAGAATACGTTAATGACTCATTCATTGAGTGCTAAAAACTTTTAAGAGGTTTATGTGAATTAAGCATTAGAGATAATTATCTTATTAAATGAAAAGTGAAAAGTAAAGAAAGTAGAAATGGTTATTGTTCTCGGTTCAAGTCTCGAGGTCGCCGATTCACACTTTAGACTCATATTTACCCACTATAATATTATCTGTGGCACCTTCCTTTCATTCTAATCACTTCACTTAAACCACAGCCCAAACTTATAATCAAATATTGTGGATAATGCACCTCTACCTTTATTTATGTTATTCAAAATTTGAAATTGGATTTGTATTGGATTTGTATCACGACATTCGGTCAGTTATATAATACGGATCGGTGATGAAAACTGCCTATTAAAATATAAAGTTTTAAAAGTGAAATTGAAGTATGATTTGACCTGCTGTTAATATGATGTCTGATGTCTGACTGTCTGCTGGTACTGATATGGACAGATATCAAGTATATTCTATCTATCTATATAATAATATTAGATACTATATAATTGTAAAGTGGTAATAGCTGTAAATTGAAGATATTATAAAAACTTGGGTAATGTTAATTATAACGATACCAAACACGAAAATATGTTTTGGAATTCTTGTCTGTTTCTCCGCTGTGCACACTCTATTTATTCGCGATGGATGCGAAATCTACTGAATGAATTTTGATGCAGTTTTTTTTAAGTCTTGTTCAGGCTTAAAATCTGACGTTTGTTTAATCGCAATTGGTAGAGTAAAACCGTAGATACGAGCAAAAGTCATGTTAACTGATATCCAATCAATCAATTAATTACCCTACTGCAGTCCCCTGCACTGGGCCATAGGCCTCTCCCAATGTGAACCATTTTAAAAGGCTAGTCAAGTATTATAAACTAGTTTTCGTCTCATACTTTCGATTCCTATTCCACATTTCAGCGGCTTGACGTGAAATCAGTTTTGACAAATATTTATTAATCAGCTCAACTGGAAATATTCACGGTTAATATAGAAAACCTGACAGGTTACCTGTCAAATTGTTGTGCTCTGCATTTATTAGGGGCTGAACGGAACTAATACCTTCTTCCTTTTCTATAGGATATCTTACATCAATGATTATTCCACACCTGGTCTGCAGGTCACTACTCGACATATGCCTATCCTAATAGGAATGTTTCCACGCTGACCATATTGGCATTTATTGACATTTTATTTCGAGTTTTCCTTCTCTCACAGTGATTTTGTGTGCGTATTTTTAAGTTATTCGTATCTTACGACACCCTTCGGTTGAAATGGGGTGATAATAATAATGAATTCTTTCTTCGTCCCTACGGGGATAGATTGATTATAAAAATAATTGATTCCAGTGACAACATTTTATTTTGTTTAGATTAATGATTATCTCAATCCCATACATTACTAAAGGGTTCCACTGGCGAATAAAATGTAACTTTATCTAAAGGTACTCCAAATCCACTAATCGAACCAATCCAGCCGGATATCGATCTAAATTTGTAAAACTAATCGCAAATCCTTCAAGCTATCGACAGTATCTACGAATATCTAAATAGTTTCACCTTCGCAGCAAGCCGTCGTGCATAGCAATGGCGACCTCCATTGCAAATCACACAAGTCTTAATGAATAATGAATCATTTGCCCTTAATGACTGCGGCAGATGAGCCAGACACGCGTGACATCCGGGGCCACTGACTTAAGTTGTCAGTTACTCCATAGGAACGGAAAGACCTCGATGTGCAAAGCGTGCAAAAAGTGTATTCCCTTTTTCTGGACCTGAGTTCCTTCCGTACCTTCGATAGCCCTGGATCAGCCGCTGTGTGAAGGATATGCTATAGGCTACCCCACTCTCGGCAACTGATGGCCGCTGACTCCAACAGGGGGTATCCGTGGGGGTATCACGTTAAATAAGGACCCGATCAAGACCTACGGGGACAAGGCAACCTCACTTGAATGACAGTAGGTACACTTGTTGATTGAGAGGCAGGTTGAGGGAGAGGTCTTGTATAAGCTTTACCTTTGGGGCTTGAGAGCACCCAACAAAATAATATATCTGTCTATAATGCTTTATGGCATTCTACTAAATTGTGACGTCACCTAAATAAGAAAGACATTAGTTTAGCTACAATCTGGCTCCAGATTCTGCTAATTTTATGACATAACAAAACCACTGTCATACCGCTAACATTGCAGAAAATGTCATTAAATTTTAGACTTTACGGCTGAGTTTTAAAGTCCTAAATGAAAAGAGAAAGAGTTTATAAAAAATTTCATTCACTCTACAAGATTGTCTTAAATTTTAGACTTCAATAGCATAGAGGTAAAGTCTAAAGTTAAATGGCATTGGTTACAGTGTCTGTGGTACCGCAGAGATTCTACCATGAAAAAATAATAGCACAATCAGGGCCCTGTGGGTTGCCATGAAATATTCGAAACTTAGGATATGCACGAAACACAATAGAAAGTCGTAGGGTTCAGCCATATATGTACCATGATGTACCTACATAATTTCGGTTTTCTTACGGGTTCAGCCGAAGCGAAGTGTTACCGTATTCGAATTCAATTTCAGAATAAATGTGTTCCATGAAACCGATTACCCGGAATTTCGATCCGGAACTGCGGATGTTTCATGTAAGTAATTTCGGTTTTCTTACGGGTGCAGCCAAAGCGAAGCGTTACCGTATTTTCTATAGATGAATTCAATTTCGGAATAAATGTGTTCCATGGAACCGATTACCCGGAACTTCGATCCGGAACTGCGGATGTTTCATGTCAGGCCTACTTTTCTCAATAACTGTTATTATTGAGGTGTGAAGTCATTATAGATTACGCGAACACAAACCATCTAATCTAATAGCTGGCTTATTAAAAGTTACTTTCCAAGACATTCCATAATTATTTTCGACAGCCTAATGTGAAAATTGATTTTAGCTCAAGTTTTAAAGCGTTATTATCACTACATAGTATAAAACAAAGTCGTTTTCTCTGTCCCTATATCCCTTTGTATGCTTAAATCTTTAAAACTACGCAACGGATTTTGATGCGGTTTTTTTAAAAGATAGAGTGATTGAAGAGAAAGGCTTATATGTATAATACATGCTTAATATAGTAGATGATGCAGCGGGAACAGGATCTGACATCACGCGGGTGAAACAAAATTGGCGGTACGAAGTTCGCCGGATCAACTGGTCTACTTATAATTTGAGTTGAAATCACTAATTGCAGTAATATTGTTAGAACTGTCAAATAACCTATTATGTATGACATCTTCACCTAGTTTCGTACCCGCTGGAGTGGAAGATGATTTGTAAGAAAATCACCAAAACTGCGCGAGCTATTAAGTGTTGCATGATGTCGATGTTTTGTACCCGTCCATCTTGTAAGTGCTACTTGTCAGTAATGTCAGCATTAGAATAAATGATGCGCGGTTTTTTAAATTAAATGATGCTGATACGAGTATTGATGACATAGACATATTATACGTAGAAATTTGATGGTACAAATTTGTCACAAATTTCAGCCGGGTGGGTCCACTGTGTGCGATTGCGAAAAACCCTCTATAGTAATTCTATCTCGGTTGGATTGCGTTCAAGGGTCACCAAGTGCATAGCCGGGCAGGGGGGATTGTAGTCGTAGCACTAGTGGGACCGGTAAATGTCACGCGGTGCGCAGACGACAATCCTCTTTTGATGAGGCCGTCAAGCTGAGTGCTGCAATGGTGACCCTCTTTCCTGCGACTTTGCCCTAAACTTACCATCAGGCGAGGTGAAGTAATATTGGCCTATATATATATATATATTCTATATATATATATAAACATCAGTGGATCAGAATAGTGTGCTATATTTAAGCAAAAAATTACATGGACCACCATATGGTAAGCCAAGTACTGAGTGTGAGATATTCGATCCTTTCCCGGCGTCCAACTGCACAGACCACTTGGGTAGAACGCGGTATTCGTTTTTAATTCACATTTATCCACCAGAGAAATAATCATCATCATCATTGTATTAGTCCCGGTCAGATCCGAACCCATCACCTGCAAGGATAATTACCTATACCGAATATGATAGATGATTGAATTATGTGTTTACCTAGTGGTTATTAATCACATCATTTTGCTATCAATTAGTCAACATACATCCTTACAAATTTATTTATGGCTTCATAACGTCAATAAAGTAAATAATAAGTGTAATCAAATATTATAAAATTATTCAAATGGCAACACTTTTTTTAAAAAGGCTCTGATAAAATTAATTATTACTAAAAAAATATTTCATGTTTTCAACTTTTATTGTCCTGTGTCCATTTTTATTTGATTACGTACAAATACTGTTGTGACGGCATTTAATTGTAACTTTTTACGTGCGTTTACATTACGCTTTTATATCATTTAATTAGTTAAAATTAAATTAAATTTATTACTGAAAACACGTGCTTAAAATTTTATGAAAATTAAAGGCACTAGAGAATTCAGTGGAAGAGGAACAATAAAACTTTAATACTGCTCGGTACTCGTATTATACTCGTACGTAACGTTCCCTTCAGCCAATAACTTTTAAATTTCGTATAAATTTATAATTTGGAATAAACTTTGAATTTTTGATATTCGAAATTGAAACTCACTTAGTAATTTGACTATTTTCTACGTGCCGTTCCAGATTCAAAATTCATGCTTGTCCAATAGTACCTATAAACAAAAGTCATTGTTTATTGCAACAAAATTTCAAAATTAATTAATATGTTGAACTAATCACTGATTGAAGCTACAATGATTAAAATAAACACGCAGTTGGCACACCACGCGAAAAAATTACAACAGTTCTTAATCTCCGTGTACATTTAGCAAAAAAATAACCAACGATTCACAGGCAAATTAATTGCAATTTCGCAAATATTTCACAAAACAAAAGTTTATTAATCTTAGAACAAACAATACAAATGAAAAACGTTTTTTTTTCTCATAAAGCACAGGGGGAATGAGAGCAATAGTCTTTAACAATGAAACTATACGTCATGTCGTTGCTGGGGTCTCAAACAATTTGCGCGCGCTTTTGTCCAAGATGGCGCTGATATCGGTAATAAGGCTTCGTGGGAAATATAAGACTGTAAATTTTGTTTATACCTCGGGTCGGGACCTAAAATGTGCTTTACGCATGCAGTACAAATTTCTTGGATGTCTTAGATATATTGGATTGATGATACAGCGGTGAACGAGCTCAAACTCACCAAACATCGATTTATGATATGACAATAATCTGATAAGGTCTAAGATTTGTGTCTTGAGGTATTTAACGTTGCATCACGCATTAGGAGACTACTTCTTTAGCTCTTTAACTGTGTACTAGGTATTTTTTATATTTATTAATTTAAATAACTTTATGCACATAGTACAATGGCGGACTTCATGGTCATTTTGTTCCTCAGAGTGCTATCTATGGTAGTCGTTGCGGGTGGTTGGGACAGTTCAAGTTCGACAGCTAGTATAACTACAAAATATCGTCAATAGTTGTGGAGGTCAGATGGCAGTCTCTTCAAGGAAAGCTTCAGCCGCTTCGCAGTTAGACTGGAAGTAAGCGGATCCCAGACTTCTCGTCCTGGCCTGCCTCGGATAGGACCGGGAAAAACGCTAAATGATCGATTAAGATAGGAAAAATATTGAATCGGTCTAGGCGGGGTTTGAACCCGCGATCTTTGCCTTACAAGGGCAGTGCTTTGACCACTATGCTACCAGAACCCGCCCGAACCAATTCAAATTTCTCCTTTATATCTATAAATGATGATGAGAGAATAAAAGATATATTAATACAACTTCTTAGGAGCTCTTTCAAGAACCAAGCGGTTCGATGACTCTTTCCTTTGTCGCACCATGAAGACCTGGAATTCCTTGCCAGCTCACGTGTTTCCGTCTTCCTACAGTCCCGGGTCCTTTAACTTGAGGCCGTCAAGTTGAGTACCACCATTGTTAACATGGAAGTGTATATAATGGTGGCCCTCTCTCATGAGACTTTGCCTTCAGCTTACTATCAGGCAAGGTAAAGTCAATTGACGTGTCCCATATAAAAGCTTAAGACAATATTTATAATTGAGATACAAGAATGACGTCGAATCAAATATAGATCCACAGCAAGATCCAAATTGCTGAGCATAGAATTAATATTCATTTATTTTTATTTGTAACACTATAAATGTGCATATTATTAAAAACTAAAATTGGCATTGAATTCGTGTTTAAAATGACTTCTCGTTAAATAACTATGCTAATGTCAAAAAAACAAGTTATTTAAATTGTTAACACTTTAAAAAGTATCGAAATATCTGCTGATAACTGTCAGCCATTTTGAAATGAGGTCAACAACCATTTTATATAACTGTTAAACTACATCCATCATTCATGTTCATGTTAACTCCACCCAAGTCTTTCACCAAGAAATGGAGCAAGAATTATAACACGTCTAAGATCTACTTTATAATACTTCTAACGGACAAAAAGATCTACACGAATCAACGCCTGAGGCTGCATATCATTTTAACATGCATTAAATATTATCAGAAAAAACTTTAGCTGTCAATCCAACTTTGTTAGAGAGCCCTACACTGACAGGTTCTTTTTCTATGTCAGTTTGTGTTCAAAAACAAGTCGGTGAGTGATTTCAAGATCGTATCCAGTTAAGAGCTTATAAATTTTTGGGCCAATGCTCAGGCGTGTTGGCTTGCTATTTCTGCATGGTAAAAATATAAATTAAAAAAAAAGACGGGTTGCACTCTGGGAGTGCCGGCAGAAGTGAAAACATTTTCTTTTTTTCTTTCTTCGTTATATACTTAGAATTTTTTGATTCGGAATATACTTAGAAATATGAAAAGAGGCAAATCACCGGGGCACGATGGTCTGAGCATTGAGCACCTGCGGCACGCGGGCTGTCACATGCCAAGAGTACTGGCACTGTTTTTTAACCTGTGTGTGGGACATTCGTATCTACCCTCTGAAATGACGCGAACGGTGGTGGTGCCGGTGGTCAAAGATAAGACGGGGGACGTATCAGACCGGTCGAACTATAGGCCTATTTCGCTTGCAACCATAATTGCTAAAGTGCTTGACGGTGTGCTTAATTCACATCTGGATAAGTATATCAAGCCTCATGATGCCCAGTTCGGGTTTAGACCTGGCTTATCAACAGAGAGCGCAATCGCCTGTCTTAAGCATACCGTCAGGTATTATGCTGATAGGAGGACGCCAGTGTATGCGGCTTTCCTGGACCTTTCCAAAGCGTTCGACATGGTCTCTTACGATATCCTGTGGGAGAAACTGCAGGGCACGGGGATCCCTAAGGAACTACTGGATGTCTTTCGCCACTGGTACCGGCATCAAAGCAATGTGGTCAGATGGGGGTTAAGAGTTTCGTCACCATATGACATGGAATGTGGGGTACGACAAGGTGGGTTAACCTCCCCGAAACTATTCAATTTGTATGTAAATGCGCTGATAGAGGAGCTCAGTAGCACCCGTGCAGGTTGCTTCATTGATGGAGTTGCATTTAACAATATAAGTTATGCGGACGATATGGTGCTGCTGGCCCCCTCTATCAGTGCATTAAGGAAGCTACTTGCAATATGTGAGAAATATGCAAATAAACATGGATTGGTATACAATACCAAAAAGTCCGAATTCATGGTCTTTGAGGCCGTGGGCACCAAGAGTCCGGATATCTTACCGGAGGTGTCTATTTATGGAGTACCACTCCGACGTGTTAAGACCTTCAAATATCTTGGACACTATGTTGCCCACGACCTCAAAGATGATGCAGATATTGAGCGGGAGCGCAGGGCATTGGCGGTAAGGGCGAATATGCTGGCCCGCAGGTTAGCTCGGTGCTCGGACAGTGTTAAAATAATGCTTTTTAAGGCTTACTGCACATCACTGTACTCGAGTGCACTGTGGGTCAGCTATACCCAGCGCTCCGTCAAGGCCCTGCGAATACAATATAATAAAGCGTTCAGAGCGCTGTTGCGGCTGCCGCGCTTCTGTAGCGCATCGGCTATGTTCGCACACGCACGTACAGATGGTTTCGCAGCTTTGTGGCGAAAAAAAATGTCGTCGATGATGTACAGAACGCGCGGCAGTGGCAATAGTATGCTCAAAGTACTTGTGGCCAGGCACTATGAGTGCTACATATTAAGGCACATATATAAAATGCACGTGTCTTTTGTAAAATATAAATACTAACATAGATTTTAAGTGTACAAATGTTACTAACAAAATATGGATTTTAATTGTCTGATCAATAAATGAATTATTATTATATATATACATAGAAAAAGATAAAAAAGAACATACCATACCATACCTATAATATAGCGCTAATCATAGAACCTATCACTTATTTTCTGCTAATTTTCTGTCAGAAGAAATTAATAAATTATGAAAAGAAAAAATAAACACAAAAAGTAATAAATTACAGAAAGAAAAAATAATCATAAAAAGTAATAAATTACAAAAAGAAAAAATAATCACAAAAAGTTTCAGAAAGCCAGGTGGTTTGAACCCGATACTATCTGAAACTACAAGGACTTGCAGTCGAAGTGCTTACCGTTTAAGCTACGACGCTATCTTGGGTAAACTGCAAAATAGATGGTATTTACCTAATCTTGTATGACGTCAGTCGTCGATTACGGTTCAAAGGTCAACTAATCCTGACGCTTTCTTAACATTTTACACCCATCCAACGCCGCTAAAGAAGTTTTCACTTCAAAACAGTACTAGCAGTTAAAATCCGCGACGAATTTTGGGTTCACGGCTAAGACTGGTGTTTAAAGGTATTAACGTACTAGTAGTCATCGTGCGATAGACTCCAAGTTGAAAAGCTTCGGATGTGACTGGGATTAACGCTAGGATGAAGAAGTCATTGTTCGAAATAATTGCTCGCTTTGGGGTGATAGCCGATGCAATGTATCTGCAGAGTTAACTTCAGTGCCTATTAGCTGTATTGATTCATTTATTTGCAAGTATTCGAAATTGCATCAAGCGTCAACTACAATAGTTTCTATGTCAATTTCTTTATATGTTTTATCATATGAGAAAAGAAATCGTTCGAGGTAAAAACACACATGTCACTATATGATTTTCACGCACTTTTTAAATCAGATTGTGTGTGTGTGTGATACAAAATCAGAAAAGATATTGCGTATCATAATTTTTGTTGCGCATACACTCAATTCATATCAATCGGTTATTATTTTTTCAAATAGCTATGGACTTTTCCTGTTGCAAAAGTTCATAGGCCACGACAACTATTTGCTATAAAACTAAGCAGGTTTTTAAATTCTGTAAACAGTAGAAATCACGTCAGTCCACCAATCGGTTTAGTGTGTTCATTGCCTATTACTTATGGTAGTTGTGGAATTTTTGCTAAGCGCCTAGCGTCTATGTGTGTCAAGAGATCGAGTTTGTTATGGAGATATTTTTATGGGTTTAAACATGTATCGGAACCTAAATACATTTATAAATAAGATTTCATTATGTGCGGAATGGGAGGACAGGTGGCCAGGCCGTGTGTTATTGATGGTTATTTAGACTTTGATGGGAGAGGTTATGGAGAATCTGGGTTGTTTTGAATTATTGAAATTGACGCAGGTCTCATAGGCATAGCTGGTTTTTGTAATAGTGTGTTTCGTAGTAGCTAAGATAATATGTTGTTGTTAATTCAGGGTTGTTACTGAGAATTTTATGACGGAAAACTACAATTCCATTCAACCCATCCTTCTTTTTTGTTTTAACTTACCTTCCCCTTCCCTCTTCTTCAAACGCAAGGAGAAATTTATAGAAATGATTTCGTATGAGCCAGATATTAATTTATTCTCTTTCTCCTTTCAGAGGAAGATTGGGCTGAGAGTACAGCTTACATGATGCATGAAGCCTTCGACGCGTCACCACCCCGGCGCGCTGCCTCTCCGCCCCGCCGCGCCTCTCCACCCCGCCGAACATCACCCCCCCGCCACACCTCACCGCCCCGCCGCGCTCTCTCACCCCGCACCTACGACCGCTCCTACCCTGACGACTACGACCAACTGGCCCCCTTCCGCGACCAAAACACCTTCGAGCGACGATTCCGGCACGAATCCTTAGAACGCGTCAGCAAAGACAAGTTCCCAGAAAAAGAGAAATTCCAGGAAGATACTGTCAATTACAGAAGAAGGTACGTCGCAGAACCCAAACCCTCCAACAGAAGTAGCGACAGAGTCGAAGATAGGAGGTTTGGTAAACTCCAACGAGGGGCCAGCGAAGGTAGCCTCAAGGTCGCAGAAGCATCCCCGAAAGACAGATTCAACGTCGCAAAAGAAAAGTTTATGAATCTAGAACGTGAGAGGTTCAATAGAGAGCTCGAACAACACATGGCCATGAGAAGGAGCATGCTTGAAAGGAATAGTCGCTCGACTTCTTCCCCGGAGGAAGAAAGGAGGGACGAGCGACAGGACCGCCACAGAGACCTCAGCTCCCGAAGAGAGCCAGAACGCTCTCATCGTGATATTGAGCGCCATAGAGAGCCTGAGCGGCGCAAGGAGCCGGAAAGGATTCGAGACGTTGAGCCTCTAGCTCACAGGGAGATGGAAAGACTCCCTCGCATCGGCAGAAAGCGTGACGATGTGAAACGTTTTGAGTACGGTGCTGAAGAGTACTTGAATAGAATTGAGCCCAAACCTCACAGGGATGACTTCAACAGATATGAGAGAAGGGACAGGAGGGAATTAGACCGGCGTATCGACGAGGATGAGATTATTGAGCCAGTGATTGAAGACAGGAGGCGAGACTGGAATGATAGGCAAAGGGCGTTCAGTCGCTCTCGTCTTTTGGATGACCAACGCCAGTCTTACGTTGAAGGAGACAGGGAGAGATACTATGATAGAGATTACAGGGACTTCCGTGATCTTGCTGACAGACAACAGACGAAGTTCCGCCATAGCTACGCGGAGCCGATACCCAGGGGACGTCTGGGCACCGTCAGACCTTACTGAATGCCATAATAGATTCATAGATGTTAAAAGAATATTGAAACTTCGAAGAACCAAAAATCAGACAAGCGCAGACGTCGGACGAAGAGGCAATGCATCAGAAAAGTTGTCAATACCTGATTTATTCTTTAAACTTAATATGTTAGTGGACATAAAATAATAACTTTCGTACCTCTGGGCATTATTTTATTCACCCAGCCATTGCGGGAGGTAATTTTATCAATTACCTCCCACATTGATCGGTGCAGGGGTATGTTGATAATTTAGAATTAATCAATCGTAAGTGCCTATCCGGTAGCAACGTATTTATAAATACTCATAAGTCCAAGAACCCCTTCCACTATAGTCATACCACAAACACTGCAAAATAAGCCATTAAATTTTAGACTTTACTTTTATACTGGTAAAGTCCAAAAATAAATTGCATCTTGTACAGCGAATGAAAAATTCCCTGCACTCTTGTTCATTTAATTTTTAACTTTAACACCATATCAATAGATTCTAAAATTTAATGGCATTTTGAGTGTCAGTGGTTGACAATTGGAAATATCGGGGTCCTGTATAAATGTCACAGATGAAATTATATTTGTAAATATAAATGAAGTACCTTTGTTATTTTATGAATAGGAATCAAATACAAGCGAACATTGTTATTATTGTACTCTATTGTTATTAAAAATGTTATATTTTCGAACAATATTAAGATAATGTAATGAAAAAAGACGATAAAATCATTCCGATATAATATTCGTAAATAAAAAAATATATTAAAATCAAAATATATGTAAATTTGTTTTTGAAAATTTGTGTTGACGTAGTTCAAGATATTTCACTGAAATATATAAAAGTTTAATGTACGTATAAATAAGTTTATGTATAAATGGAAACGAAAATTTGCTGTTATGACACATTATAATAAATAAATGAAAATAATAATACAGAGACGACTGAAGTAGATATCATCAAGATAATGAAATTGATACAATTATAATTAAATACAATATGTCTAATTGTTTTTAAAATACACACTGTTTAAAATTTGATTTGTATTGCATATATTTATCAATTATTTAGCGTATTGCAGTCCAATGCTGGACGCCGATTCTGCAAATTTTCTGGAACACCATCCCAAAATTTTAGACCGTGTATAGACCTGAAGTCAAAATTAAATGAAAAAAGGTTCATTACATTTTTTCATTCACTCTACAAGTCTTCAAGATGCCATTTAGTAATAGACTTCAACAGCACACCAGTAAAGTCTAAAATTAAATAACATTTTTATAGTGTATGTGATAAGACTCGGTAGCTTAGTGGATAAGGAGTCGGCCTTACGATCGCGAGGTCCCGGGTTCGAATCCTGGCCATTACACTACCGACGTGAACCCACTCCTAGCACAAGCAATTTAGCTTAGTTGGATGGGTTAGAGGGAATATTAGTAATTTCGATAATTTCGGTTGCTAATATTCTTTATAAAAAAAAAAAAAGACTATTTGCAGAATCGGAATGCTAGACATATTTATATACTTATGTAAATAAAGTTTATATTATACACATATCATACGATGCATAGAGTTCAAGCTCCAAGCAGTAAAGTGCTCCCTGCTCCCTGTGAGACATTTTAGTGCCAATTCTGTAAAAATTGCATGTTCTATCTCGTTTCATGTGACAGATAAATAATATTAATATTATTTGTTAAATTTTCTATTAAATTTTACCATTTGTATAATCACAGTTTGTATTATTTACTACTATTATTAGTATATGCTATATTTTTAGAACCTAAAAAGATATATCAATCTCGGAAGTTTTTAGCATTGCAGGTAAAAACGTCTGTTAATTAATGCAAGCCGGAAAATTGATCCAACCTACATTACTGGTGGACAAGGAACATTACGTTGTCACAAGATATGTATGTATCTCGGATCTTTAGACCGGAACCTGAATTTTATTCTGTGGTGAAGAGCATACGAATTTTTACAGCCTCAGCATAGCAACACAGACATATTTCTTCATTTTCTCTTCGACCAATAAAGACGTAGAGAGCTGAAGAGATTATGTCAACGTCATGACGTCATGTCAAAGTTTAAGCCAAAATAGTCAAAAAGTATTTATTCTGTATAGACCATTGAATCGACACTTACAAAACGTCAACTTGTAAAAAAAAATCAAGACTAGTTTAACAAATGGGCTAAACCGAAACGCGGCCTCGACCTGAGAAGATTTCGGAAAGAAATTTGGCGGGCATTTTTTTTTTTGGTCTGTTTATAAACATTACTTAGTCTATATACAATAGTTTGCTTGGGTACATAGTTGAGCGAACAGCTCATTTCCAAGCTTGTTTCACATTATAATATTCTTGGTTTTATAATACCTTTTTTGGCACAATTAGTATTAATAACATTTTTAAATTTATCCACAGATAAATCCCTAATTTCATTAGGGAGCTTGTTAAAAAAGTGTATACAGTTGCCCCGGGACACATGTAACCGATTTTCAGCGATTGTATTGTTGGAATCTAAATAAAAATATTATATACCTGTTATTTCGATCCCACCATGCTGATTGAACATGAGAAATCAAGTTCTTCCGTTCTTCCGTGATCATGGCGCTTGCAACAGTGCCGAAATATCGGAAACTCGATAAATCATTACATGGTAAATATCCCGAAAACTTAATTAATAGTATGAGAAATCAAGTTATTTACAAGTTCCCAAAAAGAAAATGACATAATCATCACGCCTCACCGCGGGTGCCGGCTGCGAGGCAGTTTTGTCAGTTAAGCACGTTTTTATAAAAGATTCCCGTTGTGCTATAGGTCTCAGCAAATTGACCTCTGTCAATGTAACGACCTTTGTAGCGTGACGGTAGAACTTCCGACTGCCACGTCAGAGTCGCAGGTTCCCCCATATCATCATCGAGAAAAAAGTATTTGAGTATGGTTATCTGTACTCTAGAAGTCATTATTATAAGCTTTAGGTACTTCTTTCTTGTTCGTGTGGTTAGTGTGACAGAGTTTTTCAGATCGCAAATACAGGCCTCCGTCTTGACCTAGCGACTGTTGACAGCCGGGACCGACTTTAAACGTACCCTCTGTAGCACGGAAGCGCTCAGGTGTAACACCACTAAACGGTCACCCATCCCAATGGTAACCTTCGCCTAGGAAACTTACCCACTGATCGTTTACCAAACAGTGAGCACACCTGGCCACGACACGAAGTAACATGTACCTACTTATAGTTATGGACAGTGCTGTGTCGGCAAAACCAAAGCAGGGTTATGTCCCAAATATCTATGTATTTGTTGTTTATTACACATCTAAATAACCAAAAAGTTCCTGTAGTGATTGAGCACTTATAAACGCGGTCACACAAAGTTTGTTGATACTATCTTCAAGTGTGTATGCTCTGAATTTAATCATATAATTATATTGTAATATTACTTAAGGGAAGATAAGGATGACATACGAATTATTCATCTCTCTCAATCCTAAGTGGCTATAAAAAGACTATCTGTAATCCAGGCCCTACCACATAACAAGGTAAAACTGTGTCTATGCTAGTAGTGAAGTCACATTGACAGAAATTATAACGTACCTATCTACTTACTGAATTTCTACAGAAATATTTTATCGTTAACATTAAAATTGTTCGTTGCAGTGTTATCTACCGGGATTAACGCTATGATGAAGTCAATTTATTTATTATTTACAAGATAAAGTCAAATTCCCAAGGGTGAATTGATTCTGTAGGTCCACGGTATTTATAGAATTTTTATAATAACATACTAGTAGTTTATGATACTGTTGCATAATAAGGGTTCTTATAACACGAGTTTTTTTATAGTATCACACGAGTGTTATAAGACCAAGTTATGTACAGTATCTGAACTAATTTATTGTACAAATTAAACCAAACTTCGTTTAATTTAAATGTAAAATGTTGGCGCCAAGGCGCAAACATCGATTGCGCATGCGTGTTTCTTTTTTTCCGAATCGTCGGATTCATTTTTTAAAGTAGAGGTTCAGTCCAGATCGTGGTTGTATAGGTGTATCGTTATGATTAAAAAGTTATTTAATGATATAGGTGTACATACAAGACCTGTATCGTAATAAAAGTTTTTTTTTGGCCTGTGCGTAATGTTTGTCATAAGAGTTTTGATTTCAATTTTATAATTTTTGTATTATAGTATCAGAGTAGATAAAATATATAAGAATACTGACAGCTTCTGTGGTGTGGCGGTAGTGAACGTGGCCGCTACGCAAGAGGCGCGGGTTCGATCCCCGCTCAGTGCAAACATTGTATGCATGAATATGTATATTTCCATTGGTCTGGGTATTTCTGTGTTTAATATTTACAAAAAAAAAAGTATCTAAGTATGTTTATCCGCATTCTAGATTCCATAACACAAACTAGTTAAGCTATGCTTACCATGGGTCTAGATAGCGCTGTGTGCAGCAATAGTGGTACCTATCCATGATTTTGTTTAGTTGTTTCGGGTGCGACCACCATCATTGAGAATCTCCTCAACCTCAAAAGGAAAACTTGCTCCAGAGCCTTCTTCATTGATCAACGGATGAGCAGATGTACCAGCTTCATGAGACTCCATCTCGGTAAATACTCGATAAATATATAATATACATAAAAATTTATGCCACTAGAATATAAGTCGACATTCCTTGAACCGTTTCCAAGTTGTACAGTTAACATAATATTTGTGAGCAAATAACGCTTAATGTGTCCATTAAACTGCATGTAGTAAGCCGTATTACAAAATATTTAGCGTTTAACATTCTGAGTCTACGTGAGATTTTGCTCAGTCGATGTGTAATATTTGGTGAGATTTTTAGTAAGAGTTCATTGAAGTCAATTTATTTATGCTAAGTACATCGTTTAATGATAATATTCGTCGATTAAATTTGACCTTATGGCGGCGATAAATGGTTGTGGTCACTAAACGAAGAGTTTTCACATGGATGACATGGACTCTTCTGATGGTAAATTGTTACTTCTTCTTCATTCCAGCGTTAATTCCAGTCGCATCAGAAGCTTTCAGCTTGGAGTCTGGGGTCCGCTTTTACCAGTCTAGCTGCGGAATGGGCTAAACTTCGATATTTTCCGTGAAGCAACTGCCATATGACCTCCACAACCCAAAGGCGATATCGAAGCATTGCAGTTTGACTTGTTATTGGATTTTTGAGGGCTCCAACTACCCGTATCGACTGACATAGATGTTCGCATGGCAACCGGGACCAATGCAAATACCAATATTCATGCATACAAACATTTGCATTATGCGGGGATTAAACCCGCGCCTCCTGCCTAACGGCCGCGTTCATTACCGCTACGCCATGGAAGCTGTCAATGTCAAGTCTGATGGGAAATTGTTACTATGGAGTACCCAATGCACCCACACTCGCACTGCCGACCCCGGTAAGTACCTTCTAATACACTTCTTGAAGAACTCCATACTGTTCTCGCTTGGAAAGACCATAGCAGGGAGCTCATTCCACATGTTAAGCGTGAGTGGGATAAAGTTCCTGGCATACCTGGCTGTGCGTACTGATTCCCGTGTGAAAGAATCTACCTCCTTAAATAAATAAATAAATAAATATTCCACAACCTTTTACACAACGCTATCTAGATCCATAATAAGCAGTTAACTAGCTTGTGTTATGGAATCTAGAATGCGGATACAGATTAAGTATCTTTATTTTTGTAAATACATACATATTATACATAGAAACACCCAGACCAATGCAAATATACATATTCATGCATACAAATATTTGCACTGTGCGGGGATCGAACTCGCGCCTCCTGCATAGCGGCCGCGTTCACTACCGCTACGCCACGGAGGCCTTCCCTTTAAATTAACTTTCCTTCTAGATATTTTTATTTACAAACTAGTTTTTATCCGCGTCTCCGTTCGCGTGTATCGCCGTTGTCGCTATAATATCGGTTATCGTTATAAATTGTAGCCTATGTGTTATTCTGATGTATAAGCTATATTATTGTACAGTTTCATTAATATCCATTCAGTAGTTTTTAAGTGAAAGAGTAATAAACATCCACCCATTCATCCATCCATACTTCCTTTCCGTTTATAATATTAGTTGGATATTGCATTGATACTGTTAGGAAGAAATGCAACAAGCTTGGACGATAGGGAGGCCACCCCGCCACGCGTCTGCCTACCCCTCAGAAGGGGGCATTTCTGCGCAAGCGCTAACCCAGCTCCGACGGTATACAGGCAGGGCCTGGCGGACTCAGTAGGGAAGTGCGGAGTCGACCGCACTTCTCTACTAAGCCCTTGCAAAGCGTTCAGCCTTGAGGGGCGGAAATTTATCCTGTAATTTTGTTTTGTTTTTAGACAGTACGTCTATGTATAAAGAAGAGGCATACCGAGTAATAAGCGAGTAATGTTAATACTAGTGTTAAGATTAGACGGTGGGAAACGTCATCTATATATGTGTATATTGATATTGCTGGCAACACTGAGCCAATGTAAACATTAAACGATATTTTTTTGCTATTTTAAAGTCATAACTTTAAATGTAGAACTCCCAAACAACTAAAAAAGCAGTGAATAAGTGTTTATAAACAACATATACTGTTCGCGAACCTACATTGTAAGTGTAAATAAAAAAACTATACCATTCTTTAAACTTTCCATATAGCAAATGAAAGTGCTTAAAAGATCAGTTTGTAAGTCAAATACGCACAAAGATTCCTAATAGGAACTACAGTGCCTATTCTAAGATAGCAAAGTGATTTAAAAAGTGAAATTATTAAATTTCAAGTGAATCTGCCCGTTTAAAAAACAAACCACTAAAATTTTTGCTAAAATTGAACTTTGTACCTTCCAAACCATAGCCAAAATAATAAACCAAAGACAATAAAGTGTTGTGCTATGCAAGATCAAACGAAGAAATAGTGCATTAGTATGCAACCATAGACACAGGATTCGAAGTTTCATACTGGGCGCTTTTACATTTCCTTAGCCGACGATTTTCGAGATCCGATAAAAGTCGTCCGTCCAAAACCTATTATCAAATTTCATACATGCACAACTGCCAATGTCGAAGTTGTATTTTATTTTTAAGCTCTGATTAAATATTTTTAACTGTCAACTCATAAATTAACTCCGGAAGACCTGACACTGTGCATGGTGGAGAAATTCCCATACGCTGAGCATCGTGCGTGCGATCTTTCGTTCTTGATTGCAACATCTTTCTGCCGATCAATTCTGCTGCTGCTGACTTGCTGTAGGTCCTATTTTTAGACAATAGGCTCTTAGCTCATACTGATAGAGCAAAAATGCCGCTCAAGCGAACTCCACCCCCAAATAAGCCTGGTGCATCAGGCACAGACTCGGAGTGCATAGAAGCCAGCACCATGGACTTGCAACCTACTGATAAGAGCAAAAGGACGTGCCCGCGAAATTCTAAAAAAAAACGAGAAGGTGAACTAACTAGCTTTATGGAACAGGTGCGTGAGATGTTCTCAAATTTTGCCCTTGAGCAGATAGCGAAATTGGAAAACCTAGAGTTTTCATTAACTGAAATAAAAAAACAAAATGAGATTATAAATTTATCTATTTCGACACTGGCTGCTAAATACGATGAGCTACAAAAGGATGTTGAATCTCTTAGACGAGAACGTAAAGACCAGATCTCTTATATAAAACAACTAGAAAATAAGCTTGAAACCCTTGAAAAACAGTCTTGCGCAATCAAACTAGAGATAAGAAATGTTCCAAAAATGCAAAATGAGACTAAAGAGATGCTTTGTGATACAGTGAAAAGAATCGGCCACACCCTGAATCTGCATCTTCAGACTTCTGACTTAAAAGATGTGTATCGACCTTTTGCAAAAAATAATTTAACTAAGCCAATCGTAGTTGAATTTGTCTCAGTGCTGACTAAGGATAGGTTAATGAATGCATACAAAAAACTTAAACCACAGGCGAGAAATGAAAAGTTGAACACCAGTCTTTTTGGCATACAAGGCTCTCAAAAGCCAATCTTCATAGCAGAAAGTCTGACCGCAAGAGGTAGGCGCCTGTTCTTCCTGGCAAGGGACTTTGCCAGTTCAAACGGATACGCATACTGCTGGACTTCCTATGGAAAGATTTACCTCCGCAAGAAAGAAGGAATGCCACATTTCTGCATTCAAGAACAAACAGACCTTGCCAAGCTTGAGGATTGACTAGCTGTGAGAATGTTTGTACTTTTGCTTCCATTATTGTTTGTGTTTTTATCCGATTCATACATTGAAAATGTTTTGCATGTAGGTTGGTTTCTTGGATTCTATTTTTCTTTAAGTATCACAGATGAACAATCAAAAAAATATTCTTTAACATACTTGCAACTCCCACAAAATACTCAAACCTCATTGAACTCCCGGCTTCTGTATGGTGCTCTACGAATTAAATATGAATGTAATTGTATTTGTAAGAGGTGTGGTTTTTTGAGCGCATCCGTTGGGTGTATGGACCGTTATTTTTTTTTTAGTGGTGATCGCAATCAAAAACCAAATTTGTTGTGTTCCTCTGGATCATGAGCTATTTATTTCGACATTAAATGGATGATATTGCATCGGAAATAGACCATATAACGGTCTCTGAATCTCTGACCTGCGATGTTGAGGATTGCCTTGGCATGATAACCCACCCTGCTAACTGTCTCACTGTTATCACGCAAAACATATGCAGTCTTTCGGCGAATTTAGACAGTTTTGTTACGGTATTGGGCAGGCTTGGGTTCGATTGTGATATCATTCTATTGACTGAATGCCGTTTGTCCGCGTGTCCCTTCTTACCAATTATGGATGGGTACCGAGCATATGCTACTCGGAGTTCTCTTGTGTTGCAAAATGATGGTGTAACCGCATATATTAAAACCAGCCTAAATGTTACTGTGGAAGAACCACGCTGTCAGGACTCGAACTGCCTCGTAATAAAAATTGGCAGTGATACGGCTATAGTGGCTGTGTATAGATCTCCTTCATATCGGAACATAGAGAATTTTCTGCAAACAATACACAACATATTACAGGATATATCAACTTTTAAAAATATATCCATTATTGGTGATATAAACATTAATATCTCCCCTGATGTAGTCTTCACTGCACAAACTGAATATCTCAATCTCTGTTCTTATCATGGTCTTCTGCCAGCACATAATATGCCAACTAGGCATGGCAAGACATGTCTTGATCACGTAATACTTAAAACCAAAATACCAGCCCAGACAATAGTATTAAATTCTACAGTCACAGATCATCAGGCTGTTTTGTTGTGTCTGAAGTATAAACATAAAACAAACTTTGCTTGCGTTAGTGTTATTAAAACTAACAAAGGAGACCTATATACTGAATTGGCTAACATAAACTGGAGTCCGATACTGAACTCAAATGATGCTAATGCTTCCATTGAGCTTTTCATTTCGGTTGTCCAGGACGCTATATCCAATAATTCTGTTGTTGTAAAATTACCAAGGCGATATAAAATTATGAAACCATGGCTAACTCCTGGGGTATTACGTTGCATTAGACATAGGGATAATCTACATAAAAAAGTAAAACAATGTCCAGATAATGAAACTCACAAATTAGTGTACATCAGATATAGAAATTTCTGTAATAAGTTAGTTAAAAAACTTAAAATAACCTATGAGACTAACCTTATAAAAACAGCTGGTAAAAACAACAAAAAACTTTGGCAAGCAATTAAAACTATTACAAACACAGCTGAAATTAAAAATACATCTACGGAATTAATAAATGACACAAATCCCCAGGAATCAATCGAGAGAGTAAATGAGTTCTTTGTCACGGTGGGTAAAAGCCTTGCGGAAAAGACGGTGACCTGTAAAAATCACCTACACCGTAGTGATTTTGCCATAAGATCGAGCAACTCATTAAACTCACTTGTGCTGTTGGACACTGATGAGGCTGAAGTGGAACAACTGATTCTTGAACTGAAAAGCAATTCCTCTGTAGGATGGGACTCTATTCCCAATTATCTCGTAAAAGAAAATAGACATGCCATTGCTCCAGTTCTCACACATATCTTCAATATATGTTTGCGCGATGGCATCTTTCCCACAGTGCTTAAAAAGTCCGTAGTCATACCTATCTATAAATCTGGTGATAAACAACAATTTACAAATTACCGACCGATTTCTATTCTGCCATCTGTTTCAAAGCTCCTGGAACGCATCATTAATAGCCGAATGGTAAACTACCTGGAATCAAACAATCTGCTATCCAACAATCAGTTTGGTTTCAGAGCAGGGAAATCCACTTGTGATGCGGTTCACGGGCTAACGGACTATGTGGTTCGGAATGTGGATGCCGGTAAAAAAACCATAGGGATCTTTTTGGATCTGGCCAAGGCGTTTGATACAGTTACGATTTCACTACTGCTTAAAAAGATGGACAGGTTAGGAATTCGAGGAGAGCAACTAAATTTAATTAAGGACTACCTCTCCAACCGCCATCAATGCACCAAAATTAATGATTGTATCAGTGATGACTTACCTATAACGTACGGTGTACCACAGGGTAGCATACTGGGCCCAAGCCTTTTTCTTATGTATCTAAACGATCTCTGTGACCTAAACTTAGCGGGTGGAAAGATCATATCTTATGCGGATGATACTGCGCTATTGTTTTCAGCTGAAAATTGGGAAGAAGTCTATAAGATGGCCCAGGTGGGCCTTGATACCGTTTGCCACTGGTTGCAATACAATAGCCTTACATTAAACACACAAAAAACCCAATATATAACGTTTTCGATGCGTAATTGTAACTTGCCTGCTACATGCTCCCTGCATGCGCATGCCTGCTGCAATAGTTCTAGCTGCTCATGTCCTCCCTTGACGGCCACCAGCGAAATAAAATATTTAGGCGTTATGATTGACAGCAGACTTACTTTTGAACCGCACATAAACCTGGTTACCTCGAGGCTGAGAAGGTTGATGTATGTTTTTAGGAGTCTGAGGCATGTTGCAAATTCGCAAATATTGAAACAGGTTTACTTGGCACTCGTGCAGTCTTTGGTGGGGTATTGTATCATCGTCTGGGGTGGCGCACAAAAAACTACCATTAAACCTCTGGAAGTAGCTCAGAGAGCTATTCTGAAAGTGAGCACATTTCGCCCTTATTTGTTTCCCACCTATCTATTGTATCAGTCCTGTGATGTTCTATCGGTACGCCAATTGTTTATTATGCTCTCCATTTTGAAACAGCATTCCACCTTTGAATATGAGGAAACTACGACAAAGTGCAAGCGACGCAGAGATAGGGTTTTTACCGATAGACCATCTTTTAAACACAAATTCTCAAATAGATTCTTTTCCTTTTTGGGTCCATACCTATATAACAAAATATGTAAAAAAATTGACATACAGAGCTTGAACGCGAGAGAGTGTAAAAGAGAACTGTTTGAATATATTAAGAAACTAAATTATGATGAAACCGAGCACTTAATTGAGGTTCCGATGTAAATTCTAAACTCACCCTCCTATACACACACACATGCACATACACTTACATGACACACAAGGAGGCTAACACCCCATACGACACAAACTGTACAATATTAAGTTGAATTAAATTTTTAACAATGCTTCATGCTAATTCTATTTTAATCGATTTGTAAAATATTAATTTTATGTTTAATTTAATGTACTTTACTCTATTTTTTTTTGTTTCGCGCGTCCTTTTTTTTTTTTGTTTTTATATAACGTCACATGAACTCGTGATATATTTGGGTAATTGCTTGGGATCATAGCTATGGGGAAAAGCTGATGTCTGAGGCACAGATATTAATTTATCTAGTTCGGACACAGATGATGCACTGAACGAAGTAATTGGCGGTATTTCATGGTATAAATTTCATGTCATGGGTGTACTTGCACATATGGTAAATATTAATCATATTTGTATTTTGTAATTATTCTCGTATTAATATTAAGTGTAATATGTTGTTGATTGATGTAATTTAATAATCTGTATCTGTATAAAAATAAATAAATAAAAAATAAATAAATAAATAAATAAATGTTATATAAAAAGTGATATATTGGGCATTAATAAAATAATCCCGGGCATTATGATAAATATGAGAGGTAAATATTGCGCGCCTGGACATCGATAGATATGGGTTATTATAGACATAATATTCCTTAAAAGAGACCACGTAGCCGCTCTTCGTGGACAACATTGTAAAAATAAATTAATATCTACGAATAGCACCTGCCAAAAATGTTGATAGGTGCTGTTCATGGACATGGCTAGGTGCTATTTGCTCAGGTGCTATTCGGCTGGGTGCTCTAAGTGGACTACACCGATGTTTCGACTGAATTTTATAAGCATTTGAAAATTAGGAAAAATAATGGCTCAACCTCCCTGGAGAAATGGCAATTCGTTTGTAGAATAGAATAGAATATATTGTTTTTTTATTCATTGATCCATGTAAGGTATTGACATACATTGACGATTGGTATAAACGTCAAATGTGTCGATTACATACATTAAGCTTTTGCGTGTAAATAATATAGTTACAAAACACTCAAATATTTTGACACCCAATTAGCTTCACCTAGACCTCGGGTCAAATGCCTCGGTAGGCAAATGAAAATATGTTGCAATGCTACAAAATGTAATTTATTATTTATTTTTATGAAATGTGATGCAAGACATTGTCATTCATTACCTAGTATGAGATTGTTTCACACCATTATTTTTATTCTTAGTGGAGGAACGATACGACTATTATACTAATTATCTAGTACTTACTTGATGTATGAATATTCGTTACTAAATCAGCCCTGAACTCCCATGAAATTCCATCACGATGAAATTTGGTGCAGAGATAAAATATAGTCTGGAATTACCTCCTTATATAGTGAAACCCGCCAAGATATGATCGGGAAAAGTCAATATCTATGACACGAACCCGGGACCCTACAACCACGAATCTATAAGAAAAGTAAGTAAGCAGCTATCCAGTAAATCAATGCAGAACAGTTGGCCGATGGAGCAAAAAAAAATTGGAATGGCGACCGCGTACGGGCAAACGTGGTATAGGACGCCCTCATCGAGGTCGCCAGAAAGCGCTGGATGCGAGCTGCTTTAGATTGGTCGTTCTGGAATTTTATAGGAGAGGCCTATGTTCAGCAGTGGACCATGTGAGGCTAATATGATGATGATGAGGAAACCGACAAATCAGAGAATCCAGTCAAGCACTGGTAGTGTTCACATTATTCCACTGTTTAAACCCACTTGACCAATCCGGACTTTATTACTCACTGGAATGGACACATTCAGTACTTAAGTAATAATTTTTTGTTTCTCCAAGGATACAGCTTATATAGGATTTGTGAAAGCGAATAATTAAATTTGTAATTTTGTGATCAAGTTGCTAAAACTGGACTGAACTATAGTGTTCACATTATTTAATTGTTTTAAACGCACTTGAACTGGAAACAGTCCAGTGACTGAGCTGAATTACTCATTGATATTGGCACATTCCAATAGCATTCCAGCACTGGATACGCTCGCTGGACTGGAATGCATACGTAGCAGCCAACTGGCTTAATCAGCCGTTAAATTAACTGCCTATAGGCTCTTTACTAAACGGCACCGTTCAATTAGCGGCCTGAATGGTGTTCAGCCATTTGATTAAACGGCTAGGCAAGTAGCTTGGATCGATGACGTTTAATTACTTGCCTAGCCATTTAATGAAATAGCTATGTAATGGTTTTGTCTACATGGATATAAAAAAAATAACCACGAAGGTTACTCCTTCTAACCTAACCTATCCAAGTCGAATTTTACAGCTTTCTCAATAAACTTATCATAAGTTTTCTGTGAATACACCTCTGCCTAGCCCCTCGGTGATTTACAGGCGTGAGTATATGTATGTGTGTTTATGTAATTTTCTGTCTTAATTCGGGGTGATGCCCCATCTTACAAATGGCGTAAGCATTAGCCAGCCAGGTTATTAAATGTCGTAATAAACATTACGGCTGAATATCATTCCGGCCGTTTATTGAATGGCGCCGTTTAGTTATCAGCCTAGGCAGTTAATTAAACGGTTGATAAAGCTAGTTGACGGCGACACATACATTAAAATTAATAGCACACTATAAGTAGATACCTACTATAAGCACAAACCGGTTAAATAGGTAAGAGCGTAAATTCCCCTCGCTTACTTACGCAACATCCCTTGTAAGGATCAGTAATATGTACTTAATTGGAGGAAGTCTACATACCTAATTAACCTAACGATTAAACTACTATAAAGCAATACTTAGTTATTTAGAACGGTGTAGGAATGAGCTATGTATGAAATTGCATTTCAGGTAGAATTAGTAGTTATTAGTTATTAGAACGAGAGTGTAATGACGTCGTAATTAAGATATTTTTAATATTTTTTCTTCACTACATAGTATAAAACAAAGTCGCTTTCTCTGTCCCTATATCCCTTTGTATGCTTAAATCTTTAAAACTACGCAACAGATTTTGATGCGGTTTTTTTAATAGATAGAGTAATTCAAGAGGAAGGTTTATTTGTATAATACATGTTTAATATAGTAGAGGGTGCAGCGGGAACGGGATCTGACGCCACGCGGACGGAAAAATATTGGCGGTACGAAGTTTGCCGGGTCAGCTAGTATAGTACAAATTAGATTAGATTCCCTTTGAAAAAAAGGGTTTTACAATCATAAGAGAGTCAATTATGATTTTAAATATTTAAAAAAAAAACCTACCAAATCTCTTATAATAGAACGTTAGCGTAACGCTCATAACTCAAAAACTACAAAACCAATATTCATCGCTTTTTTTTTTAATTAAAGCTTGGGATACAAAGGGATGCAGAAAAATAGGACATCAAAAACAAACGGGCGGAGCCGCGGAAAAAAGCTAGTATTTCAAGATTTTGATTAGATTATTTAATTTGAAATATTTGTTAGATTTGAAAAATTTATTTTGTTTTTATGTTTTGACACTTAATATAATTTTACAGTACTTCATTCTAACGTTAATCCCAGTTGCATACGAATATCTTTCATATCTTTTACCACTCTAACTGCGGATTTGACTGCTGACTGCCATCTGACCTCCACATTCCAACCTAACCTATCCGAGTCGGATTGCACTGAGTCGGGGTGTTATCTATGGATTGTTTTTAATTGCAATTGTCCCCCCCCCCCCCCCCCCGTGACAACTGAGAAACAAACTTCTCATTTGTCCCCTCTATTTAATTTAATTTTTGGCTAGAGGTATATAAGCCAAAAATTAAATAGCAAGGACGGAACCAAGTATTTCAGTATTGTATTAAATGTTCAAAATAAAACCAAATCACAATTATTATTAAATCAATGTATTTCATTTATTTACAAAAGTCGCACTGCGAACCAGCACGTGTTAAAATATTGCACTAAGATTGCACGCGTTACAAATCGACAGTTGACAGTTTTATACAGACAATAAATATTTATAACTAACATGTTACTATGTTGTTGAAATATAACCAAAAAAAAGATTAATTAAAAATTTACCGACAGAAAAGTTGCCAAGGAAGGCTAAATTTAACTTTAACTAAATAACTTTGTCACTATTCATATTTGAATGCAATACAAATGTTATAACCACATAAAAAAAAGTGTTTTTTTGTGTAATCAGTAAGCAATATTTATTCAAATTTTTTGACAAATGCGTTAATAAATGTAGTTATATTTCAACAAATAAAATCATATTATACTTAAATAGGGTGAAGTAAAATATATGTTACATCTTCTAAGCACTTGTCTCACCAGGAGGTTTAATATTAAACCTTATTTATAAATAGCTTAAGCTTAAAATAATGAGAAGTGCTCAAACGACTGGGCCCTGTGAGCATTCGAGCCATTTTACAATATGTATGTAGAATGCTTTTAAATTTCAAATAAATAATATACACTAGTTTTTTACAATATATTACTAAAATTCTAATTATATTTCGATGAGACAAGGTTAACGTTCATATTTGAGTAGTTAGAGCCTTCTTTGAGACTTTAGTGCTAAATAAACTTGCTTGAGATAAGTAGGTTCATTAAAAATGACATTCCTCTTATTTTGCATCTAACTAGTCATATGTAAAAAAAAAAAAACTACATCGAGAAAAGATCAAAAATTTTCGGAAATTACCTAACGTTTTTTAACCAGCTTTCGATTTAATTGGTGTTATAGGTAATTAAAATATTTAATAAAGACATCCCGAGACAATTAGTTTATTTAGTTTCCATCAACACAACATTTCATGAAAAAGTTTTTAAATCCTCTCAAATTAATAATATTCGTTTGCAATTCTGCCCCTCTAGACAAGTGGCAATGCGCTAGCAGGCGTTTGATGGAATAGAATGACGTATGTATAGGATTTGACGTATTTGACATGCGTTACCGACTGTCATTTATGTCAAATCCCATACACTCGTCATTCTATTCCACCAAACGCCGGCTAGCGAATTGCCACTTGTCTAGAGGGGCTGAAAAACATACCAAAATTTCCATTGATGTCTGTGGAAGTTCTCGTTGGGACTATAATAAATATTACAGATTTGACTCCAAAAGTTGCTATTTATGTTAAAGTAAAAGGATACCGTATGCCTTATTTCTTTAGATCGATTAATGAGCCGCAAAATTTGGCACTTAAGCCGTTTATTGGTGAATGATTAGGGTAATCTTTCGGTGAGACAGGCGCCTGGTAGTATAGCAGAACGAGCTAGATATATTGTATTACTTTTAAATACATTTAGAAATATGTTATTTTACAGTAACAATGTTAACCAGTCTCATAGCTATAAAATTTAGGCTTAAATGTAGACTTAGTATCGTTTACGTTTTAAAAATCTATTTTCGGATTATCAGGTTAAGAAGGATCATATATCTTCATTTTAAGCCGCTGGAAACAGCTCAAAAATTCTGGGAATACTTTGAGTACAAAAAATCTTTAGAAAATTGATTTAATTAAACTGTACTTCTCGAAGCCAAAAATCAAAACTGATATACATATAGGTATATAGCAAATAAAGGTAATTTAGACTAGCCGCTTGCTACCAAACACTAACCAAATAGTAACTAAACTTATGTATAACAAATTGTTTTAAAAATAAATAGCTACATACATAGTTCTTAAAAAGGCTCGTCATACTATAAATCCTTATTTTAAAATAAGGTGGTATACTTGAAATGTAAAATTAAGTAAGAATATACAATCTTTGTGTTATATATAGAATTATTCTGAAAGGGTTCGCTATGCGATTGGCACGATTAGAAAGTTACTTGCTACGTCTAATCACGTTACGTTCTCATTCAGCCACTTGTAGATTATATCCCTTAACAGAATGAAAATTTACACTTTACGATCTTTCGCAAGAACTATGAAATTCTTCACATACTTTCTTACAAATATCTCGCATAAAGATCTTAACGTTTCATACATTTAACTACAAAGAATTGTAGAGGAAAAACATTGTTCCAAAAAAATATTCATGTACTTTTATACCATTTCAAACATCTCTGTGACACTCTTGAGTCATTCGACATTTGTGAAAAACATGAAACCGTCAGTAGACGTAATGAGTCACCTAAAGTCTTTTAAAAAATATAAAAGATATTGCACACTCCAAAAATATATTGCACCAAACGATCTTTGTATTGTTTACAGTATTGCACTAATTTAAAATAAAATAAAATGATATATATATCTTATATAATATAAATTTGAAATGATATATATGTAATTTACAAAACGGGAATTAACGCGATCATGGTATAGGTACTTACATACCCACCTACTTACATGACCACGGCCGGTGTAACCTGGTCGAAACGTCAGGCAAGTGGTAGGACATAGTGCACTTATATTTATAATTTTTATATCTCTGTTAAACCTATGTTCAACAATTTAATAAATAAAAATAAAAAAATCAAAGGTATGCAAGTACCTATACCATGATCGCGTTAATTCCCGTTTTGTAAATTATATATCATGAAACGCGAGAGTTTAAAAGTTATGATATATATGTATTAGAAAATTTCAACAGTGAGACGCACTGTCGAAATTTTCTAATACATATTTATTTAGACCACTTAGTTTCCATCAACACAACATTTCGTGAAAAGTTTTGAAAAAGCTCTCGTATTATCGATATCTGTTTGCAATTCTGAAAAACATACCACCTAAATTATTACCTCGTCGAACAAAAACTTAAATCTTGAGAATAACGTTTTTTGAAGTAGAGATTAAAAGAGTTCTCAGTTATCATTATTAACTCTTCAACTCTATTGCGTAAAGCAATTTAAAGTGAGGTGATAAATGACATGAGAAAAGAGGCGAATAGTAAATTTTCAGAATTCCGATATAGTATACATTTCGATTCTCACTTAAGCCGAATATTTGGCAAATATTAAGATATAGATAATCAAAATATTCATGAGGAAAGTTCGGACTTCATAACGTATATCATGAAGATGATAAAAATGAATAAAAAGTACATTTATTGGACGGTAATTAATTCAAAATATTTCGAAAAAGAAACACATGCGGTCTTAAAGTTTATACAACTTTTGACGTGTTTCACACAATGAAAAAATACGACGAACTTCAATAGACGTTCAACATATTGCACATAATATAAAAAGAGAACAAACGTCTAAAGGCGTCCAATAAATGGACTTCATCAAAAAATTATATTTTCTAAAGTTTACGCGAATTATATCACACATTAATCGCGTATGAATCCATTAAAAAGTGGTTTTATTTCAACGAGTCATCAAAAAATTCACAAACCTCAAAAGGCATTCAACAAATTACACCCATAAAAAATTCTGAGTTACGTCTAGAGGCGTTCAACAAATTGAATATACTTAAATATAGTCTACACGCATATCAGGTGTTGGCTTTCAAGATTTCTCGTAAGAAGTGGTGGGTGTGTGCCTCCTAGGGCCCTTCTAGGGTAAATACCCAAGTGTGTCCTCGAGGCTAGCATTCCTGCTCAACGGGGCATGGTTGAAGAGTGCGGCAGCGGGCAAGCGGATCGGTACCACATCACGAATGTCAGTACGCTGGGATAGTCTTACGTCAGCGAATAAAGCGGCCATCTCTGCGGATTTCTTCACGCTTAGGGCTTCATGGGATCCTGCGCCTGTGCTGCGGACTGGGGAAAGAATTGTGTGTTAGATTTTAGTGTCTCAGTTGTATTGTCGGAGCAACGAATCCGGACAATAAATTTGTTTCGGGGATGTGGAAGGGCATCACTTATGATAAGAATTTGAGAAGAAAAAGTAGAAGACTCTATCTTAAGTTCCAAAAAGCAAAGCTTTGTTGTATGCAAAACTTTTAATTCGAAGTTCAATTACCTTTGATCGTCCTTGATTATGGTCAAGGAGTCTTTGAATTCGCTTTGTTGACTTGGAATTCACATGAATGTACCAGTAATGACAGTTATGGATTCCGTGTCTCCTAACCAAACTGTGTATAAGACACAGAACAGAAAAGAACAGGTATCAGACCGATACCCTAAGCAGACTGACAGAAATACCTGCTATTCATATAATCTTTTATTGGATGTTTGGAGTGGATGGAGCCCATAATAATCTCCTAACCTGCAAGCCAGTACATACACCTGTTGCTTGAACGGGAACCTGGCCCAGGATTTCCTCCGGAGTTAGGGAATCAAATGCACCTCGTAAAATGGATCAACTTGTGGAATGAAAGATCCAAAGTGTAAGATTTGGAAGTGTTAGGATTTAGGGTGAAGACTAGAATTATGATGACAGTGACATGAACTCACCAGTAAGCCGCTGCATGTTCCGCTCCCTGGGTTTGTTCTGCAGCAGCAGCTCATAGTCGAGAGCCACACTGTCGCTGCTGCGCGCGCGCCGGGCGCGCTCCGAGCGGCGCCGGCCGCCGCCCCACTTGCTGGAATGGTACAACAATTTAGTATTAATGATACATTCTGAAGTTCACGCGAATATCACTCATTGAAATAAAACCTTTAACGGATAAAATAGAATAAAACTTTTTAACGAATTCTATCGCGTCTCACCGCGACTATAGCTGCTGAAAAATAACCGAAACGTCAGGGTAAAAATAAATAATAATATTTTTTTTATACTTCTGAGGTTGCAGAACAGCTCACAGTCCACTTGATGGAAAGTGGTTACCGTGGCCTATGGAACTATGCAACACCAGGGGAATCAGAGAGTGAAGACTAATAGTTTCTGTGCCATCAGAGTAGAAAGTCTTCTACTGTATGTTCACTCGGCTAATGAGTTAATTTTCTTTTTCAATCTTTGTTCACACGCGTAAGAGCGTTTTCATATTCGTCCGATATCCGATATCAGTGTCGAACGCCGATAGCCGACATCCGATAGCCGACACCTTGTGCTGTTTTTACATTTATCCGATAATATCGGCCCGATACGGCCATTTGCTCGAAAGCACAGACTAGTTAGGGATGCTACGGATGAAAAAAAAGAAAAAAGGGTGCAAGCAATTTTTAACCTTATTGACATGACATGGTATAAGTTTTTTTTATATTCGTGATCAGCGTCGTCAATTATAGCGAAAAGACACGTAACTAAGAAAATGTCATTAAGGTCGAAAATTGCTTGCAGTCGCTGTTTTTATCTCTTTGTGATCCGATATTGTGCCAAAACAGTGGTGTTGGCTCCGATAACAGATGTCGGGCTGGACAATGTGAAAGAGAGATACATATGTCATACATTTGACTTCCTCCGATATCTGATGTCGGATATTGGACAATGTGAAAACGCTCTTAGACGGATGGAAATATAATTAAATATTCATTTTTCTTTCCTTGCAATATGTAGTCGAAGGAGGTCGTACGTCTGGGAATTAGTTTGAACGCAACCCAGGTGACACATGACATCCGTCGGCTGCAGGACTCAAAGTTCAATCAATGTTACATCAGTGTTACATTTCTTGTTCGATAGAAAAAGGGAACTATCTGGTCTCATGCTACGCTCGCATATAAAAAGTCGTTTCTAGCTGTCAATAATCGTTGGGTCAAGACGGCGGTATATATGGACGACCTGCCCCTCAAGACAAGTGGCAATTTCTTGGCCGGCGTTTGATAGAATAGAATGACAAATTTATGGGATTTGACGTTTGTGACATGCGCTGACGACTGCAAAATACTTCAAATCTTGTACTTTCGTCATTCTATCCCATCAAACAGCTGAACAATTCTGTGCTTAGCTACTAATCACCAGTCAGGTTAGGTGGCCAGACGGCAGTCGCTCGCAATTAAGTCGAAAAACTCATATTATATTTAAGCAGACCCTTACCGGAGCTGGACTCCGAGGTAAACCTGTCGGTCGCGACCGGGACTAATACTAGGATGACATGATAAAAGAGAAGTACAAATAAATCCTAACCTTCCTCTCCCACTCTTGTCGTCATCGAATGCCCTTTTCATCCTATCGGAGTAGGCCTTCGAAGGGCTTCTTAGGTACTCCATACTGTGTGATCCCTGTATCCGTCGAGGACCAGGGCAGTAGCACTTGTTGCTATCAGCACAGCTTTCTGAGTCGCAGGAGCAGTAGCTGAAGTCACCATCATAGTACTCTCTGAAAAAACAAAAATACCGGACTTAAATTTGTAAAAAAAAACCTCGAAAATGGCGACTTAAATTTGTAAAAAAAAACCCTCGAAAACGGCGGGTTTCCCTGAAAGGTTTCAAGACAGTAGATGCTCATGAAGTATGTTAAGTCACAAGCAGATGGCGGACTATCGTCTCTGCTCACCCGAGGGGAATAAGGCCCTTGGGTCAGCCGGGGTGACGCACAAAAAATAATTTTCTATTTTTTAGAGTTTTTTTGTGACAAAGATTTTTTATGAGCAATTGGTTGTTATATATGTCGCAGCTACCTACCATAATCAGCCGTTCAATTGCCCGTGTTTAATAACGGTACACAAGCCTGCTTTGATTTACGTTAGTAATTAAGTGTTTGAAATTACGACATCAATAACAAAATAATTTTTAAATAAATAATATTACGTATTCCACAGAGGTCAACATTTTTTTTTATAGAAGTAGTTATTCCGTTGTGGAATGACGTCTAAATAAAAATAGCATACTATTTTAGGAATATTAACATTAATAACATTATATAATTCATTTTGTTATACAATTACTTGTTTGGTATTTTCTGGGGACTTGTTTGTATGATTAAAAGAGCTATTTATAAATGTGATTTTGACTTGAAAATATGTGTTGAAAATATGAATATGGTTATCACTATATTATCAGGCAATAAAGTAGTTGATATGTATCAAGGGCCACATCAAATCGTAACAATGACTCCTTATTTATACGTCAATTACTAAAACAATAAATAACCATTTAACTAGGTAAGCTGTTACTCCACCAGTCAGATAATACACGTATAAATATATATAGGGTGAGTCCTGATCAGGTCTAAAATATTGCAAGTCTAAAATCTAGCATTTATTGGAATCGTATTACGATAATATTTTTATTGCGGCGATATTGAAATTAAATTAGAATCTGCTTAGTAACATGAATGGGTATGATTCTGCTCATTTGAGTTACCAATATACGAATTTTATAAGAATCTATTGAAATCGCTCAATGTGTCCGTTTTAGACCCGCTGCTGTTTTGATTAAAATTATGGATATTATCAAGTTATTTGATAAACTTTAGATCTTTGTGTATTTTAAAATGACGTGACAAATGTTAAAGGGACTATAAACTAGTTTGGCACCACTTTGTTCATTGATAAGGTTTTCAATCAATAAAAATAGCATTTCGGCCGCACTAAAACAGTTCTTTCAAGAGTGCCATATTTTCTCGAATATAATTTCTCGAATATAACTTTTATAATATTTGAAAAGCAAGAATGTATGAAATTGTACAATTTAAATATTTCCGATATGATTTTAGCTGAAGATTGAATTAATTTGAAATGTGATAACGGCGTTATAATTTTTTTTATCATTTTACTTTTGATCGCAATATTTTTGAGACACGCCCTGTGTATAATCACGCGCAACTAATTATAAATACAACTATACACTTAAATCAGTTCAGTAATTCACGAAGCGCCTTGCGCGGGCGCACCACGCTCTGATTCTCCTCCACACATTTCATTTCTACTACGTTCTACCCCACTGTAGATAATCTTTATTTTATAGAAGATAGAGTATAAAATCATTCAGCTAATATGAGATTAAGTTAATTAATGTACACTCTCTTTGATGTTCACTATTGGCCGTAAACGTATGGACGTCGAAAGTAGAGAAATTTTGGGTAAACAACCAACTTAATATGTGAATTGTTTTTTTTTTATGAATAAAATTTAATTTGTATTGTATGAGATTTCTTAATTTTGGTCGGCTTACGTGGTATCAATATTATGTCTTTTGTGCGTGCTGTTATATTAGTTTTGTGATATAAGTTGCATGAAATTAAATTTAGAAGAAATTAGTATGCTTACTTTTCAGATCGCAGGTTCGAATCTCACCTGAAGCGTTTCACTTTTTCCTATCTTAATCGATAAGTTTTGTATTTGTTATGTAGATATTAATGTCAATGTAGTGTTTGCTAACTGAGATTAGCGAATTAATACATAACGTTATGGTGGTACAACTTATATGCAACTAAAACGAATTAACTGTAAGAAAAACGCAAGCATCTAATAAGTAGATACTTAGTTTATAATTATCTTAATTTATTTTGTTTTTTAGAATAGTTACACAGTCGTAAATTTTGGTACATAGTTTGAACCTTATTACAAGAATCATACACACGTGCAAATTTTTAACAGCTCTGAAAAAGTATGTGGAATGGTAATTTTTTTACATTGAAGCAATATTTGAGTAACTTTTTAAGTTTTTACCGGTTTTGCCACTTTTTACAACGAATAATAGTACCAAGTGAATACATAACAGAAGCTAGTTAAGCTATGCTTACCATGATTCTGATAGCGTTGGGTGAATCTTTGTTTTAGAATATTTATTTTCTTTATTCGATTTGATACAGTTGATTTTCTGGTTATTTTGTTCTATATCATTGTAGGTATGTACAATGAAGAGGAAAGATTCTGCGCAAAAAAATATTATAATAATCATTTCACAGAATGTATATTTATTCTAGTGAGAGTAAAACAATAGCGGTAAGACATTCGGTAAGATTAACAATCTATTTGAATGGAAGCAGTATGCTATAATATGGCTTTGTCTAATTAAAAACGGCTCTTTGATCAATAAAACTGCACAGAGTAATTTTATAATTTTGTAACACTTTTCTCGGCTGACGTGGATTATCTTGATTTTTACGGAAGGAATTAATTTCTGATAGACCTCTTAGACAAGTGGCAATTTGTTGGCTGTATTGTAGAATAGACTGAGGAATCTATGGGATTGACACGTATTTTGACATTATGTTATAAACATCAAAATGTGTGTTAATCTCATACATTCGTCATTTTATTCTAAGGCCTGCGCTCATGGAGGTTGGAGGTCATTACGCCACATCCTATCGATTTCCAGCTGAATACATTTGCAATCTTCATTGCTTACTCATAAAACAAAACAAACGAATCCTCAACACTATGACATTCCGTAGACACCTCTAAAATTTACGACTATTACTTTATCTTAGCACTTATTGTTAGCAAGTCTAGTCATTACTATAATAGCCTACAATAAAACTAAAAGCTGAGCTAGGAGTCGTTTGCGCAAACGCTTCAAACTATCATTAACATTGTGTAAGAGGTTAGGAGATGTTGTCTTGTGATTACTTGGATTGCATTCTGATAAGCTTTTTGAAGTTGACTTACAGATACCTTTTAATTAAGGCTAGTGCAAGGTGTGTGCTTTTTCCTCTAGTTGCAGTCATCTCAACATTCACTCCCTTTCTATCTAAAGCATATTCCACACAATCCACCCATCTCCTCTTAGGTCTTCCTCTTCCGTTATAGCCGTTCACTTCCAATGTTAATGCCTTCCTTTCGACATTTCTTTCATCCCCTACGTATTACATATCACAGCCAGACGCCCGAATTCATTGTAACTTTTCTGTGATTTTCTTTCAATCTTCGTCTAATATACTTATTTTTTATCATATACATTCTTGTCACACCACATGTCCATCTCAACATTTGCATCTAAGCTACATGCAGCCGTCTCTCATCCGTCGCCTTCAAATCGCCTTTACAAACAAACATATTGTATAGATTACTCTTCATCCAAAAATAGCAATCATCATTAGAATGGTTGAAAGATCTGATATAACAGCTTCAAAAACAAATCTAGGTGAGTCTTATTACGTGTTTGTAAGTGACGTCATGTGACCGAGAACCAGCTAAATGAATATAACACTATAGTCGTGTTCTACAACACTTAAATAATCCTCAGTTTATAAACAATGGATTTGGGAACATACATTTCGTCATAATTGCCCACTGCCCTGCACTTACAAATAACAAACTAGTAATTTCTCTTATGACTTTCACACGATTTAATTATATGTCTACACTCAAACCGCCTATTTAGAAATATTAAATTACAAACAGCCCAGGTGTTGAATCGGTAGCAAGTGTAACTGTTAATGAGGTTTTGGATTTGATAGCATTGTCGCTGAATTTTTTGGTGGAATATTTTCAGTATTATAATAACAAATTGAAAAGTGTTTAGTAAATGACAAATGGTCGCCTATTACGAAGGAAAATAATTGGCGAAATATGGATATTTTAATATCTCTGCCTAAACCTTCGAATATGCTGCAGAGCGTAGCAATGATGCTTTGCGCGAGGTTTCGGATTCGATTTACGGGACAGGCAAAATGTTAATAACATATTTTCTGTTACAAAACAGGCCGGAGTGTAAAAATGTTGACAACAATAGTCCTAAGCTTAAGTACCGAAAAAGGTTTGCGAGATTTTTAACCAATTATGGCATAAAAATGTTTTATTAAAATTTACTTACTTGGAACACTCTTTACAGCTCTTGCTTTTACTAAGAACTTTTGACTTCGCTGAACTCTTCACTTCCACCGCAGAGCAATAGCACTTATTCTGGCAATCACCCTTCAGCGAGCAGTAACATCTATCGATACAGCTCTCAGACTCGCATTCGGAACACGACACGTAGCCACTAGAACTATTCCTGTTCTGACATCCCAAGCGATTACTTAACGTCAGAAAGTCTGAATCTTCGGAAGTAGATGTCCTCTCCCCTTGTCTTGGCTTTCCAGTTCGTTTGGACACGTGGATAACTTTATCCGAACGTTTCGAATGCCTCTGTCGAGTCGACTGCCGCTTCGTTAGTGGTAAAATTGGTTCTTTAGGACGAAATTGTCTCATGTCGTAACTGGAGGTGGATACCGAACTTTCGGATATAGGTTCCTTAGGCGCTGTTTGGTCTAAAGCACTAACGTTGTTCTCTTTGTCCCTCAAGTCTTTCCCAAAAGGCATCCTGAAGACCATTCGTAAACCACTAGCTCCCTTCAAGATTTTTCTTCTTTTATTTTGGAACAAACTGTTTTTTCTTAGTATTTTCTTCTTCTGCTTCTTCATTATCGCTTTGCTGTGTTGAAATATTTCATCTTTCGTCAGCGTCACAGCCAGTTTCAAAAGAAACTCTTTGTATATCGGTTTCAGATCATTGAAAGACATTCCTTCAGCATCTATTATGGCGTTTAGAATCTCGTCCATCGAATGTAAGTTCTCCTGAACTTTGAATTCACTAAAAAGTTCATTGAACCCTAATGGCGACCCGCCTCCTTTTTTACCGTTGTTTCTGTAAATTGAATAATTTAAACATTACTAACAAAAGTCTTTACAAACAGTGAATATAATAATGCAATTAAAAACGTAAGTTTAATGAAAACGGAATTCATATTTTTTTAATTAGAAATACGTTACAGAAAAACCGTAAAATAGCGAATACTTCGTACTTAATTAATGCCAATCATTTTTAATTTAAATGGTAAAGCAACTAGAACATTGACTTTCTCAGTGAAGATGTTGCAAGTGTAATGAGTGTTAATACAACTCCACATGTAGTGGACCAGAGGAATGCAGTGGACGCGGTTGCGTTGCCACAATTACTCGCATGCAAGGTGTCGAAACACTCCACTAAGCACGATCCATTCCAGTCTTCTTATACAGTTATTTCAAATTATATCGATCATGTGGAAAACACGACGGGAATGATATGTCAGAGCACGTATTGGGTAAAAGGAAATGGCATCGATCGCGCGTGTCGGTGCTATTACACCGTACAATATCTCAGCAGGCCAATTCTACTAACAAAAATCAATTCAATATCCAGTCTCAATCTAATTTTAAACTCCCAAATGTCAATTATGATCACGATTTCAATGAAAAAAGTAACAACAACTTTTTCTAAGTAAAACCTAAATCTATAACTTGTATTAGAAACGATCACGATATCAAAGATTTTTCTTGAAAATTGTGTACTAAAAACAATTTTTGACTGTTTACATTTTAGCAGATAGACACTTAATTTCGAAAAGATTCTTATTAAGAGAATTAGCCTTTAGAACTTGAAATATAAGAAAAAATAAAATAGAAAATTACATACCGATGTCCAATCGACTTGTATCTAGTCAGTCCACCGGCATTTAAGAAGCTGCCTGAGCGAGGAATGGCCACTTTCGTTAATATATCACCAGATTCTGTTATCGACTTTCGCCCACTTTGACTCCTTCTCAAGGGTTCTTTTGTCGGAGGGTCTGGTGGTTCCTCCGTAGGTTTTTTCACAGGTATAGGCGGTGGCAAAGTCGGTGGTCTCTGTATCGCTTTCCGTCTCTCTAATGCTCGAAACAGCTCAATCTTTTCCGATACTTTACTGCGAACAGAAGAATCAGTACTGCTTTGGATGTTCTTAATATTTGTGATCTGTCGAACGCTAGGACCTTGAGACTTTTTCGAAGACCTCTTAGAGTCATGAGTATCACTGCCACTTGTGTCATTTTGCTTAATAGAATCCAGTTTGGCTTTAACCTCTTCTACTGTTATTCTCTTTATATCGGCGGGATGTATTGTCGGAGGTGAGGGCCCGTGTAAGAAGCTGTCTGAAGAAAGCTTCTTAGTTCTTTCTAGTTTAGGTTTTTCGCAAAATGATTCACTGGCTGAGAACCCATCTGCTCTGTCACTGTCACCACTTTGAGACGAAGTGCTGCGCTTCTTTCTTGGTGGTCTGACTGGGATCTCGTGTGGTGACAGACTACTGCCGATGCTCATACAGCTCACTCCATTCCGGCTCTTGAGTTTCTTCTGATCACTGTGACCCTGCCGGCTCATGTGCGCCATCAGCGATTTGTATAACGTAGCCGCTATCACGATAGCGTCCTCAGTCGTCTGGCATACAAACCCATGACACTCCAATTGCTTCGCGACGCCAATCTTCCTCATCACTACAGCGAAAATAGGTGAATGCGAGTTTTCGTTGTGGGAGAGGATGTACTTTTTGTCAGTTGGCTCTAATGTTTTGAATAGGGCTTGTCGATCAATGTTATCGGGATCTGTGATAAGAGGCAGGAATGCGTAGCATAGCTCACGATCGTCCATGTCTACTGGTTGTACGATAAACTTCACAGCTGACCATACTGCTATCGTGGGAAAGGGGTTTTGTTGTTCTAGATCTCCTTTATTCCCTTTGTATTTAACTTTTAGTCCGCCTTTGGAGATTTCTAATCGGCCGTTGTAAGCGTTTTTATGGCGGTAGTTTCTTCTGTACGTGAAGTACAGGTCTTTGAGTGGCGTCTGGAGGCCGGATAGACTGGTGACCTTACTGTGCAGAGGGGTTGACCCTAGGTAGTGCACGTTGAACGTGTGGACGCCGATGTTATCAGCCGGTTGTTTAGACTCGCCTGCCATATCTGCGAACATCCTCTCTATTCTGTCCTGTACGGTGTTATTGATGGTGTGGATCTTGCTCTGGCAGTAGCCGTCGTCGTCTTCGAAGATCGTAACTTTACCTTCGTGCGTCGAGTCAATCTGGAGACAAGGATATGTATTTTAGTACGTAATATTATTATTATTAAAGTATGGGGGATGAATTTCGCTTAGTTCCTAAGTAGTAATATAATAAATATCCAACAATTTTTTTTGTGTACGTTACATTTATTGAAGACGACAAAATTAAAATTGAATGACGGACTTTCTCATTTTCTTGCGAGGACTCTTAGATACCAAAAATATGAAATTTTTAATAAGGCAGCTTACGACGACAATTCAGTAAAAAAAAGTGTAAAATGTAACTGCGTGTGCTGACATTGGTTTCAGTGCAATGTATAGCACCTAGCACATGGATTTTTTTTTAAATTTTCTTTCATAAAACCATGTTCAAAATAGCAAAGTCAATGGAAAAAGGGTCCAATTTGATTCAGTCGGTTAGAAGTTGTCTAACTTACATACCACTACTCACATTACTATTAGAGCTATCAGTATATTTAATAATATCAGATATATTTAATTCATATATATATTTTATAGTAGAACGCTCACTGGGGTATTCACCATGCTTTTTATTACCGTAAGGCGGATAAAAAAGCATGGTAAAAATCCCGGTGAGCATTACACTATTAATGTAAATGACCATGTCAATCTCAAATCAAAGATGTTTTAATGCTTATTTGCCGTAAGTACCTACTTGCTTATCGTCTTTGCATCGCATTCCTATCTGTCATTAAAACAAATGGAATTACTAACTAGATAAGCATATGCCCGTGAAGGTTGCTACCTCAAAAAGGTATTGCAATGCATGCAATGTATTAGCTAGTAATAAAGCATTTTCTTACATAAAACAATACTGTTGGTATAACGTTTGTAGTCGATACCGTATATTGATTGATAATTGTAAGAGCGTTTTCAAACTCATCCGATATCCGATATCCGATATCGGAGGAAGTCAAATGTATGAGAAATGTATCTCTCTTTCACATTGTCACACCACTGTTTTTTATCGGAACACAAAGAAACTAAAACAGCGACTGTAAGCAATTTTCGACCTTAATTTTCTTTCTTTTTTTACTCCTAGCATCCCTAACTAGTCTGTGCCATCGAGCAAATGGCCGTATTGGGTCGATTTTATCGGATAAATGTGAAAACAACACAAGGTGTCGGCTATCGGATGTCGGCTATAGGCGTCCGACACCGATATCGGATATCGGATGAGTGTGAAAACGCTCTTACGGTTACAGTAATATTTGTAATGCTCATTATGAACAGATATTGATGTTAATTATGATTGTTGATTCTGTTACCCTTTATTCTTCATAAGAACGTCAATTCCAGTTGCATCCATAGCTTGCTATTAGAACCCTGGGTTCGAGTTTGCTATTTTATAACCAATTAGAGTTTATTTCAAAATTATTTGATGAACTTTTCTCATAAATATGCCGATTGCAAGTGCGACGTATTATGTTTGACTTACTAAAGTCACACGATATTTACCACGTCGCAAAAATTTACGTCTAAATGGCAATTCGGCTAGAATTTGGCAAAGTACTTGGTGATGAATTAAAATCAATTCATGTATTCTCATAATGACTTATGAGGAGATAAGTCTTTATGAGAGATAATTGAACAATACTCATATAGAAATTGATTATCAGGACGTCCACAGCGTTGAACGATCATTCGTTGCGAATGCCCACGCGTTTGCAGTTTCACGTTCATAGAGCAAGGTTACCCGTCACACAACGGACGGCCTTATTCAGCATCACTTCATTATTGCCTCGTTTTTAAGGAAATTGCCCTTTTTTATGAATTTTTTAAGTAATGTAAGTAACATTTTCAACATTTCATAGGCCTACTGTGTAATATTTGTTACAAAACATTGAAAACAAAATGTTGTAGCTACTTGGCTGGCTTACACCTACTTGGGCAATGGTTCAAATTATTTCGTATGTTCGTGTACTAAGATTACCTCATTAGGAACTGGTTATACGGTACGATGTGTAGAGGAACATAGGCAAAATGGCAGAAAATGTAGATATCAAGTGTATAAATAAATAAATAATGAATAAAAAAATTATTGGTTCTAAAGTATACATGCTAAGTACAGATAATGACGCTTCACATTTACAACTTCACGGTTGAACACATTTGGTATAAATTGAAAAAGGACTTGAATGGTAAAATTAATTATTCAATTTAAATATTTAACCCTGTCTCTTAAACTAGAGGATCCTGTATCATAGGAGACAGTGTCAAAACCTTCCCCTTGCATAGGACTGAGACGGTCGCGAGTTCAAGTTCCGTCCCAAACATTGACTGTTTTAAATATAAATTTCATTAAAATCAATACATTCTTGTACTAGTTTATTAAATTGACATATTTACCTTATCTCTCCTATCCAGCTCATTGTTCAAGCTCTGCGTGTACTGGCTAGTCACGGAGCGTGAGTCGTCGAAGAGGGCGTCTATCTTCTGCTTGTAGGAGAGCGACGAAATGGACGGCGCGCGCGCACGCCGCGGTTCATCCTCGCGGCCCAGGCGGAAGCCGCCCAGAGAACCGCCCTGGCTCTCGCAAGTCACCATCTGATGACAATTATTATCTAATTAATTATCATGTAAAAGTTTTAAGACTTAGTAACTCGAAGAACTCGTTAAGCCGTCGGTTCCGGTTACCATACGAATATATATCGCAGTCGTTACGGGTAATTGGAGCCCTTAAAAGTTCAATAACTGGTCTAGCTGGTCTAGTTGTGGAGGTCAGATGGCAGTCACTTGTATCATGGAAAATATACAAATTTAGCCAAACCCGTAGTTATATAGGAAAAAGCAGACCTCGTATTCCGAGGCGAAAGCTTTGGATTTAACTGGGATTAACGCTAGGATAATGAAGAAGGAATAACGGACGTTTATGGCACAGATAAAGAAAAAGATACAAGTTGCATTAGGTATATCAGGAGGTAAACGGATGGCGTCCATGCCCGCCTCCCTATACCGGGGGCGAGTTGGGGACTGCGGGGTTCCCCCTCCCGAGGAGGGCTAGACCGAAAGCGATGGCCCTGGGTCAGCCGGGGTGCGAGGGATACGTCGAAGACTACGTCACCTCAACGACCCACAGGCGGTTTGCGGTTTAGTCGGTTCAAGACCGACACTCCCCCTCTGGAGAGAGAGAAGATTCTCGATTACTCCACCGATAAGAGCTCTTAATTTTAGTGAGGGAAAGGAATCCGATTCGCAAACAAACATAAGCTTACCAATGATCCAGAGCTTGTTTGAAGGGAAAACTTCTTTGAACTTATTATACATTTTTCGTAAATTTTTTGAGATAGCAAATAGCCTATGTGCTCACGGCGACGTAGCCGAATCACTGGTTGACAAATTGTGACCATTTACCGACTGTAACTACATTCTACTACATTACCAATTCTTTGGACTGTACCACAGTTTACCATTTTTGGACCTATATAAAAAGGTTCTTTCTTAACATTAAAATAGTAAAAAAGAAATATGTGGACATAAGTTCGTATACAGAAAATTGGTTTAAGATAATACTCTAAGAACGAAATTTGTTTACTCTAAAGTTACAAAAGTTAGCTAGCTTGATGTTCTAAAATATCTGAAAATAGTTCACTACGGTTGAATGACTGACATCATAATTATAATCAATCATTACATATTATTCCTGTGCCTCTAGAAAAGCAGCAATTCGCTAGCTGGCGTTTGGTGGAATAGAATGACGAATAAATGGGATTTGACGTATATGACAGTCGTTAACGCATGTCAAATACGTCAAATCCCATACATTCGCCATTCTATTCCATCAAATGCCGGTTAGCGAATTACCACTTGTCTAGAGGAGCTGGTTGCAGGCTTGTATTTTGATTTGGAAGGCTTTTACGAAGTCGACTACCGTCTAACACCTTTGTTTGTATTACCTAACTTTTCCTTTAAAGGTTCTATCAATTATCTTGTGAATTGCACAATAAATATCAATGTAAAAACGTTTAATTTTAATATAAACGTATGCATAAAGATCAATTTGAAAAAGACAGATAGCTATTCAGTACTCATCTATGTCATTGTGTGCTGGAATTACATAACTTGATTCCTTCAAATCTCTACCATTATCGAACGACCAGTCATACAATGACACGCCATGTGGATATTCCGCACATAATATGCACAAAAAATTATTATTTTATTGTGGGTACTATTAAAATGTTGAACTGCTTGACTGACTGTGCATCTTTAAAGGCTTGCAGCTGATGCAGTTTACTGTGAAAAAGTAGCCAGGCAAGCTTCTTTCCATTATCGACCAAATCATCATTTAACAACAGGGGTATAATATTGTAGGCCGCGTGGTTCCCGGCAGAGTAGAATTTGGGCCACCCCTTCTCTTCCCATGTGGTGTCGTACAAGGCGACTAAGGGATAGGGCTGATTAACTTTAATACCAGACAGATATGTACAGCCCAGACTCAGCCTCGGATGCATGGCTCGAGTCAACAATAGTGCCCGGAATACGACAATAGGCTCACCCCCTATTACGCGGGACCGAATACAGATTGGTGAAATGTGGGTGTTAATTCACCTCTGCCTAACCCTTCGGGGATAAAGGCGTAATTATACGTATGTAATATTGTTTAAAAACGTGTTTTAATCAAAATTGTAACGTAAACAGTCTGTGTGAATAAAATCTATTCGATTAAACTGGCATAAACTTCGCATTATTGTGCGCCAATTCCGATTGCATCTAAGGAAATTCACCTCGGAGAGCTCAGTCCACTTTCCTACTTAACTGGTTTATCTTAACTTTCCTAAAATGACAAGCCATCTAACACCCCACCTCCGAGAGAAAATTAAGCACTTAAATAGCGTAATATCCGGTTCACATTATTCCAATCCAGTAATTCAGCCAATCAATCCAGTTCAGTGCTGGACTGGACGATAATGTTCTAATTATTTCAGTGTTTTAAACGCGCTTGAAAATCCACTGGACTGGGAGCACTAGATTCTTCCTTTCACTAGGATTAAACATCTCAATCGCAGTCACGGTAGTGCACCATACCCGCCCAAACAGTATACAAATTAGTTACGAAAGCGCCGCATTAACGGGGCTTTTATTACTTAATGGGGCTATTAATACTGACATTTACATATTAACTATATATTGTTGTTGTAGATAACCGCAAGCGGGTAATGGATATGTGGCCAGTGTTTGCATTGCATAAGATAAATGGTTTGGACATCTCACTAATGTCATGAAGTTATTGTTTTGTGAGTAATGTGGGGCTATTTGGTGCTATACATAAAACTAAGTGTGTTTTAGTGTAATTTTAGGTATATATCTTTCTAGATGTTGCCCGCGACTCCGTCTGTGTGGATGTCAGTTATTGCAACAAAATATAGCTTCTCAAGGTCTAATCTACCCCTAAGTATACCAAATTTCAGAGGTTTAGGCTTGAAAGCGTAACATACAGGCAGACAGACAGAGGTACTTTAGTTTTAGTTTTGTAATTATAGTATTAGTATAGCAATTATATTCAGTAGTTTTAACGTAAAAGCGTAACAAACATCAATTCATCTTATAAATTTTCGCGTTTATAATATTAATAGGATCAATCATTCAAGTAGCCCAGCGCAGTCCACAGCTGGTCTCCAGTTACGTACTGCGGTGGGCTATGTTATTATATGGGTTAAATATTTGAAGGATGGCCTCTTTTTAGGCCAGAGATTAAGCATTGCCATACAACGTGGCAATGCTACCAGTCTTCTGGTAACGCTACAACAAGAGGCAAGCGATGCGGATGAATTCCACAACGCATTTTAACTTTAAGTTTAGTTTCTTACTATTGTGTATATATAGTAACTTTAGTAATTTAATTTTATTTAACGTTAGTTAAAATATGGTAACGCTTTCAATGTACAAATTAATTAATTAAAATCTTCATGAATTCATGCAGTCGCCCCACAGACAGCAAATGGGACAAAATTTCCAGCTGATGCACGACTATGTCCGTCCCCATACGGCGCGTATGGTTACAAGTTGGTTACAACAGCACGATATACAAGCTTCAGACTGGCCTGCACAAGCCTATAAGCAGGACTTAGGACAGTATTCCACAACAGGATATTCACACCCTTGTTTTGAGTATGCAGAACCGCTGGAGATGTGTCAGGAGAGTCTTAGGTTTATCCACGGAATGTTAATTTTAAGTTTTAAACATTTTTTATTAAAAAAAAAAAATTTTTTTTTGTTCAGCATTTGATGTTCCAAAAATAAAGTTAAAGATTGATATTTTGTCTGAGCTTTTCCCCTTCTTCTAAGATGTTTTTTTTATTTAACTTTATCTAAAAGTTTATCATCTGATAAGATAGGCTATTAAGCAAGGTTTATTTTAATGTGTAGCTGTCTTAACAAAAAGTTAATAGAATTTTAGTTATTTAGGTTTAATTGAAATATCCCTAGACCATGTAGATGTGTGTATATTTGCACTGTAACAACATCAAGAATGTTATATTACATATTATGTTATAATCTTCGCTTGTATAATACGATCCAATACATACACATTAGTTACGTTTACAGAAATCATCCATCAATGAATTCACCCATAATAATCGTTGTGCGTACCTACATAATATCCGTGTTTATGCTAGGTAACCGGTTTTATACTGTCGATATTAAAGAGTGAACCATATGTGCCACTAAAATGGTAACCAAATATAGTTTTTTTTTTACTTGCGGGAAATCCCCACGGATATTCTCCCCTCCCCTCCCCCCCCTCCGGAGCCAGAGGGTGAGGTTATGTCGGACTCTAATCGATTAAACCGCGCGCCGTCTGTGGGTCGTTGTGCTAGGCCGAAGGTGAGGTCGTCTCGCGACATATCCCTCGCACCCCGGCTGACCCAGGGCCATTCCTCTAGGTCTGGCCCTCCTCGGGAGGGGGGACCACGCGGTTCCCGGTACAGTCTGACATATAGCAAGTGTGCTTATCAGCGTATAGTGTAGTTATCAGTCCACAGGGATAAGAACTCTTATCATTTATGTGAAAAAATAACCTTTTGTTAATACCTTTCTGAAAGAGAAGCCATAGCGCAGGAGTAAGAGAACCAGGGCTTCAAAATGCCGTCTTTGAATGCATGCAGGATTGGTGATCAGATGAAGATGATTCAAAGAGCCCTTAGTCGAGGTAATATCAAATTATTTTATAGTAGGTAGGACAAGACGGTATTTCCGTCCAATTGAGCAGTCCGACTGGGGAAGTACCTCCGCCCTACAGAATACCGCGGCCATAATAACCTCGTGTTGTTTCCCAGGTGGTGAGTAGAAGATCAAAGGCTATTTCTGTTTGTCTTCGGCACTGACGGCTCAAAAACTCTTTGTGTTTGCAGGGTCGGCAGCGCGAGTGTGACTTCCCTAGAGTTGCACTGGATATCTGTCCTGCTTTATCTTCTACACTGATGGCACAAAAACTCTATGTTCTATCAGGGTCGGCAGCGCGAGTGTGACGCCCCTGGTGTTGCTCACGTTCATAGGCCACTGTAACCACTTACCACCAGGTGAGCCGTGTGCTTGTCTGCCACCTAAGTTGTATAAAAAAAAAGGAAATACCGGTATGGCCTCGTGGCACAGATATGTCCGAATTCCGGCCATTACACTACCGACGTGAACCCACTCCTAGCACAAGCAATTTAGCTTAGTTGGAGGAGTTAGAGGGAATATTAGTAATATCGATAATTTCAGTTGCTAATGTTCTTAAAAAAAAAATATATGCCACGAATCCAACGAAGACCAACGACGGTAGGCAGCGACGATAGCTCGCCATCTAGTTCTGCCTTACACACTTTACTTGCTTTGTCTACTTTCGTAGACCTTTCATACAAGGCTACCGGTTTTGAGCACTTCTGCCCCTCGAGACAAGTGGTAATTCATTGGCCGGCGTTTGGTAGAATAGAATGAATGACGAATGTATAGGAGTTGACACATGACAGTCGTTAACGCATGTCATAAACGTCATTCTATTCTACTTAATGCCGCCCAACTAATTGCAACTTATCTAGAGGGGCTGACTTGCCTTTCTTTCAAAAATTTTATATTCTCCAGTAGATAATTCACCTTCTGATCTAACAACACTTACCATAATACATCGAAGTATATTTTTAATGTAGTCAACAGTCATTATGAGATTAAATCATCCATCGGATGAGCTGCATAACGTATGCATAATAGTGTCTTACGTATCGATTACTATCGATAATGGTATGGTACGTACGGATGTGTCATTACGAGACCGCCGTTTACAAAAAACATGGCTCATGTAATGGTAGGTAGGAATTTAGTTCGGATGGGAAGTTTTACCGTGGCCTATGGACGTGTGCAACACAAGGGGGTCACACTCGTGACCTTGAATTGAATTGAAAACTTGAATACCTAAAATTATAATACCTAAAGTTAAATAACCTAAGTTCAAAATACCTAAAATCTAAATACCTAATGGTGGATTGACCTAAATTTAAAATACCGAAAGTTTAAAATGTCTAAGTATTTGAATACCTAAAATTATAATACCCAAAGTTAAAATAACCTAAGTTCAAAATACCTAAAATCTAAATAACTAATGGTTGTTTGACTTACTTTTAAAATACCCAAAGCTTTAAATGACAAATTGATATTATAGTGAGTACGTATTACAATGCCTAATTTGAAATTATCGAATTTCATAAGCCCTACGAACGGAAGGTCGAATATTAAAATCCCGAATGTTTATATGATCGAAAGTTCTAAATACCGAAAATTAAAATACCGACAATTTAAGAAATAATATGTGGTACGGCTTAAAGAAAAAGGGACACTGCTCACCCCGACTCTTTTTTATAACCGCTCATACAAGGATTGTCTGCTCCAATCCTGAAGTTCCAAATCCTTGTATGTGTGGTTATACAAAAAATAACCACTAACCTAACCTATCCGAGTCGGGGTGGGCAGTGTCCCTTTTTTATAGCGATGTGTGTGGTGTGTGGTGCATTATTTTTATGTATTTTGACCATTTGGTATATTAAATTTTGGTATATCAACCTTTGTTGTTTTAACTTTAGGCATTTTAAACATTAGGTAATTAGTCCAAAAGGTATTTCAAATTTAGGTATTAAGTACTTAGGTATTATTGGTTTAGGTATTTTAAACCATTTGGTATTTAGATTTTAGGTATTTTGAACTGAGGTTATTTAACTTTAGGTATTATAATTTTAGGTATTCAAATACGTACCCCTCTGTAAACACAGATAGTTTCTGTGGCGTCAGTTTAGAATACAAATCAGGAATAGCCTTTGGTATTTCCAAGTACAGCATAAAAAGTCTCTACCCTACTTACCACCGGGAACACAACATGAGGTGGTTATTATAGCCGCGGTTTTCTGTAGGGCGGAGGTACTTCCTCAGTCGGACTACTCATTTGGACGGAAACAATAAAACAAAAATAGCACTTAAACTAGACATAGTTAAGCATTGCGCCAGATATCAAACAGTAGAATTATTTAACAGGCTAAGCTTTGTATATTTTTCAGACACATGGTAAATTGTTCATGAAATAAAAACAAGTGTGACGTGTGTAAAAAATTGTGGTTTTTGTTTTAGAAACTATGATAATGCCTCTTTAAAATCTAATATAAATAATTACATAATTAAAGCAGTTTTTACGCTGGTTCTATTATCACTTATAAACATATTATGACGCCTGTAAATTCCCGAAGAAGTGCATTTAAATATTCTATAGTGTCCAAATCATTACAGCATCCCTTTATAGAGATCCCTTTCAAAGAAAGACTTAAGCTCAATTATCTAGACCTATATCATACATACATACGAATGCTCCCGCTAATTTCCCTTCGGGGTAGGCAGAGACTAGCCCGCCATTTGCTACTATCCTTACACACTTCACTAGCTTCAAAATTATCATTTAACCTTTCATGCAAGCAATGTTTCTAGTGTTTCTGACCTCTTAGAACTAAACTGCGCTATTGTTTTTTTCTTACTCAATTTATTTCATTACTAGCTTTTGTCCGCGGCTCCGCCCGCGTGAACGTCGGTTATTGCAACCAAACATATGTCCTCACTCAAGGTCTACCCCTACCCCTATACCAAATTTCATTAAAATCGGTTCTGTGGTTCAGGCGTGAAAGACGGACAAACAGACACACTCACACACACACACACACACACACACACTTGTCCATTTAGTATGGATAAGCGGATTTCACCAATGAAACAAATCGTGATCAGTTAAAGTTACCACTTGAATATGTAACCAGTTAAACTTAGTTCAATCCAGCTTATATTGTACACTTCGATTACTAACACACGTAAAATTACATCATCAAATTAAATATCAAATTCGCGTTTAATTTAAAATACAATTAATTAAACAAAATATATAAAATACTCACATTTACTACTTGCGAGATATTTAAATGAAAGCATCAACCCGAATTTGAATAAAACGTCACTTTGAAACACAAAAACTATCACTAAACAAAAACCTAACTTATTTCATACACATAATTTCAAAACAAAAATGACACTGTTCACACACTTTTTCATAAATGTCCATAAGTAATACATAGGTGTATACTTAATGTATAAAACAGTTTTGTCTAAATAACAGTTGAAATTTAAATACCTAAACAGAAATAAAAACGAATATATAATAAAGGACAGAACCCGGTCACTGATTCACGAAAACTGAATGCCCAGTGTTCATAACGCAGGTCAACTGTTACAAATTTTGTAATTTTAAGTGAATATACGTTTTAATTGAGATCTTTTTTTACGATTTTGACCGGTCAGCGATAAGACAGTAAGTATAGTAGTACATTTTTTTGACGTGATGTGAAATTGCCGAGTATAGATGGAGCTAGTAAAATGCATTATAAAAGTATTGCTTTTCTTCAACAGCGGCAAAGCAAAAAGAAGTATACAGTGGAACCGATTTTGATGAATGGCAGATTTTTGCGACCAATTGTATGCAGCGGTTAGATTTTTGTAATTTTATTTTTGCAAAGTTTGATTTTTGCAAAGCGGGGAGGAGGGTCAATGAACTATTGTATTCAAATTTAGAACTACGTGATTATGTATGAAGCTAGTAAATAAACAGATAAGACGAGCGTGTTCCGCAATTCAATGATTGAGTAGAAATATATTCTTTAGTTCAATTCGAATGATTTCACCACTCTTAAATAAGTATACATTAGTAACATGTACATTACCATAATCTGCATCCAAGAATACGACTTGCAACACTTTCAACGTATAAAATAATATAGTTAGCTGTTTCTTTTTACAAATTTATTTACAAAAACTATTATTTTTTTAATAGTGATGAAGTATTATTATTGTATTTAATATTTATTTAAATAGTTAGCTATTGTGAATATGCATATTCTTTTTGTTAATAATAATATTAATTTTATGTCCTTAGGTGAGTAGTTTCTGACATATTCATTATTTATTTACAGTTCGTTCGTTTGGAAAAGCTAGGTAATTTGTGCTCCTGCCCACTTTTTCTAAACCCGAAACTACCTGTTTCCGGTACAGCTAATGCCTGGAATAACTACACGTTATGGAACTCGATTTCAATGAGTCGAATTTCGTAGTAACACCCGTAAAAGCCATATCGATAGAAGAAGTATGATTCAACCAGGAGCAACGTTAATATGCTGATAATGAGTTTCCCAGCAGTCCAGCAGTGGACTGCAGTGGGCTAATTGATTGATTGAGTTTCCCAGGAACATGTACTTAGATGTTTTGCGACTTGAATATGATTTGAACGTTTTTTGATTTGAACCTTTTGAGACTGAACCAATCCAAGTGTTCAAATGCTAAAAACTGCAGAATAGTGCAAGTGCAATTTAGTGTAAGCTCAAATAGTTGTCCAGCAAGATGTAAATATGCCGTTTGCAAGCCGAAGCTTAGAACAATGCTGTATTAAGTTAAATATTAATTGATGTCAACTTTGTCAACCACAAATGGTCCGCAATACTTTTGGTTTGCAGTTATACTGAAAGAATAAAATGACGTGTTAGTATTTTAACTTTTGTAACGGTAACAATGTTATGTCTTCGGAAACGGTCCTACATAACGGGGAGCGAGCCTGATTCGAATACTGTCATGGGCTGCATATTTCGGTACTATCGGATAGAGAAGGGTCGGCTCTATTCTATTCTGTGAGTAATAGCAGCGCGGTACGACTCACCTTTAATGAGGCATATCACCAGTAGAGTGAAACCCTACATGGTCACTTTAATTAATTGATTAATATAATATTATCTATTGAATTAAAGAATTTATACGCTATTATGAATTGACATTATTGTTGACTATTGCATCTATCATGGATTTATGTTATTTAATTTATAATTGCTTTTTTAATTATTTGATTTTTGAATTATATTTTTTGACTGACATCATATGTAATGCAATAATATGATGTCGATTGATAATAATTTCTTGATTTAATTGTTTAATTGTTGACATATTTCATACTAACCATAGATGTAAGACGAATTGTTACTAACAAATTGGGCCCAGTTGCCATGAATAAAATGATATTTAATTTAATTGTACTCCACCGAGAACAAACACGGCCTTATTTAATTAAGTGAAATTCAATCTTCTTCACCCTAGCGTTAATTCCATAACGAAGGCTGTTTGGGGTCAGCTTTACCAGTCTAACTGAGGATTTGGCTGAACTTCGATAATTTCTGTGAAACGACTGCCATATCACCTCCACAACCCAATTTTAATTAAGGTGATATCGAACCATTGCAGCGAGACCAGTACTTAGATTCTTTAAGGCTCCAAATATTCGTAACGACTGTCATAGATGTTCGTATGGCAACTGGAACCGACGGCTTAAAGTGCTACCTTACCAATTCAAATACCTCATATTTGCACTGAGCGGGGACCTAACCCGCGCCTCCTGCGCAGTGGCCACGTTAATACCGCTACGCCACAGAGGCTTAAGTGAAATTAAATGTAAATACTAAATCAATTATAACACAATGGAATGTTTGCCACCTTTGTTGATATATATAACATAATATTTGCATATTATTGTAATCTAGTTTCTATTGCCAAACTGCGGCACGCGCGTTATTAGTAGGTATATCCGTTCTTGAAAGTGTTTTTTGTTTTATGTCCAGAGAAATATTAATATATTCAGTATAAACTAGGCGTATAATTTTATGCAAACTGTGATGTGTCGTAATTTATAATGCAAATAATTTATAATGCTACAGAATTGTCGGTCTCACTCATACGACCTTTCTGTTGTAACTTTTTTTGAAATAATAATGTTCAAATGTCATATAAGTTGTATTGTGTGTATATATGGAGCTAGATAGTAAAGTCTTAAGTCTTACCTAAAGCAAGATAGCTTTTTGCAATCGTTCGAGCTGTTTTTAGGGGCACTGCAAAAATCTAGCCAAGATGAAATTCAAATGACTATTACGTTGAATTCAGGAATGCATTCTTTCGTCTCATATTGTTCAACAATAATCCTGAAAATACCTGTGACAATAGCAAAATTCTGTCTTATCCATCCTTTAAGTTCTAGAACTTTTACAAAAATACGATTTTCCTGATCATTTTACAATATATTAGCTGTACCGTCTATAATGGCACGAAATTCAACTTCTATATAGATAACAATACATGTCATTACATTGACCTCAAATCTTAATATCTACAGCAGCAATTATGCGCATATTACTTCATATTGACGTAATACGTTTCATATATTTCATCAATCTTTTGTACTTAACTGTTAACTGATGTGGTAATATTGTATTAGCGCTACCTAGTGGAGATTAACTGAACTAATACCCTACATCACGATATAGAAATTCAACAGAAAAATTAGGCCACGAGACGCGCCTCACCAGGATTGATCAGGTTCATATGGACCGATCCGCTTCACTTCCTACAATTTCAAAGGAAAAATATTTAACTACGGATAGAATCCTACCTAAAACATTATCTTCTTGGATCACATTTTCAATAAAGAATACTCTTTGTCATCAATGACCTTCTCTTCTCCTTTCTCCAAAGACATTGTAAAGACAGCAAACATTTTTAACACTACTGGGGAGGACTCAGCGCTCCGAGACAGGAAGGTATGTGAATATGTCTACTCACGTCTTCAGAGGAAGATGGGCCTTGGGCCCAATATTAATCAGCATTTTGACACACCCACACCAATTATCCTGGGCACCTGCAACAATCAATTGGAGAATTTACAGATATTTGTATAAACATTAATGTTTAATTATTGATTTTTATCTATAAACCATATATGCTTATGCAGTTATTGCAAACTCATTTTTTTAACTTCATTTTTTGTCACTGTACGGTTAGTTACAGACCGTAATGTTGTAACAAAACGCTGGGCCTTTGATGCAACATTACACACATACATATAATCATGCCTTTATTCCCGAAGGGTTAGGCAGAGGTGAATAAACACCCACATTTCACCAATCTTATTCGGTCCCACGCACACGAGACGTTGACTCGAGCCATGCATTTGAGGATGAGTCTGGGCTGTACGTATCTGTCTGATGTTAAAGTTAATCAGCCCTATCCCTCAGATGCCTTGTACGACACCACATGGGAAGAGAAGGGGTAGCCCAAATTCTACTTTGCCGGAAACCACACGGCTTTTGCAACATTAAGTTGACATAAATATTTGACCTATTCCGAGCTAGTACCAGAACACAGAATATTAACATTTTTACAAAGTTTGCATTAGAGTTACAGAGTACATAGGTATTGTAAAGAGTACATAGGTATTGTAATAATAATAAATAGATACAGTAGTGTCAATGGGGAGTGCCACAGGGCAGTCACCGACGTAACTAAAGGCACCTGCCAATAGTTATGTTGGTTAGTACAATATGACCACATGATTGTAGTACACGGACAGAAAATAAGAAATAAGATGGTACAAAGTTGCAACCACCGCAAACTGTCTAGTTAGGACATAATATTGATTGCTTTCAATATCCTTTGTCAGGTTAACCAAGACACACTTTTTGCTCCTAGAAATGCTATCTAATAGGTACATTTTTTAAAATGTGTTTTGTAGGTGGAATGCATTTGAACCAAACACTGGGTTTATAGATTTTCGGATTTACATTTAAGAGAGCTACAAAGTTGAAAGATCGATGAATTCTTCACTTTTGAAAAAATAGTCTATTATATTAGTATAGTCTATTATATTGTTATGAATATAATTTGATAAGTAGAGGATAATATGGAGCTGATATAAAAGAATTTACGGAAAAATTAAGCATTCAGTAATAATCTACTTCCGTCTTTGGTGTTGACATTTCCCAATCTAAAATTACGAGAATCGCAATCGCAATTTATTCAATTCAATTAATTTATTTTCATCATTTTATCAGAGGATGGTTATAACTTATTGACGATAGTGTACGGTGGAAAATTTCTATTTCTTCTCCACTAGCCCCTAGGAAGGCCAAATTTTCCTGATTCTAAAATGGTAAATAAAATAGGCTTTGTGAATTCTATCGCAAAACCTATTTTTATAGCAATTGTATTGATCTCCTCATGTTTGAAATATTGAATTCCTAAATGCATTGACTTTATCCTCAGGTGATTGTCAATTTAATATTGTATTGGAAGTCGTTTGTAAATCTTCTATTCTGCTGTAACTTATAAATATTCCACAACATTTCAAACAACGCTATCTAGACCCATGGTAAGCACAGTTTAACTAGGTTGTGTTATGGAATCTAGAATGCCGATAAACATACTCAGATACATTTTTTTTTTGTAAATGCATACATGTTATACATAGGAACACCCAGACCAATGCCAATACCCATATTCATGCATACAAATATTTTGCACTGAGCGAGGATCGAACCCGCGTCTCCTGCGTAGCGGCCGCTTTCACGCCACGGAGGCTGTCAAGCTATAATAAGTAATAGTAAGCTTAGCTAGTCATTCAGAATGCATATATACATATAAACATACTTTCATAATTGCCTTCGTGGCGTAGCAGCAGCAAACGCGGCAACTCAGTGCAAATATTTATATGTATAAATATGGGTATTTGCATTGGTCTGGTCGTGCCTCGGAGAGCACGTTAAGCCGACGGTCCCGGTTGCCATACGAACATCTATGGCAGTCGTTACGGGTAGTTGGATCCCTCACCCTCTTTTTTGAAGCTCCGTTTGAATAAATCAAGATTGTAAAAAGACGGAAATACTTGTGGCAGCAAATCATTTCATTGTGACAAAGAAATGAAGGTATGTTCATGAGATGGTATTTTTTCTACCGTGTATGGATGTGCGATCTGTCATATACGTTGGCCTAAGCAACCTTTACTGGGTTGTCCACTCGCCTTCGCTTCATAAATCAGTTTCATCAACCTTCTGTCATCTATCCTACATTATATATAGTTAGCGGCATGTATATTGACCCCAAGTCACGAGAGAAACGCGGCGCGCGGATTTGTTTGATATAATCACCCAGGAACCGTGTACTGCGCTTATGGTCAATTTTGTGACGTGATAACGGTCAAGATTGCTGGTAACTTTATAACGAATGCGTTAGTCCCCGTAAACATAACACTATACTACGTGATTATACGTTATCGTGTAGTTACAGCATCTGATTTTCTATTGCAATTTGTAAACGTTTACGTTTAAATTCAGCTACAGGCCTTAAATAGTTACAAATATGGCCTCAAATGTAAATTTTACTCTGAAAATACATTAGAGTAAAGAGAACTGGAAATGATTGAATATAAATTTGAATACCAGCTATGTATATTTTATACGTCTAACCAATTCTAGAATTCCACTCAGCTAAACCTTAATTTATCTGGGGAAAGATTGCAGAAAATATTGACAAATTTGACAGGTTGTCTGGCAGATTGTCTATTAATTTTTTCCTCAGATGAGTCGAGATTCGGCTGAGTAATATTCTAGAATATGGGCCTTAATGGCAGCTTGGCAGTTCGTACGATTAGGAATTCAGGCCAATCGGCGTTTCACTCGCTCTCTTTTGTCAAACGCCATTGGCCCCGCACTCGTAAGAAGGATCGAGGTTGACCTAGTGATCATATTCTTCCTCTTCTACAAAACAAAGCGCGAAATTTAAATTAATTCGACTCAAACATCTTTACGTGATTGAGTTACAACCATTTTCGCATTAATAACGTTACAAGAGGTGTATAAGGTCCGACCAGAAAGATTGGCTCGCTTTCAAAGGCTCCTGACTTCTATGCGGGCGACTACCTCCTTACTACTCAACCCCAAAGGAAGAGAGGGCAGAGCCTTATCCGTTCGTCAACAAACTTTGTAGGAGGTAGGATACAACGGTATTTCTATCCAATTAAGCAGTCCGACTGGGGAAGTACCTCCGCCTTACAAAATACCGCGGCCATAATAACCAGGTTCTTCAAGAAGGAAGAAGGTATCTACAGGGTCGGTAGCACGATTGTGATGCCCCTGGTGTTGCAAACGTCCATAGGCCACGATAACCACTTCCCATCAGGTGGGCCGTGTGCTTGCCTGCGACCTAAGTGACATAAAAAAAAATAACGTCGTGTTGTGTTCCCGGCGGTGAATAGGGTAGCCAGAGTTTTTGTTGGAGAGGTTTTGTGCTGTCAGTAGGAAGACCAAAGGCTGTTCCTGCTTTATCTTCTACACTGACGGTGCAGAAACTCTCAGCGTTTACAGGGTCGGCAGCACGAGTGTGACTCCCCAGGTTTTGCACATGTCCATAGGCCATAGTAACCAATTACCATCAGGTGAGCCGTGTACTTGTCTGCCAGCTCAGCTTTATAAAAAAAACTTAGCAAGAAGTTGACTTTGACCCTAAAGAACTATATGGGGTTGCACACGTATTATTGTTGAAATATTGGGAAAAACCATCGAAATTGTATCCAAGACATATTGAATAATGATAGCACTTGTGCTTTTCCACACTTTACTTTATTTTTATTTTTAACCTGACCGGTTTCTCCTCAATAAAATAAAGTGTGGAGAAGTACAAGTGCTATCATTATTCAATATGTGTAGTAGATTCCACCAAGTGCCATCAATCTCCAGTATAAACAGCCTGTATCCAAGACAATTCGTAGTTATATCGAGCACAGCATGCAACCATATAATGCAACTATCCCGGGGTTATTAACCCAAGATCACACAAAACTCGTACAGATAGACATAGTTGTTTACTTAACTATGTAAATTAGATAATATAAAATGTGAAAGCGAAAGTTGCGTGAAACGGTGCAGTTTGAATTAAATGGCTGACATGTATCGTTAATATGTAATTTACATGCAGATAAGAGTCATGTTTGCGGGTATTAGGAAATTATGAGACAATAATATTCTTTTTTTATTGTTACATGCGCGGATTAAGTGTAGGTTACAGAACACCGCGGCCATAATAACCTCGTGTTGTGTTCCCGGCGGTGAGTAGGGCAGCCAGAGCTTACTGGAAAGTTTTTGTGCTGACAGTGGTAAGACTAAAGGCTATTCCTGCTTTGTCTTCTACACTTACAAGGTTACAAGGGTCGGCAGCACGAGTGTGACTCCCCTGGTGTTGCACACGTCCATAGGCCACGGTAACCACTTTCCATCAGGTGGACGGTGTGCTTGTCTACCTCGTGTTGTGTTCCTGGCGGTGAGTAGGGTAGCCAGAGCTTACTGGAAAGTTTTTGTGCTGACAGTGGGAAGACTAAAGGCTATTCCTGCTTTGTCAGCTAAACTTACAGCGTTACAAGGGTCGGCAGCACGAGTGTAACTCACGTGGTGTTGCTCACGTTCATAGGCCACGGTAACCACTTTCCATCTGGTGGACGGTGTGCTTGTCTACCACCTCAGTGGTATAAAGAATAGGTTAGATACAGCATATTTTGTGTGGTTAAAAACCGCAGTGTAAAATAATATTACTCTTACTTAACGATAAGACGCCTATATGCACATTGCACATATGTACAGTCAGCATAAGCAAAATGTTGACCAGTACACGAAATAATCTGAATACCAAATTTCCAAATAGTTGTAAGCATCCAGAGTGGCCAAACCATCTTAGCAATCAGTTTTCCTAAGTTGGTAGAGTGTATATTCATATGTGCAAACACGCCGGTCGATGGTAGGTATCTAGTCAAGTAAACAGTCAAAATGATGTTAACAATTGATATTTATACACATTTTGTGTTAGTTTTTTATACCTATATTATGTTTTTGATTGTTTATGAAGAATGTTTATTTCTATTTATTCTCACCACAGCTAGCGATATCGGCTGTATCGTAATCGGATCGAGTTCCATCAGGGGTCCTGGAGAAGAACATGGCTGTATTCTACGAAGGAATAACCCTATCCTGAACCGCAGAACGACCTCCGCCCCCCACGAGCGCGGGCCTGAGCGTGACGGGTGTAACCGCCCGTCTTACGTGCGGGATTATCCTGCACGTAAGAAGAAAAAACATGCATTTTCACCGTGGGCTGGAGAGAACCTAGCTTTCCTTCTTTGAGAATGGCGGGGGTGGAATTCGATCGACAGACACTGTCTGTTTTTGCTAGACTGGTGATTAGAATATCATATACTCTAGAATAAGTAACATTACACATTAATTTCATTTCAACAGAAGCAATTGTAATAACTTTGTTAACAGGAAGCACTGTATTGTACACCATTGAAGTACATACATACATATAATCATTATTGCCGGAGGGTTAGGCAGAGGTGAATTAACACCCAAATTTTACCAGTCTGTATTCGGTCCCATGTTATAGGGGGTGAGCCTATTGCCGGATTCCGGGCATTATTGTTGACTCGAGCCATGCATCTGAGGCTGAGTCTGGGCTGTACATATCTGACTGATGTTAAAGTTAATCAGCCCTATCCCTTAGTCACCTTTTACGACACCTCGCCACAAGTTCTACTCTGCCGGGAACCACGCGGCACCATTGAAGTACTTATAAATTTAAAAATCTATGACTAGAAACCAGTAAAATGGGTGGCTTTACCGCTAACCATTTCTGCCAGGCAACCTTTGGTCTGGACAGTAATTACGATTGTAGGAGTAAGTGATAGTAATTTGGCGTACTTTTACAATCTAAATTAAGTACATAAATACTCACAAATAATACAGTAGGTAATCCTATCTAATTTTTACAAATAATATGTATGAATTCATATTATTTCTAGGTACTGACATTTTCTAATCGAGAAACCTGTATCTTTTTTTAAATTCGATCGATCGAAAATAAACTTAGACTGCACAGCAGCGCAACTTTCTAGATTACGATCTAAAACATTAATATCGTTAATACTATATTAATGAACATAAATATTAAATATTAGTAGGTCACATAGCCTTGTGATGATTTCCCAAATGTCACTATTATAAATTAATAATAAATTGCAATCTGCAACAGATTAACTAAACTAATTTAGTTTATTTTTCACAAATGGATAGCGTAAATGGCATCCATTTATAATAAACAATTAAGAATTAATGGCCAGAAATGCCAAGGTTTGTCGTTTCCTTGATTTTTGGAGATGGCCTAGGGTTTATAAGCATCTAAAATTTTATTAGCATGTTTATTGACCTTGTAGTCTTAATTTTTTCCCATGATCAGTCTACAAAGTGACTTGTTAAATCGTAAAGTCATGCAAAAGATCATTGACTACCAAAATGCAAACCTTAGGTGCAAACTTCAATAGGTCTAGCTGTCGCCTTAGCAGATGTTCCTCATTGTTGAAAATTATATATTTCCAGAATATGATCGCAAATGGATACCGAATACAAATTAATACCTCATAGGTATTCTACATACGAGTGCCAACACACACAAAAAGCGCAAGGCTTTGAAAGACCTAGACAAGTGGTAATTCGCTAGCCAGCGTATAGAATGGAGTCCACAAAGTCGTCTCTCACTCTCTCACTCATGAATAAGAGAGAGGGCAGACTGGCCTCCTTTTACTAGAGACATAGGATATATCCTTTTACTAGAATGATTGCCGTTTCACTCCCCAACCCTGAAAGGCAAGCTTGTTCCAGAGTCTCGCCTGTTATTCAGCCTGTTTACCTTCTTACAGGTGTGGTTTCCAGAGACCTTAGTGGGGCCCCATATACCCAAACGCTTAATTAATGTTATTGTGCAAACGATTACACAGTTCTACAAATATACCATTTTCATTTTGTAACAGATCATTATACAAAGTCAGCTTAAACTATAAATTAGAATTAGCGATGGTGATTGAACAGTTCCATTTGAATATCATTAAAATATAATGTATTATACACAGTAATTGGAAATCATATCGTGTGTCAACAATATTTTATAGTTATAGTATATTTCAGTTCATTAACCAGTGAATTGAATGAATAAACAAATATATTTCTCGTAGATATTTATATACTTTCGTTTTTAATATTGAATTATCTCCCTTTCTGAACCGTTTTAGTAACAACTCTTTTTACTTTTAGTGTGCAGTAGTTATTAATTCTTGATTTCCATTTATTTCATGTGATATTTTCTGCTATAATATTGTCAAGATTCCAAAATATATTAACATTCATACATATACACATAATCACGCCTTTATCCCCGGAGAGTTAGGCAGAGGTGAATAAACACCCAAATTTCACCAATCTGTATTCGGTCCCACGTAATAGGAGGTGAGCCTATTGCCGTATTCCGGGCACTATTGTTGACTCGAGGCATGCATCTGAGGCTAAGTCTGGGCTATACATATCTGTCTGATGTTAAGGCGCCCACTCACTAACAGTTTACCGGACGACGGCCGGACGATATAAATCTGTCAGTTAATCGCAATAACTCACACACTCACAGTTTCGTTAACGATTTTGGACTGACGACTAATACGATCCGATAGTGTGTGGCCGCCGAACGATTCCGGACAGTTCTAAGCCGGACAGTCCTAGGCCGTCAGGGCGAACGAGCACAACGGGCCTGTCGATCGACGTTTCGTGTCAGTTTTTACTAAGATTTTATTCATTTTTTGTACATACTCGTCTATATTTCTTATGCACATAGTCCATAAGGTTCAAAATAGCTAACACCTATTTCCCACAATGATTAGCACGTACTTATATAAGAATAACGTAGTCCAAGCTATTTTCAACCTTATTGACATCACAACAAATCTAGTTTTTTTTCTTATATTCGTGATCAGCAGCATTTATTTATGCGAAAAAACATGTAATTAAGAAAATGTCAACAAGGTCGAAAATCGCTTGCACTGTTTCGTACTCTCTATGTAACTGATATAAGACCATTACCGGCAGGCGATCGTACGACCTAAAACTGACGACTCACAAGTGCTAGTGTGTGGTCGCAAAACTGACAACAGGGAATTGCCGGCGGGCCAAAATCGCTTTAGTGTGTGGGTGCTATCGGCTAAGGACTGCAGGCCGCCGGACAGATCAGGAACTGCAGGCGGACTGCAGGCGGACTGTTAGTGAGTGGGCGCCTTTAAAGTAAATCAGGGCTATCCCTTAGTCGCCTTGTACGACACCACATGGGGAGAGAAGGGGTGGCCTAAATTCTACTCTGCCGGGAACCACGTGTCTATTATATTAAACATATTGTTTTTTACCTTCATTATACCCGCAGCGGTCTGTGAAACTAATAGTACTGATGATGAAGATGGTCATCTTTTCGAACCGGCTATCTAGTGTGACATAAACAATTTAGCCTACCAATATTTAGACTACCAATTTTATGGGATCCGCGTATATACAGACATCTACCTAGTACAAACGGCTGCAGTTGAAAAACAGCGCTGCAGATCTATCTGTAGCATTAGCTGAACTGTGACCATTTAAACGCACACCCCACACTGATACATGTATATTGTGAGATTTGTTTTATTGTGTTTTTTTTTTATTATATTTCATCATTGTGTTGTTGATATGCCTACTGAGTTGTGTGTTTAATAAATGTATTTTCTTTCTTCTTTCTTTCTGTCTAGCCTATGCTGGTTGTCAACAGATTAAGATACTAAGCTATACAAAACTATGTATTCTTCACTCTTAGCGTTAATCCCAGTCGCATCCGTAGCTTTTCAACTTCGAGTCTGGGGTCCGCTTTTTACCAGTCTAACTGCGGATTTGGCTAAAATTTGATATTTTCCGTGAAGCAACTGGCATCCGACCTCCACATCCCAAAGACGATATCGAAGCATTGCAGCTAGACCAGTTGTTGGACTTTTGAGGGCTCTAACTACCCGTAACGACTGCCATAGATGTTTGTATGACAACCGGGACCGACGGCTTAACGTGCGCTCCGAGGTACGACCAGACCAATGCAAATACACATATTCATGCATACAAATATTTGCACTGAGAGGGATCGCACCATTAAAAAAAAGACGGGTTGCACTCTGGGAGTGCCGGCAGAAGTGAAAACATTTTCTTTTTTTCTTTCTTCGTTATATACATAGAAAAAGATAAAAAAGAACATACCTTACCATACCTATAATATAGCGCTAATCATAGAACCTATCACTTATTATCTGCTAATTTTCTGTCAGAAGAAATTAATAAATTATAAAAAGAAAAAATAATCACAAAAAATAATGAATTACAAAAAGAAAAAAATATCATAAAAAGTAATAAATTACAAAAAGAAAAAATAATCACCAAAAGTAATAAATTATAATAAGAAAAAACAATCACAAAAAAGCCCTGAAGGCCAGGTGGTTTGAACCCGATACTATCTGAAACTATAAGGACTTACAGTCGACGTGCTTACCGTTTAAGCTACGACGATATCTATTGTAAGTTGCAAAATACATAGTCTGTACCTAATCTTGTATGACGTCAGTCGTCGGTTACGGTTCAAAGGTCAACTAATCCTGACGCTTACTTAACATTTTACACCCATCCAACGACGCTAAAGAAGTTTTCACTTCAAAAAAAAACACTGGTAAAATCAAGCCTCAACTGGAAGACTAACAACAATATTAGTAATTTCGATTACTCGTATTTTATCAAGGAAACTAAAAGGGAATGTGTTTTATTTAATCACATCACAGCCAACGTTCAAGTGTGTCGTCTTGTCGTCGGTCTGACAGACCCAATAGTCGGGAAGGTTAACATGAATGTGTGGTCACTGCTTTATAAAAAGTAAAAATATGTATCTTGTTTAAAAGTAAAGGTTAGCATCAGTTCCGACAGGTTAGCGACTAGTCTAGACATGTCCATTTTACAAGGATGCCATAAATCCAGTTTCGCTAAATTATAATTTAAATCTTGATTTAATAACAATCGTACGCTGATTATAAAATATATTAATAAAATGACCATTGATGGACTTGCATTAGATTTATGATTTTGTCAAAATTAATTATGAAATCCAACCACCCAACTCCGAAAAGAAAAATATAGATCTAAATAAATATATTTAAAGTATTGGTTACAAATCAAGTTAATAGTTAGCAAGTTAAAAGTTAGAAGTTAAAAGTTAGAAGTTAAAAGTAAGTAAGCTAATAGTTGGCCTATGTTTTTAGAACTGTACCTATATAATTGAGTTTTTGACTAATTTGTCAAATTAGTTACTTTTTACTAAACGTCAAAACGGTAAGTTACCTATAAGGAAACTTGTATGATTTTTTTTTATAATGACGACGAAATATTTTGTTATGACGTCATAATATTTAATAGTTAAATCATTGGCTACTATATGTTTGGTGGATGATATGATATGATATATATAAGAAACTCTTTCTGCTCTTCTATCATTCTAAATTTAATAAGCTCAGTTAAATAATTTATTTTACCTAAAGGTAAAAACCCAATTTCATATTTGTGTTTGTTAAAGAAATTTGTTTATTATTTGAAACTGGAATGATAACATGTATGTACTAGGTACTGCAGAATAAACATTTACATAAGTAATACACTTTCGTCTTTAGATTTAACATAAGCTTCACTAGTTACAAGTACGACCCCCATTGAAATATTCTCGGAAACCAACAGTATGGCATTTCCATAGCCTTTGTGTTCAGCGTTTTATTACTTGTAGAAATGCCAATGTGTCGAATAATATTCGCTTTCCTTCCCCTGTTTAAAAGTTAGTTGATGTTTATGAAATTTCTTAGTTCGATTCGTGCTCTCAGATACTGATTTAATTATTAAAAATAAAAAGCCCGACTGATGCTGAAAAGATCGAAACAAGCTTTATAGCAGGTGGTACCCATTTATTTTCATCGGGTGTAAGATTTGCAAAGGGGAACCGCCTGCTATAAAGCTTGTTTCGATATTTTCGGCATCAGTCGGGTTTTATTTTTAATAATTTATTTTATTTTATACTTTTAGTTATGAAATATATATTTTTGTAATCGTCTTTTAATTTCCCTTATTTTCATGCCCCACTCGATAAATTTGAGTGAATTTTTTTTGACCAAAATCCGCCATTTTGTTTTTTTTATTTTGATATACCCAGGTCACTCTTATACGTACGAATATTAGGAGCCCACGGGGCTCGTATAAGTAAACCTCTCTTATTCATCCGAGCGTCCCTTCTACCCGCTTCTTCCTTTACTACCCGGTCTCTTACTTCCTGCCTTCAATTATTGCTTTTACGATTGAAACCACCATTTAACCTCTGACACTGAGAGGATAGCTTACGTCAAGGCCTCGTCCATTTATCACCAGGAGCTCCAACGGGTAGGTGAGGTTAATTATGCCCCTATGGTCTTGGTGAGAATTCTAACTAAACCTCTCTTAATAGCCTTAATCACACACATTCAAAATTAAGTTAAAATAAGTCAAATCATTGATTCTATCGCCTTCAAGTGGACAATTTTTAGGCTTCATGCTGTTACTGACAATTGCCTAAAACGAAAATCCAACCACATTTTGTCCAACCCGAGAATTTAACTGAACTTTTTGAAGGACTTACTACCGTTCCGCTAAATGTAAATATACAAGTAAGTACTGATAAATTACTAGTGGGCTTAATGTAGGCAAGTAGAGCATTCGTTACTAGTCGCTCTAATCTAGGATAGCTGCACACATTACCGGCTTAGTGCCGTTATCATCTGACAGATTGAATGCCTACCTATTTCGTCCTAGCGGTATTTCAATAAAATTGATTTTATTACTGGGAAACATGATTTTAGTGGGGGTATATCTGTCCGATATTGAAAATGTGGGTGCTGGGACTGCTCTGCCTTCCTCTTTGAGATGAAACAGTTTATATGTGCTAATTCTATACATTAGGTTATTTGTGACTCCTATTGAATATAATGTGTGAAAATTCTGGCTGTTGTGAGTGATCATTCTCAATGTCAAATATGGTCTAAGATATTAAACCAGTAACTCTGTGGTCTTTTGATTATTATCAAAAAACCACATTGATATAATGTGTAGCGTTTGTAAAACTTATTATAATGTAAAACCTAGTAAATGTTAATTGAATATATCTAAACTTGTTGAGGGCCAGTTTATTCCTTGCGCAAAGGATCGGTATTGCCATTCGCCGTGGCAATGCCGCCAGCCTTCTGGCCACCCTCCCAGTTGACGTCGATGTGGAGGAATTTTTTAAACGGCTAAACCTGCAGCTTTGTATGTATTATGTATTGTTTTTATATTTTTATTTCAATAATTTACTTATTTATATATTTATTTGGCACAGAAAACAGTAAACAATCAAAATCTTACAAAATATCATTTCAAGGTTCGGTTTCAGATTGAGTTCCAAAACATGTGTACTCAGCATGACACAATTAAAAAGCGTACATAAAGTACAATGTACATAAATACAATACAAATAAAACAAAAAATATAAGCAAGACAAAACCAATAGAACAATTGTAATATATTGGTTAATAATTTAGTCATAGTTAGTACTATTATTTATTCTGTGGCATTAATGAATCTCTGCAAACAAAGTGACAATAAATTTATAGCTTGGCTGCCTAACAGCATTCATGTATGTTGAGAAACCCCAGCTGAATACATCCATCTCGTGGCTAGGCTCATGTAAGAGCTCATTATAATGACGACGCATTCTAACTATCGGGTTGTAAAAAGATGTGCTGTTCATGTGTACATTTAATACGAAACTCGTGAGATGGGGTTGACGATGTCGAAATTTAATATTAAAGTCTAATAAGGTTAATATTTCCGGAGACTCAATTAAGGAATGAACAAGCTTATGAAGGCATATAAGATCACTGCATTTACAGCGATATACAAGCGATTGTAACTTGAAATGGTCGAGTCTCTCAGCATACTCAGCTGTCTGTGTAACCCCAATCTATAGCAAGCAAAATAAAGACATTTCTACCATAGTCTTCTCCTGGATACTTAATATGGACCGCATAAAAAGGTGACCATATGATGGAGTTGTATTCTAAGATACTGCGAATTAACATCTGATAAAGATATATCAGACTGCGTGGATTCTTGGAGTCTTTAGTTAGTCTAGATATAAAACCAAGTAGCCGTGTACTCCTACCAACAACATAGTCAATGTAGGCCTGAAATGACATTTTGTCGTTTTTCTTTCTGGGCAGTGTCCATCGACGTTATAATTAACGCTTTTCTTTTCTTTCTTTTTTTTAACGTGAGGGAAAATCTTCATGGATGCTATGCCGGACTCTTACCGACTAAAAAACCCTCACGTACCGCCTAATAGCCTGCGGTTGGTAGCCCCGGGTAAGCCCTCGGAAGGATGTCCCAGGACTACCAACAGACCTACGGCTGCGGCCTCACCTAGGAGGTTCGGGTGTTATCCTGCGTCTATTTGTCACCCCGCTTCTTGGGGGGGGGGGGGCGTGATCTTTCACGTCACGCTGCCGTCATTGGCCTGTTTCTGTAAGGACGGTGAGCAGCCCACTCATCGTCCTCAGGACCCCGGTCATGGAGGCCGATGGTCTTCGGCGAAGACACGTCGGCGGCGCCCAAGCCGCCGACTGCGGAACTCGGGTGGGAGAGTTCTCTCCCGCTCCCTCCCCGCCGCCTCTTTCGCGAGCATGACCTGTTCGCAGAAAGAGACGGCGCAGTACCACTTACTCCCGCTGGAGACCATGGCTCGCAATATGGTCTCGAGCGAGAGAGTGTCCACGTCCAGACCCACCACGAGGATCTGGCGCTGCTCCGCCCACGCTGTGCACTCCACCAGCGTGTGGAGCGATGTGTCGTTGCTGCGGTCCTCGCAGTGCTGACACTCGGCCGTGGTTTCCCGGTGTCTTCGCCACAAATATCTACCGAAGCTACCATACCCGGTAAGTATCTGTGACAACCGGTAGGAGAGAGCACCATGTCTCTTCTCCAGCCACTCGTCATGACCGGTCTGACGGCCGCGATTGTCGCGAATTATAATTAACGCTTGTTAGTGAAAGATATCACACAGCATTTCTGTGCGTTTAAAGACATACAGTTTTCCTGACACCAACTTTGAACCTTTTTCAGATCTGACTGAAGTTTTAAACAGTATTGGAGATTATTGACTACAGAGTAGATTTTCAGATCGTCAGCATAGAGCAAACAAGGGCTCTCCAATCTATCTATAAGGTCGTTGATAAAAACAACAAAGAAAAGAGGTCCCAAATGAGATCCCTGGGGAACACCTGAAGTACAGAGAGCAGGTGCAGATAAAGCGCCCTTGATAGCAACAAGTTGGCTTCTTCTATCCATATACGACTGAACCCAACGAAGCAAATTCCCATGTATTCCGTAACCAGATAATTTTGCACAAAGAATGCCGTGGTTTACTTTATCGAAAGCCTTGAAAAAATATGTATATATGGAGTCAACCTGCGACCATCTAATGCGAAATCTAATGTTAATATTGTAAAGTTTTAGTTAATTAAATAAATTTTATATTCTAAACTTGTTTGTTTACATTTAACGTAAGACATGCAGACCAACTCATCTTCATCATTAATTCTTAAGAATTGAGTTTTTTCCTGTAGTAAATATATAATTTTATTGAGCTTACTTATTAAACGAGCTGCCCCTCTAGACAAGTGGCAATTCGCTAGCAGGCGTTTGATGGAATAGAATGACGAATGTATAGGATTTGACGTATTTGACATGCGTTAACGACTGTCATTTACGTCAAATCCCATACATTCGTCATTCTATTCCACCGAACGCCGGCTAGCGAATTGCCACTTGTCTAGAGGGGCTGAACTGAAATTAGAAGAACGGTAAATGTTTCGTGTGTACTTATTTTATCGTTTTTAATTATTTTTAATCATCTACTCAACCAATAATAGTAAATTATTGGACAGTAAAAATATGACCAAACAATTGTTTACATCTTGACCCAATGAAAATCTAACTGAATAAAAGAAACCTAAACCTAACAATTATCATATTTTATAGAAGAAATTACCTCTTTTATAGGATTGTGAAAATTATTTATGTTGTACTGTACAATGCTACTCAACATTTATTGATCATTGTTCAGAATACAAAGTTAGGTTTTAAAAAAGAACTCTTAATGATAAGCGCAACAAAGAGTTTTAAATAAACATTATAGTTTATAGTTACTTCTATACAAGTATTTAATGTCTAAATATGTTTCCAATTATTTAATAAAAGGAGTCTATTTCTGGTTAAATATTCAGTTTTTTAAATAAAATGAATCTATTGCATAACATTGCAATCAACGTAATTTTTTTTCATTAGCTAGGTATATTGTAAAATTACACATCAACTGAATACAGATGAATAAATGCAGTAGAGTGGAATTCTTCGATCATTATCGTTATGTATAGTACGGCACGCTGGTCACCAGAGCATCATCCTGCATTTGCCGTGATGTCCACACTGGTTTATAATCCTAGGAGATGTCCACACTGGTCTATAATCCTAGGGGATGTCCACACGAAACGCGAAGATATTAGACCAAAAAAAGCAGACAATTCAAGGCACCGAAAAAATTCATGGACACTTGCCAACACCACGCTGCTAAAGTACCTTATGTATCCAGTCTCGAATCTGTGACGTATTTTTTTATACCACTGAGGTGGCAGACAAGCACACGGTCCACTTAATGGAAAGTGGTCAACGTAGCCTATGAACGTGTGTAACACCAGGGGAGTCAAACTCGTCCTGCCGACTTTGTAAACACAGAGAGTTTCTGTGCCGTTAGTGTAGAAGACAAAGCAAGAATAGCCTTTGGTCTTCCCACTGACAGCACAAAAAATCCAGTAAGCTATGATTGCCCTATTCACCGTTGGGAACACAACACGAGGTTATTATGGCCGTGGTATTCTGTAGGAGGTACTTCCCCAGTCGGACTGCTCAATTGGACGGAAATACCGTCATGTCCTACGAGAAATACGGGCATCAATTGTCCCTGGACTAAATTGACAGATCAGGGCTGATCTTGCATAGTTGCCAGTAATGACGAGCAGCGAGGAAACTTTCCAACAATTTACCCACATCACCCAGAAAGTGGAGTGGGATTACAAGGCCTTTCAACATCCTTGAGACCCCAAGTCAATATTATTTGCTAATTGCTGCAACTAAACAACAGGCGAGACTCCGACGCGGAACTTCTTCTCAGAGTCAGGAGGTGAGTAGGTAGTCAGTACCAGTAATGCTAATAAACCATTAACCAAAGGCTTTAAAATGCAATTTTTGGATGCAACTGTAAAATCTCTGAGGGTGATGTGGTTTACCCAAGCGACTACAATATGGGGTTCTTGAAGAAGGGTATTAGAAGGTTTCTTCAGGGTTGGCAGCACCAGTGTGACGCTCTTGATGTTGCATACGCCAATAGGCCACGTCAAGCACTTTCCATCAGGTGGGACGTGTGATTGTCTGCCACCTAAGTAGTCATGTATAAAAAATAATGATACTAATTAAGAAAAGGGGAGAGTAACACACTAGCAAGGACACCAGCTGTACTTACATAATATTAACACAGCCATGTAAGTAGGACATAAGAAAAATTGGTTATGTGTTTTGTTTAATCTTCAAACTGAACATAAACATTTCATCACACACTAACAACGCCAAGCGGCCAGAACATACACTTATTAGAATAAATATTAATTCACCATTTTGTTTTATTTTAGTACCTGTTATTTACAATTTTATGGCATGACTTGCATACGAATGTGAAGTTGAAATATATAATTTGCTGTTAAAATACTCGCTAGTTATTTCTATCATGTCGATTATTATTGTAGGGGAGCCCAAGATACTAAATGTGTGATTACTCGAGGGTCGTGGAAACCTATTAAAACTGATAGATTAGATGAAAGTATAATAACGCTATAATGTTTCCACTATTATCAGTGGCGGAAAAGTCTAAATAACATCATTATAAATACATACATTACACACGACACACACACAACGTAAATTGACACTTAATCGGACGCGTAAAGGATTATTACCGTAACGAAAATTAGGGCTCATACTGATTGGAGATACTTGTCAATATATTTATAGAGTATCTCCCCTTATATTAATCAGACTCTTCTACTATTATAATATAATGTAGGGCTATAGTCAAAATTGGTTGTGATTAAAATTATACGTCACGCTTTTTAGTAGAGATGCAACGGATATTCGGTTGCTATCCGGTATCCGGCCTATCCGGCCATTATTTTACTATCCGGCCGAATACCGGATAGTTGCGCACTATCCGGCCGGATACTGAATAGTGATTCTGTTTGGTATTTAACTTTGAAAAATGGTTAATTTACAAGAAAAAAACAATAAAAAACAACAAATAAATAAACACAGAATGAAGTACGAGTTCACAATTACGTATACACTACTAAAAACATTAAACACAAAAAAAACTTATCTATTCAACAAAATAGGCGGGTGCACGTGTACTACATACGAAATAGTTCCGTACACTGGCCTAATAAAACACGTTCCTTGCCTAGAAAACCGGGCGCGCGAACCTACAATACGTAACAGGTTGAAACGTGCACGACGCGCCCGCGCCGCCAAACTAAAATGTAGGTAGGTATCGTTAGGCCGGCCGAATATTCGGCGGCCGGATACCGGGTATTCGGCCGGTGATCAGGCCGAATATGCGGTATCCGGTATCCGGCCAAACAACTATCCGTTGCATCTCTACTTTTTAGCCTCTGGTTTGTTTTCACATTTAATGAATGATTACTCACTATATAATATTTTATGTTTAAATCACGGTACTTAGAAAGTGTGTTTTGAAGCTGCTTGTAGCCGGTTAGACTGGGGAAGTACCAACCTCTTTATCACTTAATATCTACATAAAGAAGCATTATAGTTCCTTCCGCACAGTTTATAAGAGTGCCGGAGGTATTATCTTCTGTCCTCTCCGATCTCCTTCTTACCCCCTGGGCTACGGAAGCCTACCTCCATCCTCCATGAGCGCAGGCCTGGGGGTGACAGGTGGTTCCACCTGACACCCTAGCAGAAGCAAGCCGAGTGCCGGTCCTTCCTTTTCGGGGTTAAGATGGAGACACCGTGGGCCCCCCATGCCATATAAGCCATCTAATACCCAGGCATCTGTATCGAGACACTATCGATTTTTGTCGGTTCGAATCCGACATAAGCCAGTACCTGTATGATACCAGTCAGATAGGCAGCAGGCCTTCCCCTCTAGACAAATGGTTCTCGTTATCCGGGCTTTGGTAGAAAAGAATGTATGGGATTTAATGTATTTGACAGTCGTTAACGCATGTCATAAACGTCATTTGTCATTCTATTGCATCAAACACCGGCCAACGCATTGCCAGTTGTCTAGAGGGGCTTATTAGACGGGCTAGAGTGGGACATTGTTATCATATGGGTCGATTCCGGTTTGCAAAGTTTTTACTGTGCCTTGCGGCAAGTGATAACAAGCCTGCTTTGTCATGCGACATATCCCTCGCACCCCGGCTGACCCAGGGCCATCCCTCTCGGTCTGGCCCTCCTCGGGAAGGGGGGGACCACGCGGTCCCCGACTCAACCTCACCTTCGGCCTAGCACTACGACCCATAGACGGCGTGCGGTTTAGTCGGTTCGAGTCCGACATAACCGACGGCTCCGGAGAGGTGGGTATCCGTAGGGATTTCCCGCACGTAAAAAAAAAAAAAAGCCTGCTTCTCTATCAGACAAAATACTGTGTCTAGAATGGAAGCTCGTGAAGTATGTAAGAATAGAAGCAAAAGGTAGTTCATTTTGCAGGATACATTAAGAATCTTGACCCAAATCAAACTAATATTATAAACGCGAAAATTTGTAAGTATGTTTGTTACTCTTTCACGTAAAAACTACTGAATGAATTTTTAATTAATATAGCTTATACGTCAGAATAACACATAGGCAACAATTTATAACGATAACCGACATCTTGCGGGCGAAGCCGCGGGCAAAAGCTAAGCTAAGCTTAATTCAACATTGTAATAGTCCTATCATCTTTTTTCTTCTTCTGAGAGTATCCAAAGCTTACACTATGGAGCCCTGGGACCGCTTTTCTGCTACTCCCTTCTATATTAGATTTGATTTAATTTAAAATGGCTGAACTAGCGTCTGACATCCCCCTCCAAATCCACAACAAAGCGTCCTCTTGCAATTTATCCTACCATTCTTAACAATCTTACATATTTTTTTCAGTACCCTAGTGCTGAAAAAATAAGTGAAATTGAAAAGTACTTCGTAACGCTATACCTACTATAATGGGAAAAGATTTGTATGTTAGTAAGTTTGTAATGAATAGGCTCAGAAACTACTAGGCTGATTTTAAAAAATCTTTCACCAATAGTAAGCTGCATTCTTCGTGACTAACATAGACTTTATTGGATCTTCTAAAAGTTTAGGGTTCCGTACGAAATCTAAGGAAACGTTTTTGCCACTCGTGTGAATCCGGGGCGGGTCGCTAGTGTATTAATAAAACTACAAAAGAATACAATATCTTGTATTAAGAAACAATTAAGAAAAGTTTATTAATTTATAATAAACTTGAACCTTATGTGTAATTAGCGTGTTTGTTTTACACAATTTATGTTTCCTTTATGTTCATTAATTCAATGTGTACATAACCGAAGATCTGTTGGAGTAATTAAAGGTTTAATACTTAGTAAGTAATTAATTAAGCCAACAATTACACACAATTACCTTACTTTTCAACAAACCTACGCAACGGCAGGAATCCATACTAATATTATAAATGTGAACATGTAATCTGTGTCTGTTTATCCGTTTTTCACGGCTAAACCACTTTTTTTTACGTGCGGGAAATCCCCTCGGATACCCACCCGTCCGGAGCCGGAGGGGGAGGTTATGTCGGACTCAAACCAACTAAACCGAACGCCGTCTCTGGGTCGTAGTGCTAGGCCGAAGGTGAGGTTGTCATGCGACGTATCCCTCGCACCCCGGCTGACCCAGGGCCATTCCTCTCGGTCTGGCCCTCCTAGGGGCTAAACCACTAACCGATTTTGATGTAATTTTTATAGGGGTAGATTAGACCTTGAGAAAAGACAGGCTATGTTTGTGTTATGTTAGCAAAAGCTAGTGTTGTATAAATCGATACCAACCTTATAAGTGCGGAAGTAACTGTGTCCACCACCTCCACATTTGGAGCGCATTTTGACAACATTTTGTAAGATATATGCCCCGCGGTACAGACAGATTACAAATAAGATAACAAGCAGTTTAAATTAATTATACATTATATGTAAATAATTTGGTAAAACGTTTATCACTAATATTGAGTTGTGCTTTATAAAATTGGTAGTTAATCCTTTTTTGGAGAAATAAATATGTTTCTAAGCTGTGAATTTAAACTAAATAGCGTGAAGCTTGTTAAGTCACAGTCATTTTCTAATTAATGATCGTTCTCTAACCGGCAGGGATCTATATTTGGTATAATTATTGTTTGCTCACACTGCTATCGACTACAGATTCTTCTAATGGTTATGTAGTTCTATAGATGGATCTCGCATCTTTTGAAAAAAAGAAATTACGGAGAAATGCGGATGACGGGCTGTCACTCTACCTACCTAATCTACTAAATTGGGTCAACGTTTCTCCAATTCTTAAACTTGTTGTGAGTCCTTCCCGGAGGAGAAAAATCGTAGGAGTTCAATAGCAAGGCCAGTATACCGATTTGATGTATCCAGTGAATGGGGCGATGAAATGTGAGTAAGTTTTGGCGGAGGATTCACTTTATCATTTTCATTAGTTTTATTAGCACTACTCAAGATCGTGGTCGCGATGTAAATAAAGCAGGATGGAATGCTTGTTGCACAAATTTCTTGTGGAAAAGAAAAGACATCATGCGTAGAACATAACAGCTTCCTCAAAAGAAAAGACATCATGCCTAGAACATAACAGCTTCCTCAAAAGAAAAGACATCGTGCTTAGAACATAACAGCTTCCTCAAAAGAAAAGACATCATGCCTAGAACATAACAGCTTCCTCAAAAGAAAAGACATCATGGCTAGAACATAACAGCTTCCTCAAAAGAAAAGACATCATGCCTAGAACATAACAGCTTCCTCAAAAGAAAAGACATCATGCCTAGAACATACCAGCTTTTGCTCGGCAATTGAATAGTTGTAAGCATTGAGTAGTGTTCTCGATGGAGGACACATGTAACCTGCCAATGAACCACATAAAACATCTGCTTATAGCAAAGCTGATTGTAGATAGGCTAAGAAAAAAAAAATTGTCAATTTGACTTCACCTCGACTGATGGTAAGCAGAAGATAAAGTCTCAGGAAAGAGGTGTACAACAATGGTGGCACTGAGCTTGACGGCCTCATCAAAAGAGGATTGTCCAGCTTCCAAACGAGATTGAATAACTATAGAGGGTTTTGTCGCAATCGTACACGGTGGTACCCATACGGTCGAAATTTGTGACAAATTTATGCCATAAAATTTCTACCACCGGTAATATAAAATAGAGTACCACTAACACTAATTCTAAGTCGTTATTAACACAATGGATTAATGTAATAATGTTTTTCCATTGGGATATGCAGAGAACAGATGTTTCCACTTGCATTTACCGTGTGTGACATTGTGAGTTAATTTGTTTTGCAGCGATTTTGTGGGTGTTATTGCACTTCTGCCTACCCCTTCGGGCATTTACAGGCATTTATATTTAATGTACCATCGTAACTAATAATGAACAATAATTTTTTTTTTATATACAATAGGACACGTCAATTTGACTTTATCTCGCCTGATGGTAAGCTGAAGGCAAAGTATCAGGAAAGAGGGCCACCATTATATTGTTTCTTAAAATACATGAACGTTAAGGTGTCATATGTATACAGTAACTTAAAGACATTATTTAGACACATATTGATTCACTGGAGTTTAATCTCTTCCCCGGTTAGTTAAATACAATTATAGCTTATAATGGTTACGTAATTAAATACGAAACAATGTCATGAGACTGTTTATACTGAAGATTGATGGCACTTGGTGGAATATTGAATAATAAATACACTTGTACTTTTCCACACTTTATATTTATATTCATTATTATTCAATAAAGTAATGAGAGATATTTATGTAGATTAAAATCTACATCCTGTCTTCAAAATGTTTTAAAATGAAAGTCTAGTCTTGTTTTTGATTTTACATATACTTAAGTCAAAATAATAAGGTATTTATAAACGGGCTGTATAATTTTTTTTCTATACGTTAGCAAAATTTGTTGTTATTGTTCAATATAATTATATAAACATTTAATGCCAGTGCTTTAAATGCACGTCGTTAAAAAGTGGTTTCGAAAATTTAGAAATTATATAAAATGTCATCACAAAAAAAGAAAGATAGAATTTATTTTTATTCTTAGGCCTATACACGTCAAACAAAGATTTTATGTATTGTTTGACATGTAATGAATATGATTATGTAATATTCACATATTATGACAAAATATTGGTGGAGATCTCGTTTGTATCCGAGGTTTGTAGACTCTTTAGAGCGGAAAGACTAATCTAAATTACTCCATTTTTATTTAGCATATGATTCATAAAATGTTATCCAGTTGACGACAGTATGGTACCCTCGAAAATAATACTAATATGTGACTGTTAATACCATACTGCAACTGAAATTCATTAAACATAATCAATCACATTTGCAAGTTAATTATTGAGACGCTCGGGTCTTGCAATCGAAAGGTGCGTGGACCCACTCCTAGCACAAGCGAATTAGCTTAGCTGGAGTAGTTTCACAGAATACTAGTTATTTCAGTTACTACCTAAATAGTAGTCTTTGAAAAAATTACAACCTCTGTGGCGTGACGGTAGTGAACGCGGCCGCAACGCAGGAGGTGTGAGTTCGATCCCCGCTCAGTGCAAACATTTGTATGCATGAATATGGGTACTTGCATTAGTCTGGTTGTGCCTCAGAAAGTACGTTAACCCGTTGTCGGTCCTGGTTGCCATACGAACATCTGTGGCAGAAGTTACGGGTAGCCGGAGCCCTAAAAAGTCCAACAATTGGTCTAACTGCAATGCCTCCAGTTTCGCCTTTGGGCTGTCGAGGTCAGATGGCAGTCGCTTCACAGAAAATATCGAAGTTCATCCAAATCCGCAGTTAGGCTGGTAAAGCGGACCCCTGACTCCAATTTGAGAAAGGTTCGGATGTGATTGGGATTAACGCTAGGATGAAAGACTATATTTAAAAAAAAAGTGATATAAGTAACTTAGCTTAGATTACTAGTAGGGTTTTCAGCTAACCCCTCCAGAGTCATTCATCCTATTCATCTCAACTGATACTAACGTACGAATAATTTGGACTCGATAAACATTCCCCTGATGACTTACGGATCTGAAATATATAGGTCTCTTAAAAAAGCTCAAAGGTGCTCAACGAGCTATGAAGAGGACTATACTCGGTATTTTTCTACGTGATCGCGTCAGAAATTATGATATCCGTAGGAGAATAAAAGTAACCGACGTAGCCCAGCGGATTAGCTCATTGAAGTGGCAGTGGGCGGTACACATAGCGCGCAGAACAGATGGCCGATGGAGCAAAAGAGTTCTGGAATGGCGACCGCGTACGGGCAAACGTAGTGTAGGACGCCCAACGGCCAGGTGGAAGGACGACCTCAACAAAATCACCAGTAAGTGCTAAATGCGGGCTGCCTTAGATCTGTTTTTCTGGAAGAGGCCTATGTTCAGCAGTGGACTATATCTGGCTGATATGATGATGATGATATAACATTTCCCTATTCACACTTGTGAGTGTATCAATGGTACCTAAACCTGGGCCTTTCCATCTTAACACTTTATCACCTCACATTTGAAAGTAAGCTTTACGTTCAAATAGTGTCTATAATATTTTATTATATCGTAAACCTCTACGAACATTGTTATTTTATAGCGAGAAACTGGCAGTTGACCTAATAAAATCCATAGATAACATGTAAAAACTAAAAGTTAAGGAGATGCTTGATTGATGGTACCCAGCTTGACTTCTACAATGACTGGTAAAACATTTTGACAATATGGTATGTGTAAGTGTTCATTACAAACTAGCTGACACCCGCAAGTCAGCCCGCGGGTAATTCTGTTCCCTTTTCTTTTCCTTTTTTTATGTTAAAACTTCCGTGGAAATAAGGTCGCACCATTAAGACCTGGAATTCCTTGCCAGCTCACGTGTTTCCCTCTTCCTACAGTCCCGGGTCCTTTAAGCGGGGCGTGAAAAAGCATCTGATGAGGCCGTCAAGCTGAGTGCCACCATTGTTAACATGGCACGTGTATATAATGGTGGCCCTCTTTCTTGAGATTTTACCTTCAGCTTACCACCAGGCGAGGTAAAGTCAAATTGACGTGTCCTATTTATATAAAAAAAGGAACATGAAAAAACTAGCTGTTACCCGCGGCTCTCGCTATCGGTGGCTATCGCTTAGTGTTGAGTTAACATAGTAGCTTTATGCATGCAAAGTCTCAGCCTGATCGTTTTAAAATTGACAAAGTTTCATACAAACTTTCATGCCATATTGATTAGGCGTAGAATTAATCAAAATCCTTTTTTAGCGGATGCCTACGTCATAACATCTACCTGCATGCCAACTTTCAGCCTGATCCGTCTAGTGGTTTAGGCTGTGCGTTGATAGATCACTATGTCAGTCAGTCAGTCACCTTTGAGTTATATATGTTTAGATACATCAGCCATTTTAATTTATAAGAAGAAGATAATAACAAGTACAGTGGGTTGCAGAAGTCTTTACTAACTTCTACTAATCGTCGAATTAGTAGAGGAAGTCAGTTCGTTCAGTTAGTGGAGAAGTCACGCAAAATTATACAGTGGCGCCTAATATTTTATTAGAAATTTTTTATCGGAACTAATTACGTTTTTTTATTATACAAACATCATTTAGATGTTATCGAAACTTGTTCGCACTAAATTTTACTTTCATCCTTCGTGTGTGATCAAATTTGGTAATAAAATGTACACTAATCAAAACGGATTCAACGTTCACTTAATAATTAATGTGCGCATCAGAGTTCGTTGAAAGAATTGCAGCTACTGAATAAATAAATAAATTTACGTTCAATTAAATTTCGTTTTCGGATTAATCAAATTGTTTGTAGATGAAATTTTGTTTTGATTTCAAATGACACGCTGGATTAAAGATGATGTCTATTTCAAACTAGCTTGATATCTTTTTTAAAACGGGGGTTTTTTTTTTTACGTGCGGGAAATCCCCACGTATACCCACCCCTCCGGAGCCGAAGGGGTAGGTTATGTCGGACTCGAACCGACTAAACCGCACGCCGTCTGTGGGTCGATGTGCTAGGCCGGAGGTGAGGTTGTCTTTTGACATATCCCTCGCACCCCGGCTGACCCAGGGCCATTCCTCTCGGTCTGGCCCTCCTCGGGAGGGGGGACCACGCGGTCCCCGACTCGCCCCCGGTTTGCGCCCTCCGACGCCCGAGCCGCCTTCGAACGCGGCCAGCGAAGTCCGCGAGTCTTTCTCGCTCGCTTCGCCGCGCCCGCTCTGCTGTCTCCTTCACGAGCATGACCTGCTCGCAGAAGGAGGCGCTGGCCGCCCACGCATCCGCGCAGCGGACCATCGCCGCGAGCAGGATGGAGAGCGTGAGCACTCTCACCCCCAGGGCCGTCACAAGCTCCCGCCTCGGCGCTTCAAACGCCGGACACTCGGCGAGCGTGTGCAGCCCCGAGTCCACGCTCGCGTCGCAGTGATGGCACTCGGGCATTGGCTCTATGCCCATCAGATGCAGGTACCGCCCGAAGTTACCGTGTCCGGTAATGACCTGCGTATGACGGTACGAGAGGCCACCGTGTGGCCTCTCTAGCCACTCCCCCATGATGGGTCTTACCGCCGCAATCACGGCGTGCCCTGCGCGTGGTTGCTCAAGTCGTAGCTCCCACTCGGTCACCATGGCCCTGTGGAGCCGGGACTTCTCGGCCCGAATTTCTTCGGGCTCGGGATCGAGTCCCCGCTCCCGCGCCTCCTTTCGGAACCGATAGTGTGCCGAAAGGGTCCTCGCTTCCAGGATCCACGTTGGCGATCCGGCCAGTAAAACGGGGTTGAGGACTGCACATGCAGTTCTAAAATGAATATAAATACACATCTTCTTACCTCTTAGGTTAATAAGGACGTAATACACAAGCGTGAAAATATGACATTAGAAAATATTAACATATTACTTGGTGATAAATTTTTAAGGCATACCTAGTACCTCGTAAGAGGCTCTATCACATTATCCGTCTTACTAGTAAAAAATACACAGTGTATTACAATTGCTATGTCAAAATATCTATACAAATTTTTGTATACCAAAATCAATTCATGTGATACATGTATAAATGAAGTGTACATGTACACGTCACATGGTGTATTCGTGTCTAGCTCCATCGTGTCCCAGATAACTAAAAGTGAAATTCATCAATACATATCTTAGATTAAAAAAATTATGATTGCATAACACAACATGCAATGAGGAAAGATTTAATTCCTTAATTTTATATTTATATGTGATAAACGTGTGTGGCTTTCTCGTATAAGTTATGGCTTTTACATCAACAGATGACATGATGTTATGTTTTAGTGATCTTCATATTTCAAACAGGTTTTATAACTAGAATAAATTTATACTTCCGAGGATATTGATCGATTGGCTCCCAGAGTGAAGACCGCGAGAAGGCAAACGAAGGGTAGGCCGCCCCCTAGCCAGATGGACCGATGACCTGAAAAAGGTGGCTGGGACGGACTGGATGCGGAAGGCGGAGGATCGTACGAAATAGCGCACATTGGAAGAGGCCTATGTCCAGCAGTAGACTGCAGTGGGCTAATTGATTGATTGATTAATTTAAAATAGCCCGACAGATAGCAGTAGGCTTAGGTCATTATACTGTATAGAATCAGCCGAAAAATGCGTTTTGTGTGAGAACGCTTATGGTTTTTTTTTTTTTTTTTTTACGTGCGGGAAATCCCCACGGATACCCACCTCTCCGGAGCCGGAGGGGCAGGTTATGTCGGACCCGAACCGACTAAACCGCACGCCGTCTCTGGGTCGTAGTGCTAGGCCGAAGGTGAGGTTGTCATGATGTTTTTATTTAAACTGTCAACGTTCGATGCATGTTTGTCTACTTATACCGAAGTAGCAGCCATTTTTACACCGCTTTGAAATAGCTCTTGCTGCATCTAGGTATTGAGTTTGTATTTAATTTGGGGCAATAGGTCTATATTCTCTATTAAACTGACCTCACCTACCAGTCACGAAAGACTTTGGCCAAAAGTATACGGTTTAAAAATTCGGGTGAAAAAACAAACTTGTAGGAACTGAAGTCGCCTAAAATGTTCAGGCAGGCAGCACGTTAGATACTCGCGCGCTGACGCGAACATGGCCGTCGCCTGTTCAGCCATCCTACGGGCAGAGCCCAAGGCCTCAATCAAAACACGTTGCTGCCCAAATGCGGTGTGTGGCGGGATATATGGCCGCCATACACAAGCGCAGCGCCTCCAGTCTCGAATCATGTATAGCAGATGCCTAGCCAGGCACTTCCTCATCCAATATGTCTCTGATCTTCGTTAAAATTCTAAGCCTCCATATGTTTGTGACCACTCACTTGTCTGGTCCAAAGAGTAATCATCCAATTGACTGAATCTATCATTCTCAATGAAATTCCGCGTTCGTTCAAACTGTTTTGCATTAAACTTTTTATTAAAAAATTTATAATTAGCACCTATAAAAAACATAAAACCAATATATGTTCGAACATTAAAGATAAATGGAACAGCACAAGAATCGACAGCTTAACATTATGAAAAATATTAGTAGTGATATTTCATATCACTTCAACCTTTAGTTCTACTGCTTTAGCTTCTCTTGATGGCACTCGCTCCGCCGACAAGAAGGCCTAACTAGAGTCTCATCCGTAAATCCGGTAGGTATCCCGTCTTGTGATCTAGTGCTAGTTTTTTAATAAATACAAGTTTTTATAAAAGTTTCCGTTCTGAAACTTACTAAAAAGTAACAGATTTGACTTGTTAGTCAACTACCTCATTGTTACAACTTGAATACTCGTACCATAGGCCTTATGAAAGACTGCGATAAAATTTACGCATGTGCTCAGAACATGAGGTTTAGTCCGTTTAGCTCTAAATTACTCGACAGGGGCATTATGCTACTTGACAATGTGTTTCAAACGCAGTCGTGACGTCAGTAGATGGTAGGTTTCAATTGAATAACCTTAGATGATTTGGTCAGCATAGAATAGATAGAACTGGCGTGCAATTAACCCTTGAGCCATGTGCTTGCCTGGCACATAAGTGGTATAAAAAACAACAAATAAGGCAGTTAAAGGCACGAGTTCATAGTCGACCGCATTCAACAGTAGCCGATGTCGTGTAGCTGCGACTTGTGATCGCGAGACTGATTTCTATGAAATACGGGCTTAAGCTTAAAGGAATACATAGGAACCAGTAGTATCGACACATCGTCTGCTCTTGCTATCTGCGGTCAACTGCGAACTGGTATCTAACTTTATACGAACGTAAGTAATAATGTTACGATTGCTCAAGCCGCATAAGAGTCCAGTTACTACAGTTATGGTGAACAGGTTCTGAAGACTAGCTCTGCACGTTGCTGAATAAAGACAGGTTAGAGCAGGGACTTTATTGCATACACTCAAACAAATGCGCAGTTTCTAACATGCCTTCAACATAGCTATTAGAATTAACCTTCAAATATTGGCCATTGGTCTGTTAGACCGGCGACGTGGCTGGTTTTAATGAAAAATACTGTCATTTTATGATTTTTACAGCTGCATAGTCCATGGCCAACTTGAAATCACTGATATATAATATTTTTTACCTTATGAATACTCATCATTATCATCACAGTGTTAGCTCTCCCTGCATTCAAAGTTTTTTTTTTGTAAAGCAACCGCAATTACTCATATTCGCCCTTAACCCTCCAACTAAGCTAAATTGCTTGTGCTAGGTAGGTTCACGTCCGTAGTGTAATGGCCACATGAAGTTCAGAGCTTGTACTCTTTCTCTTGATTTGGTTTTTATTGGGTTTTACGCGAGCGACTGCCGTTTGACCCCCACTGTCCAAGAAATAAACCTGTACCAGAACTTCGTGTATACTGGCTCGCAAGTGAGGCTAGCTTGAACAATGAAGATCCTTAGAACCTTCACACCATTTTATTTAAAAGAGGAGTAAATAAAATGTGGCCGACAAATAAGCTTTCTTTTTTTCTTCTCGTGTGTGCGTAGTCTCATCATTTTTTTCTTACTACTTAGGTGGCAAATAAGAACACGGCCTATCTAAAGGAAAGCTGTTACCGTGGCCTATGGGCGTGCGCAACACCAGAGGCGTCTGCTGCCGACCCTGTAGGTACCATTTCGGTCTCACAGACCCTGTGTAAGTTTATGTGTTACAAAATTTAACGCGAGTGTATGAAGGTTAAATTTCATACCTGTAGGCATCGCAATTTAATAGTTACTAACATTTATTAGGAGGCAGCATGTAATGAAATGTTATTTGTTAAGAAATTACTTGCTTTTACGGTTGATTTTATATTATTTGTTATTTAGTTGCGATGAAAACATCACTCTGAATCGTGTAGTGGCAATTCTTAAATAAAATACGAACGTTGTTTGTATTATTACGTCTGTAGATCACTGTGGGGTAGGCAGAGGATTATTTAGCCCTCAATCAATGAATTTGCCTATGGCAGTCCAGTGCTGAACATTAGCCTAGGCTATCCCAGTATTCGGAGGCTTAAATCTACTGTTTTCACGCTGGCCAGGCGGGTACAGGGTTTTATTTTGAGTTTTTCTTATTTCACAATGTTATCGTCTGCACATTTTCCGTAAGTCGCCTCTTATAACACCCTTCGAATGAGATGGGTTGGTGATATTTGTATTCTTACTCCGTCACCACACGGATAGTTAGCCCTAAGAGCGTTTTCACTTTGTCCGATATCGGAGGAAGTTAAATGTATGACATACGTATCTCTCTTTCACATTGTCTGACCCGATATCGGTTATCGAAGCCAACACCACTGTGTTGGCTCAATATCGGATCACCAAGAGACCGGAGAGAGAGATAAGGTCGAAAATTGCTTGCAGTCGCTGTATTAGTCTCTTTGTGCTCCGGTTTATTTTTTCCTTTTTTTATCCCTAGCATCCCTAACTAGTCTGTGCTTTCGGACAAATGGCCGTATCGGGCTGATTATATCTAAAAACAGCGCAGGGTATCTATCGGAGGATGGCTATCGGCGTCCGACACCGATATCGGATATCTGATGAATAAACGCTCTTATGTCTTGTTTAAACTATAAGTATATAAGTTTAATCTAATGAGTCTGTTTAATAATCAGCGAAGTATAATACGATACTACACAATTATCTTTCCGTAAATTATCATCATCATCTCCATCTTTGCGTTAGTACCGGTCGCATCTGAAGTCTTCACCTTAAAATTTGGGTACCGCAGACCGCTTTATATTTCTGTAAATCGATATTTTAAAGAATAGGGCTACCGCCTTCCTATGGCAAGCCTACCTCTACGGCAAGCTAGTTCGATTGCCTTGATGGACCAGGTTTTGGTTCAGGCTTTTGTCTCGGGGTTGAGAGGTTAAACAACAGTTGCTCCTAAAAAAGCCGTTAAAACTAAATAAGAAGGAGTTAAGGAGTAGGTGGACTCTAACTCCGAAGTGAAAGCCTCAAATGTAGAAGAAGCCTTATGTATAAAATAATATCTTATAGGCGTATTCTTTTGGCCAGTTATGTAAATTTTAACATAATAAAATACATAGTATATCATCGGCCAGTTAATAATTATTACTGTGAGCGAATATATCGTGATGTAGGCTCGCCTCCGATTACGTGGTACCGAATAACATAGATGATGAAACATGGGTGTTAAAACACTATATATTAGAGAGAATTTAGGGAAAATTATAGAAATCATGATGATGGTAAACTAAACTGCGGTACAATATTTAATTCAATGATTATCGTTGAAGCTGAACGTTATAATTACCATCATATATCTTGGATAGCATTAGGAATGAATTGAAAGCCTCCGTGGCGTGGCGGTAGTGAACGCGGTCGCTACGCAGAAGGCTGTTCGATCCCCTCTCGGTGCAAATATTTGTATGCATAAATATGTTTATTTGAATTGGTCTGGGTGTTTCTATGTATAATATGTATGTAGTTACAAAAAAAAACCTATCTAAGTATGTTCTAAATTCCATAACACAAGCTAGTTAAGCTGTGCTTACCATGGGTCTAGATAGCGTTGTGTGAAATGTTGTGAAATATTTATTTATTATTAGAGGAAATTTGAAAGGAGCACCAATCACGGAAAAGCTACGAGGAAATCGTTTACCCTGGTTCGAACATGTAATGCGTAGCGATGAAAATGACATTGTAAGGAAAGCATTGTCTGTGGAAGTGGATGGGTACAAGGGGAGAGAAAACCTAGAAGTAAGTGGATGGACTGTTTGAAAGATGATATGGTTACGAAGGGAGTGAATGTTGAGGTAACTGCAACTAGAGATGAGTGGATAAAACATACATGATGCACCAACATAAACTTGGGATAAGGACAGGAGAATGATGGTATTTCTTGACCCCAAGTCACGAGAGAAGCAAGGCATTAGCACGCGCGGATTGGTTTTATTGGATTAGCGGATGTGAGGTCCTCCACCGCCTTAGTACTCCTAAAAAGAAACCCAGCAACGCTTACTACGTAACGCACATTTAGAATACATTTTGTGACGTGACTGGAGACAAAACATATGCCGGTTACTATACTTGTCAATATATTACACTCATCTGTATCGTAATCATTCTCATAGCGATTGCCCAGTTGTCGGCTTTTCCGGGAATTACTACCGTCTCCCCTCCCAATTTCGGGAGGAATGCCTGCGTAAGAGTTTCATCCGCCAATCAGTATCCCTAGCACGAACAACTATCGTGTTGTTCGTGCTAGGGATACTGATTGGCTTGAGGTTGGCTTGAGGTTAGCTTGAGCTCCAGCCATCTTAGTGGAGTCCCCATACATAAATATACTCGAACATGACATTACATATTTATTAACATTGTTATTAATTTTATGAAAATTGAAAATATTGTGAATTTTTTTCCCATTCAGTATAACTCAATTTTATTGTGTTTCAATCTAATTCATTATGACATTGAGTATGAAACTTACATTTATTTTGTTTCAATTTTACTCATTAAATTATGATATCACATATTTATTGACATTGTTATGAATTACTAATTATAAAATTTGGAATGATTGTGTATCTATGTAGATTAAAGAATTATTTACATTGTTAAGTACCTATATTTGCAGACCTAGAGGCGGAATTTGGCTGTTCAAAAAAAAATCTTGTAAGTACCTTATGCGCCAATTTTCGCAAATAAATGCTGTACGATTATGAAACATATCGCGAAAGCTGATAAATTAATCATTCGATACTCGCTTGCCGTCGAAGGCCATCGCAAGCCGCTTTATAATAGACGCATGAGTTTTGCCGACATAAGTATGATTGACACCGATATTTACATATTTTCACAGTCAGACACTTTCACGTGTACTTACTCTTTGTATTAGGGGTTAAAGTATGAAATTGCCGATTTGTACTGACAAATTGAAATTCGTTTTTTTTTTAAAACGTATTTATTTAATCAAAATAATTACCATTATTATCTATACATTGCTGCCATCTAGTAGGAAGGTCATTTATGCCTTTGCGATAGAACTCTGGTGATCTAGATTCGACAAACTGTGTGAAAGCATTTTGTACTGCCTCCTGAGTAGAAAACTTTTTATCACATAGAAAATTGTCCAAATCACGAAAAAAATGGTAGTCTGTTGGAGCAAGGTCTGGCGAATACGGAGGGTGTCGGATAGTTTCTAATTGCAGTTCCTGTAGAGTTAAAACGGTTTCTCGTGCTGTATGAGGTCTCGCGTTATCATGGAGCAATAATGGTGAAGATCGATTCATGAGTCGGGGCTGTTTCACTGCTAGTTTTGCTATCATTGTTCGGAGTTCGGCACAGTAGACATCTGCCGTTATTGCTTGACCAGATCGTAGAAAGCTATAGTGAATAACACCATGCTGAGACCACCAAACAGTTACCATTACCTTTTTATTGGTAAGCTTTGCTTTAGGACACTGTTGTGGCGTTTCACCTGGGGTCAGCCATTGCATTTTTCGCTTACGGTTATCGTAAAGAATCCACTTTTCATCACATGTCACAATTCGATCCAATATTCCTTCATTTCTGTATCGATTCAACAAGGCAACACAAAGTTTCAACACGCATTTCTTTCTGCAGATCAGTAAAATCATGAGGTACCCATTTTTCACATTTTTTTATTTTATTGATTTGACGCAAATGAGTCAATATTGTTGGTAAGGTAACGTTAAACCATGCAGCTAATTCCTGGGTAGTTTGGCTCGGATCGGCTTCCACCATGTCTTTCAATTCATTGTTATTCACCTGTGTGGACGGCCTTCCTCGTGGTTCGTTCTTCAAATCAAAGTTTCCATCACGAAAGCGTATAAACCAAAATCGCACGGTGCGTTCATTAGCAGTCCCCTCTCCAAACGCAACATTGATATTGCGAGCTGTTTCTGCCGCGTTAGTTCCGCGTCGGAACTCGAATTCAAAAATCACTCGAATTTTCGAAGTATCCATCTTTCTTGTCTAAGCTGAATAAAAAAAACAACTGAAAGTCGATAATCGAATGTTGCACATTTTTAAATGAAGAACTACATAGGTACCATGTGGAAAAAGTTTTACTCAAAAATCTCAAACCATGAAGGTTCTATGTCAATTCGAAGTACCTATTACAATGAAACGGCAATTTCATACTTTAACCCCTATTAATAATTAAATTATTAATTTAACCACACTGTAGTAGAGTAGAGTATTAAATTAGGTGCAAGTAGACAACGTTAATATGGAAACTAGAGCTGCAAATCTCCCACCTATTAGCAGGTTATAAAAAACAGTGACGTATTTGGTTAATTTCAACTGAGCAAACTACATTTTGGGTTTGTGTCTGAAAATAAAACTATTAATTCTCTTCTCTCTGTTGAAAATATCCAATATATCTAAGTCACGTTTAATTCACCATGATCCCATCCCCAAGAAGTTCTGACACCATAAGAATTTATCTTAACGCGTGTGTGCCGGAAAAATATGCACAAAAGAAGTTTTTTTTTAAATTTTAAAATGGAGATAATTTCTAATTTCATCCAGTCAGAAATACAAATACCTATAGAAGGATGTATTGTAGAGCGAAAAAGTCAAAAAAGATTAACTATAATAGTTTAACACTTAGTCTTGAAAATCCTCATCATAAAAATAATCACCACTATATTTTCCTGAAAAAGGTGGCTGTGACGGACTGGATGCGGAAGGCGGAGGATCGTACGAAATGGCGCACATTGGGGAAGGCCTATGTCCAGCAGTGGACTGCAGTGGGCTAATTGATTGATTGATATTTTCATTATTTGTTCAAAGTAGTGACAAATGACTATTTAATTTAAAAACACGCCCGACTTACTGAGGTCAGAGGTACCTGCCATTACTTATCATACCAATTTTAGTAATGAGATCTTGCGGTTACTGAAAAAAAAAGAAAACAAGCACAGACTGTCTGGTCAAAGTAGCAGTAAGATGTGGTTTGGTTTTAGCTTATAATCCCGTTGGTATCCAATTTTTGTCGACGACTTGTAGATATAGAGAAAAAGGATGACTTCTTTGAGCGAGTCTTGTGTAATTAACTAAAAATATACGTTGCATACATGTCCATAACGGAGACTATGGATACTGTCATATCCTAAAAGGGTTAAAGATTGATTGCTTTCAGCAATGCGAATTGCTGTTTCTTTTATCGTCACACAGTTAAAGTTTTTGATGACCACTTGCAGTAATCAAGAAAACAGTCAGTTATTTGAGGAATTCTCTTTCATAATTTAATAACAAATCATTTCCTCATACCTCAAAATCATTACCTGTGTCGAGCAAAGATTTGTAACCATCTTCGAAACAAGGGTTATCAACCTAAAAACTGGAAATCCAATATCGATTTCTGACTTTTCTCACTTCTAATTCAAACAGACTACTTTTGTTAATCCATGCCTAGTGAATACGGTTTAAAATTAAAATTGCACTTAAAAATCTTTACATATATCGCAATTTTAGTTTTTTGTTCGATTTGTGGTCATTAGTGCTTACGAAGTAATTTGGTATCTCAGTGATATCGTTATACCGAATTAGGCTTCAGTTTTTATCATAATTTGCAATCTTTTGCCAATAGTCATTATTTTTATCCTCTGAGACCTTTTCCAACGCAATAACGATCGCCTATTACATTGTTATTAACTGTTGCCAATAAGCGTTATCATAAAGTAGCAAGTGTTTATGTTTCTTTAAATCGCTCCACATCATCAAAAATCTCACCACACCTACACTATAATTCAGTTCAATCAATATACGCGTGGATAAATTGGTATGATAACGGCACCGCATAAGTGAGAAAGGCATGAAACTGTGTTTAAAATTAAATATTTCAAGCACTTGTATGTAAGTAATGTTTTAATCATAAGTAATGGGTTTAAAGAGCTTACACCCATAAAATATTAGAAAAACTATCATTAAATATCAAAAAATAATTTTCTTCTTTTATTTGATTAGGTCCTTTATTGAACGCTTAATTTTTTGTGTAAGGAAGCAACTGTACTCGAAATGTTTTTGTGTATGTACTGTATGAACCACTTCGCGATAATCGTACTCTTTTTAAGGTTAAACACAAGAATTGCAATAGAACAGGAAAGAGCACAATAGCGAAAAAGAAAGACAGCCAAGAAAGATACACCATCCAAGAATAATAAACCGTACGAAACCCAGTTTATTACTCACAAATCGATATCAAACTAGTCGTATAATATTTTATCGGTTGTGTTGACCTATTTAAAATTTATTTTGATGACATGGCCACATGACTGCTTTTTCAGTCATATTCAAGTAGAATTTTCAACAATCGTCGCAAGTTTATACTTTACTTGTTTGCCATGTTAGTGCAAATGAAGAATAAATAAATAATCAAAATGTTACACATAAAAATTAGAAGTTAAACCTCAAGTAGTCTATGCCTATATTGGGAAGACTACAAATATGTTTACGTTAACACATAAAATACCTGCATTTTCTTTGTAAACATAAAACTGTTGTTACACTTTCCAGGACTTACTATCGCTCCTTGTAACCCAACAGTTACTTTTGCAGTAAACCATGGAGATGTCCATTCAATGTTAACACGAACTTGTACCCATTTGTCACTTGTTCTCGGAAAGAAATTAGAAATGCTGTATTTGGACAAACACAGTCGATAATGGACCTACTTTTTTCAAAACTGATTTTTAATTAGACATTTCGTTTCGAAAGTGTTTGTCACGACCATCTAATGGGAAAGCTTTTTGATTTTCGATTACGATAAGTTGACTGTTGTGGATGCAAAATGATTCATAAAAAGGTAGTTTTTTATCATTGGTAGGACCAGTTTTTTACTGCTTCATTATCTTCTGGAAAAATCAACCTAATGATAGGGCCGTCTACGATGGAACACGCTTGTCTAGAAGCTGATTATTCGCACATGACTTGTTCCGAACATACAGGATCAGGAAAGGACTTACCAGTACCTACTTGACCAATTTACTTTAAGATTGAACTTGACTTCTATGTAGTGTCATCGATGCCAGGTATAAACTTAAAGTAAACGGATTGTAGATATTACTTTTGTGGGTGTAGCAGTAGTGGTGTGTCACCGTAAATCTGATCCCTCGTTGATGAAATCTGTTTATTTAATTCTAGAGTTCATAGGTTCCCTGCTTCTTTATTGCTTAATTTAGATGTTAATAGCTTGTGGCTCCATCAAGACCTAGGAACCAAGCCACTCTTACCTGCTACTTACAACTGCTGACTGACAGTCGAGGCTTTGGTGCAGGATTTTGAGTAAGACACATTAAGTAGAGCGATAAAGAAAATATCCGTTTACTGTCTGTGGTCTGTGCTCAGACAAATTGTTTGACATGATGCCCACAGCTATAGCACCCCTCGCCAGAGGCAGAGAATTCTCCCTCACATATTGCGACCGGAAACGGTGCGCACCGTACCGTTTGAAAGGAACTTCATGCCACGCACGCTCCGGTTGTGGAATGAACTGTGGTTTTCCAAAGCGAATAAAATATCGGGTTCTTCAAGAAGGGCATTAAAAAGTTTTTTTAGAAACGGCAGCGGTGGGTTGCACGCCTGGTGTTGCATACGTTCATAGGCCGCGGTAACCACTTTCCATCAGGTAGGCCGTGTGCTTGTCTGCCACCTAAGTGGTATAAAAAAAACTCACCACTTTATCGATCACTCCTAACGCATAGACCTCATCCCACAAGGTGCCGATATCATCAAGCAGTTTATTATAGTGACCCAGTGGATTCCCGTTACGAGATAACGTTATAAAGTACTGTAATATGGGCAGTGGGTTTATGTGCTATCTGAGAACTCCATACTGGTTCTACTGCTTCAATAAAATACTAATTTCTGGGGCGCTACTGTCTGAAAACATGTTAACAATTAATCGATATGTCGACTTATTAACTTACTACAAAATATGCAGATAATTGCGCCAAGATTGAATAAGAATAAAGTGATAAGAGGTAGGGCACGACGGTATTTTCGTCCAAATGAGCAGTCCGACTGGGGAAGTACCTCCACCGGTAGTAGAGTAGCCAAAGCTCGCTGGAGAGTTTCTGTGCCGTCAGTGGGAAGACCAAAGACGGCACAGAAGCTCTCTGTGTTTACAGGGTCGGCAGCACGAGTGTGACTACCCTGGTGTTGCACACGTCCATAAGCCACGGTAGCCACTTTCCATCCGGTGGGCCGTGTATCTGCCAACTCAGTAGTATTAAAAAAAGGAGAATAAGATTAAATAAAAATAATATTACAACTAAGTTCAGTTACAGTGCACTCGTAGTTACATCCTGATTAAAAGAATGCATTTTGTGTTCTCTTAAGTTATTTGTCGATCAATATTAATGCGCTCGCGGAAGGTCACGTCACGACAATATTACAATTCAATAGTACTTGCCTATTCTACAATGTGCATCGCTGCCAGACACGGCAGTAGAATACTATTGATCACGAACCCGAAGTATTGCTTCAATCCATGTATAGTAGTGTTTATGCTTAACATAAGTTCCTTAGAGAATGCGGTAGGATGTCTTGTAAATTTAAGTGTTATTGCTACCTATAGGTTTACGTAGTGGTACAATCGTTAGGTCATGGATTCGATTCTTTTGTCATGCATAGTGTTTCGGGACTTTTTTATTATTAACTTTTAAGCTAGCTATTAAGGTGGCTTAAAAAAAACAGCTTGCAAATGTGGCTGGTTTCAAAAGAGTCCTTCTGAAATATACAGTTGTATAATGTATTATTAAACAGGTATAAAAGCTCTACCTTATATAGATATCTAGTACAGTCAGCATCAGAAAAATGTTGACCATCAATGTAGTCAAAGTTATTTGAATACCAAAATTCCCAATTGTTGGAACTACCCAGATTAGTCAAACCATCATAGCAATCAGTTTTCCGTTGTGATGTAAGTTAGCAGAGTGTTTATTTTCATATGTGCAAACACGCCGTTCCATAATATTTAATCAAGTATAAGGTCAAAATTAACTTATAATCTAATCTAAAAATTATTAATCAACTACCCGTAACGACTGCCATAGTTGTTCATATGACAACCGGGACCGACGGCTTAATATGCTCTTCGAAGCACGACCAGATCAATTCAAATACCCATATTCATGCATACAAATATTTGCACTGAGCGGGGATCGAACCCGCGCCTCCTGCGTAGCGGTCGCGTTCACTACTGCTACGCCACGGAGGCTGTCATACCAAACGTCTACTAAATAATAATAAATTACAGATTTCTCATTAACGTAACCAACAGATTATTGTTTCGCAAAAATACTTTCAAATCGTTGTATCATTTCCTCACCAAGTTATATCAATATATCCTTTAAGACAATCTAATACAAATGCCACAGGGAAAGTTAGTTAGGTATCACATAACCAGAATTTTAGACCCACCTTTGCCTACCTTTATTAAATACTTTCTATTCATATAGAGGTATTGAATGGAACAAAGGACTGGTTAAGATAACTGTTGAAAGTGACAGAGACATACATGCGTTTCTGTGCTAGCTGTATTAGTGAAGCTGATGCGTATTAAGTCAAGAGCAATGTATGCAATTACAGCGTTCAAAATAAAAAATACGGATATTTATGCCCATTACTGCTCATTACTAGGACGAATGTCTAAAGCGGCACTAGTAGGTTCGTATCAAATTTGGTTAGGCAGGTAGGGAAACTTGGGTAGTGAAGGTGAGTGTTGATGTACATCGACAAAAGGGGCCCCTTCTAAACCTACACTTGGGTCGCAAGTCCCAGGCACTGTCCCGAGTTCGCAACTCAGCAACGCGATGGACCCGGCACCCGCACGGAGAATCCATGGATTGCTAAGAATATCGTCTCTGTGCTTAAACAAAATGTTTTCCTTTTGTAAATACATATAATACTCTGTAATCAAAGTACCTACTCTCTTTGAAAATAAAAAAGGCATAAGGGTGGGTATTTTTTTCCTCGGAAACTATGAATAGGAGTTGGTCAAAACACACAAGCCGTGGTCAAGTCGCATCCAAAGAGCTTATTAGTTCTCAAACCAGTCTCAAGGCTGTGATTTTATATTTCAAGTTCATTCCAACATAGTTTTATGCTCATAATTTAAATGCCTATATCGTAACTTAGACACTAATGGCGAGAAATATGCGATTGGTGCTAATTTTTATATCTTCACGGCTTGTACCAGATTCGCCTGACGAACAGGTTATACAATATCCTTAGCAGGTTTCAGTTCGTTTTAGGGTTCCGTGCGTCTAGAGGGAAAACCAAAACCCTTATAGGATCCCTTCGTTGTCGGTCTATCTGTCTGTCAAGACCTTTTTCTCATGAATGAGTGGAATAGTTTTTGAAATTATCACATACTCAGGCCTGTAACGTCTTGAAACTGTGTAAAAATCACTCTTCTAAGTCAACGCAATCAAAATATATTGCGCTTAACGTAAGTTATAAGTTCATCCCTGAATATAATTTTGTACGGAACCCCTAGTGCACGAGTCTGACTCATACTTGACCGGCTTTTGCCCGACTGCTGTTTTTCGTGCGTATCTTATATGTATGTATGTTTGTAATATTCGTTATTACCTCATATCTTCTGAACCACCGTATGGATTTCAATGGTACATGTCCAGCGACAGATCAAGAGTTATGACCGCCCTAGGCTATTTATGAGAACGCGCCCCCGCCAGGTGTGTTACGGACGGGTAGTAGTAGTGTGAAAATGTCAACATGGCACAATTAGGCTGCACTGTTTAAATTCCGTATTTTCCATACAAAATGAAGTTAAATTTACGCCCGTTATTGCGAGGCGGATTAAACAAAACTCGCACTAGACACTCTGTTGCTAGCTCACCCACTCGCTCGATCACCGACCGCTTCGAGTAACAAGTCAGTGTTAGACGTTTTGAAAATTTCTAAATTTATTGTTAAAATTAGTGACTCTCAAGCGCATTTAATTTTAGTGTTTTGTCTCGGTCTAGTTGAAATATGTAGGATATATGCAATGATGGTACTCGTAGATTAGTGCATGCGAAGACACGATTTCAGCGCGCGCCCCCTCGCGATCCTCGCGCACTAGGCTGCAGCCTAATTAGCCTAAGGGTTAATCAGGCCCTGTACATGTCTCAAATGAAAGTTATTTATTGCCCAAGTATTCTCGGGTAGATAAAATATAAACAAAAGATATATGTTAGTTTTTTCATTGCAAATTGTATATGTTAAAAATAAAATTACTCAAATTTATCGAGTGGGGTATCACAATGAAGGAAATTACAAGATGATTACACAAATATATCTATCATAACTAAACAGTATAAAATAAATTATTGAAAATAAAAAACCCGACTCATGCTGAAAAGATGGAAACAAGCTTATTAGCTCAAACCAGAATTAATGGGCAACGCCTGCTGTAAAGCTTGTTTCGATCTTTTCAGCATCAGTTGGGTTTACTTTTTATACCTACATCGATTACTCTATGTGTGTTATAATTTTCTCAATCGTTACAGAGGCAAAAATATTTAAATAGTTGTTACACACTCACGATGCTTCTACTGTGATTGAACTTTTCATGCATTCCATGAAACTGTACACTGCATGAAACCAGCGAGTGCTTTTGACAGAAACAAATGGTGGGCTGTTGTCACAGCCTACCCTAGAGGGGACACGCCGTAAATATATGTATGTACCTATTAAATATTATACTGGCTCCATTCATTGGTGTAAATAAGATCAAATTATTTTTTGATAAAGAATATTAGAACCGAAATTACTAATACATATTCCCTCTAACCACTGTGCTAGGAGTGGGTTCACGTCGGTAGTGTAATGGCCAGAATTCGAACCCGAGACCTTTCAAGCGTAAGGTCGATTCCTTAACCACTAAGCTATCGATGCTTTGGATGTTATTTACCACGGTAACCTGGTAGCGTGGCTCTCCTCGAAGTTCGGAGTGCATTTACGCTTTCATCTCTTTTAGTTTAGACTTATGTGGGTTTTATAGGTTATATTTCTCTGTCTAATCACGATTCACACTTTCTGTAACCGAAATATTCAATATCGAATAAAATATAAAGCCGGTTCGATAATTATTCACAAAAACCGGTATTTTATTTAAATTTTAGTATACATTACATCACTATCGCTATAAATTATACAGTTTCGATTTCGTTATAAAGTAATATTATTGAAAAATATTATCGTTTTCTATGTAATATATGGAACTATGGTATTTCACTTTTACGTGTATGGCGAAAGCTCTTGATAACGAGATTTGCTTTATTCATAGTTGAATAATCGAAACTGGTTATATTTACATTTCTAATAAAAAAATAAGCGGTGTAATAATGCCCTAGAATGTTCTAATAGGGTGTGACATGGTTGAAGATGTAGTGACTAAGATTGAGAAAGGTATACTTTGATGGTTTGGATATGTGAAAAAGATGGATGAAACAGATTTATGGAGAGAGGGTGAATAGGCATATGTATGCTTATCAGATCGAGGGCATTTTAATGAAAGGCCATGTACCCAAAGCCGGTGAGCATGTGTAAAAAAAATATGAAAATAGAACGGGTTGAAAGAAATGTGCCGGGATCGTAACAAGAGGAAACATATGTTCTCTGCCTAACCCATTGGGGAACAGACGTGACTGCGTGTTTTTATTTTATTCCGTTCTGTTCAGCCCCTCCCCCCTCCCCCTGACAGTCGTTAACGCATATCATAAACGTCATATCCCATACATTCGTCATTCTATTATACCAAACGGCGGCCAGCGAAATGCCATTTATCTAGAGGGGCAGTTCTGTTGAAACTAAGGACTTGAAAAGTGTTACTTTTTATTGGACTCGTCAATTTGACTTCACCCCATCTGATGGTAAGATGCGTGAAGATCAAAAGTAATGGTCATCACTGCAGATAATAATCTCATGCTTTGTACTTAGACGTAGTTACCACCTCTTATTTTCAGAGATAAGATAATATACCTAACCTAAAATTTTAGATTCAACTTTCTAATCTATATCTTAACACTGACCTTCTGATTTTAAATTGATTAATTTGAAATTATTAATTAATTTGAATATTTTAATCTGAGAGCTAACGACCGATTCACGATCTGTATTCATTTATGCATGGATGCAGTTGACGCTTACGACATTCACTTATCTGGCTGAGATGTGCATGGATAGTGGCTTCTATCTAGTCCACCAGGAATTATAATTCCTAGTCCACTATAATTTCTAGTCCACCAGATGCCACTTGATTTATTTTCCGTGATCGACTAAGATACAGCCCCCAGACAAGTGACACACCCGCTGGTAGAATGATACAGCTGTCATAAATTTAACGATATACATACATGATATGTCGCAAAGTTTACGCGAATATCACTCATTGAAATAAAACCACCAACGTTTAACATGAGAATATGGCTGCTGAAAAGTAGCCAAAACGTCGCTCTAAAAGTAAATAATAATAACAATAACAATAAGGAGTGATTTTATTTCAATATACATACAATCTCCCTCCGCCTCTCTCACCACTTTTTCCAGAGAAGGCAGCTAAAACAGCCCGTAACTTCTATAATTACTTATTTTATGAGCTTTCTCTACTGTCACTAAAATTAATCATTCATGCAAGCCTACCGGCCTCGACCTAATGATATGTCAACCCCATAATCACTAATAATAAAAACTAACTAACTATGCTATAATACTATATAATATATACAAAAATGAAATAAAAAAAGGAGGAGAGACTGTAAGTATAGGTATCGAAGAATTTCTCCCCATCGACCTCTACTGGTACCGTGCCCAAAACACTGGCGGCATAACCACGTTGAATAGTGATACTATTTCTTTAAGCGAGGTAGCCAGCCAGCCAGCCTTGTAGTCACGGGAAGAGTCGATCAGTCGCTTCGCTATTTCTTTGAATAGCGCGCGCGAGTTTGGACCCCACGGACCCAACGTTTGGATTTCAAACGGCTCAAAAATATAATTACCAGAATCAATCCATACATTAATTATTCTAATCTACTAGAGACTGTGTGACATATCCAGGGAAGCAGGCCTGTTCTGCACCCGAAGACAGTAACATAAAGCGAGCGCTGAACACTGAAAGACTACCTTTAAGCTAAGAGGCGGCCATTATTGTGCACGGTTGTGCGCGAGTCGTTATTTAGAATTTTTTATTCGTTTTGTTTGGTGAACTGTGCTCAATAAAAATATTTCTCTTCCTTTCTTTCTTTTACTTCTAATCAGTTAAGACGTCTGCCTACTTTGCCAGAGCCTCATACTTCAATAAGCAGTTGAGAGGCTTGCAGTTGAGGTTGGCTTACTCTCAAGACGATAGACCAAGTGACTGACTGATATGACTGACCACGGCTGGATATAGGCTTCTCCCAATATGCGCCATTGCGCCCTTTGGGGATTTTTTGGGGATTGCCCATACTTAAAACTGAAACACATTTTTTTTCATCAAACTTATTATGGATGAAAAATGATATTGAGTTTTCTAATATATTTTTTTTACACTAAATCCAATTCCAAAGTTGTACGACGTGCCCCCCCTCTCTCTTATTTTATAGAAGTTAAAAGGGGTAACTTTTAAAATAAGAGAATGATAAAACTAAAAGAAATATATGATGTAAATTGCCATGTAAACTGCCACCGAAAATTGGTTTAAACGAGATTTAGTAAGTATTTTTTTAAACGAAAAAATTACACTATTATTAAAACATCCATCAAAGTTACAACGAACCTTCATTGGCGATTTCGACTCGCACTTCGCCGCTTTTTATTTTACTGTGAACGAATTACCCAAGATCAAGACTCATAATTTCTGCGCAGGATAATATCACAATTGCATTGCATCGCGTGCAGAAAGTTTTAATACTGCAAGAAATATGAAGGTAAATGCTATAAAAGCTTTCGTGACATTAAATTGTATCGCAGTTTATTGATGTACGGACCGGTTGCTGCTGGTATTCAGGTCTTGGATGGGGAGTAAATCCAGTTGGAAACCTACTTACAGACAATTGTTATTGTAAAAACTGTGTAAAGTAATTGTTATGAAGTACAGTAACATTGGAGCAAGTATATGACGACTAATACTTGAGCACTGGAGAACATATAAAACAACGATATATCTAGACTAAAACTAAATAGATCTTGTCATATAAGTTTTTGAATGCGATGCTATGACTGTTTTTTATATTTTTTTTTTTTAGGACTAACTGTTGCCCGCGGCTCTGCCCGCGTGGATATCGCTTATCGCATAGTGTTCCCAAGCTCTAATTCACCTCTGTACCAAATTTCATCAGGATATCTTCAAAAATTACAAACATTCATCCCCTATACTTCCCACCCCCTTTAACCCCTTCTTTCGCGATAAAAGGGAGCCTATGTCCGTTCCTAAGCTTTATCAATCCCTGTACAAAGTATCAACCATTTAAGCCCGTAAATCTTTTGTATTCAAATAATTTGTGGCTCGACCGCCAACCACTACGTCCGCGCGCTTGCGGTTTAGTTATTTCTGTTGCTTGGCTTAGCAACAGAAATAACTAAACTGTCACTTCTCTGTTTACCGGCCGAATTTGTTGATATTAATGATCACTGCTCCGCTCCCTTGTGCCTTTGGTTTTCCCACTGACAGCACAATTACTCTCTAGTGAGCGATTCTGGGAGTGATTCAAGAACACTGAAGTCATCTTTTTGTAGTTCACGGACAGAAAAAAACCACTCCCAATGTACCCATGTCATAGCACCCGTTACTCCGCCTTGCGCATCTACTCTATCTGAGTGTTAATAGTTGCAACCATGAAATATTTTTATTAAGATTTGGAAAATCATGACATATTATGTATGAACAACAACGTATATTTACCTTATTCAATAGGTATAATAATTACGAAATAGCTCATTAAAATGATGTCAAATAATGAAGCTGCCATTGAACTGAACAAATATTTAAAATAAACAAACTACTTGAGCTTGGCCTCAGCTTGGTTGAAATTCAATTTGCACTAGAATATGAACGCAGTGCCAATGACCTGGCTCTAGATAAACCACAAGCCGCGGACAAGATTACCATTATGAGGAGATAAAGAACCGCAAAATAAATAGGTAATTATGGATGCTCGGCCTTCTGTATCTATTTATCAGTATTAAGGTAAAACCAGGATTTTTTTATATTAAAAGCAGATTAGCAACCGAAATTACTAATATTCCCCCTAACCCCTCCAACTAAGCTAAATTGCTTGTGCTAGGAGTGGGTTCACGTCGGTGGTGTTATGACGAGATTTCGTATCCGGGACCTCTCCGATTCTCATAATGAATATGCTGCTTTAGGGCAGTCATCGTTGTGTTATGGACACATCCTAGGCCCTCACCTCGGAGTTCAAAGTCCGCTTAAATATATGGCTTGGAAATTACTGCTGTCAGACTACCCAACCTGAGAATAGGTAACTGGCCAACCATTGATAGAGTGGTTCAGGTTGCCCCTATGGGTCTCCGACTTGTTCTAACGAGTACTGCCGGCCGAAGCACGGAAGCTTTCAGATAAGATACCACTAAACGGTCGCCCATCCAAAGAGCAAACGAGCCTGGGCAACTCAACCCACTCTTCAAACGCTCGACTGGGGTATTAAGTAAACCATCTCTATTAGCATCCTTTGTTTGTCCGTTTTTTACGCCTAAACCACTGAACCGATGTTGATGAGGTTTGTTATAGGGGTACATTAGACCTTGAGAAAGGATATAGGCTATGTTTGGTCGCGATAGCCGACATCCACGCGGGTGAAGCCTTGGGCAAAACTTAGTTCTATATAAATTGCGAGAGAGTTGCCTTATATGGAGGTGGTAGCTAGTAAACTATAATAGTGGCATCGCAAATATTTATAGGCTGCAGTTAGCACTTACTAAGCTTCTGTGAATCTAGTTCTAGTTTGATTTACTCTATATTAAGCCTCAGTAGGCTCTCTCTTGGGAACACGGACACTGAATAATTTCAATTTAGTTTTTTTGCAAGGGAATTCTTTACATCTTTTTGACGCAAAATTTTGCTTAAAACTAAGCTTACCATCGCTTCCTAGACGCTAGGGGAGAAGAAACGGCATAACAAACTACATTGCGGCCATTAAACTGAATCTATGCAGACTATAAGAAGTTATATAAACATAACATTATCTAGAGCTAAGAATTTCGATATCTTATCTTATGTTATTGAGGTGCGTGCTCTGGAGCTATCGCGGACACTTCGACCCTATTGGATCCTTTGTGTCATCCCTAACCTGGCCCCTACGTTTGAGGAGGGATAGCCCTCTCTATCAAGGTCGCTTTTCCTCTTAATTGTAGATGTCTGAAATCCTCTGATTTTTGATAGCTGTTCCTGTGTCTTCCTAAAACGTGACACTCGCATAATACATAACAATTTGAATAGATCACAGCAGTTTTCTCTAGCTAATTTAGGCTATACTGCCAACGTAAATGCGCTCTTAACACTCGCATCGCTGGAAAGGTTTACAGGAATGCAATAGATAAATATATGAATGAATTTCAGTCACAAAAACTTTCCCCGTATTGCTAGGAATATTGCACATAATACGTCTGTTTCCGTTCAAACCAGGAACTAGCTTTAGCCGTTACAAGCCACTGAATGGAGCACCGACGTTTCGCCGAATCACTTATCATGAATTACTCGGCCAATGAGTACTTGTCTTTTATAATTTATGTTAATGACGATCCAGTTGTATGATAAATCATCAGTTGATGATATATAAATTATGAGCTAATGATTATTAATTATCTTTTATAGGTGTTAGGAAGAATATGTTTTTAGTTTGTATTTTGTTTAATGTGTTTGTATGTAGAAGTTCAAGGGTAGAACAGCCAGCAGTGTTCACCTGCAAGTCACGTGTGGCGACTTTTCACATTCTTTTATTCTGCAAGTGGAAATAGTACCTACAATATGGCATATTCGCGGTATTTGTGATGATATTACAAGCTAGTCTTAACAGTACTAAGTAAGCGTTTGAAAGTTCCTTTTTTTATAACATTTAAGTGGCAGACAAGCACACGGCCCACCTGATGTAAAGTGGTTATTGTAGCCTATGGACGTGTACAATACCAGGAGCGTCACACTAGCGCTTCCGACCCTGTTAGAACAGAGAGTTTCTATGCCGTCAGTGTAGAAGATAAAGGGTCTCTCCAGGTCTTCTAACTGACGGCACAAAATCGCTCCAGTGAGCTCTGGCTACCCTACTCACCGCCGGGAAAACAACACGAGGTTATTATGGCTGCGGTATTCTGTAGGTCGGAGGTATTTCCCCAATTGGACTTAATCGGACAGGAATTGTCTAAAAAGTGGCCACGCGTTTTCCGCTCACATGGCCGTTCTAGCCTCTTTCCCAGTGGAGGAGGTAGACCAGAGGAGGAGGCGACCACATATTTCCTCCTACTATTCTACCTGATAATGTTTTCCACGTGTGCTCGCCGGTTTCGGGGATTCTTGATATGTTCTTTCTTTCATACTCACTAAATATTTTGGGGCAAATGAGGCTCCATTAAGATGCTGATATTATTTTACCATCGCTACTTTGGCAACTGAGTCTCTGACATAACATCTGGCAGATTTCTTATACCTCAATAGTATGTTAATTTCTATACAAACTATTTAGCTACAGAAGTAAAACTAATAAGTATATTAAAAGAGTAAATAATATGTATGCGTTCGCGAAAACTTTAACGATTTTGTTAAAATTTTGTGTTTGTTTAATATTTTACACATTTTTTCTAGAAAAAAGAACTAAGTGAAGCTATATCTATTTCCAAAGATAAGTATTTAGAATGTATTTGACCATAAACAAAGATAACATTACATAGATTTTGGTAAACAGTAGATTATTTTATGAATTATTTAAAAGTTAAAGCTGTTTCAAGTAGTAGAACACAACCAGTATTCACAAAATCTAAGTGTTGATACACCAACGGGAAAATCGAGGCATAAATACGCGTGGTTCCCGGCAGAGTAGAATTTGGGCCACCCCTTCTCTTCCCATGTGGTGTCGTACAAGGCGACTAAGGGATAGGGCTGATCAACTTTAACATCAGACAGATATGTACAGCCTAGACTCAGCCTCAGATGCATGGCTGGAGTCAACAATAGTGCCCGGAATACGGCAATAGGCTCACCCCTTATTACGTGGGACAGAATACTGATGTGTGAAATGTGGGTGTTAATTCACCTCTGCCTAACCCTCCGGGGACAAAGGCGTAATTGTATGTATGTATGCAAATACAAAACATTCCCTTACATTATATAGCTACAATTGTGCCTATACGTGTCACGTCTAACCTCTCAAATTCCAAGGCAGAGGACGAGAGCTAAGGGTAACCAGTACTTTCGAATAGCAACCTTCGTATAAAGATCCAATAACCATTAGTTGAACACTAAATTCTCCAAAACGAGTCGTTTACGCATGTGCTCTTACTTATACGAAGCGCTACATAATTGTATGTAATATTCTTACACATTTATTTTTAGACCCATAGAATATAATTGTTGAAGATACAATTACTTAAAAGAATACAGATGTATTGGCAAAAATTAAATTAAATCACAGAATAGATAATAGTACTAGCGTACAGAATGGAAGCTCACCCCCTCCCACCGATTTCATTTCCTCTCCCCGCACGTCAAAATCATGGGCGCTTTCATGGGCGCCTAAAACAAAGGTTGTCACCAGTAAAATGTGTAGGAACGGCACTTCGGGAAGAAGAGTGAAAAGTTCGGCTAGCTTCGGTTTTTAAGGCGTCCTCTCTTTCACACATGACTATAGTGAAATTTAACCCTCAAATGCATCTTGCCTTTTTGTATGAATAACTAATGAACTACACATAGTAAGAACATTTGTACTTTTTCCACAGTATTTATTATTGAACCTGACCGGTTTCGCCTTATGGTAACTTCAAAAGTTTACATTGATGTTTTTGAAATGTTTCTAATCTTAAACACTAAAGGTGTTTACGACTAGAAATGTTCATAAACATTGCGAAACTGGTCAGGTTCAATAATAAATACTGTAGAAAAAGTACAAGTGTCCTCAATATGTGTAACAACAAGTTCCACCAAGGGTCATCAATGAACAGTATAAAAAAAACTAATGAACTGGATGTCAGGTTCGCCCAGGAGGGCTAATATGCGCGCCACGAGAGAGCTATCTCGAGGCAATTGGCCGTTTTATGTCTATATATGTCGACTGTTGGTAACATGCAGGGCTAACATGCGCGCCACGAGATAGCTATCTCGAGGCATTTTGCAGTTTTATGTCGATATCGACTGTTGGTAACATGGCAAATTTCATGGCGATCTGTCAGATGGCGATATAACTCGACTTCGAGAAATCATCTCTACTTAGTGTCTGCAAATTGTAACATACGTGCCCTTATTTACTCGAATTTTTACATTTAAAATGTTTTGTCTCCCGTCTTTCATTTGGTCGACGAGAAGTTATCTCGTGTAAACTTTTCTTGTGCTCAGTTCATTTTAGATCAAAATTTAGTACCTTTGTGCTGAAAATGGCGGTGCCATATTATAATAGCCCCGATATCGGATCACAAAAAGAGTAAAACAGCGACTGCAAGCAATTTTCGACCTTAATGACATTTCCTTTGTTACGTGTCTTTTCGCGTTAATTAATGAATATAAGAAAAAAAAATTCGATAGCATGTCATGTCAATAAGGTCGAAAATTGTTTGCAATATTTTCTTCATCCCTAGCATCCCTAACTAGTCCATTTGCTCGAAAGCACAGACTAGTTACGGATGCTAGGAGTAAAATAAAAGAAGAAAAAAGTACAAGCAATTTTCAACCTTATTGACATGACATGGTATCGAGTTTTTTTTTCTTATATTCGTGATCAGCGTCATCAATTAAAGCGAAAAGACATGTAACTCAGAAAATGTCCTTAAGGTCGAAAATTGCTTGCAGTCGGATGAGTGTGAAACGCTCTTAGTCAATCACCGTAAATCGAACCGTGAATAGGTGGCTTTATTTGCCATTACAATAATCACTGTAAATCGGGGACATTGTATGCCATAGACAATAATTTAAAAAGTTTGACGTTTGAAAGTTTAAGAAGTTTGAGTTTTTTTAGAAAATAACTCTAGAACTAGCATGTTAAGTGACATTATGGTGGACCGATATTGATTATAGGTGTATTATTTTTTTAACATTATAAAGATTATAACTCAAAAGCATATGATGCAGATTTAGATTAGTGGGTATACATTCTAGGGTTAAAAAATGGGCGGTACCTGGCAATGACGGAATCCATGATGGACGACATTAATTGTGATACATTCAAATCGAAAAAAAATGCCACACTTCATAGGCGTGAGCTGTCAAAATAATAATTCTTAAATTTTATAAAGTATAGAGCGGTTAAAACCCATTTGTTTCTGAAAAATATAAATAGATAGATATCTTTCCGTGAACTTCCGTTTAGTATAAATTATAATTGATACTTAAATAAATTAACACTATTAAATTAAAGTGTGCTCAACTGCCATTTTTCTGATTTCCTACTCGCCGTTGACAATTCTAAATAAGTATTAGGATAGTTATTACAAAAACCGGGCATAAAATCCGTGTCATTCAGTTGAGGTTCAGAAACCTTGGTAAGTAATAAAAACACCATTTATAAAGAAATGTTCTACCTCACCCTTTGCAAAGGAGCATTAATTACTAAGGAATAAATACTAGTAGTTCTGTAAAGAGTTCCAGATCATTTTTTGGTATCTGGAGGTCAAATCTGGTATCCTCACTTATATTTCTTTTATACGATACGTATCTTTATTTTATAGCTTCCTGGATATTTCACCAATACATATTGTCAATCCGTTCTTAAAAAAGCCAAAACAAACGTCTCCGCTCCGCTCTCATGTTTTTTTTCCACAACTACCTGTAAGGAATCATGTTCGGATATTTCAGAAAAAATCATCAATATCCGTTCATAAATAACGCGACAGAAAAGGCACCCCTTTTCTCCTCCTATTAAAAAAGCTCTAGGCAAAAATGATGTTTTAAATCAAAGAACATGTATGCCATGTTTGGTGACAATCGGTTAAGAAATGTGCCCTATAGACTGAACGCAACAGAGACTATTTATAATTAATGAAAAATTTCACGCGGGCGAAACCGTGAGCAACAGCTAGTTTTTATAAACACAATCGGTTTTATTACTCTATAAACATATCAAAGTCGTGTTGTAGTATTGTTTTGTTATTTGTGCCAATTCTGTTGATTGACAGGACCAACATGTATCGCCATATTCTTTTCTTCCAAAGCGAAGAAAAAGATGGAAATACGTTTTAATGTAAAAATCATTAATATGACTTTTTGTAACAACAGGATTGTCGCCTCCGTTGGATGTGACGTAAATCATGACACCAAGGGATAGAGTGAGAAAAATCAGGCTATCTCACTCGAAAATTAGCTCAAATTTCAAATAGTGCCATCCATGACATTTCTAATTTTCTCACACATCAACACTACCGTGCATGTACACGAGCTATGTTTGTAGTAATTACAACGCGATTGTTTCATACATTTTTCCGAGAGCTTCCGAGGTGTGATTAAATTAATAAAGTTACTATAGAAACAAAAAAAAACTAAAAGTTAAAATGCTTCGTGGAATTCATCCGCATGGTATGTCTCTTGTGATAGCGTTCCCAGAAGACTGGCAGCATTGCCACGTTGTATGGCAATGCTTAATCTGTATGCTAAAAAGAGGCTAGCTTTCTGGTCACGAGAAGCATCGACCATACGCTTCGCTATCTCCCTGAATTGTATGTAATTGAATAGTACTTAATCTAATATATAAAATTCTCGTGTCACAGTTTTCGTTCCCAAACTCCTCCGAAACGGCTCGACCGATTCTCATTTTGTGGGCATATCGGGTAGGTCTGAGAATCGGCCAACATCTATTTTTCATACCCCGATTCGCGATAACCGACATCCACGCGGGCGGAGCCGCGGGCGACAGCTAGTATATTTATAAAATTACCCGCTAGTTCTGTAGTCCTATCATTAATATCAGTAAGTCCTTGCAGATCAAAGTTTCGGGCAATTAGTTTAATGGAACACATTTATTCCAAAACCAGATCAGACCGTTGGTCATACGTTTGGCTTAAATCCTGCCTTAATCCATTCAATTATCACACTGCTCACCACAGTCAGGGAATTCATCCTCACTCCTTGTGACTGAAAAGGCACGTAGTGTAAGCATACCTAGGTATGTAAGGAACTTCATCCCGCACTCGCATAACTTGTGGAATGAACTCCTTGCTGTGGTTTTTCCTGCCGACTATGTTTTCTTCAAAAAGGGCATTATAAGATTCAGGGTCGGCAATGCGATTATGACGCCTCTGATGGTTCACACATTCATAGACCACGGTAATCACTTTCCACCAGGTGATTCGTAATCTTCCACCTATGTAAATGGTATAAAAAAATTGTTTTATTATTACAGCAAAATGCGAAATGACAATATAAAGATTTGTTACCATCGAAAATATGTCAGCCATTATGAATTCAAAGTCACAAACATGTTGACTTTACATTAATTAGATCCTAATGAATTCGCGGAAGGTGTACATCAGAAACGCATAGCAGATGGAATTAAGAACGATAAGGAGAGAACTGGGTTAGTGTGGCATCTGGCATCACAATGATCCAACCTTGCATAAGAAATATGAATTATGGACATTCCAAATTATTAATTTCATAATGCCTAACGAGCCTTATGAGATTAGATAAAAATGAGTACAGATCCTAGATATTATAATGAACATACTTTTGTACATGTTTAAAGTCATGATCTCAACGTATATAACACTCACCAGAAAATTATAAAATTCTATCTAGGTCCAGTTGAGTACAGTAGTTGTGACTAGGGTCCGGAAAGGTATACACCATGTTTATCTATACCACAGATTATATAATACTGTAAAGTCTGTATTTATATTACGAAACAGAAAAGTTTGTTTATCTACTCTGATACAATAATACAAAGATTATAAAATTGAAATCAAAACACTTATGACAAACATTACGCACAGGCCAAAAAAAAGTTTTATTACGATACAGGTCTTGTATGGACACCTATATCATTAAATAACTTTTTAATCATAACGATACACCTATATAACCTCCATCTGGACCAAGAAGGTTGAACCTCTACTTTAAGAAAAGAAACCGCCGATTCGGAAAAAAAAAGAAACATGCATGCGCAATCGATGTTTGATCGCCTTGGCGCCAACATTTTACATTTAAATTAAACAAAGTTTGTTTTTGTTTGTAAAATAAATTAGTTTATGTACTTATTATAGTATGAGAGTAGATAAAGTAGTGTATGACACTGTACATAACTTGGTCTTATAACACTCGTGTGATACTATATATTATTATTATATTATATATAATAAGAATATATCATCAAAATCGTATCGTATTGCATTATTATTCCCTCTAACCCCTGTGGGTTCACGTTGGTAGTGTAATGGCCAGGATTCGAACCCGGGACCTCTAGATCGTAAGGTCGACTCCGTAACCACTAAGCTAACAACGCTTTTGTATTTTACTTATTATCCAAAAAACGTCTACAAAACTCTTAAAAAATACTGTCGTTACTGAACCAGACTAATTATGAAAGTAATTTTCATCAGATACATCTGAGATAAATCAGGGTCTTGGTGGTTTTTTTTTCCAAAACTGTAACGATATAATAAAGTTTTAATAGTATCGGTACCTCAGTAAACATATTATTTTCAATCTTCAACGAAATTACAAAGTTTTATACTCATTGCTTTGCATAAAATCGTTTTGATATTATCATTTTTCTCAAATTTTATTTCTCGCACTTGCGAAGATAACCTAACTGTATATTTACCGTTTTAAAGTCCCTGATGATAATAATATCATTCGCAAATGAAATAAAATTTAAATAAACACCATCTACAGTTACATTGAAAGAATAAACTCAAAAACTAAGACCACGCTACTGAAAAATCACGCTCTAAAAAGTATGAAACAGGAACATATTCGTCTGAAGTTTTATTGTTCGTTTCTTATTGTTATTGTTAAATTTTCAATGATATATGTATGTATTGACAAAGAGTTCTGGACTAAATAGAGCCGTGTCGATTATTATGTGCCGCGGCGCGATTATTATGTGGGGGATCTCCCGTGATAAATACTCAAGTTTTGCTCAAAAACTGATATCGCTTCACTACTGCAGTTACCCCAATTCCAAAATGAGGGACCTATCCGTAGGCATTTTGCGCTGATTAAAAATAGAGCGTACTATTCTTTTTTTTTATATAGGATAGTCAATTTTACTTTACCTCGCCTGATGGTAAGCTGAAGGCAAAGTCTCAGGAAAGACAGTCACCTTTAAATACATGTGCCATGTTAACAATGGTGGCACTCAGCTTGACGGGCTGATCAGATACTTTTTCACGCCCCGCTTAAAGGACCCGGTACTGTAGGAATAGGGAAACACGTGAGCTGGCAGGGAACTCCAGGTCTTAACGGTGCGATAGAGGAAAAAGTCACCGAACCGCTCGGTTCTTAAAGGAATGTTCTGCACCGTATACGGGTGACATCTAAGTCCTGCACGTGTTGTCCTGTATAGGAACGGAGAGAGTGGGACTAATTGGAATAGCTCATCAAAACATTCACCATGGAAGAGACGGTAAAATACTGAATTCCACGCAGGAACGAATTTGTGTCTTGTATAGAAGACACCGTTGCTCCGGCGTGAAAAATCGTCTTACTCTATTCAGGACTCCGAGTTTACGCGACGCTGTTTTGATGATACTCTCGATGTAGTTTTTGTTATTCTTAAGAAACATCCAAAAATCTTATGCTGCGCATATAGAGGAGGTACATTTTGTGATGTGAATGTGACTATATAACTTGAGGCAAAATATATGCCGGTAACTCTAAATGACTATCAAATGCATGTTTGTTAGGCAACATAAATAATGCATATTATGTTATCTACTGATTAGTTGTTAAATAGTGCTTTCGCAATATATGGAAAGTCTTAAGTTTTGTTTTATAATTTCGTCATAAAATTGTAGTCGGATATTTTCGAAAAACTAATCTTTAGTATATATTAATAAGTAATTAAGTAACTTGTTCTAATGAAAGCCGGATTCGATTATTACCAAAAAAAACGAAAGCTTTTGATTTAATTTTGAGACCTAAGATTACATTACCTTTTTCCGGTCGCATTAAACACGCAATAAACAGGAAGTATCTAATAGATTAATAATTTTGAATATTATACAAAATTATTAATAACTAGCTGTCGCCCGCGGCTCCGCCCGCGTGGATGTTGGTTATCGCGAATCGGGGTATGAAAAATAGATGTTGGCCGATTCTCAGACCTACCCGATATGCCCACAAAATTTCATGAGAATCGGTCGAGCCGTTTCGGAGGAGTTTGGGAACGAAAACTGTGAGATTATTATGTACTACGATTGCACTTTTTCTAATAAAGTTGTTTGCAAAAGACAATAAGTAACAATATCTATTAATGCTTCCAGGCATCTTATCTATTTTTGACACGATATAAACGGTAATTTAGCGGCCAGTGTTAAAAGCGCGATATAATTTCATATAATTTCTGCTAAGCGAATGTAAACGTTTGTTTAAATTCCCCTTTTGTTTAATTCCTGCGATGATTAGAACAGATTTTGTTAAAATAGGTTGTCTTTTAAAAGTGCAGCCCGCTTCAGGCTTTAGTATTATGTAATCTTTGCTTCAGAAATGTTTCTTAGCCATTTTAAGTACATGGAACAACAATACTGCACAAGACTTATTGAAAAATGTTATCCTGGACGAAGTGGAAACACAGCCAGTAGCCATGTACCATGACACCAAGCATAGCCTGCCATAGAAGCTTAAGCATATTCTCAGCCATCTTACATAAAAACATAAATACCTCACGCAGGTATTTGCTATAAAGACAATAAAAAAGTAACATCTTTTAACAACTTCACACCCAAAGCGAAGAAGCGCCAAGCCTATTCACAACTGTTTCGCGCGTGTTCATAATAACCGCTCTCATGCGCATGAGTGACCGTTCTTGTCACAATAAAGTACTAGTGTGGTACTAGTGTGGAAATGTGAAAGTTGGCATCTGCCCGATATACTAGTTATTAGTTACTTACGATTGTAATACGCCTTGTAATATAATAGCATTGGACGATTTCTGTGGTGAATAGCTGCCGGCGCATATCTTGACCCTAAACAGGTCACAAAATGTACTTTATATACGCAGTACACAGGTTCTATGACGATGGAGGAGCTCTAATCCACCAATCACAGGTGATTGCGACTTGGGGTCAAGATATAACTATAGCGGAAGAGCGTTCGACTGCTAGGTCAAGGGTCGTAGGTTCGATGAGCTCCCAATGTAAATACTTATGCTCGTGAATGTCAAAGTCAAATTTGGTTATTTGTCGTGGATGGTCCATGACTTTAGGGTACTTAGAGAGAAACTACAAGAATAAGACTAACTTATCTTTACTTAATACTATAAAGCCAAAGAGTTTGTTTGAACGTGCTAATCTTTGAAACTAGTGGTTCGATATTAATAATTATTTTTGTGTTAAATAGCCCATTTATCGAGGAAGGTTAAAAGCTATATATTATCTCGCTACGACTAAAGGGAGCGGAGCAGAAATCAAAAATGTCAAAAAATCTATACATTATTTAAAGGCTAAAAAATTAAGGTCTCTTAGGGGTGTTACAGGGCTTCAGAATATGCCACGAGCGATGCCGGGGCGGGACGACTAGTATTTTATAAATATACACGCCTTTTTCCTGCTGGGGTAGGCAGACACAACAGCCTGCATTGGACTCTATCCTTACATACTTCACGAGCTTCATCTACTTTATCTTTGTCAATAATCCTTTCATTCAAACCCGCAGGTTTCGATTGGTTCTAACCAAGCCTAAACATATACCGGTTTTTGATCGACACTGGTATCAAATATTATTAATTATAAATTGTAGATGCGTTGTCCGGACTCAAAAATGGTGATAAAAAAATGATGATTTTGATCATCATTTTATGCACCAATCAGCGACGCGACAGCGCGCTACGGAACAAAAATACGTCTTTAAGTCTTTACTTATAAATTATTATTTATATAAATAATAATATAATTCTTATATATTAATAATATTGGCGTATTATTAGTAAATAGCGCTAGTTCCTTTTGGTGCTAGCACCTTTTTTGAAAGCGTTTATGTATCTGCATGACGAATCTACAGGGTATCAATGCCACTTTGTGCAAACTTGTATATTCATACTAATATTATAAATGCGAAAGTAACTCTGTCTATCTGTCTGTCTGTATGTTACGTTTTCACGCTTAAACCACCGAACCGATTTTGATGAAATTTGGTATAGTGGTAGGTTAGACCTTGAGAAAGGACATAGGCTATGTTTGGTCGCGATAACCGACATCCACGCGGGCGGAGCCGCGGGCAACAGCTAGTCTTTAATATTTGTGAGTCATTGATCCCAACAAAATATTCGACAACTTTCTCGATACACAACTCGATTGATGTCATAAAAGTGCAGATAGTCATTTGGTTTATAAATATTGCATGTCAAAAATCTTGTTTTGTTTTAATCGCAAAATCATAAATAAGCAAATGACGTCTGCTTAGCACGACTCATGTGATGGTTGGAGAAAGGTGTTAGTGTATGTCGAAATATAAAAAGGTCAAAGGTCAATTAGATCATCATGTTTATGATCATTATGAGACACAGTACAGAGATTAGACATCTGAAGCTTAGCTTGAATTTTTCGTGGTGGACCTACGGTTTTTTTTTTTGTAATAGTATACTTAATAATATAACACCAACACCCAAGTAACCCTAACTAACAAGGGACTGAGAACTGACTGAGTGGGCTCTTTGGGATTGCGACCAAGAGCTAGATAGACGCAACCACATAAGAGACTGGCAAAGTATTTAAAAAAAAATGACTGTTGTTGAAAAACTAGTACCATAACGCTGCGAATGTTCCGTATTAAAATAAAACTATTATTAAGGGATTCCTATTTCCCATCCTAGAACCCAAAAAGACCTAATATAAAGAGTACAGTTTCTTTGTAGCCCTCTTAGACCAGTGGCAATTCGTTGGCCAGCGTATTGTAGAATAGAGTATTTAAAGTATGGGACATTTGTGACGTTTATAACAATCATCAAAGTATGTAAATCCCATATGTACATTGATCAATTGTCATCTCTTTTACTACTATCCATCAAAAGTTTGCCTGGAAGAAATCGCTGTTGGCGATAAGGCCTGTGTATTATTCTAAGGATTGTGTATTAAACATTTAAAAAAAATGTTGTGTTATGAATGATATTAAGAATATCTTATCTTTTCTTATCAATCAATTCTATTCCAGAAACATATTACCAGAGGGACAGCTGACTGTACGACATCCACAGATAAAGATACAGTGACACGGTAAAAACGTTCTACTTCTCCGGTTACTTATGAAATAATCTATAATGATATAGAGAACAGTTTTTGTGGATTTATCAAACAATTTCCTAGCAACACAGCCGCGTTTCATGTAATCAGCAGATACTGGCACACCGACGAGGAGATCCGTCGGAAAGCATTAATTTCCGACTGTATAGAAAGTCAACAACTCGAACGTTACAGCGCAGATTGTAATCTAAGAAATAGCGTATCCTGTTAATGAGATTAGGTATCCAGTGCCACTATGGTGAGGAATCATACTTTATGTTATAATGTTTGTCACATCACCGTACAAGTGACAGTGAAATTGTAGAAAATGAATTATATCCTGATTTCATCTGTAGATACGCTACCTCCTACAAATACTAATATACGTACTATTTATGTAGCTACCTATTCTAGCTTTTAGATCCATTAAAATCGCAATATATATATTGTCTATAGTAACCACTAATAAAAACGGTTGAACCTGAAACAACTTTATTATCTTCTCTACTGGTTGCGGTCACTAAGTCGCCGATGATTGGAAAGATGGCTATGACATTGATAAACAACGGAGGTCGCAAGCTGCTCGTGCTTGTCCGCAGGTTCGCGCATTGCTCACTGGTAGTAAAAATTACGCTATGCAAGGCATACTGCTAATCATTTTATAATTGCGGCCTGTGGGTGAACTTTACGCAGCGGGCATATGGCAACCTCCGGGTCCTGTATAATAACAGCTTCAGGGCAGTGGTGGAGCTGCCGTGGCGGTGCAGCGCACCTGGCATGTTCGCGAACTACAATGTGGACAACTTTGAGTGCATTATGCGCAAAGGCTGCACGTCGGCCCTCGAGCGTCTCCGCGGCAACCCAAACACGCTCCTGAAAATATTTATGGCGAAGTAGGACTCACTTTTGCTAAGGAGATAGATTCATACTATAAAGGTATGAATCTGTCACAGGCGTCCTCGTATATTTATATTTTATATTGTATACCTGGCTGATTACTAACATTCGATTGTAAGTAAAATAGTTACCAACACCGTTATGAACTTAAGTCTGAAAAAAATATCTTATCATATTGTGTTATTTATTTTTGGTAAGCAGATGTTACACCAAGGCTCATAAGGAGCCAAAGACAGTTCTACTTGTCCTGTGCCCTGGTATGCACTGACATCACCAGCATCCAGGGGCTAACTCATACCATGACGTCATCCCCTCATGAAATGACGTAAAACCGCCGCTTCATAGCGACCACCATAATATAAAAAAACACACGATAAAAGATGTTATGTTTGTAAGTTTTTGTACAAGTATCTCGAAGACCTGCGAGTAATTAAATTCTTTCTTTCAGGTCAGTGATTTCCGCTACCTAAGCAGCACGTATAAAAAACAAATACCCACCTACTGTAGGTCCCCTTAGGCGTGGTGTATTGGTTGTAACAGACATAATAATTAAGCAACTTAGAATAAACTTATTACAATCGTTTTAAAATTAAAAGAAAGTTGTGAAATCGAATTGTGGAGAAATTATCTACGTCCCGCGTTTCATGATGACTGGCCATTGTGAGCCGAAAATGCAAGTAGGCCTAAAATACCGACCTTCAACCTCGACTTTCGCTGATGTTAAAATAAATAACAATAAGACTTCCGCATCGTCATTTCGCACTTGAAAATATAACACGAGGCCGTATGCAGATATGCCTTGGTCAATCTCCCGCCAAAACGATGACAATGACCAGAGACTAAAAACATTATGGCGGAGCTTTTGGAGCCAATGCGGAAATCGACACATCGTGATACTGTTTCGTTTTCCAAAATTAGTGTCAATTCCCGTTTCTATGCGTAACCATGGTAGATTTTAAACATAACTTTTTGGGTAACGCACACTAGAGTTGGATTTCTGTGAGTTGTAATTTTCCGTGTTGATTCCGAAACTACATACAATCATCTAGTAAAGTCGCCGTTACTTTACAGTGGTATGATTTGGACTTTGAGTTGATTATGACTTATGACCAATCAAGTCAAGTAGCCTTTGACTAAGACTAAAGGCGCCCACTCACTAACAGTTTACCGGACGACGGCCGGACGATATAAATCTGTCAGTTAATGGCAATAACCCACACACTAACAGTTTCGTTAACGATTTCGGACTGACGACTAATACGTGTGTGGCCGCCGAACGATTCCGGACAGTTCTAAGCCGGACAGTCCTAAGCCGTCAGGGCGAACGAGCACAACGGGCCTGTCGATCGACGTTTCGTACGTTAGTACTATTAATTATTCTGTGGTTTCGTGTCAGTTTTTACTAAGGTTTTATTCATTTTTTGTACATACTCGTCAATATTTCTTATGCACATAGTCCATAAGGTTCAAAATAGCTAACACCTATTTCTCACAATGATTAGCGCTTACTTATATAAGAATAACGTAGTACAAGCTATTTTCAACCTTATTGACATCACAACAAGTCTAGTTTTTTTTCTTATATTCGTGATCAGCAGCATTTATTTATGCGAAAAAACATGTAATTAAGAAAATGTCAATAAGGTCGAAAATCGCTCGCACTGTTTCGTACTCTCTATGTAACTGATATTAGACCATTACCGGTAGGCGATCGTACGACGTAAAACTGACGACTCACAACTGCTAGTGTGTGGTCGCAAAACTGACAACAGGGAATTGCCGGCAGGCCAAAATCGCTTTAGTGTGTGGGCGCTATCGGCTTAGGACTGCAGGCCGCCGGACAGATCAGGAACTGCAGGCGGACTGCAGGCGGACTGTTAGTGAGTAGGCGCCTTAACGTTGAATTAAATTCAATTTATGCTATCAATATGTTTAACTTTATTTAATAGTTTACAAGTATATTACAGAATAATACTAAATAATAAAAAGTATGTTATATAATACATACAAAAAAAAAAACATAAAAGAGGGGGAGAGACTGCAACTTTAGGCATCGAAAAATTCCTCCCCATCGACCTCTACTGGTACCGTGCCCAAAAGGATGGCGGCATTACCACGCTGAATAGCGATACTAATTCTTTGAGCGAGGTAAAGGCCAGCCCTATGGTCACTGACATGAAGTAAATGAAGAATGAATGAGTTAATACTGAAATAATAACATGTGTTAACTGACATAAAAACAACAACAATGCTTTTGCTGGCTCAGTGAAAATTTAGCAGGTTTGGTCACTGCCTTGATACTTAGCCTAAAAAATGTATTGTGTTATTGTCACTTTGTCAGTATAATCCTTGACACCATTTATTATGTTTATGAGATCCTACGTTGCAAATTTCTAGAAGTTTCTAATATTTGCCTGCAAGAATGCAAGAAACTTGTTTAAGTATTTCAATTGCAGTCTGAGCTGTAAGCGAGAAATTACTAGACTTAAGCCTATGTCGTAGATGAGGAAATGTAGCACTTCACGCGGCGATTACATACATATATCGCATATAATGGCGCCTAGGTATTAGAAGTATTTAATTTCATGCGACTATTTAATGGTACAGCTGAGTTGCCAGAACTGGTATCTATAGCAAGAACTATGTATAGACAAAATTCATACCTATAGCGAGCATGTCGTTTTTTTAATGTGGCATGTCGAGAGGTTGATTTGGATTTATTTAGCACTAGTAATACTAGAATGAAGAGAGCCCTATGTGATCAGTACTTTGAATGAGTTTCGCTATCTCTAATATAGTTTCCTAATTTCTAAAAAAACTTAATTTGCCTTGAGAGTTTTTTCAGCATTAGTATGTAAAGATGCAATAAATGTAGAAACTGATAATTGGCCTTCATCATATTGATTATATTATATTGAACCTTTTTTAGCTCTAAGTTTCCTTAAAATTGTAGAATAAAATAAAATAAAAATAAAAAATTATTAGGGGGAAAGCGACAGATAATGGACCTCCAAAAAGAATGCCTGTACCCAGGTTGGAGCTATTTAGAAACAACTGTGCTTGCATGGCACTACATATTTTTAACTCCTTACCCAAGGCAATGGCGGAATTACCCTTTACTAAATTTTTACGCACAATACGGAACTGGTGAATTAAAGAAACCTTTTACTCCACTTCAGACTTCCGAATAAATAGTTCTTGCCGTTTCGGTGCTCAGAATCTTCATAAGCGTGTAACTGTTAATTTATTTAATTGTATGATAAATATCATGGACCTAACTCTTCAAACACTTACTGTAATGTTGCATGCAGAAATTATGTGAGCCATGCTGTACACTATTTTAATATCTTTATACTTTTCCATGTTCACTTAAAAAGGGGTGTTTCATGCTATAAATGGATTTATTTATTTATTATTATAAACCCCATATTTTAATCGCTTGAAAAAATCGCAGCTAAAGTTCACTCGTCACCTTCATTTTTGCTTTGTTTGCAAACTATGAGCTCTACACAATATTTCTTGAACTATATCGGCAACGCAGTTAAATCATCAATTTCTGTCAGAAACCGCTATCAATTGAGAACAAAGCATGCTAACACTGGCACGAAATTGCTTGAATTAAGAAAAAAGACAAGAAAGTTAGAAAAATATTTAGATGAACAAACTTTTAAGCTCTCGCGGTCTATGATATAACATAAAGAGAACGGGAACAAACGCGATCATGGTATAGGTACGTACATACCTTTGATTGCCTGACGTTTCGACCAGGGCCCTGCCCCTCTAGACAAGTGGCAATTCGCTTGCCAGCGTTTGATGGAATAGAATGACGAATGTATAGGATTTGACGTTTGTGACAGTCGTTACGCATGTCATAAACGTCAAATCCCATATATTCGTCATTCTATTCCATCAAACGCTGGCAAGCGAATTGCTACTTGTCTAGTGGGGCTGATTCTGCTAATTTTATGACATAATAACACCACTATCATACCGCTGACATTGCATAAATTGAAATTAAATTTGAGACTTTATGCCTGAGTTTTAAAGTCCAAAATGAAAAGAGAAGGAATTTATAACATTTTTCATTCACTCTACAAGATTGTCATATAATTTTAGACTTTAACAGTATATGGGTAAAGTCTAAATTTAAATGGCATTGGTTACAGTGTCTGTGGCACCTTAGTAGCTTTGCCATGAAAAAAATAATAGCAGAATCAAGGCCTAGGTTACACCGGCCGTGGTCCTATACCACGATCGCGTGAATACCCGTTCTCTTAATTATATGATTTAGATGCTTCAACGACCGCTCATAAATTAAAGACATAATTATAACTTTTTTTGGTTTTGAATTTTACTGGCTTTTATATGAATGTGGAGCCACGGTGCTAATTTATAGTACTTTTTATATTACCTTCAGTAGTAGCACATGGTCAATCATGATGGTTGGGTCCTTAAAGCCTCCAAAGATTAAAGAAGACTCTTACAATATTTTTTTCATTTAAAAAGGGGTGTTTAGGCCTATATAGCAGTCTCAATATTGTTTATATATTCAGTCCCTTGCCTCTGAATGGTCATATTATGTTAATACTTGGATACTCTTATTGCTCATTGCTAACTAATTGTACTTCTCGAGGCATTTTCGAAACATTTGAGTTTACTAGGAACGGACTAGAGTTACGAGAAGAGACATAGATAATTTTGCTACGCCGAGTACCTCGTTACTCGGTTTTAGTTCTGGACTCGTTGCTAGGATTAACTACCATTGGCGAGGAGTATACCCTATAACCCGATTCCTACCGGCTTACTAATGGGTCGCATAGTTCGTGACAAACTAGATAGAAGCAAGTGGAATGATACCAACGTCTTCCTTTTTGAACATTTTCTTTTCACCCTTTACTGCTGTTAACCACAAGAATATTCGCTTTGTAACATTTTACATTACGCCCCATTGCCGATACTAACTATAAATTCTGATTTAAATTCGATATTTTCCTCTAAAACCACACTCAAAAAGCAATAAAGTGCAGACTCCGTACGTACAGTTACTCGATATAACAGTTGGTCATGACTTTATACACGCGATGTGTGACCTACTTCATTGAAATTTGAATCCAATCAGCGCGTGCGCAGTTGAATTGCTGCAGAGAGGATGTACTAAGAAATGGAAATTATAGCGGTTTGAGAGAATATTTCTTGGGATTTGAAGAAAGAATTGGCAGAGAAATATCTGTCAATTAAGAATTATATAAGTATAGCTATCGGTGTTTATCTTGACCCCCAAACACATCACAAAATGTACCATACTAGCTGACCCGGCGAACTTCGTACCGCCAATATTTACTTTAGATTATATCAAACCAATGTACGCGTGCCAAGGCCTTGTTTCTCTCGCGGATTGGAGTCGAGTTATATGCCAGTAAATATACCGCCTATTATACCTATCCTCTCACAAAATCTACCGTGATTTTCATGTAAGTACTTCTACGTAAAATAGCGTCTAGTACTGGTCATAACGGCCATCAAACTGCGTATAGAATCATTCATGGTATAATATCTTATGGGAAAGTCGAATTAACAATGTCGGTATCGTTGAGAAAGTGGTTTAGTGATTAGTTTTAAAAGACATTAACGCGGTACAATATAGTTGGTCGACGTAAGGCTTGGACGATAGATATACCATGTAGGCTGGATACTAGTCGAGCTCTTTGTGGTAATTGGAGCCATAAGAAGTTCAGCAACTGGTCTAACTGCAAAGATTCGATATCGCTAATGGCCTGTGTAGCTCAATTGGCAATCTCTTCCAGGAAAATATCGAAGTGCAGCCAAATCCACTGTTACTCTGGAATAAGCGAATCCTGGACTCAGAGGTAAAAGCTTCGGATGCGACCGGGGTTAGCGCTAGGATGAAGAAGAATAGAGATGAAGAATAGTAGAGAGCTCGAATGCTAAGTCGGAGGTCGTAGGTTCGATGAGTCCTGCTCAGTGCAAATATTAAATACCTGTGGCGATACCACATGTACCCAGCACCATCTAGCGACATCAAGCAGAACTACTACGATACTACAAATCCTGCATCGCGAAAGTGAAGTTCCTGCGCTGGTACAATACATATTATACAACATCCCAACGACAATTGTTGGGCCGCGGCCCGCCAGGCGTGATCACCTTGCCTGGTCGGAGGATCCTCCCTTTGTGTTGGAGGAACATCACACCTCGTTCCTCCACAGTGGTGACCCCGACGTGATCTGATCACGTAACCTTCGCTGAGCATATCAGCAGCATTCTCATCGTCACATCCCATTCACTTCTTCCACATGAGCGGTAATCAAGTCTTCGCCATCCAGCACCTTCGGCCCTTACAAGGCTAACACAGCATGCAGCGATCGCTGCAGCCTGGTTACCCTTCGGCCACGCCTGCATCTACGGCACACAGTACACGTTCATACGGTCACGTAAGAAGAGGACATCTCTCCCGTCTACGTAGTAACTCAGCCATTTCGCCCCAATACACGGGGGACTACCTCGCCTTATCGAGGATTCGCCCCGTCACTGCCGAGGACTCACCTCAACTCAACGAGGATTCGCCTCGCCTCACTAGCGGCTCGCCGAGGTTTCTTCTCGACGCTTCGAGCCCCAACTCGCTGGGCATTCAACGCAGGACCGCAGCACCGCAGCACCGCACTTGCCCCGCATCTTCGGGACCAGCGGTAGTCCCGACTCACTGGGACTAGCGTGGATGACTGTTCCGTCAATGGAATAAGCGGCGTCCAGATCCGACGAAACGGAACTACTCAAGACTGGCAGTGGCACGCTCCTCAAGAGAGCTAAGATAGCTGACTCATCGCAATCAACCTCCGGTCTTGGAGGGGAGTGATGTGGCGATACCACATGTACCCAGCACCATCTAGCGACATCAAGCAGAACTACTACGATACTACAAATCCTGCATCGCGAAAGTGAAGTTCCTGCGCTGGTACAATACATATACAACATCCCAACGACAATCGTTGGGCCGCGGCCCGCCAGGCGTGATCACCTTGCCTGGTCGGAGGATCCTCCCTTTGTGTTGGAGGGACATCACACCCCGTTCCTCCACATACCTACATAAATAGTGCTACGCCCGGCACTTGGTCACTTCAATATTATGGCCAAATTTCCATAGGAGTGAGCGAGACGGCACTATAGAAAGAGACAGCATGCCTTGACGTCACGGTTCTAGAAGGAATCGAATGAATAGAACGAGACGTCAGGCTAGAAAGAGACACAAGACCCAATAGAACCTTCCAGAAAGTTCCTGTCTTTTTAGGTCTGTGTTCATGTCTTTTCTCGATCTTTCGCTACTCGGCCGCGCCCGATATAAAAGGCGAGCTAACAGCCTCCGCTCAAGTTAGTCTACGACTAGTATTCGAAGCGATCAAAGCGATAAAGTGTGCGAAGCGATACAGTGCGATTTATACAAGTGACTGTGTATTGTGTAAGGAAGAGTTTTGAATTTCTACGCGCTTTGCTGTAATTTAAGTGCAGCTGAATAAAATCTGTCTTCAACGGTTGTCCTCGCATTTTCTATTTAAACCGACCCCCACGCTCGTAACAATAGTATATTTGTACTGGTATGATAGCCGTCATATACGATATATACAACGAGATTGATGTCAATAGCCTGCATGTTAAGCCAAGGTGAGGTCCAGAAGACACGGGCCATCATTTCAGATGCCGTCGATCCTTAAATGGTGATCCTTGATGGCCTCGGCAGATCTTTTGTACGCTCCGATGACGAGGAAGGAGAAACGAAGTGTACGAGTAAAAGCAATCTCACCCCGGCTGAGGACCCGGGTTTAGTGTACGGGTAGAGTAGTAGAAAGAACAGACTTCCTCCAATATTTATTATTTATTAAAAATATATATATACCTAGCATGGCCTAGGAATTTTCGAATGAACATCTTCTAATCAAAAGTGTTTTATTGTAGAACACCTAAAAAAATAAAAAAAGTGCGTGCCATATCTGCCCCCTTCACCCAACATTACTACCATCCTAGACAAGTGAAACAAGTTACAACAATAGAATGACGAAAATATGGTATTGACACGTATTTTGACACTTATTGCAGTTGTCAAAGCAAGTCAATCCCATACATTAATCTATCTACTCTATTTTAAAAACGTATTGCCACTTGTCTAGGAGGGTGAACCCCTACAGCAACTTTTTTCTCCCATAGTTCATCAATATATGAAATCCAGCAATCAGTACATTCAAGTCAATAAAAGTGACTGTAGATAGATACTTGTAACAGTGTGGTACTTAAATACACTTTCGATATGACTTGCAGTTCTATAGTCCGAAGTGTGGGTCACAAGACAGCCTAATATCATATTAATGAGTACGAATTCCGATGGGTGAGTGATAGAAATTGTTTTGTTGTGGACAGATACTCGACCTAAAGCGTTAGAACAAAGACAAGTTAGATGTCTAGTCTACTATACCACAGATTACTCTAAATATTCTATACAATGATTTCGATACATCAGAAAGGGGGTGAGTTGAGAATGGGCTTTTGATTTGATAAACTAAGTATTATCAATATGTATCAGTATGAACAAAAAATGATTAAATAAATTAAAAATAAAAATACCTACCTGACTGATGCTGAAAAGATCAAAAGAAGCTTTATAACAGGCGGTACTCATTAATTTTCATCGGGTTTGAGGTTTGCAAATGGGTACCACCTGCTATAAAGCTTGTTTCGATCTTTTGAGAATCAGTCGGGTTTTTTATTTTTTTAAATTTATTTTATTTTACGCTTCCGATTTATGAAATATATATTAATTTTAATTTCCTTCATTTTGATACCCCACTCGGTAAATTTGAGTGATTTTTTTTACTAAAATTCTCCATTTTGATTGGGCTTCAGAGCATGCCAAACAATTATACATACACACTCTCGAAAAACATAACCCTCCTTCTAGCGCAGTCGGGTAAATAATAAGGTAATCGAATCCCTGGCACCAAACCGGGACTTACTCGTAGGCTAACGAAAAACCGAGGCCAGTTTCTAACTTTTTCATAAGCAATAAAATTATATCATGTGCTTATTTAATGGTTTTAGTCATTTTTAATCTATTTTATTAATCATTGTTTCAGTTCCTGATACAACGTAACCGAAACCTCGGGATCAGTGCCCCGAACACGAATAAAATCGAATCGTATCGTAAACGTATCGAAAGAATCGTCTCATTGCATAATGTCCTTTTATCGAAATGTCCTTTCTTATAAAGTCCTTTTCTGCATGGATTTCTGCATGGTTATAAAAAAAAATAACCACGAAGGCTTAATGCGGGAGCGGAGCGGAGCCTTCTAACCTAACCTAACCAATTGGGATTGCACAGCTATCATAATATGAAGACTGTAATCCTGTAGCGCACATATTTTAAGAAAGGGACATTATGAGAAAGGAGATTTCGAGAAAAGGACATTATGCTATGAGACCGAAAGAATGGAGCATTGCGATTGATGCACAGCCCCTCTAGACAAGTGGTAATTCGTTAACCGGCGTTTGATGGAATAGAATGACGAATGTATGGGATTTGACGTATTTGACATGCGTTAACGACTGTCATAAACGTCAAATCCCATAATTCGTCATTTTAATCCACCAAACGCCAGCTAGCGAAACTTGTCTAGAGGGGCTTTAGGCAGGTGGCCAATTGCATTGCTGCGTTTTCTGGTACCGTTAACGTTACGAATTTGATTATTATTCTTGCGCGGGTCACAGTTCAAATAAAAATAACTTTTAATAAATCGCAATAGAAATCTGTTATAATAGTTGCAATTTATATGTGCCACATTCTCGTCAAACTTCTGCCAGTATAATACTAATCGTAGTTAAACATGGGAAATGAAACTTCAACCAGTTTTAGGAACAAATTCTACATAATTAAACTTTAACAACTCAGTAAAATTGCTTCATCAATAGTTTTCATCATTCATTACTTGCATTAATTGCTAAACGTATAATTGCTGATTGTAAAAGACAATTATATGCATGACAATATAAGGCCTCATTTTAAGTTGACAAGTGTACACAAGTCTAGTTACCGGCACATATGATGAACCAAGCCGCTAGAGAAACGTGACCTTCGCGCCTGGATTGTTTTGATATCACCGGTTGCGGGACCCAAAAAACGCACACTACCTATATACAGTAACTACGTGTTATGACGTGATTGTAGTCGTCATAAATGCCACTGACGACAACTTTATATGATTACGTATTTATTAGGTTGAATTTAAACGATGAAAATCAATGAAAGGAAGATAGATTTTGACTATTGATATTAAATCAATCAATTGGTCTATTGCAGTTCTTTCCATGGCATATACCTTTAGCTGTATGCGCCAACACATGCAGTTTTCCGCCAGTTTATCCCAGCTACCTTTTATAGATCGTCAGTTCATTTGGCTGGTGGTATTTCCTCTTCCATTTGCCGATTCGCAATCATCACTCCAGGACTAGTTCGCTTTAAGAGCTTTCGCCAAATGAGCATGGAACCTAACTCACTTGGTGACAGCTGGGCAACCATACATTTCAATATTAACTGCTTGGATCCGTAGCCGGCGACGTCACCATTGCGCCCTAGTGAGACAGAGCTCTAATGACCAACTCTTTCTGCCGATATGGCCAACCAATGCATTTGAGAGCCTTTCTATCTTACTTTTTTTTCCGTCTTTTCCATAAGTTATAGAAGGCCAAGCACAAGTGACAGCCCATGATAAGCCCATGATAACGAATAAGCATCAGGTGAACCGTATGCTAAACAGAACAGTTTAGTGTGGCATGTCTTGATATGACGATCAACGGTTGTTTGGGCGCGCAACTTGTATTGCAGACTTGCCCTTTGGACGATTATTCACTTAATTGTGCACTACTAGAAGGGTTGTTATTAAATTAAACCACGTCTGTAGACTGATCTTAATCGACATTTATTCCAATTCATCGGTTGCTTAAATAGGATGCTCGGTAACAAACCATATCGCGATTTACAACAGAACAACGCCATCTATCGTTGGTCGGACAAACTATGAATGTAGTGTTAGAAATCTTATTAAGTTTATCGCATTGAACATACTGCCCCCCAAAGGACATTATGACAGAATGTCCTTTTACACAAAAATTAACGTTTACATTGCTGCATTGTAGCAAACCAACACAATGGTACCTTATCGTAAAACTAACAATAGGTACAAATTAAATTAAAAAATAATAACAGAAGGGCATAACTTATAACTAACAAAACTTTAATTGGATGTAATAGGCAAAATACATAATTTGGATGCGGGCCTTTTAATCGTTGAGCTCTTTGTACGCAACGTGACCACACGAGTGATACCATCATCACCAGGATACTTTTTCAACACCCGACCTAATAACCAGTGGCTGGGCGGCATATCATCTTCCTTTACCAGAACAATATCACCTATGTTTGGCTCCGGAACCTGAGAGGACCATTTGTATCGGTTCATTAAGTTTGACAGGTACTCCTGATACCAACGTTTCCAAAAGGACTGTAACATTTTTTGAATGAATTGCCAACGCGTGAGAGAACTTAGACTAGAATCATCGTATCGGTTAGCTGGGACATTGACCAAAGGTTCCCCAATTAGGAAATGTCCAGGAGTTAATGGCAAGGGCTCACCGGGATCCGTAACATTCATAACGCTCATTGGCCTAGAGTTCAAACACGCTTCCACTTGACTGAGAAGTGTAGACATTTCTTCGTATGTGAGCGTGGCATCACCGATAACCCGCTTCAAATGAAATTTGGTGGACTTCACTCCTGCCTCCCAAAGCCCGCCAAAATTGGGGCTATGAGGAGGAATGAAGTGCCATTCTGTGCCAGTTGTTTCCAGGTGCTGTGCTGCTGAAGATTGGATTGAACTTAAGTTGTGCAGTTCCCTGGAAGCGCCCACAAACGTGGTTCCATTATCGCTCCACAACTTGGCACAGTGACCTCGCCGTGACACAAACCGGCGAAAAGCAGCCAAAAACGCTTGCGTGGTCATATCGCTGACCACCTCCAAATGGAGAGCTCGAGTGGCCATACACACAAAAAGACATATGTAGCCTTTGTATGAACGGTGGCCGCGACCCTTGGTCGTTCTAATATTGATGGGCCCTGCATAATCAACTCCGCTGTGTAAGAATGGTCGGGCTGGAGTGCACCTCACAGCTGGGAGTGAGCCCATAAGTTGAGTCTTAACAGCGGCCCTTTGTCTAGCACACGTCACACACTTGCGAACATGCTGTTTGACCAGACTTCTGACTCCGATGACCCAATAGGCTGTTCTTAAAAAACACATCATAAGCTGAGGACCTCCGTGTAAGGTCATTCGATGTGCGTCCGCTATGATAAGCGTTGTCAAATGATTTGAATGTGGTAAAACGATAGGATGTTTCTCTTGTTCGCTTATTGGTGCCTTTTCGATTCTACCTCTTACTCTCATGATGCCCTTGTCATCAAGATAGGGACACAGTGACTTTAAGACACTTGTTTTTAATTCTATAAACCCTTGGTCTTGTAATTGCTTGTGTTCCTTTGTGAAGACCTCCATTTGTGTTGCTCTTATGCAACATTCCAACGCCGCATCTAATTCTACTTTTTGTAAATACCTATTATGATATTTAGTGTTCTGCTTTAAAAACCTTCTACAGTATGCAACTATTCGCATTAATTTTCCTAATGTAGAATATTGTTCGAACAATGTACAACTCGGAACTACAGCTACATGAATCTTTGTGGACTCTTCTAAATTAACATTGTGGTTCATTGGCTTAGAATAAATTATTGGTTCCTTTCTCAGAAATAAGGGTCCTGAAAACCACATATTATTGGTTCGAAGTCCACTTGGCAGCATCCCTCTAGAGGCACAGTCGGCTGGGTTTTGGTTAGTGGATACGTGATGCCATTGAGTCGTTTTCATTATATTTAGGATTTCAGACGTTCTGTTGGCTACGAATGTCTTCCATCTGCTTGGGTGGCTTTTTAACCACGCCAGCACCACCGTGGAATCAGTCCACGCTTTTATTCTGTTCTGATCTATGCCCAATACTTCAGCCGTCTCCTTTAAGAGGTGTGCCAGTAGGACTGCTCCGCATAACTCCAGCCGCGGAATACTGATTTGTTTTACGGGTGCAACTCTGGTTTTAGATACTACTAAAGTAACGTGAACATTTCCTCCTGCGTCGAGAACCCGCAGATATATGACCGCCGCATATGCAGTTTTAGAGGCGTCACTGAACCCGTGCAGCTCCAGATAATCGCTCTTCTTTGTACCAAGCCAACGAGGGATTCGAACATCGGTAAGTATCATCATTTCTTCACGGTAAGTGTTCCATTCCCTTTTTAATTCTGTATTTAACTCCTCGTCCCACCCAACACCTGCCAACCATAATTTTTGGATAAACATTTTGGCCATAACCACACTAGGAGCTACCCAACCTAGTGGATCAAAGAGTCGGGCTATTTCTGATATGATTGTTCTTTTAGTAACAGGCTCCGTCGTCGAAGGTGGGAGATTCACCGAGTACTGAAAGCTGTCTTCGTTGCGATTCCAGATAAGTCCTAAAATCTTAATTGTGCTATCTAATTTTATGTTTACTTCTATATTATCCCCTTTATCCTCTAATTTATTATCTGTGAACCTTTCACTTGTATCTTCTTTCTTATGAATTAATAAATCCTTATTTATATAGTCACTTTTTCTAGGCTGATCTATTTGCTCTATATCTTCATTATTTTCCATTTTGGTTATACGTTCTACGAGTGTCCGATTGTTACTATTCCACTTTTGCAATTTGAAACCACCCTTTCCCAGTAAAGCTGTCATCTGTTGATATATTTCTATGCCGTCTTCTACGCTGTGACAACCCGCCATTGCATCATCTATATAGAAACAATTGAGGACTATATCCTTGGCAAGTGGATACAGTTGACCCTCATCATGGGCAACTTGGTGCAATGTTCTCACGGCTTGGTAAGGGGCTGAAGCTGTACCGAAAGTTACAGTAGTCAGCTCATAATCCTCTATTTCCATTTCCGGGCTGGCCCGCCACAGAATACGTTGATACATTGTGTCTTGATCAGCAATTTTGATTTGCCTGTACATTTTAATTATGTCTGCTACTAGCGCTATGGGTTGAGTTCTCCATCTTAAAACCGTGTGTCTCAAATCTGATTGGAGTGTAGGTCCAACCATCAGCGTATCGTTGAGCGAGATTCCGTTACGGTTCTTTTCAGACGCATTAAACACAACACGCACCTTTGTGGTGGCCTTATCATCACGGATAACTGCATGATGGGGTAAGTAGACAGCCATCTCTTTGTTACCATCGTCTTTACTTACCGGCCTCATGTGTCCTAGACTTAAATATTCCTTTATAACTTGTGTGTACTTTTCCTTTAAATCTTTATTGTGTTCTAGTCTTTTTTCTAATGATTTTAATCTTTTTTCAGCTATAGCACGTGAATTTCCTGATGTACACGGAGGATGATCGTCTCGAAAAGGTAATCTGACTATGTATCTACCCTGACCATCTCTCGTCGTTGTAGTGCTGTACAACTCTTCACATTTAGTCTCTTCGGGAGTAAGTATCTTCTTTGAACTATTCAACTCTTCGATTTCCCAAAATTTCTTGAGAACTTCATCTTCACATACCTGTGCATGCATTACATTTATGTGTGTGGTTTCATTATTTTCAGTACTAATTGTGCCTGACAAAACCCACCCTAGTGTGGTATTTTGTGCTATCATGTTACCCGAAGGACTTTTCAGTACGCCATCGGTAATAATACAGCTGTAGGCATCAGCACCCAACAGAATATCAACTTTATTGGGCCTGTTGAACTCTGGGTCGGCTAATTGTAGACTCCTAACGCCTAACCACTCCATGGTTGTGTCGATACTACGTTCGGGTAAGTATGACGTTATTTTTCTTAATACGTACGCCTTGACTTTAAGTTTAAAATCGGGACTTACCCGAGATTGCAAGCTCAAATGTACCATATGTTTAGCTATGGTTGACCTATTATCCCCTAATCCTGAAATTAGCCCTTGAATAGGGATCTTTTTCAGTCTCAGGAGTTGAACTGTGGCTTCAGTTATAAAACATGCCTGCGAACCTTGATCTAGCAAGGCTCGAATTGGTTGATATTGACCCGTTATTGACTCAACATTTATTAGCGCTGTGGCTAATAAAACTAGTCGTGGTTTGGGGATTTTTCCGGTAGACAAGCACGAAACTATCGGGCTAGTACTAGTGGATGCGCTAGCACTATCCATAGCTGGCTTTGTGGTTGTGGTTTGGTCTCCGTTCTCGAGTTCACGACCTAGATGCAGCAGTGAGTGATGTCGCCGTTGACAGACCTTACATGTTGTAAGTTTTTTGCAATCGTATGAGGTGTGATTTCCACCTAGACAGTTGAAACACATACGATGTTCTTTGACAAATTCACGCCTTTTTTCTACAGGCTGCTTGGCGAATCCCTTGCAGAAGCAAAGTTTGTGAGCCTCAGAGCAGTACTCACACTGCGTATTTTTGGATCTCGTGGCCACCATTGCCTTTGGCGTATGAGCCCGTGCATCACTCCTGTTACTGAACCGGTGAACCCTTGACTTGGTTGACTCTATGGTCTCTAATGCGCGAAACCTATTTTCCAAAAAAACTTTAAATTCCTCAAGCGCTGGCAAATCACTGGTGGAATCACTGCTAACACTTAACTCCCATTGCTTTCTCGTTTCATTGTCTAATTTATATGCTACAATATGAATGATGATGGGATCCCATGTACTCACATCTATGTCTAAAGTACTCAACGCACCTAAACAATCACAAGTTGTGTCCAGTAATTCCCTCAACGATGTAGCTGACTCAGTATGTATACGTTTTTGACTTAAAAACCTGTTTAAAATATTACTGGTGATGTAGCGTTTATTGTTATACCGTTTTTCCAACAAGGCCCAGCATTTACTATAATTAGCATCTGTTGTTGGGGTTTGCCTTAATAGTTGCGCAGGTTCCCCAGACAGATGAATTTTTAAATAATGAAGCTTTTCTACATTATCTAATGTGTCGTTTGTATGAACTAACGATTTAAACAGGTCGTGGAATGTCGTCCATTCCTCATACTTTCCGCTAAACGTGGGAAGGCTAATTCTGACCAGCTTGACTGATGGTTTTGTACATTTTGGCTCATCTTTTACCCTATTCTCCAGTGCCATACTTGATTTACATTTATTTAATAACGTCTTTATAAAACATTTATACGAAACATAAGTTTCCTCAGTACTATCATACATATCTACAAGAGTTTCCGTTTCTAATTCGTCATACTTTTCATATAGTTTTGTGTTATATTCTTGGTACTTAGCCCAATCTTTCTCTAATAACTCAAGCCTAGTTTCCATATATTCTAAGGTAAGACGATCTCGCGGACTCTTTTTAAAATTAACAAGTCCCTTTTGGATTGTTGTTTTAGTACTTTCCAATATTAAAATTAATTTATCCATTTTTTTTTGGGAATCAATATTTTCCACAATGCAAAGATTAATATAAGTATGAAATCGTCCCCAGTACCAAAATTCGCAAAAAAAACTTACACGTGCTCAGGACACGTAAAATATAGGCAACAAAATTAAGGTGTTCTAAATTCACGTAAGTTTTTCTAAGTCTCAATAACCGCTTAAAATTTTACAAGTCCACAAACTTCACAAAAATTTTGTAAGTGTTTGAGACGCACAAAAATAACAAAGTTCGGGCATAGGTTCCCCGTTCCCCCGTTTTCTATATAATTATTCTAAGTCTTAACATGCACACATAATAATACACAACAAACTTAATTTCTACTAAGTCCATGAACTCTTGCGAGAAATATTTTTCAAAGATCAAACTGATGTTTTTTGAATGGAACTTTGGCACTTCACAACCTTTACTAAGTCTCGAACTCGAACTTTTAACTACTTGAAATAAGATTCAAATTAACACTGCACTATCTGTATTAGTAGTAGAATGTACTTACAGTTTCTGTTGCACTCACTCTACGGTAGGTACTCGAAGTATTCGTAGTTGGCGGCTCTGGTTCAGTTTCCGCTCACTACGTCAGATGACGCTGCTGCTTGGCTTCATTTACGCCGGCGGCAAGCGCAGAACGGCGTTTCGCAGATTCGCTGCTGCGGAGGCCTGTGTACTATTTACTGCAGCGATCCACTGCGAGTACACACGAAGAGCTGGCACGACGAAGCTTCGCTCGTACCACAAAAATTAGATCCGGCTCGAAGGACCATATGTTTGGGCGCGCAACTTGTATTGCAGACTTGCCCTTTGGACGATTATTCACTTAATTGTGCACTACTAGAAGGGTTGTTATTAAATTAAACCACGTCTGTAGACTGATCTTAATCGACATTTATTCCAATTCATCGGTTGCTTAAATAGGATGCTCGGTAACAAACCATATCGCGATTTACAACAGAACAACGCCATCTATCGTTGGTCGGACAAACTATGAATGTAGTGTTAGAAATCTTATTAAGTTTATCGCATTGAACAACGGTCATATCTCACTCACATCGCGTGATATTTGCATACCACAATAATGCCCAATTTGGTGCACAGTGTACAATTTGGAGCACAACTTACGCTATCCATCCAGGATTGCGTAAAAGAGGATATGACAAAGAAGGATGTGATTGAAGAAATTACATCTAACAGGAAAGTATTTTCATAGAATGACATGTTGCACCTTGACAAGGGCAGGTAGATGTTTGACAGCCTCCGTGGCGTAGCGGTAGTGAACGCGGCCGCTGCGCAGGAGGCGCGGGTTCGATCCCCGCTCAGAACAAATATTTGCATTGGTCTAGTCGTGCCTCGAAGAGCACGTTAAGCCGTCGGTCCCGGTTGCCATACAAACATCTACGGCAGTCGTTATGGGTAGTTAGAGCCCTCAAAAGTCCAACAACTGGTCTAAGTGCAATGATTCGATATCGCTTTTGGTTGTGGAGGTCATATATCAGTCGCTTTACCGAATATGTCGAAGTTTAGTCAAATCCGCAGTTGGACTGGTAAAAGCGGACCCCAGACTCCAAGTGTATAGCTTCGAATGCGACTGAAATTAATGCTAGGATGAAGAAAGGCTGGTATAAATGATGAATTATGAACAATTTTACTATACAATTCATTCATATAGACACTCATCTCTTCTCCATCTATCCTTCACGAGCACACTTCACAAGCTTCCTTAAGGTACATCATGAGAACTTTTCAACAGTTAATGCCATTTCAAAAGCATCTTTTAATGGGCTGTTGAATGGGAATCGACGTTTATAGTCTTAATTGGGAATTGAAAACCTTAATTGGAAACAGTATTTAGCCTTATTAGAACCTATACCAATTATTAACTAATAGATTGACTATTCGTTAAGTGTATTCATGAAAGCGGCCGATTATCTATTTAGCAAAATAAAATTGCATTTCGATACTTCAATAATTGTGAAATACTCGACCAAATTGTTATTTGAATACAAGTTATCACTTATATTCCCTTTGTGCTTATTAACGTTGAGTTACGAAATTTCTAAACGTTTCTAGTTAATGTCAATGCAATATTTATGCTTTCAATTTTTGCAATCTTTTATAACAGTGGTCAGAAATAATTGGTTTGGCTAACAAAGGACAATGATGTTATTTTTAGAATTTTCTTTAACCAGGAGGCCAATTAGCAACCCAGATGTTGACATTCGTTCCGTTACTCGATTTTTGCTTCGTTATTCATCATGAACCTTGCCTTGGTCCCGGTCGCCACCGAGGCCTCCACTCAGAGTCCGAAGTTCGCATAAATATGATACGGCTTGGTTTATATTGGGAGCATCTATCGTTCAGGTTGCCTATATAGACCTTCGTCTTGTCGTAACGACTGACAGCCCCCTTGAAAGCACCCTTTTATCCTTATTGACTTTAAATGCTTGCTCAGTTGTATGTTATATCACTTTATAACACCGGTCAGTACCCACCTGACTACAAATGAGCACAACTTTCAACTTCGTGAGGAGTTAATCAGGGTTAATTATTACAAATTACCTACACTCAATGTCGACAGTTGAGTAATGATTTAAGAGTTTGTTTTTCTGTTAAGAAGCTTGTACTACTAAGGTGATTAACAAACAGCAGTTGCTCCTGTTGAAGCCAAGTAAACCGAATAACAGTAAAGAGTAAAGAGCGAATCCCGATTTATAAAGTGTGAGCTTTGGCTACTATCAATTTGCAATCAGATGATGAAGAAAATTTGAAACGGTGGCTTTTCCATCTTGGACTTCGTTCCACTTTTTTTTATATACGATTTACAAAAGGCCTGCCTGAAAGAAAGTGTTTTCCGAGCCCTATAAGATAAGATAACTTTATTTCAGTAAAAAGTGTCAAAAATTACTACAACTGACAAAATAGTGTAATAAATATTAATGCCTGCACAACAGAGACAAGATCTCCACTCCCGTGCTAGGCGTGAACCTGTTTTACGGGTAGTGGAGAAACCGTCCCCGTCGCACATAACCAGCAGCAGTTGGAACCACTGCGTGAAAATGCAAGTAGTAGTACAATACAAAATACTGGAGCCCCAAAAGTAGGCAAGCCTGTAATAGGGGACCAGCTGAGTTTACTTATAAACTAAGGGTACAAAAACGATATATTATGTTTCGACTTAACGAATATGTGCACGTGAGTAACACCAGGAGCGTCACGCACGCACTGACGACCGTGTAAGAACCATCTAATGCCTTTTTCCAACCTCATATTGCATTCATTTCATGAAATTACAGCTTGTTATTAAGCTATATGCGTAGTACGCGTTTTTGGGCGTCTTTTCAGGTTAGTACAGGGTGTAACCGCGACTGAGGAGCTCAAATGTAAGCATACAGCCTTTTTTTTAGGGCTTTGTCGCTTGACGACCACATCGCCCCGTGAAGGCACATAATATATACATACCAATACACATCTTAGCTAGCTAATGTCTAATGTATCTATTCTAAACATAGATCTGCTAGGGCATAGAGATTGTGTGCTTCAACCGACGCAGGGTAGGCTAAAGAACTATTGCAAAAGCCGATACTCAAATCTCTCGCGACACCAAAATGCATCTCTCTGTACGCTCTGTTTCGTACACATTCCCAGAGAACGTGTACCACGTCTTCGAGCACACCGCAGTCCTCGCAGTTAGGAGAGGAAACTTTGCCCATTAAATACGCGAACTTTTTTGAGGCTATATGACCTGTTCTCAATCTGAGGGCCGTCACTAATGGTCTTCTACTTAATCCTATCTTTTCGATCCATGGATTTTTCGATATTAGCGGCTGTATTGTACGGTACCAGATACCTTTCTCCCTCTAAGCATACAGCCTTAATAGAGATTTTAATTGGTCTGACTGGGTAACGTCACTGAAGATCGCCCAATAACAATCACTATCATCGCTGTCGGAGAGCTGCATTTGACACTGTATGCTTAGACCATTGCACAGCGGTTTATATCAAACCTCGCAATCAAGCCTCTTTTCTCTAGCGACTCGGGGTCAAGATATAAGCCGGCAACTAAACATGTTTAATATGAAAGTGTCGAAACCAGGGCGAGATTCGCAAACACGCGTTACTGGTACAAGTACGCGTTCTAGCTTAACTGTTTCAACCAGTCATTGCGATAACAAGTAACTGCAGCCATTTGGAGTGTAAGTTAGACGGATTATGCGTCAGTTAATCTTCGGCCCTCTATAATTTCGTTGTGGATATAACTAGAAGCCTGAATTTTCAGCAACCAGGCAAGCATTGTATAAACACGGTATATTTCAAACTTCAATCAATTTGAACCAGTAGTTTAAGAATTATAACGTTTTAAAGTTCTAGACAAAAGTTAAAGACTAAACAATCTAATTTAATATATGTCTTACTTAGATATATTGGTGTTTTCATGCGATTGCCAAATCAATATATTTATATAAAACGTTAAAGATTTTTCATATTGATATGGCCTGGTCACTATAAGAAGTTGTTAGGTTGGAAAAACTGTCAAAGAAGTTCTCAAACGCTCAAGTGATCTCGTCTTTGTTTAATACAACATTATAAGATTGTTTTGTAATTTTTCATTTTGTATTAGTTTTTTTTTTGTTATAATTATTTTACTACAGCTCATGTTTTATAATTATCATTGGTTGTTTGTCCTCACAAATTAGTTTTGTAATCTTTCTCCCAAAATTTGTGTTCCTTTTTAATTTATATATTTTGCTCATGCCATAACAATAGCTCTATAACATAACAGCTAACGATTGATCAAGATGTACGTACACTTTTCTGGTTTAAATCAGGAACAAAACCTATGTATTAGTTTCTAAGTTACCTGATGTGATTTTAAACTGTTGTGTTCGTCTTGTCAATAAAATAAAAATAAAATAAAATAAAGATAGTAACATAACAACTTGAGACAGAAGGTCCCTTAAGTAGGGACTGAATAAATTTATAGCTATGTTTTTTATGTCTTATATGATATATTTTGAATGTATCTGAATAAATTAATAACCGACTTGGTATTACATGGATCTCATAACTTTTTACGGTAGAACAACTGAGGCGAGACTTAGCATTTTTGACAAGTATTGTTATTTTTATGGGATCTTGTTGGCATGTCATTAAAAGCTATTGTATACTGAAAATATTTTCGATACCAATTTCTCTTCTATATTCTATATAAACTTTTATATATGATACATATGGATTCACGCCTTTCTTCTTCTAGCGTAGGCAGAGATAGCAGTCCTTTATGCTACCCTGAAAACAATCACGTGACATTTGTTTCTTCTAACCATTTCACTCATGTTCTTTAAAACTTTACTCCGTGAAGGTAAACGTTACATCGAATAGAACTGAAAATCTAGATCTATTTATATTCTATTCTTTTAAACTCTCTTATCCTCTTTAGAACCGTAAGCTTCTACTATTATCTGTCATATTATCAAGTTATAATACCAATTTATCCAAAGTGGTCGATCATCAGGGTAAATTTGGTGTTTATATGTCTATAAGCCACCGTAACCACTTTCCATCAGATGTTCCGTGTGCTTGTCTTCTGCCATATAAGTGCCATAAAATAGTTTGATTTGAAAGCGCCTAGAAGAGCCGCCAGTGCCTGTGACCGTGTGACCGAACTGTGGTTTTTAAATAATTTAACCGATTACGAAACAGAGAGCTACAAGTTTGAACACCACTAATACATAACCGTTAAAACATAAACTTTCAGTTAGTTAAGTTAGTTTGAGAAGTTAACAAGAATAAATAAATAAAAATTCCACAACATTTCACACAAAGCTATCTAGATCCATGATAAGCATAGCTTAACTAGCTTTTGATATTGAAACTAGAATGCGGATAAACATACTTAGATTTTATTTGTAAATACATACATATTATAAACAGAGACACCCAGACCTATATACAAATATTTACATTGAGTTGGGATCGAACCCGCGCTTCCTGCGTAGCGGCCGCGATCACTACCGCCACGCCACAGAACTTTCGAAGAATACCTGCCCCTCTAGACAAGTGGCAATTTGCTAGCCGGCGTTTGGTGGAATAGAATGACAAATGTATGGGATTTGACGCATATGACAGTCGTTAACGCATGTCAAATACGTCAAATCCTATACATTCGTCATTCTATTCTATCAAACACCGGCTAGCGAATTGCAACTTGTCTAGAGGGGCTGTGCCGTGTGACTCACGCTAACTTTCTTAACAAAAATAGCTTTAGCACAATTTTACATCTTTAACTAACATGATATCTAAAATCTGAACAGACTAAACATCTAATAGTTATTATATTAATTACTGATTCTGTTAAAATAATAAACTTACTTTTTTCATTGCAAAATTAGGTCGTTGTTTGTTTTTTTTTTACTTGAAAGATTGGCTTTCGTATATACTTGGTATTTTGAAAATAAAAGTCATTAATTATAATGACTTGGCGTCTCGAATTTACTGATTAAGTATTTTGACTTTGATTCGTTCAAGTTTGAGGTCATGATAAACTTCCCATTCAATTTCAGTTAAAATAAATTAAGTTACACCGATGTATTGTCTGTATATTAAAATTGTATCTATGCCAAAAATATTGAGCGAGATCTCTAGTTAATAAAAAATCAATATTATTGTATATTTCATTAATGAAATCGCTAATATTCATTATCTGTTGCTAAACCTGATTATTTTTTTTATTTACTTTTATTCAGAAACTTTCACAGAAGTTTCAATAACTTAGGTATTCAATGTATAATTCGAAATGCAGTGGCAGCCATGTTTAGATGTTAAAGTCTATATCAACGGAGTTAAAATTTACTGTACCTAATACAAACGTTTCCTTGAAAATAACGAATACAACCAAATAAATAATCTCAATCGATTAACCCTCAGCTTGCAAAGTGTAGCAAAGAAATAAGATCCCGAATTATTTTGATCACCAAAATTTCATGTTTTTGTTTATAACGATTGAAAATGATAGTGGATAATTTAATAAAGAATTAAAACACATGAACTCATAAGTCAACGTCATCCAATCGTGAACATAAAATTTATTTCAAACACGAAAGAAATATAATATGCAATTAATTCATTTAGTATCTCATTTACCTTTTCTTCTCATATTAACCAATAGTCTATAACTACAATTATAAGCATACGAAATTGTATATTTTTAAACATTATGCGCTAACATTATTTAACATTTTCATGTCGTTTAATAAATTTGTGAAAGCAGATTTCTCTAATTTAGAGATTACATATAGAAATGTAAATTTTATGCTATTCTGAAGGCCGCGATTCGTGATCGAATATTTCATCATATTGGCTGATTGAATCGTAAGCGTTCGGATGTTAAATAAATATTTATTGGTTAGTAATTTGACAGATTATTCTGCTATCTCAAATAATACTTTATAGTTATTTATTTTTAGATTCAATAGTTTAAAAATGTTTTATTCTATTGAGGTTTAGAATCTGAGATCGATTGCTTAACTAAAAACATAAATAGTCAGGTATACTTCAGCAGGTTTTTGTTTACGAGGTTCCGAATTCGATGCTAGACTCGTGGTCGCGTCTTTATAATAATAAGTTACTTTTCAAATCTGAAGAAAATTGTGAGTTGACGGAAATTGGCCAGGCTTTTGTCACGCCCGCGGAGGGCCAGACCGAGAGGGATGGGTCAGCCGGGGAGCGAGGGATATGTCGACTGACAACCTCACCTTCAGCCTAGCACAACGACGCACAGAGACGGAGTGAGGTTTAGTCGGTTCGAGTCCGACATAACCTCCCCCTCCGGATGCGGGGGGGGGGGGGGGGGGTACGTAGGGTTTCCCGCACGTAAAAAAAGCCTTTTGTCACGTGGCACCCAGTTGAAACCACTGTATAAGACCCAGAGTCTTATGCGGTTTTGTATTTTTATATATCTGATTAATAAGTGATTGAGACATAACATGCTTTTTCTTTATAAATGGGATAATCATCAGGGAATGTACATCCCCAACAGCATCCATATCAACGTTGACTAATTAAAATTTAACCTGTTTTTGGAAGTTCTGAAAAATGTAACTAAAATCACGTAGGGCTTTCTTAAGCACTGTCAACAAAAACAAATCCTTAATAGCTAGTCACGCGAACAAAATTATCTTACATAAAACATCTAATTAAAAAAACAATTCCACGTATCCACTTATCAAAATTCAATCTCTTCTAGAAGGATGTTATTAAAAGAAATTTCAGAGAATTTCGACACACCGCACATTAGACGTTAGTATTTACGTAAGACCTGGCCGAAATACTTTAAAAAATAGTCATCCAATTACGTCTTTATCTCTGGCATTAAATATTTGAAACTTGAAATAACTACTGTTGAATCTGTTAATGGTCTTTTTTTGAATTTACATGTTTGTAGCTACTACATAAAAAATAAATATGTATGAATGAATTTTTTTGAAGTGATTTGTATGCTAAGTTTAATAGATTTAAATTGAATATCGTTATGCTGAAACGTATACGTTTGGTGCTGTGATGTACTGTGTTGTTTCCCGGTAGAGATTCGTTACCCGACGTTTGGTGGAATGGCATGACGAATGTATGGGATATGACGTATATGACAGTCGTTAACGCATGTCAATGCCAGTTTTCAAGAGGGGTAGGGCAATACCTTCCCTAAGAAATAACGCTTTTGTCCACCCGACAATAAAAATATAGCCCTACACAAATTACTTGATGGCAGAAGTCACCCCTTAATATGTGGAACCGAATCGCAGGTGATGAAGTGTGGGTACCTAATCGCAGGTGATGAAGTGTGGGTACCGAAATACCTTTGTTTGAAGATCGTTTTGAGACTTTGTTTTTTGTTTTTTTTTTATGTAGGACCGTCAATTTGACTTCACCTCGCCTGATGGTAAGCTGAAGGCAAAGTCTCAGGAAAGAGGGTCACCATTACATACACGTACCATGTTAACAATGGTGGCACTCAGCTTGACGGCCTCATCAGATGCTTTTTCACGCCCCGCTTAAAGGCCCCGGGACTGTAGGAAGAAGGAAACACGTGAGCTGGCAAGGAGTTCCAGGTCTTAATGGTGCGACAAAGAAAGGAGTCAAGATATTTCTAATGCTGACAGTATAGGGTTCTATTTCAAGATTTCCTTCTTTCTTCTTCTCTTCTCTTCCTTCCTCTCAATGTCACAGTATAACAGCGATATTTTTTAAGTAAGACCTATGGCCCTATTATGCTCCACAGGGAACCAACACAGCCCCATATTTTTTTTATACCACTGAGGTGGCAAACTATCACACGGTCCACCTGATGGAAAGTGGTTACCGTTGCCTATGGACGTGTGCAACACCAGGAGAGTCACACTCGTGCTGCCGACCCTGTAACCACAGAGAGTGTCTGTATAGCATTGTAGGATACAAAGCAGGAGTAGCCTTTGGTCGTCCTACTGACAACAGAAAGGTCTAACTACCCTACTCATCGTCGGAACACAACACGAGGTTATTATAGCCTCAGTATTTGTAGGGCGGAGGTAATTCCCCCGTCGGACTGCTCAATCGGAGGGAAATACCGTCGTGTCCTACCTTCATAATTAGTAAAAAGAAATTTAATTAACAAATACCGATGAGTATTATTTAATCATAGCGCTATAATCACGAGTGCATATTGATGTTTAATCAATCGAACACGGTTACCTACATGGCCAATGGCGTCGGTATATCTCACAAAAACTGCAGATATTAGCTATAACAGCTCGGCGGTGGACCGGAACCGGGACAAGTCTTAGTATTTATTACTGACTAGAATTTTCTCATGGATTCGCCCGCGAGGAATTCTTATTTCGTTCCAGCAACCTGGATTCCAGATACTATAATCTACCAGAACCAAATTCAAGCCAATTTCATCCAAACGCTTGAATGTGATGGGATAACAGACACCCAAGCGTTTGAAATTATTATCCTATACATACGTCTTAGGGCGAAACTGGAGACACAAACCTTTTTTTCATACCGCTTAGATGGCAGACAAGCTCACAGCCCACCTGATGGAAAGTGGTTACTGTGGCCTATGGACGTGTACAACACCAGGGGCGTCATACTCGTGCTGCCGACCCTTTAAGAAACTTGTCCTTCTTAAAAGAGTCGCGGAAAATCATACTATGGAAAAGTAAATGTTTTGATATCTCAGGCAATTTTTTAATGGACTAAGTCGACCTCTAAAGCTTGGGTTCCACGGCCCGTTTTAATGACAGGCCGCGCCACGCCAGGACAGGCCAACGCGCCGTGGGAACTGGCGTGGTGCGTCCGATCCGTCGTGAGTCATTAACTTCAAAGGCGCGACGCGTCGAGGTGCAAATGTAAGCACGAGGCCTGTGATTCGCGGTCTGGACCGGCCTGGTGCGGTCTGTACTTTCGACAGGCCGTGGGACCCCGGGGAAAACGAGACTCGGACTCGCGACCAGTCGTTTCTTAGGAAGAGTACTCCGGACCAAGTGATATTCGAGATACAGATTAGCACAACTGGACATTCTAATTTCGCCAATATATACCTACTAACTTTTGCCCGCGGCGCCGCCCGCGTGGATAACGTTTATCGCGACCAAACATAGCCTATGTCCTTTCTTAAAGTCTAATTCTACCCTAAACCAAATTTCATCAAAATTGGTTCAGTGGTTTAGGCGTGCAAGACGGACAAACAGACACACACATACACTTTCACATTTATAACATTACTATGGATTAGAGCGACGAAGTCGGTGACGTTGGAGCATCCACCGACATTCTCACATATATTTGCTCTGAGAGAGAACCAAACACGAAACTGACTTAACAATCGAACACAACCGCTACGCCACAGAAGTCATCACCACTTATGTATTTCATAAGCCGTTTAAAGCCTCGTATACACTTAATACAAATAATTTAACTTATGAACTTTAACTTATAAATTATGCGTGCATTTAAAATTAATTAAAAGACAGATGTGGAAACACTTCTAAACATTTATTTAATTTAACTTGAAAAACAATGTTTCCTATCCTAAGACATTCAAACAAGTGCCCCAGTCCCATGACGTTGCCTGTCTTCTCCTAAATATCTTAACCCTAAGTCGCAAGAGAAATGAGATTTGATATAATCTATGATTGATATTTGCTCTCATACGCCGCCTTAGCACCCCGTGCTATCCTAGAAAGACACCCAATATGCGCACTGTGCTTCTTCAAAATGGCCTCTGCAGCAAATCGCCACAATTTGCCAATGTCAAGTTAAATGTATCATACAATTCCTAGCTGTTGCCCGCGGCGCGCTCGCGTGGATGTCGGTTATCGCGGATCGGGGTATGAATAATAGATAGTAGCCGATTCTCAAACCTACCCGATATGCACACAAAATTGAAATGAAAATAGGTCTAGTCAATCAAAGAATCAAAGAATCAATTTCGTTTATTCAGTTTAGGCACATAAAGAGCACATATGAACGTCAAAATTTTACAGTCATGTCAAGAAATTACTAATATAATGTTAAATTAAGTAAATAAATCGTTTGGAAATGATTCTTTCGCTGGTTCGGTAAGTTGGTTCTACTGAGAAGAGACCGGCAAGAAACTCAGTGAACAATATTATAGTTTCATTTTTAAAACGTTTTTTTTTTATACAGGTTTATATTGTGCGAGCAAGCAAAAAGATTAGGAGTAGTAGTTTCGGAGGAGTATGGAACGGACATTGTGACACGAGAAATTTATATATTAGAAGATAAATTATTAATGGCGAAGCGCCAATGTCAAGTGTACCAGAACCACGTTAGCCACGCCAGTGAATTAATTTTCGTGTGTCCGCCCTCCATGAGATTCAGGTGGACGATCAGGACGTGTGCTTGGATTTTAGGGGGTGCTTCACGTGCATATTTGTGACGTAACTTGGGTCAAGCTCCCCTTGGCATATTTTAGCATAGAATGATGAGTGTATTTGACACGTATTTCGACATTTTTGATATTTTATGACAGTCTTCAACGTATGTCATTCCCATACACCGATATTTTTTTCTAATCTATTCTGCAAACGTATTGTCACTTGCCTAAAGGGAAAGATACATGTCGGTAACTATACATGCTAAGTTTTGACTTTCACGATTTGAACATAATAATACAATGATATAAAGAGTAGCTTTTACTATTGAATCAAAATGGCCACGATTTCATGACCTACCCATGATCTGAGCAATCAAATGACGTTATTGAAATGTGATCCGGAAATCAATGGACGTTTTAGAACAGCAGTACTCAACCTGCGGTTTCAAATTGTATTGCATTTTAAATTTCGAGCATCTGTTAACCTATGTGCTTGAGTTGACACTAATCACTATAATATAGTCAATGGTTTTCTACTAGGTACATAGAATAAAATAAGAAATATTACATATTTCAAGACAAGAATTAATTATGTTACCTATACCTAATTAATTCAAAAAATAATAGATCAAAATTAACACTAAATACGGATGGAAAAATATTTTTTAAACCACTTAGGTGGTCGCAAATTATACGGCCCACCTGATGGAAAGTGGTTACCGTGGCCTGTGGATTTGTGCAGCACCAGGGGCATCACACTCACGCTACCGACCTTATATATTTATATAGGTATTATATTTAAACATTAGTATATATTATTATACATACTATTTCGTTTACCTGAATCCCAAAATTAATAGAATTTTTATGAAAAAATAATATTTTATTCTACATAAAAAGATGACAGCCCTACTATTTGCATACACGTGTGACCTTTATAGATAATTTTGACATATAGCTACTTAAAAAACTGATGTTGCTGCATCAGTCGGTAGTATGCAAAAGTAGGTTAGGTTAAATGCTAAAACACCTAGGCTAGAAGGCCGAGAGTATTTCTAGATATTTTAAAGTTCATTATTTTACAAATAAATAATATTTGAGCTTACCTAGCTTCTTTATTACATTCTCGAGTATAGAAAATTGAGACAGAGAAAATCTGGGTACATAACCATAAAAAGTGGGTATTTTACTATTCGTACCGCCTTTCATTTTTTTATTTATTTATTTTTTATTTATTTATTTTAATCTACTAACTGCCATTACATTTTACTTTTGTTGTAATGTTTATTTTTGTGTGTACATAAATTCATACAAATATAAATAAATACGCCTTTTAAATGATGTCACGCACGTATATTTTTAGTGTCAAGATTAGAAAAACTGTTTTTTTTTATTAATATATACGAATCCTTCTAGTATCTCAATTATAATAATTATGTAAAAACATCACGCTTTATAAATTTGTGATTCTCCTCGTTTCAAAGAATTTACCGTGGTGGTCTATAGGAAATATGTATTTAATAATGTATGTTCCTTGGATAAAAAAAGGTTGGGTACATCTGATCTAATTGAAAGACGTAGTACGACTTGATGTTCAAATTGCATGACTAGATGACAGAAATCTAATCTTAGCAATTATTACTAATATGACTCCCGAGGAGGGCCAGACCGAGAGAAATGGCTCAGGGTCAGCCGGGGTGCGAGGGATATGTCAAAAGACAACGTCACCTTCGGCCTAGCACAACGACCCACAGACGGCGTGCGGTTTAGTCAGTCGAGTCCGACATAACCTCCCCCTCCGGCTCCGGAGGGGAGGGGGATAATACGTGGGGATTTCCCGCATGTAAAAAAAACAAGAAACTAAAATGACTTCTCTAAATTAAAGGTTTTGATTGCACTGATTACTGATTACCTCTATAGAAATTTTTATACCGACATTCCCGTCTTACTTCCTCCGAAATCTGGAGTAGGCACACACTATGGGTTTGCTGAAAAACTGGGCTATTGCAAACAGAATTGAAATCGGAATGTAGTTCCAGGTACTGAGAGAGACGAGGTTCTGGTCACAGATAAAAAAATTGTACTAACCCACTGTGCAGGTTATCTTCTCGGTGTTCAGATCGTAATTGCTCTCGTAAAACCCAAGATAAGCCCCTAGAGGGTGGACTCCAAGGTGAAAGCCTTTGATAAAACCAGGAACAATGCAAAGACGATGATGATAATGAATATTTACTGGAGTGAAGCTCAATGGAGACTTTTGTGCTGTCAGTGGGAGGACCAAAGGCTATTACTGCTTTGTCTTCTACACTGACGGTACAGAAACTCTCTGTGTTTACAGGGTCGGCAGCGCGAGTGTGACTCTCCTGGTGTTGCACACGTCCATAGGTCACGGTAACCACTTTACATCAGGTGGGCCGTATGCTTGTCTGCCACCTCTTTTTTTCCGTGCGGGAAATCCCCATGGATACCACCCCTGCCGGAGCCAGAGGGCGAGATTATTACGGACTCGAACCGACTAAACCGTACGCCGTCTGTGGGTCGCAGTGCAAGGCCGAAGGTGAGGTAGCTATAGAGCATATCCCTCACCTTAGTTGTATTAAAAAAAAACGTTTGTCCCACATTTCCAGCAGATACTAAATTAGCACTTACTTCTTTCGTATTTTGCATAGTCATCCTATATTGTTTTTAAACAATGATTTTTAAATATTTTGAACAGAAATAGTGTGACGGCTCCCGGGTGAGGTAGGAATGAATTTGCAGAAGCTGAATAAATGAGTTAATTATTAATGTTGATATCTATCTGTTTATGCATAGCGTGCCTTTTCGTATATCCGAACCGAAGATCCCAAGAACGATTTTCACGACCCAGGTGTCGAATCCGGATTACTAATGTTTGACCAAAAAATAATTGACAAATAGTCATTCGACAAACAACGTTTCACCAAATGTTCATTTGGCAAATGAGACATTTGACAAAAGTATCATCCATTAACAAACACTATTCTTGCCAAATGTATTAAATATTAAAATGTTAATTGACCTTTCTTCATTTTACCAAATAATATGTTTGGCAAACTAAGCATTTATCCAAATGTCATTTAACAGAATGTTATTTCATAAAAGTAAAAGTTATAAAAGTTATAAATAAAATCCTATATCTGGGTGGTTTAAAAAAAAATAACCACGAAGGCTAAGGCGGGAGCGAAGCGGAGCGGAGCTCCCGCCTTAGCCTTCTAAGCTAACCTATCCGAGTTGGGGTACTCTAAGTCAGGGTGTTAACCATAATGACGTTATTTTCCAAATAATGTGTATTAATTTGATCCATACCATATCATTATTAGATTTAATAATAAACAAAACATTTGACACTTATTAGTTATTACATTATATTAAACGTTTTTAGACCAATAGTAGTTTTATCAGATAACTCTTGCCAAATGTTCATTGTGTAAAATAATTATTTATTGAATGTATATTTATGCGTTGATCATTTGGAAAGGTGAGTCATTTGTAAAATGATAAGTAGTAAAATGATCAGTCGGCGATACCATTGTTTTATAACGTTGTTTGTCAAGTGTCATTTTGCCAAATGACTTTTGGTCAAACAGCATGGGACCCCGTCGAATCCGTCTCCGTTACCGGTTACCGTACCGTTTTAATAAAATTGTAAGGAAAAGAGGAATAAAACTTAACGGGATTTACCGTTCATACAATTTCAATGCATTGGAAACTATGATTCACCATTTTAGCTAAGTGATAGATATGATGTGTCAAATGGGATTATACCATGTGATCCACAAATAAACAGTTGTTTTTAAATCTATGAACCTACCATGACGTACTCTATGCGTCCGTTTTCTGGGCTAGAAATAAAATAATAAATAAATATTCCACAACATTTCACACAACGCTATCTAGACCCATGGTAAGCATAGCTTAACTAGCTTGTGTTATGGAATCTAGAATGCGGATAAACATACTTAGATACGTACTTTTTTTTTGTAAATATATACATATTATACATAGAAACACCCAGACCAATGCAAATATACATATTCATGCATACAAATATTTGCACTGAGCGGGAATCGAACCCGCGCCTCCTGCGTAGCGGCCGCGTTCACTACCGCTACGCCACGGAGGATGTCGAAAGAGAGTTGAAGCTATATATAATAATTATAATACACCCGATATAGTTCTGTCCCACTTTCTCACCCAGAACACGAACGCTATCTGCATGATAGGAGCACTGATTGCTCCATTTTTTTATTAAACTATGGTGGCAGACACCTGTCACCTGATGGAAAGTGGCTACCGTGGCCTATGGACGTGTGCAACAGAGACAGCGAGATTCTATGCCGTCAGTGCAGAAGACAAAGCAGAATAAGCATTTGGTCTTCTCTTCTTCACTGGAGAGTTTTTGTACTGTCTCCCACAGACAGTACAAAAACTCTCCAGTGAACTCTGGCTACCTTACTCACCGCCGAGAGCAAAACATGAGGTTATTATAGCCGCGGTATTTTGTAGGGCGGAGGTACTTCCCCAGTCGGACTCCTCAGTTGGGCCGGAAATACTGTCATGTCCTACCACCGTTTACTACCAAAAAATTGTACCAAACCATTGGGGTGCTACACAGCATAATAATATTAAAAATGTATATATTACATAGTAGTTATCTGTGGTATAACCATCTACGTGGTTTCAGTGAAGCAGCGCAAACCACAGACAATCTCTCCACACTCTATCTTTCATTTTTGCAATTCTTCATGCTCTGTGATCTAAGCATGTTACTGTAATTTAATATTTATCAGCCATGACTGCTTAAATTGACAATAAGTTTGTAAGATAAACTCATCTTTATTGTACGACGATAAGGTAGAAATTTGATTGAAACGATATTTAGGTAGCTACTCTTATAACTCACGGAGGCCTACGTTCTTCGCAACTTTTACTCGGCGAGAACTTTCGAGTTATGATCAATGTGCTGCCTCATATTTGTAGAACAAAAGATATTGTCGTCAAAAAAACTGTTTTGTAGCCATTAATCACAATAATATTAAAACCGCAGCGAATTTGTTACGCAACAATAATATAATCAGATATTTAAAAAATATTTTATAAATCATTATATTAATTAATAATTAAAAATAACTGCTTATTTAATTAGTTATATCATTAAGCTTACTTTAGTCTGTAAGAGGATTTATAAATTTTTAAATTTGTTCTATAAAAAACTAAATCTAGTTTTAAATTTGGAAACATCAAAAACAAAAGATACAAATCAGTCAAACGTAAAAAGTGATAACAATTAAACATAACAATAATTATTAAAAATAAATATGAATAACTTACCATAATAAAGTCCGTTTAGTACACAATAATCCAAATTGTTTTATAACTTATGAACAGAACAAGTAACTGGAATAATAATCAAATTACGGTACACTGCACATCACAGATTACTATTTTTGTTCAAATTGCGCGCGCTTTTACCGTAGATGCTTTTTTTTTTGGTGTGTGGAAGTGTGTCAGGCGTGCGGCGGTCTTACCGGCCAGTGGTCAACTGGCGAGGCGTTGCAGCCCCACACATCTCAAAACAAGTGAAATTTCGCTACTTATTATGCATTTTTTTAAATTTGATTCCGTGATAATTACGTTTTAGGTAGGTTTACCATATAAGTCTGTAAGGGATGAAAAACGCTGGCCAAAGATAAATAATAAGAATTAAATGATAGGAAGTTTACACGAATGTCACTCTTGCCACTCCACGACCATGGCTGCTGAAAAGTAGCCGAAACGTCGGGCTATGTGCTTCTTCTTCATCCTAGCTATCAACTTGGAGTCTGGGGTCCGCTTTTACCAGTCTAACTGCGGATTTAGCTTAACTTCGATAAAATAATAAAACAACTAATCATAAAATAATACCAAATAAAACGTGATAGAAGAAGGATAGAAGCTGTTAAAAAGTGGTTTTATTTTAAAGATAAAAAGAATATTCTTGCTAATCTCTCTAGTTACTGTTTTATTTTATTTTCTTTTAAATTTTATTGTTTCCAAAAATACATGTACATTAAGGTGTCATATGAATACAGTAACTTAAAGACATAATCTAGACACACATTGATTCACTGATTGTTTGTATTGCATTATAAAATTGTACAATTCATTTAAAGATTTAAGATGGAAAAGATTATTTATAAATTAAATAATTAATTCGTAATAGGCATTTAACACCCATATAACATTAAAAATACAATTAAAGAAAAAAAGAACAATAAATGGATGACCAAAATTAATATAATTAAGAATATTGAAATTTGATTGAAATTGAGATCATAATCGAATAATAGTATGTAAAACAATTAAATTGATTAATAAACATTTCGGATACATATTTCTTAAATTAAATTGCATTTGTAATTAAATAATTATTGTATTTATATGATTTTTTTAACGAACGCTGACTTATTGTTTTACTAGAATTGAAAGTTATTTACGTGAATTTTTAAAACAATTCTTGTTTTTTAAAATTGAAAGTGATTTATTCTATTTAAAATGAGTTGTATTATTTTAATATATTTAAAAGCCACTGTTTTAACTTTCACCTGATTTTCAAATAGCTTATTGATATGTTATTGAAGAAATTAAGATTACAATCTACAAAAATACTATTATGTTACATAAAAGCAAAACACTGTAATTCGAGGCAAATATTCAATAACAACATTTTATTGGAATCAGTGGCGATTAGTTATTTACTTAAGTTTTTTCTTTAGGCTTTGTATACTATAATATACTAAATTTTATTAGGATTACTGAACTGTACGTGTAAAAAAATCATTAACCAGATCTGAAAAGTATACATTTGCATCGAAACCAACATTTCTTCTTTTGCTGAAAAGCCGTTTTCTTCTAATTATATGTATGTAGTTAGTTGAAAATCACCCGAAAATTATTTATTTTTAAAATCCTATATCTTGTTCAATTGATTAGAAGCGTCGGTAGCTTAGTGGCTAAGGAGTCGGCCTTACGATTGAGAGGTCCCGGGTTCGAATCCTGGCTATTATACTACCGACGTGAATTCACTCCTAGTACAAGCAATTTAGCTTAATTGGAGGGCTTAGAGGGAATATTAGTAATTTCGATAATTTTGGTTGCTAATATTGTTTAAAAAAAACAATTGCAGGCCCAAATAATAGATACAATCCTAATTCGAAAATTTGTTCAAACCATCATCTGCCTGCACTTGTCCCAATTATTTTGGGTCGGCGCAACATGTCATTCCCCTCCATGCATTCCTGTCAGATGTCATTTCCTCAGTCACTCTCTTCTCTGCCTTAGCCACTTTCACGCACTCTATTCGTCTTTTCCTATGCCTTTCCTGCTTCTAATTCTATTTTTTATCCCAACCCTAACATTAATCCCAATTGCGTACAAAGCTTTATAATCGGAAAACCTCTTTTGCTTTTTTTTTATTACACTTTACCCGGTCTTCAGTACCCTTAGGAGTAAGACCATTGACAGTGGCGATATCAAGTCAAGAATTTCATAAATTTATTAATAAGAAACTGACATTATCAGTATTCAAGACTTGTTCTCTTAGAAAGCAGTAGAAATAGACTCGACATACCACGAAAGTGTTCGCTCGGGACATAATATCAATTTGTATTGCTTAGGGCGTCGACGCATTGAATGAGGGGAAACATACGTTACATTTATTGTGTATAGTTGCCGGCATATATCGTGTGACATCACAAAATGTACTGTTTATAAGTTGTACGCGCGTTTTGGATATCTTTAGAGGATAGCACGAGGTTCTACGGCGACAAAAGAGCTTAAACCCACGCTTAACCGACACACACATCACGTCTTCATCCTTGAACACACACAGAGACGCTTATAACCTCTACGTCTCGTCAGTCACTCCGTTACCCCAAATAAGTAGGTAGCGGAGCCTATTGCTGTTTCCGGGGACTGAGTATATTCGCCAGACCCTCGTCCGTTTGTTAGTAGGTGCATTGCGTGCCGGTGAGAATGTTTTGGGCACTGGAGATGTTAGTAATCCTAGAGAGGCTAGCAAATCCACCAATGGTAGTAAAAATTTGATAGACAGATTTGTCACAAATTTCGGCTGGGTGAGTAATACCGTACACGATTGCGAAAATCTCTCCACAGTAATCTAATCTCGGTTGGATTGCGTTCAGGGGTTAACAAGTGCATAGCCGGGGCAGGGTTATTGTGATCGCAGCACTAGTGGGACCGGTGGGTGTCACGCGGTACTGCGAAGACAATCCTCTTTTGATGAGACCGTCAAGCTGAGTACATCTATTGTTAACATGGTACGTGCATGGTGACCCTCTTTTCTGGGGCTTAACCATCAGCTGACCATCAGGCGAGGGGAAGTGAAATTGACGGTTCCTATAAATAAAAAATGAAAAAGTATAGATTATATTAAACCAATCTGCGCGCGCCAAGGCCTCATTTCTCTCATGACTTGGGGTCAAGATACATGCCGATAATTATACCTGCGGTCTAGAAAGGTGAAAAAACGGTTTCTTTAGCCACAGCGGTGTTGTTATATCATACAGTAATGGAGTAACTGTCATCATTTTGTTCTCCAAGCTGTAAACACATCATGTAATTCATCTTAGTTATAACGAATCCGTCATTCGCTTAGTTGTTTCGTTCCGTTTATTACTTACCGACGTTTTAAGTCATTTTGAAATATTGTTTACATACATATCAATCCAGTGATTCCCAAACATTGTTCTGCCATGGTCCGGTAATTTTCACACTGCCCCGTTGTAACCCACTGAATACTTTTAACCCATAGCTGGTTCCATTAATAATACTAGGTGCATACAATATTTTGGTATCACCAATTTAGTCACTAATCGCCATCTTTTAAAATAAGGGTGGCGTGCAAGATTGCGGCAACTATCGGGGAATAAAGCTCATGTCACACAGTATAGTAAGTTTGGGAGAAAGGGTGTACGAGAGGAAAGTGACATTACCCAATACCAGTTCGGATGTATGCCTGGCCGCGCGACCACATACGCCCTTTTTGCTCTTCGCCAACTGTGCGAAAACTATTGGCGTGCAATCAAAAACTTGCACATGGTGTTTGTGGATCTCGAGAAGGTACCTTGAACGGTTTTGTGGTGGGCCCTAAAAGAGAAAGCAGAAGTACATAGAGTTGATCTGTACGATGTACTGCCGATCAAGAAACTATGTATGATCCGCTGCTGGCAACACCGACGAGTTCAATGGGGCGATAGGCTTGCATCAGGACTCGGCTCTAAGCCCGTATCTCTTCCTGTTGATAATGGATGCCTTGAGATCGGAGATACAGGAGGAGAGCCCCTGGTGTATGCTGTTTGCTGATGATATTGTCCTCCTTGGTGAATATGGGCTTGAGGTACAGAGCAGATTGGAGAAATGACAGTGTACCCTGGTGAGTGTAGGCTTGAAAATCAGTAGAACCAAGACTGAATGTTCTGTGATATTGGCGGTCTCTCCAGTTCTACACTCATGGTATTAGATGGTGCACCAATACCAGTCTGCTCCAATTTCCGCTACCTCGGCTCTTTGATCCAGGCGGATCGGGAAATTGATCGAGTAGTGAAGCACAGAATAGATGCAGTGTGCATGAAATGGCGGCTGGTCCGAGCCACAATATGTGATCCTCACTTTCCCCTCAAGCTTAAAGGGAAAATCTATAAGTTCATGATCAGACCTACCATTATGTATGGATCGTCATGTTTGGCCTTGGAAGCGACGAATGAAAGACAACTGTATGTGGCGGCAATTCAAATGTTAATGTGGATGTGTGATTTGACGAGAATGGACAGAATAAGAAATGATTATATTAGAGGAAGTTTGAATGTGGCACCAGTTAAAGAAAAATTGAGAACCGAGCGACTGTCGTCTTGTGGAAATATTATGAGAAGGGAGGACAGTAATGTTGTAAGGAAGATTCTAAGTATGAATGTATAAGGCTTAGGAGAAGAGGTAAGCGCAAGAAAAGATGAATGGACTGCTTGAAAGATGATATGGCAAAAAAGGGAGTAACTGAGGAAATGACAACTGACAGAAATTTTTTGAGGATAATATAATATGATGTGACATGACATAATAATTGGGACCAGGGCAAGTAGATGATGATGATGACCTATTTAGTCACTAAATTTCAGTGCGAACTATGGAGTTGTTGCTTATTTTTTACTAAAAAAATCCAAGTTTGCGGCAAAAGACGAAAGATTTTTAAGGTAAACTAGTGTTGAAAATCCAGCTTCATTTAAATTAATATATGTTGCGTCGATCCATGGCAGGTAATATTTAAAAAAAGGACCGGAATGGTGCGACCCGGTATTTAATTTTGATGGTCCGGTACTGGGTCGCAAACCGGCAATTGGGAGGAGACGCTGTATCAATCAACTGACCCACTGCAGTCCACTGCTGGACATAGGCCTCTCCCAATGTGCGCCATTTCGTACGATCCTCCACCTGCAGCATCCCAGCCACCTTTTAGGCTAGAAGGCGTCCTATCTTCCGTTTGCCTTCTCGCGTTCTCCACTCTAGGACTCGTCTACTAAAATGGCCATCGGTCCTTCGACAGACGTGGCCAGCCCATTACCACTTCAGCTTGCTTATTCTGCGAGCTATGTCGGTAATTTTGGTTCTTTGTCGGATGACCTTGTTACAACTCGTTTATATACTCGCGCCAATTTCCCTCCGAGGTCGGCAGACACAACAACCCGCCATTTTCTTCTATTCTTGAACACTTTACAAGCTTCCTCTATTGTTAATACCTAAACTTTTCATACAAGCCCGTCGGTATCGAATGCTTCTGAACTATCCTTTTGGTATGGTATCACTGGCTGGTATCCGCAACTTCAAGACAAGGCGCGGTTTTTGCGTGAACTCGATCCCCCAACTCATTGAAGAACGCCAGCAAGCTATTCACTCTGCTGGCGGTCTCCCGGAGAGTACCTATATTTCCGAAGTACTTTTTATTTTATTTATTTATTTGGTTCACCAACAATTGTTTACATTTATTTATGCAACATGAGCTTGTACAAAAGAAACATCGGACAATATAACAATTTCTTAAAGGTAAACACCACATGCCATTATTTCATATGAGATACATACAACCAGTTCTACACAATAAAATTAACAGACCTAGCTTTATATAGTTTTATAGAATTATTATAGAATTATTACAACTAAATATGCAATAGGTGGCTTAAAATCAGTTTTTGTTTTGTGACGGCGTCGAAGTGTATGTCAATCGAGCTGCTCAAACCATTCACGATTCGAGACAATCTGGCGTAAGGAGAATTGGCACCTAAAACTGTCCTTCTTAAAGGTGGGCAGAGGGGTGTGATTGGCCTACGAGGAGTTCTTGCTGGAACTTTAAATCTAAAGAGAGCCAACAGCCTCGGACAGTCAATTTGATACTGAAGGATTTTGCCCACAAATATTGCGTCGTTAAGCTTTGTGCGGTGTTCTAAAGTTTTCATCCGAAAATGATCGAGTCTGCATTCGTAGGAGCGTATTTTTTTAGCTAGGCCGTTTGAAAATGCTAGGTGCCAAACAAAACGCTTCTGAATACGTTCAAGACGCAAAGTGTGTGTTGCAAAGTGAGGACGCCATATAACACTACAGTAATCTATCAGGCTTCTGATTAAGCTATTGTACAACAAAATTTTTGTGATATTATTGCGAAAACTTTTAATATTTCTAAGCATAAGCCCTAGCATCCTCGAAGCTTTTTTAATTACATTATCTAAATGCGGAATGAATGTTAATTTTTTATCAAAAATTACCCCGAGATCCCTAACCGTTGTCACCTCAGATATTTTTTCACTATTGATGTAGTAATCGTGGCTTATAGTATTTAGTTTTCTCGTGTATTTTACGTGGTGACATTTTTTAGCATTTAACAGCATTCCATTGCTTTTGCACCATGCGATAAGCCTATTGAGATCAGTTTGCAGATGCAAAGCATCCTGATCCGATCCAATTATCTTCACAAATTTGAGATCATCAGCATACATAAAAGGTTCAGAAAAATGAAAACATTCTGGAATATCATTAATAAAGAAGTCAAAAAGAATCGGACCCAGATGCGAGCCTTGAGGAACGCCTGACAAAATAGGTTGCAAGCCTGACTCATAGCCATTAACTACGACAGTGAAGACACGTTCTCTTAAATATGAAGTTCAGGCTCTACAAAGAGGGCAAACGTACCCTTTTTCCATACTGTATTAATCTGGCCAGTATGTGTACCGCGGGGTTGACCCCGGCTGGATCCGCCCATCCACCTGAGCCTCAAATGCATCGCTCCTTACTATTTTATTTCTTGCACATATAGTGCATTCTACTTATGATATCACAGAAAAAAGTTGCTGAGGAGTTCCTGATACATTCTTTACGTGCACATCTATTGCAGACTAGTGAAGGCATACGTCATCATCAGCATCTGTGTTAGTCCCGGTTACATTCTAGCCTCTCTCCTCGAAGTCCGGGGTTCACCTACCAGATTTTACTTCTCCACTTCACACGGGGTATTCATAATCTAATTCCAAATCTATTAAAGCGTCGATAGCTTAGTGGTTAAGGAATCGACCTTACGATCGAGAGGTCTCGGGTTCGAATCCTGGCCATTACACTACCGACTTGAACCTACTCCTAGCACAAGCAATTTAGCTTAGTTGGTGGGGTTAGAATATTAGTAATTTCGATAATTTCGGTTGCAAATATTCTTAAAAAAAAAAAACATAAAATATCGGAAGTTCAGCCAATCCCGCATTTAGACTGGTAAAGCGGACACCATATTCCAAGTTGAAAACTTCGGATGTGACTTGAAATAACGTCAGAATGAAGAAGAATAGTTTTGATTAGTATTGAATGAAATTAGATCTCTTAAATTGGAATATGATATCGACGGTAAAAAGGAAAAATACTTTAAGCGACATTTTTTGAATTTTACAGGAGAGCCAATCAAAGTTAAAAAAAATTCGAAAAAAATCATAAAAAAGTCTAATTCGAAGTTAGAAAAACCAGTGAAAAAACAGTTTCTTAATTTTTTAGGTACTTTCTTCCATTAAACTTACAAAAAATCTCTAAGCAATATAAGAGGAGTTATGTGTCGCTTCAGTTTTTTTCATTAAATACTGCGCAAGGAAAAACGCATTAACCACAACACCAGTGTCTTGACAAATGCGAGGAAAAACACATTAAGTGACAAGCAATGGGTGATCTAGCTTGGAGGCAAAACAACTGAAGCGCCATGCAGCCTGAGACACAAGGATGTGGAAAAACAAGTTATCCAACAAAACCATAAAATATTAAGTAAGGGAAAAACCCAATAACCACTAGTAAATTATCATTAAATTTTGAATTTTTAACTGTAATCCTTCCTACGCTACCGGTAGATACCAAAATAAAACCAAGAATTTAAGGATAAAATAAATAAACTATAATCTTTATTGTTTTAAAAGCTTACTGATTTACAGTATTGCACAAATAATACCCATTCCAGGGACAAAATATAAAATTTCTTATTAGAAAATAGTTAAAAAAAGGAAAAATCATCTAAAATATTGTAGAGCAATTAGTACTATATTTATACACAGTTTTAACTCGCTGCGAAATGTTGAGCCAGACTGATGTGACTGTGAACAAACACTTCGCAGCGGGGAATACCTACTAGTCATCATCATCATCATCATCATTATCGATATTTAGATGTTATCCTGATTGCATCCGTCACCATCCCGGCCTCGGAGCTCAGGGTCCGCCTTCCGGCTCTTCCTCCTCCACTTCGCACGATCTTGGGCGTCCATGGTAGTGAGACCATTTGCACGCATGTCACCCTGCACGACGTCAAGCCAGGACTTTTTGGGCATACCCCTTCTACATGGACCCGGCGGGGGCGCCATTGTCAGGCATTTGTTAGCCACGTAGCCTGGCTGTTGCCGTAAGACGTGGCCACACCAGCGAAGGCGACCCTCTTGCATTTTATCTACTATGTCACGGACATAAAGGCTGCCGTGGGTGCGAGAGCTTCTCACGCGATCTTTACGTGTGACTCCGCGTACCCCCGCAGTATTTTAATCTCCGTGACACACAGCTCCTGCTTGTGTCGCTCTAACACGCCTCACGGCCGTGTAAAAGGACAGGCCTAATGATCGTCTCATAGACCTGTCCCTTCAACCTGGTTGGCATTTGTAGATGGCATGTGACGCCAGTCATTTCCCGCCACTTGGCCCACGCGGTGGCAATACGTGCCTTGACGTCGTGGTCGATGTCAGCGGTCACGTACAGTTCAGATCCCAGGTACTTAACCTGATCCGTGCGCTCGACCAAGTCATCTATGCGGATGGGTGTGGGATCTATTGAGATTAATACCAAGTTTTCTGTCTTCGCCACATTTAACTTCAGACCGCCATTCTCAAGCACCTCCTTCCACACTTTCACGCGTCGCTCCAATCTGTTCCTGTCTGTGTCCATCAAAGCAATGTCATCAGTCTCTGATGCTGTCCGACAAAACGTCTAACACCAAGCTGAACAGGTAAGGACTGAGTACGGATCCATAGTACACCCCGACGGTGATGGTCCATGGTCCCGAGCTCGGGACGAAACCCATACTGACACTCCGAGTGTGCATTCTCCTGTCGGATACGGGTGTCGATTATCCGCTCATAGAGCTTCATGGTGTGGGACATTATCTTAATACCACGTCAGCTGCCACACTCCTGCACCGATCCCTTGCCCGTGAAGACTGGCGTTATGATACTCAGCCGCCACTGGTGCGGGATCTTACCGCTGGAGAAAACGCGGTTATAAAGATTAGTCAGGATGCCCACACCACGGGCACTCATTGCCTTCCAAGTTTCGATGGGGACATTGTCGGGTCCGACATTCCGGTCCTTCATGCGTCGAATGGCAGTCTGGACTTCTGCAGGCGTTATCCGTGGCATTAGTCCTTGATTTGGAGGGAGGTCTGATAACTGCACCTCTTTATGCTGCTTATTCAGCAGCTCATGGAAGTATGAGCGCCATCTCTCCTTCACCGCGACTTCCTCGTATAACAAATAGCCCCCATGGTCTTTAACGCAGCGGACGTTGGATATAGACTGCGCTGCTTTAGGCCTGGAATGCGCCAACTTATAGATGAGCTTTTTGCCCTTCAGACGATTCCAACTTGTGGTACAGCGGTTGCAAGTGCTCTCGTTTGGCCCTGGCTACGGTTCGCTTAGTGGCGCGTTTAGTATCTTTGTACGCGTCGCGGTCTTCAGGAGATTTAGACGCATGCCACTTTTTAAAGAGGGCTTTCTTCGCCCTGATCTCCCTCTGGACTGTGTCGTTCCACCACCAAGTATCCTTGTTACACTTGCGTCTACCCTTAGACATGCCGAGCACGGCCGTTCCTGCCTCAAGAATAGCAACTTGTCCCAGCAATCTTGTACTGATTCGGCTTCAGCATCGGCACACTTGTCACCGATAACGGAGACGAAACTCTGGGACTTGGCTTCATCAAGCAGCCACCACCTGATTCTGCGTTGGCCCCGCTCAACACGCTTGCCTTTGAGTTTCACACAGAGGTCCATGCCAAGGAGACGATTTTGCGTAGTGAGACTCTCCCCGTGTATGGCCTTGCAGTTTGCTGCCTTGCTGATGCTGTGCCTCCTATTGAGTAGGAAATCGATCTGGGTAGCATGCTCCCCGTGCTTATAGGTGATAAGGTGTTCGGATTTCCTTTGGAAATACGTGTTCACGATTGAAAGGTCGGTAGCTGCACACGTTCTGAGAATGTGCTCACCCTCTGGGTTACGGCTACGGTAACCAAAACCACCGTGGACACGCTCAAACTCCTTACACCTATCACCCACATGACCGTTTAGATCACCACCCAGAACAATTCCCTGCGACAGCGGAATGCCACTAAGCACTTCCCCTGTGTATGTGCCGCAACGACAGTTCACCGGTGAATGAAGCGCCACGTCAAGTTTCACTTCCTTACATAGGTTCGCAACTTCCACAAAAGAGACAAAAATACATTGCATGTAGCGACATGAATGATTTTGAATAGTTAACTTAAGTACACAATTTTGAAAATAATGTTTACTTAAAGCGACAATCGTCTTTATTTAGATAGTCGACGAAATTAAATGAACCGACGTTATGGGAATAAAAGACGATGTCGGTTAATTTAAAAGTTTCTGTAAAAAAAATGATGGTGTTACTTTAACCGCCACTATCGATTCTTTCTGCAATTGCAAAAAATACTGAAATCCATAATATGTCATAATGATCGTGAAAGCAAAACACATTAACTCCATCTTACAGATGCAATGAAAGCAAGGAAAAACGAATTTAGCGACTCGGCACTAGTAACACAAGAGTGAGCCAAAACACCTATAGTGCTTTACACCGCATTTTCTATGACGGAAAAAAACGATTTAAGTGACTTAGGATATCTGAAACAGAAAAAGAAAAACACATCAAATAACAATCTTACTATGGAGTCGGTACTTTAAGCGGTAATTTGACCAAATTCACTACAATTTTGTGTCACTTCATTTAGCGTCTGGAAAAAATATGCCTAAAAGTGCCATTACTTGAAGCGACACCAAAGTGGTCAGATCGCTACTAAACCAAGACCAATCGACGCGGAAAAATTCGCTGATTCCAAATATGTATATAACTCATTTTCGACAAAAGTGTCGCTTAAAGTGTTTTTCCTTTTTACCGTCGATATGTTTACACTTCTATTATATACACAGTAAATGCTAAAAAACAAACTTAAAATGAATGTATGCTCAGTAAATGGTAATTTCTAATATGTAGGCTTATTTCACATTACGTTGAACCAACTAGAATTGCTAACGAACTACAAGACATTAAAAAAGCGCGCTAAGCGTCTTTTTAAAAAAAGTATTTAATTAGTTAATTAATTGTATACATACTAATCGTGTTTATTATATAATCAAAAGAGATGTTAATGCCATAGATTTTTTTTTTGTTTAAGTGGTTACACTGAATGATAATAATATAATTTTAAATCGATAGTCACATTTATTATTCTTGTTAAAGTTTACACTTTTTTAAACCACTTAGGTAGCAGATAAACACACGGTCCACCTGATAGAAAGTGGTTACCACAACTTCTTAACGTATGCAACACCAAGGGAGTCACACTCGCACTGAGGAGTTTTGATGCGAACGCGGGAAAGGGCACATTTTATTTTCCGAAATTGGTGTGAATTCGAGTTTTTATCTATAAAAAATTGTGGATTTTAAACGTCTTGAACAACGCACTCAAGTTTCAGGAAAGTGGCATATTACAATGAATTGTGACTTTTCTTGTTTCTTCATTATCTTCCTAAAGAGCTTGTAGTAAGGTCACCACAACTTTACTGAGGCAACTATCATTATTCATCTTTATCGTCATCATCATCATCATCAACAAATGATAATCAATATACAAGAATATAAAACATGGCTTAAACGTCTAGTAACCAAGCCAAAAATATTCATTAAAAAACTCGCGCTGACGAACCTCTAAGAACCTTCTAATGCGTTTCTTGAAGAACTCCATGTTGCCATTAAAAAGCTTACACTTTGAAGCCTGGGGTCCGCTCTTTTACTAGTCGCTGGTGCTCTTGTATGATATGTGTGGAAATCAAACCCGCTACCTCATAATCAATAGTCGAACGCTCGAACTCTGCCACTACGCCATATCCGACCTACGTCCTATGGCGACGCCTACGTCGTTATTATTAATAGGATAGCACTGAAATGCTCATCTCGATTTAGATAGGAAAAAGTGAAACCACTCTGGCGGGACACGAATCCACGACAAGTCCCCTATTGATAGTATACTGATTGCTTCAATATTTCATTGAACTAAAATAATCATATTCTGTGACATTGATGGAGAAGACATATCTCCGTGACGTCAGCAGACGGCCGGCGATGTCTGCAGGCAGAAAGCGCACCGCTATCACCGCAAATATCCGTTGCGAGTAGCCACCGTGTCAAGAATAAGCGTCATAGATCAGGCAAAGAGATATAAAACAGAATCGACTATCGTTGTATACACATTCATACATACCTAATAGTCTGTTAGCAATAGGCTATTTGACATTTTTTTTTTACTTTAAAAAAAATATTAAGTATATTTTTTACTTTAAAAAAATTATTATATTTTTTACTTTAAAATAATATAATGAACTGTTAAAGTGAAATATTCTTAAGATAAATAGTTTTAAAGATATTTGACCGGAGCAAGCCGGGTTATGAAAAGGTCATATAGCACCGTGGACCATATCCATACTGTTCGGCAGATTGTCGAAAAAACGTAAGAATACAATCAGCCGCTGTGTATGGCGTTTGTGGACTACAAAAAAGCCTTCGATTCCATCGAAACCTGGGCAGTTCGGGATGCCCTGCAGCGGCGTCGTGTCGATTGGCGATACATCGAGTTGCTAAGGTGCCTATACATTGCCACAATGTCCGTCCAGCTCCAAGACCAGAAGACGAAAAAAAACCTATTAGCCTCCAGTGTGGAGCCAGGCCGGGGGATGTTATATCCCCAAAACTATTCACCAATGCTTTGGAGGACGTCTTCAAGACTCTGGATTTGGTACCACACTCTCACACCTTCGGTTCGCCGATGACATCGTCGAACAACTGGGCGAGATGCTTCTCGACGCGTCAGCCTCGGTGTAAACTTGGATAAAACCAAGATCATGTTCAACGAACATGTTGCACCGAGACCGATTGCCATCGATGGCGCGACGCTCGAAGTTGTCCTAAAATATTTATACCTGGGCCAGGTTATCCAGCTCGTTAAAAACAACTTCGAGCAAGAACTGGCCTGAAGAATCCGGCTGGGCTGGGCAGCATTTCGCAAACTACGTCGAGTCTTCACTTCCCCCCTACCGCCATGCCTGAAAATAAAGGTTTTTGACCAGTGCGTCCTACCTGTTATTACTTACGGTGCCGAAACGTGGACACTGGCGGTAGAGCTAGTCTATAAACTAAAAGTCGCGCAGCGGGCTATGGAGCGAACTAGGCTTGGAATTTCTCTGAAGGATAGAATTTGGAACGAGGTAATCCGACAAAGAACCAAAGTTACCGACATAGCTCGCAGAATAAGCAAGTTGAAGTGGCAATGGGCTGGCCACGTTTGTCGAAGGACCGATGGCGGAGACCGCGAGAAGGCAAACGAAGGGTAGGGCGCCCCCTGGCCAGATGGACCGATGACCTGAAAAAGGTGGCTGGGACGGACTGGATGCGGAAGGTTAAGGATCGTAAAAAATGGCACACATTGGGAGAGGCCTATGTCCAGCAGTGGACTGCAGTGGGCTAATTGATTGATTGATTGATATTTGATTTTGAAAATTCAATTTCTCGCGCCACCCGTACCGCGCCGGTTCATACAAAATCTTCGGTGCTTGTGACAGCACATGACTCGGTCGACGTTGCGTATATATGTATGTAAATAGTTCACAATAAAAGTAATTTAAAATTGAATGAGGAATCTAAAAAGTTATAAAGCACATTGACAGGGTTTAAACCAAACGCTGCCCAGGCATGAGAATAATCTTAAATGATTTTCTAGATAAAATTACGTAATTATTTTCCGTCCAATTGTGCAGTCCGACTGGGGAAGTACCTCCACCTTCCATTCATTCCCCTGGTGTTGCACACGTACATAGGCCACTTTCCATCAAGTGGGCCGTGTGTTCATCTGCCAACTCAGTGGTATAAAAAAATATATACTAATTTATTCTTCTATTCTTGGCTGCTTATCTGTATGATCGAGAAAGAACTACTAAATGGAACTTTAGGCGTTTTTTTTTTCACTTGAAAGGTCTTGCTCAAACTTAAAACCTTACGCTCGTTTGATTGAAACTTGTTAAGTAGAACGGAAGATATGACCAAAAATCACGATAACGGAGCTCCACGGGTATCAGGTACTCTACCTAATCTTCTTCTTCTTACGCGTCAATGATTCACTTTTACACTACGTTAAATTATTCGAGAATAGAATTCTGCCATTGCGACTGCGCTGTCAGTGGCTTTATTTTTTATTTTGTCTACTTAATACAAATGGGTTTGCCAGGCACAGAACTCGAGTACGACTCGACCTATTCGGTTTTTTTTTTGTGTTCTCGGTGGTGAGAAGGTTGGCCAGAGCTCACTGGAGATCTTTTGTGCTGTCAGGCTTGTCCTGCTTTGTCTTCTGCACAGACGGCCTAGAAACACCCTGTGCTTTCAGGGTTGGCAGCACGAGTGTGACTCCCCTGGTGTTGCACACGTTCTTAGGCTATGGTAACCACTTTCCATCAGATGGGCCGTGTGCTTGCCTGCCACTTAAGTGTTATAAAAAAATAATCATCGTATCTACATTAATTTTATCTCTTTGGCCACTCACGTTGAAGACCATCCAGTTATAAATTACATATACCACGTATTTACTCAACGCTCGGTTTAACACGTACTATTAACAATTATGACATGAGAGTGTTGAGTTTGTAACCATATATCAGAACCACATGACATTCGGCCTTTATTGTCTGTTAGGTATATATTTTCTCTTGTACAGTCACAAAATCTTGTACAGTCAAATCAATGAATTGAAGTCCGTGCTAAGTCGTTGGCGGAAACATTGGAATCGCCACATTAGAAAAAAAATCATATAATCTGTTACTGCCAACTAGCTTAATTATCCGCCAAATTAGCTGCCTAGGCCTTGGCTATAGAATGATATTCAGCTGTAACGTTTATTACAACATTAAAGACCTGGCTGGCTAATGCTTACGCAAAAAATACATACATACCTACATATACTCACACCTGTATATTCCCGAGCGGGAAGCAGAGGTGTATCGAAGAAAATAAGTAATAGAGTTATTGAGAAAGTTACGCAATCCTACTTGGATAGGTTAGGTTAGAAGGTCTTTTTATTATTTATTATAAGCATGGTTATTTTTTTATAACCATGCAGAAATAAGTCATTATTCTAACTGTTTGATTGAATGGAGCAAGTAATTAAACGCCATCGATCTAAGCTCTTTTCCTAGCTATTTAATTAAATGGCTGAACACCATTCGGGCGGCTAATTGAACGCCGCCGTTCCGAAAAGAGCCTAGGCGGTTAATTGAACGGCTGAGGCCCCATAAGGACTTTGGGGACCAAGCCAACTCTCCTGCAAGCCGATATGATTGATGTACGAGGTTCTGAAGCAAGTTTTCGTCTCGGGGTTAGGAGTTCATATGGCCTTTGCTCTAATAAAAGCGGTATGCCAAATGGAAAGGATGATTAGGAGTAAGCAGACCCCGTGTTCCGAGATAAAAATTGAGTTGAACTGCCCCCGGCGTTTGATAGAATAGAACGACAAATGTATGGGATTTGACGTATCTGAAAGTCAATTCAATTCAATCTTACTCCATGGCAAGCAATGACAGTTGTCATAACGCATGTCATAACCGTCAAATCCCATACATCTGTCATTCTATTCTACAAAACGCCGGCCAATGAAATGCCACTTGTTTAGAGGGGCTGTGTATTAAATAAAACAATTACTATTCGCGTAAACGTTCAACAGTATCCTGTTGACCTGTGTAATTAAAATATTAATATGCCTTCATACATAAATACATTTTACGCTCACGCTTTTTTAGGGGTCGACAGAAAAAACAGCCCAAGATCTGCTTCTGTGCACACACACACTTCACTTCATCGAGCTTCAACGTTAATCATTTCGAGCCCCCCTTAAATCAAAACACACGTCCTGATCGTCCACCTGAATCTCGTGGGGGGCGGACACACGGGAACAAATTTACTGGCGTGGCTAACGTGGCTCTGGTACACTCGACATTGCTGTTTTTTGTTGCAGAGGCCATTTTTGAAGAAGTTGAAGTTGAATTCTTTCAAACAAGCCCGCTGGTTTCGGGTGCCTCAATGTTAGCAGCGTGGTTAGCAGTTAGACATTGAGCGCCATCTGTCCTGTAATGTTCGACCTTGCCTCTACTATCGCTATAGGTAGATGTCGCTTCTCGATTTAAGCACATATAATAATATAATTCTCATACAGATGTACAATCAGGAACAAAAAATGGTTACACTGGTAAGTTTCAAAAGAAGCCTGGCAACTTTTGTTTGCAGGAGTTATAACTAGATGGCGACATTGTTTTGGTAAACTTTTCTTAATTTTAGTAGTAAAATTAACTTATTAAAAATAAAACATACACTATAATATAATAAAACAACACATTATTGAATATGACTGAATAGAACTATAAATAGGTACTCTTGATTCGCCCAGATTCGGCAGTAATTGTAAAAGTTACAGACTTAATGCACCTTGCCGCTAGATGGCGGCTTCATAAACTAGCACTATTGTCACATAATCTTTATTTATTACTATACTAACGAGTTTCATATACTTACATGCTTACATTATCATGTGTTTTTTATACCACTTAGGTGGCAAACAAGCACACAGCCTACCTGATGGAAAGTGGTAACAGTGGCCTATGGACGTGTGCTACACCAGGGGCGACATACCCGCGCTGCCGATCCTAGTTCTGAAATAATTTACGTGATTCTAAATAGGGAAATAAGCGTTTGAACTTTTTTTTCTTGAAATGAGTCTACTATGCCACCTATTGGATTTTGAGTATTATTAAATATATTTTCTTAGTATCGGTACCCCATGGTTTAAAGTAGCGTTGTAGAGAGCTGTAGAAGGCAACAGGAATAAGGCTGTTCTCGCTCCGATATTAAACAAACAACCCATAACAAAATGCCCACTTGACAGGCCTAGGCCCGCCCTAATACGTGGGATCGAAAATCATATTTGGCGGCAATAATACGCCTCTACCTACCCCTTCGGGGATTTACAAGCGTTTGTATTTTCTTGTATTGCCTTTCATAATGCACCTACTTTGTTAAACTTAAATCTTTCTTAATATTATGTCTATTCTTGCTGTCTTCTACGCTGACGGCACAGAAACTCTCTGTGTATACAGGGTCAGCAGCGCGAGTGTGACTATTGATGTTGCACACATCCATAGGCCACGGTAATCACTTTCCATCAGGTGGACCGATGTGCTTGTCTGCCACCTCAGTTGTATAAAAAATGCAGCTGCCGGCCACAGCTCTCTCATAGCGTATTGATCCTATGTAATACTAATAAGAAACCTATGTATCTAATAGTAGAGAATACCTATGGCAGTAAGTTCGTCTTTCAGGTTCCCATGAGGTATGGGAACTGGATCAAAATCCCACGCGGACAACAGCTAGTATTAAATAAAATACTAATGACCTGATTCATAAAAATAACGTTTTTAAAACGTGGGATTTCAAAACTTCGAAGACTTAATTATAATTACATAATCCAATGGAAAAGGAATCAATCTATCTATGAGTGCTCACCTTCGGTTTGCCGATGATATTATTTGTTATGATTATGGCAGAATCACTGGAGGACTTGAACACCATGTTCGAAGACCTCAATAGAGTATCCCAACAGGTGGACCTCAAGATGAATATGGACAAGACAAACGTTATGTCAAATAAAACGCGCCTCCACCGGTTCTTGTTGGGAACTCAGTCTTAGAAGCTGTTGACGAGTACATCTACTTGGGTCACCTGATCCAGGTAGGCAATTCCAGCTTCGAAGACGAAGTCAGTCGACGAATCCGACTCGGCTGGGCAGCGTTCGGGAAGCTACGAGATGTCTTCTCGTCCGACATACCTCAGTGCCTGAAGACGAAAGTCCTCAATCAGTGCGTGTTATCATTATCATTGATGAACTACGGACCTGAAACGTAGTCCTTACTATAGGTCTCATTAAAAAGCTCAAAGTCGCTCACGGAGCTATGGAGAGGGCTATGCTCGGTATTTCCCTACGTGATCGCGTCAGAAATGATGATGTAACCGACGTAGCCCGGCGGATTAGCTCGTTGACGTGGCAGTGGGCGGGACACATAGCGCGCAGAACAGATGGCCGATGGAGCAACAAGGTTCTGGAATAGCGACTGCGTACGGGCAAACGTAGTGTAGGACGCCCAACGGCCAGGTGGAAGGACGACCTCATCAAGGTCGCCGGGAAGCGCTGGATGCGAGCTGCTTTAGATCGGTCGTTCTGGAAGTCCATAGGAGAGGCCTATGTTCAGCAGTCGACTATGTGCGGTGATGATGATGATGAGTGATTCAGGTTCCGTATCCTAACGAGAACGTAGGTCGGTTTTGTTTTCATAGATAACATACCAGTGCTTTAGTTTAGTTTTTGACAGTTCACAACGTATGTCAATCCCATACATTGATTAATCTATTCTATAAATGCTTCAAACGTACTGACACTTGTTTGGCATAGAGGGCCAGGTATTGGTTTTAACCCCGGCCTTCATCACATGAATGCTTTCCACTACATGAAATTATAACTTTTGCATTTCACTTATTAATTATAATGTAAAGCAATAAAACAGCTTTATTTAATACAAACTACCTTTAATAGAATAACACTATAATAAAATTGAATACTTACATCGTTGTTTATTCGTTGAAAAAATCACTACAATTTTTAAAAGTTTTAATAATTGTGTATCTACAAAAATATTGTACAAATTTCATGCATTTTGTTTTTTGCAATATTTATAGAATTATTAAATAATAAACTAGAAAATTATACTTTAATGGCACTCATAGCCTACAATATTTCGATGATATCATTTGCCCGCGAAAATTTTAAAACTATTTACATTCTTTTTTTGTTTGTGACGCTTACGACACAGGTTTTAAGCAAAAAAAAACTTGAAGCATTGTTGACCGTTCGCCAGTTTATATTTATTGATAAGAGATGGCGCCACCGTCATTAGCAATGCTTCTTGCATGTTAAACTACAAAATTATTATTTTATTTGAATGTATTAAATGTAAGTAATAATAATTTCAATCGTTGTTTGAAAATATAACAAATGCTTGCAACAATTAAAATTTATGAAAAAATAAACAATAATTGTCTTTAATATCAGCCTAAAATGTTCCATTTTCAAACTGATTTTAAAAATACATTTTCGAATGGATATTGATTTGAAATACATTCAAATTCAAAAAATCTTTTGGAAGCTTTATACTTAAAAAATCAAATCAACAACCATTCTGAAATCCGATTGTCAAAAATTGTTTTTTTTTTCATTCTACTTAATCTAAATAATATTTACCAACTTACAATATCCCATTCTACTTGACTAATATGTTTCTTTTGTACACATGTTGTATCAACCTTTAGTTAATTTCTAGGTACATATTTTCATACAATTGTTTAAATTGTTTATGAAGGTAAAATACAACAAAATTAAACCAATTTTATAGATTATTTTGTAGTTTTTGTATCCTTGAAAACATATGTTTTAATGTTTTTATTTCATTTATTCAACGAGAGGCTTAAAAAAATTACATAACATATGTGAAATAAACTATAAAATTCGTTTATTTTGTGTAGAAATAATAATAACAGATCAAATACCAATAATGGAAGACAATTTGAAAATTCTTATATTTTGCCCAACGCATACCCTAGTCCCACACACTTTAAAATTTCCAGTATCAAAAGTCTGAGAAAAATGTTCTTGCTCTGAGTCCCCTGTTGTATAAAACTGTAGTCTAAACTATGGACTCGGGTCCCTCGAGCCTATAGTTTAGTCTAGACTTAGTCTACACTCATGTCTCTCGAGTTTCTTCGACCAATGAGTTGCTTTTGATCAAGTGATAAATTTCCTGTCATTTCATTAGTCAACATTTTGAATCAGGATTTTTTTTTAACCTTTATATAACCACTGTCTGTCCAAACAAATAAACCACGAATGAGACAGACAGTACTTTCTATATTCTTAATTCTTTTTCATCTATTAGGGCAGTTAAGTAATCGCTTGTCCAGTTATATTTATCGACAACAGATCAACATTTTAATTCAATATTCCATTAACAAAAATCCAGAAAGATAAAAAATCCTTAGTAATAAAATAATAGATTGCTTTCGATGCCAAAAACAAATAAAACATAATAAGTACTTTGAATAGCTAAATATAAATGAAATACATACAAACATAAACACACTTTAATGACTTATAATTCTTTAGATTGGAATACATTCTAACTTATCCGTTTTTCTTTATTAAGGCACAATTAAATAGGTATATATATGACTATATAGTGCTTAAATACTAGCCACGTACAATAATGTTCGAAAACATATTTCATAACAATTAAAGTACCTACATATAACACTTAATTCAAATCCGAATATTTCGAAAATGTTACAAAAAAATTACCCACATTTGACAAGAAGTCGAGAATATCTAATAATATTCTGGTACCTATTGTATGTCGAGCAAGTACAACATACCTAAATTACGAAGTACAGTATACAATATTAATTTAGACTATCGTCTTTATTATATTGCCGATGAGTCGCATTAAATATACATTAGCGGTGAGTCACTACACTAGCGCCTTAGCGGTGATTCGCTACAAATTATGTTATCTCTTAATTTATAAGAGAGAAAGTATTTAATGTAGTTTTTTGTATTAGCACTAGGTTTTTTCCACATGGATGTTCTGTTATCTCGTTGTCAAGATTGGATCTTTTTGAAGGCTCCTTAGTGAAAAAGTTTTACAAGTATTATTATTTTTAAATTCATCATAGCAGAATGGACACCAGGCTAGGTGGTGAAAGCCGCGGCTGGCTGGCTAAGTTAATAACGATGATGATGATGACTATGTAAGCAATGTAAAACTAGAGACATACTAACTTCACCCCGAAATAATGAAATTAAATTATTTGTATATAGGGATGCCCACGCAAAACTAATTGTAGATGGCAGCAGGGGCGCAATGACCAAACAACAATAACAAACTAATAGCTGTCAGATTTTAAGAGACTTGTTTTTTGTTATCTATCGTGTTTTTTTGGGATTTTTTTGTGATCTGGTCTTGCTTTACTTTCCATTCAACTTGGAATATGCAACAACTCAAAGCAGAATGGCGGAAAAGAGTTGCAACTTTAACTGGAAAGACAGCTAACTTCATCGAAACGTAATCTTTGAATTTTAACTGTTTTTTTAAAACATATAGTGTAATTTAACTCTTAACGTAATAAAAAAACACTCTATCTATCCAACTATTATGGGCTGGAATTGTTCCTATCTGCGTTGCTGTAACTGTCCTAAAAAAAGCGACATTAGAAATATGTGACACCTTCTAGTGATTAAAAAACAATTGAATTGGATAGCATACCTCGTAAATACTACGTATGTAGGCAGATTTTCCAAAATAATCGCTATTCTTGAAGTGGTTCCGACATAACCTAGAATTATCAGTAGCCACAAAATCCCCCACAGTTTTTTTAGCTTAGCATTTTGAGGAAATAAATGCACTCCACTAACATTACATTCTGGTACTGAACAAAGCGGCATGATAGAGTATATTCATAAAAAATCGTCAGACAGACAATGAAATCTACGTAGATGAAAGCTAACATTGGCCATTGCGACGATGCGCCCTCTGTAGGGATAAAAGCGTAGTGGCCAACCCGATTATAGAGTATAGGTGCTTACATACCTTTGATTGCCTGACGTTTCAACCACGTTACATCGGCCGTGGTGACAGGCTGAGCTATTTCGTTCACTTCATTATATATCATGAAACGCAAGAGTTTAAAGGTACAATTACTTATATCAAAACACAACTCGAGAATGACTCTAACACTTTTACTTACTTCAGCTATTATGAAATATGTTTTCGTTTGAAATATGAGAATGAAATATACAAATGATATTAATAACATAACCTAAAATAAAATCGGGCCAATTGCGCATATAGACATTAAGAATTTCAAAGTCACGCAACAACTGTAGGTAGGTAATCGTTTAACTTCACGAATTCACTGCGTTAAAAATCGATATGTCATTATTTAATACCTATTAATCTACAATTCCTAAGGTACCCTGTTTATCGCAGGTGCTGCGATAATCAAACTGTGATTAATCGAATTAACACTTGATACTCGATAATCGGTTTCTTTTCGATTTCACTACACAGTTATCGGCATTTATCTTGACCCTCGACAGAGAAGAGGTCTTGACGCGCGTAGATTAATTTGCTGTCCTCCTCTGCTGTAGCACCCCGTTTTATCTTCAAAAGACACCCAAAAACGAATTTATAGTACATTTTGTGACATGATTGAACTCAAAGTTTATCGATTTTAATTGGAAAAAGTGAATGCTTAGACGGAATTTGAACCCCCGATCAGTCTCTTACAAGGAGTCTCTTCTTGAGCAGTCGAAATTCTCTTATAAAACCATCATTGGGCGACAGCGGGAGCTACCGATAAATCATCGATAATAATCGATTTGAATAGTTACAGTACCTACTAAAAGGTCAAGATAATATGCTGGTAACTGTACAAAGTTTTGTTTGCAGTTGAAGTTATACTCGTATAAGATTAACGTTTGTTAGTTTAGCGACTGCATCAGATATTTGGTTGCGTTCGTCCGTTTTTTGAAATCGAGGTAAATTGCTTCCGGATGGCTGCACGTTTCCGTTTTCAGCCGGCAGACGGCGCCCTCGAAACTGTGGCGTGGTGTTATCTGAAAAAAGTAATAGAGGGATATTTTGAAACGGCAATAAAACGTTAATGGTAGGTTTCTATTTGCTATTGCATGTTACCTTGCAAGGAAACGCGCGGTAACTCTGTTTTTACACGACTGCCCAAAAAAAGGAGTGTATTGTGTTTAGGGTTCACGTTTGTATGTATGTGACTTTCTTTGTGCCACCATATCTCCTAAATACCTGTACCGATTTACATGTGTGAGGTATTATTAGAACCCTTGCGTTAGCCCGAATGACACTGGCTATATGAAAATATGAATAAAAATAAATAATTAAAAAATTAAAAAACACGACTGCCCAATTTACAAAGTACTAAAAAGTAAAAAACAAGAACGAAACAGATAAATAAAAATTTCATTGCAGTCGGGGGACAAACAGAGATTAACAAAGTTCCAGAGAACTGTCCCCCGACTGCAATGAAATATTTATTTATCTGTTTCGTTCTTGTTTTTTACTTTTTAGTACTTTGTAAATTGGGCAGTCGTGTTTTTTAATTTTTTAATTATTAACGATTTAAAAAAAGATTGTTAAGTTTTTTCTTCACTATTTATTTATTCAATTATATTATTATTATCTGTGTATATGTCACCGCCAAATAGCTGAATCAGCCGTCCAATTAACTGCTTAGGCAAGTAACTAAACGGCGCTATTCAATTAACGGCCTGAATGATATTCAGCCGTCTCGTTTACAACATCATTTAATAACCTGTCTGGCTAACGATTAGGCCAATCGTAAGATAGGGCACTACCTCGAAATAAGATAGAAAATTGCATACATACATACATATACTTACACCTGTAAATCCCCGAGGGGGTAGACAGAAATGTATTCACAGAAAAGTGATAGGTTTATTGTGTTAGCTGCGCAATCCGACTAACTTAAGTTAGGTTAGAAGGCTAATGTGGGAGCGGAGCGTAGCGGAGTGTAGCTATCCCGCATCAAGCCATTGTATTTTTTTTATATTTGTCTAGCCGTTTAATTAAATGGCTGAACACCATCCAGGCCGTTAATTGAATGGCGCTGTTTCGTAAACTGCCTAGGCAGTTAATTTAATGGCTGAGTAAGCTAGTTGACGGCGACATATATACTATCCTCAGTGCACGGGACTGCTATCCAGGAGCAGCATATGCTTATTTTTATAGTGCATTTGTAGGCATGATCATTTTGCTTTGGTCTGGGCGTTTCCGTTAAGCCGTCCTCGGTTCCGGTTGCCATATGGCAATAGTTGAAGCTCTCAAAACTACGACTTGTCTAACTACAGAATTTTAATATCGCCAATTGGTTTTGGAGGTCAGATGGCAGCATCACAGGTAGACTGGATAGCCGACTCCATTATTTTTAATTAACATTTTTTTATATAGAACACATCAATTTGACTTATCAATTTGTCTTTCACTTTAATTTGACTTTCGTATGCAGATGTCTGCACACAGCACACTCCCCAACTGAACAGTCTGAACCACTATATCTGTTCTGTTACTTAACTGAACTGTGGGTTTTTATAATATAGTCCACGTGAAATCTTTTATCGCGATGTAGGATAAATTATTAAAAGCAGTGCGATTTGTTCCCGCTAGATGGCGTTAGGTGTATGTTGAATGCAAATCAGTTGAGTGCAGATTAGTAAGGTATTCTAAAGATTACCTGGCTGCGTCAGTCAAACGGCTAAAAATTGTTTGAGTTCTTAAATTAACTAGGTAATCTCCAGACTACATGGGTAATCTGCAGATTAACCACCAGAACTACGGTAAACTGCATAAAACAGATATTTTTTTGAATAAAACATTTTAAATCAGTTATGACATCCGGGACCGTCGCGCGTCGGCGGCCCTCAGACCTCCACAAATAGACATATTCATGTATACATATATTTGCACTGAGTGGGAATCAAACCCGCGCTCCCTGTGTATCAATCGCGTTCACTACCGCCACGCTACAGAGGCTGTCAAGGAAAATACGTCTTTGTGATGATGATGATGATGATGATGATGATAATGATGATGATAATGATGATGATGATGATGATGAATGAATTGAAGTTGACCTCTGATAATTATATAATTCTCTTGACATTAATGTTTTACCTAATGTAATAATTGTATCGAAAATTGGCAGGCCACAGTCTGAGGCTAAACATGCTGTGTTTATAAATATTTAAGACCTTATGTAACCATGTTTATGAGCAAATAAATTATTCTTATTCTTATTCTAATGATGATGATGATGATGACATGAAAAAATATAGTCAATAGTGTGTTTACCTAGGCGCGTGCCTCTGACGCATGGCATGCGGCTCCCGCCGGTCAGGCTCGTCGCTGAGTTGAAGGCCTGCCACCAGCTGCATGATCTCGCGCTCCTTCTTCAGCTCCTCGCGTCCTGACTCCACCTGGAATACCAACAATAGCAGGTTGAGTGACAGGATTTAGGATTGTTAAGGTGCTTTTTGCTGTTGTACGGTCAGCATGAGATTGATCTTGACTAGCAATATGCGCAAAAAGATCTTAATACTTTAAGATCTCTACGATTAAACCCGTGATGTACAGTCGACAAATACGGATGCACCTTTACATACAACTTAATATGAAAAAATGCCCCCCATACCGGAGGCGAGTCGGGGACCACGTGTTCCCCCTTCCCGAGGAGGGCCAGACCGAGAGGAATGGCCCTGGGTCAGCCGGAGGGCGAGGGATATATCGCGAGACAACCTCACCTTTGGCCTAGCACAACAACCCACAGACGGCGTGCGGTTTAGTTGGTTCGAGTCCGACAAAACGGGGGGGTTGTATTCGTGGGGATACAACCCCCCCGGATTCCCAATATGAAAAAGTGAATTTTCATATATTTTTTACGAGAAGGAGATATTATTGACCAAGGAGTCGTCGACTGTATCGTATTCTAAAATTATAAAAAAGATCGATTTGATAATGACTGTACACTCAAAATAATGGAAATCCTACTAATATTATAGACGCGAGAGATTTATTACACATTCGTCATTCCACACCAAACACTGGACAATCAATTGCCACTTGTCTAGAAGACAGATAAGGAATCCAAGCGGGAGGGGCTTTACGATTTTACGATTTTAGTAATTATATTCATCTACTATACTATATTCTTTACGATTTTAGTAATAATATTCATCTACTATGAATATAATTACTAAAATCGTAAAGAATATTTATTAAACATAACATAAAATCACGCCCATATCCCCGAAGGGGTAGGCAGAGTTGCTAGCACCCACATTTCGCCAGTTTATGTTTAGGTCCCAATGTAATAGGTGGCCAGCTTAGGTATTGCCATTAACCGAGCACTTATAAACCTGTAAATACACACATAACTTAGAAAAGCATCGAAAAGTCATTGGTGTGTGCCATGGTAAAACCTAGGATCGAACCCGAGACCTCGTCTCAGCAGTCCATTACACATACCACTAGGCTACCGCGGTTAATACCGGTACAAAGGTGATATCTTAGAAAGTGAAGATAAGTAAACTAACCAATAAATTACCCGGTGTACCGCGGTATGCGCGCACGCATAAAAGTTCATGACCCTTTGCTAATCTTTAAAGCGGTAACAGTGGAGAAAATTGCCATTATAATACTATTACCTAACTGTAAGAGCGTTTTCACACGCATCCGATATCCGATATCGGTGTCGGACGCCGATAGCCGACACCCGATGTTTTCACATTTATCCGATAAAATCGGCCCGATACGGCCATTTGCTCGAAAGTACAGACTAATTAGAGATGCTAGGGATGAAAAAAAGAGCAAATAGTATCTACAAGCAATTTCGACCTTATTGACATGACATGCTATCGAGATTTTTTTCTTATATTCTTACATCAATTAACGCGAAAAGACACGTAACTAAGAAAATGTCATTAAGGTCGAAAATTACTTGCAGTCGCTGTTTTAGTCTTTTCGTGATCCGATATCGGGGCAACGCAGTGGTATTGGCTCCGATAACCGATATCGGGCTTGACAATGAGAAAGACCGATACATATCTCATACGTTTGACTTCCTCCGATATCGGATGTCGGATATCGGATGAGTGTGAAAACGCTCTAAAGATGGCGGATGAAACACAAATGGTAAATTGCAAATAAAATAGTGATTAATGGTTTAATACTACAGCATGATAGGAATTACTGTTTGAGTGTTACTTTAATAATACTTATGAGTTGGTATAGGTACATGAGAGTTACTAAGCTTTTAAAATTTCGCGTTTCATGGTACATAATAATCATCATTGTCCTAGCGATTTCCTATTGACGCAATCAGGCCCTCGAACTGCTAATTTTATGACATAACAAAACCACTGTCATACCGCTGTCATTGCATAAAATGTCATTAAATTTTAGACCTTACACCTAAGTTTTAAAGTCCAAAATGAAAAGAGAAAGAGTTTATAACATTCTTCATTCACTCTACAAGATTGTCATATAATTTTAGACTTCAAAACTTTAGCAGTAAAGTCTAAATTTAAATGGCATTGGTTACAGTGTCTGTGGTACTGCAGTGGCTTTATTATGATAAATAAATAGCAGAATCAAGGCCCAGGATAATCGCCAATAGCACAGATTACTAATATAATTTTACTAGCTGTTGCCCGCGGCTCCGCCCGCGTGGATGTCGGTTATCGCTTAGTGTTGATCCGACGCTATTGAGCATTAAATTCGCCTCTCTACTCTACTTTGTCCTCAACTATGTACTCACCTCTGTTCTCGACTTTCTACTCGCCTCTATATTCGACTCTCTACTCGACTTTCTACTCGCCTCTATATTTGAATTTATAATCGACTTCTCTGTTCCCCTCTCTACTCGACTTTCTACCCTTCTCTATATTCGCCTTTCCATTGGCCTCTCTACTTGCCCATCCATTCGATTCTCTTTTCGCCTCTCTACTTAACTCTCCCCACTCGCCTATCTACTCAACTCTCTAGTTAATCTCTACTCGCCACTACATTCATCTTTCCACTCGCCTCCCTATTCGCCTCTCTACTCAACCCTTTACTGCATTCAATTTGATTCTATACTCGCCTCTCCACTGGCTCTCTAGTCGTATATCTACTCGCCCCTGTAGTCGACTCTACTCGACTTTCGATCTTTACACGCCTATCCACTCGTCCCTATAACAATCTCTACTCGCCTCTCCACTCGCTTCTATATTTGGTTCGCTACTCGACTATGTCCGTTCCGAAGCTCTAATTCACCATTGTACCAAATTTCATGAGGACATCTTAAAAGAAATTCTTACTATTTATGCCATATTCACCCCCTTTTTTGTGCCATTGAAAAATGAGAAATTTTAATGATATTGCCCTATTCCTCTTCCCCCCTCCCCTTCCACCCCTTTTTGCGATAAAAGGTAGCCTATGTTCGTTCCCAAGCTCTAAACTATCTCTGTACCTAATTTCATCAGGAAATCTTCAAAAATGACAATCTTTCTTTCCATGGCCCTAGTCACCTCCCTTCTATCCCCTTTTTTGCGACAAAAGGTAGTCTATGTCCGTTCCCAAGCTCTAAACTATCTCTGTATCAAATTTCATCAGGAAATCTTCTAAAACGATAAACTTTTATCCCAAGGCCCTGGCCCCCCCTTCTTCCCCCCTTTTCGCGATAAAAGGTAGCCTATGTCCGTTCCCAAGCTCTAAACTATCTCTGTACCGAATTTCATCAGGAAATCTTAAAAAAAGACAAACTTTCATCCCATAGCCATATCCCCCCCCTCCTTGTACCCCTTTTTGCGTTAAAAGGTAGCCTATGTCCGTTCCCAAGCTCTAAACTATCTCGGTACCAAATTTCATTAAGAAATCTTCAAAAATGACAAACTTTCATACCAAGGCCCTAGTCCGCCCCCCCTTCTACCCCCCTTTTCGCGATAAAAGGTAGCCTATATCCATTCCCAAGCTCTAAACTATCTCTGTACCAAATTTCATCAGGAAATCTTCAAAAATGACAATCTTTCATCCCAAGGCCCTAGTACCCCCCCTTCTATCCCCTTTTTTGCGATAAAAGGTAGTCTATTTCCGTTCCCAATCTCTAAACTATCTCTGTACCAAATTTCATCAGGCAATCTTCAAAAATGACAATCTTTCATCCCAAGGCCCTAGTACCCCCCCCCCCCCCCCCCCTTCTATCACCGTTTTGCGATAAAAGGTAGTCTATTTCCGTTCCCAAGGTCTAAACTATCTCTGTACCAAATTTCATCAGGAAATCTTTTAAAACGATAAACTTTTATCCCAAGGCCCTGGTCCCCCCCCCCTTCTTCCCTCCTTTTCGCGATAAAAGGTAGCCTATGTCCGTTCCCAAGCTCTAATCTACCTCTATATCAAATTTCATTAAGATATCTTCAAAAAAGACAAACTTTCATCCCATAGCCATATCCCCCCCTCCTTGTACCCCCTTTTGCGATAAAAGGTAGCCTATGTCCGTTCCCAAGCTCTAAACTATCTCTGTACCAAATTTCATTAAGAAATCTTCAAAAATGACAAACTTTCATACCAAGGCCCTAGTCCCCCCCCCCCCCCTCTACACCCCTTATCACGATAAAAGGTAGCCTATATCCGTTCCCAAGCTCTAAACTATCTCTGTACCAAATTTCATCAGGAAATCTTCAAAAATGACAAACTTTCATTCCAAGGCCCTAGTCCCCCCCTTCTACCCCCCCCCCCCTTTTGCGATCAAAGGTAGCCTATGTCCGTTCCCAAGCTCTAATCTACCTCTGTACCAAATTTCATTATGATATCTTCAGAAATGACAAATTTTCATAAAAACTTTCATCCCCTATTTCCCCCCCTTAAACCCCCTTTCTCGTGATAAAAGGTAGCCTATGTCCGTTCTCAAGCTCTAATATACCACTGTACCAAATTTCATCAAGATCGGTTCAGCGGTTTAGGCGTGAAAGCGTAACATACAGACAGACAGACAGACAGACAGACAGACAGACAGACAGAGTTACTTTCGCATTTATAATATTAGTATGGATTTAGTATAGGTAATAATCTGTAAACCACGTGTGGTAGGACATAGCGTACGTAATATAGCTTATAAGACCTTTATAACTAACCTATGATCCACAAAATGAATATTATTATTATGATTATAATGTATAACTTTGGACGCAACAAAGAAATAGGAGGGTGATGATTTATTAATAAAGAAGAATCTAAGATTTATTGCTCTCCTTAGTTCAGAAACCTCACATAAAATAATAAAAACATATACTTTTTTTCTGCAGATCATAAAACCACTTAGGTGGCAGACAAGCACACGGCCCACCTGATGGAATGTGGTTACCGTGGCCTATGGACGTGTGCAACACCAGGGGAGTCACACTCGTACTGCCGACCCTGTAGACACAGATAGTTTCTGTGCCGTCAGAGTGGAAGACAAAGCAGGAATAACCTTTGGTCTTCCCACTGACAGCACAAAAAATCTCCGTAGTGAGCTCTGGCTACCCTACTCACCGCCGGGAACACAACACGAGGTTATTATGGCCTACTTTATACCTACTCATACATCAATTATTCAAAGGTACATGTAGTCTGATGTAAAGAAAGCTTGTTAATATTTCAGTGTTAATCAAGTTTTGTCGTTGACTGTACACCAAGGACAAAATAACACGAATCAGAAAAATATATCGTGCTATGGCAACTGGCAACCTCTTCCATGAAATGTAAAAAAATATATTTAAAAAGTATTGGGAGTTCCCGGCATAATATCTTGACTGATCCGCCGCCATAACACCCTGTGCTCTCCTCGAAAGACACTCATAAAACGCTTACTTGCCAGTAGCTATACATTGATATAGTAAACACGTTTAGTAAAAAGTGAATCGCTCAGGCGGGACTCGAACTCGCGAACTTTTAAAACGCTAGTATAGGAGAATTTGAATAGCTTTAGGCGTAGCTCGGTGGCTCAGTGGTCAGAGCATTCCCCCTGTAAAGGAAAGATCGCGTATTCGAGTCCCGCCTGAGCGATTTATTTTTTCCTATCTTAATCAATTTGAAAAGTTAGCATAGTTAATGCTTCAAAATTTCATTCAAACACGTTTAGTGTTATTTATTGAACATAGCCTATTGAATATTGCCTTTCGTGAGGCTCAATATATATTCACTTTCACTTACCAAAATGGTTGGTAAATAACTTTATTTGCGGAATTGTTTCGACATAACCTCTCACGACTATCTTACAAAATATGACTAGGAAAGGGCCGAATGCGCCTTGTATATTTTTACTACATACTTTGAGTATTTCACACATTGATCATAGGTTTATGACAAGTAGGTGTTTATGTTTTTAGAAGACATTTATTTCTCTTTCACGTATTTGTTAATTAGAGAAAGAAACCTGTCTCTGATTGCCTTTCCGTACTTGAGAATTTTAATCCGTTCGGCCGTTCTATTCTAATACATTTCTATACGACCCTTAGTAGCCACTAGCGGAGCAATGAGTTGAGAGCGACTGGGAGGGTGGATGCAACGAGATGGAATAGAGCCGACTACGACAGACGAAACCGAGGGGCACAGCTAGTAAAAAATAAAACCGTTTACCATAATCTCCAGCAGTGGGGGGGAGGGGTCGATATAACCCTATTCCTGCCGGGTTACGTTTGCAGATATGTATAATTGACACTCTAATAAGTTGTATTCATAATGCATTATTCAATTTTTTTTATACCACTTAGTTGGCAGACAAGCACACGGCCCACCTGATGGAAAGTGGTAACCGTGGCCTATGGAGGTGTGCAACACCAGGGGCGTCACACTTGCGCTGCAGACCCTGTTAAAACAGAGAGTTTCTGTGCCGTCAGTGTAGAAGATAAAGGAGGACAAGCCTTAGGTCTTTCCACTTACAGCATAAAAAATCTCCAGTGAGCTCTGGCTACAGTACCACCGCCATGAACACTACACGAGGTTATTATGGCCGCGGTATTCTGTAGGGCGGAGGTACATTCCCAGTCGGACTGCTCAATAGGACGGAAAATCCGTCCTGGCAATTATTATATTTGCAGACCAATCGACTGAACATTAAATTATTCTTCTCTAAAGTAGGTACGCTTGCAAATAACATCCAGAACCTCTAGACAAGTGGCAATTCGCTAGCAGGCGTTTGATGGAATAGAATGACGAATGTATAGGATTCGACGCTTATGACATGCGTTAACGACTGACAAATACGTCAAATCCCATACGTCTCTTACACGTTAAGTCGGCTTACACTTGTCTAGAGGGGCAGGTAAGATTCTTTTTTCACCGGCATCCTTTTGAAATATTTCCACCACTCGCCAATGGGACTCCAGTGTATGCGTGTTCAAAACTATACCAAGAGATAATAAGGAAATACAGTGCGTTTAGCGATTGCGACTACTGCAGTTACGTAACCGTTACGTGTCAGTAACGTTACCGATCGAACGAATGACGGACATGGTGACATGCTCACATGCAACATGTTGACATAATCGGGGCTAGTCCCATGATATAGAAAGTTGGAAATTAACATATTAATTAGCTACTTTTAAGGGTATCGATTAGGAAATGTTGGGTGAGATTTAATTCCTTAATCGTTATGCATAACACATATAAATATGTTATTATATGTTTTCTACTTCCTACAGTCCCGGGTCCTTTAAGCGTGGTGTAAAAAGCATCTGATAAAACCGTTAAGCTGAAGACCACCATTGTAACACTGTAGGGTGATGACCCTCTTTCCTGAGTCTTTGCTATAGCTTACCATCAGGCGAGGTGAAGTCATACTGGTTATTTGTCATAATAAAAAAGGAGAGTAAGTTTATAAATTCTCTGGCCTTGCCGGCTCCACTGGGAAAGAGGGATAGACCCAAGAAGCTCTGGCTTGACATCGTGGAAGGTGATAATCGTGTGTCGATTATCTGCAGTGATGGTCTCACTGAGAAGGTGCGAAGTGGAGAAAGAAAACCTGAAAACCATGTTTCCGGGCTCCGAGGAATGTTGTGTTTTGAATACAATCCAGACACAACGCTGTGATAATGATTATTGACGTGCCATATGCAATTCGTCAAAAAATAAGTAGATACATTTATTAAGGACACATAGGTTTCATTATACCTAAATTTTTTGTAAATAATTGAGTTTTCAAATAAATAAAATAACAGTATATAATATTTAGTATTAAAGTTATTTACAGATGGACCGATGACCTGCAAAAGGTGGCTGGGACGGACTGGAGGCGGAAGGCAGAGGATCGCACAAAATGGCGCACATTGGGAGAGGCCTATGTCTAGCAGTAGACTGCAGAGGGCTAATTGATTGATTGATTAATAAATGATTAATACTTAGTTTTAAATTTACTAATACTCAAATATAAGATAGAGTAATACCTACGTAGAATCAATTCCACACTGACTATTCGTAAACACTCAGACCAAAACAAAATTACAAAAACTTATCAAGTTGTTACAAAACTTTGAAATTGAATCACAAATTGGCTAGTAATATAGCCAGCTACTTATAAAAATGGAGTCAAGTATCATTTGATATCGAGCAATTTCCGAGATAGGAAAATAAAATCGCAAACATAAATTACAGTCCGCAACTGTGCTGTAAATTCATAGTCAATTGCGCGCACAAACACCTCTTTACTATCACCGTAAGGCCGGATGCAGACGAACCACTCAAGACTATGATAAATGTTTCCTTAGCGATGAAGGCACACACATACCTACTTGTGTCATATTGGGATTGAATTCGACCAGAGATCTCCTAAATGCCAAAAACTATCACTATATCAATGGTTGATCTTGAAATTTGTGTTACAAGAATACCGTTTTTTTACATTTGGTCATCATTTGACTGAAATTAAATTGAAACTCAATTTTGAACAGATTGTAATTACGAGAATTCACCCTCAGGTATAGTCTTCTCCAATCGTACACTCTTGTGGGAGTAGTTTCTATTTCAGACACAAGTTGTTCAAGACTTTCTTCCCCAGGACCGAGGGATGACAAGGCGTGGGCGATATTACACTCGTCTCCGTCATCCGCATAGCAATGGATGGAGTCATCAGACAGCATTTTATTGATGTCCTTCAGAAACGGCGGCAGACATGAAACGGAGCCTTGTGGAACGACGCGTTTAAAATATTATACGGCACTTAGTTATTAATATAAAAATATAATATAATATAAAATCAGATTCATATGCAAAATATTATTTATTCCATAAAAAATATAAATTTATTTGGAATTGTCATTATTTTTTTCGTTACCGTGCAGTGCGTGACGTGGCAACTGCTGAGAAACACTGCCAGAAAACTTAGTAGGAACCCTAATTTTCTTGTGTTAATATCAAGCATTTTTGTCATTCAAATAGTCTGACACAATTCGGCCTCAACTGTTGTTTTAAATTTATTTATGGACATTGTTCTAATTTAATTGGGAAGTTTATTGCAGAATATAATACATTGCTCCATAAAAGGATTGCTTATTTTTTGAACACGAGTATTATGTAACAAAACCTTGTAACATGGTATTTTTCATCCGTAGTAGTGTATACAATTCTTTGTTTCAGTGCCATCTACAAATTCTAATAGGAACTATGTATAATTGTGTAACAATGTAGGTCTCAATCTTCGACCGATTTTTGTTCTAGTTCTCACCCTCGACCGTTGGATGGCGCTGAGTGTCCCACAGTATATTTATCAAATCTGTAGTCGTGGTTATTAATTATTTCATTTACAATTTAAAAAATAGTAAAATAAATGGGATTTATTTCCTCAATTGTGATATATCGGTAAGCATGTTTATTACTGGTCATAACTCGTCTAGTTATTGTCTACGGGATGAGCAGATAATGAGTTGTTTATGCTACTAATTAACCTCACTATGAATTAGCATAATTTTGAAGATTGTTCGCGAATGTTCGATCTATCGGCTATAAATAGACCTGCGCCGATTCTCCCAGAACTTCTATTTTCGATTCTCGAACCAGATGGAACCTTCACTATAAGTGTATTAAGCCATCTCTGATTAAGTAAAAATCTCTGTGTCAATTTCTGAAGTCATTATTGTGTGATGAAAACCTTGCTCCCAGATACTCTGGTAAGTCTTTATTAACTCTGTTTGATGGGACTGATGGCGGGCCCATATGTGTGGTCACAGCTTACGAAAGGTCTGTTTTATACAGGGTCCTATGGTTGGAGCTTGTGAGCCACCAAAGATTTCAACACTCCTTCAGTGTACCTGCGGCACACTTCGAGGTGCATAGGCTGCCGAGAGCTTCTTCACGGAGAGGTCTACTGTGAGCAGCGTCCCCGTGACTTCACAGTAATTCCAGAGGCCAGTACACTGTCCCTGTGGACCAGCAAATTATCTAGATATCATCTATAACATCTCAGTAGCTTGTGCTGTACTTCGTGTGCCAACTGTGTATGTTCATCTGCCTGTATCTGTGCCTACTGTGTGTGTTCTCTCTGCCTTATACTTCTGACTATCTATACATCTTATACTTCTGTCTCCTGTGTCTGCCTGTCTACATTCTTATGTGTATGTCTTAGCTCTGTGTATCTGTCTGTATATCTATTTTCCTATTTGTGTATCTCAGCTCTGTATTCTATTACTTCTAAATATATGTGTGTATAACCTGATGACCAGTTGTTTTTATTGGAGCCCTAGCTTCTCTGTGCACACACTCATATAGCTCTGTAGAAAAGGCGCCCTGGGAAAGAGTTCTCTGCATCAGCCCCTGAGCGAGCCGGTGAGTACCCACCTGAGTAAATCACTGGTTACAACCTTTACGTCTAGTATTTATACCATGTATATCACTCTTTTTAGTATATACTTTTTATATATACCATGTCTATTATTTATACCATGTAAATATCTTTTTTTAGTATTATCATACCTTGTTTTGCTTACCAAGCAACTGGTGAATATAATATAAAATCCACTTGTACAAGTACCGCGCGTGGCTCGTTGGCGGCCGGCCTAACACAAATGTATGTAATATTGTATGTTCCCACGATGTCATCAACAAGCTATGTTAATATCAGATGACATTTCGCAATACCTGCGCTTTTATACATCATATTGTTTTTACTTTATATGAATGAGATATACAAATATCATACTACGGTAAATTCTTCTATAGATATGTATTTCCGTGTTGGTTCCCGGAAGAGTAAAAAATAGGGTCATCCCATTTCTTCCTGCGAGTATCGCAGAAAGCAACAAAGTGATAGAACAGTTCTCCATCCTGACAGTAAATATACACATCTTCAATGAAAACACTTGTACTATTCCACATTATTTATTATTATCCTGACCGGTTTGGCTTTCGGACGACGAGGCAAGGTCTCCGAAGTCGTCGTCGACCGCAGTGATCGACGAAACGTCTGGAACGCAAGTTTCACATAGACCACGGCCAAACAGCCCGGAAGCAGTATATTCTACATGACATCTAATTTTCAAAAAAAAACATGCCTTAACCTTTGATAATGCCGTAAGGCGAAACCGTTCAGGATAATAATAAATAATGTGGAATAGTACAAGTGTTTACATTGAAGATGTGTAGCAAGTTCCACCAAGTGCCATCAATCAACAGTATAAGCAGTCAATACAGATTAGATAAATAAACAGAAAAAAAACGAAAATGTCAAAATATTAAGCATGTCAATAGATAAACATAATTTAAGTCAACGTAAGAATTAAAATTAAAATTGATCGTTTGGGTAGGTACTCATTTTTCTCATTGTTATAAATTTGACACATGACAGTCGTTAACACGTGTCATAAACGTCTTCTTCTTATTTTATTCAAATGGCTCCATGCATCAGCTATTTGGTTGCCGATGATTCTGCCAACCTCAAGGTAGAGATTAGGTTTAAACGTTTAAAGCGGTCTCCAGGTATTTATGAGGCAGTAACAAAATTATGTCATAAACGTCAAATCTCATACATTCGTCATTCTATTGTGCCAAACGCCGAATAACGAAATGCCACTTTTCAGGCAGGTCAAGTTATCTATACCTGTTAAATGACATCAGGCTCGAACATTATAAGGGAGCCAAAAATTATAGGTCGCGTGTGTGAATGTTAATAAGTACTGCCTATCTCCTCAGGGATTTACAGGCGTGAATATTTTATATATGTAAGTATATTCTAACTATCCCGGAAACCGTTCGCTACTTACAATGATTGGAAGGTGAATTTAATTTTTACATAGACGCAGGTTTTCCTATCGGTGTTGGGGAGTCAGACTACAGTTGCTCTCATAAAAGCCAAGATAATCGAGCAAAAAGTGAGCTAATCTAGTTTATCACTACACCATAATTTTATTTTATCACACTACTATCCATCCCAAGGTTGCCTGGAAGAAATCGCTTCAAGCGATAAGGCCGCCCATTGTTCATTCAATGTATACATGCTACCTACTTGTCTCTACTGTAAATTGGTGTACAATAAAGTATTATCTTTCTATCTAAGGATAGCTTAATCCTTAGCTCAATTTTTGCTCGATTTAATCTTTTTACGAGCACTAGTGGGACCGTTGGGTGACCTTTTGATGAGGCCGTCAAGCTGAATGCCATCATTGTTAACATGATACGTGTACCTAATGTTGACCCTCTTTCCTGAGACTTTGCCTTCAGCTTACCATCAGGCGAGGTTAAGTCAAATTTCCGTGTCCTAAATATATAAGAGATGGTACAGCAGGCACGCATCCGACTTGCACTTTACCGGTTTCATCTCAGAGATGTGGTAATGTTTGAGTTATTTGACCTTCCGCATGCCGCTCCCAAATACTTTCTGAAAGCCATTTCACACCTTCAACCCTGCACACACCGGCGGAAATCACCGTCTACTTTCTACGAGCTACTATGTAAAGAGTCTCTATTTACAATGCCGCGCATGCACATGTGCTAATCATATTCACGTACCGACGACGTCCACTTTAGATCGATATGTTATTTCTGGGACGCCTCTGTGCCTTGGCGGAAGTATACGCGACTGCTAAACAGGAGGCGCGGATTCGATTCCCGCTCAGTGTAAATATTTGTATGCATGAGTATGGGTATTTGGATTGGTTCGGTCATGGTCCGCTCGTGCCTCGGTCGCGGTTGTCATAAGAACATCTGGCAGTCGAGACGGGTAGTTGGGACCTTAAAATGTGGTACATCTAACCTAAATGCAATGCTTTGATAAAGCCAATGGGTTATGGAGGTCAGATGGCAGTCGCTGCGCATTAAAGTTGAGTCAAACCTGCACTTAGACTAGAAAAATCAAACCCCGGACTCTACGATACGGTGGTGCACGAGCTCAAGTTTACCAAGCATTAGATTATCTATTACAAGAATTATATTATATCATCTGTAGTATTACAAAACAATCCGCACGCGCTAGGGACTTAGGTCACAGATATGTGACAAAAAGTATCCTATAATTTAATAAACCTTAACGTCATTTGACACTATCATTCTCAATTCAAACCTGACCTCACTAATCTTAACGCTTTTACCACAAAACAAATTACGTGTATTGTTCCAATCTGTTATTTATAACCAAATCGATTAAATATTAAAATGAATGCAGCACGACTGTCGACGTTTACGTCCGTGTGTCACGAACCATCATGGCCACCATGTTGCATAAATTGTCTATGGCTTGAGAAAGGAATGAGGAATTAAGGAGTTCTTCATCGGAATGCCGTTGTCTGTGGGCGTTAATCTCGGATGGTTAAATGGTAGACCGGTTTTAATTGAACCCATGTGTAATTTAAGTGAAAACTGGGAGGTTCTCCGTCTACTTTTTTGGAATAAAGTATTTTCGTCGGTCCGTAGCTTAATGGTTAAGGAGTCAGCCTTCCGATAGAGATATCCTGGGATCGAATTCTAGCTATTACCGCAAAGCACAAGCAATTCAGCTCAGTTGGAGGGGTTAGAGGGAATATTAGTAATTTCGATTATATCGGTTGCTAATATTCTTTAAGATAAAAAATAAATATTTCCTAACTGTGTACCATGGCTGATCCCGTTATTGCGACCCACATGAGCCTATTCCTTGTGTAAAAAGAATCTATGTACACGTGAAGTGAGTTAGACTTGCAAAGTCAAAGTCAAAATCATTTATTCTGCATAGACCATTAAAACGATACTTACAAAACGTCAAGTTTAAAAAAAAATCTAGACTAATTTAGCAAATGGACCACCGGTTCGAAACGCGGCCCGACCTGAGAAGACTCCGGCAAGAAACTCAGCGGGTTTTGGTATATTTACACACAAATTCAAATTACATACAAATTACCATCCCCTATTTTAACCCCGAAGAGGGCTGATTTCTAAGGAAACAATATAAGTATGCATTTTAATTCTCAAGTGTCTTACTTCAAAACATAGGAATAAAAACATAGGACTTTCATACAAACTTTCAACCCCCTTTTTACCCCTTTAGGAGTGGAATTTCGTAAAATCCGTTCGTAGTGAATGCGAAACCTACACCTGCCAAATTTCAAGTTTCTAGATGTTAGTTTCTGCGATTTCACGATTAATCAGCGAGTGGTATTTCGCTTTTATAAACAATCTACATAATTTCAGTTTTGTTCTCAAACCGCGATATAATACGCGTCCGATATATCTTATCAAATATGTAGTAGAGCGTGTCTAATTATGCGTAGACGCTAATATTCACCGCTATAAGCCGCGGCCATTCGACGATGACGTTTCTAGGCCACGCTGCCCATTCACGACGCGACAAATCCAAGGTGAGGGCTTTCACGAGATCAGCTGACTCCATTAAGTTCGATTATTTGGTTGTATTGTCTTAAATCTTCTTAATTCGTTCTTAAACAAACAGTAAACAATTCAATATTACAAATATATTTTATCCATTCGATAATAAACATTCTGCCCATAATTAAGTAGTAGTAGTAGTAAGTAAGTTAAGTATATATAACTCAAAGGTGACTGACTGACTGACGTAGTGATCTATCAACGCACAACTCAAACCACTGGACGGATCGGGCTGAAATATGGCATGCAGGTAGATGTTATGACGTAGGCATCCGCCAAGAAAGGATTTTGATTAATTCTACCCCCAAGGGCATAAAATAGGGGATGAAAGTTTGTATGAAACCTTGTCAATTGTAAACCGATCGGGCTGAGACTTTGCATGCATAAAGCTACTATGTTAACTCAACACTAAGCGATAACCGACATCTACGCGGGCGGAGCCGCCAGCAACAGCTAGTCTTTAATAAATAGACTATCTATTGTAAAATAGTAGGACACGGCGGTATCTCAATCCAATTCAGCAGTCCAACTGGGGAAGTACCTCGCCCTACAGAATACCGCGGCCATAACAACCTCGTGTTGTGGCGGTGAGTAGGGTAGCCAGAGCTCACTGGAGAGCTGTCAGTGGGAAGACCAAAGGCTATTCCTACTTTGTCTTCTACACTGACGACACACAAAAACTCTCTATGATTACTGGATCGGCAGCGCGAGTGTGACTCCCCTGGTGTTGCACACGTCCATAGGCCTCGGTAACCACTTTCCATCAGGTGGAGCGTATGCATGGCTGCCACCTCAGTGCCATAAAAAAAATCTTATGCAGATTGTACATCTATACATATTTGTGTAATCATAAGTACCTTTTTTAATATCATCTAAATGACAGCTAAAATTCTCGCATTGTTGCAGGTCAAGTGGAGATCTTTCCTAATACCTTTGTTCCGTACAGGATTTAGTATTATGTTATCTGTGGTACAGGTTATCTAAATTTCCAGTAGCAAGCAATCTTTACCTAAAAAACTATTGCGCCATCCAAAAAGTGAAGAAAAAACAGTTCCTATCTACATCTACACTACTATTATAAAGAGGAAAGATTTGTTTTTTGTGTGTATGTTTGTAGTGAATAAACTCAAAAACTACTGTGCCGATTTCAAAAATTCTTACACCATTGGTAAGCTACATTCACCCTGAGTAATATAGGCTATATTGGATTTCCACGGGAACGTTTTACCACCCGTGCGAAGCCGCGGCGGATCGCTAGTTCAAAATAAAAATAAAAAATGTATTAAACTGATTTTCATTTTCAATAATTCAGACCTTGCAATAGCTTCTGAAAAAAAATATCAAGACTTTTCTAATCAAAATAATAATGTAGTTAAATAGGAATGATATATATTTTTATTTCCCTTCACCAAAGGAAAGACACAACGTGACATAACTAGTAAAATTATTTTATGATTTTCATTTGCACATAAATGGTTCCTGTTTAGCTAGGCTTATACGACTTATGAGAGCGACTGAACTCTCACCCCCGGAGAAGAAATGCTGCCAATCAGCAGATGAGACTATCTAGGCCCTTAGCTTTAGTGGAGCTCCATACAATCATTAAAATTATGAACATATAAAATTATCAGTGACGAAGGGTCCTATAACTCAATTCCTACCGGCTTCACAATGGGTCACAAGTTGTAAAACAAAACTAAATAGAGATATGCATTTTTCACCGGCTTTTGTTTAGAAATTTATCACCCTTCGTCACTGAATATTATAGTAAATAGGTATTCAACACGAAGAGAGGTATGTAGGATACGGTTACCACTTACCAACAGGTGGACCGTGTGCTTATCTGCCACCTGAGTGGTACATAAATAAAGAATTTACCATTTCTTTTCAAAGAATTATAACATTCAATAATAAACAATGATGGAATACTGTTATGTGTAATCGCCTCAGCGTCTGGTCGTGAGAACGACCTGCTTTTTTTAATTTGATCCTCTATCTATACAGAATATTCTACACCCACAGATTAGTACAGTAAACGGTATATATCTTAACCTATCACTTCATAAAATGTTATCTTCGCGTCTCTTTACGCGTAATACGCGTTTATATTTGTCTTTTATACTACTGAGGGGGCAGACAGGCGCACGGCCCACCTGATTGAAAGTGGTTACCGTGACCTATGGACGTGTGCAACACCAGGGGAGTCACACTCATGCTGCCGATCCTGTAAACACAGAGAGTTTCTACGCCGTCAGTGTAGAAGACAAAGCAGGATCTTGGTCTTCCCACTGACAGCACAAAAACTCTCCAGTGAGATCTGGCTATCCTAATCACCCTCGGGAACACAACACGAGGTTATAATGGCCGCGGTATTCTGTGGGGCGGAGGTACTTCCCCAGTCGGACTGCTCAGTTGGGGTCAAGATATATGCCGGGAACTACACACTCACAGATTAGTAACATTCAGAGTTCAAAAAAACTTAGACTTTTTTTATTGCACCTGTGGCCTCCAACGACGTTGCTTGGCATCCGACATGATGTTATTTTTAAATCGTTTATGTTAATATTCAGTGTTCTACTGTTATAACGGAATATTATTCATGTGGTTTCATTTTGTGTTTCATAATGTTTGTATGTTTTCATAATCTATGTTAAAATAAAAATTAATCGCTTATGTTGCGTAGCAAATAACTTGAGAATGGCTACACCGATTTGGTATTATTTTTGTTAAGATTAGAGTCAACCTAAGAGAATGTTTTAATCTACGTGTGCCATAGATTTAGAACCTTATGTAATCATACATATTCTTGTAAGAAGAATCTTTACTAGCTACTTTATATCTTTACTAACAGCTAGTCTTGTAATCATACATATTCTTGTAACAAGAATCTTTGAACTGTGATTAACAGGGCTTATCCACCCCTGTTATTTTAGTAGGCCCATCGTATGACCCGCAGCCATGACCACAGGACGATAAAGAAAAGAATGTATAATAATTTTGATCACTAAAAATCCCATAGAAACCGTTAATTTTCAATTCAATTACCCATCTTTATAAAAACATCAACAATAAAAACAAAAGGAAGCATAAACGTACAAAGTGCAACTATGTCGGCTCAAGTATACTGCGTCCAATCAAATTGACACGTTTCGTTGATTTTATTTCATTCTCAATGGGACATTGGCCGCAAGTTCCAAAACTTGTGTGCCGCGAGAAAGTAAAATGTTGAGAAAAAAAACTTGAACGTCAAGTTTCTCCCGCCAAAATGAGGTTCACTGACCGATTGACATTCGAAAAACCCGCCCAAATATCGATGTTGGATGGGAGTGAAATATGCATGTGTAAGGATAGCTGGAATTTTAGGGCTAAATTACATAGGTATTTGACTGGTTAGTCAAATTAGTTACTTATATTAGTCATTAGTAACTTCAAAACGGTAAGTTATGAAGTTTATATGGAATAAATTATTAGGACGTCACAATAATTTATTTAAATCGTCAAATAACATACTAGTATCGAAGTAGAAGATTAAAAATACATAAAAACGATAAAATGTGAACTAACACAACTTTTATCGCTTTGTAATAATTTATTATAAGTACAGTAATTGTTGGATGTAGACAGGACAGGATGTAGACACAAATCTATTTCCCGCCATTGATATTCACGCCTTAACATTACTATCTTCTAAGTTCTACTAAAAAAGCATAGAGTTTGTCTTTCATTCACTCCTGAGTAAAAGCTTCATTGATTCATTCTCCTTCTCATTCATTCATTGTTATACTCATGCAATCAATGAAACACAGAACGAGATAATTATAGAAAAAAAACCTCTGTGCTTATTTGGAACATGATCGGCCATTATAATTTAATCTTTAGAAAATATTGTACAGATACCACATATATACTATTATAATATAATTGCAAATATCCTTCATGTAGATACAACTACATCTTACTAATGTTTTTATCTTCAAAACTACTAATATTAAAAACGCGACAGTTTGTAAGCATGGATGTATAGATGAATGGATGGATTTTTGTTACTCTTTCACGTAAAAACTACTGAATGGATTTCAATGAAACTTTAAAATAATATAGCTTAAACATAAGAATCACACACAGGCTACAATTTATAACGATAACCGATATTATAGCGATAACCGACATCCACATAAACACACAAAAAAATTGGGTTACGTAATATAAACACAAAAATATTTTTTTGTATTCTTGTATATTTCTCTGTTTGTCCGCGATGGACAAAAGACTACTGAACGGATTTTGATGATGTTTCTTTTGTTCTGAAGGTATTCTTTAAGCTCAACATCTTACATTTGTTTGATCTTAATCGACTTAGTAGAAAGGTAGATCTGACAAAAAGTCGAAACCGAGATTCACGCAGGCGAAGTCACGGGCCGAAGACTAGTACTGTAAATAATATCGTTATAATATATTTCTAAATATTTATAAATTCAAGAAAATATTTATTTAGACGAAAATTTATATAAAGACGTACCTACTTTGGTAGTACGAGCCCATATACTTTTTAGAGTTCCATAGCAAAATGGCAAAAAACGAACCCTTAGGTATGAATTCGTCATGTCTGTTCGTCCGTATGTCACCGCCATTTTTTTCCGAAACTACAAGAGCTATACTGTTGAAACTTGGTAAATATTTATTCTGTGAACCGCATTAAGATTTTCAGACAAAAATAGATCAAAAATAATTTAGGGCCCCATACTTAGAAGTCTTAGAACTGAATCTCAAGATATTATTTTATAACAAATCTAGGGATAAGTCTTCAAAAATGATATTGAAGTTTCTAATTTTTTTTTTCTGAGCTGAATAGTTTGCGCGATAGCCACTTCCAAAGTAGTTACAACGAACTACAAGAACTTTTATATTATGTTACTTGCTGCTACGGAACCCTTCATGGGCGAGTCCGACTCGCACTTGGCCACTTTTTATTATAATATATACGTGTTAAACTGTCGTACCACCTGTACAAGACATGTTGCCAACCAGAAATATTTTTATTGTCTGTGCTACAAAAATTACCGGTTATGGGCCTTAAGTATAAATCAATTCATTTACATATATTATCTACATAAAAATTAATGAGGTGCTCGTAAGTTAATATCGGTCTCAGGGGGATCAATCCCCAGACAGAGAGACTACAATATTATACGGATTAGCGTTCAAATGAACAAAGTACATACATACATACATATAATCATGCCAGTCTTAAACTACATTACTTGGGCGTCTGGACGGAGAGCCGCTACGGGTGTAAAGTTGTTTCGATCTTTTGGGCCTTAAACGACGCGGGCGCAAAGGCCCAAAAGATCGAAACAAATTTACACCCGTAGCGGGTGTCCGACCAGACGCCCAAGTAACGTAGTTTAAGGCCTTAGACTGCATTCGAGTTAATTGTAAGTTAATTTACAATTAAAATAACCTCGAACTCTTTTATGACCTCAAAATGAGCTCTATACCTATGCGCAGTATTTGGTTTTGGGTGTTTTTTGAGGATTGCATGGAGTTGTGTGCGGCGGCCGAGGAGCTCAAACCCACAATTATTAATGATATTAATGATATTTTATGACCTCAAAATGAGCTCTATACCTATGCGCAGTATTTGGTTTTGGGTGTCTTTTGAGGATTGCATGGAGTTGTGTGCGGCGGTGGAGGAGCTCAAACCCACGGTTCATAGATTACATCAAACAAATCCGCGCGCCATGGCCTTGTTTCTCTCGCTTCATACTTTCATTTTCATTCAAGTAAATAGAATCGTGTAAACATTCAAATACAATGCAATAATCTGACTTGATCGCGGTGAAACCCATAGTTTAATGATATTACTACACTTTGATACGTGTAAGCAATGTCTTTTGTGTATTTATACTGCTAAGCTGGAACGCTAAAAATAGATAATTTTGAATTTCGCACCTTGTTAATGTCCACCGTATTTACATGAAAAACCAGGTCATTCTAAGGTCTGCTTTTTTATGACGTCAACTTTTTTTTGGAACCCGTGGAACACCTCATTGGTCAACTAGATTTTAAACGAGAACTTTCTTGGACTCGAAGTTCTCCTGAGTATTCCAATGTTTGGGTACTTATCATCACTCTATGAGAATATGATAGTGAAAGTTGTTTGATTTGTAAAATTTCAAGTGTCTCAATTGTGATAAGTAATTCACAGTATTCCAACTGCTGTCTTAAGAACATTATTTGATGTTAAACCAATTTACTAAGTAAACGTATTGTTTAAACTTTCGCGATAAGTGCTCATATTCAAATCAAAGATTCATGGTTTGCGTACCTAAATTTCACCTATGAAGCGATCTCATTACAATCTCACGAAAGTCATAAAAAAATTTCTCGTAACAAAGTTTTCTACATCAAATATTATCTGAAATGTGATGATTACATCGAATTGTGACCGAAAGTTCAAAAAGGGCTAATTGACATTGTAATTGATTAAGATAGGATTTTTTTTAAATAGGTTTAGCCGGGTTTCAAACTCGCTATACTTCGCTTACAGGAAGAATGCTTTGACCGCTACGCTAACGAACTTTATGTACTTTATGTAAATACAACGTAATTAACTCATATTTATCTTTGTACATCCAGTTCATAATATTAGCACTGAGCGGGGATCGAACCCGCGCCTCTTGCGAATCGGCCGCGTTCACTACCGCCACGCCACAGAGGTTGTCTATTTCGATTTCCTAACTATATATATTAAATAAAATCACTTAACACTTAATAAATGAGGTTAGTCAACATTTTATTATATATTTATTTACGGCATTATAAATGTAGGTATTATCGATTATTGTCAGGTAGGGACATTTACAAAAAAACATTAATATGCAAATGAAGAAAAAGTTGTCGAAAACTTAAACCATTTTACAAATTACGTTACGTTATTTCCTTCATTTAACAGTGAGAAATGGAGTAACCAGACGATTGACATTAAATTTATATTTTACTAGATTTTGCCAGCGGCTCCGCCCGCGTGGATGTCGGTTATTGTTATAGATTGTAGCATATGTATTTTAAAGCATTTTAAAGAAACAAATAATGTTCGTTTTTAATAGATTTTATCTGCTAAAGTTCATGTCTAAACTTTGCTTTAACAGGTAAAAAAGGACGCAATGACTTTAAAGAATATTTGTAATTTTGTAGTAGAGTTTGATTTGTCCTTCCAGTGTCTACCATTGGCAATTTTGCCTTACTGACCTCCATGGGCATTCATGGGCGTGCATTTAATTATTCTGGGAGAGCAATGTATATAATCGAAATACCTTAGAGTTGTACTGTTCTGAAGCTTTGCAATAAACATTTATTTATTTTTTATTTTATTTTATATGTGTTATTCTGATGTGTAAGCTATATTATTGTAAAGTTCCATTACAATCCATTCAGTAGTTTTTACGTGAAAGAGTAACAAACATCCATTCATCCATTCTAGCAAACTGTCGCGTTTATAATATCAGTAGGATTTTGATTTTTACTTTTTATAAGTGACAAGGTAATGCAATGCAGTCAATTATGTTTACAAGAATTAGCTGACAGCTAAAAGTAACAACTTCGCACCAAATTCGATATTATTTCAGTATTCCCATCCCAATAAAGCAGTCTGACTGAGAAAGTATAGATAGAGGGAGATAGATCACGACATTTTCGTCCAATTGAGAAGTCCGACTGGGGAAGTACTTCGCCCTACAGAATACCGCGGCCATAATAACCTCGTCTTGTGTTCCCAGCGGTGAGTAGGGTAGCCAGAGCTCACTGGAGAGTTTTTGTGCTGTCAGTGGGAAGAACAAAGGCTTGTCTTCCTCTATCATCTACGCTGACGGCACAGAAGCTCTCCATTCTTACAGGGTCGGCAGTACAAGTGGGACTCCCGTGGTGTTACACACCTCCATAAGCCACGGTAACCAATTTAGATCAGCCCCTCTAGACAAGTGGCAATTCGTTAGCCGGCGTTTAGTGGAATAGAATGACGAATGTATGGGCTTTGACGTATATGACAGTCGTTAACGCATGTCAAATACGTCAAATCCTATACATTCGTCATTCTATTCCATCAAACGCCTGCTAGCGAATTGCCACTTGTCTAGAGGGGCTGTTAGCGAATTGCCACTTGTCTAGAGGGGCTGTTAGCGAATTGCCACTTGTCTAGAGGGGCAGTACCCCTAGCACGAATAACTAACGTGATCGTATCGTAAATGTATTGAGAGAACGAAGCATTGTGATTGGTCGGCTTCACATACACACAGGTTCACAGTAGACAGGCGGCCAATCACAATGCTCCATTCTCTCCATACAATTACCATACGATTACTATAGTCGTTCGTGCTAGGGGTACAGGTGGGCCGTGAGATTCACTGCCACCTAAGTTGAATAAAAAAAGACGGGTTGCACTCTGGGAGTGCCGGCAGAAGTGAAAACATATTCTTTTTTTCTTCTTCGTTATATACATAGAAAAAGATAAAAAAGAACATACCATACCATACCTATGATATAGCGCTAATCATAGAACCTATCACTTATTTTCTGCTAATTTTCTGTCAGAAGAAATTAATAAATTATGAAAAGAAAAAATAATCACAAAAAGTAATAAATTAGAGAAAGAAAAAATAATCATAAAAAGTAATAAATTACAAAAAGAAAAAATAATCACAAAAAGTTTCAGAAGGCCAGGTGGTTTGAACCCGATTACTATCTGAATCTATAAGGACTTACAGTCGAAGTGCTTACCGTTTAAGCTACGACGCTATCTAAAGTAATTTGCAAAATAGATAGTCTCTACCTAATCTTGTATGACGTCAGTCGTCGGTTACGGTTCAAAGGTCAACTAATCCTGACGCTTCCTTAACATTTTACACCCATCCAACGTCGCTAAAGAAGTTTTCACTTCAAAAAAACGTCTGGGAATTCAAAATTATTAGATCTATACATAAAAAACTCACATTATACGCGTGAACATAATTGAAGAGTATGGAATGCAACCAAAGTCAATATTGAAGCAGGTAAAACATTTTTTGTGCAGTGCATCTTTTTTTTAAAGCAAAAGACTCGTGATCTCATCAAGGCCACAACATATTTGAATCATCTAATAAAAACATTACGAAATGACGTCACCATTGTCTGTAAAGACAAGGAGCAATAAGTTATTGTAATTACTTATTTATGTACTTATTGTATATATGTTTAATGTTTGAGATGAAGGTGTTTCCTTCATCTGTAGTAATATTTTATAGAGGAAAGATTTGTATGTTTGTAATGAATAAACTCAAAAACTACTGTGCCGATTTCAAAAATTCTTTCACCATTCGAAAGCTACATTCACTTTGAGTAACATAGGTTATTTTGGATTGCCACGGAAATGTTTTTACCACCTGTGCGAAGCCGGGGCGGATCACTAGTAATATTATAAAGAGGTAAGGAAAGATTTTTAAGTTTGTAATGAATAAGCTCAGAAACTACTGGACCGAATTAAAAAATTCTTTCACCATTAGAAAGCTACATTCTTCGCAAATAACATAGGCTATATTGGATTTTTTAATTTATAATTGCACAAAATGTTTAGGTTTCTGTACGTAATCCACGGAAACCAGAACTAAACTAAATACGTATTTGCCACTCGTGCGAAGCCGAGGCAGGTTGTTAGTGATTAATATAGTTATAACTTGTAGCATTTGTTCTTATATACAATAAATAACAGTGATTGTAATTACTGATGATTAAAAAAGGATGACTGAGAGGTTTTATGACCAGATTCTTATATCACTAGCCTTGTGAATCGTAGAGGCAATCTGGTACTAAAAATATGGTCAAAAATCAGTTCCGATCTCATCGCGGTCTTACAATTTTTTAACATCCGAAAACAGAAATGTATATGTTTTCTGCAATGTGTATAATTCGATATTGTATACAGCACCTAGGCATTGTATAACTTTCACTATAATTCTCGTAAATTGACCATACGTATAGTACGAAATTTGGCCCTCATTTCATTGAAATTTGTGATCGTTTTGGACACTTGGGGAACTGTTAGCAACTCCTTATTACTTATACCTCTTTTTGATAGTAATGTATTCTTTTTTTATAAAATTATTGTATAGGTACGTTTAGACTACGACACTATACACGGCACACTCAGTGTTATACATCGAAGTGTCTCTGTATGAACACGAGTGTCTCTGATTGCAAAATGTATTGTGACACGATAATTATACTCCGCACGCCGAATGATGATCCCTATGACGTTTCAACTGACAGTTGTATTAGTTATGCGAAACAATTTCGATAAAATAAGAACGAACGAACGAACTGAACGCCAATCATACTGTAGGTAAGGCATGGACGGATGACACAGCCAAATCCAGCACAAAAACTCCTGAAGGAAAGGGCCAGCGCTTAATCATTTGCCACGCTGGCACAGCTACAGGTTTTGTGCCGAATTGCCTGTGGGCTTTTAAGTCAGTGAAAACAACGGAGTACCACGAGGAAATGAATTTCGAAAACTTTAAGACATGGTTTATAAAACTATTACAAAATTTGAATGAGCCTCACTATATTTTAATGGACAATGCTTCATATCACTCAGTTCAAATTAACAAACCCCCCAGCAGCAATAACAAAAAAGCTGAAATTATAGAGTGGTTACACGGCAATGGTGTGGAAACTGACAGTCAGATGTTAAAAAAGAGTTGGTTAGACTGTTGAACTTTCACAAACAACAGACGGACCCATCATATTTTTTGGATGAATTGGCCAAATCAAATGGACACACGGTAATTCGGTTACCGCCCTATCACTGCCAATATAATGCAATCGAGTTGATATGGGCGCAGATCAAAGGTATCGTATAGATATTTTTTATTTATATAATATTATGTATTATGCATATATTTCTAAAAATAATTACTAAATGTACAAATATTTTCAGGTCATGCAGCTAGGCATAACACAACTCCGCCATTCACGGCAATTAAAATGATGGTTTTATTGGAAGAAGCTTGCGCTCAAGTGACAGCTGACGATTGGCGAAAAGTGGTCGAAAGAACGAAGAAAATTTGCTTACAAGACTGGGATCGAGATGTACAATACGACAATATCATTGACCAACCGTTAATAATAAACGTCACGGATAGCTGCAGTTCAGACTCAGATTTTGAAGATCCGATTGACCCTGTATCAGATTCAGATTGATATAAATAAAATACAAACTCAAAGCATTTGTTTTATATTTCCAACAAATTATCGATATTTTGTTTATCGATGTGTCCCTTCTTAGTCGATAACAGCTTGACGACGTAACTTTTGCAGCACGTACCATGTACATTTGCATTGAGTTTTTTTCTATTATTTCCGAACATTACGTAATAATTTCTTAATATTCATTTTTATAATTTACAATTGTACACAATTATGATTTTTTCGTCTGTTTAATGGACCTCTAAAGGATTTGATGTGATAGGACGTCAGTACAATATTAAGCGCTAAGGAACTGTCATAGGGATCATGATTCAGCGTGCGGATTATAGTGTCGCATCAGCTGCTGTGCGAACACCTTATGTCCAAGTGTCTAGTGTAGTTGAAAAGTTTTCGAACAGAAGACACATGCTGTAGGTAAGAACAAAGTGCTCGAAAACACTTGACAATCGAATTCGGGGTGAGATTACAACTGCGCGTGTTCTATATTTGCTGACGTCACGTTTGAGCATGCGCAATTGAAATCTCACCGCGAATTCAACTGTCAAGTGTTTTCGAGCACTTCGTTCTTACAGAATGTGTCTTCTGTTCGAAAACTTTTCAACTACACTTTTTTTTTACACACAAAATTTATTGCGACACTAATTATCGTGTCACAATATTTTTTTTAATCAGAGACACTCGTGTTCATTCAGAGACACTTCGATGTATACACTGCGTGTACCGTAGCATGTGCCTGCTGGTTTGAAATTTTCAATACACCGCACCGCGTTTGAGATCATGAACAATAAACGCATTACATTATTGCAAATTATTTATTTAGTAAAAAGGAGTTGCTAACATCCTCCATGCTCAACGAACGTAACATGTCCTTATAAGTAACCACAAAAATTTATGAATAAACCTGTATAAATGAAATACGAGTACATTATACATTAAAATTACCGGTTGAATGGTACTTAATCGTTGGTTACATAACAACCCAGTACCAGGTAATTGGTCAAGCAAGAACCAGTGATCATTCAACCAGGCCCTCGATTCTGCTAAAGCAAAATCAACTGTCACACCACAGACACTGCGATAAATGGCATTAAATTTTAGACTTTATTTCTATAGTCCTAAAGTCCAAAATTAAATGAAGAGTGTCACATTTCACTTTTTCATTCACTCTACAAAAAGCCATTTAATATTAGACTTTATGTGCGTAACTTTAAAGTTTAATATTAAATGGGTAATTCTTACAGTGTTTGTGGTATGACAATGGTTTTACTTTAGTAGAATCGAGGCCCAGGTAATTGTATTATACGAACCTACTTATACACCATTGATTTTACTTTTTTTTCTAATTCCATGGCACAGAAAGATAATAGTACAAATTCTATGGTATTTATTATGGTGGTGTTCATTACTGTGTACAGTCGACAAAGGAGATTCGGTTGCGCCTTAGGTAGGACACGACGGTATTTCCGTCCAATTGAGCAGTCCGACTGGGGAAGTACCTCCGCCCTACAGAATACCACGTTCATAATGTTGTGTTCCCGGCGGTGAGTAGAGAAGCCAGAGCTCACTGGCTCTCCAGTGAGTTGTGCTGTCAGTAGGACGACCAAATGCTTGTCCTGTTTTATTTTCTACAGTGACAGCACAGAAACTCTCAGTGTTGCACACTTCCACAGGCCACGGTAACCACTTTCCATCAGGTGGGCCGTGTGCTTGTCTGCCACCTAAGTGGTATAAAAAAACGTACAACTTCATATGAAAAAGTGCAACCGTAGCTCTTTTGACGATTGTACCTACCAAATAATTGTTAGGTGTACGAAAGTTTCTGTATAATACCGATTTGTGATTCGGTTGATTCCCAACTCGGCAGTTTTGTGATCGTGATCCAACAGATAGTTCTTTAAACATATATTGAAGTTTGTAATGTGAAAATAACGGCGTTTTAGTATATTGACGAATGTATAATTGACGAAGGAGATACGGGCGCCCCTTTATATACAACTTATATGGAAAGTGCGACTGTACATTATGATTAATACCTACAAACATACATTTATGTTTCTTTTTCTGTCTGTCTATTTATTCCAGTCAATCTTCTATAATCTATATTAATATTTAGCCAATTATAATTATTTTAGGGTAAACAGATTGAAATTAAAATAGCCATCTATTTCACAGGGGTCCACGCTACCCAGTAGAAAAACTAGAATGCCAACTAATATTAAAAGCTCACTGGAGAGTTTTTGTGCTGTCAGTGAGAAGACCAAAGGCTATTCCTGCAATGTCTTCTACACTGACGGCACGGAAACTCTCTGTGTTTACAGGGTCGGCAACATGAGTGTGACTCCCCTGGTGTTGCACACGTATCTACATAGGCCACGATAACCACTTCCATCAGGTGGGCTGTGTGCTTGTCTACCACCTAAGCAGTATAAAATATATATGGTTTTAAGAAGTAGACCTAAAGAATCGCGGTTCCATCAAGAATTCTAAGGTCCAAACCAGTTTTTGTGAACACAAATCCTAGCTTATACAACAGGTTTGTGTCATAAAATAAGTCATTAACAGTCAAAATATACGATCGCAATGTTAGTTATAACAATAACTTATAAATAGATAAGCCTAGAATAATAATTTATATTATTATATGATTATTGTAAAGTGGCCCTGTCTTTACATTGGAGATATTTAAAAAAAAACTTGGATGACGCTTTATTAACGATACTAAAAACGAACATCTCGTTTTTGAAATTCTTGTCTGTTTGTCCGCGATGGACGTAAAAACGGATTTGTAGCGATTTTTTTTTCCTCCTAATCCTAATGAGGTTTATGAGTAGGAGGTAGGGCACGACGGTATCTCCGTCCAATTAAGCAGACCAACTGGGTAAGTAAGTCAGTAGGGTAGCCAGAGCTCACTGGAGAGTTTTTGTGCAGTCAGTGGGAAGATTGGCTTGTCCTGCTTTATCTTCTACACTGACGGCACAGAAACTCTCTGTTCTAACAGGCTCGGCAGCACGAGTGTGACTCCCCTGGTGTTGCACACGACCATTGGCTACGGTAACCACTTTCCATCAGATGGGCCGTGTACTTGTCTGCCACCTGAGTGGTATGAAAATAAACTTAAAATGTTTACTTTTGTTTGATCGTAATCGGTTGAGTAGAACTGAAGGTATGATCAAAAGTAGTGATTACCGATATCAACGCGCACTGAGCGTACATAGGCTATACAATAATCAGTTTCATTAGACTTGTTCCTACACAGTTGTTTCACATAATTATTATTATTTTGGTAATACATCCAATGATTTGATATTATGATTTATGATATTAGATGATTATAATCTGTGGAGACCTTGTCTAACGGTACGACAAGAATTCGGATGTGACGTCACACACCAAACCGGTCGGCAAGCCTGGCGAACGAATTGACGAAAACCGGTACACCAAGGCTTGCTCAAAGCCTTAATAACATGAGGTACCTATCGATTGAAACATGGCTACAGATGTAATTTAAAAAGGTTGTCTAGTCGCTTTTTCGCTTTTTAAGGCGTAAGGCGCGTATTTACACAGAAAAGATAGCATACTCAACGTAAATTCGTTGAACTTTTTTGAGAAATCAAAATCAATAGAAATTAAATTAGAAGGCGATTCGTTTAGAAACATTACTAACCTTATACTTCGTACATAAAAAGTGTGAAATAAAATTAAGGATTAAAACACAATAAATACCATACCGACTACTATTGAAAAGATGAAAACAAATTTTGATAGTAGGCGGAATCCATTTGCAAATTATAAACTTAAAGACATCCTGATGACATCTGTTTCGACATTTTCAGCATCAGTATAGTTTCTTTTTTTCAAAATTTTTTTTTCGATTTAAGAATTCTGTGTGTGCTAATTGATTGATTGATATTATATTGAAAATAAATCACATTGAACATTGAGACATTAATAAAAACAGAAAACTTTTTCTGCACGTCACTATTCTGGTCATCTCGTTCTTACATAACACGCGCAGTTTCCCATACTATTTTATAATCACCGGTTGAATCGAATAAACAGAAATGAATTTACTCGTAATATTAGAAAGTACAAAATCGAAAAAGGTTTTATATAGTTTGTGTTTCATAATAATGGATTTTCATATCGAATTAAACAGAAAAAATTGAATCGGTCTAGGCGGGGTTTGAACCCGCGATCTTTGCCTTACAGCGGCAATGCTTTGACCACTAAGCTAATATATCTCACCCTAACCAATTCAAATTTCTCCTTCTATATCTGTCTTTGAGGCAACAGTGGAGCATCTACCGACATACGAACTATCGAAATCAAGGAATGATTTTTCAATCATTTTTAAACATTGATTTTTGACTGCTCCGCCCATATAATCTGAATTAAATTTTTAAGCATTTTTCGTTTCAATTCAATTGCGAATCATTTTTTCTCTTAAATTTATTTTATCATGAAAAATGCTTAATATTAAAAACATTAAAATAATGGATTTGTTGACATGAAATATTATATCTGCACACGTGTTTATGGTGAATGGAATTATATAAATTGAAATGCAACAATAACAAGTTAAGGTTGCTTTCCATGATGTTTGATCCTGCGTATGGACGCGGATTACGCGAAAAGGTGTCATCTGTGAAAACACAAATGCGTTCGTCAGTTTCGAAATATTCGTATGCCATGCGGTGCACGGTTGTCAATTATCTTCTGATGTGTGTGATAAAATCTGCATCGTCTGCCTTTACACATCCGAATATACAATAAAAGGCATGTTAAGAAAATACTGGCATTTTGAATGGTAATGCTAATTTTATGTTCAAGAAAAACCCGGCCTTCTGTTGAGCTCATTCGGCATTTCATTGAGCTGCTTTAAGTCAACCAATCTCAATAGCATCGATTGTGAGGTATCCGTGAAAAAAAAAAACATACATATACTCACGCCTGTAAGTCCCCGAAGCGGTAGGTAGAGATGTATTAACACCCACATTTCGTCAACATGATTTTATATATGGAGTGGCCCTATTCCACCGTGCACCAACATGAACAAAGGTGCTATTCAAAGGGCACTCGATCGAATGCCTCTGCCAGAAGTGCGATAACGTCAAGGGCCGAAGTTAAAGATGAATGACATGGGTATTTTCGACTTCTACCAACCAAAAAGAATGTCGCGTCCTTCTGTTGCCGCCAACAGACCACCTCCCTGTAGTTTTTGTGTAACTGGCAACACTCTCAAACTGGCTCAAACGTCAACATGACATATTAGAGACTCGGAAGGCGGGAGTTATGGACGGTATCAACTGCTCACGTTAGAGGTTGCCAAGCCAGTGACCCTAAAATTATAAGTGTACACTACACCCAAAACCCTGGGTTTTTTTTGCACTAAGAATTATTATTGCTATTCTGTTTGACAGCCTTCTTGGTATTTTAGTTGTATGCAAAAAGGCATGTTAAGAATATATTTGCACAAATATATCCTTGATTAGTATTTGAAATAGGTATCATTGTCATACAGATTCGAGGCCATCGTTGGTTTTTTTTTATGCCACTTAGGTGGCAGACAAGCACACGGCCCACCGACCCACGGAAGTGGTTACCGTGGCCTATGGACGTTTGCAACACCAGGGGCATCACAATCGTGCTACCGACCCTGTAGATACCTTCTAATACCCTTCTTGAAGAACCCCATATTGTAGTCGCTTGAGAAAACCACGGCAGGAAGTTCATTCCATAACCTGAGCCTGCGTGGGATAAAGTTCCTTTCAAAACGCACGGTGCGCACCATTTCCGGTCGCAGTGTGTGAGGATGAATTCCCTGCGTATGGCGGTGGGCATCATGTCAAACAATTCATCTGAGCACAAACCATTGTATAGGCCGTAGAACACACACAGCGAGGCAAAGTCCCTTCTGAGGCTGAGAGGTTCCACATCGCCTGTGAGTATGGGATTGTCGACGAGCCTCAACGCCCGTCTTTGCAATGAGTCGAAGGGGCCAAGCTGGTATGCAGGCGCTCCGGCAAAAAGGTGACAGCAGTACTCCATGTGGGGCCGAATTTGTGCCTTATAAAGCAGAAGTCGTTGCCCCGCAGTGAAGTACTGCTTCGCCCTGTTGAGCACTCCAAGTTTCTTTGAGGCCAGTAAGTTTGGTGTATTAAAGGTGCTTCCACGCAAAGTTTAAATAATGTTAGTAAATCTTTTTGAGTGAATTTTTTAAGCATTTTGCATGCTAAACCCCGCCTAGCCGGATTCAAACTTTTCCTATTTAAATCGATTTGAATATATGGTCGTAATAAATATAGATGTCTATAGTAATAAATATAGCAATAGGTAGGTATGTCGGACAGCCATAGTATCTGAATGTTACGGATGCCAAGTAATAATCGTTTGAATTCAGTGATTTTATATGTGGCAACATTGGTTATTACTTGAGTGTGTTTAGTTGTCAGTTGACAATGACATTCGATGTAAATGACACTTCGTTGGCGATCCGAGCGGAGAGCTCTATTTTTGAACGAGACGCGGCGTGAAGTGGTCAGGTCAAGACAACTAACCCCACTGCATTCTATCAGTTTGTGATTTATTCTAAGTGTAGTTAAAATCCCTAAAATATTGTAAGCATCCTTTGTGATTTCGTGTAACAAAGTTAGTGTGATAAGTGATAACGAAGTATAGTGTACCGGACTATTACCCGCATTGATTTTCGAAATAACTTCACATCCTATTATCATCCTGTTTTAATAGTATTGATATAGAGATAGAGATATTGATGTCGATTTGACCCTTATGAGCTGCCGCTTCGACAGGTATTATAATTTATTTATTAAATTGAACACGATCTTTTTGTATCTATTTTTTTTCGAATAATGCTCCTCAACTCATAATAAAAAAAGTAATTTAGTATTTAGTAAAAGTAACATTCAAAAAACCACAGTTTGATAATAGGTATCATTATGTGCCTAATTGCGGTGAGATTAGAGCCAAGTTATGAGCAAATTAATTGAAAACGATATTACTATATTGTTAATAAACCTTACCTATATGCTTGAAGAACCAACTAGTACATCTTTAGTCAAAACTACCGTATAATACACACGAAATACCAAGAATAAGGCTCATAGGCCTTATTATTGCTAACCTACTCTACAAATTGCACTATTTGAGTAATAATTACGTTGAATTTAATTTTCATTTGCAGATTGTAATGACGTAACTATATTTTGTTTATACAGAATAATTTATTCTTTAATTAAATAACAAACTTGGGCAAAGGCTATTGGCCGAGTTGCATAAAACCTGTTTTGGCACGATTCTGTCTTGACCCCTTGGTCGTTTATTGCAATATTAGTCACTTCCTAACCTCAAACAAATTTGAAAACACACTAAAAAATTCGAAAGTACAATACAAACATAAAATACATACTATGTTAAGTGCGAGTGGAACTCGCGCGCGAACGGTCCCTATATTTAATATTTGTTGTTATAGCAGAAATACATCATCTGTGAAAATTTCAACTGTCTAGCTAACACGGTCCATGTGATACAGCAAGGGCCCTGATTCAACCATTTTTTTTTGTCATGGCAAAACCACGGCGCTACTACGACACTGCAACCATTCCAATTAACTTTAGACATTACTGTTATACTGTAAACATCTAAAATTAAATGACAATTTTGTAAAGCGAATGAAAAATGTTTTAAAATCTTTCTCTTTTCATTTTAAACTTTTAAACTCAGTCTTAAAGTCAAAAATATTATGACATTTTATGCAATGTCAGCGGTATGACAGTGGTTTTGTTATGCCATAAAATTAGCAGAATCGTGGGCCTAAACAAATAGGCAGCGGAGTCTCAGTTTAAGGGTTTCTTTTAACCTTTAGCACCCTTTAATTTATCTAATTGACGGACGATGTTCTCGCGCAGGCTTTCATTTCAGAGGTAGACACTCCGAAAGACGAAAGGAGACTTCGAAGTAAATAAAACAAATAGAAACAACGCTAATATGATCCAGTTATTCACTAAATTAAACTTAGGCAAACGCAAAACTTAACGACAGCAAGACTTAACGACACAGTGAGCTCATTCTGCGTAAATAGTACCAACAATTCATGATTCGGGTACTTTGAGATAACTTACACTTCAAAGTACCATCTTTAGTCAACCCGCGACCTTAGATACTGAATAGCAGCCAAATAGTCTGGCTAAAATGTAAATAATAGCCAATAAATCGCGAGAGAATCCATTCAAAAGTGATTTCGCTAGTATGATAACGATTCTACAGATTTTACTAGTACCTAACAATATCCAAATGGTTCAGATGGTAGGTATTCCATATGCGGAGGAATTTCACATGTATGTAAATATTTCATTTATTTATTTTAGTTATGTAAATTGCATTATGTATGTTAATATTTCATTTATTTATTTTAGTTTATTTTAAATTCTAGTTTAAAATTTCATTTAGTATTATTTATGTTTTACTTGCTGACCCGGCGAACTTCGTACCGCCAATATTAATCCGACCGCGTGGCGTCAGATCCCCTATACTATATTAAAAATGTCTTAGACATATAAATCTTCTCTTCAATCCCTCTATCTATAAAAAAAACCGCCCTAAAATCCATTGCGTAGTTTTAAAGATTTAAGCATACAAAGAATAGGGACAGAGAAAGCGATTTTGTTTTATACTATTTAGTGATTGTACAGTCAACAAAATCAATAGTATCCCACCTTTACAAATAAAGTTGTATATTAAGGTGGGATACTATCGATTTTGTCGATTGTTCATTCTAATCTTCATTTTGGTACGTACCTTACCTATGTATAAAATACGCTTACAACAAGTACCTAAGTGTACCTGCTGTTATCTATTCTTTGGTAGTGTCAACCTACATAAATGAAAGAGGTACATTTACATAAAATGGTGGCTACAAACAGCTCGGTGTTATCGCTCGGTTGGTTGTTAGGTCTTTGTTCTTAGGTCTTGCGATATAAGGGAAATTAGGACAAAACGTGTGTCGCTAGAATTCAACAAGGAAGCCTACGAATAATGTAATACATTATTCGTAGAAGGAAGCTTATAAAGACAATGTAGGCGCAAAGTTTGTGCTATGTAATGTGGTCGCTATCTATACCACTACTTACACACACACATTATATTATTTACATATATCATTTACAAATTAATTGACTAAAAATAAAAGAACCATTATACAAATTAATGACTAAATATTTACACGCGACTTGGAATTCTTCCGAATCGCATGCCTCTTGCGGTAACGTTCCCATAAGACTTGCAGCATCGCCACGTTGTATGACATTGCTTATTCTCAGACCTAAAAGGCCAGCGTTCTGGTCACGAGAAGCGTCGACCAAGCGTTCGCAACCTTCTTGAAGAGATTGCAAGCGCTTGGAGCCCATTTATACACGAATACATTGCAGATTTGACATTTTTGTTCAGAATCATGAATGAATCGGTTGATACGCCGGTGTTGGTGAGCAAATTTGGCCTAGGTGTTCTATCTGTAAACTTGCGTAGGTCTAACCTGCTTCATATTCCAATAGCAAGGACTACATATCACCAGAACTCGTATGATAGTCAGAGCTGGTCGCACGCACAATGAAGAATGCCAGTGTGTTGTCATCGATATTTTTGATACCAGTGTGACTAAATTAAAAAGAATCTCCTACAATAGTTTCTTTGGAGATGTTTCGGCGTAAATATACTGCGAAGTTCTGCTGCGCTGAAACTTGCTCCCTTGAATGTGTCTATATACTTGTTTATTTCTATTTGTTATGTTATGTATTGTCAATGTATGTATTCAGTGTATCTTCTGCTATTTTATGTGCTTGTTTCCTGTTGCTGTTTACTAATATTTATTACTTATTGTCTTGTTTACATGTGAAAACTTTTAAATGGCCTTCCTATACGATTCACTCTTCTATTAAGTACCTGTGTATTAGCTGTAAGTTTTGCGTAAAATATATATAAAAATAAAACAGAAATATTGATAATATTCGTCTGTATGTCTGTCTGTTTGTTACTCCCATGTCAGCATAATAGGTGGTAGGTATAATTACTTACAGTTACTCATCAAAGTTAGCCTGTGGTGTGGCCCTAGAATAGCACCACCCCATCTCCTCCCGTGGGTGTCGTAAGAGGCGACTAAGGGATTCAAATACCGGAGGATGGGCAGCAGCATCTTTCCGCGTACTAGCCACCAAACTGCGATCGCCAACCCGCCTGCCAAGCGTGGCGATTACGGCATAACCCCCCATGATGAGGAAACACAAGAAACGGCCCCTAGTCCCCGGCGGCCCCGCTATTCCTGGCTATGGTAGCGGCCATGGTAACGGCGGGGCAAGGGGTGCGAAGAATCCCCAGCAGATGCCAGGCTACCAACCCCGACGACCTTTGGCCCTGGCAACGTACAACACGCTCACACTGCGAACCGACGAGAAGCTCGCTGAACTCGAGGAAGAATTGAGCAGGTTACGGTGGGATATCGTAGGATTGTGTGAAGTCCGGAGAGAGGGGCAGGACACCATGATCCTCAAATCCGGTAACCTGCTCTATTTCCGGGAGGGCGACATACTGTCCCAGGGTGGTGTCGGGTTTATCGTCCACAGGTCCCTTGTCAACAACGTGGTCCAGATCGAGAGTGTTTCGACGAGGGTAGTGTACCTTATACTCAGAATCACCAAACGGTATTCGCTGAAGGTCATACAGGTACACGCACCGACCTCGAAACACCCCGACGACGAGGTGGAGACTATGTATGAGGATATCTCTAAAGCCATGCATAGCTCCCGAACACACTATACCGTTGTGATGGGGGACTTTAACGCGAAACTGGGCAAACGAAGCGACAATGAGCTGAGAGTGGGGCAATTTGGATATGGAAAGAGGAATGCACGTGGCCATCTGCTGGCCGGCTTCATGGAGAAGGAGGGCCTTTTTATGATGAACTCCTTCTTCAGAAAGCCGGAACAGCGTAAGTGGACATGGCTACACCCTAACGGTGTCACAAAAAATGAGATTGATTTCATCTTGTCGACGAAGAGGCACATATTCAATGATGTCTCCGTGATCAATTCAGTAAAAACAGGAAGCGATCACCGGATGGTAAGAGGCACATTGAATCTTAGAACAAAGCTCGAAAGATGTCGACTGATAAAGTCTACGCTCCGACCAGCACCTATCCAGTTCCAGAACCCTGAGCACTTTCAGCTCGAGTTGCAGAATCGCTTCGAATGCCTGGGAGATTGCGAAAATGTGGATGATTACAATGACAGATTTGTGGAAATTGTCCAAACGACTGGGTCTAAGATCTTCAAAGCCCGTCGTTCAAAAGGAACCAAAAAGATTTCGGACCTCACCAACAAACTCATGGAACAAAGACGAAATTTGGTTCTGCAGTCCTCTGAAGATGCTACTCAGTATCGGCGTTTAAACAGACAGATCTCCAAGTCCTTGACTCGCGACCTACGCCAATTTAATACGACTCGTATTAAGGAGGCGATTGAGAGCAACAAAGGCTCAAAGGTTTTCGCAAGGGATCTGTCTGTTGGTCAAAGCCAACTGAATAAGCTGAAGGCGGAGGATGGCAGAATTATTTCGTCAAAGCCGGAGCTGTTGGAAGAGGTTGAGAAGTTCTACGGACAATTATACACGAGTATACGGCAATCTGTTAATAATCTGGCCAAAGACCCAAGAGCCAGATTGACCCGACACTATACCGAGGATATCCCGGACGTCAGCCTGTACGAGATTAGAATGGCTCTCAAACAGCTAAAGAACAATAAGGCACCGGGTGATGATGGGATCACGGCTGAGCTTCTAAAAGCTGGTGGAACACCGATACTTAAAGCTCTTCAGAAGCTATTTGATTCCGTCATACTCGAGGGACGAACGCCTAAGGCATGGCACAGAAGTGTGGTGGTACTCTTCTTCAAAAAAGGTGATAAAACCTTGTTGAAGAATTATAGATCCATCTCGCTTCTGAGCCATGTCTACGAGTTGTTTTCGAGAGTCATTACGAATCGTCTCGCTCGCAGGTTCGACGACTTCCAGCCTCCCGAACAAGCCGGTTTCCGAAAAGGCTTTAGCACCATAGACCACATACATACGCTGCGACAGATTATACAGAAGACAGAGGAGTATAATCAGCCACTCTGCTTGGCGTTTGTGGACTATGAGAAAGCCTTCGATTCGATCGAGACCTGGGCTGTGCTACAGTCTCTCCAACGGTGCCAAATTGACTATCGATATATCGAAGCGCTGAAGTGTTTGTACGAAAACGCCACCATGTCAGTCCGCCTCCAGGATCAAAGCTCAAAACCTATCCAGTTGCAGCGAGGGGTGAGACAGGGAGACGTTATATCTCCGAAACTGTTCACCGCCGGCCTGGAAGATGTTTTCAAGCTCCTGGACTGGAGAAGACTCGGCATCAATATCAACGGCGAGTACATCACTCACCTTCGATTCGCTGACGATATCGTAGTCATGGCTGAGACCTTGGAAGACCTAGGCACAATGCTCGATGACCTCAGTAGAGCCTCCCAACAAGTGGGCCTCAAAATGAACATGGACAAGACGAAAATTATGTCAAATGTCCATGTCGCACCCACTTCTTCTTTAAAGGTTGGAGACTGTACACTCGAAGTTGTCGACGAATATGTTTACCTGGGACAGACAGTCCAGTTAGGCAGGTCCAACTTTGAGAAAGAGGTCAATCGTCGAATCCAACTCGGCTGGGCAGCGTTCGGGAAGCTTCGTAATATCTTCTCGTCCAAAATACCGCAGTGTCTCAAGACTAAAGTCTACGATCAGTGTGTGTTGCCAGCGATGACCTACGGAACTGAGACTTGGTCCCTTACTATGGGCCTCATAAGAAGGCTCAAGGTCACCCAAAGGGCGATGGAGCGTGCTATGCTCGGAGTTTCCCTGCGTGATCGAATCAGAAATGAGGAGATCCGCAGGAGAACTAAAGTAACCGACATAGCACACAGAATCGCCAAACTTAAGTGGCAGTGGGCGGGGCACATAGCTCGTAGAACAGATGGCCGTTGGGGCAAGAGAGTTCTCGAGTGGCGACCACGCGCCGGAAGACGCAGTGTAGGCAGGCCTCCCACACGGTGGACCGACGACCTGGTGAAGGTCGCGGGAAGGGCATGGATGCGGAAGGCGCAGGACCGGTCACTGTGGAAATCCTTGGGGGAGGCCTTTGTCCAGCAGTGGACGTCTTTCGGCTGAAATGATCTACTCATCAAAGAATAAATTATACAGCATAACAATACACATCACTCATTAAACCGTAAAAACGTCATAAATCTCATTCATTTTCATCATAATCTCATTGAAGTATTCAGTGACTTATAGGATTATAATTAGGTATATAAGACGGACAATTAACCTGAACGCTAATATCACAATCATTGGCGTCATTATACACATCATTGACGTCATTATACACATCATTGACTTCATTATACACATCAGTGACGTCATTTTACACATCATTGACGACATTATACACATCATAGATGTCATTATACCTACACATCATTGACGTCATTATACACATAATTGACGTCATTATACACATCACTGACGTTATTATACACATTATTGACGTCATTATACACTAATATCTATCATCAAATTAACATTAATCGTGAAACTATCCTCTAGAATGATCATCCTGGCGGTCAGATGATCCGGGCTACATCCAAAACTTGCACTTAGAACACCGTCCGTCAATCAGTGCAGTTGCTCACGTAAAAGCCAAGACCAAATAGGGCTACAAATGCTACAGTTCATCTAAGAAGGGAGAAAAGAACGTCAAGTTTCTAAGTATAAGTTTTGGATACAACCGGGATTGGCAATCAACTGAGGTCGCAGACAAGCACACGGCCCACCTGATGGAAAGTGGTTATCGTGGCCTATGGTCGTGCAACACCAGGGGAGTCACACTCACGCTGCCGACTCTGTAAACACAGAGAGTTTCTGTACCGTCAGCGTAGAAGACAAAGCAGTAGTAGCCTTTGGTCTTCCCACTGACAGCACAAAAACTCTGCAATGAGCTCTGGTTCTGATAAAGCCAGTTCTTTATCAGCTCCAGGTTGTTAGTCTTTTGTCTGCACCCCGCCTGATAGCTGATAGAACGATGATGTTTAGCAGTGGTGAATGGTGATTATTTGCATAATTGTGGAGCATGTGAACTAAGGTAAGTCGAATAAATACCGAAATATTGTATTTGGGTATTTAGTGTTAAACTATCGCGGTGTGAACTCATAATTATATAACTGTTCGGGACTTTTCGCGATAAATTATGGAACTTACTATTTTCACATCCGAAACGTCGGCAAAAAAGTTCCATAATTTATCGCGAAAAGTCCTGAACAGTTATTATGATTTTGGTATTTAGTCACTTAATTTTAGTGCGAAGTATGGGGCTGTTGCTTATTTCTTACTAAACAATCCAAATTTGGGGAAAATTACGAAAGTTTTATCCTAAGGGCTGGTTCCACTACAAGTAGGTTTCTACATTCATTTTTAAGGTAAACTAGTGTTGAAAACTCAGCTTCACTTAAATTAATATACGATGAGTCGATCGATAGTATGTATTATTTAAAAAAAGGGGGGGAATGGTACCCCTGTATTTTATATTGATGGCCCGGTACCGGGTCGCGACCAGGCAAATGTGAAACGCTGGTATAGACCATCGGCCAGACAACCTGACAAAAATGTCAATCTGTGTATACAATGTTTTCTCAGAGAAATTTAGCCGACTGGCATGCTAGAATATTGTCCTTATTGTAGTAAAGAATTAGTAATAGATAAAACATTTTCGATGAATGAATCTCCTGGTATATAAGAATGGACCTCACCACCTATTAAGACAATAGAAACCTTAACTCTATCTACTGAGATACAAAATTGATTCTCACAAAATCCAGGTCAAATACATGTTTACCTGAATACAAGATACTTGAAATAGAGTTCAATTTCGCTTGACAAGTAATTGGTTAACCATTCACATGTATTGGTAAATATACCTTGCAATCTTCAAGATAAGATTCGTTTTTATTTAACACAAATCAACTATGCAATAGAGTATGATACACTAAATAGACCCTTTTCAGTCGAGATAAGGGTTATTTTAGATTGTAGATAGAAGGTATTTAGCACGCAACACCACATTCCTTAAGAGTAAAGTACTAATATATTCTGTGGTTATGATCTGAGATACTTTTTTGATATTTTAGTTTGAAGGTTTCTTGCCTCCTAATATTACTTTCTAGAGTTTCATGGATTAATTCGTTCTTTTTTCTGGTATTACTTACTTTTCGTTGTTTTTGGCACCTTTGGGGCCCATGCGTGGCTCAAACTACATGTAATGGTTAACGAAAGAAGTTTTTCTTCAAGATTAAAGTGTCAGAAGGTTTCCAAAAGTAATCAAATACAAGTTAAAAGTAGTATACAAGTATATCAGGTAGGTTCTCAACAACACACCCGAAGTGGCCATCTCGACCCGAGGGAGCCATCTCGACCCAAGGGAGCCATCTCGACCCAAGGGAGCCATCTCGACCCGAGGAGACCATCACGACTCGAGGGAGCCACCTCGACCCGAGGGAGCTATATCGACCCGAGGAGACCATCTCGACTCGAGGGAGCCATCTCGACCCGAGGGAGCCATCTCGACCCAAGGGAGCCATCTCGACCCAAGGGAGCCATCTCGACCCGAGGAGACCATCTCGACTCGAGGAAGCCACCTGACCCGAGGGAGCTATATCGACCCGAGGAGACCATCTCGACCCGAGGGAGCTATCTCGACCTGAGGAGACCATCTCGACTCGAGGGAGCCACCTTGACCCGAGGGAGCTATATCGACCCGAGGAGACCATCTCGACTCGAGGGAACCATCTCGACCCGAGGGAGCTATCTCGACCCGAGGAGACCATCTCGACTCGAGGGAGCCATCTCGACCCGAGGGAGCTATCTCGACCCGAGGAGACCATCTCGACTCGAGGGAGCCATCTCGACCCGAGGGAGCTATCTCGACCCGAGGAGACCATCTCGACTCGAGGGAGCCACCTCAACCCGAGGGAGCTATCTCGATTCGAGGGAGCCACCTCGACCCGTGGGAGCTATCTCGACCCGAGGAGACCATCTCGACTCGAGGGAGCCACCTCGACCCGAGGGAGCTATCTCGACCCAAGGGAGCCATCTCGACCCAAGGGAGCCATCTCGACCCGAGGGAGCTATCTCGACCCGAGGAGACCATCTCGACTCGAGGAGACCATCTCGACTCGAGGGAGCCACCTCGACCCGAGGGAGCTATCTCGACCCGAAGAGACCATCTCGACTCGAGGGAGCCACCTCGACCCGAGGGAGCTATCTCGACCCGAAGAGACCATCTCGACTCGAGGGAGCCACCTCGACCCGAGGGAGCTATCTCGACCCAAGGGAGCCATCTCGACCCAAGGGAGCCATCTCGACCCGAGGGAGCCATCTCGACCCGAAGCGCCATCTTGACCCGAGAAAGCAATCTCGATCCCAAAGGGGGAATCTGGGCAAGCCGGGGTGCGAGGGACATGCCCTTGGCAACGACAAGTAACCCAAGGCGGCACATGCGGTTTACATAACCACGCCCAGTGGCTCCAGCGTGGGGGTTTCTGTGGGAATACCGGTATTTAAAAAAAGTTTTCAACAACACTGAACAAATAGTGATGAAATACTTCTGTTTCAATTTACATTTAATTACAACTTATTAGAATATCGTATTTCATAACTTCCTAAATCACGAATCAACAAAATCAAATTGCAATGTTTTGCACCATCGCAAATTCACTCCGTCTCGAAACAATTACTGACGGATGCACCATTTGTAAATATCCATTCTGGGGTCTTATACCGCTTGACTTGCCGTAACGTAACTACACATGCTCGAAGCTGACAGTAGTTGTACCACAAAATCTGTGAGCTAAAGGATGGTGCCACTGTCCCTTGAATTTTACTAAATTGCTGTTAAACAAATATATAAACCAAAGCAGCAAGCAAGAAACACACAGGGAATGCATTTATATTGACCCATATTTACGTTATACATTTCTCAACATTTGATCAAAAAGGTCAATTTAGGTGCATTTGCTATCTGCTTTGGTATGTGGCCCCTCTAACTATGCATTTCATAGTGCTGATTTTATGGATTCACAGATTTATTGATACATATTTACACCAGTTCTATCTTTTATGTTGACCAATTGAAATGCATTGTCTTCTCACGTTACAACTGCGTTTAAAACACATTGTCAAGTAGCACAATGCCCAACAATAATAATTATTACCTACTCCGACACTGTTAGTTAAGTAATTAATAAACTATTCAAACGAATCGTTGTAATAATTCAAAATTATCGCGTGTCTAAATGTTTATAGAAACGTAATTTTAAACATTGTAATTAGCTATCGAAAAATGTATATGAAGTCAATTTTGCAATTATTTTTATTACCTGTACAATTCGTAATCGTGTTTCATTGCATCATCTGCCTACCCTTGTCCCAATTGTTTAGGGTTAGCGCAGTCATTCTTTCTATCTCTTCCACATCTTTTTCTGCAAAAATTCTCACAGATGCCGCCCTCGTCGGCCATCGTGTGTGGATATGTCGGACTCGGGCCGACTAAACCCACACGTCACCCCGGGTATCATTTACCGGGATGTAAGATTACCCAACAAGGTATTTCCCTCGCACCCTGGCTGTCCCTGGGCCATCTAAGATGCCTCCCTCGTGTGTGGGAAGCACGGTATCCTTATTGAAACCCGGAAAGGAACCGCGCAGCTTGTATGAAGGGGGACAGGATGCAGCACCTGTCAGCCTCAAGCCTGAGCTCAGGTTTTTTTTTTACACTACTTAGGTGGCATACAAGCACACGGCCCACCTGATGGAAAGTGGTTACCGTAGCCTATGAACGTGTGCAAGACCAGGGGCGTCACACTCGCGCTGCCGACCCTGTTAGAACAGAGAGTTTCTGTGCCGTCAGTGTAGAAGATAAAGTAGAACAAGCCTTTGGTCTTCCCACTGACAGCACAAAAACTCTCCAGTGAGCTCTGGCTACCCTATTCACCACCGGGAACACAACATGAGGTTATTATGGCCGCGGTATTCTGTAGGGCGGAGGTACTTCCCCAGTCGGACTGCTCAATTGGACGGAGATACCGCCCCTTGTCCGCTCTCCACTGTGCCCTTTGCTAGTCAGAAGGATACGTGGAAAGCCTCCGAACAGCTCTCTACAGGATCACTTCTGCTTTAGGTGAAACTTGGCGTAGCGTCTCCTCGAAGAAGAGAAGCGCCTTTCCGCTGTCTAGAGTGCACCGCATGGAGGTTCTGGTTCCATACTGAACTAACAACATCTTCTCCACTGTTACTTCTTCCTATGCAGTTTTCATTGGTGTTTCTACGTATAACAAGTGTATTTACAAAAGAATTCTAGAACCCATTTTACAAGCTAGTTAGATTATACTCGCTATGGGTCTAGAGAACGCTGTGTAGAATGTCCTAGAATGGTGCAAAAAGACAATACCCATAAGGGTCTCCTCCTGTCAAATATACAAAAGGTTGAAATAAAACTAGTTTTTACGAACTTTATCGTGAATTATTTAAATTTAGGTCAAAGCTTCGGTTAATTTTCAACTGCCATAGACCCCACGACTATAACTAAGGATGGTAGGTAATTGCCACATAGTTGAAGTGAACAATTAAGTACCATCTTTAATCAGAATCACCCGTGAGCATGACTGCTATAAAATAGCCGAAATATCGGGCTACATGTAAATAAAAGTCTCCAGGCTTTCACGGCCGGCGTTGCATGTAGAATATACTGCTTCCGGGCCGTTTAGCCGTGGTCTATGTGAAACTAACTGCGGTCGACATCCCGACCCTGCGCCACTGAAGATGTCGACCGCAGTGATCGACGAAACGTCCGGAACGCAAGTTTCACATAGACCACGGCCAAACAGCCCGGAAGCAGTATATTCTACATACATGTAAATACATAATACCAAATAATTCGCCACACAATGCATTAAGAAGTAATTTTATTACAATGAGTGATATTCGTGTAAACATCAAACAGAATTATGTACAAAAGGTGTCAAAAAAAATGGACTTTATAAAGAAAGTCCATTCTTAAGCGGTGTTCCAGATTCCGGGTGTTCCTGCCCCCTAGCAAAGTGGCAACTCATTGGCCGGTACATTATATAATAGAATTATAAATATATGGGGTTGACATACATTGACAACTGTCATAAACGTCAGAATACGTGTCAATGCCATACATTCATAATTATATTTTACAATATGCCAACGAATTGTCATTTGTCCAGGTGGGCTGTAGTGTGTGGAAGCAAAGCGTACGTGCGTATAGTTGTAATATGTACCATTAAACGTCGACGTCGTGTTGTACGTCCGGTTGTCCGTTGGTGATAGGGGGAGGGAGGGGTCAACTTTTGCGCCTCCTTCGCGCATTCTCCATTGCGCTTCCTATAAAAAACATATAGACTATCAACTTTATGTTGCCCTGCGAACATCTATGGCAGTCGTTACGGATTGCTGGAGCCTTTAAAAGTTTAACAATTGGTCTAACTGCAATACTTCAGTATCGCCGTAAGGTTGTGGAGATCACATGGCAGTCGCTTCACGGAAAATATCGAAGAACTCCAAGTTGAAATCTTGGGATGCGACTGGAATTAACGCTTGGATGAAGAAGACTGTCAACCTTATATCGATGTTTTAGGGTTTTGGAGGCTTTGCACTATGACGTCATGACATTTGTGACGTCACGGTAGAGCGTTGGTATACAGAAGTCGCGGTTTCGGTCCCCGCTTGTTTGCATGAATATAGGTATGTATTTAGTGGTCTGAATGTTTGTGAGTATGAGAATGTTTATCTTCATTCTAAAATGAGTACTCAAAGTTACATGTTATGTTTAATTTTCAACCGACGAAAAAACAAAACACGTAGGAAGTTCTCAAGTCGACACGTATATTTTTTTAATGTTGACCATGCATTACTTTTTACAGAGTAGACCGATTTTGATAAATCTTTTTTTTTTATATTGAAAAGAGTATACTCCGAAGTTGGTCCCATATAAATTTGAAAATAAAAATCCAACCCAAAGGGTAGGAAAACGGGCGATGTTTGATTATTCGCTCAGATTGCAAGGTATTACCACGCATAACTTTTTACAGAGTGGTCTGATTTTCATAATTCTTTTTTTATTGGAAAGAGTATATCCTAAAGTTGGTCCCATATTTCGGCGGTTAATTTTTTTGTTAAAAAGTTTTATGATCTTTATGGTGCTATGTAATAATCTTAGAATATTTTTTACTTAATATACCTAGTTATTCACTTCTTTATTCTTCTACTTTTTTTTAGTCTCAATGATATTGTAAGCTTGCGTATCACTGTAGAAAAACCTTATAGTTAGATAATATTAATTTTAAAATTACGAGAGTACCTTCACTCGAAATATACAATATGCTTATAATCATTTCAATGAAGTTGTAATGCACCCTTACCCTTGCTGTCTTAGAACATTATAACAGCCAATTAAATTTTAAATGAAAAATATTAAGCTAAATAAATCAGATATATTACAGGTATATTGACGCCGGCTCGCAGATCTCCATAATTATAAGCATTATGTAGGAGTACTCCATACTGAAACATTGCACAACAGTGCATGCGTAGAGCTCGTCTACGCGCCCGCAACCATAACGATGACAACTCTACCATTGGAAAATACACTCTATCCCCGTTAAATAAAGTCGTTTTCAGACTGTAAGCTTGCTGTCTTAGAACATTATAACAGCCAATTAAATTTTAAATGAAAAATATTAAGCTAAATAAAGCAGACATATTACAGGTATATTGACGCCGGCTCGCAGATCTCCATAATTATAGGCATTATGTAGGAGTACTCCATACTGAAACATTGCACAACAGTGCATGCGTAAAACTCGTCTACGCGCCCGCAACCATAACGATGACAACTCTACCATTGGAAAATACACTCTATCCCCGTTAAATAAAGTCGTTTTCAGACTGTAAGCTTATTAAATAGATGTTTTAATGAGTAGAATATAATTTTTTTTATGATATTTTTTTATTGGCACTTGGTGTGGGAATACGACCCTTGTGTATTTCTTTTATACGCTATGTACAATTTTAGACGGATTAATTGAATGTAATTATGTTATGAAGCCGATTGTGCTACTACATGTTGGCTTAACATGTGATATTGTCGCAGCCAAGCAGCGTAATCAACCGGTCAATTAACTGCCTGAATGATAATTCAGCCCCGCAGGCTAATTCATAGTTATTTTTTTATAACTAACAGAAACAAGTGATTTGCCCAGCTGTTTCAATAAATGTCTAAGCAAATAATAAAACGACATCGATTTAAGTCATTTGCCTAGCTGTTTGATCAAAATGAAAGGGCTCAATATCATTCAGGTTGAAATTTTAGCGGCTGATTAAGCTAGTTGACTGCGTCTGTGACATTAATTTACGCAATTTAGTTCAATGTAGGTACTCATAACATATAATAATTTATGTATATTGTGGCGCACATTGGCTTACGTTGCATCAACGCGTACAACATATAACAACACTCAAATGGATTCCAAGAAAGTCATTCATTGTAAACAGTTTAGCTGTTTAGGTTAAGTTAGGTTTAAGTTAAGGTTAGGTTTACGTTACGTTTCGATTACGGTTAAGTTTACGTTACGTTACGTATTTTGTGCAATCTAATAGGTATAGATTAGGTTAGATTTAAGTTAAGGTTAGGTTTACGTTACGTTACGTATTTTGTGCAATTTAATAGGTATAGGTTAGGTTTAAGTTAGGGTTAGGTTTACGTTACGTTTCGATTACGGTTAAGTTTAAGTTACGTTACGTATTTTGTGCAATCTAATAGGTATAGATTAGATTTAAGTTAAGCTTAGGTTTACGTTACGTTACGTATTTTGTGCAATTTAATAGGTATAGGTTAGGTTTAAGTTAAGGTTAGGTTTACGTTACGTTTCGATTACGGTTAAGTTTACGTTACGTTACGTATTTTGTGCAATTTAATAGGTATAGGTCTTATGTGGAATAAAGAACTATTAGCCTATCATCGTGACAAAGTGGTCGGATATTTGGGCACGATGCCAAGGTAGTGGCGGTACGCAGGAATTTTTATACATAATGTAATAAAATATGGCTGCTTGTGTATGCAAGATTGCAAGCCTATAGACAGACTGATTGACAAATGGGGCTCTGACCCAGGCATTCTTCTCGGGGGCATAACCCTGGTCCTGCGACTACCATCTTGAAAGTGTACGGTACATCGAGTAAACTAATCTGCGAGGGATTGAACAGCATTTTGAATGTCGTAAATTACAATCATAATAATGAGAGTGAATCTCAATGTAAGCCTTAATTTTAAGACCTATATTTGTGTACCTCATTTTTGAGTCGTTAAACAATTTTTATTTCATTTTATTATTCATAATCGAAAACGTACCGTTACAGAATCGAATCCTAGATAAACATTTCGACTTCGTGCCCTCGTCATAAATGAATCAACACAAGAAGAAAAAACCACGATCAACACGAGCGCAACTGATCGTAACTGGCTGCGGTTTTCGCAACAAGCCTCGCGGGTTCTGTCCCGTTACTGTGAAAGTGACGGAATGCAGCACGCCTGTTTCCTTGTCACGTGGCATAGCCGCCCTCAAATGTAGCTTTACACATTCCAAATTACCGACTATAGTTCTAAAACTAGTCCCTAATATACGCACCGATATGGCAGGATCCGACCAACGACAAGTTATTGGCATCATGTCGAATATGTAAAAAAAGTTTGTGGGCAATTCGAATTGGTGTAATCGTTCAAAGTAATAATCTAAACATGATAATATATGTCATGATAAATACTTTAGATAGACGACAATTATTGCCAATTTAAGCTGAATGCAGTCTCTGGAAAGAGGGTCACCGTTTCAGACACCAATAATTTTACAATGGTGGATCTCAGCTTGTCGATCACGTCAGATGCTTTTTCATGCCTCACCTAAAGAACCAGGAACTCTAGGAAGAAGGAAACACATAAAGAATTCCAAGACTTGTGGCAAAGAAAAGCGTCGCAGATCCTCTGGTTCTTGTTAGAAAATCCCGAATCTCAAAATACCGATGTACGAAAGACAAAAGTTCAAAATCCCGAATGTTCATCCCAATTTTGAACTTTCGGTTTTCTGAACTTCTAGATTTTGAAATTCACTATAACGTACTTCGGTATTTCGCACACCCGGGATTTTGAAATTTGGGATTTTTAAGTACGGTATTTTCAAACTTAGCCAGCTACGCCCTGCACGTGTTTTTCTTTATAGAAAAGGAGAGGGTGCGACTAATTGAAAGAGCTCTAAGAACACAATTGCATGTGACTTCTGTGTTGTTATAAATTATTTATATGTGTTTAAATGTCATTTAATGGGTAGAAACTCGCAAAACATACGTTAACACGGTGATATAGAGAGCAATAAAAATGTCCAACGGAATTGCATGTGAAATTCTGTACGAATCGTAAATTTCATTGAAGTTATTAATCATTTTATAATATGACCACTAGCTGTTACTTGTGACTTCATTTATCATTTTTATTAGGGTTTGATTTGAGCTGTCGATGTCGCCGAAATAATAGGGTCTGACACCAAAATAGTAAAAATATTTTGGTGGCAGTATAATTATTCTGGTAATAAGCCTATGTCCCAACTAGTTAGGTAATATGTGCCTATGTTTTTTCTAGTAATGAAAGTAGAAGAAGTGTAATGTATTTGTCAGGACTATTATCACTATCTGAGTCTTTTCCCAATTCTGCCCTCCACAACTAATTGGCAATATCGAAACATTGCGGTTTGATCAGCTGATGGGCTTTTAAGTGCTCCAACTACCCGTAACGATGGCAACCAGAATCGACTTAACGTGCTCTTAGAGTCCCTGATTAACCTGCCCGATTCACTTACACTGTTTAAGCTCTATAAAAAAAGAAAAACCAGTATAACACAAAACAGAAACGAATGTGCCAAGTAAGAAATTTACGCCAAATTTTACGTGAAACCACATTTGCACACTTAAAATAATAGCACTTTCCAACAGGCAGTACACACAAAATACATAAATAATAAATAAAATACTCGCAAATGTGGTATCTTGTCGATTCAGATGTTTCACGGGCAGGTTATATGTAAATATTTTTTGATTTAAAGTGATCTCGCCACGGTCCACGGCCACACTTTCGAATATTTGGAGAATTATTGCCGTGTTTAATTGTCTATAGAGTTTGAGTAGAGAGCCATGAAATGATATATCGACAAATTATAGTTGTGAATACTCGAGATTGCTGTCTTGATTGGATGCTTAAGACCGTACGAAGTGGAGAAGTAAAAGTCAGAAAGCGTTCCGTCCAAATGAGCAGTCCGACTGGGGAATATCTCCGCCCTACAGAATACCGCGGCCATAATAACCTTGTGATGTGTTCCCGGCGGTGAGTAGAAAGCTTTTTGTGCTGTCAGTGAGAAGACCAAAGGCTATTCCTGCTTTATCTTCTACACTGACGGCACAGAAACTTTCTGTGTTTACAGGGTCGGCAGCACGAGTGTGACGTTCCTGGTGTTGCACACGTCCATGGGCCAGGATAACCAGTTTCAGTTCAGTTGTATAAAAAAAAATGCGGACTCCAGACTCTGAGAGTCTCGGATGCGACTGGAATTTGCGACTGACGTAGTGAATGTTGTTATGTATCATCGATCTGTAAAATCGTTTGCAAATTCGTATGATTTTCGGTTTTAAGTAAAAGGGTGTGCGTCGATTACCGCCAAGCGGATACTGTACCATAAGTTGTATGTATCGGAAAGACAACAAACCTATCTCAAAGTAACTTTCTACGACACCCACGGGAAGAGATAGGGTGTACCTACCCGGTGTATATATTTTATCATTTCGCCCCAGCACCCCTTCGAATTCTTATTGATATATATTATGAACGTCTTTAGTTATTTCTATTACTGATTTATCTCATCAATATACTTGGCTGTTGGCTCTCTTTCGATTTGAAGTTCCAGCAAGAACTCCTCGTAGGCCAATCACACCCCTCTGCCCACCTATAAGAAGGACAGTTTTAGGTGCCAATTCTCCTTACGGTAAATTGTCTGGAATCGTGAATGGTTTGAGCAGCTCGATAGACATACACTTCGACGCCGTCACAAAACAAAAACTGATTTTAAGCCACCTATTGGATATTTAGTTGTAATAATTCTATAATAATTCTATAAAACTATATAAAGCTAGGTCTGATAATTTCATTGTGTAGAACTGGTTGTATGTATCTCATATAAAATAATGGCATGTGGTGTTTACCTTTAAGAAATTGTTACATTGTCCGATGTTTCTTTTGTACAAGCTCATGTTGCATAAATAAATGTAAACAATTGTTGGTGAACCAAATAAATAAATAAAAAATATATTCCCAAACAGTTCATTACAACTAAAATAAAAAGGATATGATTTAAGCTGCCACCAAAATTATAAATAGTTCATGAAAATAGTAAATACTTACGCCAGTAAAATATTTGGTGGCAGAAAAACAGTGACCAAAACTATATTTCCTAAATAAAACTAAGTTTATATACGCGACTGATTAGTTTTCTGTTCAATATATATTCTTTAAAATTTTATATCTTGGGTCAAAGTCAAGAATGTTAATCAAGGACATCTCACACACAGCTCTTGCGTCATCAGTGATCATTAACATCTAACGTTCGCCAGCCAACTCCTTGTAACATGGCTGACGAGATTTTTAATATAATTTGTGTATTTGCGTCGATATTATGCAATGATTATAGAAATAGCTACAAGGTTATTAATACAGAGGTCAAATTTATTCATAATCTGTGGAATATAAGTCTTGAAGATAAACTACAAGTTTCGCGCGCTGATTGACATAAGTGTTATTCAAATTTAGAACTTCCTGTTCTATTATTAAATTCGATGTTCAAATATTTGAAAAAGTGACATTTATAGTTTTAATATTCAAACCACAGATAAATTATTGCAAACTAGCTATTTGTGCCCGGCGTCACCTAAGTCAAGGTACTATTATAACTTTTCCTGCGGATTTTCCTAAATAAATAAATATAAAAATATCCTACGACATTCTACACAGCGCTATCTTAACTATCTTGTATTATGGATTCTAGAAAGCGGAAAGCCCAAATCAGTATATCATTTTAAAGTTACGATTTAGTCATTACACAGTTCATGTTAGACCATAATAACCTCGTGTTGTGTTCCCGGCGGCGAGTAGGGTAGCCAGAGCTTTCTGGGTTTTGTGCTGTCAGTGGGAAGCCCAAAGGCTTGTCCTGCTTTTTCTTCAGTACTGATGGCATAGAAGCTCTCCGTTCTTACAGGGTCGACAGCACGAGTATGACTTCCCTGGTATTGCACACGCCCCTAGGCCTCGGTAAACACTTCCCATCAGGTAAGCCGAGTCCTTGTCTGCCACTTAAGTAGTATAAAAAAACATACGCAAACGTAATGTTACTCATGATCACAGAATGACTTCACCTATCAAATTATATTTTCTTTCCCAAAAACCTTGTCCTGACGGACAAATTACGACCTGTCGACTGTCGATATGTCGACAAATCCAACCCGCGATCTTTCCCTTACTGGGGGAATGCTCTGACCACTGAGCCACCGATCCACGCCTGAAGCTATCCAATTTCTCCTATACTTTAATCGATTTGAAAAGTTAGCATAGTAAATGCTTCAAAATTTCATTCAATGTCCACAAATGTTGAACATACAAGCATTAAATTCGTGGCCATTGATTTTTATTATACATATATTTTAAGCGTATTTAAAATATTCAATAACTGCCACATGAAATTTCATTTAAACAACTGGTCTTCAGCTGAGGCAAAGGTACGCATTTTAATTATTCTACTGTACTTAAGTAGAACTCGTTATAACTTGAATAATATGTAATACCTAGCATAATATGTAATATTATGTAAAAATTATGTAAATAATTATATGTACTAATAGTAATAATATGAATAAAAAGTTGAAACCCATTCTATTTAGCTTGATGTGTTACGGGTAAATATTGTAACATAGTCTATGTAATTCAAAATATTTGAAACCAAAAAAGATTTTAATTGTTTTTGTTGTCTGTCTGATAATTTTTATTTAAGTAGTAACTTTAATTGAATGCATAAAAATATTCATCAAATTCGCGCTAAAACCGCATTATTAAAGTTGGCAATTATGTTATCGCCATGTTTTTTTTTAACTTACATTCTGCATCTTCGGTACGAATAAAATTAGGTCACATACATTTCGTCATCTACTTCACTTTGAATTTGTTTAGCTGTCATGTAAAGGCGCGAAAACGTATTAGTGGCGTATTTTTAAATTTGGATTTGAAAAGTGAGAAGAAAAGATTGTAAATCAATTGTATTTTTTTATTGGACTACCTACTTATATATGATTTCACTATATTTTTTTGGTGTACAAAGTTATATATCTATTTAATTAAGTTAAATAAGGGACATTGAAAATGCGAGAAAGCGGTAATCAACTTTGGCGAGAAGTATAGGTAGGTATTCAATCAAAGAATCATTTTTGTTTTTTCAGTTTCGGCACACAAAGAAAATACATGAACGATAAGAACGTCAAAATTTCACAATTATGTCAAGCAATAATTAAAAAAATATTAAATTAATTAAATAAATCATTTGAAACTTGTATGTGCTTGCTAACAAAAAACGTAATCAAGGTGATGACACACTAGACTACAGATACAGACGCGACGGTAACAAAAAGGCAGCGTCGTAACACATTGTCTAGTCAGCTGTCGAACAATGACGCAGAAGTGTTATACCGCTAGATTGATTGGTAACAGACGTAGGGTCGGCAACTGCAGAAAATTAAGTGATTTTTTACCATTATTAAAAATATAGATTTTTTTTGTGCTGTCAGTGGGAAAACTAAGACGTGTCCTGCTTTACCTTCTACACCGACGGTACAGAATCTCTTTGATCTATTTTGCATGATCGGCAGCATGAGTGTGACTCACTATTGCACACGTCCATAGGCCACGGTAACTACTTTCCATCCTGGCCGTGAGCATTGTTTGTCGCCTAAGAGGTATAAAAAAAAATGATCACGGAAGAAATATGGCGCACATTGGTAGATGCCTATGTCCAGTAATGATAACATTGCTACGAAATACGCATTTATTGGTAGTTTATATTCAGACAGCGCCTTATTTTAGATAATTTTATAGCACTTAGATGGCAGATAAGCACACGGCTCACCTAATGAAAAGTTATCACCGTTGCCTATGGATGTGTGCTACAGCAGGGGTGTGCTAACAGCCCTGTAGGAACCTAATAATGCCCTTCTAGAAGAACCCCATTTTATAGTCGCTTGGAAAAATGACAGCAGGGAGTTCATACCAAAACTAAAGCGTACGTGGGCTGAATTCTTTGAATTAAAATGCTAAAATAGGTCTGTGGATGTTTATTTGATCGAGTTTATTAATTCTGACTTTTATAAACGAGGTTTCTAGATTTTTTTTTCAACAACTGTACTCCACCCAAATACTGCTAGTATAATATTTATCTTCTTATCTTACTTAGGCATTTCACTTTTTAATACCAAGTATGCAAAAATACATCAAAAAGTAAATAATGCGACGCGTTACATTTTGAAAACATATTTTTGGCGCCAACTACTTGGTTTTTTTTTTAAATTTAATACACTAGCGCAATAGCTTATTGTTCAACAAAACCAGTTCACTTATTCGTTTACAGTTAATATATTGGCACACGGCACATCCCTAACCGTTGACACAACCCGTTACTGCTAATTGAAGTTCAAAAGATACGCAGACATGGTTTTATAGACCAGCAATACTACGACCAACTGTTCCATAGACATTTAATAATACCTGGCTATTTAACAACCGGTAACGATTGGGTTAAAGATTACGACGACGGAGGCGAAACGGTGCAAGCGACAACGACAGCTAATAGAAAAATCGCGGTTATTTAATCTGTATTTGAAGTCGTTTGGGATCTTTTTTCATTGAAAAGGCGATGTCGCTTGCACTGTTTTGTTTTTCAGCAGTTGATAGTCGATATCGATACAGTAGTGAAAGGTGACCATTTTGAATGTAGAATGAAATAACATTCGGGTAGTTTTGAAATTATCCAACTAGCCAGTATTTAGCAAGGGAGCTTTTAATTTTACATTTCTCTTTTTTTAATACGCTTCTTTTTATTTTCAGTTACAGTGTTGCCATGCGATTTATACCCCAAAGATGTGTAAGAACGTGGCCCATTTGACGGTAAACTATACTTTTCTGGGGTATGAAGGATTGCATCACTTACCTAAGATGTCACTCGTATCGCGTGCATTATTGCTCGGGACATTTATATCTTGGACTTAAAATGTGCTCTATAAGGGTATTACACGTTTCTTGGTTGTGTTTTTTTAAGGGACCAAGCATAGATTATTACAAAACATTCCGCGCGCGTCAGGGCCCCAATCTCTCGATTTAGGTCCAATACGTTTGTGGAGATATACTAGTTAAAGGAGGGAAATAAAATGTTTTCACCTGTATGTCTGTCCCTAGGTCATTACTACGTTTCTACTAAACGACGGACGAGTTTAATTAATGAATACTAAGGCTATTGTTATTATTATACTTGCAAGGCATACAAATGTAGGAAGTTGAAGTCGATGTTACTTCTTTCCTCAGTCAACTCTTACTACATTTTGAAAATTTTAACAAAATATATGTACCTACAATGTTATTACTAAAATAACTTCTAACCCGGGGAATTACGTCCAATTACTAAACCATAGGGAAAAAAGCTATGACGCATGGATTTGAATATTTAAATTTTACTTAGGTAATATATTTGCATAAGATGGCTCTAAATTTCATTAATATAATTATATTCTTGTATTATTTGTGAATAAAATCCACTAAATTCAACAAAAATGTTAAATTACTAGGCCGCTTTATAAGAAGTCAATGGCCAATACACAGTGCGCAATTTAAAAATAATATCTAGTTTTTGTCTATGGAACTGTGCGTCACAGTCGAAAGCGGACCTCCTTCCTATTTTTAGAAGTTTTTTAATTTTTATTTCTGCATAATTGTATAATTTTTCGCGTACTTAATTTATTACTTTAATATATAATAATGATCTAATATATAAAAAACAATGTTTGTTTTTTGTTCGTATTACGTAATAAGCGTTGCGGTGCTACCGGTAAGGAAATACTGTGGCATTTTTGTCAATTTATTTCTTATATTTCCATGCAGGCAAAGAATCTATAACTTAATATAATCAAATGATTACCAATATTAAGTAATATTATAATGCTAAAGAGTTTCTTTGTTTGAACGCGCTGATCTCAGGAATTACTGGTTCGAATTGAAAAAATCTTTTTGTGTTAAATAGTTGATTTATTAACGAAGCTTTTAGGCTATATATCATCACGCTGCTACTTAAGGTAGCGGAACAGTGATCATAAACGTCAACGAATACGCAGGTATTAATAAGTTATTTGAAAACTAAAAGATACAGGCTCAAAAAAGTGATATGAGGTTTCAAAACATGCCATGGGCGAAGCACGTATAGGATATTTTTTGTGCGAAACTGAAACGAGATAGCTAGTATACACAGTATATACTAACAAACAATTAATTAATCTGGGGGTACTAGTAAGTGTCCTACAGAAAAACTTCCAGATTTTGCATTATTATAGTTGAAATCAAACACTGGTTTAGTGCTTAGTAAGTAGAGTAAGTGAGTTTAATATGTATGTATTTACGCAAAAAATCCATACTTATATTATAAATGCCAAAGTAACTCGGTCTGTCTGTCTGTCTGTATGTTACGCTTTCACGCCTAAACCTCTGAACCGATTTTGATGAAATTTGGTATAGGGGTAGATTAGACCTTGAGAAAGGACATAGGCTATGTTTGGTCGCGATAACGTACATTGACGCGGGCGGAGCCGCGGGCAAAGGCTAGTTATAAATATATTAATCCGCGAACCCACCACAAGCTAATTGAACTATCCTCACTTTCGGTCTAAAGAGAGTGCCGTGTATAATGTTATATAATATTTTATCTACTCTGATACTATAATACAAAGATTATAAAATTGAAATCAAAGCTCTTATGACAAAGTTTCGCACAGGCCAAAAAAAAGTTTTATTACGATACAGGTCTTGTATGGACACCTATATCATTATAACTTTTTAATCATAACGATACACCTATACAACCTGCATCTGGACTGAACCTCTACTTTAAAAAAAAAACGGCCGATTCGGAAGAAAAAAAAAGAAACGCGCATGCGCAATCGATGTTTGCGCCTTAGCGTCAACTTTTTTTTTTCATTTAAATTAAACGAAGTTTGGTTTTGTTTGTAGTAGTAGATTGTTCAACAAGGGACTAAAACAAGCCATAATGACACGAGATGTTTTAGCCACCCGAGCGAAACGAGGGTGGCTAATAGTTCGAGTGTCATTATGGTTGTTTAGTCCCGCGTTAAACACTCTACTTTTCACTTAGAATGCGAGAAAAAAAAGCGACGTTTTATACAAAATTATAATATTTAAAAAAAAAACAAGAAATAATCAAAAATCGAACGAGAGGTATCTAAAATTTTGACATTAAACACTCCCATACATTTAGTATGAGATTAGTAGAAAGGTTTTAGGTACGTACACCAGAAGGGACTTCTCTATCAGGGTACTCTCTTCTGTAGGCGATAATGGCCGCTCTTTTGTTACAATCATATTTGTAGTAAATTTTTAGCATTTCTCTCTTTTCTCTTTTGGAATATGCCATTTTGCAATCAATAAATGAAACAATCACGATTATTAACGCAAATTAAAAAAAAACAACGATAAATTGGCGGGAACAACAACCCGAGATAAAAGTTTTGAATTTAGAACGAACACCAACCAAAGAGTATCTTTTTTTTGTAGTGTGTTGCTTTTCAGTTAGCTCAAATTACTTAATGTGATATTAAAACACGGTTTATTACTAATTTCAAGTGGTACCTAAGATAATTATTTTACACATGTATCTATTTGAAAATCATCATTGTCATATTATACGTGATCATAAAATATGATTAAGGTAAAATGGGTACTAGATCACTTAAAATAAGGAAACTAAAACCTTTCTACTAATCTCATACTAAATGTATGGGAATGTTTAATGTCAAAATTTTAGATACCTCTCGTTTGATTTTTAAAAAGTTATGATGCCATTTTACTCATTAGGTAACGTACTTTCGATATCAGTTTAAAGTTTTTTGATATCTGTAATAGTTACGGAATAATCGCCTGGACACACTTAACGATTACACCCTGTATATATTTAGCCAACAGATTCAAACTTGAAAAATAATTTAAAACTAATTGGAAATGGATAATATAAAATGAACTTATCCTTAATACTTACATAATAATTAATTAAATTAATATCATTAATCGTGGTTCACGAAATTAAATGGGATTATTTGATTTTTCAAATGTCATTTTGAGGTTATTTCTATACACAATCACTAAAAAGGTGATAATCCTCCCATTCACAAACACCGTGATAGGCTGTTTAGGAGTTATCAAAGTAAATTAAAAAAAAATTACTTTAGTCCCTAGAGATTAATAAGGAACATTAGTCCCGATATGCAGAGACTAAAGTAACATTTTAAGAGCATGAGAAGTGAAAAATAAATTAGTTTATGTATTATAGTATGAGAGTAGATAAAGTAGTGTATGACACTGTACATAACTTGGTCTTATAACACTCGTGTGATACAATAAAAAAAATCGCCTACGGCTCGTTTTTTTAAAACACACTCGTGTTATAAGAACCCTTATTATGCAACAGTATCATAAACTACTATAAAAGTACGTAAGTCTTCATGGTGTGAGTTAATCCTAGCTGCATCTGAAGCTTTCGCCTTGAAGCTTTATTAGTCTAACTGCGATTTTGCCTAACCTTCGATATTTCATAAGCGACTGCTATTGACCTCTGCAACCCATAGGCGATATCGAAGCATTGTAGTTAGACCACTTGGTGGACTTTTTACCATTGGTGTTAGAATGTCAACTAGGAAAAACGGCTTAACGTGCTCTCCGAGGCACGACCAGGCATTTCATGCATACAGATATTTGCACTGAGCGGGGATCGAACCCCCGCCTCCTGCGTAGCGGCCACGGTTATTACCGCCACGCCACAGAGGCTGAGTACCGTAATTATTATCTTTACCTAACATAACTTAGTTATTAATTAGTTGTTTATTAAACGGAGTAGGAAACTCAAAATAAAACATCTCAAAAATGGCAATATTTCTATCTGAAATTAATTATTAATGAAATTCATTAAAATAGGTACTATTTAAAAGACACATACAAAAATAAAACAAAACATTGAATTAATTCGAGGCTAAATGCCAAGATACCTAGAAGACCATTATGAAGAAAATTTATTTTATTATTTAAAACTTAATTAAACTCAAATGTTCTACCTATTTGAATTTAATTAAGTTAAAGACTCTGAGTTATTGTCACCGTCTAATATTTACATAGGTACCTATTAATTTTATAAATTCGGAAGTTCGTAAACATAGGCTTTTTATTCAGTAAAATATTATTATATCAATATATTAAGCGCGGTGATTTTATGAGGTTATCATAGAAATGGTTTTCTTTTACAAAAAAAATAAATTAAAAAAGACTTAACTACAATTCTGTCAGACATATTGCAAGAATATTTTCCACAAGCTACCATAATTACAATTTGTTACCTACCTACTTACTAGTAGGTAGGTAACAAATTGTAATTATGGTAGCTTACTGATCACAATAATCTAAATACAATTGCAATAACATTGAATATAATATATTTAAAAATTCGGGCTATTGACGACGACTAGTTGATAATGTCTCATCTACCTACATATTTTAATTTAATTAACATGAAAAATTTAATAAAACCCAAGCTAGATAAATTCTATTATATTTACCCGTGTGCTAAAACCCAGTAACCAGCTCTAGGATTGACACAGCACTATGTAATAAGTCCTAGAAATAGTACCAATCCGGTAGTTGTAATAAATGACTCGCGGCTTAAATAGCTACACAAGAACCAGATATGTAATCACACCGCGTAGGACTGGATGCTGGGTAGTGGGTACAGCATTCCTATGTAGGTAAAGGATATACAGCGAGAATATAAACTGTATAACAATTAGAGTTGTGTAATAAATAACAATTTTTTTTGTACACTAGATAAACGATTTTGTGTTTGTCATGTTTATCTAGTGTACAAAAAAAATTGTTATTTATTACACTATAACAATTTTTTTGTACACTAGATAAACGATTAGAAACAAAAATTGTGTCACAATTTGTAAAAGAGGCGGGAAATAATTTCTAATTTCGAATTTGGAAGAGATGTAAACATCAGATAAAATGAGTGAATGAATTGTTAATCTGTGAACAGTGTAGTCATAGCGCGCCTTATTGTAATGTCTTCTCTGTATAACAGAATAAATGCGATAAAAATTGGTGCATGTGTACTTGGTTGCCGATCAAGGAGTTGTCTTCTTTTTTATTAACATGGGCTCATGTTTCAACTTGCAAGACTTTCAATAGCTACAGATGACATAACATACAAAAAGGTTTGTTATGTCTATAATATAAACAACACATCAAAATTCTAAAGTCTTTATCTATAATAATATAATAGACGAAGAAATCAGAACTACGGTTGTTACTATCAAATGCATACAATTTTATTCACTTTTATTGCAAATTAAAATCAATTTAACACCATCCTTCAGTTTTCAGGTTCATAAGTAGGCACGACAGTAGATTTCTAATAGAAAGAATGAAAATTTGTAATCATTCTATTGTTGTTTGTTAATTCTATTTATTGAATTTTATTGATTATGACAATGTAATAATTATGTAAGTACAATTGACATTCCTTTTGTATTAGTCATAATTTCAATATATTATTTTATCATAATTGTCAATCCAATACCGTTTAAATGACATACTTTTACTATTTATTAAAGTGCCTTAAAATTTTTGCATGCCAATGTTGGTTAAATACTCTAAGCTACTTATTGTAACTATATAATAGATCGTTACATTTGAAATTGCCGTTTTATTGAAGAAATTGGAGGAAACCCAATTTGCAGTAGGTACTAACATTTTTGCATTTTTTTTAGGAATGAAAAATCCGAATTTTCAGATTTTTTTGTGTATGAATGAGACAACATTAGGCTAACAACAACTTTTATTACATTATTGAAAAGTGAAAGCTGTAAAAAAGTAATACGAAATTTATCATTAAAATGGATAGCATTTAGGAAGTACTGTTTTTGATGATCTATGATCTATAATCTATCTATAATCTAGGAAATTCAGAGTTGTAAAATCTTGAAATCAACTTTCAAACAAAGTATAAATAATGGAAATAGCTATCAAATTACAGGAATAAGGAACTCATGAATCTGTAAGAAAATTTCGGTAATTTCATATGTTAAGACCTAATATCTACCACTGTGGCTGTAATGTACCGTATTTCGCGCGAATAAAATATCATGTATTAATTATTATACATGAATATTCATTCATTCGTTTATTCTGCGTGTTCCAAATTCAATTCAAGTTAATTCGAATTCATTCCCGCCAAGCCCAAGAACCGTGAGACATTTTTTTTTAAACTTAACTAAGTATTGGCATAAATAGCTGTCGATATTTAAAATAAACGATGTATTGCTTTATTCATATAATGTGCAATTAGCGTGTCCGTCGCCAGCCGAGCGAGACCGCGTGAGAAACAATAGCTTGTTAAATAGTTAATGGCTCTCGTGGAGAGAACACGCAGACAGTGACTTAAGATGATTCATATTGTTTTACTTTTCAATCAAATAGTGATTGCGTGTTCCCGCCGAAATGTTAGAGGTGAATTCTGATTTGAAGATAACTTTGCTACCTAGCTTGGCTTTTTTCAATTGCGTGTGACCCAAGTTCTAACCCGAGTAGATGCTAGGGTTGCCAGAGTTATCAGTTGGTAATACCACTAATAGGGAAAATCCTAAGAAATGTCGGTAGATACCTTCATTATGCGCACTGCCAAGAGTGGAACGCTTTTCCTAAGTCTGTGTTTCCGGAAAGCTTTAGCCTGGGATTACAGTGAATAGATTAATCCTAGGCTAGTGTGGTCCACCTTCGGCCAACCCAACACTTTCCATCCGGTAAGATTGCGTTCAAACGCACGCCTATTTTTTTTCTGAATGTCATGGTGAAGTCCGAAGGTTACAGGTTTTTAGAGCAATGACCACAAAAATAGGCTAGTCCCACTAACTTTGTAAAAAAATTGTGTAAGTTTTGATATTTGTTAATCAAACAAAATTAAACGAATGAACAGACTGGCTGAAATTTAATACAGTACATACATTATAATCTGCACTAACACATATAGGTACTAGGCACCTATTCATCCCTGAAATCGATTCCCATGCGTCATGGGAAAGGTATTACACTTCCACGCAGCTAGTCTATACATACATATATAAATAAAATTGAAGTGTCTGTTTGTAATATACATACATTTAAATAAAATTGAAGTGTCTGTTTGTAATATTGAAATAACCGTTTTTCACTACATGCATATGAATATAATACGGTACATAATAATATACCAAAATAACATTTTTTACATTTTTTGTCTGTCTGTCTGTTTGTGTCGGCTAGTCTTTGAAATGGCTGGACCGATTTTGACGGGACTTTTATTGGCAAGTAGCTGATGCAATAAAGAGTAACTTAGGCTACTTATATTTTATAAAAATAGCGTTGACTCAACACTAAGCCATTACCGACATATACGCGGGCGGAGCCGTAGTTACTAATAAAATCAATGTACCTACCGTGAGAAGGCGGTATTTCCCCGGTCCAGTGGCCCATTCACTTATGTTTTTTTCCCATAATTGCTGGCTACCCCTTTAGCGAACACTTTCGCTAGCTCTTTCAGCGTTGTATCGAGTGTAATGGAATAACAATTAATGTAATTGATTTCCGTTATAAACTACTCATTTTTGTTTGTTAGTTATATATGGAGTTATTTCCAACTATTTATATTTTCGAAATCATAGTCAAATGGTACCTATTTAAGTTACAAATTTTCTAGTTTAGTTACAATATATATTCAGATACTAATATATATGCCATTTTTTTAATAATAAAAAAAAAACCATTTTATTGGATTTTCAGTCCATTTTCATTACAGAAGCGATTGCAGTCTAACCTTCCAACCCTGCCAGGAATGCTTCAATAGCAATCGAAAGGTCCCTGCTTCGAATCCTGGCCATTAGAGGCTCACTGTCAACGTGAATCCGACACAAGCAATTTAATTTAGAAGGTGGGGATAACCGGAAAAATAGTACATATTTGTTTTTGTAAATCACAGAAATAATATTTCAAAATGGTAAATCGAACCCACACTCATTACAATAGCAGTTGCCAAAGTAACTACGCAACATATTTGAATAAACTAACTTTTTAACTCTCGCGTTCAATGATATATAACTAAGAAAACGGGACGCGTCGGTAGCTTAGTGGTTAAGGGGTCGGCCTTACGATCGACAGGTCCCGGGTTCGAATCCTGGCCATTACACTGCCGACGTGAACTCACTCCTAGCACAAGCAATTTAGCTTAGTTGGAGGAGTTAAAAGGAATATTAGTAATTTCGCAAATACGATTGCTGAAATTCTTTTCAAAAAAAAAATACACGGTAGTTGAAGAATGTAGTATCTCACGCATCTTAAGACGGTGGGCGAGCACCGCTGAGCCAGTCAGCCTGTGACCGGTGTAACCTGGTCGAAACGTCAGGTAATCAAATGTATGTAAGTACCTATACCATTATCGCGTTAATTCCCGTTGCCTTAGTTATATATTTGAAAAATTCAAAAATTTTGGCGCTAAACCAAGCAATGTTCACATTGTCGTCTAAATGTTTTTTTTTTTCCCCTTTTGGCACTAGCAAGCTGTGTGCCAACAACAAAACCGTCTAAATGTTATATCCTACTGCCTACTAATATTAAAAATTTGAAAGTTTGTCAACATGGATGAATGAATGGATGTTTGTTAATCTTTCACGTAAAAACTACTGAATTGATTTTAATGAAACTTTACAATAAAATAGCTTATACATCAGAATCACTCATAGGCTACAATTTATAACAATAACCGACATCCACGCGGGTGAAACTGCCGGCAAAAGCTAGTAAATTAAATAAATAAAGTAAAAAGACTTGCTGTCTTACTTTGATACGTAAGAGGGACAGGGACGTACCTACGCATATTTCAAAACATTGTTTTCGGAGTAATACCTATGCGTATTTTATTATTAGGTAGGGTTTATTTTGCTACTAGCTTTGTTATCGCGACCAAACATAGCCTATGTCCTTTCTCTAGGTGTAATCTACATCTATACAAAATTTCATCAAAATCCGTTCAGTGGTTTAGGCGTGAAAGCGTAACATACAGACAGACAGAGTTACTATCGCATTTATAATTTTAGTATGGATCTCAGTATGATACACGAGAGGGACAGAGATGGACGTATATTTAATACGCGTGGCATTCGAAATGCTTACCCGACCCACCGCTGAGAAGACAGCAGTGGGTCGTATCAATATTATCTTATCATTAAGCACCTGCGTAAATCTGTTTGTAGTGAAATACTATTCTACTTTCACGCGCATAGATATCTTCACGACGTTATTCCCTAAGCGGTAAACAGAAAAACAAATGATTAGAAAAAATAGAACATAGAAATGAAACTATTTTTTAACGGCTTAAATCGCGTTTTTTTTTTGGAATTTTTATTTTATTTTATTCGGAAAACAAACAGCATCAAAATCTATGTAATATTACAACTTTCATTACTAAAGGCCATTTATAAGTTTTCACATATAAGTAAAAAATATAATAGACACTACACTTGTTATTACAATATATGGAATAAAAATATTTGGAACAAGTAAGTAAAATTACGTACATTCGGACATTCTGTTCACAAACTTGGCTGATCTAAGGAAGAAAGAGTTGCTTCTGTAATTATTTACATTTAGCCCGACGTTTCGATGAGAATTTTTGTGCTGTTAATGGAAGGACCAAAGGCTATTTCTGGTTTGCCTTTTACGCTGACGGCACTGAAACTCTCTGTGTTTACAGGGTCGGTAGCACGAGTGTGACTCCCCTGGTGTTGCACACGTCCATAGGCCACGGTAATCACTTTCTATCAGGTGGACCGTGTGCTTGTCAGCCACCTCAGTGGTATTCAAAAAATACTATTGAGCAGCCATGTTCACGGGGTGACTCCAGATGATATTTGTCACATAGATTGAAGTGTAAGTTATCTTAAAGTACCATAATTATGAAGAAATGTTAGAGTTACCTATACTGAAATGTTTTCGGCTATATTGCCGTTTTCAGTATAGGTGATACCCATCAACTTCGGGCGAGAATGCTCTAAGTGCATTAAGGTTTATTTCTATAATGTTGGGTGAAGAAGAAAAAAGCGTGTATGCAAATATGGGTAGTTGGAGCCCTCAAAAATCCATCAACTGGTCTAGCTGCAATGGTTCGTTATCGCCTTTGGGTTGTGGGAGTCAGATGGCAGTCGCTTTACCGAAAATATCGAAGTTTAGCCAAACCCGCAGTTAGACTGGTAAAAAGCGGACCCCGGACTCCAAGTTGAAAAGCTTCGGATGCGACTGGGATTAACGCTAGGATGAGAGAAGAGTATGAAAAAACATCGGTTGAGGCTGTCAAGGTACAGAACTTCATTCTTCTGAACTTACCCTCAACTTCTTACCATCCAGCGGGTAACAGCTAATTGACTGAATATAGTACAAGGTCGCAATCTTTTTTTTATACAGAAAAATATTAGCAACCGAAATTACTCCGTGTAACCCCTTCAACTAAGCTATATCGCTTGTGCTAGGAGTGGGTTCCCATCGGTACTAACGATTCGAACCCGGGACCCCTCGACTATAAGGCGGACTCCTTAACCAGAAAGCTACCGAAGCTTGATCTTAGCTGTACAAGCGTATTACAACAGTAACCGTACCATTAAACAATCCAATCGAGTTTAAAATCTCATAGTTATACTGCACTAGTTCACTTAAATAAGTATTCGTGAGAACATCTCTCATTGTCATTGCTACAACTTTATCTACAACATAATACAAACTAAAATACACCTTAATACCACACAATAGGAGTTATATCAACTGTAAAGTTACCGTGGGTGTTTGAAACAGCATGGCCGTTCTGTCAAAGATATTTCATACGTTGGGTGAAAGGAAAATAGTCTTTAAGACTTCATTTATAAGGATTATGGTCACTGTATTGGTATGTTGGTAGTCGCACGCGCATAGACGGTCAATGTGCCAAGTTAGCGTGTAGCGGTCGGTTTTAGAACAATTATATGAAGATGGGTACCGTCCCCTACACGTTTAAGGTTATATTCATGCCTCTAAATCCCTAAAGAGGTAAGCAGATATGTATTGACACCCACATTTTGTCAATTATGATTTTCAGTCCTACGTAATATACAATGAGGCTATTGCAAATATTGAATCTTAGTGATTACTAGCTGTTGCCCGCGGCTCCGCCCGCGTGGATGTCGGTTGTCGCTGAGTGTTGAGTCAACGCTATTGAGCATCAAATTTTTCTAAAATAAAAGCAGCCTAAGTTACTCTTTATAACATCAGCTACCTGCCAATCGGTCAAAATCCTAACGTGAAAATCGGTCCAACCATTTTAGAGATTAGCCGGAACAAACAGACAGACAGACAGAAAATGCATGTAGTAAAAAAACGGTTATTTCAATATTACAAACAAATATCTAAGTGATTATGAGCATAGTGGTTAATACGTCGCCAGGAGAGGTCTCGGGTAACACAAGCAAATTTAACTTAGCTGAAGAAGTTAACGGGAATAGCAGTAGTTAAAATGACTATTAATATTCTTTATGAATACTATACACTTCTGTATTCCTCTTAGAATATATATTATAATTCTGTATTTTAAATATATTTTAATTCAAGTTATGTTAATTGAACGCGTTGATGTCTTTTGTATGGGAATGCGCGTGCGCATGATGTTGTTAGAAAGATAAATTTAATTTTAGTTATTTAGGAATTTGGAATCTGTGGCGTGTATTAAGTGTATGAAGCCCATTAACACAAGTTCAATAGCTGTTTAATAGACGAGGCTTTAATGTAGGCTTTCCTCTCGGAATAGGGTGTTGTTAGGACAATCAATGGATTATCACCAATACTGCTGTGTCGTAGCTTTTTCTCAACAAATATGCATAGTAAACTAAAATGTTGCCTAACTAAACTGAAACAATGACTAGTTAATATTTTCATTTCCCAAATAGGTCAAAATATAAACAATCTAAATGAGGCAATGTTTATAACTTTTTAGATTCTTTATTATGAATAGTACATGTGTAAACATAATTTGGACTGAGATAAATGCGATATTCTCTTGCACGTCATACATTTGCACTACGCGCCGGCACATTGTGACGTCACAGTGTGCTTCGATTCGGTATAAAGCGTTTTCGGGCGGCTCTAGAAATTGAATTTTGAAAATCAAATATCTATAAAACTATTTGTCATAAGAATATTTTACTTTAACACTTCATAATTTTATTATAAAATGTATAATTTACGATAATAATAAAAATAGGATAAAACCTTATTGTGAGGTCAGATAGCAGTCACCTTCACAATAGCCAATCATCACCATCTATTAAAAAATTAAGTGAACCCCAGTCTTCACATTTGAGAGGCAACAGGGTAATTGCTAGAAATATGATGACTAATTTTTATCCCAGGTATAGGTATACCGGGTGTCAGGGGAGGCGCTACCGAAGCCGAAGGCCCCTGGTAGTATTTCGGGTACACGACATAGTGTTCGATTTGGAGGAAAAAAAAAACGTTTTTTTAGCATTATTTATTCTCTCTCCTATTAGTAAAGCTCAATGAAATGACAATTGCATTAAAAAAAAGCACGCGCTTGGCGCCATTTGCTTTTTTTCGGTAGTGATGTTATTTTTATGAAATAGTCGTTGCATTGAGCTTTCCTAAAACAGTGGAGAATAATTAATGCTATATAAATTAAATGCTAAAAATTAAATACCCGGAGTAGTACCAGGGGCCGTCGGCTTCGGGAGCGTTCACCTTACACACGGTATACCTCTAGGTCGTGTAGACCTATATACAATTAACTAAACGTTAACAAATTATTAATATATTTCTGTTCAGAAACTCATTTTAAAGACTATAAACTAAAAGTGAACTACTACTTAGTCAATTAGTAAGCCTAGTTTATTTGTTCAATATGTGTTTTTACAAAACAGTTGCTATTAGATTGTTTACCTTCCTAAGTTGAATTAAAGTATCTTATCCTGTCGGGCCGATTCATACTATTTGAGTAAAGTAAGATTAAAAAATAATACCGCTAGATTCAAATTAAAAAAAATCATTTAGTCCATAATAATTGTTTTTTTTTTTTGAAATTGTCATTATTTTTCCCCTACCGTGCAATGCGTGACATGGCAACACTGTCAGAAAACTCATTAGGAATCCTTTTCTTTTTTAAAAAAAACATCGTCATGTAGGTACAATAATTTTAGAGCGACTTAATCTCAAGCATTTTTGTCATTAAAATAATCTGAAATGTTATTATATACTACACAATTTGGCCATAACAGTTGTTTTAAATTTATTTATTGTCAATGTTCTAATTTCATTGGGAAGTTTATTATAGAACTAACTGTTGCCCGCGGCTCCGCCCGCATGGATGTTGGTTATCGCTTAGTGTTGAGTGAACGCTATTTTTCTAAAATAAAAGTAGCCTAATTTACTCCTTATTACATCAGTTACCTGCCAATAAAAGTCCAGCCATTTCAGAGATTAGCCGGAACAAACAGACAGACAGACAAATATTGTAAAAAGTTATTATTTTGGTGTATGTATCGTATTATATTCATATGCATGTAGTAAAAAACTGTTATTTAAATATTACAAACAGACACACCAATTTTATTTATATTTATAGATGTAATACATTGCCCCATAAAACAGTTGCTAGAGATGTCAGCAGCCCCCCAGTGCGGTAACCGCGATCAAGTCAAACCAGTTAGAAAATGTCGCCTGATGCAACTGCAGTTTGTTGAACCAAGCATTAACACTAATGTAAGCTAGCGGAAAATCTTTGAGCACACTTTAGATGATTAACACGATTCGTGGCGGCTTCCTTACTTACGTAGGTACTTATCGACGATTGAAAGATGAAAAATTACAAGCGACATCGAATCCATACTAATATTATAAATGTGAAAGTAACTCTTGTCTGGCTGTCTGTCTGTTTATTACGCTTTCACGCCTAAAAAAACTTAACCAATTTTAATGGAATTTGGTATGGGGGTAGAACAGAACTCGAGAAAGGACATAAGGCATTGTTTGGTTAAAAACTAGTACTCAATACAATAAAATAAAGAAAATAAAATGCATTTATTTATAATATAGGACATGTCAATGTGACTTCAGCTCGCCTGATGGTAAGCTGGTTGCAAAATCTCAAGAAAGTAGGTCACCTTTACAGACACCAATACTGTATAATGTCTCTAAGCTCAACGGTATTATCAGATGCTGTTTCACACACCGCTTCAAGGACCCCGGACTGTAGGAATAAGGAAACATGTGAGCTGTTAATAACTTTAAAGACATCACGACTCATGGTAGGTACGGCAAATGTGCAGAGCAGGAATCAAACCTACGATCCCGAACCCAGAATATTATATACTGGTAAACGACGGATGATGCTCTGGGGCAGACTCTCTTCCCGGGATTGAGAGGTGATGGGCAGTCACTCTCGTAAACGTCAATAAGTCAATCAAAAACAATAATGCAATCAAACAAACGATCTCGGACTTTTTAAGCGAAGCGTTAGAAAGCATCTATCAGGCTGTCAAGATAAAAACCACCATTTTAGGGATTCTTAACTCCTGCAAAGGTGGGTCCTATCATCTGCACTAAAGTCATTTTTTTATACCACTACAACAGCAGGGGCGTCACACTCGCGCGGCCGACTCTGTGAACCTTCTAACGCTCTTCTTGAAGAATCCCATATTATAGGCGCCTAGGAAAACTACAGCAGGGAGTTTATTCCACTTAGAGGATTCGATCCCGGGATCCCGGATCTCGAGATCCCGGTCAGATTTTAGTCCCGAATTTTCGGGATCAGATTTAATGAATCCCGGGATTTTCGAGATCGATACAATTTTTAAATATGTCAATAAAAATGTGCGTTAAATGAAACGCACTTACCGTGATTTGACATATTGACAGCTGTCTTGTTCACACAGCTGAATTCATTAGTTTCATATAATCTTTTTTATAGTTTATCTAAATAAGTCTAAAGAAGTTGATTGTTTGAAGTTTATTGTGTGTTTCATAAATATTTCAAAGAAGTGCCTAGGTTGTTTATTTTATAAGAAGAGAGCATAATTTTTTTAACCGCCTTTTTGAAGACTTAATTAAATATTGGATGTCTTCACAAAAGTAAAAGATGAATGAAAAAATGATTTTGATGTTTTACTGTATTTTTGTTACCACTTTCCATTACTAATACAATCCCGGGATTGTCCCGGGATCCCGAGATTAACTATAGATAATCCCGAAGACCCGGGATTAGGAAAATCGACAGGGATCGAATCCTCTAATTCCACTCCAATTATTTTAAAATATTATTGATATATTTCCAGACATCTCTTCTTACCGGTGAAGTAGAATAGGACCACTCCAGGTCTTCCAGGTGTCGCAGAAGGCTGGTAAGGGACATCCATCTGACAGTTAACATAGCCCAAAATAAAGTGCCCGCGAGACAGCGATCGGCTCGCCCCCTATCACGTGGAACCGATAATTATAATTAGCGAAATGTGTGTGTTAATACATCTCTGCTTACCCCTTCGGGGATTTCCAGATGTGAGGATGTGTATGTATGTCTACTTCCCATCTGATCTCAGTTTAAAAACAAACGTGAAAAACCGCAAAAAAGAACACAAAACCGTAGACTAATCGGAATTTGTTTACATAGCGAGAGTCGGCGCGAGCGCACGTCACATGCAATTGGATCTTTTTCGCACGTTCAAACAAACGTGATGATGTCTTGGCGCGATAAGTTCGACCTTCGAGAATGACGCCACAGACGGTATTGCCAATATAAGAGAATGAAACGTCATTTGAGGTGAAAAGGGATTTTTTTCAAGGGCCTGAGGTTGACAGGTGGAGCTTTTATTCATATCACTGAGCATACAATGCCCATCTCTGTGCCCATACACCTACTGTAGATAAGGACTGTACCTACTTTCATTTTCGTGAAAGGCCTCTTCAGCACTTTCCAAAACAGTTTTAGTTAAATTATATTTTAAAATATTCTAAATTTAAATAAATACTGTTGATAATTAAGTACGATTCTTTCACTATAGTTTTTAACCAAAAAAAAAACATATTTTGCACATAACTTAGATAAGTATTTTTTTTTTATTCAAAGCAACGTTGAATGCCCTCTTTATGAGAATATGTATTTAATAATATAATGTATAATATTAAATTGGATATTTTACTTTGCTGTTTCCACTTTAGTATTTTTTTCTTATTTAGGACACGACAATTTGACTTCACCTCGCCTGATGGTAAGCTGAAAGCAAAGTCCCAGGAAAGAGGGCCACCATTATATACATGTGCCATGTTAACAATGGTGGCACTCAGTTTGAAGGCCTCATCAGACGCTTTTTCAAGTGCCGCTTAAAGGACCCGGGACTGTAGGAAAAAGGAAACACGTGAGCTGACAAGGAATTCCAGGTCTTAATGATGCGAGAAAAGAAAGGATCACCGAACCGTTTGGTTCCTGAAGGAAAGTTCTGCACCGTATGCGGGTGACATCTAAGCCCTGCACGTGTCAAGGAGAGGGTGGGACTAATTGGAATAACTCATCAGAACATTCACCATGGTAGAGACAGTAAAATACTGCCAAGGAGAATATACCTTTGCTGTAAACGCACATGCCTGCGTTTTCTTGGCAATGAACTCGACCAAGTTCTCAGAGCCCCATTGGGAAATGTGGTTCAGGTGTAGTAACAATGCAAATGGACCGTCTAGTCAAATTATGTAGATACTTTTTACTACTGAAACTTTTATAAAATAAAAAGTATGAGGTCATATACTTAATTTCCAACCAATTTACTATTATACGTTGCATAGATGATTAAAAACCAAATGACCAGGGACCAAATGGCAACTAATCCGGTTTGAACTTAAAAAAATCACGTAAATCCGATAATAAATCCTAGAGCAGTCAATATAGTTACATACATAAGAAGCCTCTGTAAGCGTGGCGGTAGTGAACGCGGCCGCTACGCAGGAGGCGCGGTTTCGATCCCCGCCCAGTGCAAATATTTGTATGCATGACTATGGGTATTTGCATTGGTCTGGGTGTTTCAATGTATAATATGTATGTGTGCATTGTGCATGATATGTGCATTTACAAAAAAAAATGTATCTAAGTATGTTTATCCGCATTCTAGATTTCATAACACAAGCTAGTTAAGCTATGCTTACCATGGGTCTAGATAGCGTTGTGTGAAATGTTTTGGAATATTTATTATTATACTCTTTATTCATTTTAAAAACTTACAAATTATATTTTTAAATACATATACAGAAAAAAAAATAAAAACATCTATTTAAAAATATAAAAAGTAGTGTCCCACCGGTATCGGATACAAGGACCAAGCTACCGGTGGTTAGGGCTCCAGAGAAAGGAACTTTCTCACGATGCGCGCCGTATCAAGGAGCACTGCCTTCTGCATCTGGCCCTTGATCCAACCGTCTAACCCGAGCCTCTTCAGGTGTTGGTCGAGGCTCTTGGTTTTTATTATTATTATTATTAATAGAAGAAAAAAAAGATATTGATCGAATTGAGAACCTCCTCCTTTCTGGAAGTCGGTTAAAAATAAAACTATTAATAAAACAATACCGACGTGTATACCAGTGACCGCTGCATTCCCACAATATGTTCGTTCACATTAAAGTAATAATGTAATGTTATAACTGCGCCCCATGGTTTTACCCACGTTTTATTTTCATACGAGACTACAAGTAACCAATACTTCAACTATAGAATTAATGTAGTTTTTCTTTTAAAGAATCTTTGTAATTGAAGTTATAAATATTTCTAATCCCTCCAACTAAGCTAAATTGCTTGAGTCAGGAGTGGGCTCACGTCCCTCTTTCTTGAGACTTCACCTTCAGCTGATGGTAAGGCGAGGTGAAGTCAAAATCACGTGTCCTACATTAAAAAAAAGTGCAATGGCCAGGATTTGAACCCGGAACCCTTCGATCGTAAGGCCAACACCTTAACCACTAAGCTACCGACGCTTGTTTGCCACGGAGGGGCTCGTACCTAAGTGGTAACGCAGTAGTTGGTGATGAATAAAAGCCCACTCTAACAGCCTCGAGAGAACGAGAAGAACTAGGAACCAATTTCGCGCACGCTCCAACTGTGGAATGAAATCCCTGCTGTGGTTTTACCAAGCGAATACAATATAAAGTTCAGGGTCGAGAGCACGAGTGTGACTTCCCTGTTGTAGATAGACCACGGTTACCACTTTCCATCAGGTGGCGGTGTGCTTGTCGGCCACCTAATTGATACGAAAAAGACCGAAAAATCGGAATACGAAAAAAAATCCTCTCAAGGCTGATCAATGATACCGATCGACGATCTATGGTGACTCTCAATCTCAAGTCTTGACCATCAGGAAAGAAGGATTACCCTTCAGTTAATGCAGTCTACCATTTCGTGTATAAGGCGTGAGTTTATAAATAAATATAGTATTCTATTGTGAACAGAGTATCGGTTACAACATTTCACTAGTTGACACAATTTGTTAACTCAACATTGTCAGATTGCAAACGATTGCCCAAAGCCGGCCGTGAGGCTTTCTTCTCTCACAGGCAATAGTTGCAGCCAAAACTGGCACAAAGAAGGTATTTAACCTTCGGATACCCGCGCGGGTCCGTCAGACCCACGATATACTTTTAAGTTGACTACATAAATAATAATTAGTATTGTTAGTTCTGTAGACTTGGCCTCTATGTTGTATCGGTAGATCGAGGTGCTAAGTCAGCGATTTCGGATTTGATTCCCACTTAGTACAAATGTGTAGGTATATATTGGAATTGGTCTGAGAGTTTCAATGTATAGCATATGTGTATTCCAAAAAAAAATCTATGGTCCACATTCTAGAACTCATAAATTATGATTACGAGTGTGATATTGTTGCTCCACGTGCACATATTTACCACACAGTCAAAATTTAATTTTGAATATTTTATTTGGAGTGAATTTCAATCGTACACTTAGTGGGGTTTTCACACATTTTCCGTCATCAACCCTTTTATAATAGCCATGTATAATATGTATATTTATTAATATGTTTATTTATTATGTGTGTATTTTCATCTAGGACACATAAATATGACTTTACTTATGCTAGTTATCAGATGAAGACAAAGTCTCTAAAAAGAGGGTCATCGATATTACTAGTAGCCATGGATATCTGTGCTAGTAACTATGTCAAATGGCTTGTTATAGGAGTAAAAAGCATCATGAACACACAGTGGGCCTCATTTTATTGTCTCATCAACACCTTGGGTCTCACAGACCACGCTTGAACATACATGTCACAGTATTCGGCGCGCGTGTGAAGGTTAAGATATTCGTTGGTTTATTAGTGAGTCGGTCAAGTACAGTAAGTCGATGGGTTACGTGGACGAACATCGCTGGGTATTACTTAACGTGGGCGGTAACATCACACAAAGGTTTGAGTACATCGCAGTTATAAGTACAATGACTAATACATTTTGTACAGTACCCGGCTTTTGACAAGACGTAAATGACAGTGACATCATCTCTATAGCTCGCTGAGCGACTTTGAGCTGATGGACGAACCCTGTCGTGAGTGTCCATGTCTCGGCTCCGTACGTCATGACGGGTAGGACGCACTGATAGAAAACTTTCGTTTTCAAGCATATTGGAATGGATGACGGGAAGACTCGGCGTAGTTTCCCAAACGCTGCCCAGCCCAGCTGGATCCTCCTCTTGGCCTCTCTCTCGAAATTGTTTTTATCTAACTGCAGAATCTGCCCGAGGTAAGTGTACTCAGAAGTGTACTCAGAACAACTTATCATGTGGGCCGTATTTTTGTCCTTGGCCGTACTTAGGCAAGTGGTATAAAAAAGACCACATCTTAATCAGTAACGACTTTTTGTGTCTGACCTGGTTTGGCCCCAAAGACCCCTGGTAAAGAGCGACTTCTGCGTTAAAAATTTGGTAAAATTAGTCATTATAAACATTTACATACATAGTATCTAAATAATTATAAAACGGTTTACATACGAAAATATGATTACGATTGTTATTAAATGAATTTATAATTGCATTATTAATTTATTTCTTGGATTTAAATCAATCTTAAGCTGTTTTTAATTAAATCGCCAATTAGACTGCACTACTTAAGAGTGACCTTATTTTTGTAAAATAACGTTATCACAATTCGTTTTTTTATCACGGAAACATTAAGTTTATGCAGTGTTTCATTAAGTTAATATTTGAAATTACTGATAATTTCCACATTGTAATAGAAAAATTGTTGTTAGAAAAGATATGAAACAAATGACAAGTCCGTTAGTCGAGGAGTCGGCCTACCTAACGATTGAAAGCTCACGGGTTCTATCTTGACCATTACAATACCAAGAACCGTGATTTCGCTTACTAGTAGGTACTCTTATTGAAAAAAAGAATTTCTTGACATAGATTATAGTGTATAATTATGCAGCCATTTTCCCTGGAGCCCAGGGCCCACTTTCCTACTCGATCCATTTAATTGACCTAGTCTGGCCCTAACCCCGAAAGGAAACCCGAACCATTGTCTCGTCAGTTGGGCCTTGGCCCCACAGATAGTATAATTTAATTCCTAGATGAAATACAAACCTGCAATCTGTCGATTGCGAGGCCGATTCTACCGTTACTAAAATTAATATCGCCATAACAAAATAATTTCGTCACATGGCAACACAATAGTTCCTTCTAACCTAACCTTCCTTAATCAGAACTTTTGTCTGACTACGATTTTATCTTTTATTATCAAAAAAATATCAATTTTATTTGTTAATATTTTATTTATAAATTTATAAATTATTTACACCGTAAAATCTGCATACCTACCTACATATTTTTTTCACTAAGTAGGTACGTAATATAAAATAAAATAAAAAATATAAATAGTTGGTTACTTTACTCCACTTTCACTTGCTTTACTTAAATGCTTAATTTTGAAATTAACTACCTATGAAATATAAAATGCTCTTGGCGTTAGCCCCGAATAATTGTCACCATGTTGAAGATTTTTAGCTTCAAGTATATAGGTCAATATTAAAAAAAAATGGTTACACTGATTTGTTTCACGAACATAATAAGATATCGGCATAAATCTTGACCACAATCACGTCACAAAATGTACTGTATATATAGCAGTATGCGCTTTTTTGAGTGTCTTTTGAAGGTATTGCCGGGTACTACAGCGGCAGACGAGCTCAAAATTCACCAATCATTAATTATATCAAAATCAAATAGCGAGTCCCGGGGCCTCGTTTCTCTCGGGGTCAAGATATATGCCGATAACTAAACACTCAGACTCCGTTACAACATCGAGACAGACTCGAGGTCAAACCCACAACATTCGCGATCGATGGCGACCCTTTGTAAGTAGCGAACCCGCTCAATCGCACGGAGAAAGCTACAGTCGTTCATTATATTGACCCTACTGTTTACGCCTACCGATTGACCGAATGAATATTCATAGTACCTACATATTTCATATCGTAATGTGAGAATAGGCAAACTTTATGTAGGGGTCGCTTGCTTTCCAATGCACGAATAAAGATGCATATTGCAACAATAAAGGAGTTTACGTCAGATTACATACAAAATTCCACTTTGTGTCATGTCAATACATGCATATAATTTTTTTATCAGTTTTATATCCATTGACACAGTTACAATCTGCTTGAATGAAGTCACAATACCTATGTAAAACCGGATGATTCTGATATTACTACCGATAACTTAGAATTTAGCATGCAGCACGGCTAGCAACCTGGGCCTTTTAGAATAAAGGACATGGGACCTCTATGCTAGGAGGGCCAGACCGAGAGGGATGGCCCTGGGTCAGCCGGGGTGCGAGGGATATGTCGCATGACAACCTCACCTCGGCCTACCACTACGACCCAGAGACGGCGTGCGGTTTAGTCGGTACGAGTCCGACATAACCTCCCCCTCCGGCTCCGTAGGGGTGGGGTATCCGTGGGGACTTCACGCACATAAAAAAAGGGACCTTTATCCTAAAATGCCCAGTCTATCATAAAATATGGCAGCAATATTGATCAAGGCGTGATCATAATTGCTACGATACGAGCAAAAAATTGCCGTTAAATTTTCTTCCTTCAAGCACTTTTGCTAAGGATCAAATGAAATCTACCCACGTCGAATTTGATTAAACGCCTTCGTCCTGTAAATTGCTCTATCAAAAAGTGCTTAGATCAACTTTGCTACGATAAAAATAAGTGCAAGTAGCCTCACATCTATTTTATTCACGCAGGCTTAATCCTAGCCACGCAGAGCAACCCAACAACTGCTGCACTAACAGCTGACTATAGAAGTATAGATTAAATACTAATGAAAGTATTATCTTACCTCGGGTGAAGCTGCGAATTTCAAGTTCGCAAGTGATCCATGCGATCGACTACGATGTTCCTGCCTGATGCTGTATGAGAAAGCGCGCTCATTGAGGTGCCCTTTCTTCCTGTAGATACCACCAGGGTCATCAGTTGCCTCCAGCCCCGTCATGCTCTGCGCGGCTTTCAATGCTGCGGGAGGAGGCTTAGAGCGCCGCGGGTCCACCGTCGCGTACTGCAGGCGACCGCGACCGTGTACCGGCGGAGGCCCTGGGGGCCCTGGTGGGAATGGCCCTGCGGCTAGGGCTGCGGGAACGCGTCCGCGATGGCCCAATGTGGCTGGACGCGCGTGGGGCAGTGTAGCAGACGGGTGCGCAACCAGTACGAGTGGATGCCCTCCAGCCCAGGCCGGGGGCACTCGCCCCAGAGACCGGCCATTCATTACTCCAGGCGGGCCAGCGTATAACTCATCAGCAGATGCTGAGGACTTCTTCTTTGTCTTTTTAGTTGTAGCCTTCTTCTTCGGCTCTTCAGGCGGAGGTGGTGGCGGCGGTACTGATGCAGGGCGCGTTATCTGTCTCGGGCGAGGCGCCCGTGCCGTGTGCGGGATCTCATCGCTCGCATCATCACGCTCAGTCTCGCCGACCCACACTTTATGATTCTCATCACCATCGTACACTTCCAATTCCTCGTCCTGATCCGGTAGTTGTGAAGGTGTGCGCTCGGCTTCCAGACGCTTGGCATACGAACTGTCAGCGTATGCGTGGAAGCAGCAACGAACTAGAGCATTAGCAGCCGCCTCACGTCGGCAGATGAACGCGTGACATTCCAGCACCTTAATCCCGTGCGTCCGACGAAGAACAGCCGCGAACAGTGGCGGTCGCCTCGGAGCGGGGGCGCGTGCGAACGGCGAGTCCAGAGGCAGGAAGCGAGGAGCACCCTCTACCGTCACTCGCCGTACTGCCGCGCAATAGTGCAGACTCGAGATCGGGAAGAAACGCGCTACCCTAGATCCACTTTCGTCAATGTTCTCCAACAGGATACCGTTCGACCACACTGAGAGCCACGAATCAATGCCACCGCTCGTCGCGCCCTTGTCCGGGTACAACTCGCGCAGCGGCTCCTGGATGCCCTGCAGACCGTCCTTGCTCTGCTGCGGGACTGCCGAACCGAGGTAGAGCACGCGGCACCGACATATCGGCGTCGACTCCATTATGCCACTTCACTACACAACATGACACTGAACACAACACAGATATAACGCGGTGTGACGCGGGTACGTGCGCTGTCCGCGAGTCGCGCGCGGCTCTGAGTGAGCGGAATTCAAGATGGCCGGTGAGGCTCGAGGGGCGCGGGGACGAGGCCTGCGGGGGGCGATACCTGCGCGCACGCACCTGCGAAGACGCCTCCGCGCCGCGCCGGCCCGGGGCCGGTACCTACCGGCGGAGCGCCGAGCCGATGAACCGGCATTGTGTCAAACACACGGTCGCGAATTCGGTCGCGTTTCTCTTGCCGCGTCACTACCGACGTGCTGGAATGTAGGTATTGCTTTTGCCCTGTTGCAGTGAAATCTGAAGGTCGGTCGAGATATTTGCCCAACGGATATGTTCTATATGAGCGTCCGTTCGTGTGTGAATAATCAATTTGCCGTTTTCCAATACATCTTTATTAGGATAATCACTGCGTACTGCAGTTTTATGAAGGTGCGGTATAGGTTTTTGAAGGCATTTAAATACCTGATTACTTTTATTTTGCTTCATACCTATGCATTCGTCTGAGAACAACATTGCCCAACTTGGGAATCGTACTCAAAACGTACCTACACATCATGGAGCCGTTAAATTTAATCAATTATAAAAATAAAAATGTATGCTACTACCAAATAAAGGTACATAGGTACACTCTAAAACTTTGATATAAAACCAATTTTTAATGTATCGCATCGCAATTTATTTGGTTTTATTTCATTATTCGCACTTAAACCGGAAACCCGACGTTTCAGTTATTGTTCAGCAACCATGATCGCAGTATAAATCGCGATAGAATACGTTTAAAAAGTGGTTAAAATCATCCACAATGACGTCATAATAAAAAATAATGTAAATACATACTATAAATAGATAATATTCAATAGACAGACGATACCGTGCACTGTGTTATAACCACGGTTATAACATGTTTGTCGTCAAGAATACTAATTAGATTAGTAAGCAACTTATATTGTGTGAATGCGTCTTTCCTGCACGATAAGGCAAACTGTCTTCAACAACAGTAAGCTATATAGGGCCTTAGTAGGACCTTCGGGCTCGAACCAATCTACATAATAAATTTTAACTAAATTATCTAGATGTATAATCTGTCAAAAAAAATTGTAACCCTAAAAAAATGAACACGCGAGTCCTCATAACGTTCATCCTTTTGCTAGTACATATATTTCATGTATTGTTTATTTTAAGAAAGGTTTAAGAGCTTTTGTTGTTGACTGTACATTTGCGTCTAGCGATCAGCCAAACGATCCAAGCATTATTTTTTTACCGCCGTCATTAAAATATTTGGAACTTAATGGTAACTGTATACAATGAGTTACTTTAACTACGTCAGTACCTGGGTACCTATATCTTTTCTGTGTTTAAACCAATGTGCCCCACAAATAATATTGAACTACCGTCATTTTCGTCAATGTAGAAATATTAAGCCAATATGTACAGTCGAGTCGTCTTGAAACCGTTATTCATAATACACGAATGATCATGTTAAGATTATAATTGGGTATTTGACTGACTAGTCAAATTAGTTACTTTTTATCAAACGTCAAAACGGAAAGTTATAAGGAAAATTGTATGAAAAAAATTATTGTGACGTCATAATATTTAATAGTCAAATCATTTACTATTAAAGGTTGGGTGGATGATTAAAAATAAATAACAACCATAAAATAAGAACCGACTCAACTGCTTTTCCCCTTTTACCATTCTTAATTTAATAAGTTCAGCTAATTTATTTATTTTAACTACAGGAAAATACCCAATTAAAAATGTTCAAAATGTTTTGAACATTTTTAATTGCAACGACTGCTGATCCTGATTCCTACTTCGAGTTATGTAATACATCTCTCGCCAAAATAACAGGGTTTGTCCGCAAAATTGTATTTTTATTTACGTGCGGGAAATCGCCGCGGTAGGTACTAGCCGGAGGAGGAATTTGTCGGACTCGAACCGACTAAACCGCAGGCCGTCTGTGGGTCGTTGTGCCAGGCGGGCCAGGCCATAGCTGAGGGTGTATTCGACACGTCCCTCGCTACCCGGCTGACCCAAGGGCCGGGAAATAGTGCTTAGCTAAATCTATTGAAAAATATACTTAATTACGACGGCTTACCGGCTTTTCTTCACCCACTTCACAAGGCCTTGGATCCTTGCAGAAGGTTATTTCTCGTAATAAAACTGTTCACACTTCAATTTCGGACTAATCTCAATATTCCAAATGTCTGAACGGTATTCTCGTTGACAATTTTCAAGAAAGAACATGTACATCTAGATCGTTATTGACATTTGCGAGTTTGAGATTAAATCGAGAATTGTCCCTCAGGATTTTTTTTATAGGTTATTTCAAAAATAAAACACATATTGTAATTTTCATGTATTTATTTACACAAGCTTATATACTATGTACACTATGAAGTGAACACGTCATCATTGTAGGTCAGGAGGTAGCGGATTCATTCCTTAAACCAAATTTATATTTCATTCATGAATTGGGAACAAGGGCCATTGCTCTTTTCCCGTGGATGGCATACACTCGCACTCAGAAGTAGCTGAATACTAAAAAATTTACAACCTTAATCCTTATATTGAAATAAATCAAGGCATTCGATGATTCCTAACCTAACCAGCTTCTATCAGGTGGACCATGTGCTTATCTGCCACGTAAAAAAAATGTATACCTATAACAGTATGTATTTTTATAATCTTCAGGCGACAAATCCCACTATATAAATGTGAAAGTTTGAGATGTTTGAATGCTTGCTATTCAATCACGCATTAACAGCTAGACGGCTAACGGAATAGAATAGATTAATTAATGTATGGAATTGAGATACATTGATAACAGTCATAAATGTCAATCCCATACAGTCGTCATTCTATTCAACAATACGCCGGTCAACGAATTGCTATTTATCAAGGGCTGAAATTACTATAATCTATCCCTGATATACCAATATATGCATCTTTTTATATTATCTTATAAAAATGCCACCAGCTCCTCGACTAGCCTTGCGGAAAGCTGTGACGTCACTCGCTAGTATTTGGCAGACTTGTAAGAAGGCTCGTCTCCTCCCTGTGGCGCTTTTCGCTTTTGAATTATGTTTTGGATCTGTAACAATATTTTAGTTATTAATATTATACTACTAACTAACTGTTGCCCACGGCTCCGCCGGCGTGGATGTCGGTTATCGCGTAGTGTTGTAAATTTTAAAGCTGAGTCGAGGGTTTCACGTTTGAAGCACTGAACGCTCAAGCGCACTTTTGACTCTCTACTCGCCTGCTTATCCTGTTGATTGATGGCACTTAGTGGAACTTGCTACACATCTTCAATGAAAACACTTGTACTATTCCACATTATTTATTGAATTCCTGACCGGTTTCACCTTACGGCATTATCAAAGGTTCTGTGTATTCAGTAAACCTTTGATAATGCCGTAAGGTGAAACCGGTCAGGAATTAAATAAATAATGTGGAATAGTACAAGTGTTTTCATTGAAGATCTCTACTCGCCTGTCTATTCGACTCTCTTCTCGCCTCGCTTCTCCTTGCTCTTCCCCTACTCCTTCCTCACCACTCACTACTACACCATTTCCCCTTTCATCAACCACCCTTTCTTCCTTACTTTACTCGTGCCCCGACCTTTAACCCTTTTCTTACTCACGCCTCCACTTTTTCTTCCATCCGCCACTCATGCCCCAACCTTACCACCTTCCTCCACTCATGCATCGACTCTTACTTCTTTCCCTCACTAATTACCCCTACCATTACCTCCCCGACTCATGCACCTACACTTTCTTTCTTCCCTCACTCTTACCCCCACCTTTATCTCCTTCACCTAGTCAAGCCCCCAACCATAAACAATTCCCCCACTTATGACCCCACTGCTTCTCTACCCCTTCCACCATTACTTAGCCCGCTCATAAATATTACCCTATACCTATCCTCTTCCCCCACCCCATCCCGTTGTCTCTGTTCGCTACTGGACTGTCATTTCCCAAGATTAGTACTCGCAATTCATCAGGATAAAAAAAACAACTTTCCTACAAACTCCTATACCCCTCCCCTCCTTTTTATACCTATGAGATAGATAATAAACCCAAGCCCTAATGAAATTTGGTATAAAGATATACCAAATTTCAAAAATTACAAGATGGGGTTCGCCCATCCCGTCTTTCGCCAAAAAAGGGAACCTATGTGTACACAGGACAACACGTGCAAGTCCTAGATGTCACCCACATACGGTGCAGAATATTACATCAAGAACCAAGCGGTTTGGTGACTCATTCCTTTGTCGCACCATTAAGACCTGGAATTCCTTGCCGGCTCACGTGTTTCCCTCGTCCTATAGCCCCTGGTCCTTCAAACGGGGCGTGAAAAAGCATCTGATGAGGCCGTCAATCTGAGTGCCGCTATTGTTAACATGGTACGTGTTTGTAATGGTGACACTATTTCCGAGACTTTACTTACCATCAGGCGAGGTGAAGCCAAATTGCTGTGTCCTATATATAAAAAAATGTACGTTCCCTATCCCCCCCCCCCCCAACCTTTTTTCGCTATAGACAGCTTATGCTATCCGTACCAGCATATGGGTTACTGTGAATGGCTGACTTCTGGAAGTCAATGACTGTTAGGTGCTTACGTAAGTTTCATATATATAAAGAAGCTACCTGCTGCCACTCGCGGTCCAGCTCGGCCTTCTCGCTTTTGTCCTTTGTCTTCCTGGTCTTGCGGCCGTCTTGCGTCTTCACGCCGTACTGGAAGGCGGCCTTAGGCAGCGCCTCCTTGCTGCTCATATAGGCAGAGTACTCCTCCTGGGTGTCGAAGTCCCACCGGCCTGGGGAATAGGCACAATTTTTAAAAAAACATCAACTAAACAAGCGTGCCTATATGATGGTTGAACGGACATTCTCAGCACTCCATGGATTCAAGGTGCGGTCGCCGGGTCCATAGCGTGGTACAGAGAGGAACACCGTGACGGCGACTGGGACTTGCGACGCAGATGTAGGTTAAGGGTGGCCTTGTGATGCATCAGCGCTCACCTCCACCGTCAGTAGTGTGTTTATTGTCTATAGTCGTTTTCACGTAGCATGGGTATGGTGACGTTTGGGATTTGAAGTTACTAGAGATGTAGTCAAGATAAAATCGCATGAAATAAAATCGATTATATATCTTATCGAGATCATTTATTAATGAAGAAGAAATCGATTCTATTAACTAATAATTTTGAAGAAAAAAAGTAAAACAAAATTGATAACCTGTTTAATTATTTATTAAAAATCAAACATGTTCATCATCTTCATCATCATCATCATCATCATCATCATCGTCATCTGACTCGTCGACGTGAATAATTATTTGGGAATTGCTCCAATCGGTAATCGCTTTAGCCTTTTTCAAAAAGGTAACCCGCGCAAGTGCTATATCGCCCCTCTCCATGACAATTTTTCTTTTGTTTACTTTTTTGAATTGGAAACCAATGTCCTTCAATACGCGCCACAAGGATGTAGGACTTCCAGTAAACAAATCAGCATCTTTTAAAGACTTGACCAGCTTTAGAAGCGTCGGTAATTCTTTATTCTGGTAATAGTTATAAATGTGGCTCCGTATAGCATCGGCCGCAAAACTGTCTACATCTGTTACAGATGCCTTTTTGGTTCGCTTTTTATTAGGGGTGGACAACTTATTTTCTTCTGTATCGTGAGCACCATATTTATTGATTCGAGAAACCGTGTTCCGCCCAATGTCTAACGCATCTGCCACTCGATCCAAAACGTTGGACACAGTTAATAGCGTTCCGCCATTCTCACGTTCCCGCTCAAAGTAATCCCGCAATCGAACTACAAATTCACGGGCTTGACTACCAAGCACAGTCTTTTTCGTTCTTTTTGGCATTTTGCCAAAAAAAAGCAACAAAACAAAAGTCAATAACAAAAAACGGTAACGAAAACAACAAAGCACAACGATAGTCAATAACAAAAACAAGTAACAAAAACACCACGCAAGCTCAAAACAAAGAAAACAGACCGCATACAAGGCAGACGCACTCGTACTGAGTTGATATAACAAGATGGCTGCCAGCTCATGCTTAAGCAGTGTTGCTATATTATAATAAAGCTCCACAAAGACAAAAATGCTTTGTTTAAAGTTTATTATTACATAATTATATTTTATAATCGTATTTTAGTTAAAAATACAACTAACGATTTATGATACTTTATTCGACAATTTATCGATTATAACGATTTTACTATGTCAATCTCTAACGCAACCTGTTCCGATTCACGCATCAAGAATTATGTATTTGGAATGTTTATATTTAAAGTTTAAATAATTACGGAGAAATAAAAATAGTTTTAAGTTAAAAATGCAAAATAAAACAGTTTTCTTTTTATCTTCGTATTAAGTGTTGTTTCCTGTATTCCGCGTTAGGTAAATTGTTTCGAAATGAATCATGCATGAAATGGAATTAGTCAAATGTCACCGTACCCATGCTATCTGAAAAATATTGTAAAATAGCGTGTAATCTTTATCCATCCATTTATAATGAATATAAACCACTATGCATATATCCCCTAATCTTTATGCCAGCCTCCGTAGCGTGGCGGTAGTGAACGGGGCCGCTACGCAGGAGGCGCGGGTTCGATCCCCGCTCAGTGCAAATATTTGTATGCATGAATATGGGTATTTTACATTGGTCTGGGTGTTTCCATGTTTAATATGGATGCATTTACAAAAAAAATATGTATCTAAGTATGTTTATCTGCATTCTAGATTCCATAACACAAGTTGTTAAGCTATGCTTACCATGGATCTAGATAGCGTGTGAAATGTTGTGGAATATTTATTTATTTTATTCATTGTACTTATCATCATCGACATTTAGACGTTATCCCGATTGCATTCGAGGCCGAGATGCCCTCGAAGCTCAGGGTCCGCCGGCCGGCTCTTCCTCCTCCACTTCGCACTATTACGCGGGCCCACCGAATTTGGGTTTTAAAAAAAAGATGCGAGTAACCTTGAATTAATTTTAATTAATTTGGTACAGAAAAAATGAATATTTAGCACGGAACTGGTAGCACGACCGATTGCTCTGGATGTCACGGGAGGTCTGACCTGCAGGTGTGGGGTGATGTCGTCGGATGCGTGAAAGACGCTAACTAAGGCGTAAAGATGGGCTGAATTAGCAGAAAGGCTTAGGGTTGCCAGTGTAACAGCACGATCTTGGGCGTCCATGGTAGTGAGACCATTCGCACGCATGTCACCCTGCGCGACGTCAAGCTAAAACTTTTTAGGCCTACCCCTTCTACCTGGACCCAGTGAGGCGCCATTGCCAGGCATTTGTTACCTACGTAGCCTGGCTGTTGCCGAAGGCCGTGGCCACACCAGCGAAGGCGACTCTCTTGTCCACTATACTTATATCATGCATAAACAAAAAACATATCACATCTTTTCTTCAAAATTGAAGAATCTGAATAAAAAAAATCAACCTACCAATAGGTCCCTTCTTATTTCCAGCATCCATCTTGGTGTAATCCACCTCATCATCTGAGTCGTCTATAGCGTCGTCCATCTCTCTCAGCCCGGGGTAGCACTCCGCGTACCCCTGTGGCTCAGCGGCTAAACGGGACAGTAAGGCCGCCGAGCGACGGGTTCGATCCTCGGTACGCCTTGGGCCGGACACTTCCACTGGAATGAGAAAATATTAAATAAGTAAATATTTTAGAACATATTTTATGGATACATTTAGTTTCATTATGGGTTTCTAGAGTGAGGATTATATTTATCTGCATTTTAGAACCCATATTATAAGCTATCTTTAGTTAATTCTTATTACACATCCTCATTACCGCGTTGGTCCCGGCCGCAACTGGGACAGTCACCTTGGAGTGCGGGGTCAACTTACATATGGTGTATTTCGGCTAAATTGGAAGCGACTGCCTTCTGAACTTCCAGACCAAGTGGAATGGTGAGACAGCGCACTCGGCGAAGTGCGATGTACGGGGGAAGTTCTCGACGCTATTACACGTACCGAGCACTCGGCCCAGTGCACTGTCTCGCCACTCCACTCGGTGCGTGTGATGAAGGGTGAGAGCCGAGTCGACATGCGGTGATAGTTGGATCGCGGTACAGTCAGCATCAGAACGATATTGACTACAATGCTCAAAAATAATTCTAATACCAGTAATAAGAGTAAATCAAACTGTTTTATTGATTTAAATTATGTAGAATATACTGCTTCCGGGCTGTTTAGCCGTGGTCCATGTGAAACTTGCGTTCCAGACGTTTCGTCGATCACTGCGGTCGACATCTTCAGTGGCGCAGGTCCGGGCGACGACGAGTTCGGAGACCTTGCCTCGTCGGTGGCTTCGCTGCGACTGACGCAGAATCTTGAGTCGCTGGCGTATTTATAGGCGCGGTCGGAGGGGGGAACTCGTCGTCGCCCGGACCTGCGCCACTGAAGATGTCGACCGCAGGCCATTTATTCAGCACAGTTGTGCGTGAGTTGGGTGATTTAATTATTCTGTTGCTGTTGCCAATTTGTTGTTCAGCTGTGCTTAATAATAAATATTTCTTTCTTTATTTCTATCTTTCTTTCTTTCTTTATCTTCTACACTGACGGCAGAGAAACTCTCTGTTCTAACAGGGTCGGCAGCGCGAGTGTGTCGCCCCTGGTGTTGGTCCATAGGCCCCGGTAACCACTTTCCATCAGGATTCTGCTATTATTTTACTCATGGCAAAACTACTGCGGTACCACAGACACTGTAACCAATGCCATTTAACTTTAGAATTTACGACAATACAATTAAAGTCTAAAATCAAATGTCAATTTTGTTAATTGAATGAAATATGTTATAAACTCTTTTTTATTTTGGACTTTAAAACTCAGTAATAAAATCGAAAATTTAATGACATTTAATGCAACGTCAGCGGTATCACAGTGGGTTGTTATGTCATAAAATTAGCAGTGTGCTTGTCCACCACCGAAGTGGGGAAAACCAAGGCTTTAAGGTCATATTGAGTAGTTAGTTTGGCAAGAGCGAGCCGGTGGGCCGGTACGTACTGTCGTCCTTGTCGCCGTCGGCGGGCTTGTCGAAGTAGGGCGGCGGGCGCGGGCGCGGCTCGCGCGGGTCGCGTTGGTCGCGCTCGTCGCGCCGCTCGCGCCGCTCGGCCGCGCTGTAGTCGCCGATGTCGCCGTAGATGGACTCGTCCGCGCGGCTCTTGTCCGTAGGCTTGTCCTGTTATTTGGGTATATAAGCCATGTGAGGACGCACCAGTAGTAGTAACCGTAATCAGCTCACCAAGTAGAAGGTCGCCGTTGCCGAAATCGGCTTAGAAAACATCATCATCAACAATAAAAATAATGAAGTAAGTCACTATTACTGAAAAACGAAGTTAATTCCCCTAGCAAATAGTAATGTAAGGCTGCTTTCCACTGGAGATATGTTGTATAGCACGAAGAGCAATGCTACGAAGATATAAAAGCTACGCTATGGACGATGTGACCGTTTCTACTGTGCTTATACTATGTAGCTAAACGAGTAAGATGTGCTATGAAGATGTACAGCTCGAGCTGTGCCTAGCACAAATTTTCAAAATTCGAATCGAGTCTCATAGACATCCACAGCACACTTCCACAGCACACATCCAAAGTACATATCTTTCTATATAAAAAATCATAGCTTAGCTTAACCCCTTTCCATCAGCGCTACACTATCTGGACCAACGAATCTGATTGGTGGATGTCAAATGCATCCATAGCAACATCGCATAGTACATCTCCGATGGAAAGACAACCTTACTTACTCACCTTCTTGTGAACACGATACTCTATTGCCTTCGCGATCATTGATTTACTTTATAATATTTTAATTATACTACAGACTCGCTTGCCACACTTATTAATCAAACTTGCTAAAATCTGAAAAAATTACATCCTATACTTTTGTGGCATTTATTCATACGTATCAAATCTGGAAAATTAAATAAAAGGAAATTATTGTAATCTAAAATTCTCTGGATCAAATATTCAAATGTGTTAATTTAGCATCGTATTTACAATATAAATATTTTTAATTTATTTTATTTGACAAAAATAATACGACAGAATCAGTTAAAAAAAACGTATAAATTCAACGCCAACAGATTAGTTTTTTTTTTAAATATAGGACACGTCATATTGACTTCACCTCGCCTGATAGTAAGCTGTAATGTAAATTGACGTGTCCTATATAAAAAAAAAGTTTTCACTTTTAAACAAAGCAATTAGGTTAGGTACTTATTAATTTAAATGAGTACTTAAAAACACAAGATGTAATTTTTTTTATAAAACCAATTAGCATTGTATGTGTAATCCCATATTGTATTTTATACAATTGTTACTAAAATATCAATTAGCCAGCCAAGCTCTTGTCATGTTAATAACCCGCCTCGGTTCGTGTCTGGTGCAAAGGAGCTGAGTACACTGGCCGCATTTCCGCGCTGGATTGCAATGGCTAGTCTTTGCACCAGGTACGATCTGGAGCCAGAGTCACCAGATTTTTCGGTTCGACGTCGACCTATGTCGGCCACCAGTTTCTTTGCTTCCATGCCCCAATTGCCCATGGTGTCGACGGCGACTGGCACCCCGATATATTGCGGCTTGAGAGCTGCGTACTTCACGAGTTTTTACTGGCTGCATCTTCGGCCGCGGCCGCAGGGGAAAGAGCCGTGCGACCCAGGTGACTCACAGCCACGGTACTGACACAGGTCGCGTCCCACACCAATCACCTACCCCTCTTCCAAGGCACGAGACCCATCCGGTCTCTTACCATCTGATCTGGACAGGCCTGGCGGCTCGAGGGCGCAAGGTACATCCGCCGAAACCAGGGCAGGCCATTAAGGGCATGGTGACGGGGAAACCTACCTGCAGCACGACGACAACTCAATGCGTGATGGCCGTCAGCATCCACCATGGAACAACAGGTGCGCTTATGGGATTCACACACTCTGCAGCCCAAGCGAAGAACCACCGCCACACGTAAAGTCATCATCCAGATTAGCATTTAACTTTAGTAACTTTACTTTTCCATCAAAATCAAACACTCACCTTTGTCTTCTTAAGCTTCCGATGTCTCCCATGCCTCAAATATGAGAATATCTGCGCGAGTTTGTCCAACACGAGCAGGCTGGCACTGCTTGCTGAGGACCTCGCATCCGGAGCTGGTACATCCGCCTTACTCCGAGTGAGGGTAGTCGGGATATCACTGTCTACACCCCCTTCTTCATCCAGTTCCACCACGTAAGCCATCCGACCGGCAGCAAACATCTCGTTACGGGGGACTTTTTTACTCCTGAGGGGTGAAATTGGGAGTTATATAGGGGGGGAATACTTCGAGAACTAATGTCAAAAATTTCGCGCATGTGTTGGGCAACGAAAAGCCAATAAAGATAGATAGATAATACTTTATTGTACACCATTTGATTTACAGTAGATACAAGTAGATAAAAGGACTGATCAAACAATGTCGTGAGCCCCTTGAGTCTGTGAATAGTTAAAATAAACTGTGATTAGTGCGCCCCCGCACCCCGTCTGGGATAAGGGCGCCTTGCGCACCCTGATTATATTGTCACGAAATTTGCCGACCGCTATACAAGTACAATTTTAATACTTTTTTAATAAAAAAAATGCAATTAGTATGCTACATATTCAAATCGATATAAAACTGAAAAAGTTAATTCAGTAAATTGATTGAGCAGAGTAATAAAACAAAAACTATATTTAAAAATGAATGCGACATCGTTCATTGCTTCCGATAATTCATAGTTAGATGGCTCCCACCGTCGCCCCAACATGGTATAAGAGAATTTCTTGTGTTCAGAACTCATTTAGCATGTAAAAATATTTTTTTTTATACAACTGAGGTGGCAGACACGCACACGGCCCACTTGATGGAAAGTGGTTACCGTGGCCTATGGACGTGTGCAACACCAGGGGAGTCACACTCGTGCTGCCGACTCTGTAAACACAGAGTTTCTGTGCCGTCAGTGTAGGAGACAAAGCAGGAATGGCTTTTGGTTTTTCATAGTGTTAGTAAAAGGTTCACTTACTTCTGTTCTTGAATCATATCGTATATATTCTTCGCCATTGCAGTCTCGAATTGCATCTCCTCTTCCTGAATACAGGGAAAAGTTCATAATAATTGACATTTCGCGTATTGGAACTCTAAAGAACCCATCTTGGTGAATGTTTCGATGAGCTCTTCCACGTGTTGTCCTGTATAGTAAATTGATAGGGACTCTATCCTTTACTACACAGGACAACACGTATACGGTATACACGACAACACACTTAGATGTCACCCGCATACGGTACAGAAAATTCCTTCAAGAATGTAGCGGTTGGGTGACTCTTTTCTCTGCCGCACCGAAAATTCTTAAAGTCCTAGTCTAATGAAAATAAAAATTTCAAAAAAAAAATTGTAATGCTTCAGGGGCGGCTTAGTTCCCCTTTAAAGAACTGGTCGCGGTTTCATGTCCTGTCTGGGCATTTTACAATCTTAAGGTATGACTCCGAAGGTACGGGCAGCAGCGGCTCCTCAATGGTCCCCTTTATACGTTTTGAAGTTTAAGTCGTGTATGTAAGGTCGTGTAAGGCTTGCATACATTCGGAGTTGTCGTATACGGGCAGCTTCGGAATCATACCTTAAATCAATTAAAATATTGTGCTGATATTTGAATAAAAAATAAAATAACGTAACGACTATTTCAGTATACCACGCGACAGGACTTACGGGCATAAGCTAGTGTTAAATGTTTATCTATCTATCTATCTATCTAGTGGTTAAACACTCACCACGGGAGCTTCCTTCTTCTCTTTGACAACAGGGGGCGCTGGCTCCACTGGCTCCACGGGCAACGACACCAGCCGCTCCATCTCAGCCTCCTGCTCTTGTTCGCGGGTTTGGATCTCTGAACGGACCTGGTCATCAGGGGAAAATATAATCCTACTGATTTATACGAAGTCATCTATAACCGATATCCACGCAGGCGGAGCCGCGGCCAACCACTAGTAACAAATAAATCGCGATAAAATCCATTAAAAAGTGTTATGATTTTAACAAGCAACTTGTTTAAAAAAATGTAAGTAATTGAAATTACTAATATCAGTATGTTACATGTAATTTCGCTAATATTCTTTATTTTAATAAATATTATTAAATGTGAAACTTTGTGTAGTTGTTTGGATATAAATTTGTTTCGAAAAAAAACACATTTTAAAAAAACGATAATTTTGTTCACTGAGTTTCTTGCTGGTATCTTCTCAGTAGAACCCGAAGTGAAACAGTGAAAGAACATTTTCAAATGATTTTTTTAATAATTTCTTGACATAATTTTGAAATTTTTTTCTTTACTTAATCATGTCTGGCTGTACAGTTCCAGCTGAAATTTAGTACAGGAAAACACTATGTCTCAAATAAATGCCATTCCTATTGGTTGCAAGAATAGGATCAGGTGAGCTGTTTGCTTGTCTGTTACCTAAGTTATATCAAAGAGCTTACCTTTTGCAACAATGCGTAATCAAGACCCTTGACCAAGTGAGTGTGCTCCATATCACCTCCAAGGTATTTAGATTCCTGAAATGTTAATAATTTATGTTAAATATTAAATTTGTATGCTCGTATTATATATTATATATATTCGCTCGTATTCGTAGGCTCTTATTGTTCATAGGAAAATTTGAATACCAACCTGAATTAGTTGTCTCCTTCTTTCTTTAGCATCCATTCCTGACTTGAGATCTGGTGCTACAGCTCTGCAAGAATGTGATTCATTATCTAATAAGGGATGTTATTTAAGTTAAATTTGGCAGTGGATTAACGATTTTGGTATTCACAATATTAACTTATTTTAACTTTAAAATGGAAGACGAAGTGTGCGCTAGGATAATGGCCGGTTATAGATGCTTCTGTTCCCCCAACAAACCTCTCCGATCTAAGCACCTAACTGTCAACTGTTGTGACTTACGGGTGCGAGACCTGGTCACTGGCAGCCAAGGAGATGCAAAAACTGGCAATGTTCGAAAGGAAGGTGCTGAGAAAAGTGTTTGACCCTACCATAGAGGGCGGGACTTATCGTATCCGGATGAACGATGCGTTGGATGCACTCATCAACCGGGAAAACATAATTCGATACATTACGTCACAGTGGCTGAGATGGGCGAAATATGTTGAGAGAATGGAAGCTAACAGGGTGCCAAAAGTCATGACGGAGTGGAAGCCGCAGCAGAAAACGCCAAGAGGGAGGCCAAAGAAGAGGTGGGGAGACTGTATAGAGGAAGACCTCAAGGCCATGAAAAAGTTCACCAGCTGAAGAAGGAAGGCCAAGGACCGTCGGGAGTGGAAAGCCATTGTTGAAGAGGCCAAGACCCACAAAGGGTTGTAGCGCCAAAGAAAGTAAACATAACATAACATAAACTCCCGCCTTTATCCTCGAACGGGTAGGCAGAGGTGCTGGCACCCACATTTCGCCGGTTTATGTTTAGGTCCTAATGTAATAGGTGGCGAGCCTATTGTCATTAACTGGGCACTTATAAACCTGCGATAAATACACACATAACTTCGAAAAGCATCGAAAAGTCATTGGTGTGTGCCATGGAAAACCTGGGATCGAACCCGAGACCTCGTCTCAGCAGTCCATTACCCATACTACTAGGCTACCGCGGTAAAGAAAGTTAAGTAATTAAGTATTAACTATTTTGCAGACTAAGTCAAAGAGCCTGCTCAAGCGACATTGACTAGGCCCAGATTAGCAAGACTCCTGTATAGTGGCTGCTGATAGGACTTTTGAATGCTTGTTAATAAGTCACAGTCTAACAGATGAATCAGGGTGTCCACTCATAATGCTTAAAAAACATCGCTGACTTTTCCCTGACCATTTCAGCAAATTTCCCTGACCAGCCATCAAAATAAAAAGCCGATTATATCCATAATGAAACCTTTTTCGCAGATTACTATATTGCAGAACATGTATTTCTGTATATAATCTGTGATATGGGTATTATTATTATTATTTTGTATCTGATTTACAAATTCACCCGATCCTTTTTGTAGGCTTGCGTGGGAACTTGGGTCCAACATGTAGAGGCCCCTTTCAGACAATTTTATTAAAACAAATTTGAAAATGTGTTACACCTGTTAGGTCTGTCCCCGAGTATCACCAAAATGCACTCAAAGAATGTTCCCGCCAGATGCACAGAACTGGCCCTTTGCTATGAGAAACAATAGCTTGCCTGCCCATATTACTTAGTTTTAACTGTTTGCAGCACACTTTACAGTAAGCTAATGCAGGATTATCTGGGACATCATTTAACCATTCAAAAAACTCTGGACTGTGTTTGGGATCCAGCCAAAATTTATTGATTGTACATTGTTTAGCACTCATTTTGCCAATGTCTTCGCTTTACTACATAACTATTAGTCTGTACTTTATCAATTGATATAAATAAATGAAACAGAAAATCGGCTCTTATAAAAAATATTCTTGGAAACTTAAGGAGTAGGTAATTATTGTGTGTGAATAGAAATAAAATAGTAGTTAGATTTTTTCAAATATTTTTTTTACAAAATTATAAGTATCTAACCAGAATTTTTGTATATCTGTTCTTTATAACATTGAACTAGTCCACGGCTTCACTTATTTCTATTCACCCCAGGATCAATATTTAAGTCCGTTTTACCCAGTACAAGAATAGATTATTATTATTATTATTATTATTATTATTTGGACTATGGACGAGCAGCAAAGTGCTGGTATGTCCACTTCATGGTGTTGGAGTATAGTTTAGCCTTTGTTAGTAATCCACATCACTTTTATTGTTTATTGTTCACTACAAGCCATTTATCCAGGCGACACTTGAAAGCGGTTAGCGTTGCCGCTGACACCACTTCTTCAAGTAATTTGTTCCACTGCTGCACAACACGGTTGTTTAGAGAGTGGTAAGCTGTCAACGAATGAGTCTGTGAGCGTGCAAGAGCGAGGCTGTGTCCACGGTATTAGAGTTGGGAATAACACATAGACTACATTTTGTCCCTATAATAGGAGCCCATTTGTTGTCGGATCGAAACTAGAATTCTACTCGGGCAAAGCCATGGACATCACCAAGTCTATGTGTAATATTAAAATGAATCGCTGAATGTGTTGCTAAGAATAAATCTCGAGAATAGCTGAACTGATTTCGCTAATTCTTTTTTAGAATGTTCCTTGCAGCACGTGGATTTGTGTGTATGGAGATTTTTTTTAAAAATTACCTGAATAAATTACGGGCTCTATGAGTGGTAGGGTATTTCAAAGTATGCAACGGGTAAAGCCAACCATTAATACTAAAATAATAACCTAATGATATCTTACCTGTATGCACTACTCGTATTGCTAGTAGGATCTGCAGGCCCTAACTCATTCAAACCGTCTCTTCTCTCTCTAGCTCTGTCTCTGTACTTCTCCGCTAATTCCGCCAGCTTATTGTCTTCTTGTTTCTTCAACGCTGCATAGTAAGATTTCTTTTTTCTACGTAGCTCACTTTTGTTCTCGGCCGGAGGTGGCATGGATCTAAAATTCATGTAATAATTTTTTGTTAAATGAGACTAGTTTATTTGTTTAATATGTGTTTTTGTTCAAATTCACTACAAGATTGTTTACCTTTAGTTAAATACCTGACCAAATGGAGCATTAATACATTTATTTACTCACGCCTTATCCCTACTATGATAGGTAGACAATAGCCCACCATCGGTTTGTCTTTATATACTATCTTTAAACTCTTGCTTTCCATGATATACAACATTTATGTGAGCGACAGCCTGTGACCACGGCCCGTGTAACCTGCTCTTTACATCATGCAATTCAAATGCATGATTGTGATAATTCAAATTATCATTATTGTTGTTAGATACTTTATGACTCTACTGTGTGAATGAAATTTTCAAAAGTACTTGAAACTGGCGGTTAAAGACAGTTGAGGAATAGATTAAAATATCGTCTGCATGCCTACTTATTAGTGTAATTAGCAGCTCTTCATCTTCCAACATGAACATACCATCTTAGCATGCCTTTTACTTTTATTACAACATTCTCTTACAGTCCACATCCTATCTGTTAAATAGTAAGCCGATACGGTATGCCTAGCAACAACTGGTTCGAACTGTTTAAGCAATCAAGGCTTATCTTACCCGGAATTGGCCATGGCCTCGCGAACTGAGCCCACAGGATGGGCTCCCCCTGAGGGCGTAGCCCTAGGGGTCATCAGTAACTTCCTGAAGTCGTCATTTGTGAGCCTTTGAGAGCCAGGCGTGTTCTCTACGCTGTTGTCATCCATTTTGCTGTATTTTCAGACGCCTACTGCTAAAAAAACTTGCTTGTGCTCACACCGTAATATAATTTCATTAAATTAATTGTGATTGTGAATTACAAAGTGAATTGCAACCTAAAGAATAAGTGCGCTTATCCCCGATAAATATGCATTGCATTGCCAAATTCGACAATAAATAATGACTTCACTTTGACAGCAATAAGAGGATTATGAGTATTATGACACACTGTTTTTTTTTTTAAATTCATTATTATAAATATCCATTACTTTAGTTCTCACAAACCATTTTAAAATAAATATTATTATATTATTTTATATCTCATTAAACCATACCTAATCAACCCAATTATACCGACAAGTTTACCCATCAATTGTATGATACGCAATTTGCAAATAAGTAGGTACAAGACATAAAATAACAACCATCAAGATCAAGAACAATAAAATTATTTGTAGCTCGCGGCTCTACTCAACTATGCAACTTCTTATCCCATTTCCGAATAATGCGTGACAACCTTTGCGAGTATCAAGAGTATCCAAAGCTCGATTTCCTGATCAGGTTTCCTCATTTTTCCCATTCAGATTCGAAATTCTGGTCGTCTAGCGCATATTTTGGTATTTTTTATCGGGAATTTTTAAAATTTGTAAATGAAATATTCAGATTCCCGAATCACAATACGGAATCTTGGTTTCCTGATCAGGAAACCGAGCGGGTGCTGCTAAGCTACATATGTATTTCTATAAATTCTAATTTTACAAAATCTGTAAATATAACAATAGTATTTAATTTTAGTTTATATCGACATCGAGTAACGGTGGCTATTGCCATTTATATCATCTAAGGCGATTTACTATCTTAGGTGATCTTAGGCCCACTTTGCTTAGGCCATTGCTTGTCTATGGTACAAGTTGGTTGCACCAAAGACAACGCCAACGCGCCAACGGCTATTACTATTATTCTAATAATAACTTATTGTATTGTATTGTTTAACTATGGTAATTAGCATTAACATAATATATTTTTGGGGTAATTACCTTCTAATTATAAGTGATCGGTGGTTGGTGGTAGGAACACTTCAGAAAAGTGATTCTTAGTTTTTTTCTTATCCTGTTTGATACGATAATACCTAGTTGTTCTGTTCTATATAAAGGACTAACTGGACTATTCTAATATTCATTTCTAAAACTAGTTAGTGTGTTACTGACATGTTTCAAGAGATGAATACCAACAATAATAATATTTCAAATGAAAAGTGATAAGTTTTGAAGAGTCTTTTTGAAAACAATTCAAAATGGGAAACAAGTGCAACAAGCAACAATCTGAATCTGAGGCCTTAAGAACGCGGTAAGTATTACATTTCGATATTGTCTTGATAATGCGAAAAAAGTGTTTTAAGTAGGTATATTTGATTAATAAAATATACTTTGATAGTAGGCACAAAATATTACTTTATGTACCGTTAGCAAAAAACCTCCAACACATGGCGTTGCTACGCAAAGTACGTATAGGTACATCTCAGAATACAGTAGTATCTCTGTATTCTGAGAAGTACATTTACAATGATAAGCTAGCAGCGTTCCTGTGTCATTTAGTCATTATTCGTTCGGTGTAATCACCGGCATATATTTTGACCCCAGTCCACTATTTGCGCAGTATGTAGGTACCTACGCTGGCCGGGGTGCGAGGGATGTGCCTGCCAACGTTACCTCCAGTAACCAACAACGACCCAACCCATAGACGGCGTGCGTTTTAGGCGGTTTAAGTGCTACATAACGTATATGTACGTAAATAGCGCCCGAAGTCCGTAGGGATTTTGCACACTTAAATAAAGTAGGTATAGCATTTTTTCGTCATCTATTGAGTATAGAATGGGGCAACCGGGACCGATGGCTTAACGTGCTCTCCGAAGCACGGAAACACCGTACACCCGTACACAAATATTGGCACTGAGCGGCAATCGAACCCACGCCTGCTGCGTAGCATAGAAGTCGAGTTCACTACCACTTCCTTACAGCACAGATAATAAAATATAATTCTTATCTTATAATATTATCGTATCGCGTAGTGTATTATTACCTAACTATCTTTTTATATGAACAAATCTTTTCAGTATTGGGATATGCCCAGCTGAAGTGAATCGTCTACTGCAGGAACAAAAGAAGGATTACGAGAAGAAATGCAAAGAGTATATGGCAAAGGCTCGCCTAGACAATGCGACTTCGGTTCGAAGACAAGTAGAAACTGCGCAGGATGCATATGTACATCTTCTGCCTATAAGACGGCCCGCACAAAACACACAGGCAACGCAGACCGTGCACACTACGCTAAGCGCACAAGCTTCTCAGATAGCACATGCTACACAGAGCGCATGCAATACGCCAAGCGGACACACGACGCAAAGCGCCCAAGCTTCGCTTCATACTTCTTTTCCTGCGCAAAATGCACAGAGCGAGCTTAACGCGCAATCTGCACAGAATGCACAGACCACACAGTCTGTGATGCGCATACAGATTCCAGATCTACAGGCCATGCAGAGTTCCTTAGAACATCTTCGAAATGCGCTTCATGTGCTGACCTCAAATGTACCCGCCACACAAAGTGCACAGATCACGCAAAATTTACATGCCGTGCAGGGAGCACACTTCCCGCAGACTGCACATAACGTGGCAAATGTACAAGCTGCACAAACCGCGCCTAATGTACAGTCCACGCTTCATGCACATACTGACAAAAATGTGCTTACCACGCAGGAAACACAAATCGCACAAAATGTAAAGACGCCACAGAGTTCACAAGGTCACCTGTTCACACATAAACACGGCACACAATGCATATTTACACAAACTGAGCAGATTGCAAAACCTGTGCAAAGCAATAAAGATGCTCTTCAAGCACAGTTCACCAAGAGTACACTTGCCGCGCAGATTGACCAAAAGTTAGTGATCCCGCAGATCTCACAAGCTGCACAAAACGAACAAACCGTGCAGAGTGCACAGACACACGAAAAGCCCAACGTGACGCAGAAGGCGCCACTTACAAACCTGCCACATTCTCATTTCATATATAATTCTAATCAGAACGCGAAAGATAAAGCTCCACGGTAAGCACTAATGCACTAATTTTTTATTTTATTTTGTCGGCACTTCATTGTCAACGAAACCATACAGAACAATCCGTATCGTAGGTATCAATCAAATCAAGGGGACAATCCGTACCTTACGGTTTGTTACTCCCGTTCTTTATTTCCTTTCTAAATAAGGTACCGGTTATTAGATTGAGACTTGTTTACTACTGTGGGTTTACCACTGGGTTTTATATGGGGTTATAATGGAGAAGAAAGATGACAGGTTCACAGGCTTGCCAATGAGGTTAGCTTAGCCCTTAAAGTCTTGGCAGCGCCCATACACCCAAACTAAAAAAACTAACTAATAATTGTGAAATTTGTTCATGTATACACATGCTTGCAGGCCCATGCTATCACAAAATATTCAAGTGAATGGACGAGGCAGTACTGGTGACAAAAAAGGTATTATACCTTTTGTCATGAGAGCACAGGATACACCGGCCATAGACAGAAACTCGCAAGAGACTGTATGTACTGAAACTGCTCGCAGCAGGTATACAAATGTGGACAATCTTGAGAAGCCAAGTCCACAGCGATCATTCACTGTCTACCGTAGTGAAAAGTCTAGAAGGTAATATAACATCATCTGGTAACACAGAATCCGCTTTTCTACTTAATTGTAATTAGGTATTAAGTGTATTTGACTTACCACTCCACCCCGGGAGAATAAGCCTGTGCCAGAGATCATTATTGTAATCTTTTATTTATTACTATAATTTTGTATTAATTGGCCTACTTAGCCATAATATATTCTATAAAATTGCATGCATGACTAAGGCTCGCCTACTATTACGTGGGACTGAAAATCATAGTTGGCGAAATGTGGGTGTTAATACACGTCTGCCTACCCCTTTGGGGATTTACAGGCGTGAGTATATATATTTGTGTGTATATTGCAAAAAAGTTTTATTATTGTTAACATAACCCAAGTATTTTTTTTAATATCTCCAACTAACTTTTGCCCGCGGCTCCGCCCGCGTGGATGTCGGTTATCGTGACCAAACATAGCCTATGTCCTTTCTCAGGGTCTAATCTACCCATATACCAAATTGCATAAAAATCGGTTCAGTGGTTTAGGCGTGAAAGTGTAACATACAGACAGACAGACCGAGTTACTTTCGCATTTATAATATTAGTATAGATGTACAGACTTTACAATTTTAGTATAAGTTAATATTAAAAAAAAAGACGGGTTGCACTCTGGGAGTGCCGGCAGAAGTGAAAACATTTTTGAAGTGAAAACTTCTTTAGCGACGTTGGATGGGTGTAAAATTTTAAGGAAGCGTCAGGATTAGTTGACCTTTGCACCGTAACCGACGACTGACGTCATACAAGAATAGGTAGAGACTATCTATTTTGCAATTTAAAAGAGATGGCGTCGCAGCTTAAACGGTAAGCACTTCGACTGTAAGTCCTTATAGTTTCAGATAGTATCGGGTTCAAACCACCTGGCCTTCCGAAACTTTTTGTGATTATTTTTTCTTTTTGTAATTTATTACTTTTTATGATTATTTTTTCTTTCTGTAATTTATTACTTTTTGTGATTATTTTTTCTTTTCATAATTTATTAATTTCTTCTGACAGAAAATTAGCAGAAAATAAGTGATAGGTTCTGTGATTAGCGCTATATTATAGGTATGGTATGGTATGTTCTTTTTTATATTTTTCTATGTACCTATATAACGAAGAAAGAAAAAAAAATGTTTTCACTTCTGCCGGCACTCCCAGAGTGCAACCCGTCTTTTTTTTTTCTTTCTTCGTTATATAGGTACATAGAAAAATATAAAAAAGAACATACCATACCATACCTATAATATAGCGCTAATCATAGAACCTATCACTTATTTTCTGCTAATTTTCTGTCAGAAGAAATTAATAAATTATGAAAAGAAAAAATAATCACAAAAGTACTAAATTACAGAAAGAAAAAATAATCATAAAAAGTAATAAATTACAAAAAGAAAAAATAATCACAAAAAGTTTCGGATGGCCAGGTGGTTTGAACCCGATACTATCTGAAACTATAAGGACTTACAGTCGAAGTGCTTACCGTTTAAGCTACGACGCCATCTCTTTTAAATTGCAAAATAGATAATCTCTACCTATTCTTGTATGACGTCAGTCGTCGGTTACGGTGCAAAGGTCAACTAATCCTGACGCTTCCTTAAAATTTTACACCCATCCAACGTCGCTAAAGAAGTTTTCACTTCAAAAAAATTACTTAGTCTATAGGAGAGGCCATGTTCAGCAGGAGCAGTGGACTATATGTGGCTGATATGATGATGATGATGATGATGATGATATTTTCACAATATTGATCACATGTGACTCGTGTCTAAATTATTTTCACAGATTATATTTTATAATTCTTATGTTATTAGATCATCACAATATGAATACTATAGCGTGTGATGCCACGTTTGCGAGGCGTCTCCCAGAGCGGACCAATAGAGGTCGGCCCCCGGCTCGCTTGATAGCGGACTGAGCCGCAGGCCAACGTATTCTGGCGTCTGCGCACAGCGCGAAATGTAGCGTTCTGCGCCGCGTCCCTTAGGTCGGCACGCGCCAAGTTGCGAGCCGCGCTGCGCGCGGGCAGTGAGCCACGAGCCGCGAATGTAACCACATGATTGTAATTTGTAAATGTATAAAGTGTACCCGTTTGTTAAGAATAAACTCTAAATCGAACATTTGTGTTAGTTCATTAACAGACCCGCTATAATACAATACATTTATACTGGCGGCCTGTATCCTGGCCTACCTTGGTAAATAACAAAGTTTCCAAAAATCATTTCTTGTCTATTCACAGGAATCGCAACCACAAGAATTGTTCTACGGACAAAATGACATTTGGCCTGAACATTTATGAATGCAATGATCATCATAACTCCTACAGTGATTGCACAGAAGAGCACAGACCAAGTGGCATCTGTGGGAAAGCTCTTAAGAATTCAGGCACTCAGAAAGATGTCAATGGTAGAACCGAAATAGTACCATGTCCTCACAGCAACGAAGGCTGCGTGTTGCACTTCAGAGAGTCAGAAATGAATGCTCATATACAGGAGTGCCCTTATCAAGAACTGTCATGCCCTACTGGATGTCTCTCAAAACTTCGATTAAAACAACTATCTTCACATTTTAAAGCCTTGCACCCAGAAAAAAGTTTGCTCAAAATTGGCACCGAAATCCAACTTCGGGATATTGATAAAAATAGCCAGAATGTAAACCTTGTGTTTGTAGACAACAAACATTTTTTATTGTATGTACTAGTGTCGGCATCAAAACGCAAGATTTATATGGCAGTTCAAATCGTAAGTACAAAATTCAGTGCCTCGAAATGGTGTTATGAGATTCATCTCTACAATGCTAGTGACGGTAGAAGTTTTAAATTTGCAGACAGCTGCACCTCGTATTTTGAACCCGTGTCTAATATAGTTAAAGAGGGTAAATGCTGCGTGATCCCTCACGCATATGCATATAATTTGGTTAAAGAAGGAGTATTGACTTATAAGTTTTTTATAAAGAAAAGTTTTTGTGAAAATTGACATCACTTTTTTTTTGTATTTTTCTTTAATTTTAGAGAACATATGATTATAAACGAAATACTTATAGCATTCAACATTCTGATTAAGGTTTTATATTTTTTAAAGTCTATTTTACGTTTTTTTTTTACATAAATTGCAAACATTAAGAAATCAAACATCATTAAGAAAAGTGATGTAAATAAATGTGTACCTACCCTCATGATTTAAACATTCCTCAAAGATATTATTGATATTATTATCTAACTTGATTGATTGAAAGATATTAGGTATGTGATATTGATTTAAGTATAAAGTTATATACTTGTAAACTATTAAAATATAAAGTAGTTTATATTTTATTCCTTACTAAAACTATTAATTTTAAGCCACGATGCCTTTGTAAAGTGCCAAAAAAACTGACAACATACGGACAATGCGCCACGGTGGCCAATCCTACGCTACGTTATCGCGTTAGTAATTAGTATGTACCATTTCCCTGTATTCCTTTGTACACAATGACGATGGCTTGCCGTGGCCCATTTTGTATTGACCATTTTGTATTTGCCAAGTTTGTATTTTGTCCTGTATATAGGTAACTACACTCCATTTGGTTAGGTCCTTAATAATTTTGATGTGTCCTTTTATATATTTTTAATTGAAAACTCAGTTTATTATTCTTTTTTTAACTGTTTAATAACTTGCGATTAAAAACCGAAACTTAATGACAAGTGCAGTAGGCATAATTTTTTTTTATTTGTTTTAAAGTCACATCAAGGCTACCTTTAGTTAGGTAGGTACTTATTATGGTTTTCTCTGTTCTGTGCAGTACACACGGAAAAAGAGATACCTAAACCTTTTTTCATATAAAGTTTCAAAAAGTATAAGCACGTAGGTAAGTAAATATCATTTCCTATTTTACTCAAAATTATTATTTTTAATAAGTACTCCTGATTGACTATTTTAATTTGTATTTTTATAAATAATAAAGATTACCATTGATCTAGGTATTTTGTTTTATTTGTATTTAACGATTACCCCAAAAAACGTTCGTGATTACGATCACCAATATTGGTCACAATATTATCGTTCAGATTACATTGACAAGATAATGCGGTGCTCACTTCACACAGTTGATAAAACGAAAATAGATATCAGATATTTGAGAACGTAGAAGCAAAAGAGTTACTACAATCTGATTTTAATAAATAACTTTATTATTTGAAATGCAATGGCTGGCAGCAGTATTAGAAAACAAACCGCACGTTCGCGTACAACTAATACTCAGTTGAACAGATTGACCTTAAGGTAAGTTGTAGCGTAAGGGTGCTTGCACACGGTGCTAGCTTGTACATGTTGAGAAACTGCCGCGAGTTAAATGTATCGTGAAAACTACATTGCAAAAACACGGGCGGGTTTTTTTCATCCATCCATCCATCGGAAGTTCCCTCTGATTACCCCCCCTCCGGAGCCGGAGGGGGCTGTTATGCCCCCGATGTGGGAACGCGCGCCGCCGCCGTGGCCTGCTTCTGCTAGGGTGACGAGCGGTTCCCCCCGCACCTCAGGCCCGCCCTCATAGGGGCCGGAGGTAATTCTGCGCCCGTGCAACTAATCCGCGCGTTTTGTGTATAAAACGCTCATACGACGGTAACCCGTGTCCTTACTTGCTCCAGTTATTTGAACCATGTACTAGTACAAGCGAGTAACTTGTACAAGTAGCTTGTGTATCATGCAAGTCCAGTCTCTTCGAACATTCACTTTTTTAATCTAAATTGATTTTTGAATAACATTTGCGAACTAATTGCTTTACAATTTTATTATCATCAGCTTGCCCCCCAGACCGTTTACTTCCACTCCCTTTACTTGACTATACTGCTTTTATTGGAGCTGCTGCCGTCTGCCTCGCCCGTCAATCACCAGGCCCCCTCCTGCTTATTTTATGACATAACAAAACCACTGTCATACCCCTGACATTGCATTAAATGTCATTAAATTTTAGACTTAATATCTGAGTTTTAAAGTCGAAAATGAAAACAGAAAGAGTTTAAAACATTTTTCTTTCACTCTACAAGATTGTCATTGAATTTTAGACTAACAATATAGCAGTAAAGTCTAAACTTAAATGGCATTGGTTATTGTTTGTAGAATCAGGGCCCAGGCTTGCAGGGTGTTAATTTGATTGAGCAGCCGCGAGAAGAAAATTCAGCCGGGATGCGAGAGATATGTTTCTGACTCTGTCACCCCCGGCAACAATAGACATAAAGACGGCATATGATGACCGAAGTGATATCCGCACTATAAAAAGGGGTATTTTATTATAAGTATATAGCCACAGAAAAACTAATTTTTTGACTATTGTATCTTTTACACATACCTACTTGTTTTTGATGGGACGAACTGAAACTCACTTTATTATAACACTGTTTCTTTAACAGTTTGGAAGCTCTGCACGTGGGTTTGAATGACCCTGGACCAAGTCTTGGACCCAGCAACTCATCAGGGACGGCGTGCAGTATAACTGTGAGGAACAAGGATTCCAGCCTCATTTTAAACATACAGACAAAGAGGTATTCGCTAATGCTCATACTTCTTTAGCCCAGCGTTTATCCCAGTCGCATCCGAAGCTTCATCTGGGAGTCTGGGGTTTTTCTAGTCTAACTGCGGATTTGACTGAACTCCGATATTTTCCGTGAAGAGATTGCCATCGGATCTCCACAAACCAATGAAGATAGCGAAGCATTTCAGTTAGACCAGTTGTTGAACCTTTTAAGGCGCTCACTAACAGTCCGCCTGCAGTTTCTGATCTGTCCGGCGGCCTGCGGTCCTAAGCCGATTGTGCTCACACACTAAAGCGATTTTGGCCTGCCGGCAATTCCTTGTTGTCAGTTTTGCGACCACACACTAGCAGTTGTGAGTTGTCAGTTTTACGCCGTAACGTGTGTTCTCCGAGGCACAACCAGACCAATGCAAATACCCACAATATTCAGCCACACACTTAAATATTTGCACTGAGCGGAGATCGAACCCGCGACTCTTGCGTAGTGGCCGCGTTCACTACCGCCACGCCACAGACACTATCAAATGTATCAGAACTTTTTCGGCTTTTCTCGTGCGGGAATGCCCAAGGATACTCGTAGCAGTCATATTAACTGACGCCTGTTCCAACTCCAAGAGCACCAGACCCTTCGGCAGTCAATCAGCAGGTGCACTGGCTCACAGGTGGTGCAGTTGGCACGGGGCAGACCATACCTATACACCACTACGACATCCCTACGGAGCCCCCCCTCCCCCCGGAGCCGGTGGGGGTGATTAGGTATATTGAACTCTTAACGACTAAAACTGCACGGCCGTCTCGGTTCATCAGTTGCCGGGGGTGAGGAAGCCTCTGGCACAACCCACACTCCCTGGCCGACCCAGGGCTATCCAAGGGCCCGTCGGGTGTGGGACTACGGTGTCCCCATTTTTCCCCAGAAAAGGGAGAGGGGTGTGCGTCGTACTGCCATCTCACTCTGCTTCTACTACGGTGACAGGTAGAATCACTTGTCACCCCCAGAGCTCTACCTACCAATCGTAGGTACCTAGATCTTATATGTAGGTATTATATGTCACAGACAAGCGGCGGTAGCTTAGTGGAGTCGACCTTAGGATCAAAAGGTCCCATCTTCGAATCCTGGCCATTACACTACCGACGTGAACCCATTCCTAGCACAAGCAATTTAACTCAGTTGGAGATGTTAGAAGGAATATAAGTGATTTCGGTCGCTGATATTCTTTAAAAAAAAAACGCCGTTTAATTAGCGGCCTGAATGATTTTCAACCTAAGGCTAATGGCTTGATTCGATGACGTTTAATTACTTGCCTAGCCATTTAATTAAACAGCTATGAAAAAGAGCTTTTTCTGCATGGTTATAAAAATAATCTTTTTTCAATAACCTAACTATCGAAGTGGTTTGTGCAGCTTTCTCAATAATTCTTGTCACTGAGCTTGACCGGATCCTGAACCAAATTTCCCAACGGGGCTCTGAGAACTTGGTCGAGTTCAATGCCAAGAAGAAGCAGGCATATGCGTTTACAGCAAAAGTATATTCTTGCCTTCCCCTTCCCACACTTCAAAGCACGCCACTGCCACTGCAGGACAACCTCAATATCCTCGGTATGGATGTTCGCTGTAAACTGAAAAACAAAAACTACATCGAGAGTATCATCAAAACAGCCTCGCGTAAACTCGGAGTCCTGAACAGAGTGAGACGGTTTTTTACGCCGGAGCAACGGTGTCTTCTATACAAGACACAAATACTCCTATACTGCTACTACTACTATACTGCTCACATCTCTGGGATGGATCCGCAAAGCTCTTATTAGATGCTCTCGACAGGTTGCAGCGACGTGCGGTCCGCATTATCGGAAATCCTGAGGTCACGAGTAGCCTCGAGCCTCTGGAGATGGGTAGAGATGTCCTTGGCAGTATTTTACCGTCTATAACATGGTGAATGTTCTGAAGAGCTATTCCAATTAGTCCCACCCTTCCTTTCCATTCCTTGCCAGCTCACGTGTTTCCCTCTTCCTACAGTCCCGGGGTCGGTCTCAGTGCCACCATTGACATACACGTGCTGGTGGCCCTCTTTCCTGAGACTTTGCCTTCAGCTTACCATCAGGCGAGGTGAAGGCAAATTGACGTGTCCTAAGTATATATAAAAAAAACTATCATTAATTTTCTGTGAATACACCTCTGCCTCGCCTCCGTGGCGTATTAGCAATAGTGAAGGCGGCCGCTACGCAGAAGACGCGTGTTCGATCCCCGCTCAGTGCTACTTGCACTGTGTTGTATATTTTTGTTTAGTAAAATATTCTTTCTTTTTTCAGTTTAGTGATATAGGTAATATTTATACTCGATATAAGCCAAATGTAACAATGACTTCATTCATCATTTAGTTGGCTTATCTTGTTGTATAATAGATAACTATTGAATGCATCCTTCATCAAGATCATTAGTCATGGGTCATGCATGACATGACACTTGCGGTCGCTTTCCGGGTGTTCCCCGATCAAGTTGGAATCCATTCGGGGAATACCCGATTGGAGTAAAAGATCTTCAAACTATCTTGCAATTTGATAGATAGGCAGGTATTTAACTGAATAATAGATATGTATGAGTAGCTACTATTAGGGTAGCAAACTTTAAAAACCAATTTCTGTCCTAGCGTGGGTCCAAATATAGCGCTGTGTGCATCTGTTGGTATAGTTATCGGCATAGTTTTTTTTTAATAAGAATATTAGTAAGCGAAATTAGTATGCGCCGAGTAGCACTTTTGCCGAGTAACGAGTACCGAGTTTTACTCGGTTCAATTTTTTTCCAACCGAGTACTCGGCCGAGTAACTCTGTTCAATCAAATTCCCGTTTCGGGCGCGTAAACAACTACAAACACACACCCTCACTCCGCCCTCGCCTTTCATCTGTTAGTCGCTTGCTAGTTTACAAACAAATACGTCACGTTGCACGTCATCCGAATTTAGACGTTTTACGACGAAATTGCAGAAGATAAAACAAAAGTGAAATGCACCTTATGCAATTCTCTGATTTCACGTAGTGGTGTTAAACACAAGGCTTCTACGACAGCAATGTTAAACCATTTTAAATAAAACACACAGAAGAGTTTAAAAGTTTGGAAATGGAAACTTTGCTGGAAATATCTCAAAATCGTGAGACAGTTGCGTCAACGTCAACAACCTAAATATATTGCTTTACCTAAACCGAGTAAACTCGGCATTGAAACCGAGTTATTCGGCCGAGTACGAGTATCAAAAAACCCGCCGAGTAGCAACCGAGTACTCGGCCCATCTCTAGAACTTACTAATATTCCCTCTAACATCTGAGCTAGAAGTGGGTTCACTTCGGCGTGTAATGGCAAGGATCCAAACCCGGGATTGCCCGATCGTAAGGCTGACCCCGTAACCACTAAGCTACCGACGCTTCAGATATCTTGATCTTGACCCCAAACACGTTTATACGTTTTTAAGCATCTTAAACTTTTGAGTTTAATAAGGGGTACTACGTCTCGAGACTTGCTAGAATCGAAATATATGTCGGGAATAGACGCTAGAAGACGTTTGTGTGAAGCCAAACTACCCAATGACAAAGAATATTTTTCAATTCGAACCAGCGTGCAGTTACTGAGATCAGCGAATTCAAACAAACATACTCTTCAGCTTTGTAACATTAAATAGTAGATTTCATATTTTAGCTCAGAAAACCAAAGAACTTCTCATCATCATGCGAAGCGTGGTCAGCATGCGGCTGGTCGCAACAGATACCAACAGGCCGCCAACCAGCGTCCTCATTTGAACAGAGTTACATCAGACGGACAAACAACTGAGTCCAGAGGACAAGCACAGAGGTACCTACTATTTTATACTGTTGACTGATGGCTCTTGGTGAAACTTGCTGCGCATATTGAATAAATCGCTAAACTTGTAAGTGCTTTTCCACACTGTTCATCACTATTGGGAAACCAGTAACATCCACACTAATATTATAAATGCGAAAGTAATTCTGTCTGTCTGTATGTCTGTATGTTACGCTTTCACGCGCGTAAACTACTGAACCGATCTTGATGAAATTTGGTACAGAGGTGGATTAGAGCTTGAGAACGGATATAGGCTACCTTTAGAGAAAGAGTTTAAGGGGGGGGGGGGATTAGGGATGTAAGTTTTGATGAAATTTGACACATTCGAGCTTGGGAACGGATATGGCTAAATATTATAGCAAAATGGGGGTAAAGTGGGGAGAGCCCTTTTTTCGATAATGAGGATGAAAGTTTATTATTTTTGAAAATATCGTAATAAAATTTGGTACAGAGATGGATTAGAGTTAGGGAACGGACTTAGGCTACCTTTTATCGTGAATAAGGGGGCAGAAGGGGGGGGGGGGGCTTGGGGATGAAAGTTGAATTTGCCATTTTTCAATCGCGCAGATAAGGGAATAAATCCATACTAATATTATAAATGCGAAAGTAACTCTGTCTGTCTGTCTGTCTGTCTGTCTGTCTGTCTGTCTGTCTGTCTGTCTGTCTGTCTGTCTGTCTGTCTGTCTGTCTGTATGTATGTTACGCTTTCACGCCTAAACCACTGAACCGATCTTGATTAAATTTAGTACAGAGGTATATTAGAGCTTGAGAACGGACATAGGCTACCTTTTATCACGAGAAAGGGGGTTTAAGGGGGGGAAATAGGGGATGAAAGTTTTTATGAAAGTTTGTCATTTCTGAAGATATTTTAAGAAAATTTGGTACAGAGGTAGATTAGAGCTTGGGAACGGATATTGGCTACCTTTTATCGCGAAAAGGGGGGTAGAAGGGGGGTAGACTAGGGCCTTGGGATGAAAGTATATCATTTTTGAAGATTTCTTGATGAAATTGGTATAGAGATGGATTATAGGTTGGAAATGGACATAGGCTACCACTTATCGCGAAAAAAGGAATAGAAGGGGGAGGGGGGAAGGGGAATAGGGCTATGGGATTAAAGTTTCTAATTTTTCATTGGCACAAAAAAGGGGGTGAATATGGCATAAATAGTAAGAATTTCTTTTAAGATGTCCTCATGAAATTGGTACAAAGGTGAATTAGAGCTACGGACATAGTCGAGTAGCGAACCAAATATAGAAGCGAGTGGTGAGGCGAGTAGAGATTGTTATAGGGACGAGTGGATAGGCGTGTAAAGATCGAAAGTCGAGTAGAGTCGACTACAGGGGCGAGTAGAAATGCGACTAGAGAGCCAAATAGAATGCAGTAAAGGGTTGAGTAGAGAGGCGAATAGGGAGGCGAGTGGAAAGATTAATGTAGTGGCGAGTAGAGATCGAATAGAGAGTTGAGTAGAGGTGCGAGTAGATAGGCGAGTGGGGAGAGTCAAGTAGAGAGGCAAAAAGAGAATCGAATGGATGGGCAAGTAGAGAGGCGAGAGGTCGAATATAGAGGCGAGTAGAAAGTCGAGAACAGAGGCGAATTTAATGCTCAATAGCGTCGGATCAACACTAAGCGATAACCGATATCCACGCGGGCGGAGCCGTGGGCAACAGCTAGTAAGGGATAAATAGTATTTTTTAGGGTGGATTAGAGCTTGGGAACTGACATAGTCGGGTAAATAGAATCCAGTAGACAGTCGAGTATAGCGGCGAGTGGAGAGATGAATGCAGATGCGAGTAGAGACTGAATAGAGAGTTGAGTAGATAGCCGAGTACAGAAGAGAGTGGAGAGAGTCAAGTAGAGAGGCGAAAAGAGAATCGAGTAGGTGGGCGAGTAGAGAGGCCAATGGAGAGGCGAGTATATAGGCAAAGTTGAGTAGAGAGAATTAATAATATTTAATGCTCAATAGCGTCGGCGAAATACTACTCGATAACCGACATCCACGCGGGCGGAGCCGCGGTCAACAGCTACTTAAATAATAAAATAGTGTGGCAAAGTATAATTTTCCCTTAGTTCTTCCTACCAGGTCCTTTAAGCAGTCAAACTGAGGGCCACCGTTGTAAAATCGTACGTGTCTGTAATGGTGAGCCTCTGCGAGACTTTGCGTTCACCTTATGATCAAGTGCGGTGACGTTAAATTGACGGGTCCTATACGTATAAAAAAGTGTTTTATTCAATACTAACCGTTGCTAATCCAGTAGATACGTAGATACCACTTAGCCTGACGGCGGGAAGACCAAAAGCTATTCTTGCTGTGTCTTCTACAATGACGGCACATAAGAAACTCTGTGTTTACAGGGTCGGTAGCACGAGTGTGATTCCCCTTGTGTTGCACACGTCCAGAGGCCACGGTAACCACTTTCCATCAGGTGGACCGTGTGCTTGTCTACCACCTTAGTATAAAAAAGATTTAGACTAACAGAGCACACAAGCAAATCTATAAATAAATGGCACTTTTAGCAGTGTCTGTCATGCTATAATAGTAGTTTATGATACTGTTGCATAATAAGGTTTCTTATAACACGAGTGTGTTTTAAAAAAACGAGCCGTAGGCGAGGTTTTTTATATTATCACACGAGTGTTATAAGACCAAGTTATGTACAGTGTCATACACTACTTTATCTACTCTCATACTATGATACATAAACTAATTTATTTTACAAACAAAACCCAACTTAGTTTAATTTAAATGTAAAATGTTGAACGCCAAGGCGCAAACATCGATTGCGCATGCGTGTTTCTTTTTTTTTTCTTGCGAATCGGCCGATTTTTTTTTAAAGTAGAGGTTCAGGCCACGTGTATCGTTATGATTAAAAAGTTATTTAATGATATAGGTGTCCATACAAGACCTGTATCGTAATAAAAAAATTTTTTTGGTCTGTGCGTAATGTTTGTCATAAGAGTTTTGATTTCAATTTTATAATCTTTGTATTATAGTATCAGAGTAGATAAAATTACTCATGAAATTGTTAATTTACTTACTTCATTTTTTCTAGTTATAAGCAACCTGCGCCAATTGCTCGCACAAGCAGAGGTCGCTCCAACAGCTGCAGGTACGAATGCTATCTTTTCTGTATTCAGCCCGTCAATTGTCTGGCCTGACTGTATTGTAAAAAGATACCTTATGGCCTCTACAAAAAGTGTCAATAAATACATATTTGGTCACAATACTACCACTTGTGGAATGAAAGTGGTGCAAACAACTAACTAGAGGTCAGTCGTTGCACCGGCTAAACTGTTTTATGTCACTCATCGCTTTCGGAAAAGTAATAAGTGGACCTCAGGCTTCACAGTCCAATGTTTGGACGCGAATGGGAAATCACTGAGGATGACACTGTTCGTTGTGAACATGGTTCTTAGAAACCTGTCTATGGGCTCTAAATATTGCCTAAATTTAAATTCTTGCTGGACTACAATTCTGCTAATTGTAAACCATTGTCATATTCACTACTGATACTGCAAAAAAATTTTAGACGCTATTGATATGGAAAAGAGTTCCTTACATTTTCTCATTCACTTTAGATGGTGCCATTTAATTTTAGACTTTACCGCATAGATATAAAGTGTATTAAATCATAAATGGTATTTATGGACGTGGCTGTATTATGACAGTGGCACTTAACAGAATCAGGGCCCTGTAACATTGCCCTGATCCTCCTTTGTAAAAGCTCTTAAGAAGTTTTATTCTTTGCAGTTCTCGCCCCAAAACTGCCAACGAATTGAACTGTCCAACTTGCAAAATTCCATTTGGCTCCCTTCAAATCTACCAATGCGGCAGAGGACACGGCTCATGCTACGCATGCATGAAGTACGGCAAGCCATGTGGCATATGTAGAAGTGAAATTATCCCCATGAGGAATTTCGCCGTCGAGGAATACTTCTCAGAGAAACTAGGACGATGTCCACACAGTATTTACGGCTGTAATCATACCACAAAACTGGCAAAAATGCATGAACATGTGAAAGAGTGTGTATTTGGACTATTGAAATGTCCTTTTCTTGACTGTTACTACGAAATGCCGCTAAATAAATTAGTTAGTCACTCTGATGTTTGGCACCCGGGACAACGTTTGAAGAACATCGGCTCTGAATTAAAAATAATTCACCCTTTTACCGCCAGTCAAAATGTTTATCTAGCACAAATCGGCGGTTTTTATTTTGTTTTTCGCGTATTGGTGTCGACAGAAGACAGCAAGATATATATGACTGCTCAACTAATAGGCTCAAAGGTTGACGCTTCGAAATGGGTGTATGAAATCCACGTCTATAATAAGAATGAGTGTCGTAGAAAATTCACTTCCAGTGATGTTTGTATCTCGTTTGCAGATACTGAAAGTGTGAGACAGGGTAAATTTTGTACGCTAACATGTGCATACGCTTCTACTTTTGTGCACAAAGGTGTGTTAACTTATAAGTTATTCATTAAAAAAAATGTATAAACAATAATAATAATAATAATAATAATATATTTTATTTGTTCAAAACATGTGTGTACATACAATAGCATGCATTACAGAAAATCGTGTTGATGAGTCCAATCATGTTTTGCCTCATATAGTGGCGTACAAATATTGTGCGTATGGAATCGCTCACTTACTTATATTTATTACTATAGTCAGCATTATGACTTTACGTTACAATTCAATTGATATATATTGATGTCAAATTGCAATTAGTTTGATCAATGATTTGAAGACAAATACAATAGGTATAATAAAAATGTCAATAATGTCAATATACATAGTCAAATAATATTGTCATATAAGTAGCAAAAGTAATACGTCAAGAAGTAGGTAATCCAGTCATATATCTATTAACTAAACAATTGAAAATGTTCACTGTATGCTATCAACAAGAAAGTCAGATATGCTGTAATATGTCTTTTGCAAAAGGAAGGTTTTAATTTCTTTTTTAAATGCTTTGGTGTTGAGTTCCTTCCAGTGCTTAGGCAATTTATTAAATATTACCGGTGCCATGCAAAAAATGCTTTTGTGCATAAGTGTCGTGTGAGCTTTGAGGAGGCGAAGTCGACTATTGTCGCGTCTATTTCGTGCAACGGTGTCCTGTAGCCGCGGGAATAAGGTAGTGTTAGTTTTAACAAATATTGCAACCTCAAAGATGTACATGCTTGGCAAAGTTAAAATATTATGTTTTTTAAAATGCGGTATGCAGCTATCCGTCGTTTTTAGACGTAACATAGACCGAATACATCTTTTTTGCGCTTTAAATGCTATATTAAAATCTGTTGAGTTTCCCCAAAATATAATGCCATTTCGCAAGACAGACGCTGCAAGTCCATGATAGGCAGTCACCAGAGCTTTTGTGTTTACAGTGGTCGATAGTGAATGTAACGCATATGCACATTTATGCGTTTTTTTACTGAGATTTTCAATGTGTGTTTTCCAGTTCAGTTTCTGGTCTATATCTAGGCCAAGAAACTTGGTTGTTTTTACATTTTCGATAGTTTTGCTGTTAAAGATGATACTCGTATCAGTCTTTGGACGTTGGCTAAAATGCATGATTTTAGTTTTTTCTAGATTTATTAATAAACTATTCTTTTCGAGCCATTGTGTAATGGATTTCAATGTATTATATATGTCAATTGTGTGTTTATTTTTGTCATTACTGTCACAGGGAATTATTACGGTGCTGTCATCTGCAAAAAGCGTCATAGGGTAAGGGGTAGATTTGGGTAGATCATTTATGTATAAGGTGAAAAGTAGCGGTCCCAATACACTGCCTTGAGGGACACCATGTATCACTTGTCGTTCATCAGATTTATAGTTAGCCTCCCGTTTTGTATTGATGTTGATTCTATTTATTTCTGTCCGTTGTTTTCTATTATGCAAGTATGACTCAATTAGGTCCAACACATTGCCTCTTATGCCATATGCATTGAGTTTTTCAATAAGAATGCTGTGTCCAACATAGTCAAACGCCTGTGTCATATCACAAAAGATAGCTGCTACGCACGTTCTTTTATCTACATTATTCATGATGTCATGGAGAAAATTATATATGGCTAGGTTGATGTTTTTATCTTTACAGAACCCGTATTGTTCCTTGCAAATTAATTCGTTTTTTTCTAGATAGTCATAGATGTTTTTGTGAATATATTTTTCAATAATCTTAGAGAATGTTGGAGTAAGTGAGATTGGTCTATAATTTTTTGTTAACTCACGGTCATCTTTTTTTAGTATAGGTTTTACTACTGCTAATTTAAGTGCTTCTGGAAATATACCTGTCATTATACTTAGGTTGATAATATGACACAGGTGACCACTTATTTCAGGTGCAACGAATTTAATTACTTTAGTGGATATGTCATCATAGCCAACACTACTTGTATTTTTCAGACCCTGTATAGTGGTAAATACGTCTTGAGGTAAGCATGGGGTCATAAACATTGAATGTCTTTTGGACGTTATTAACGATGTAACCCCGTTGATGTTATTGCTCACTGGTTGTATTTTATCAATAAAATAGTCATTAAATATGTTTGCTATTCGTGTAGGGTTTGTGAAGGTTTTTTGTTCGTGCTTAATAGTGTTTATGTAATTTTTCGGTACATTAAATTTGGATTGATTTATAATTTGCCATGTAGATTTACTTTTATTTTCCGAAATGCTAATTTTATAGTTATTTTGCGTTCGTTTCGTCAAGATAATAATTTTTTTATATAGTCTACAATAGTTTTGGTAACGTTTTTGATTGTCTATATTTGGTTTCAATCTATATGTCCATAATAGGTGTCTTTTTCTTGCTGCATATTTTTATTCCACGCGATACCCATTGTGGTTTCTTTCTAACATATCTAGTAACAGTAGTTTTTGGGAAGCATAGGTCATAAAAAGATTTGAAGTTTTCAATGAATAAATTGTAAGCTATGTTAGAATTTTCCGTTTCATATATATCAGAGAAACTCAATTTGCCAATAATTTCCTTAAACCTTGTCATATTTTCTTTGCTATAGTTTCGTTTAATTGTACTATATTTGTCAATGTTACACACCTTAGCCACTGGGCATTCCAGTAGCTGCGCTGTATGATCAGAAAGACCATATTCTATTACTCGAGTTTTGCAAGTTGTATTAAAGTTATGCGCAAAATTATCAATACATGTCAGATTTTTTAGTCTCGTAGGTTGATTTATCGCTAATTTCAAGTTGTAATTTAGTAATATACATTCAAATTCCTTTGTGTTGATATTTGGCTTTAACATATCGATATTGAAGTCACCAGTAACAATAACATTTTTATAACTACGCGTACACAAGTCTTGTAACATTGTTTCTAATTTGAAAAAGAAGTTGTCTAGATTTTTTATATCAGGTATCCTGTATACACAGATAACTGCAATATTGTACTTAATAAGCTCAATACCGCAGCACTCAAAATAGTCAGTTGCAGCCATTCTTGATATTCTCGGCAGTTCCTTACATTCAATCCCCTTTTTGACGAGAATACACGATCCACCTCTTCTTATGTGCTCTCTACTATAGTGAGCCGCTATATAGAAGTTGGGTAAATACAGTTGATCTTCATAGCCTTTCATAATAAAATGTTCTGTGATACATATAAGATCCACATCTAAATTTTCATCTAACAGTTCATTAATATTGACTGTTAGGCGATCTGACTTATTTATTAGGCCCGCAATGTTTTGGTGCATAATATGTAGACGTTTAGTGACGAAAAAGATTATGGTTCATGTTTGTTGGCGTATGTTCTATGATTTCTGGTGGTGTTTCTGTAGATAGTTGTATGTCCATGATCATGTCTTTTATGTCCTTAAATATAGCCTGCATTCCAAAGTCCCTTATTACACCCGTGTATCTGTCAAACATAGTATAGTCATAGCTTAGGTTCTTGTTGCTGTCCAGCAGGCTTATTCACTAACTTTAATGACAGTTCAAAATGATGATCACCGAGTTGAGTTTCCAACTTTAAACTGTCAAACTACTCTTTTCGTATTCAGTAACTTCGGTGCTCAACTGTAAATTATCAAGGCCAGTGATCATCACTCTAGCTATGTCGATAGTCACTGAAGGGTATCGACTTCCGTTATTCGGTATTCTCTACGTTTGGTGTACATCATTTTGACGATTAAGTGAAGATCATTCAAAGTGTCAAATTACAACCGAAAGCCACTATTCAATAGCAGTGTTTTTAGGATAAAGTGATAATCACCCATACTTTGTACTTGTGTTTTGTGATGACAGATAATCTAAAAAAAGTGAAAAAAGGTAAATAAATGATTTAGACTTATTATTTTAAATTATTAGAATAGAAATAGAATATTCCTTGGTATACATATTATGAAACTTGTTAAAGAATTTTAATTGAATTTTATTGATTAAGTTTTACTTCATATTTAGCGATATGTCACACGCATTTTTTTAGGAATCGCTGAAGAACAAAGGCAAATGAATGTTTTGCGAAGGGAAAGAGCTTTAAGTGACCCAATGAATTTGCCAGACTAAGAATTTATTGCTCACTTTCGGTTGTCAAAAGAAGTATTTAATTCTTTGACCGAAAAACTTCGCCCTTACATGAGACAGCAACGACGAAACACTGGAGTGCCCCACAAACTGAAAGTGAGTTTATATTACATACCTACAATGCAAAATAATATCAATAACAATATGATAACAACCTATGCTTTAGACGGCTACGAATACAGCTAGGCAGCAATCCCTTACTAACTTTACAGTGGAATGCAATATATTATTGAATTGAATAATTTTATATAAAAATTCAATATTCATGTTGACAAAATCATATGCTATTTTCAGGTGTTATCTCCTGTATCTTTTTATGCCCAAGGATCGTATGAAGAGTGTTGGGCCTTCTTATTTATTCAACATGTCCCAACCCTCATTCCGTCGATGCTTAGATGAAGTCACCAATGCCCTTAATCATTCAGAAATCCTTACGAAGTACATAAAATTTCCTTTTAAGCGGGAAGAAAGAGAAAAAAAAATGGCCAAGTAAGTACAGTTAAATTAAAAAGAAAACTTGTGTTGGATTTAAATTAAATTCAAATCTTATTGTTGTATTTACTTCTATTCTTTCACTTTTCAGATTAATGGAAAAGTCTGGATTTAATTTATTAGTCAAAGTCTCCCAGGCTCGCTGAGTCATTTGACTTGCCTGAGGGCCCCAGGTACATCGCCCTAAGGCAATGTCCTTGTTGGCCTCCGCAAAAGTCACCAACAACTCTTGCTGCCTCTCAAGATGCGCCTGCTAGCCGGCATTCTGAAATACAATAAAATAGTTAAAAAAAAATATTTTTTATTTTATTTATTATATCACAGTAATATTTCACACTATCAATAACATTGATCAAGATCCAAGCAAATACATTACTATTGGTACAATTTCAATTAAACAAAGTATTACTTTCAAAGTCTTACAAACAAAACGACGCAATGAAAGAAACTTGGTTCGAATCGTGGAACAACAATCGTTAACAATTTAAAGTTACAAACACTTGAGAACATTCTTTGTAAAAAATCCCAGCGTTTAAAGTTGGTGTTTATCTTTCTCGAAGCATATTAAATTCAATTTCTTTGTAAGTGGTGTTCCCATAACCACTTTACACTTTTGACAACTCAAGTGTCGAACATAAACACAAATTTATTGGAATATGTCCAACGTATACACCGATTAAGTTAAAAAGATCGATATGTAATTTATGTTATTCATGTAACCAAGGTTACCAAAATAGGTCGGTTAATACATAGGGCTGCGACAATACGAAGTCGATAAGCACTCTCGGTTTTCGTTAATCACTGAATGATCACGTGACTGAAAAGGTTTACAGAATACCAAAATAACGGAACGTTGAGTGTGTCACTGAGCTCGGTGATCATCACTTCACAGTTGGTCACTCTCGGCTGTCAAATTTAGCGAATAAGCCTGCAGCAGGCTTATTCACTAACTTTAATGACAGTTCAAAATGATGATCACCGAGTTGAGTTTCCAACTTTAAACTGTCAAACTACTCTTTTCGTATTCAGTAACTTCGGTGCTCAACTGTAAATTATCAAGGCCAGTGATCATCACTCTAGCTAGGTCGATAGTCACTGAAGGGTATCGACTTCCGTTATTCGGTATTCTCTACGTTTGGTGTACATCATTTTGACGATTAAGTGAAGATCATTCAAAGTGTCAAATTGTAAACGAAAGCCACTATTCAATAGCAGTGTTTTTAGGATAAAGTGATAATCACCCATACTTTGTGCTTGTGTTTTGTCGTGACAGATAATCTAAAAAAGGGAAAAAAGGTAAATAAATGATTTAGACTTGTTATTTTAAATTATTAGAATAGAAATAGAATATTCCTAGGTATACATATTATGAAACTTGTTAAAGTCTAATTGGGAATTTTATTGATTGAGTTTTACTTCATATTTTGTAGATATATGGCACACGCATTTTTATTAGGAATCGCTGAAGAAAAAAGCAAATGAATGTTTTGCGAAGGGTAAGAGCTTTAAGTGACCCAATGAATTTGCCAGACCAAGAATTTGTTGCTTAATTTCGGTTGTCCAAAGAAGTACTTATTTAATTCTTTGACCAAGGAGCTTCGCCCTTACATGAGACAGCAACGACAAAACGCTGGAGTGCCCCATAAACTGAAAGTGAGTTAATATTACATACCTACAATGCAAAATAATATCAATAACAATATGATAACTACCTATGCTTTAGGCAGCTACGAATATAGCTAGGTAGCAATCCCTTACTTACTTTACAGTGGAATGCAATATATTGTTGAATTGAATAATTTTATATAAAAATTCAATATTCATGTTGACAAAATCATATGCTATTTTCAGGTGTTACCTGCTGTATCTTTTTATGCCCAAGGGTCGTATCAGAAGAGTGTTGGGTCTTCTTATTGATTTAACTTGTCCCAACCCTCATTCCGTTGATGCTTGCATGAAGTCACCAATGATATCCTTACGAAGTACATAAAATTTCCTTTTATGCGGGAAGAAAGAGAAAAAAATGGCCAAGTAAGTACAGTTTAATTAATTTATTATTCAAATATAATTTAGTAGGTACTCAAAAGAAAACTTGTGTTGGATTTAAATTAAATTCAAATCTTAGTGTTGTATCCACTTCTATTCTTTCACTTTTCAGATTAATGGAAAAGTTCGCCAAGGTCTCCCAGGCTCGCTGAGTCATTTGACTTGCCTGAGGGCCCCCAGGTACATCGCCCTAAGGCAATGTCTTTGTTGGCCTCCGCAAAAGCCACCAATAACTCAAGCTGCCTCTGGCGCGTGTCTGCGCCTGCTAGCCGGCATTCTGAAATACAATAAAATAGTAAAAAAAAATATTTTTCATTTTATTTATTATATCACAGTAATATTTCATACTATCAATAACATTGATCAAGATCCAAGCAAATACATTACTATTAGTACAATTTCAATTTAACAAAGTTTTACTTACATTACTTGGAGGATGAATACCGTACACAAATAAACAAAACGACGCAATAAAAGAAACTTGGTTCGAATCGTGGAACAACAATTGTTAAAAAATTTAAGTTTCAAAACCTTTAACATTCTTTGTAAAAAATCCCAGCGTTTACAGTTGGTGTTATCTTTCTCAAAGAATATTAAATTCAATTTCTTCATAAGTGGTGTTTCCCATAACCACTTTGCACTTTTGACAACTCAAGTGGCGAACATAAACACAGATTTATTGGAATATGTCCAACGTATACACCGATTAAGTTAAAAAGATCGATATGTCGTTTATGTTATTCATGTAACCAAGGATACCAAAATAAGTCGGTTAATACATAGGGTTGCGATAATACGAAGTCGATAAGCACTCTCGGTTTTCGTTAATCACTGAATGATCACGTGACAGAAAAGGTTTACAGAATACCAAAATAACGGAACGTTGAGTTAGTCACTGAGCTCGGTGATCATCACTTCATGGTTGGTCACTCGCGGCTGTCAAATTTAGCGAATAAGCCTGCAGGAAGTATGCATGCTCGTGAGTTACAATGTCCAAGTAGAGTAGATTATTAAAGGTTTCTACTCGAGAATTGTACAGGTCCGTGAACTTTATGCATTGTTTGTATGTTGGTGTACAGATTATTATATTGGTATTATCAATGTCTTGCAGTGCTTCTCTTATATGCAATATGGTGTCAAAATACACGTTTGTCGTTTTGAAATCTTCTTCGCCTAGAAGAATTATGCAATAATCTCGGCGTGTGAAACCTGTTATCCTCTTCCTAATATCCCTTAACATAATTCGCGTATCAGCACGAGGGGTGATATAGTGGCAAATATCTGATCCACCTAGGGTCTGTTCGGCCATGTGAAGTATCCTGTTTCTATTATTTGTACTTAAAATGCATATTTTGTTGTTGGTAGGGGTTGCTTGGATAGTTCTGTATCTAACATTGGGATTATTGACATTGTTTTCTGTTTTTGGTGTTTCATTTACTTTATTTGTGCGAGTGTTGCCATCTGTCTGTGTAAATTGTGTCTTTAAATCAATATTACTTGGGAGGTTGTTCATTGTCATTATAGCTCCATTTTCCTTTGTTAATTTTTGATTATACTTTTTGAGTTCATTGTTTTCGAGGGTGATCGTTTCAATTTTCAAATGTGCCTCCTGTAACTCCAGTGTTAGAGTGACAATTTGGTCACGCAGCTTATTAACTTCAGCACATTCGTCATCTGATATTTCAGGAACACTGTTGATACTAGTATCTTGGGTTGTTATTACATCAGCGTCCATTTCGCTATCATTTAGTGAAGAATCAGACTTTGTTTTGTTGCGTCGAAAAGTAATATTTTCCAAGAAGTTCATATTTGCAGTACAACAATATTATATACTAGTAGTCGATTGTCCCAAAAAATCAAAGGTTTCTCTATTTGTGTTGCAGTGAAGAGTCGCTTTTAAGTCAAAAGATATCGTGAAATATAAAAGCGGCTATTTGTCCGACGACCACGACACGATTTTTATCGGTTCACAAGTCTGGTGTCAACGAAATATAAAAGCGCCCTTTAGACTTCTGTTTTATTTTAGTGTTGTCTATGATCGTTTGGTCTTTCACAGGTCACTCCGATTGTCGATGGTTATTTACTTTTACTTTTTGTTATTGTAGGTAGGTATGTGGGTACAAAGTTCAGTATGGTAAATATTTAATTTGAAAATCTTATTATTCAACGATCGAATTATTTTTCAGTTCAGCAATTTCACTCCTTAGCACCACTTTATTGTCACTATAATACTTTATTGGAACTATCTTTTAGCACTTTTTGCCGTTGTAAAGGACTATAGAAGGCTATGATTATTTTGTGTCTTATTATTTGTGTTACACTTCCACGAACATAATATATTGTTTTTCAAGCACTTGTGAACTATTATTGGTATATGTCGGATGTTGTTTATATAACTTGATTTTTTTTTTTTTTTAATCTAAGTGAACCAAAATTTATTCAAATACCCATTGCTCCTCCGTTACCTTTAACTTCCCCCGTTTGCCAACATTAAATGTTGGGAGTGGGCGGAGTGCGTTCGTGGAACCAACTTCTCCAACATACTCCTAAGTGGGGAACACCCGGCAAGCAGCCGCAACACACAATGGAGGATTGCGCATTGCGACTGCAAGGGCAGTCTGTCGCGAAGAAGAATGTGCAATTAGTGAAAGTAATGGGATATATCTGACATTAATAAACTACTCGAACTTTAATCATTGCTTAATAAAGAGGAAAACTAATTTTAAATACTTAGCTGCTTCTGGAGTTATGTTGTACTCGTTACAGCTCTGTAAATCTATAACAAATATTCATACATTACATAAAAGCTTGTGCTGATATTGAAACTTTCATTGACATTTTCATGACAAGAGAAACTGCATTTGAATTTAATAATTTAATACATAATTATGATATCAAAGGCCAGTTACCTGACTAGGACGTTTGGGTTGGAAACATCAAATATAACTTCGCTATCGTCATCAGATGGTATTCGCTTCACGCCACTTCGCGGAAAATATCAAAGTTCAGCCAAAACCAATCTAGACTGAAAAAAACGGACCCTAGACTCAGAGGTAAAACGAATTGCCTCCACCAGCATATTAACACACCGACACGTCAAAGCACATGTATAGATCATATATCTTCAGTAATGTGAGAGAGTCCACAGGTAGCACAAATCAGTTTTCTCTTTCCGACCATAATACATGTCAAGTTCTAACATTTCCAATACAGGCATCAATACCGTCTTTAAAATGTTGGTATATAAGTGTAAGAGACTATTGTGAAGACAATGTCGAGAAATTTAATAAAGCATTATGTAGTCTATCGTGGTCTGACATTTGACACTGACGCTAATTGGGCTTTTGAGAGTTTCCATCAGGGCTAACATGAGCGCGTCGTCAAATATCTCGAATCGAGATGAGATATCATCTCGAGTCTTCTCGAGCGAAGTAACGTCGACATATTTTGTCGCGTCAAACTTTTTAAATTATTGTCTATGGCATACACATTTTTAAAACATGTGAGTTGTTTTTTTCACATTTATCCGATAAAATCGGCCCGATACGGCCATTTGCTCGAAAGCACAGACTAGTTAGGGATGCTAGGTATGTAAAAAAGAGAAAAAAATAGTGCAAACAATTTTCGACCTTGTTGACATGACATGCTATTGAATTTTTTTTTATATTCGCGATCAGCGTCATCAATTAATGCGAAAAGACACGTAACAAAGGAAATGTCATTAAGGTCGAAAATGGCTTGCAGTCGCTGGTTTAGTCCAAAATGAACCGAGCTCAAGAAAAGAATACACGAGATAACTTCTCGTCGACCAAAGGAACGACGGGAGAAAAAACATTTTAAATGTCAAAATTCGAGTAAATAAGGGCACGTATGTTACAATTTGCAGACACCAAGTAGAGATGATTTCTCGAAGTCGAGTTATGTCGACATCTGACAGATCGCCATGAAATTTGCCATGTTACCAACAGTCGATATCGACATAAAACGGCAAAATGCCTCGAGATAGCTATCTCGTGGCGCGCATGTTAGCCCTGCATGTTACCAACAGTCGACATATCGACATAAAACGGCAAAATGCCACGAGATAGCTATCTCGTGGCGCGCATGTTAGCCCTGCAGGACATGTTAATCTTATTTCACAATTTATGCTTTCCAGTTAAGAGAATCGCGGTACAGGCAAATAACACATCCCCTAAATGGATCAGTAAGGGTATAAAGATTTGTTACGAATATATAAGGAAACTGAGATCTCTGTGCTATCTAAAACAAAATAATAACATTAATAATATTAAAGAAAAATACATAAATTACACTAGAATATTAAGAAAATGTATAATTAGGTCTAAAAAAAGCAGTATGAACATGATGATGATGATGATGTAGTAAGAACTTGCAATCAAATTGAATGTATAGAGAATAATTAGACGTTGGAGCAGAGAAGGAGGAGAGGAGACCTCATTGAAACATACAATATACTAAATGGGCATTACAATGTGACAAGCATCGATAGCATGTACACCAGGAACTCAAACAGGCACTCAAGGGGCCACTCGATGAAACTTAGTAAACCTCAGTGTACCAGCAACCCTAGGTATAACTTTTTGCCAATGCGGGGTGCAATCGTGGAACTCAGTACCAGAGACAGTTATAAGTGCTCCTACAATCAACATTTTTAAAAATAGACTAAACAATCATTTAAAACATTAAACACAAGTGCAGTGATACACACGCATCAGCTTTTAGCTGCTAGTGTATCAATATATATATATATAATAATAATAATAGGACGTTAATTACTACTCCCATAGATATTGCAAACAGGTTTATTGGCGTGTTCTCGATAAGCTCCGGAAATGACAGTGTCCCGGATGTTGCTGTACCCGATATGTTACAACCAGATAGAAATATTGACAGCATATTCTTATATACCTGTACAGTCGTGAAAATATTAAAAACTATAAACTCACTAAATAATAAAAAATCTGTCGGCTATGATGAGCCCATGACTTATATCTTGAAGTCTTGTGCAGCTTACAAATCGTTTGTACTTAGTCACATTTTAAACTTATCTCTGACAAATGGTGTATTTCCCTGCCAGTTAAAAATTTCTATTGTCAAACCTCTTTATAAGAAAGGCAGTCCATTAGAACAACTATAGGCCCATTACACTAATACCTATACTCTCAAAGGTCTCTGAAAGAATAATGTACGGTCGACTAACTGAATTTATTAACAAACAAAATAATAGCGGAAGAGCAAAATGGATTCCAGAAGGGCAAATCTACCACGTTCGCAGCCTTCTCTTTAGTCAAAACCATAACAGAAAACGTGCGTAGGGGCAATACAGTAACAGTAGTGTTCTTGGACATGAGCAAGGCCTTCGATACGGTTGATTTTGAGAGACTGCTTGATAAGTGCGAACGACACGGCATTCGAGGCTTCTTTCATCTTTACGATAGAAATCAATGTGTAGAAATAGCCCGTATGAACGAGAATCGGACACAAACACAGTCTTCTTTATCCTAGCGTTAATCCCGAAGCTTTTCAGCTAGGGGTCTGGGGTCCGCTTTTTATCAGTCTAACTGCGGATTTGGCTACACTTCATCTGACCTCTTCATGCATATAAATATTTGCACTGAGTGGGAACGAACCCGCGCCTCCTGTAACACTAACACAGTAAATTCAAATTAAGAAGTCGGGAGTCGGGAGTCCCACAAGGTAGCATTCTGGGCCCTCTGCTATTCCTTCTATACATCAATAATTTGCCGAGTATCACTTCCCAAAAATGTGTTCTCTTTGCTGACGACGTATCAATTGTTATACCTAGCAATCCTAATCACGATCATAATGAAATTGTGCACCTAACCATGAGAAACACACTGAATTGGCTCAGTTTGAATAATCTATAAGTAAACTTTCGAAAACACATTACATTGAATTTAGGAACTATAAACAAAAACCTCAAAATCATAATTTAACGTTCAGCGGTGTTACAATAGGCAGGGACAGTCACATTCGCTTTCTAGGTCTCATATTAGACGAACACTGGCACTGGAAGCTGCATATAGGTGCAGTCTTCATCCTAGGGCTAATCCCAGTCGCATCCGAAGCTTTTCAACTTGAAGTCTGGGGTCCGCTTTTTACTAGTCTAGAAATTTGGTACAAAGGTGGATTAGAGCTTGGGATCGGACATAGGCTACCTTTTATCGCATTATCGCATAAAGGGGGTAGAAGAGGGGGAGTAGGGCCATGGGATGAAGGTTTTTATGGAAGTTCGTCATTTTTGAAGATATCCTGATGAAATTTTGTAAAGAGAGAGATTATAGCTTGGGAACGAACATAGGCTACCTTTTATAGCGAAAAACGGGGCTGAAGGGGGAGGGGGATGATAGTTTGTCAGTTTTGCAGATATCCTGAAAATTTGGTACGGGGATGAATTAGAGCTTGGTAACGGACACATGCTACCTTTATCGCGAAAAAGGGGTTAGAAGGAGGGAGTAGGGCCATGCGATGGTAGTTTATATGAAAGTTTGTTATTTTTAATATATCCTGATGAAATTTGCTACAGAGATAGTTTAAAGCTTGGGAACGGACATATGGCTACTTTTTATCGCAAAAAAAGGGTAAGAAGGGGGGGAATATGGCTATGGGATGAAAGTTTATATGAATGATTTTTGAAGATATCCTAATGAAATTTCGTACTGAGATAGATTAAAGCTTGGGTGCGAACATAGGCTACATTTTGTCGCGAAAAAAGAGGCTTAAGGGGGAGGGAATAGAGGATGAAAGTTTAGCATTTTGAAGATAACCTCATGAAATTTGGTAAAGATCCGCCGCGCGCGAAGGGGATGGGGGAATAGGGCTAGGGTATGTAAGATTTTCAATTTAGAAGGTAATGGTCCTGATTAAATCGGTATAGAGATGAATTTTTTTTTTTGAGTGGTGAGGCGAATTTAATGCTCAATAGCGTCGGCTCAACACTAAGCGATAACCGACTTCCACGCGGGCGGAGCCGCGAGCAAAGCTAGTATTATTATAATTTAGCGATTAAATAGAACGAATTGACTTGCGTGTAAATTTATTGAATATATGTTGCTGTGTAATGCCAATTTAATGTGTGCATGCCATAAAAATGGTAAATGTGCTGTACAAAAAATTATTGTAACATCTGTAGGTATAACCGCAAATGAAAAAATAAATGAAGTTGTATTTTGAATTTTGAAGACAACTGAACATTTTTTGCATTAGTATATTCCCAGTAGTCCCCTCTAGCTCTGTCCTCTGGGGTGACAGCTAGGAATTGTCTTCCCAGTTGTCATCGGAATCTATGGATTGTTTTTAATTGCAATTGTCCCCCCCCCCCGTGACAACTGAGAAACAAACTTCTCATTTGTCCTCTCTAGTCAACTTTCAAAGGGAACAGTCGGCACAAATTGTCACCCCAATGACAACTGGGAAGACAATTCCTAGCTGTCACCCCAGAGGACAGAGCTAGAGGGGACTACTGGGAATAATCGTTTGCATTGCATCGGGACATATTATTTAGTATGTAATTCCATACAAGCCAAATGTTAAACAGAAATAAAACAAATTAGATATTTTATACATAATTTAATTATACTTTATATTATAAACAGGGAACATTTAGTATTTCCAACCCACATCCTGTAGTCAACTTATAATAATAATACAAATTACTGCCATATTGTTAAACAAGAACACATGTACTTCCATAATGAATTGCCAGTGGTAAACCCTGAGCTGGCAACACTTATGGTCCATAAGTGCTCTACAGCGTATTACAAACTTAAATCTATTAATAAAAATTGCTTCAAATTAATAGCAATAATAATATTCTGACCAAAATGACCCTGACCAAAGGTTTACATTTTCTGGTCAAATTAGGTAAATTGTCAAAGGTTTGATAGGTAAGTTTTTATTACTTCCCTCCCTTCCCGCGCTGATTCTAAGCAAAATCACCTCTCGGTTCGTCATAAACAGTTCTCTTTATAAAACTATATGCGTGCGTTATCAACATAATGTATTTTTTACTGACGTCTCATTGGACATCAACATTCTAGTGGGACCCCTCAGGAGTTCCCTTTCCAAAGCACGCGCAGGGGTCTTTTCACCGACTTAAAATAAGATTAACTCAATTTTTGGTTGGCTTTACACTACTTTCAGACCAGTTAATCTGATTGCGCTACCACATCTTACTTCTAAAATAATGGCTTAAAAGTATAAGTATAATAATCTTGTCAAAATGTCTTAATTTAACATTTTCTAGTCAAGTAAAAATTTCAAGTAAAAATCAGCTCTATATTTGTCATCAATTTAAATCACTTTAAATGTCTTTTTAATTTATAATGGTCCAGTACTGTTCTATTCGACATTGCATTCCAATGAACAATATCTAAGAGAGTATACAAACTTAGATCTAATAATAAAATGGCTTAAATGTAAAAATATCTCTTGACAACAGGAATTAATGTTACCAATTTCTGGTCAAATTAAATTGTCAAATCTTAGGTAAGCAAATATTTTACGTTCTTCCTTTCCCGCGGTGATTCTTAACAAAATCACCTCTAGGTTGGTTATCAATAGTTTTCTTTATAGACTCTTATACAATGGTCCAATATGTACATTGCACTCACCAATAAAGAATATCTAATAGAATAGCCTACACAAACTTAGATCTACCAACAAAATCCTTTAAACAAAATAGTAAATAACGCATAAAGTTGTGACAAAATGCATTAATTTAACAATTTCTGGTCAAATTAAATTGTCAAATTAAAGGTAGGCAAATATTTTACTTCCTTCCTTTCCCGCGTTGATTCTTGGCAAAATCACCTCTGGGGTTGTTTTCAATAGTTTTCTTTATAAAAATCTTATAAGTCAAGGCACCATTATGCACGAAGGTCGAAGCGTATTGTACAGGTAGCACCGAGCATTTATTCTGTTTGAATATATCAGTCACAGGCTCAACATACGAACTGCAGGTATCAGTATACATAAATTTTCTACGAGCTTCATTTTTGTTATAGACATGAATTTCATACGACCATTTTTGTGCACTGAATTTTGTGCCAATCAGTTGAACAGTCATATATATCTTGCCGTTGGGCTCAGACACCTTGACATGAAATAAGAAATTGAAGGTACCAATGACTACAAGATAGATATTCTCACTGTTGTTAGAAATATCAGGTAGTCGAATTTCGGAGTCGATTTTAGCCATTCGTTGTTGAGGATGCAATGCCTCGAAATGTCCCGATAATTGCTTCAACGGACCTTTCCAGCCACATCCGAGAGGACACTGTATCTCTTTAAAAGGACACTCTTTAGTATGAATGTCCATTTCAGATATTTTGATATACAGTCTGCAGCCGTCGTCGTTGTGTGGACAGGGTACCTTTGTCTCCGAGATATATTCCTCTAAGGTATAGTTTCTCGTGCCAGTAAGTAGGTTTCCGCAAATGCCACACTGCCGGTTTTGCCCCTTGCATGCGCTGCAAGAGCTGTGCCCTCGGTTGCATTGGAAGATTTGAAGAGTATATAATTGGTTACATGTGGAGCATTTTAGCTCGGGCTCAATCGCGTTGTTGTTGTAACGAGGCCTGCAAATAAAGATAAATGATTCATGAAGTTGCTACGTATTACCAGGACCCCGATTACTCATTTTCTGCCAATGTCATACCACACATAGTTCAAAAATGCCATTTACGTTACTTTAATTAAAAAACTATTTTTAAGTTACTTTACATCTCTCATGTTCGGTAAGTAGGTCCTTATTACCCCCAAACGGGGCTTGTAAGTGACCAATTAGCGCTCTAGGGTAATAATGTAGCTATAAAAGCCCTAGGGCGGTAAGTAATAAAAAAAAAACACTTTACTCTTTCAAAGAGTTCGCGTACATCTAACCGTCATACTGGCAATAGACATCACGCATTCAGCCTAATGACAAAAGAGGTCGCTTCGCTATTCAGCCTTGTCTTCGTATGAGTTTAATAGGCATGAATTTTAAATATCGAACGGCGAAGCTCAATTTCGTTCTTGAATAAAAAAAAATTAAAAAAAGAGATGAAAAAAGGCGGGAATAGGAAACTTTTATTATTAACATACCCAAGACAACAATCTCATAATACCGAATAACTTTTCACAACACCCTGAAATTGGCAAGTTGTGGCAACACACAGAAGCCAGTCAACAAGAATTGAATTGAACATCCCCAAAAAAACACCAGTCCCTAAAATTTGAAAATTGTTCTCATTTCACTATAAATTTTAACTACTAAAATGTTTTATTCTTGTAATGCTGGTTTTTCTACTTACCTCACAATCGAGATGTAAAGCAGAGTAGTTAGCTCGGGTGTAAGCATAAATTGCACCCTCGAACTATAGGCGCCCTCGCTGCGCTCGTGCGCCTAAATATCTCGGGCTGCAATTGATGCCTTACAGCCCTTGGCTACTAATCTACTATTAATTCACTAGTTTAATTTTAAGTTCGTGAATTGCTAAATAAATAAATGTCTTTTTCTTTCTTTCTTACTTTCTTTCTTTCTTTCTTTCTATTTAATTTTAGACTTTACTGTTATAGTTTTAAAGTCTAATATTAAATGGCATCCTCGTAGAGGAAATGAAAATATGTAATAAACTACTTTTATTTAATTTTGGACTTGTAAATCGATGTCAAGTCTAAAATCTTATGGCATTTTTTGCAGTGGCAGAGTGGTATGACACGAGTTGACAATTAGCAGAGTTGACCCTCCAGACTCACAGAAACTATACGAGTATATATCTAGGTTGCAGGAACGGGATCAATATTTAACGCGGACAAAGCCACAGGCAACGCTAGTAGTTAAGCTAGTAAGTTTATGTGTGAACAGCAGAAAATGTTTCATACCTGCTGGCAGAACGGTCTCTATTTGATGTTCGTGGTGCAGGTGGGCGCGTGCTATAAAGAATAATTAGTTACATTCATTTAGATTCCGACTGACATCGTAATGAGAACCAAACTCTAGAGTATAAGTTTAAAATTTCAATTATCAGAATTGGGGTTCTGGACTTTGGTGATATTGATTAAAAAGGACTTACCTCTCAGCCTGTCCACAATGATTGACGAAAACGAAGCCTTGTGCTGGGTTTGAATTTTGATTTCGTGGTGCCTGATGGCTCAAGTTTGGATACAAGTTGGGAGCAGCAGAAGGATTTCCTCGCATACTGAGTAGTTCCTCCCTCGCATAGCTGTAAGGGGCCGGTTGCCTCTCCAAGTTGTATCTGGAGAACAATGTAAACAAAATCTGAAAACTGCGAAGATATAAATGATTAAATATTTTAATGTTATAAATGTGGAAGATTGTGAAAATGTTTGGATGTTTGTTATTCATTCATGCTCTACTCTAAAGGCTGAACAGATCTGGCTGAAGATGGTCCAGGGATGGATTGTAGTCTGGAATAATACATAGGCACATAATATTTCGCACACCTTCACTTCAATTCTGGGCTTCAAGAAGAAAGGCTGGAATAGAACTAGAAACAACCCTAAGATAATGATGATGATGCTGATGACAGTTAGCGTTTAAATTCTTACCCATGAGCTGCAGCTCCTTGAGCAGACTGTTGCATATACGTCGGCTGTGGATGGAAGGCAGGTTGGGGGACGTACACAATCTGCGGTGGAAGTGTTGGCTGGGCTGGGGCTGGAGGTGCAGACGGCTGCGCTGGTGCCGCCGCCTGTGGTGGACTCCGTGCCGCCTGAGCACTTCTAGCGCCTTCAGCACTTGCCTTGTCCACGTACTGCTGACATTTCTGCTCGAAAAGCCGTCTCTGCTCGTTCAGTAATCGACGCATATCAGTTTCAGATACCTTCGGCCTGAAAAGAACGAGTGATTAGACTTTAGAACACGCTTACTATAGTAACCCTACCCTGGTATACCAGGATCGCCAGGATCACATGTTTTCGAAACATCATGAAACTTCTCATGTTTTGCATCTGAAACCGATAAGGACAAAACGATTGTAAAGCCTCCACATATAAAAATTGTTTTTTAATTGATTTGCCTTTAGACCACTTGACACAAAAACTAATTGTTTACTATTCATTAATATTACTTATTCACGTTTCCTTTCATGCACATCGGAGAAATCCAGCTTATAATCTCGTTATCTCGTTCGCCTCTGTGGCGTGGTGGTAGTGAACACGACCGTAACTCAGGGGGCGCTGGATCCATTCCCGTACAAGGTTTGTATTGTATGCATAAATATCGGTATTTGCATTTGTCTGGTCGTGCTTCGGAGATCGGAGCGCATGTTAAGCCGTTAGGCCCGGTTGCCATACAAACATCTATGGCAGTCGTTAGTCCTAAGAAGTCCAACGACTGGTCAAGGTGTAATGCTTCGAGATCGCCCATGTGTTGTGGAGGTCATGGCATGGCAGCCGCTTTACGGAACATATCGAGAATACGGAGAAAGTACACCCCAGACTCAGGGGTGAGAGCTTCGGATGCGAACCCAGTCGCAACTCAACAAAAGCAACTCGTTATCTCCTTCCTTCGTCTTGTTGTATACCTATTTGAAGAAAAGAATGCTTCTTTTGTTTCAAGCGAGCTATAGGACTTTAGTAACATGTACATTAATAGTTATATAATCATAATGTTTGTATTGTGTTCTCGGTAAATGTGCGGCTGCGCTCGTTATTACTGGCGGTGTTATCGAATAAGGCACGTTTACATACATGAGTTATGGGCCTCTACTGGCACGGCATGACAACAATCCTTAAAACCATGAAAATAAAATTGAAATTTCAATAATCGACTTCGTAGGTATAAAAAACAGAACAACGTATTTTTAATGCTAGAAACCTTTTTATGAAAATATGTTATAGCAATTAGTACCTATGTTAACTTTTTAAGGATCTTACTGGGGAAATGGATAAAATGGCCCGCAGAAGTCGCGGATGGATCATCTGTCCGGTTCTCACAGTGAAATAATAATGATAAATTTTCCTATAGATTAAAATCGAAATCTCTAGGGATACAGCTGCTGAGGGGCATGCGGGATAAAGCATATAGCAGCGTATAAGGTAACCTATTTAGGCATTTCACTGCATTTCTCTCGTACGCCAGTTGACCGTGGGCCACCTACGGTTAAGACTGTGCCTGTGTTCTGCTGGGGTGACAGGCGGCCGTACCTATCACACCCAGGCCTGCGTGATGAACTTGCCTAAACCATGACTAGCTCCCCTGTCCCCTGTGTCCCCCACTACGGAGTCTTTAAAGGGGCACATAGAGAGCCTCCAAGCAGTCCTCTATAGAGCCACACTCGGACTGGCTATAGGTATTTGGTATCCCCTGCATAAGAGAGATGCTGCTATCTCCATTGAACAAGGTGCATAGCATGGAGGTTCCAGATTAAGAAAGAAAGCTTAAGCCAAAAATACCATGTATTCATTCCCAAGCTCTAATCTATATCTGTACCAAATTGCAACAAAATTGGTTTAGTGGTTATTATTATTGTGGTCTAGATAGTGTTGTGTTGTGTGGGATGTAGAATATTTATTTACCTACTATTAATTTATATTAATACTAGCTGACATGGCAAACATTGTTTTGATGCTATCAAAAAATGGAAGTTTGTAAGAAAAATGTGTAAATTAAGGGTAGTCTGTATTTTTCAATGCCATATCATAATAAAATAATCATAAAAACAATAAAAAATATAACACCCCAATAACTTAAAAATAGTTTACAAACGATTCTTAGATTTACCAAATATCGTTGTATTATACATAATATCAAATTTGCACAAATTCTTTTATAAGAATCAGTCAAACCATTTCGAAGGAGTCACACAGTGACACAGGAATTTGATATTTAGATTTTAACAGCCAGAAAATAATTATACTAGTTGCTTTAAGGATCTTTGAGATTTCAAAATAGTTCTTGTTGTTGAATTCACTAGATGGTAAGTGCAGTTTTATTTTTCTTAATAAAAGTATTTTGTAAACTATAATCTAGAAGTACCTCCTTTCACTTTCAATATTTTATGCTAAGATACTATTGAGGTATATACCTGACAATGCAATACACTTCTTAAATTACATTAACCTTGCTAAACAGGTTTCCCCTGATGACTTTAAAACTTTCTAGTTCAAATGATTCCAAATGATCTTAATTATCCTTTAATGTTAATTATAGCTTGTTAACTAGGGGAAGAAATTATGCTAGCCAATAAGTCATAATAGATTAATAAATTAATGATTAGCTTAAATAATTCATTAACTAATTAATAATGTATATTATGAAGTTAATGATTAGCATAATGATAAGACTATCTACTGATATTATTGATGCCAAAGGAGACCCCGTGACCGGGCGAATGATCTACTTTATAATATAAGATCATTGTCCTACACTATCTTATCCTATTTAAGACAACTGTGCAAACCGATATTTAAAAAACGGGTATTCAAAGATTTCTAAATTAAAAATTCTAATTATACTTACTCCTGCTTGTTGGAACTTGAAGATTGCTCGTTACCCATTGTTCAAGAATCAAATTTTTCACACACAGTAATAAGACACTTCAAAACCCACAAGTAAAACAGCAAAACTGTACTAAAATTGTATGAACGACCACTCGAATAGTAGACAAAGACTGAGGAGAAGGATCGCTCACAGCTCCTTAGATAAGTATTGTAAGGGGATTTCACGGTACGGCTAATTTTGTTAAATCACTCTATAATTACTTTAGATTAATTAATTAGGACTTCGTTTTCTAATGAAATGTAATGATAATGCATGACGTTAGCTGAACTTTTCACTTTATGTGCATCAGATATGCAATGTCTATAACTAATCCTACCCCTACCATAGACAAAGATAAGGATATGAAGTAGCTTAGGGATGTTCGTGATTAAGTTACAATCGATAGATATCGATAATTGGTGGGTGCCTAAAGAGCATGGATAGCAGTCCCCGGATTCCAATATCCAAACTTTGGATGTAACTGGGATCTGGGATTAATGCTGAGATGATAAAGAGATATGGAGGTAAAAACTGCTGCTGCAATGACAACTTCATTGCAGCAGCAGTTTTTACCTCCATATCTCTTTATCATCTAAATGAAGTGAATGAAGTTGTATATTAGGTAGATAGCTCAATAGCTGTCCATTGCAGCATTAAAGTGTTTTAGAAATTTCTTTCTGCCAAAACCGAAGAATAATTCATTCTATTCAATGTTCATATACTAAACCGACATCGTTGAACTTAAAGTTCCCACCTAAGTAAGGTCCAATTGGCCAGTAGTAGTAAGAAATATACCTACATGAAAATATCGTGCACTTAGTACGAATTTCATAAAATCTACTGTAAAAGAAATTGGTTAACATTAATCTATATCATATCAAAGTATCAAAAGTACTAAGTAACGGAACAATTAATAAAACTTTCACAAACTACATGATAAATATCTCTTTAAAATTTGGTCTAAATGTTGTTAACGTTGGTAAAGAAATATTAACAGTAAGTATTGACATCACTATTAGGTATATAGGTTCATGTTCGTACTTCCAGGAAAAGCCCTACCATAGACAATAGTTACGTAAACGTAAACAATTTTATTTTAACATTTTGTGTTCCGTTTTACAGACAACAAATATTAAATGCATAAAGTATATGAAATTTTATTTTCCTACGATATTGTGTATTGAGCTAATGCACAAGGTAAAATAAGATTTAAAATTGTAATCGCTTAAACTTCTTCTACAAACATCTTCTTTTTGGAATGTAAAATCGTGCGTTCATGTTTATGAGGGCATATTTTATATACATATTAAGATTAAGACCCCAATGGTAGACACTGACCCAATAGTAGACACTTTCTAATAAAACCCTTTATTTTAAAATAAGTAACTATTTGATTTACAAAATTATTAACTTAAAAACGACTAATGGCATCTATAATAGATGTTCAAAAATTCGCAGCACTGCCCGAAGCAAATTTTGAATTGTCGACAGTTGAAAGCAAACTATGTAGGCCGATGAACATAGTCGGGTTGTTTCAAGATTTTTGTTAAGGGTACTGATTTGTAACAGGTGTGATATTTTATTTATTATTAATTAATGATTATTAATAATTTTAGTATGGATGGTATAAATATGTAAGTTGTTAACATACATAGACCATTGCCTACGTATTTTGGCTTTCTAGTAGTATAAGTGATGTCGAGTATTGGTACCGAAAAATGTAAAATACCCAAAAGTCAACACTTCCGACAAATACTTATTTTTTTAGAAAAGTATATATTTTACGTATACCACGGTGAATGTAATGAAAGCGTCTTGATAAATATTTTGGAAATCATCATATGTAATTACCGTTAATTTATCCATACTAATACTTTAAATGCGAAAATAACTCTGTCTGCCTGTCTGTATGTTACGCTTTCACGTCTAAACCACTGAACCGATCTTGATGAAATTTGGTACAGAGGTGTATTAGAGCTTGAAAACAGACAAAGGCTGCCGTTTGTCGCGAGAAAGGGGCATTAAGGGGGGGGGAAATAGGGGATAAAAGTTTGAAAGTTAGTCATTTTTGAAGATAAATTAATGAAATTTGGTAAAGAGGTGAATTAGAGATTGAGAATGGACATAGGCTACCTTTTATCGCGAAAAGGGGGGTAAAAGGGGGGAAGTAGAGCCATGGGATGAAAGTTTATATGAAAGTATGTAATTTTTGAAGATATCCTGATGAAATTCGGTACAGAGATAGTTTAGAGGTTAGGAACGGACATAGGCTACCTTTTCATGAAATTTGAAACAAATGTAGATTAGAGCTTCGAAACGAACATAGTCGTGTAACGCGCCAAATATAGAAACGAGTGGAGGGGCGAATAGAGATTGATATAGGCGGTCAAATAGAGTCGATTACAAGGGCGAGTATATATGCGACTAGAGAAGCCAATGGAGAGGCGAGTAATGAATCAAATAGAGTGCAGTAAAGAGGGGAATAGTGAGGTGAGTGAAGAGAAGAATACACGAATGTAGAGGCGAGTAGAGATACAATAGAGCGTCGAGTAGAGATTCGAGAAGAGAGGCGAGTAGATAATCGAGTGAGGAGGGTCAAGTAGAGAGGCGAAAAGAGATTCGAGTGGATGGGCGAGTAAAGAGGCCAATGGAAAGGCGAGTATAGAGGGGAGTACAGAGTGGAGTAGAGAGGCGAGCAGAGAAGCCAGTAAAGAGTCGATTATAAATTCAAGTATAGAGACGAGGAGAAATTGAGTAGGGAGTCGAATTTAATGCTCAATAGCGTCGGCTCAACACTAAGCGATAACCGACTTCCACGCGGGTGGAGTCGCGGGCTTAAGCTATTATTATTATAATTTTGCGATTAAATAGAACGAATTGCCCTGCGTGTAAATTTAATCAATATAATATGTTGCTGTGTAATGCCTAATTATATTGATTGTATGTGTAATTTAATGTTTGCATGGCATAAAAATGGTTAGTGTGCTGTACAAAAATTATTGTAACATCTGTATAACGGCATTTGAGAAAATAAATGAATTTGAATTTTGAATTTTGAAGACAACTGAACATTTGCATTGCGTCGGGACATATTATATAGCTTGTAAAATCCATAAAAGCTAAATGTTAAACAAAAATAAAACAAATTAGATATTTTATACATAATTTAATAATACTTTATATTATAAACAGGGAACATTTAGTTTTTCCCACCCACATCCTGTAGTCAACTTATAATAATAATACAAATTACGCCATATTGTTAAACAGGAACACATGTTCTTCCATAATGAATTGCCAGTGGTAAACCCTGAGCTGGCAACACTTATGGTCCATAAGTGCTCCACAGCGCATTACAAACTTAAATCTATTAACAAAATTGCTTCAAATAAATAGCAATAATAATAATAATCTGACCAAAATGACCCTGACCAAAGTTTTAGACTTTCTGGTCAAATTAGACTAGTTGTCAAAGGTTAGGTAGGTTACTTTTCATTACTTCCTTCCCTTACCGCGTTGATTCTAAGCAAAATCACCTCTCGGTTCGTCATAAACAGTTCTCTTCATAAAACTATATGCGTGCGTTATCAACATAATGTATTTTTTACTGACGTCTCATTGGACTTAAAATACGATTAATTCAATTTTTGGCTGGCTACTTTGGCTGTCAAGCCATCACTACTTTCAGAACAGGTAATCTGATTGCGCTACCACATCTCACTTCTAAAATAATGGCATAAAAGTATAAGTATAATAATCTTGTCAAAATGTCTTAATTTAACATTTTCTAGTCAATTTAAAATTTCAAGTAAGAATCAACTCTATATTTGTCATCAATTTAAATCACATTAAAGGCCTTTTTAATTTTATAATGGTCGATTAATGTTCTATTCGACATTGCATTCCAATGAACAATTTCTAAGAGAGTATACAAACTTAGATCTAATAATAAAATGGCTTAAATGTAAAAATATCTCTTGACAATAGGAATTAATGTTAAGAATTTCTGGTCAAATTAAGTTGTCAAATAAAAGGCAGGCAAATATTTTACTTCCTTCTTTTCCCTCGTTGATTCTTGGCAAAATCACCTTTAGGGTTGTTTTCAATAGTTTTCTTTATAAAAATCTTATAAGTCAAGGCACCATTATGCACGAAGGTCGAAGCGTATTGTACAGTTAGCACCGAGCATTTATTCTGTTTGAATATATCAGTCACAGGCTCAACATACGAACTGCAGGTATCAGTATACATAAATTTTCTACGAGCTTCATTTTTGTTATAGACATGAATTTCATACGACCATTTTTGTGCACTGATTTTTGTGCCAATCAGTTGAACAGTCATATAAATCTTGCCGTTGGGCTCAGACACCTTGACATGGAATAAGAAATTAAAGGTACCAATGACTACAAGATAGATATTATCACTGTTGTTAGAAATATCAGGTAATCGAATTTCGGAGTCGATTTTAGCCATTCGTTGTTGAGGATGCAATGCGTCGAAATGTCCCGATAATTGCTTCAACGGCCCTTTCCAGCCACATCCGAGAGGACACTGTATCTCTTTAAAAGGACACTCTTTAGTATGAATATCCATTTCAGATATTTTGATATACAGTTTGCAGCCGTCGTCGTTGTGTGAACAGGGTACCTTTATCTCCGAGATATATTCCTCTAAGGCATAGTTTCTCGTGCCAGTAAGTAGGTTTCCGCAAATGCCACACTGCCGGTTTTGCCCCTTGCATGCACTGCAAGAGCTGTGTCCTCGGTTGCATTGGAAGATTTGAAGAGTATATAATTGTTTACATGTGGAGCATTTTAGCTCGGGCTCAATCGCGTTGTTGTTGTTGTTGTAACGAGGCCTGCAAATAAAGATAAATGATTCACGAACTTGCTACGTATTACCAGGACCCCGATTTTACTCATTTTCTGCCACTGTCATACCACACATAGTTCAAAAATGCCATTTAATTTTAGACTTTACTGTTATGGTATTAATGACTAAAATTAAATGGCATCCTCTTAGAGGAGATGAATATTATGTAATTAACGACATTATTTAATTTTGGACTTGTAAATCGATGTCAAGTCTAAAATTTTATGGCATTTTTTGCAAATGGCAGAGTGATATGACACGGGTTGACAATTAGCAGAGTCGGCGTCCAGACTCACAGAAACTTCAAGGAACTATAGAACTATCTAGCTTGTAGGAACGCGATCAATATTAAACGCAGACGAAGCCACAGGCAACGCTAGTAGTTAAGCTAGTAGGTTTATGTGTGAACAGCAGAAAATGTTTCATACCTGCTGGCAGAACGGTCTCTATTTGATGTTCGTGGTGCAGGTGGGCGCGTTCTATAAAGAATAATTACATTCATTTAGATTCCGACTGACATCGTAATGAGAACAAAACTCTAGAGTATAAGTTTAAAATTTAATTGCATTTTTACAAAGTCAATTATCAGAATTGAAGTTCCGGACTTTGGTGATATTGATTAAAAACGACTTACCTCTCAGTGTGTCCACAATGATTGACGAAGACAAAGCCTTGTGCTGGGTTTGAATTTTGATTTCGTGGTGCATGATGGCTCAAGTTTGGATACAAATTGGGAGCAGCTGAAGGATTTCCTCGCATACTGAGTAGTTCCTCTCTCGCATAGCTGTAAGGGGCCGGTTGCCTCTCCAAGTTGTATCTGGAGAACAACGGAAGCAAAATCTGAAAACTGCGAAGATATAAATGATTAAATATTTTAATATTATGCTGGAACTTGCTACACATCTTCAATGAAAAACACTTGTACTATTCCAAAATTTATAAAGTGGTATCTCACTATTTTTGTCTACCCACATAGCCATTATATTACTATAATTGACATCTGATACCCAAAAAACATGTATCAGTCTTTGATAATGCCGTAAGGCGAAACCGGTCAGGAATTCAATAAATAATGTGGAATAGTACAAGTGTTTTTCATTGAATATTTTAATATTATAAATGTGGAAGTATGTGAAAATGTTTGAATGTTGTTATTCATTCATGCCCTACTCTAAAGGCTGATAAGATCTGGCTGAAAGAAGGTCCAGGGATAGATTATAGTCTAAAATAATACATATGCAAATAATATTTCGGACACCTTCACTTCAATTCTGGGCTTCGAGAAGAAAGGCTGGAATTCAACTAGGAACAACCCTAAGATAATGATGATGATGCTGATGACAGTTAGCGTTTAAATTCTTACCCATGAGCTGCAGCTCCTTGAGCAGACTGTTGCATATACGTCGGCTGTGGATGGAAGGCAGGTTGGGGGACGTACACAACCTGCAGTGGAAGTGATGGCTGGGCTGGGGCTGGACGCATATCAGTTTCAGTTAACTTCGGCCTGAAAAGAACGAGTGATTAGACTTTTGAACACGCTTACTTTAGTAACCCTGGTACAGATAACGGCAACTAACTTGGCAAGAACCGTCAGATGCAAAACCTTGCGAAGTTAGATGCCGTGCACTGTATACTAGGATCATTATTCTATTTGAATCATCCTGAAACTTCTAATTTTTTGCATCTGAAATCGCAAACAATTTTTATATCAGTGTACAAGGGTGCGTGGTCCGGAACCTCCAGTCAGCGCACCCTGGGTAATGGAGACATGATATCCGAGCTTTAGACTAGCCTGCACAATCCTCTTACTTAAATCCTATTGAGCATGCCTGGAATATGCTTCAGAGAAGAGCTCTTAGGAATTTCTCTGAAAATATTGTTCATGAAAACCAGCTTTTCTTGCATCTTAGCAGGACTTGGGACAGTATTCCACAACAGGATATTGACATCCTTGTTTTGAGTATGCAGAACCGCAAATGTGTCAGGAGAGTCTTAGGTGGATCTACGGATTACGAATTAAAAATTTTCAACAATTTTTATAAAAAAATGTTGTTTTGTTTAGGTTCTGATGTTTTAATAGTTAAGATTGAAATTTTGTCTGAGCTTTTCCTCTTCTTCTAAGTTTTTTTTTAAATTTAACTATATCTGAAAGTTTATTATCAGATTAAATAGGCTAATAAACAAGGTTTATTTTAATGTGTAGGCGTCTTAACTAAAAGTTAATAGAATTTTAGTTATTTAAGTTTAATTGAAATATCCCTAGACCATGTTGATGTGTGTAGATTTGCCTTTAGACTAGACTGGTTTCCATTCCCGTGCAAGTATTTGTATTGTATGCATAAATATTGGTATTTACATCGGTCTGGTCGTGCTTCGGAGATCGGAGAGCATGTTAAGCCGTTTATCCCGGTTGCCATACAAACAACTATGGCAGTCGTTACGGATAGTTGGAGTCCTAGAAAGTCCAACGACTGGTCAAGGTGTAATGCTTCGACATCGAGAATATGGAGAAAGTAGACTCCAGACTCCGTGGTGAAGGCTTCGGATGCGACGGGGATTACCGCTGGGATGAAGAAGAATCTCGTTATCTTCTTCCTTCGTCTTGTTGTATACTTGAAGAAAAGAATGCTTCTTTTGTTTCAAGCGAGCTATAGGACTTTAGTAACATTTAGTACTATAATCTATTCTGTGGTAACATGTACATTAATAGTTATATAATCGTATCGTTTGTATTGTGTTCTCGGTAAATTGTGGCTGCGCTCGCTATTACTGGCGGTTTTATCGAATAAGGACGTTTACATACATTTGAGTAATGGGCCTCTACTGGCACGGCATGGCAATAATCCTTAAAACCATGAAAATAAAATTGATATTTCAATAATCAACTTCGTATAAAAGTCGGTATTAAAAAGAGAACAACGTATTTTCTTATGCTACAAACCATTTTATGAAAATAATATGTTATAGCAATTAGTACCTATGTTAACTTTTTAAGGATCTTATTGGGGAAATGGATTAAATGGCCCACAGAAGTCGCGGATCGATCATCTGTCCGGTTCCCACAGTGAAATAATAATGATAAGATTTCCTATAGATTAAATCGAAATATCATATAGATTAAAATCGGGATACAGCTTCTGAGCAGCATGTGGGAGGCTTTAGAGGCGCATGTGGGATCCAAATGGACTAAAATCACTGTTACAGGCCTCATATACCAGCGTGTACGGTTACCTATTTAGGCATTACACTGTATTTCTCTCGCACGCCAGTTGACCATGGGCCACCTACGATTAAGACTGTCCCATCCTACCCCGAAGGAGGGGGCGTCACTCAGGCCTGCGCGCGATGAACTCGCCTAAACCATGACTTGCTATCCCCTGTGCCCTCCACTACGGAGTCCTTAGAGGGCCACATAGAGAACCTCCAAGCAGTCCTTCAAGGGCCACACCCGGACTGGTTCTAGGTACTTAGTATCCCCTGCATAAGACAGACTGCTATCTCCATTGAACAAGGTGCACAGCATGGAGGTTCCAGACTAAGAGCTCAAGCCAAAAATATCGTTGATAATATACATAATATAAAATATGCACAATTTTTTTATAAGAATCAGTCAAACCATTTCGAAGGAGTCACACAGTGACACGGGAATTTGATATTTAGATTTTAACAGCCAGAATAATAATATGTGAACTAGTTGCTTAAGGATCTTTGAGATTTCAAATAGTTCTTGTTGTTGAATTTACTAGATGGTAAGTGCAGTTTAACTTTTCTTAATAAAAGTATTTTGTAAACTTTAATTTAGAACTACCCTCCTTTCCCTTTCAATATTTTATGCTAAGATACTATTGAGGATATACCTGACTATGCAATATACTTCTTAAATTACATTAACCTTGCTAAACAGGTTTCCCCTGATGACTATAAAACTTTCAATGTCTATTTGATATTTCTAGTTCAAATGATTCCAAATGATCTTAATTATCCTTTAATGTTAATTATAGCTTGTTAACTAGGGGAAGAAATTATGCTAGCCATTAAGTCATAAAAGATTAACAAATTAATGATTACCTTTAATAATTCATTAACTAATTAATAATGTGTATTATTTAGTTAATGATTAGCATAATGATAAGTCTATCTACTGATATTATTGATGCCAAAGGAGACCCCGTGACCGGGCGAATGATCTACTTTATAATATAAGATCATTTTCCTACACTATGTTATCCTATTTTAGACAACTGTGCAAACCGATATTTATAAAACGGATATTCGAGAATATGCCGAGAAAAGTACTTCGGACGCTATTCAGACCATCCGATTACTGCTGGAAAAAGCCAGAGGAAGTAACACAAACCTACACATGACCTTTATAGATCTGGAAAAGGCTTTTGATCACGTGCCAAGAGAACTTATCTGGGACGCACTTAGAGCCCAAAATGTCCCAGAGCATTACATCACTTTCATTCAGGCACTGGGTCCCCACTACGAACAAATTTTATTAGTGACTAATAAAATATTCTAGATGGCGTTATGTGTATCAATTTAACATAAAATACTAAATGAACAAGAATTGAATCCTATAAATATTATTTTCTCATAAAACTTTAATATTTGTTCCTCATAAACATATCATAATGAACTTTGAAACCTAATTTCGACAATTTGTTATAATTATGCAGCGCCCTTCCCGTCTTTTATCGGTACTATAATGATACTGCCGATACTGTGCACTACGTTACACACAATAGATGGCGTGTTATTCAATTCTCTATATTTTCACGGCTGTTACTCAAACAAAAAACATATCGAACGAGATTTACTGCAATTAACAATTGATTAGTTTCTTTTTTAATTATTTTAGGAGTATGATTAAAACTAACAATTAAGAAGTTACTTCTGTTCTGTATTTTTTTAACGTTTATTGTTGAAGAAAACCGCTGTTTTTATAATCTACGAAATTTCGTAGGTATCGCCCTTTGTTCCGAACATACAACGCCGCCAACTTGAGTGTTAGGGTTGTCACTTTGTCAATGAAAATTAAACAATCCTATAAAACGTTTAGAATGCTTATTTATTTTTAACCCCCCACGCGAAAAGAATAAGTCATAATAATATTATTTGTTTAAAATTAAAAAATTATAAAAACTCTCCCCAGTGTTCTAGGGTACATATTTGTTCATGTTAGTTCACATATTAGTACTTGGGTGAACAAAAGCAAAACGTTGGATTTTTGGCGCCAAAATGTATTTTGTTATTTTTTTTCGCTCTAAGTTATCAATAAGGTTATTAAAATAAGGGAAAATTAGAAGGCACTTGCATAATACCTTCTGAGGGTGTCAAAACTGTCAAACTAGGGACAGCATTTTGTAATGGCGGTCACTATTTTATGGATTGCACCCCAGTTTACCATTAAGCGGGGAGCAGTCAATTTGAAATATTTAAAGCAATTTAAACAAATTAAGAAAAATAACGCTCCTGTGGCGCGCGCCTTGTGTAGGTAATACTAGGTTAGGTAGGTAGTACTAGATAGGTAGGTAGTACCTGCTTCTTACCTATTAGAAATAACAAGGGCTTTTAAACATGCTGAGTACGGATTTGAAAAAAAAAATGATATTTGGAATATTTCTCGCATATTTCTACTGAAATAATAACGGTAGGTATCTACTTTCTGCCTCATTTTTTAAAGACTACCTATCTACTGGGGTACTTTCTGAGTTGGTGTAGTGTAAATAATGAATTTAAATAATTTTGCCACAGGCATTTTTCCAGTTTCCACTGGAGTTAGAACTCTTAAAATTACTTTTTCAATCGGTAAGTACCGGGTTTTGGAGCTTAGACCCCCGGTGGCCGACGCCCGACTGAGAATCCGTATCCAAATTAGTATTCTTTCTACTTTTGCACAACCCTGGGTGACCGTTCTTAACATTTGAAGTTATAAGCGATATTAGCCAGGTCGGTGGGTCGGATGGGTGACCGTGAAAATAACAAGAATGTAGGTAGGTATCTACGTAATACCTTTTAGTTAAACGGCTTTATTAATTGAAAGTATGACATCTCAGGCAGGTATATTGTCGTCTGAAAAGACACACGCCTTCCTACTTACCTACCTACCTACCTATCAAATTTAATATCAGATCAATTACTCAACAGGAATAGGGTAACATTTATACCTAAGTACATAAAGCGAACTTAATAAAATGTATCTACATCAAGGTAGTCAGTAGTAGTAGTACCTACCGCACATACAACGACACACGGCGACGAGCCGATATACGAGCGAGGATGATATACCTACCTATAACGAGCTCCTATGAGACGACTTTCTCGCTTCTACACGAATATCGCAAATGCGAAATGGCAATCGTTAAAGAAAGTTGGAGCCCTTCGAAGACCGATGTCAAATCTCTCATAGGATTGGTGACTTGGTGACCATTCCTCAATTAAAGAATTTTTGTTGAAAGATTCCATTAGCTCCATTAGCTCTTCTACTGTCCTAACAGTAGGGGTAGGACCCGTAGGTCAGACGGTAGTCGGTCAGGTAAAATTTAAGGAGTCCGAGTCATTTTGAGTTATTCGTACACCCCCACTGATAAACGGATGGGACTCTAGCGCAAGCTTTCTTCTTGAGGATAGTAGGTCAAACGGCAGTCGCTAATGTAAAAGTCAAGGGGCTGAGTCATTTTGAGCTATTCGTACCACCCACTGATTAACGGATGCGAGTCTGGTGCAATTTTGCTTCTTGAGGATAGTAGGTCAAACGGCAGTCGCGCATGTAAAAGTCAAGGGGCTGAGTCATTTTGAGCTATTCGTACCACCCACTGATTAATGGTTGCGACTCTAGTGCAATTTTGCTTCTTGAGGATAGTAGGTCAAACGGCAGTCGCTCATGTAAAAGTCAAGGGGCTGAGTCATTTTGAGCTATTCGTACCACCCACTGATTAATGGATGCGACTCTAGTGCAATTTTGCTTCTTGAGGATAGTAGGTCAAACGGCAGTCGCTCATGTAAAAGTCAAGGGGCTGAGTCATTTTGAGCTATTCGTACCACCCACTGATTAATGGATGCGACTGTCGTGCAATTTTGCTTCTTGAGGATAGTAGGTCAAACGGCAGTCGCTCATGTAAAAGTCAAGGGGCTGAGGCACTTTGTTTTGAGCCGTTCGTCGTGCCGGAACAAAATGGCGAGAGTAGGAACCTAGTCATATTTATTCGTGTATATAGGTGCATAGATACCTACATACGATATTTACATATTCTTGTCCCATTCTAGGTATGCCGACGTCCCACGTCGTTCATAAGTACATATGTAAGGCGGGATTGCTTATGTCGTACTCGACATATACGCGGTGCATCCGCGACGGCTTAGTCGGTTCGAGTTCGAGTCCGACATGTCCACCGACCACCGCGCCGTGCCGCCGCGCCAGCCGCCGGTGATAACAGTTATGTTGAACTCGACTGGATATACCTAGTCTGGCATGAGGTGTGCGTTTTTAATCGGTTCGAGTTCAACATAACCACCAAAAATGACACAAAATTCGTACTCAGCACACCTACTCAAAAACAAGTTAGACCATACCCGTATTGCAATATTGTATAAATTGGACTTTGATTAACATCTAATTCATACTCAGCATACAAGAAATGTGAAGTACCTACCCGATTGCAATTTTGAAGATGCGATCTATATTATTTTACCTCTTTGGTAATTTATATTATTACTAGCTATTGCCCGCGGCTCCGCCAGCGTGGATGTCCGTTATCGCGGACTGGGGTATGTAAAATAAATAGTAGCCAATTCTTAGACTTCGGTCGAGCCGTTTCGGAGGAGTATGGGAACGAACATTGTGACACGAGAATATTAGATTAATTATTTATACTTCTTGACAAACTATAGCACACCACCATCTAGAAGCTATTACTGCGAAATGTAGACTGAACCTCGGGATATTTCGTTGACATCTAGTGGTGAAAAATAATATTTAAAAATAATGCGCAAAATAGCCCAAGTTATGGTGGTCTAATTTTTTTGTAAGGAATGGGGTATCTATACTTTAGTATTATGTTATCTGTGCCCATATTTCAATTTTCTACCTACAGCGCGGTGGCCATATTGGAGGCCAAAAATGACGTCAAATTCGAACTCAGCATACTCGATAACTCATTAAACCACACCCATTTTGTAATTTATCTAGGACACCGCGGCAGCTATATTGGATCCCAAAAATGACATCAAATTCACACTCAGCACACTCGAAAACCTATTAAACCATACCCATGTTGCAATTTTCTACCGACAGCGCGGCGGCCATATTGGGGGCCAAAACTGACGTCAAATTCGAACTCAGCATACTCGAAAACCCATAAGACCATACCCATATTGCAATTTAGCTAGGACACCGTGGCAGCCATATTGAATTCCAAAAATGACATCAAATTCACACTCAGCATACTCAAAAACCTATTTAACCATAAACATATTGCAATTTTCTACCTACAGCGCGGCGGCCATATTGGAGGCCAAAACTGACGTCAAATTCGAACTCAGCATACTCGAAAACCCATTAGACCATACCCATATTGCAATATAGTTAGGAAACCGTGGCGGCCATATTGGATTCCAAAAATGACATCAAATTCACACTCAGCATACTCAAAAACCTATTAAATCATACCCATATTGCAATTTTCTACCTACAGCGCGGCGGCCATATTGGAGGCCAAAACTGACGTCAAATTCGAACTCAGCATACTCGAAAACCCATTAGACCATACCCATATTGCTATTTAGTTAGGAAACCGTGGCGGCCATATTGGATTCCAAAAATGACATCAAATTCACACAGCATACTCAAAAACCTATTAAAACATACCCATATTGCAATTTTTTATCTACAGCGCGGCGGCCATATTGGAGGCCAAAACTGACGTCAAATTCAAACTCAGCATACTCGAAAACCCATAAAACCATACCCATATTGCAATTTAGCTAGGACACCGTGGTGGCCATTATGGATTCCAAAAATGACATCTAATTCGTTATCAACACACTCAAGAACCCTCTTATCTGGCAAACGAGGGTATTACCCTTTTTTCTTGCGAAGATCCGCTGTGGAAAAAGCCCGATTGCGAGTTTGGAGATGCGGTCTATACTAACATCATTCACAGTCAATCTTCTTAAATAAATAGTAGTAATATTGTGCCTACCTATGTTTATTTATATTGTCATTTATGTATGACACTTCTTATCGTTGAAAATATAGTACACCACCATCTAGCAGCTACTACTGTAAAACGTAAGCTGAACCTCGGGCTATATTGTTGACATCTAGTGGCGAATATTAATATTTAAATTTAGCCCGTAAAATTGCCCGAGTTATGATGGCCTCATTTTTTTGTATGGGATGAGGTATCTGTACTTTAGTATTATGTTATCTGTGATTCAGGACATGTACAATGGTGTTACAACTCAAGTCATCTGTCCAGCAGGTACCTGTAACAAACTTGAAATCTCAGTTGGCGTTCACAAAGGTTCGGCTCTGAGCCCTTTGCTATTTAACGTCACCATGGACTATCTTACAAAGTGCTGCCAAAAACCAGTGCCATGGAATATATTGTATGCAGATGACGTTGCTCTGATATCGGACTCAGTAGAAGACCTCTGTCTTTTTACGACTTATCTTAAGACCGTTATCCTCAAGTAACCCACAGAACAACAACGAGATGGATGAAGTGGAGACAACTAACAGGCGTAATGTGTGACAAGAAGATGCCCATTAAGCTTAAAGGCAAACTGTACAAAACGGCCATACGACCTGCCATACTCTACGGTACAGAATATTGGGCATCTACCAAACAACACCTGTCAAAGCTTCACACTACAGAAATGCGCATGTTACGCTGGTCAGCGGGTGTCACACTGCTGGACAAAGTACGCAATGTCCACATCAGAGGAAGCTATAAAATTGCCCCGATTATAGACAAGGTCAAAGAACGACGCCTACGATGGTATGGACATGTGCTTCGCCGCCCTGAGGACCATATACCATATGGTCCTCAGGGCGGCCCTAAACTTACCCACGACGACGCGACGCCGTGGAAGGCCCCCCGCCACTTGGTTGACAACGGTACAGAAAGACCTGAAAGAATCCGACATACACGTCGAAATAGCATAAGATAGAGAAAAATGGAGGAGGCAGACAAGGAGAGCCGACCCCAGATAATGGGAAAAAGGCTAAGGAGAAGAAGAAGAAGAAGATATTCAAATATTTCTAAATTAAAAATTCTAAATAAACTTACTCCTGCTTGTTGGAACTTGAAGATTGCTCGTTACCCATTGTTCAAGAATCAAATTTTTCACACACAGTAATAAGACACACCAAAACCCACAAGTAAAACAGCAAAACTGTACTAAAATTGTATGAACGACCACTCGGAATTGTAGACAAAGACTGAGGAGAAGGATCGCTAACAGCTCCTTAAATAAGTATTTTAAGGGGATTTCGCGGTACGACTAATTTTGTAAAATCACTCTATAATTACTTCCAATATTATTTTTATTTAAGTAACGACTTAAAATTAATTAATTAGGGCTTCATATTCTAATGAAATGTAATGATAATGAAGAACATTAGCTGAACTTTTCACTTTATGGGCATCAGATATGCAATGTCTATAACTAATCCTACCCCTACCACAGACAAAGATAAGGATATGAAGTAGCTTAGGGATGTTCGTAATTACGTTATGATCGATAGTTATCGATGATTGGTGTGTGCCTAAAGAGCTTGGATAGCAGAAACCGGGTCCCAATATCCAAACTTTGGATGCAACTGGGATCTGGGATTAATGCTGAGATGATAAAGAGATATGGAGGTAAAAACTGCTGCTGCAATGAAGTTGTATATTAGGTAGATAGCTCAATAGCTGTCCATTGCAGCATTAAAGTGTTTTAGAAGTTTCTTCCTGCCAAAACTAAAGAATAGTTCATTCTATTCAATGTTCATATACTAGACTTAAAGTTCCCAATACCTACATGAAAATGTCGTGCACTTAGAACGAATTTCATAAAATCTACTGTAAAATAAACCGGTTAACATTAATCTATGTATTATAGCGGATAAACGAGTACTTCCTCGCCGAACCACTCGCAACAAGCCAGCGAGGAGATACTCGCCGTCACACTAACGCGTATCCGAACGCATTTTCGAGAGACTCTGGCGTCGGCCAATGGGAGGGCACGACGCGAGCAAGCAGTCGGGTAAACAAATGTCGAACCTAATGTGTGAATTGTATAACAATATTGTGTTAATAATAAATATATCCATTTCTTGCATCAACTGGACTCCTTATTGGCATCACCCCGACTACATCTGGCGCCCAACGTGTGTTTTCTAAGGAGTTCCGTGCGGATTGTACGCTATTTACGTACATCATGCCGCGCAAACGCCAGTCGTTACCCGAAAGTCCGATTTTGGAAGACCAAAATACTAGTAATACCAACGTAGTGCTCACACAGGAAGCCCTTAATACATTGATAACAAGCATGCAGCAGTCGCAAGCTGAGTTTTATAATCAAATTCTAAGGGAAGTACGTGCGTCTACGCCACAGGACACGACCGCCATTTTGACAACAAGCAAAGAAAATTTTGCTAAGTGCTCATCACGGTTTGCAGGGAATGTAGACGAATCCGTGGAAAATTTTATCGATGCTGTCCAAGTTTATAAGGCATGTCTAAATATTAACGACGAGAACGCCTTACTAGGTATGTCAATGCTGCTCACTTCTTCGGCGGGAACATGGTGGCAAGGCGTCAAAAGTTCTACAAAAACTTGGGACGAAGCCCTTACGAGACTACGTAGTGCCTTCGGCGAGCGTCGCCCGCCGTTCAGAATTTATGGCGAGTTGTTTTCACTAGTACAAGGTCAGCAAAACACTGATTTATTTATTTCCAAAGTATGTGCCTTGTTGGCCAAACTACCACAAGGAGACCTGTGCGAGCGTGTGGAGTTAGATATGACTTTTGGGCTATTAGACCGCCGCATCAGGAAACGTTTGGACAGATCACAAGTTAGTACATTTGACGAATTATTGTTAAAAGCTCGCGCTATAGAAGACTCCCTAAAAGAGGGAAATCAGAAGCAGAGCCATGCTCAAATAAAAAAGCCCAGCCGTATTGATAGCATTACCTCAGAGTCAGTGCGTGCTGTACTTAACCCTGTGGACTCCACGAGCTCCGCGTCTCGCTCTGCCGTCGTTGATACTCAAGGTGAATCAAAGGGTGTACGTATCAAAACAAAGTTATATTGTGTATACTGCAGGCAAAGCGGTCACACAAAAGAAAAGTGTGAAAAATTAACCGGTACGAAAACTAATAGTCCTGGGGAAAGCGAGAACATAAAATGTTATGGTTGTGGAGCACCAAATCACAGATAACATAATACTAAAGTACAGATACCTCATCCCATACAAAAAAATGAGGCCATCATAACTCGGGCAATTTTACGGGCTAAATTTAAATATTAATATTCGCCACTAGATGTCAACAATATAGCCCGAGGTTCAGCTTACGTTTTACAGTAGTAGCTGCTAGATGGTGGTGTACTATATTTTCAACGATAAGAAGTGTCATACATAAATGACAATATAAATAAACATAGGTAGGCACAATATTACTACTATTTATTTAAGAAGATTGACTGTGAATGATGTTAGTATAGACCGCATCTCCAAACTCGCAATCGGGCTTTTTCCACAGCGGATCTTCGCAAGAAAAAAGGGTAATACCCTCGTTTGCCAGATAAGAGGGTTCTTGAGTGTGTTGATAACGAATTAGATGTCATTTTTGGAATCCATAATGGCCACCACGGTGTCCTAGCTAAATTGCAATATGGGTATGGTTTTATGGGTTTTCGAGTATGCTGAGTTTGAATTTGACGTCAGTTTTGGCCTCCAATATGGCCGCCGCGCTGTAGATAAAAAATTGCAATATGGGTATGTTTTAATAGGTTTTTGAGTATGCTGTGTGAATTTGATGTCATTTTTGGAATCCAATATGGCCGCCACGGTTTCCTAACTAAATAGCAATATGGGTATGGTCTAATGGGTTTTCGAGTATGCTGAGTTCGAATTTGACGTCAGTTTTGGCCTCCAATATGGCCGCCGCGCTGTAGGTAGAAAATTGCAATATGGGTATGATTTAATAGGTTTTTGAGTATGCTGAGTGTGAATTTGATGTCATTTTTGGAATCCAATATGGCCGCCACGGTTTCCTAACTATATTGCAATATGGGTATGGTCTAATGGGTTTTCGAGTATGCTGAGTTCGAATTTGACGTCAGTTTTGGCCTCCAATATGGCCGCCGCGCTGTAGGTAGAAAATTGCAATATGTTTATGGTTAAATAGGTTTTTGAGTATGCTGAGTGTGAATTTGATGTCATTTTTGGAATTCAATATGGCTGCCACGGTGTCCTAGCTAAATTGCAATATGGGTATGGTCTTATGGGTTTTCGAGTATGCTGAGTTCGAATTTGACGTCAGTTTTGGCCCCCAATATGGCCGCCGCGCTGTCGGTAGAAAATTGCAACATGGGTATGGTTTAATAGGTTTTCGAGTGTGCTGAGTGTGAATTTGATGTCATTTTTGGGATCCAATATAGCTGCCGCGGTGTCCTAGATAAATTACAAAATGGGTGTGGTTTAATGAGTTATCGAGTATGCTGAGTTCGAATTTGACGTCATTTTTGGCCTCCAATATGGCCACCGCGCTGTAGGTAGAAAATTGAAATATGGGCACAGATAACATAATACTAAAGTATAGATACCCCATTCCTTACAAAAAAATTAGACCACCATAACTTGGGCTATTTTGCGCATTATTTTTAAATATTATTTTTCACCACTAGATGTCAACGAAATATCCCGAGGTTCAGTCTACATTTCGCAGTAATAGCTTCTAGATGGTGGTGTGCTATAGTTTGTCAAGAAGTATAAATAATTAATCTAATATTCTCGTGTCACAATGTTCGTTCCCATACTCCTCCGAAACGGCTCGACCGAAGTCTAAGAATTGGCTACTATTTATTTTACATACCCCAGTCCGCGATAACGGACATCCACGCTGGCGGAGCCGCGGGCAATAGCTAGTAATAATATAAATTACCAAAGAGGTAAAATAATATAGATCGCATCTTCAAAATTGCAATCGGGTAGGTACTTCACATTTCTTGTATGCTGAGTATGAATTAGATGTTAATCAAAGTCCAATTTATACAATATTGCAATACGGGTATGGTCTAACTTGTTTTTGAGTAGGTGTGCTGAGTACGAATTTTGTGTCATTTTTGGTGGTTATGTTGAACTCGAACCGATTAAAAACGCACACCTCATGCCAGACTAGGTATATCCAGTCGAGTTCAACATAACTGTTATCACCGGCGGCTGGCGCGGCGGCACGGCGCGGTGGTCGGTGGACATGTCGGACTCGAACTCGAACCGACTAAGCCGTCGCGGATGCACCGCGTATATGTCGAGTACGACATAAGCAATCCCGCCTTACATATGTACTTATGAACGACGTGGGACGTCGGCATACCTAGAATGGGACAAGAATATGTAAATATCGTATGTAGGTATCTATGCACCTATATACACGAATAAATATGACTAGGTTCCTACTCTCGCCATTTTGTTCCGGCACGACGAACGGCTCAAAACAAAGTGCCTCAGCCCCTTGACTTTTACATGAGCGACTGCCGTTTGACCTACTATCCTCAAGAAGCAAAATTGCACGACAGTCGCATCCATTAATCAGTGGGTGGTACGAATAGCTCAAAATGACTCAGCCCCTTGACTTTTACATGAGCGACTGCCGTTTGACCTACTATCCTCAAGAAGCAAAATTGCACTAGAGTCGCATCCATTAATCAGTGGGTGGTACGAATAGCTCAAAATGACTCAGCCCCTTGACTTTTACATGAGCGACTGCCGTTTGACCTACTATCCTCAAGAAGCAAAATTGCACTAGAGTCGCAACCATTAATCAGTGGGTGGTACGAATAGCTCAAAATGACTCAGCCCCTTGACTTTTACATGCGCGACTGCCGTTTGACCTACTATCCTCAAGAAGCAAAATTGCACCAGACTCGCATCCGTTAATCAGTGGGTGGTACGAATAGCTCAAAATGACTCAGCCCCTTGACTTTTACATTAGCGACTGCCGTTTGACCTACTATCCTCAAGAAGAAAGCTTGCGCTAGAGTCCCATCCGTTTATCAGTGGGGGTGTACGAATAACTCAAAATGACTCGGACTCCTTAAATTTTACCTGACCGACTACCGTCTGACCTACGGGTCCTACCCCTACTGTTAGGACAGTAGAAGAGCTAATGGAGCTAATGGAATCTTTCAACAAAAATTCTTTAATTGAGGAATGGTCACCAAGTCACCAATCCTATGAGAGATTTGACATCGGTCTTCGAAGGGCTCCAACTTTCTTTAACGATTGCCATTTCGCATTTGCGATATTCGTGTAGAAGCGAGAAAGTCGTCTCATAGGAGCTCGTTATAGGTAGGTATATCATCCTCGCTCGTATATCGGCTCGTCGCCGTGTGTCGTTGTATGTGCGGTAGGTACTACTACTACTGACTACCTTGATGTAGATACATTTTATTAAGTTCGCTTTATGTACTTAGGTATAAATGTTACCCTATTCCTGTTGAGTAATTGATCTGATATTAAATTTGATAGGTAGGTAGGTAGGTAAGTAGGAAGGCGTGTGTCTTTTCAGACGACAATATACCTGCCTGAGATGTCATACTTTCAATTAATAAAGCCGTTTAACTAAAAGGTATTACGTAGATACCTACCTACATTCTTGTTATTTTCACGGTCACCCATCCGACCCACCGACCTGGCTAATATCGCTTATAACTTCAAATGTTAAGAACGGTCACCCAGGGTTGTGCAAAAGTAGAAAGAATACTAATTTGGATACGGATTCTCAGTCGGGCGTCGGCCACCGGGGGTCTAAGCTCCAAAACCCGGTACTTACCGATTGAAAAAGTAATTTTAAGAGTTCTAACTCCAGTGGAAACTGGAAAAATGCCTGTGGCAAAATTATTTAAATTCATTATTTACACTACACCAACTCAGAAAGTACCCCAGTAGATAGGTAGTCTTTAAAAAATGAGGCAGAAAGTAGATACCTACCGTTATTATTTCAGTAGAAATATGCGAGAAATATTCCAAATATCATTTTTTTTTTCAAATCCGTACTCAGCATGTTTAAAAGCCCTTGTTATTTCTAATAGGTAAGAAGCAGGTACTACCTACCTATCTAGTACTACCTACCTAACCTAGTATTACCTACACAAGGCGCGCGCCACAGGAGCGTTATTTTTCTTAATTTGTTTAAATTGCTTTAAATATTTCAAATTGACTGCTCCCCGCTTAATGGTAAACTGGGGTGCAATCCATAAAATAGTGACCGCCATTACAAAATGCTGTCCCTAGTTTGACAGTTTTGACACCCTCAGAAGGTATTATGCAAGTGCCTTCTAATTTTCCCTTATTTTAATAACCTTATTGATAACTTAGAGCGAAAAAAAATAACAAAATACATTTTGGCGCCAAAAATCCAACGTTTTGCTTTTGTTCACCCAAGTACTAATATGTGAACTAACATGAACAAATATGTACCCTAGAACACTGGGGAGAGTTTTTATAATTTTTTAATTTTAAACAAATAATATTATTATGACTTATTCTTTTCGCGTGGGGGGTTAAAAATAAATAAGCATTCTAAACGTTTTATAGGATTGTTTAATTTTCATTGACAAAGTGACAACCCTAACACTCAAGTTGGCGGCGTTGTATGTTCGGAACAAAGGGCGATACCTACGAAATTTCGTAGATTATAAAAACAGCGGTTTTCTTCAACAATAAACGTTAAAAAAATACAGAACAGAAGTAACTTCTTAATTGTTAGTTTTAATCATACTCCTAAAATAATTAAAAAAGAAACTAATCAATTGTTAATTGCAGTAAATCTCGTTCGATATGTTTTTTGTTTGAGTAACAGCCGTGAAAATATAGAGAATTGAATAACACGCCATCTATTGTGTGTAACGTAGTGCACAGTATCGGCAGTATCATTATAGTACCGATAAAAGACGGGAAGGGCGCTGCATAATTATAACAAATTGTCGAAATTAGGTTTCAAAGTTCATTATGATATGTTTATGAGGAACAAATATTAAAGTTTTATGAGAAAATAATATTTATAGGATTCAATTCTTGTTCATTTAGTATTTTATGTTAAATTGATACACATAACGCCATCTAGAATATTTTATTAGTCACTAATAAAATTTGTTCGTAGTGGGGACCCAGTGACCAAATGTAATAAAATCTAGGTGTCCCAAGTGTAACCCCAACAAAAACAGCTCAAATGATGAGCACACAGCATTTTATTCTGTAAGTTTGCCCCCAGAACTCAATCCTGTACCACCGTGGGTTAAAAGTATAACTAGTAGTGGTGCATTGGCTGCATCCGGGGAGTCTCACAGCAGTTTTGAAGGTAACCCTTGTGAAATTGATCAGAATAGAAATAGATATCATTCAGTTTACAGTAAATGTTTGTTTAGTGATAATGTTAAGAATGATTCATGTATTAATGTTAATTATTCTCATATCAAAGATAATTGCTTTAATGTCAAACCTAATTCTATGCAAAATATGGTGTGTAATTCTGTTTGTACCACTTCCATCGAGGGGGAGTTTGAGTCACCATTACATAATACTAGTAACTCAAATTCAAATGTTTATTTTACATCATTTCAAAAAAACATCAGTGACTCTCAAACTTTTTCTCGGAAAGCCAGTGGTTCTCAAACTATTTCCAGTAACATCAACAATGTTAAATCTTTGTATGGTAATGTTAATGACCTTAAGCAGTTTTGCGAAATTACTAGTGGTTCTCAACCATGTTCAAGTTTTGTTGAGAAAGATAATAATTTTCGTCGCCCAATTTTAAAAATTAATATTTATGGTGAAAAAGGTACTGCGATGGTAGATTCTGCAGCAAAGAGCTGTGTTGCTGGCCATTCATTGTACACTTTACTAAGGGCCAAAAATCATCGTATGTCGTCATGTATGAAAAATGTAAAATTAGCAGATGGTGTCACTAGGTTAATGAATGTATTCACTACTGAAGTAAATGTATCTCTAGAAGGTAGAACCAGGCTCGTAAGCTTCTTAATTTTTCCAGACGCAGATAACAATAATACTCTTTTAGGTATAGATTTTTTGATAAATTTTAATATTAGTATCGACTTTAGTAACGCTAAATGGCACTTTTCTAATAGTGATAAGTATTTTGATCTGCTTTTTGAAAAAGATATGTCTCATTCACGTGTTGGTGTTAACAGTATGTTTAGGGTCGATGAGGCGTCACGTCTTACCGATAAGCAACGCGAGGTTCTTGCCCACTTTCTTAAAGAAAACGAAGATGTTTTTGAGTTAAATGGTGAACCAACTAGTTTCGCGGAACACGTTATAGATACTGGTGACCACGCCCCTATCGCAGTTCCTCCATATAGGTTAACTCCTGCTAAAAAGGCTATTATGCAGACTGAAATAGAAAAGATGCTTGCCGACGATATTATTGAAGAATGCGAATCAGCATGGGGCTCTCCGGCGTTATTAGTTCCTAAGAAGAACGGTAAAGTGCGTTTTTGCGTAGATTATCGAAAGCTTAATGCCGTAACGAAGTCAGATGTGTACCCGATGCCGCTTATAGACGAACTTGTACAGTCTACAAAACGAAATTGCATCATGAGTACTTTAGACATGAGAAGTGGTTTCTGGAATGTTAGCGTCCGGGAATGTGATAGGGATAAAACGGCTTTCCTCACACCTTTCGGTACGTTTCGCTTTAAGCGAATGCCGTTTGGTTTGAAAAATGGGCCCTCCACGTTTCAGCGGCTAATAGATAGGTTGCGCTCTGGCGCGTGCCTGAAAAACGTGACTCTGTTAGCTTTTCAGGACGATTTGTTAGTCATATCGCAAGGATTCGATCAACATATTGCTGATTTACGTGCAGTTTTTGAGAGATTGCGCTTGTTCAACCTTCGCGCGAATCGCGAAAAGTGTATTTTCGCGCGCAGAGAGGTGAAATACTTAGGTCACGTTATTACTCAGGAGGGGATTTCGCCTGATCGTGATAAAATTAGCGCTGTAGCGGACATGGAAGCACCAAGTTCGGTACGTCACCTCAAAACTTTTCTGCAGACGTGTTCGTGGTTCCGAAAGTTCATATTGAACTTCTCAAAAATAGCTGAACCTTTAACACGTCTTTTAAAGAAAAGTCAACCTTGGGAATGGGGTCATGAGCAAAAGCAAGCGTTTCAAGAGCTTAAAAATAGCTTAACGTCTGCACCTATTCTAATCCAAGCTGATTATAATAAACCTTTTATTTTACGTACGGATGCAAGCAACTACGCTTTGGGTTCGGTATTGCTGCAAGGTGAAGGAAATGATGAACGGCCCATTGAATATGCGAGCCGCCTTCTTAACCCCGCCGAACGTAATTATAGTACTACCGAAAGGGAAGCCCTCGCGGTAGTTTGGGCAGTTGAACGTTTCAGAGGTTACATTGAGGGTCACGAAATTATTGTAGGTAGTGATCACCAACCTCTTAAATGGCTACTTAGTTTAAAGTCACCGTCGGGTAGATTAGTGCGGTGGGCTCTAAAGTTGCAAGAGTTCAATATTCGGTTTGAGTATACTCCTGGCAGAGCCAATGTGGTCGCTGACACTTTAAGTCGCCCCACCTGTGACGAAAACAATAAACCTCAATGTGGTATTTGTTCGGTCATTGTCGACTTACCTTCGAGAAGTCCTACTGATCTACGTCAAGCTCAGCTAGATGACCTGGAACTTAAAAAAATTATTAGTAGTCTTGAAAGTAATGATGATGTAGAAGACAAACGCTGGTCCGAACGAGGATACTTCATGCAGCAAGGAGTGCTTTATAGGTATAACCCAGACGTCGAAGTTGAAGAACCGCAGCTGGTGATCCCAGTGACTTTACGACTCGACGTATTAAAGGAATGCCATGACACTCCTATTGCTGGCCATCAAGGTATCGATAGGACCTTACATAAACTTTCACAACGATTTTTCTTTCCTGGTATGAGACGTTTTGTCGTCGACTTTATTAAGTCTTGTGCGACATGCCAACGGTATAAGTCATCAAACGTAAAGCCTTCAGGCCTTTTGCAAACCCCAATTTTACAACAAAGGGGCGAGGTTCTGGCAGTTGACTTATTTGGTCCGCTCCCAACTGGAGAGAAGGGGGAGAAATATATTTTATTAGTAGAAGATACAGCTACTCGGTGGGTTGAGCTTTTTGCTCTGGTTGACGCTACCTCAGAAGTCTGTGCTCGAACGCTAATCGAGGAATATTTTCTGAGGTATGGCTTACCACGTCGCATTGTCTCGGACAATGGAGTACAATTTGTTTCATCTGTAATGCAACAATGTATGTTTATTTTGGGAATTAAACAGGATTTGTTACCCTTATATCATCCGGAAGCAAATCCGGCAGAAAGGAAAAATAGAGATCTCAAGGTGCAGCTGGCTCAGTTGGTAGACACCAAGCATAATTCGTGGCCCAGCCATTTAGCATCAGTTCGTTTTGCTATGAATTCAGCTCTGTGTCATACAACTCGCGTTTCGCCCGCATTTCTCACCTTTGCAAGAGAGCTCCGATCACCTGTAGAAGTTGATTACGATATCAGGTCTGTCCTGGAAAAAGATAATTTCGTGCCGCAGATCACACCTTATTTGAAGGGATTCTTGGATTCTTTAATTTCAATTAGAGATAAGGTAGAAAGGGAACAAGACCGGCGTAAAGAGTACGCAGACAAAAGCCGTAAAGCTGAAGAGTTTCATGTCGGTGATCAAGTCCTAGTTAAGTCGCACGTGTTAAGTAACGCTGCAAGGGGAATATCAGCTAAGTTTGTACCCAAAAGAGATGGTCCTTATAAAGTAGTTAAAATAGCGAGTCCCACTACTTACTTAATTTCTAAACTGGATAATCCTAACGAAATATTGGGCAAGTTCCACGTGTCGCAACTCACACCGTTTGTTAATAGAGATGATGCACTTCCTCTTCCAATAATGCCAAAGCGTAACCGAGGCCGTCCTCGTCTTGTTGAGCCTGTTTCTAGCTTACCCGAGCGTGTTCTTGAGCGAGGACGCTCTATCGAACCCGAGGGGGAGTATATAGCGGATAAACGAGTACTTCCTCGCCGAACCACTCGCAACAAGCCAGCGAGGAGATACTCGCCGTCACACTAACGCGTATCCGAACGCATTTTCGAGAGACTCTGGCGTCGGCCAATGGGAGGGCACGACGCGAGCAAGCAGTCGGGTAAACAAATGTCGAACCTAATGTGTGAATTGTATAACAATATTGTGTTAATAATAAATATATCCATTTCTTGCATCAACTGGACTCCTTATTGGCATCACCCCGACTACAGTATATCATATCAAAGTATTAAGTAACGGAACAATAATTAAAGCTTTGCTTATACTGTTGATTGATGGCACTTGGTGGAACTTGCTACACATCTTCAATGAAAACATTTGTACTATTCCACATTATTTATTGTTGAATTCCTGACCGGTTTCGCCTTACGGCATTATCAGAGGTTGATACATGTTTTTTGGGTATCAGATGTCAATTAGACTAATATATTGACTGTGTGGGTAGACAAAAATAGTGGGATACCACTTTATAAATTTTCCCAAAATTTAGGGAGAATCACAATATGAGACCATTACCATAAAACAAGTCATGTTTGAAGTATTATTACACAGGCAAGATTAATGCTCAATAGCTTCGGCTCAATACTAGTCGATAACCAAGCCGCGGGTAACTGCTAGTTATTAATAATGCCTACTGCTCTACCCGCATGAATATCACTTTGATTTGCCCCCTTGCCTCTCTGCTCTCCTTCCTTTCAGCCGTAATCGGTCTATGTGTTTCAGGACATCTTCAATGATGAATTTTCATAGAAATTTTCATCCCGTATTTTCCCCTTTTGACCCCGCTTTTCACGGGTTACTGTGTACCAAATTTCATTAATATTGGTTCTGTGATTTAGGCGTGAAAGCATAATAGACAGACAAACATTTCGCATTAATAGTATTAGTGAGTATGGAAATAAGGATATGGATGTAGATTACCACTGTCTTCCGTAAAATTAATAAATGTAACCTTAGTCTGAAGATGATGATGATAACGATGATGATGATGATAACGACGACGATGATGATGATAATTAAAATAATGACGACGATGTTGATGACGATAACGATAATGATCATAATGATAACTCTGATGATGACAATTATGAAGACGTTGACGATTGTCTACACCACGGGAGCGAGCGTAGCGATCTTGTGAACACTGTGCGCCCCGGGATGGATAGATTAGGTAAGAATGGTCTGGCAGAGACTTCCGCTGTACCCTTCGTTGCTTTCCTTCGGATGAAATAGAAGCCGCGAAGCTTGATTGCGTCGACATCGCTTTCACTGTCATAACATTTTAAGGTTTCATTTATGCCTTTCATCGAAGAAAGATGGTAATTATTAATAATAGTGGTGAATTTTTATTACATTATTTACTCAGTATTTATCACATTTACCGTACTTGACATATATATTTTATTACATTTTAATTTTATACTCTTTCAATTGTTCTTCTAGTCAAGCTATTTAATTTGATACAAGTATGAGAAGATCTGCAATGCTCTACTGGCGGCAATCTCGGACCGATTTATATTAAGTTAAGACCACTCCCGATAATTTCATCTATCAAACAAAATCTTTTTCAAAATCGGTTAATCCGTTCAGGAGCTACGATGCCACGGACATTATTGTGTCGGGGGTTAATAAATATGTAACGGTCATTTTCTGATACATGTATTCAATATTGTATTGTGAAATTTGATTGTCCTTAAAGTGTCTACTATTGGTGCCAATGGGTGTCTTCTATTGGGGAGATACTGTCTACAATTAGTGTTTACGACTAAGTGGCTAATAATTTTATTTAAAGTAAAAGTATGATAGTTTATACGGATATTATCTGCAAAAGTTAATGTCTGAATGTTGCTGTAACAATTAAAAAAGGATACCACGACCATTTTGTAGTTAATATACTTCATTTTGTAGAGTGAAGTTTGATTTGTCCTTAAAATGTCTACCATTAGAGCTTCTACCTTAAGTATGTGGCATATTTTAATATTTGAACAAATATTATTTTAACTCATTTGTATCTGAACATAATTTTCAAATTGACATGGCTCCGAAATAGAGGTTCTCATGAGATCCCTCACCTCACCTCAAGTATTAAACGCATTACTTTCTTAATAAAATCTAAATGAATTTGGAATGCATCCAATGGTTGACATTGACATACTTGACAATGACATGATATTGAATTTGACATTACAATTTTTTTTTAGAAAGAACAGCATAGAACGTTAGGTTTACATACTCTTCATACTCTTTGCAAAGAACAGTGTGGATTGGTTTGGTTGTTCGAGTAAAATTTTATTTATAATAATATAATTTCTTCGTAGCCAATTGTTTTAGCAGCAGACCAGTGTAGCTGTTTTCATATTACAATGCCACACTTTAGAATCGAAACTAATCTACCTAGGGACAAAATTCCTAAAGATTTTGTGCTTAAAGCGATACCGGTATTGGCTAAAGCACTAGGAAAGCCGGAACAGGTAATTTATATTACATTATTTCGTAAAATTGTGATATTTTTACCATGTTTGAAAAAGCCACGGGAATAGACGAGACCTCATTGACCTCAGGGCGAATAGCAATCCCTAATCGGCCGGATTGCGAGAAATATTATGCTACTGGCTATCTCACCTCTGATTAATGTAAACCCAAGATAGCATGCGGTTTCATTCGGTTCGAGTTCAACATACCCGCCGGTTCTGGCAGGGGAGGAGTTTGCCCAGAGGATTTGCGCACTAATAAAAGTTGCAACCAACCAGTATTAAGATACTTAATTGCACTGTATTCTTCTTGATTTCAGTACTGTGTGGTGTCCGTGATTTCTGATGTGGCGATGAGTTTCGGAGGCACCACGGATCCTTGCGCCATTGCAAACTTGATGTCCATTGGAGCGTTAGGAGTTGAACAGAACAAGAAACATGCTAAAGTACTCTTTGAGCTTGTTGAGCAGGAGCTTGGGATCAAGAATGACAAGTAATTATAACATTTTTATTCTTTACTAGCTCACCAATTTGTTCATTCTGTATGCTTTTCTGCCAGCTAAAGGGTATAAAAATCAACCCACTAAGATCTTATGGATCCATGCCTACCTTATTTGCAAATAACTGTTTGTTGAAAGGTAAACCTCCAGTTTCAGGTTTCTTTCTCTGGGTTAGCAGTCGCTGCTATAAAAACCGCAGGTACGACAGTGGATACCGGAATCCCAAATGTTGCACTGTATTTGTATCTAGTTTTTAGTGTTGGGTAGCCAGACAGCAATTGGTTCCACAAAAGCCAAGATAACATATGGGAAGTAGATTGGATACCAGAATCCCAAATTTTGCATGTAATCAGAACTCATGCCGCTCTAACCATCATTCATCTCCAAAGCGTTCCAAACATTCAACAATCATAAATGGCATAATGAACCATTTGGATATGTTATTCTGTATTTGCTGGCAATATTTATCAACTCACAGCAAGTACCCATTGTTCTTAGTACTTGTACTGTGAGAGTTTTTATTCTTGATCATACATAATCTATACATCTATACTACATACATATAAATAAAATTGTAATGTCTGTTTGTAATATTGAAATAACCGTTATTTACTACATCCATATGATTAAATTATACAGTAGGTAGATACACTAAAATATATTTTTTTACAATTTTTGTCTGCCTGTCTGTCTGTTAATTCCGGCTAATCTCTGAAATGGCTGTACTGATTTTGACGGGACTTTTATTGGCAGGTAGCTGATCTAATAAGGAGTAAATCATCATTCATCATGATCATCCACCTTTCTTGTTCAACCAATTGACCGCTTGTGATGTTAAGAAGAGCATTTTGTCTATTTCATCCAATGCTGTCGGTAGTGACGCCGTTAGCCGCAATATGATTGTGCCAATTCTGGAGGAAATTCTTCCTATCCTATGTCATGTATTTAACTACTCCATTTCTTCTGCTATCTTCCCATCCTTATGGAAAAGTGCTCAGATAATTCCGTTACTCAAAAAATCTAAGCCATGCGCCTTTTCTGACTATCGTCCTATATCTATCCTTCCTTTTCTTTCCAAAGCTTTAGAGCGCCTTATTCACTCGCAACTCAGCTCCTTCCTTAACAAAAACGCGCTGCTAAACCCTCTACAATCCGGCTTCCGACCTGGACACAGTACTGCGACAGCATTGGTTAATATCACGGAAGACATAAGACTGGGCATGGATAGTGGAAATCTCACCCTTCTTTCTTTACTTGATTTTAGCAACGCTTTTAATACCGTAGATTTCGACATCCTGCTTGGTATACTCGGCTCTCTTAACATATCTCCAACGGCTATTGCGTGGTTTCGTAGTTACCTGTTTGGTCGCCGGCAGCGTATCCGTGTCGAAGAAACGAGCTCTTCCTGGTGTAATACGATTGCTGGTGTACCGCAGGGTGGCTTTCTATCCCCGTTACTTTTCGCCATTTTTATAAATACAATCTCTGAAAAATTACTTTCATCCTACCACCTGTATGCTGATGATCTATTTATTATATTTACACCCAAGCAACTCCAAACAACTTGTCCGATGCATTTACTGTGCTCAACAAGGACCTTGAGCACATTTGCGAGTGGAGCAAGAGCCATGGACTCTCGCTTCATTCTTCCAAGACACAACTGATTGTCATTGGTAGTCCAAAGCTGATTGCAAAAATAGATTGGACCCAGCTTCCTCGGGTTACTATGGGCGGAGCAGTCGTGCCAGTTAGTGATAATGTCAAGAACTTGGGTATCTACATGGATAAATCACTTTCTTGGAATATCCAGTTACAGGAAATCAGTCGTAAGCTTTTCGCGTCAGCGGGTGCTTTGCGAAGGCTCGGAAACTTCCTTCCAATTGCCACTAAAACTGCGCTCGCACAATCGCTTCTTCATCCTGTTCTTGATTACGCCGATGTCAGCTATCCCGATCTCACAGAGCAACAACTAGATAAACTTGAGCGACTACAAAATTTTTGCATACGATTCATATTTGGTCTACGCAAGTATGATCACGTTTCAGATTTTCGAAAACAACTCAAGTGGCTCCCAATTCGGCTTCGCAGGAATGCTCATATTCTAACATTGTTATATAATGTATTGTTTAATCCCACCACTTCCTCTTATCTCAAAGAACGTTTCCAGTTCCTTTATGACACACATACGAGATGCCTGAGGTCATCCGAGAATTTTAGGCTGAAAATGCCAATGCATTCTACTGACTTTATAGACAAGTCATTCACTGTCAGGGCTGTGCGCTTATGGAATGCACTGCCACTGAACATCAGGCGGGCAAAAACCCTTAATAACTTTAAAAGTATGGTAAAGGACCACTACTTAGCATCGTGTACACCTATATAGCTCACTAGCTTCAGCTAGCTTATAAAAAGCTCACCTATTATTAAACCTTCATACTGGTATGTACCAACTATTTATTTTATACCCGTATCTATTTATGTGGTACATCTTAATATATATAAATCTCGTGTCACAATGTTTGTCCTCAATGGACTCCTAAACCACTTAACCGATTATAATAAAATTCGCACACCATGTGCAGTTCGATCCAACTTGAGAGATAGGATAGTTTAAATCTCAAATTATAGTCCGATTCGCGATAACCGACATCCACGCGGGCGGAGCCGCGGGCGACAGCTAGTATATTTATATATTTATAATACGTCACGTATAGCGGTATACCTATTTATTTTATTTTCTACTTATTTTTTACTTTTCTCTCTCTTTCTTTCTTTTTGTTTTAGAACACCTTATATCTAGTTTAATATATGATAACTACACCATAATTTTGTTTTATCACATTACTGTCCATCCCAAGGTTGCCTAGAAGAAGAAGTGCAAATATTTGTATGCATGAATATGTATATTTGCATTGGTCTGGGTGTTTCTATGTATAATATGTATGTATTTACAAAAAAAAAAAACGTATCTAAGTATGTTTATCCGCATTCTAGATTCCATAACACAAGCTAGTTAAGCTATGCTTACCATGGGTCTAGATAGCGTTGTGTGAAATGTTGTGGAATATTTATTATTATTGTGGAATATTATTTATGGTGTACAATAAAGTATTATCTATCTATCTATCTAAATCAGGCTACTTTTATTTTAGAAAAAGATATTGCTCAATAGCGTTGACTCAACACTAAGCGACAATCAATATCTACGCGGGCAAAACCGAAGGCAACAGCTAGGAGCTTACTATAAAATGCTATAAAGTATAATGTAACTTGGTACTAGACTTATCTTTTGTTGATATTATTGTAAGTTAAATACTGATAACAGGCTGAGGTAAGCCTTTGTAATTTCTCAGCAACAGTAACTATTCAATTTCTATAGATGACCGCCATTAGATATGAACCCTCACATGCAATAATGGAGTCTATATCAGTCTATTGCACCTAGAGACTACCGCTACCGCGCCCTCGGTACGCGGCGCCAGGGGACGAGGTAAAGAGAAGAAAGGAAAAATAAATCAAGTTCGAGTGAGATGCCGCCGTGAGGGTTGGCGGTGGGCTCATCAAATCTGACGTCGATACTCCTCCGTCCGGCCATCCGGCGTCCCCACAATGAAATAAAAATTATCCCTCATTCCCACTGCGCATACCCAAAGCGCGGTACAGCAGTTAGGTTCAAACTATTTTGATACTTTTATTAAAAGTAGTAGATTGTTTAGAATTCACCTGACTAATATTAATTGACCTTGCAATATAAACTATTCAGTTACCACCTAGCCACAGCCGAATGAAATCAATATGTACTAGACATTAAGTATTGTCTTTTTGTTCCAGAATGTATATAACATTTGAAGATAATCCTACTGGAAATGTTGGATTCAAAGGCACCACCTTCCACGCCATCTTTGGATAAACTACCTGTTTATATTACCTATGTTAATCATATTAAATAATCGACGAAAGTGTTTTAACTCAGCAGAGCTCATCAATAACACCATGATAAATTCAAACTAAACATAGTTATAGCTCGGTTCAAACTCAATGGTGACTCGGTTCGCACGCACTCGAATCTGCGAGAGGAGTTAGAAAAGGCGAGGTCACTCCCACCTCTATAGGATATTACCCAGAAAACTAACACCTCCCCCATAGAACCCAGAAGCGGCAACGCCTTCATGTGTTGCCAAAGGGTCATCCACGAAGGAAGTTTTCTAGTTAACCCGGAGTTATTCGCTGTCGTCGATTTTATTTTTGTTATCGATTTTAATAGAAGTATAAAATGTAATATATAAAAAGTAAATCATAAAAAATGTTATATATTCTATCTAAGCGTAATTGGACTAAATAAATAAATTGTAAATGTTATTGTGATTTTTTTTAAAATAAGACAGGATTTTTTTTATCAATTTTATTTCATCGACAAAACAAGTGTAGGTACGTGATCTGTGACACAGTGACATCGTTAAGCGGGCACAGACTGTGCGTCAAACAAGTATAGGATCTTAATATAGTCGTAAAATCAAACATAACCAGGTTGTTTCATTTCTAAATTAGAATTCAGTTAATTTTGATGATCGCTATTATTTCCCTTGGTGAAATTCGACGAAAATAAAAAAAAGAAATTCACCATAGTTACCTATTTTTTTAAATATACTTTTTTATTTTAATTAAATTCTTCAATATTTTTCGTTATTTAATTATACATTTTAAAGAAACAACATTTTTGGTATAATCTGAACTAAATGTAATGTACAGCCTGTACCCTCCTTAATCACTACAAAAAAAATGTAAGAATCCACATTTATTAAAACCCTTGCAAGAGATAACTCAAAAACTGTAGACACGCCTAAATAAAATAGACTGGCAATACATAACTAGATTATCTCTTCTAGTCCTTACACAAACATATCTACTTATTTGGTTAATAATAACCTACATTATTTGACGTTATAAGAAAAAGGGGTGCATATAACTGAGATCACAATTTTTACAAAGAAAGAATTTCTTTACCCGTGAGCCTTTGAGAAAAAAAATACACAAAAATGAACCTGAAAAATCATAGACAGATATGAAGAAATATTTTTTTAATAATACTCAGGTGCCAGACAAGCACAATGTCCAGCTGACGGGAAGCAGCTACCGTGGCCTATGAACGTATGCAATCCCAAGGGTGTGCTGTACCCTGTTACGAACGTCTACTTATATAATTGAGAACTCAGTCTCTACGTTGCAGAGATCTCAGGCTGTCTTCACCTACCTACCCTCCGAGTGAAGTGCACCCGCCTGGGGTCTACACGGTTGCAGCTGCTGCCACGTCTGATCACTGCGGACTGTGGCGACCACCTACCCGAAAATACATCTGCACGGTTCTTTCGTCCTACGAACACCTGCGGCAAGAGCCAGCCGAGTGCGGGGTCACCTGGGGCGTGCCAGCTCTCTACAACAGCTTCCACGCCAAGCTAGGTGACCAGCCAGTTCTCTGGCAGCAGCGAAATAGCACTAACACTTTGACACTACCCACCCCTGAGATTCTAATTGAGGGCTAGGGAATTTTTATTTCCTGGTCCCTGTGACCCTCCAAGGTTACAGTTCTTACAGAACCCGATATTGTAGTCGCCATACTTATGTTCTGGTTACATGCACCCCTTTCCTTACAGTGTAATCACACATCAGTGACCCACATTGCTAACTTCAGTAAAGTAATAATAATAATAATAATATAATATAAATCTTTATTGTTCACCAAAATACATAGACTACAAATCAGAGGTAGGTACAATTTATGTGGTACACAATTGGCGGCCTTATCGCACTGAGGCAATCTCTTACAGGCAACCATAGGATGGAGAAAGAAATAGTCGTAGAAATTTGGGGCAGTTTGGTGTACTTTTATTAATATATAGAGTGTAAATGATTACATATAAATATTGTAGGTACGTGGATATAGGTACATTATATGATAAAACAAACATACTAATAATATTTTGGAGGACATCAGAAATATATAAAGTAGTACTTAATCAATTATATAGACTTAAATATTTATATACTTCCTATACATATAATAATTTGTAGAGTAGTAAATAAATATCACATGCTATAGGACATAGTTAGGGAAGAAAGAGAGAAAGGGAAAAGTAGGTAAATATTGAAATGGACATTATTTCTCCTGCAGATAGTGGGCCGTAACCAATCTTTTGAAGACAGGCAGGGATTGCGCACGTCTTATAGTGACAGGTAAGGCATTCCACAATCGGACAGCTTGTACAGTGAAAGATTTGTCCATGAACATTGTGGAGTGTCTAGGCATTTTCAGTTTCAGATTCACTGACGATCTCAGGGTTCTTGAATGAGAGTCACAAAGGAAAGTGAAGCGTTCTTTTAAGTAGACAGGAGTAAGAGGATGAAAAATAATATTATAGAGAAGTGAAAGAATATGAACATTTCGGCGAAGGCGTATAGGTAACCACTTGAGTTTTTCACGATATTCGGAGATGTGGTCATATTTACGAAGTCCAAATATGAACCGGATACTGAGATTCTGGAGTCTCTCAAGTTTATTTAGTTGGTCTTCGGTGAGATCTGGATAGCTGGCATCGGCATAATCAAGGGTGGGAAGAAATAGAGATTGAGCTAGCGCAGTTTTCGTGGTGATGGGCAATAAACTACTGAGCCTACGCAGGGACCCCGCTGTGGCAAACATTCTGCGGCTTAGTTCCTGAAGTTGAGGGCCCCAGGAAAGACTACTGTCAATATAAATCCCTAGATTTTTGACTTTGTCACTATACTGCACATTGGTACCATCACAGGAGATGAGAGGGATAAGCGACCAGTCTATTCTTGAGATAGCGTGAGGGCTACCAATGACTATAGCTTGAGTCTTACTTGGGTTCACTCTCAGGCCAAATGCTTTACTCCAATCGCATATTTTATTCATGTCTTCGTTGATAGTGTTGACGGCGTCCCTCAGTCTATCCTGGGTGGCCCTAGTGTAAATTTGCAGATCATCTGCGTAAAGGTGGTAGGAAGAAGTAAGATGGTTAGTGATTGAGTTTATGAAAACTGCGAAGAGTAAAGGAGATAACACGCCACCCTGTGGTACACCAGCAGACGTTAAGCACCATGCGGAGACAGTGTCTTCGATGCAGATACGCTGCCGGCGACCAAACAGGTAACTTTGAAACCAGTCAATCACTGCTGGAGATATGCCCAGAGAGCGCAATATGCCGAGTAATACGTCAAAATCAACGTTATTAAAGGCGTTGGTGAAGTCCAATAGAGCTAAAACTGTTAACTCGCCGTTTTCCATACCTGCTCTGATGTCTTCCGTAATATGAACCAAGGTTGTCGTAGTGCTGTGGCCAGGACGAAAACCTGACTGGAAAGGATTTAGGAGAGAATTTTTAGACAGAAAACTAGTTAGCTGAGAGTGAACCAGTCGTTCGAGCACTTTGGAGAGAAAGGATAGGATAGATATAGGTCGATATTCAGAAAAGGAGGAAGGGTTAGTGTTTTTAGGGATAGGTGTTATTTGGGCATCTTTCCATGTACTTGGAAAGGTACTGCTTGCAATCGAGGAGTTGAAGATATGACAGATTATAGGGAGGATTTCGTCAATAATGGGTAGGATCATATTTCGGCCTATAGAGTCAGCTCCCACAGCGTTGGACGTAATCGACATTATGCCTCTCCTAACATCACAACTAGTGAATTGAGTGAAGAAAAATGGAGAGCAGTCGGGAGTAGCAAGAGATGAAAGATAATTTATTGTTTTAGCTTTGGTAGCAGCGTCAAAAGTGGACGGAGCAGAAAAGTGTTGATTGAGAGAATTAATATCTATGTTATTTGAAATAGCGTTTTGCCGAGACTTACCGACTCCCAATGACCTCAAGAACTTCCAGACATGAGCTGGGTCTCCGTTTTCAACAGAGCTGTGGATATGTTGGCGTTGAGCATTCCTACACACCTTAGTACAGTGATTACGGATGGCTACATATTTGCACCGATTCACTTCCGTGGGGCGACTTCGGTATCTGGACTTGGCTGCAGCCTTTTTGGAAATTAATGTTTTTATGTCGTCTGTCAGCCAAGGCGATGGCAGGTGTTTAACCTTAATTTTGTGCAGGGGTGCATGCAAGTCGTACATCGATATCACAAATTATAATTTTAAGGAATCATTATTAAATTTATCACTTACAACAAAAATTAATATAAAGACGTGAACACATCGAGTTCGTATTTTTATATTTATGTTTTAAAAAAGACACTTTTAACTAAAGGCTGGACGGCACAAAACGGGTATATCAGGATACAATTTATACTATATCTTTAAAGCTGATTTATTTAAACCACATGTATGTTTTGTCGCCGTTACAAAAATCTCATAAAGGTTAGGGCAGACCAGCGTAATTTTGTAATAAGTAATGTAATGAATTTTGTAAGATGTAATGTAATGTATGTAAAGAATATATTATAGTAATAGTACCTTTTATTACAAAATTACGTTTATCCAGCCTTTTTGGAAACATCAAAACATTTTTTTAACCTTTAATATATAGATGTGATTGTGGCTACAGTATTTTACTAATATCATTCAAACAATATGGCTGACTATTGTCAAAAATAAAACATTATGGTGAAGATTTTTTTCCAAAACTATAATCTAATATTGTCAAAAGTTTACACAAAGGTTCTGGATAGCGGTGTAGTATTTTCTGGAATATTTATAATAATTTTGTATTTCCTTTATTTTACACATTTTTGTTTTATTACTTTTTGAGTTGTTGAACTAATTTTAATTACACTTGTTTAAATAAACACGAATAACTTACAAAATGACTAGACAATTTCGAATAAAGCACCACTTAAACTAAGAGTGTTTCACACTGAATGTTGTGTACAAAAGTGCTTCGTGTCAACTAGGTGTCAAAAAATGTCCATAAAACTTGCAGCTTGTTATAAACCTTTCGTTAATTACTGCTCACAAAAATATTACAAACAAAATTTTTTATTCAACTATTTTATAAAATATAATGTTTTGAATGTTGTAATTTACTCTAATATGAGATCAAATTAATTATGTATGTATAATAAACTTACATAAACGTTCATCAACACTCGCCTTTTGCCCTGTTTCCCGTATTTTCAATCAATACACAAACCACGCGATTTTTTAAAATAAAAACATGTCGAACAAACAAACACCTTACATCCGATATGAGATCCCCTGACGGCCTGCAGTTTTAGTCGGTTCGAGTCCGACATATGGGGATTACCGCACGAAAAAGGTCGACTTTTATTAAGACACTACTGTACTGTCTGGGACAATATTTGACGAGTATGCATACTAAATCTCACGACGACTTAAAATCGCTCGTGTGAACTCGGCTTTGGGTCCGATGTCGTTATTCTAGTCGGTTCACACGTTTTACTCAAAGCAATTAATTCAGGCTGGATTCCAATAGCGCAAATTCGTTCAACTAAAGGTCTCACATGTACCTGACATGGATTACAAAAAATCAATTTGCCTTAATCACATTACATTTTGCTTTGAAATGCAGTCTTAGTAAAATATGGTATCTTTAATTCAACTTGATCATGGTTATTTTTATTGGTGAAATTCGCTCTAATATTACATAAGTACCTCTGTTTCACAAAAACAAGCATTTTTTTTTAAATATTTTATAGAAATAGTTCTACTTATTATATGAAACAAAATACAAGGCATTTTATAATTTTAGTACACATTTAATTTTGACAGTTATTATAATAAGATAAGTGTAAAAATCACAATCAATTACATCACAATTATTTGCTACGATGGTGTCACGAATATAATGAAACAAGCTTATATTCCTTTGAGGTGTAAAGTTATAGATAAAATAATCATATGACGTTTTCATCAATAAAAACAAAAAAGCCGATTAAGGTCTAATAATCTCAGTAGACCAAGAAACATACATCCAAAGTTGTGGACAAAAATTTTGTGCCATAGATACCATGAAACATTCCACCATTACGTAACCCCTGTAACACAAGCAATTTAGCTCCTTACCTGGAGGAGGTTAACCCAAATATTAGTAATTTCAGATACTATTATTTTTTTGTAAAAAAATTTAATATATAAAATCCTGAAGCAAATATCAATCAAAAAGTCAGTTGCTAACCCCAAAACAATAATCTTATATTAAAAGAGGTAGATATGGCACAGAAGCTTTAAAATATTCACTCAAGAACTGGTTAGGTAAATCTAGTTACCAACATGGACGAAGGGACGTTAACTAGCCTATCTCAATATGAACTCAATAGCAACCAAACATGTACTAATATACGTAGAACAAGAACAACATAATGACTACTAATGTACAACATGGTACCTGACAATAATAGTACAACATATTTACCTCATTTTAAAATAAGATTATCGCTACAAAATACGCAGTTCACACTTCATAATCAATTTATAACTAACCATTGCTGTGTGCGGTGTTAATTTTGATAACTCACAAAAATCTGCTTGGTGCCAATTAAAAGGGTATAAGAGAATTTAGTTGTTGATACCACCATTGTATGCATAGTCAGCTTTGTTATGCATCACTAAATGATTGTCCACAAAGTAGAAGCTGTCCGAACATGTCTCAAAAGGGGCAGTAATCATTTCATCAACTGAAAGTTAGAAAAAAACTGTAATAAGTGATTTTTTTTATTATTTACGGATATTGTGTCTGGCTTAACCTGCTAACCCATACACATTGATTAAACTAACAAGGCTCCAGTGCAGACTTTGCTATCAGGGTTTGGGGCCAAACAAAATCTTCTCAAAACCTGAGATTGGCCTACAATAATGATTTATATTTATGGTAAGAGGGGTAGACAAATGGTTGGTACTGGCTGCAAAAAATATAATATATCACCAATATAATTGCTACAAGTTCAAGGTAAATTTGTGTAATGTAAGTAACATTACTTGTAGCAAATAATTTAACTCACCTAGATGGGGAGGTAGTGTCGGAAATTCGTATATATGTTCACAAGTGTTTCTTGAAAATGGAATACAGAATCCAAACTCAAAATCAAAAGTCTTGAGCAAGGTATCCCTGAAAAAGTGTTTCTCTATCATCCTGAAATGATTCACGGGACGGGCTCCCACCGTAAATTCTACCCTGAAAGGTTAAATATTTGGATTAAGAAGGGTGAATACACTTGGGTTCACTTTGTAAAGGTGTAACTCTTAGTCTTTTATACTCACAAAATATAATGTATTCTTTAAAAAAAAATCTATTCAAAAGGTAATTTTTATAAAAGAAAAATATAAATCCATAATTTCAGAATGTCACTACAAAAACATTTACTGACGGGACAGGACTGTTTTAGTCCTACTATGAAATAAAATAGGACTTCCTGAGCTTCAAAACTATTTTAAATAATTTAGAAGACTTACGTGGCTCCCACAGTCTTAAGTTTCAAAAATTGAGGTGTAAATTGGTAGCGGACGAATCTTCCAGCATTGGGGTCTAGCGGCTCTTCAGGAGCATCCTCGGACCCGTCATTGTCAACCCCGAAGTCCGTTGGAGGCTTAGCAATCTCAAACAACACTGTCCCTGTTTCCAAATCACGAATTTTAAACCTTGTGAAATCTATATCGTATACATTAGCTTCAGGGCTACACAAATATGTGTCCGTGATGCGATCCAGTCTCAAAACCTCTTCTGGTGTGATATCACTCACAATTACGTCGTCTTTATTCGAATCCTGCAAAGTTATTGATTCGCACTTTTTTCCTACTAGACTCATTTTCGGAATAAGAGCTATATTCTGTTGCAAAAAGTAAGTTGTCTCCAAAATATAGGCACAGCTGAAATTTAAAAAAAGCCTAAAGAACTTATCAAAGCATTTTTATTGCATTTTTCTTGAAATTGTTGAATGAATAATTCATTCGTAATGTTTGTCTCTCACGCTCTCACTCACGTCACACGTCATACGTCATTCTTCTTTCTTCTTTTTTTTCTTTGATGGCAATATAGTCAACCCAATTTAGGGGACATTCTTGCCAGTGTCAAGTTGGAAATTTCCCAATCACTAAGTGATTCTTCGACGTTTGCGGTTTGAGTTGAATGTAGACAAAGGCTTTTACGTTGACTTATATGGGCAATATATACACAAATATAATGATAATTACAAAGATATATTATGAAGACGTAAGAATTTAATAAGCGATTTTATATATACTTTGTTAGATAACGATAATATAGATGATAGATCGTAAGGTAAAGAAGCTTGGTAATAAATCATAATATCAAGTAATGATGGAGAATAATTAGGGCACATAAATAGAATATGCATAATGTTACCTTCATCCAAACCACACTCACATAAAGATGAATCGCGCACCCTTAACTTTGCAAGGTGTGCTGGTGTAGTACAATGGCCAAATCTCAGCCGAGAAATAGTGGAAGAAAATTTTTTTTCGATGTGTAATTTAGAGAACCATGGGTGCATGGTTATACAAGGTTGAAAGCGACGATAAAAGTTTCCCTTATTGGAAGTCGACCAAATTTTATTCCAACTCTCCTCAAGAAAAATACGAGGAAGTATAGACAAATCATTACTATAAATTAGTTGATTATTCGTATTACCCTGTAGAGCAGCCAACTTCGCCAATTCATCTACCATCTCATTTCCATTGAAACCCGAGTGACCAGGAATCCATGCAATGGTGACTTGTAAATCACGGTCATTACATTCCAAAAGTTTAGCTTTAATTTCTAAAGATAACGGAGTAAAGCAATTTTTATTGAATGGGTTCGAAAGCAGCGATTGTAAGCAACTAAGAGAATCCGAAAAAATAATTGATTCAGGAATATTTTTAATAAGAATGTGTCGAACGCACTCAAGAATGGCCATACCTTCGCCAGAATAAATTGAAATTATGCCAGGGTATTTAAATAGTTTGAAATGACCCGAATGGAAATCTAAAAAGGCTGAACCTACCACATTATTGTTGTCATTAAGACCCGGAACTGAAGGAACAGAGGGAAATGTTTTCGATGCATCCGTAAAAAATACGACAGCATTTTGACAATGCTGATGCACGAAAGACTCCAACACTCGGTTAGGGTTTAGGAAGACTGAATGTTTGTTGATACCTATAGTCAGGAGGACATTTGGCAAATAAGTTAAAACTTTGTAGTCATAAAAGAATAGTGGATGACACGGAAAATCAACTATATGCATCTTAAGATCAATGAGTTTTCTAAGGCTAGCTAAAAGATTAGGTACAGTTTTATTATTCCAAAATCGATTACCACTTACAATCAATGAGTTTAATTGATGAAGTTTTGGTATTAACGGATGTGGTTTATTCTGAGTTAACTTAAACAAATACCTATCAGACAAAAATTGCCTCCTAAGATTTAGAGGAGGATCAGCACATTCAATTTGGAGGGCATTTATTGGGGTGCTCCTCATCGCTCCAATCACAAGGCGTAAGCTTTGAGATTGAATTAAATCTAATTTACGGAGTGCATTCTTATTAGCAGGTTCTAATGTGAAGGAACCAAAATCCAACAAACTTCTTATTAAAGCATTATAAACCAATCTAAGACAAGAGGGATGAGCGCCCCACCAAACACCAGCTAAAGCTCTTAACACATTAATGTTTTTTTCACATTTTTTACTTACATAATTGATATGTGCGACCCCATTCAATTTACTATCAAAAATTTTCCCCAAGAAACGTGCCTCTTTAGCAGTTGGGATTAACGACTGCCCAAGAGAAACACTTACCAGTGGGATAGATCTTTTACGAGAAAATACAACAGCAGTACTTTTAGAAACTGAGAGAGATAAGTCGTGATTTAATAGCCAAGTTACTAGATTATCTAACGAGTTTTGTAAATTTAATGTAGCTTGTTCTATAGAGGAATGAGAAGAATAAATGAGCAAATCATCAGCATACTGCAAAACAGAGCAAGAAGGATGAAAGTTAAAATCAATATCCCTTGTATATACATCATACAATAAAGGGCTTAACACTGAGCCCTGAGGAATGCCTTTCCAAAGTGTTCTATTTGGAAGGTTATGACCGGCAACACGTAAACTAATAGTTCTCCCTGTAAATAAGTTAAACACGAAGTTACTCAATTTTGGAGGTATTTTTAAGTTAAGCAAGTTTTGTTTTAGCATTGATAGGTTAACATTATCATAAGCAGCACTAACGTCCAGAAAAGCACAAACAGTAGATTCCTCACCAGAAAATGACAGGAGTATATCAGTAAACAAAATACTATGATTATCTGCTACGCTTCTACCTTTCCTAAAACCATATTGAGAGCTAGATAACGAATTGTTATGTTCCAAAAACCATTCTAACCTGTTTTTAATTAAATGCTCTGTTATTTTACAAAGCACAGAAGATAACGCTACTGGTCTGTATGAAGAAAACATGAGAGGGTCTTTGTGGGGTTTCAAGATTGGAATAATGATTTGATTCTTCCAGGATAATGGAATAGAGCCAGTTTCAATAACTAAATTTATTATCTCCAAAAGTAAGAAAGGGTCGATGGCAAGCAGTTAACAAGAAAAGAGTAAGGGATACCGTCTACTCCTGGCGTGGAATCCGATACACGATTCAAAACAAAATTCAGTTCGGTGAGTGTGAATGAAGAATTCATAGTGTCGCTTCCAGATGGATATAAATATGAATATGGCATTTGATTTATATTGGGCACCATATCTGGGGCAAGGTTATAAAAGAATGGTTCAACCCATTCATGAGAAAATGAAGAACATGAAGTGTCAGTAAAAGAGGCTCTATAGCGACGAACATTTTTCCATACTAGTGACAAAGGGGTATCAGGTGAGAGCGAGGCACAAAAGCGGTGCCAGCCATCGCGCTTCTTTTTACGAAGAAGACGCTTAGTAGCAGCCTCTGTGTTTCGGAATTGTAAGAAAACATTTAAATCCACATAATTACGGCATAACAGTTGACTCACATTTCTTTTCTTGACTGCTTCCGTACATTCACTATCCCACCAAGGTGGTGAAGGTATTTTTCCCCTGGTAAGTTTTTTACATGGAAATATCTCATCAGCTGTTGACAACATTATAGCAATAAACGTCTCATACGAATCCAGTACGTTATTTGAGGTTACTTTTAGAAGCATTGAAACCTTTTGGTCCAAAAGAGAATTATATGCCTTCCAGTCAACTTTTGAAATGTTATATTTGAGAAGAGGAGGAAGATGTTCAACAAAAGCATCCCTGGAAGAGGGTTTAGATAAAACAATAGGAAAATGATCGCTACCATGTGATAATGGTAAACATATCCATGAGAACAGACCCACGAGAGAAGGAGAACACAAAGACAGATCTACATAACTACGATTTTGGTCTGGAACGGGGCGGCGAGTAGGTAGACCTGTATTTAATACACAAAGATTCAAATCGTCAATAAGCTTAGCAATTCCAATACCAAAATGATCATCCTTAGGAGCTCCCCATAATGAATGGTGTGCATTAAAATCACCTAAAATAAGTACAGGCGAAGGCAATGATTCAAAAATATCTTTTAATATTGGTAACAAAGACCCATCCTTTCTAGAAATATAAATGGAAACAAAAGTAATGTTACCTACCCTTGCTGCCACAGCATCTAAATGATTGTTGTTAAAGTAAGGTAACTGTAACTGATTGAAAACACAATTATTCTTTATGAGGAGGGCTGCCCCTCCCCAACCATCAGTTCTATCGCATCTGAGAACAGTAAAACCAGGCATACGATAATTAGTGCCAGGCTTCAGCCAAGTCTCAGAGATGGCAAGCACAAATGGTTTATATTTATTAATCAAGTAAATAAGTTCAGATTGTTTGGATCTAACACTCTTTGTATTCCACTGGACTATCTGGTCCATAACGAAGGTTAATAATAGAGATGGAAATTGTTTGTATAAGTTTCAGAGCAACGTTGTACGGTATTGTTGAATTTAAAATGATATTGACCAAATTAGATAGCAGAAGATTCAGATCTTCAGAAGATGTGATCGAGTTGACATCACCCTTCTCTTTAGATTGTAAAGCACAACCGTTTTCAGCTTGGGGGGCAGTGAAAGAGTGGATTATGTTGCTGTGGGCAACTTTATCATACCCTTGTGCTTGTGACAGTGGTTTCTGACTTTTGGATTTGATGACAGTTTTCTTTTCCCAAATTTTTGTATTAATATTTACAGGAACCTGTTTCGGTGAAGCCTTGGACGGAGAAGTGGCAACCTCTGCAAATGACAACTTAGCAACTGGGAACAATTCTGATGCTTCCTGGTACGAGATGGAGTTTTTGGACATATGTGCTTTTATATTAGATTGTCTAACATACTCCGGACAACAATGGTCTGTAGCTTTATGAGCACCAGAGCAATTTAAACAGATGTAGCCCTCACCTAGATCACACTTACTGCCATCATGGTCCAAGCCACATTTAAAGCATCTTGGATTACTTCTACATGAAGTTCTGGTGTGACCAAAACGACAGCACTGATAGCACTGAATCGTTGGATATATATATTGTGACACAGGCAATGAGGAATAAAATGCATAAACCCTTGAAGGGAGGTCCTGGCCATCAAATGTCAAAACAACAGATTGAGTGGGGATCCATTCAACACCATTAGATGTGACCAATTTTCTTGAAATTCTACGTGACCGAAGAATCACACCACAGCCATCAGGAACCTGAACATTGTCCAAAATGTCCTGGTGTGACCAATCTACAGGAACACCTTTTACAATACCCATTTTAGAAATGTTAAATACTGGAATACTAACTTTATATTTTTTACTACTTGCCAATAAGTCATTATTAAGGAAGGTATTCGCTTCCTTGGCTGTCTTAAAAGTTATTGAGAGACGATTACGCCCTATTCTCCTTATGCCATTCTGTACTATCGCACGTAACCCATTTTTATGTAAAAATGCAGAAAAAGTAAGTGGGTGTAAACTAGATCCCTGTTTTGGATCACTTTCAAGAAATTGAGCATACACAATATGGATCCCTGTCATTGTATAGAGTTCGAAAAACAGTAGTTGTGGCAGTTTCATCAGCTGAACTAGACTGAACCACAGGGAGAGACGTGTCCATGTTCGCGTCTTTACTTAAATTAACTTTATTTGCCATTTTTGATCCGCCTGTTAACTTTGTAATTTTGCCAGTTTTTATAGTTTTAGGCTTACTATTTTTTTTAAACTTTACATATTTAACCAAAGCAGCATCATTAATTTGATTGGCAGCCGCTACTAGTGTGTCTATACCTCTTGAAGATGGTGGCGTCGTGAAAATGTCGTCTGGATCAAGGTCCCCCTCAATGGATGAATCCATTGGGGGGACAAAATAATGTACAAAAACTTACCAGCTAATATATATTGACGTATTTACACTAAAAATATACAATTTAACTATAAATAAATACTAATATTGTACAAGAAATGAATTAATAAATTTTAACAAAATAAAGCGCCCTTTCCGATCCAAATCTTCCCGCCTTTTTTCTACGTCATTCGTAATGGTCAAATCAACCGACTTTAAAAAAAAATACTGCATACAGTTCAGAAATATGGTCATTCTCATAATAGTTTAAAAAAGTTTATTGATTTTAAATGGTCAAATTATGATGAGTAATAAATTTCATTATTCAAAAATTACAATAATTACATGAATAATCTCGTGGCGTAGCGTTAGTGAACGTGGCCACTACGTAGGAGGCACGGCTTCGATCCCCGCTCAGTGCAAATATTTATATGCATGAATATGAGTATTTTCATTGGTCTGGTCGTTGGTTGTGCCTCTGGGAGCACGTTAAGCCGTCGGTCCCGGTTGCCATACGAACATTAATGGCAGTTGTTACGGGTAGTTGGAGCCCTCAAAAGTCCAACAACTGGTCTAGCTGCAATGCTCCGATATCGTCTTTAGGTTGTGGAAAACAAGCCAAATCCGCAGTTAGACTGGTAAAATCGGACCCCAGACTCCAAGCTGAAAGTTTTGGATGCGACTGGAATTAACGCTAATAGGAAGAAGAAAAAATGACTGGGTGACTCTAGCTGATCCAGTACTTCTCTGGTTCAAAATTCAAATATGTACCGTATCAGACAAAATAATAACTATAACTAGCTAAGGCTAGAAATTTTATAGAAAACAAAAACCCGTGGTGGCATTACATGTTTTTCTGAAAAATAATATCGTTCTTTTAGGAGAAAGTTTCGGAACGAAAAAAAATCTAAAGAATAATTACTACTGACTAAGCACGATGCGTTAAATGAAATGTTAACAGTTCCGGTTCTTGCACTTTCCTTTTCACGCTGGTCTCCCGAGACATAATTTCAAAATATATTTTATTGTGTATTTTCTATATCTAGGAGGATTTCAGTGACATGCAATAATTTATTTTACTTTTTATAGATTTAATTAATTCACTCTTTTTAAAAACTATGGAATTTTATTCTATTTTTCACTTTTTAAGGTCTTTTGAACAAAGCAGTAGTGTAAATAAAGGAACGTTACGAAAAAACATTGACGTAACATCCGTTGCGTCATAACGAAGCATGCGCCTTGTCATTTTCATTGGCTGGTCATAGATTAAAATTATATTAATCTACCAATAATCGGGCCATCGCTCAAGTCTCGTTCTGTGATAAGTCATCTTTTAAGGTGGTAGTGGACAGTCTGATGTGCATTTAAGTGACACAAAATAAATATACAACATGATTATCAAAGAATAGTGAGTATATTTTGATAAGGTTATACAAGTTTGCGAATACAAATCGATTTTCGGGAAGTCTACCTTGTAAATCTGTCACTGGCCCGCCTATTTGTTGTTAGCTATCAGAAGACACGAATTTTGTACTGAAACTTTAGATGCATTTAGTAATTAATCGGTTCAGTCATGTCGAAATATGGAAAAAGCTGCACTGACTGCTGACAGTGACAGATCTTCAGGTCAAGGTTTGCCCGTGGAAGTGGTGAATTTCGGCGTTTATCAGTAACAGATGTTAGTGTCGATTTAAAGACGTGGAGTATTAAACTTAATTATTTTTATTTTCAGCCGTGTCACGCTGCCCTTAACAGTAGAAGAGGTAAGAATTCTGTTTTAAAAGTATGATGTGTTCAAGGACATATGCATACTAGTTTTTTTTACGGACATACGAAGTTTTTACGATATATCTTTTGGTTTTTACGTTAGATAAAAAGGAGGTAACGGTATAGTTAAATAGGTGTGTGCCTAATACCTTTAGCAGTATATCTTTAGTAATTACCTTGTCACCCAGTGTCTATAGAACTTATTATCAATGTGAGATTACTTTGTGATAAGTATTCGTTATAATCTGTGATAAAGTTACTAAAATTAACTGTTATACCATATTATGAACTAAAACATGACTTGTATTAGTCATACCAATCATGTTTCTTTTAAATATTTAAATGCTTAGTTTCAAATGTCTGACGATTCTTATTTAATATTAATTTTATGGTAAATCCATGTTAAATAAATGATTGAGATAGGTTAGTATCTTACCTGCAAGTGATTTCATTAACATTTCATAATTAATAGTCAAGTTTAACTCCTATTATATTTATTACCACTGGACTTGGTAACTACCTGAGTAAATTTCTTGACACTCCTTTATATAAAATTAATTGATTTATTAATACAGGTTTACTTAGGGAATATTATAGATTATTTTCCTGTATCATTACTATGTTATGTTATGTCTTACAAATTGAAATATAAAATGTGAATTATGTTAAATTATTCAAATGCAAACTATTATATTACTTAAAAAAAAATTTGATGATGACTAAATTTTGTTGAACCTATGAAAACTTTTCGGGGAAATGGATGAAATGGCCCGAAGAAGCCGCGGATGGATCATCCGTCCGGCCGTCCGGCGTCCCGAAATTGAAATAATAATAATAATGAAAACTTAAAAGAATATTGATATAAACCATGATGATTTCAAATTACAACAAAACCAATTTTCCTCCTTATAATCATGGCAATCTACTTTTGTAATAAACCATTAATTTTTTATATGCTATTATTTTATTTAGTTATGAGAAGCAATTTTTAGATGTTTGTGTATACTAAAACAATTTACCTATAGCAGACTGCTTAATTTTGAGATATATCATACTATGTCTCAGAATTTATTAAGTCAGCAAATGATGGAGAAATTGATGCTCTATGTTACATGAAATATATAACCTCCGCCTTTTTGAAGTCAGTTAAAAATTAGTAAAAATTAGGTAAACAACAGAACATAGTATGAGCTTATAGCATTATCGTCTACTGAACTCTTGTGCGCAACGGTAACTTGGTTTACTGGTATACTACCCAGACAGATCGGTATGTTCCTTTTTAATAATGAACCCGTTATCTTCTGCCAGTAAACAGTTTTTTAATTATAGTAAAGTAAGTACAATATATACTAAAAATTAATTATGATGCGAGTGTCGATCAAGAGATAACAAGTTTATTGAAAAAGTGACTAAAGTAATATGTTCAGTGTTTGCCTAAGTTTATCATTGCGAATATGGGTTATCTATAGTGAAATTTAACATTAATCCCTGTTACGTGTGTGTTTGCAATGGACACTAAGGCCCATATTCTAGAATATAACACAAGCTGAATCGTGATTTATCTGAGGAAAAATTGTATAGACAATCTGCCAGACAACCTGTCAAATTTGTCAATGTGTATACAATCTGCTTATACTGTTGATTGATGGCACTTGGTGGAACTTGCTACACATCTTCAATGAAAACACTTGTACTATTCCACATTGTTTATTGGATTCCTGACCAGTTTCGCCTTACGGCATTATCAAAGGTTGATACATGTCCAGGAATCCAATAAACAACGTGGAATAGTACAAGTGTTTTCATTGAAGATGTGTATACAATCTTTTCCCAACTAAATCAAGATTCAGCTGAGTGGCATTCTGGAATACGGGCTTAAGAGTACTGAATGGATTTAGATGGGATTTTTCTATTATATATATGATCAAAAGGCACGGTAGCCAACATTTATGTGGGCGGAGCCGCGGGCGTCGATAATAGTCATGTTATCACTTTGTCTACTATATATTTATGAAACTAAACAATAGATGCTATTCCATTTTCGTCTAAACTTTATTATTAATAATTTCCTCTTAAAATAATGAAGGAAATCAAATTATGGATAAGTTAATTATATTATTAATAATTTCCTCTTAAATTAATGAAGGAAATCAAATTATGGATAATTTAATTATGAATGAAACTTATCCCAACAAGCCGACTCGCCCCGACCTCGAACGTGGCATACTTCGAAAATTTAGCACACCCTTAAGCATATATGGCAAAAAAGAAGCAAAGAAAAAATAATTATGCCCGCCATTTATTAATTTTCCATTTAAACCAGTAGTAGTTCCTAATTTAGCGCCATCACCAAACAAACAAACTCCTCAGCATTATAATATTAGTATAGACTATGTATTACAAAAGTGACCTCATTTATTTGTTTAAGCAACTTTACATGTAACAAATATTTAACTTATGTTGCATTTTATGTTTAGTGTCCATATTCCATACTAATATTATAAATAAGAAGTAACTCTGTCTGTCTATTACGCATTCACGCCTAAACCGCTGATCTGATCTAAATAAAATTTGCTACGGAGATGGACTAGAACCAGGGATTGAAAACCGGTACCAATTTCGGTTCTGGTTCTTCATTTAGGTTCTTATAAAGGTTCCTCTTTTCGGTACGGTTCCGGTTCCGGTATCGGTTCCGGTTTGGGTTCCGATGTACCGGTTCTAAATACCGGTTCCTAGAACCTTTAAATCGGATGATGTTATACCGGTTCCTTGTCATCCGTTTTAAAGGTTCCTTACGGGAGAGGGGATGTGTGTTCGGAGCAGGGATTAAATAACCGAAATTTATTGATGTTCGTGCCTCGGCCGAGCCTGACAAAGCAAATTGTTTTGCCATTTTGCCGCCATTAATGTTTCCGCGTCTACTTTGTTTGTTAACATAATCATAAAGTGTGTTGGAACTTTACAACTACATAGATTGTCCCCAAGATGGATAATAAAAGTAAGTACAAATATGCGTTTACGTGAAGTTTTACTTCATTCGTTTGGTCTAAAGTATCCCCGAGCGCGGGGAGGGGCTCGAGGATGGCCGTGAGTGCCCAGTCATCCTCGTACGGCGGGGTGATGCCTGTCACCCGCTGCTCATCACCGGGGGCTGGGAGGGCGGCCGCGTGCCCGCCCTCTCCTGCCCCTCCTTCGTCGGCGGAGTTGCGGCGCGAGAGGATTGCCCTCGCGCGCGCGCTCCGCCGCCTCCTTCAGTGAAATAACGTCTTCACAGAAGGAGGCGACCGCTGCCCACGCCTCCTCGCTCCCCAGCATGGCCTTTACCAAGCTGGGGAGCGAAAGGTTCGGTCCGACCACCGCGACAAGACCGCGGCGCCGCCCAGACCACGACGCGCACACCTCTAGGGTGTGCTGCGCCGTGTCCTCCGCCGCGCCACAGTCATGGCACAACGGGCTCCCCTCTCTCCCGATCCGGTGCAGGTATGAGCCGAAACAGCCGTGTCCGGACAGCACCTGCACCAGCCGGAAAGAGAGGAAACCTCGTGGTCGCTCGAGCCAGTCCTTCAGGACAGGCCCGAGCGCGTCCAACGTCCGGCGGCCGAAATTTGCGGCGGCGAGGTCCACCGTCCAGTGACGAACGATGGCATCCCTCGCCTCCCGCCGAACGGCCTCCCTCTCCTCAGCACCGTGCCGTAACACGACGTCATGCCATTTCACGTTGGCGGCACCGCGCCGTGGTGATGTGTCCAAGCCCTTAGTTAGCTCAGTGTTTTTTAAATGATGGGTTGCGACCCCCCTGTAGGGGCACGACATAATAAAGTACCAACTACCAATTTCTGCTATTATGATTTATTTCAGAACCAGCCATCATGGGTCAGAATAAGCGCCATCATTCGCCAGATATTTTTGTAAATTCGAAATGACCACAGTCTCCCTCTGTTCTCCACCCTTAGGTTGAAAAACACATGGAGAGAGAAAAACATCGACCTGAATATTTCTACTGTATGGCTATCCAATGAGAAGAAAATGATCAAAGAAATGACATTTTTAGCTTACTTATAAAAGAAGAGATGAAAAATATAAAACCTTGTATGAGAACCCGTGTGTACTCAAGAATATTAGTATTCCTACATTCCTTGGAAGGGAAACACTCTAAGTATTTTCCTTTAACTGGTTCTGAAGAGATGGGTTAAAAATAGGGACCCACATGTTAAACATAATGCTAAGTATTTAATTAAATGGTTGACTGATAATAAATAACAATACAAATATGATAATCATGTTTTATTTTCTCCGACCATGAAGTACTTATGAAGTCCGAGTCGCATGTAAGTCTTATAACGTTTAGCAAGGTCCGAGACACAATACAAATAAGCCTAAAATCCTCTAGTCTAGTCTCCAATACAATACAATGAAAAAAATGAAAAAATAGTCTCCAATACAATACAATGAAAAAAAAATAGTCTCTAATACTCTACAAACTCTAAACTCCCCCAAGAAGAGAGAGTCCGCCAAGAGTCCTCTAGAGTTCTACAGGGGGCCAAGCCACCGAGGAGCAATATCACAGAGAAAGAACGGAAAGCCTTAAAGTACCTAAGAGCTAATAAGGATATTGTTATCCTGAAAGCTGACAAGGATAATGCCACAGCGGTTCTTAACAACCAAGGATTATGAGACCAAGATCAAAGATCTTCTCGACCCAGCTACCTACAAGGAGATTCTAAAGTATCCAACGGCAAGAATCTTGAGACAGGTAAACAACCTGATCAAGGGTTCGTCTATTCCAGAAGAAACGCAAAGCTTCATCAAGAAGTCTGAAGCTCTTCCACCTAGTTTTATGGGTTACCAAAGATCCATAAGCCTTCAGTACCGCTCGCTCCGGCCCATCGTGAGTAGGTACTATCGGCTCACCCACTCATCCAGTCTCGAAGTATCTCACCGGACTGCTTCAACAACATGTCGGATCATCCTCGTCATACATCAAAGACTCTCGCCACTTCGTGGAGAAACTCAAGAATCTAAAACTACATCCGGACGATCGTCTAGTCAGCTTCGACATCGTCTCTCTGTTCACGAAAGTTCCGGTCAGGGAAGCAATGTCGCGTATCCGACCACTCTTCTCCAAGGACATCGCAGATCTGTTCGAGTTCGTGTTGACGACTTCCTACTTCGAGTGGAACAGCACGTTCTATGAGCAAGTGGACGGTTTAGCCATGGGAAACCCCATCAGTCCGGTAGTCGCGAACTTTTACATGGAATCGTTTGAAGAAGATGCTCTGGAAAGAGCTCCCAAGAAGCCTAAGGTCTGGTTCCGCTACGTGGACGATACCTTTGTGGTTTGGACTCATGGAGACTCGGAGCTGACTAAGTTCCTGAATCACCTAAACAGCATCCATCCTAACATCCAATTCACCCTGGAAGTTGAGAAGCACGGGGAGCTACCATTGCTAGATGTCCTAGTAACCAAAAAAGAAGATGGCAGTCTTGGTCACCGAGTCTATAGAAAGCCGACACACACAGACCGTTACCTACACAAGGACTCCAACCACCATCCCAGACAAAAAATGTCAGTTATCAAGACACTGGTCCACCGAGCTAAGACCATCTGTGAACCTCAACACCTACAAAACAAGTTACGCCACTTGGACTCGGCCTTCCAAGTTAATGGATTCTCTGCACATGAAATACGGAGAGCTCTTCACCCAAAGAAAGCTTCGCAAACAAACCAGGATGAGGAAAAACCTGCTCCGATAGTGAAGGCTTTCTTGCCATACATTCGTGGCATTACGGATCGTATCGGAAGACTGCTAGAAGCTTATAACATCAAGCCGATCTTCAAGCCCACGACGCAGTAATTAAAGTAACGTCTTCTTCTTAAAATAGATTAATATACTAATATTTTTTACCTATTACACTAACATATTACAACTAATGAACACACAAAATAAGCCAATCAAATAGGTACGTATCGGGGTGTTGTAGGTCGGAGGAAAGGTTTGTAGAACGGTTCCGAATAACACAACACCTCACGATTCTATTACGCGTTTATTGTCACAATCACAAATGTATTAGGGTTCACATTAATTATAAACAATGATTATAAAGATGAACTTCTTGTAGTCAAAGTGAAAAACTTTTTAGCGGGCCTGGTGACATCTCCCTTAGTGTTGCCAACTAAAACCTCCGTCCATTTAGTCTATTGGTAGTGGCAGATCGTACGTGTGTCGGCCAGGGTCCGAGGCCATCTGTGTGGCCACAGTGACGGCCACCACATCACCCTCCCACGTTGTAAGACAACCCCCAAGGGAAAACTAAATGGAATAACATCTACAGAATTAAGATACTTATTGAAGAAAAAGAAAAAGAAAATCAAATATCAAAGGGCCTTTTAATCCTGACTGTACGACCAGAACGAGTTGTTACTGGATTGGCATCATTTCTCAGTACAGGCACTGGGTTGCTTGAACCTTTCGGATCTGGAGTCCCAGTTCCAGAAGACTGGCTAGGAACAACGCTCGGTGCAGGAGGACATTGAGGACTGTGTTCCTCAATGAAGGCTGGTTTGACACGATCAAGGCTGACTTCGACGTCTCTATTACCCACCGTAATTGTAATCGTCTTGTCGTTTCTTTTTACAACTTGGTGCGGGCCGGTATAAGGGGGCTTCAAAGAAGCTTTGCATGTATCGTCACGCAGGAGTACGTGGGATGCCGTTTGAAGCTCCTTATAAACGAAGGTACGTTGGACACCATGTCTAGAAGCAGGGGTTGGCGTCAGCTGAGCCATGTGCTTGCGCAGCCGCGACGCAAAGCCAGAGACATCCTCGACCGCATCAGGTGCCGATGGTGCCACAAATTCGCCCGGCAAGCGCAGGGGCTCCCCGTAGACTAATTCAGCCGAAGAAGACTGTAGGTCCTCTTTGAGAGCTGTCCGCATGCCTAATAACACCAGAGGTAAAGCAACGCTCCACGTACAACCATGGCACATCAGCGCTGCCTTTAGTTGCCGGTGTAATCTCTCTACCATCCCGTTTGCACATGGGTGGTAACTTGTGGTACGGCAGCGGATTATAGAACAATTTTGGATTAAAGTCTTAAAAAGTGTGGATTCGAACTGCCGTCCTTGATCCGTGGTGATCACAGAAGGCACTCCGAATCGTGAAATCCATCCGTTAGTGAACACCTCGGCGACTTCTTCAGCTGATATTCCTACCATTGGCCAAACTTCCGGCCATCTTGTATACCGATCTATAGCTGTCAAACAATACTGATACCCTTTACTAGAAGGGAGTGGTCCGACAATATCAATATGTACATGGCGGAAACGATTGGTAGGGTTAGAAAAGGTTCCTATAGGTGTCGCTGTGTGACGAGTTATTTTGTTGCGTTGGCACTCGAGGCATTCACGCGCCCATTGCCGGCAGTCTTTGTTCATAGAAGGCCACACAAAACGATCAGCCACCAAACGCACGGAAGCTCGCGCGCCAGGGTGACTTAAATTGTGTACCTTATTAAAAAATGAACGCCGAAAGGATGGTGTTAGAAAAGGTCTAGGTTTTCCGGTAGATGTGTCGCAGACAATAACGCAGTCAGTGCCAGGAATTCGGATCTTTTCAAGTTTAAGAGAGGTTCCATACGCGTCACGGAGTCCAGTATCGCTACTTTGTTCTTCAGCTAGGTCGAGGTAGTTTTCTTCGAAAGTTATAGCCTCTATCCTAGACATTGTATCTGCCACCACGTTTTCATCACCTTTGACATATACAATATCTGTGGTGAACTGTGAGATGAAAGACAGTTGGTTTAGTTGTATAGGAGGCAGTTTCTCTTTTCGTTGACTGAAAGCGTAAATAATTGGCTTGTGATCCGTGTAAATGGTAGCGTGTTGTACCTCTAGAATATGCCTGAATTGCTGTATACTTTCATAAATCGCGAGAAGTTCTCGGTAATAGGCCGGCCATTGCGATTGTTTCTCCGTCAACTTTTTACTGAAGAAGGCCAGCGGCTGCCAGGTTCCTCTGACTTTTTGTTGCAAGCAGGATCCGATTTGACGTAATGATGCATCAGTAAAGAGTCCCAAGGGAGCGTTGGCGGCCGGATGAGCCAAAAGTGTTGCACTAGAAAGACTTTGTTTGCATTTCTCGAATGCAAGCTCAAGGTCTGGTGTCCAAGGAACGGGTTTAGCACCTTTCAGTTTGGAAGATACCAAGGCGTTTATGAGCGGAGCTTGTAGTTCAGCGGCATTAGGGAGGAAACGACGGTAAAAATTTACCATTCCTAAAAATCTGCGAAGACCTTGGACCGTTTTAGGCAAGGGATAATTTTGCAGGTCTTGGATCCTTTCCGGCGGAGGACGCGTTCCATTCTTGGAGACTCTGTACCCCAAGAACGTGACCTCATCGGCACCAAACGTACATTTGGTTGCGTTCACTACGACACCGTATGTTGATAGCCGCTCAAACAAGATGCGCAAGTGTTCCGTATGTGATTTGGCATCCGGTGAAAAAACCAAAATGTCATCAACATAAGGGTAAACAAAGTCAAGTCCCCGCACAACCTCGTCTATAAATCGCTGGAATGTTTGTCCTGCGTTTCGGAGGCCGAAGGTCATGAAGGGAAACTCGTATAACCCAAAGGGTGTGGTTATCGCGGTTTTGCAAATATCAGCGTCGTGGACCGGTATTTGTTGATAAGCCTTAACTAAATCAATAGTGCTGAACACAGTGGCGCCTAAAATATTTTGCGAGAAGTCTGCGATGTGCCGTACCGGGTAACGGTCAGGGACAGTTCTAGCATTCAAGGCTCTGTAATCCCCACAAGGACGCCATCCATCTTCTCCTTTTCGCGCCATATGAAGAGGTGAGGCCCACGGACTCTTTGATGGTCTTGCTGTTCCGCAGTGGACCATGTCCTCAAATTCCTTTTTGGCCGCAGTGAGTTTTTGAGGAGCAAGGCGTCGGGGGCTACAAGCTATGGGCGGTCCATCGGTGGTTATAATGTAATGCACCGTGGAGTGCTTGATTTGTCGCGGAAGTCCAGGTGGACGCGTTAAATCCGGAAAGTCTAACAGCAGTTTACCGAAACGGGGATCCACAATGGCGGCGGCGGAGACAGCTTTGACACTCATTTGGTCCACTTGAGCAATTGAAGCAGGGGCGGTGAGGTTCGTGCTTCCGTCGATAAGGCGCTTATGCCGCAAATCAGGAAGGAGGTGGTAATAAGCGAGAAAATCCGAGCCAATAATCGGAGTACTGACGTCAGCTATAACAAAATTCCAACTTAGATCTCGGCTTAAACCTAGGTTCAAATTCAAAGCTATGGTACCATAGGTTTTTATGTTACTACCGTTAGCTGCGCTTAGGTGATATTCGGTAGGGGCATTCCGGCCTACCGTCAAATTCTTCGGAAAGCAGCAAAGGTCACTCCCCGTGTCAATCAGGAAACGACGGGCTGAATTTTTGTCCGTAACGAATAGTCGGCGGCTTGGAGTTTTGCGATCAGTTGCCGCCCCTATTGATCGCTGCTCTCGTTTTTTTTAGGTTTCCAGTCACATGGAGAGATGCACTTGTTTGCCTTTCCTTTAAATTTTCTGTGGTACCAGCACCTTTTTGTTGGTGACGCGGATCTGGACCTATTACTCTCAGTGCGTGATGATCTAGAAGGTCCGGCGCGGGTGATGCTGAGGTCATTGACCATTTTGGTCAGTTTTTCCACTTGAGCAGTCAACTTTTGTAGTTCATTAGTGGGGCTGTTTACAGCACAAACGGATGAAGCCGAGCCTTCCAAAATGTCATCAGCAATATCAGCTAATGTGTCAAGTGATACATCAACTTGTGCTGTTAGAATAGCTCTGACATTATCAGGCAACCGACGCATCCATAGTTCTTTAAGGAGATCATCTTCCTTTGTAGCTCCTAACCCACGAAGGTACCGGAGCATGGCTGAAGGTTTCCTATCACCAATATCTTCCTCGGTTAATAATTTCCGGATTTTTTGTTTTCGTGATGCAGACAATCTTTTTATAAGTTCATTTTTTAAGTGGTTGTATTTATCCTGAGCCGGAGGGCTGTCTATGATGTCTGCCACTACGTCGGCAATCTGAGTATCCAATGTAGTGAGAACATGGTTGTACTTTGTAATATCCTTTGTAATACCAACTAACTGGAACTGGGCTTCCACTTGGCCGAACCAGGTTGTTGGTTTGTCCGACCAAAACGGGGGAAGTTTAACTGATACTCCCATGATCCCGCCTGACTGCAGTTCTTCTACTTTGTTTTGTAACTGAGCTAGTTGTTCATCGGCAGACATAGTGAGCAATATTGGTTAAAGCCAAGACAAGAAAAAGAAAACTAAAGTTTGTTAGCACCACCACAGAACTCTGACCGACACCATACAAAATGCCACATACAAAACAAGAGAGAAGTACAAACTTAATAAACAAAAACAAAAAAAAACATTAAAAAATAATCTCAATACAAACCATATGAAATAGAGGTAAGTACTAAAATAATTAAACTAGAATTAAACTTAATTTCAATTATTGCAAGAAGATAACTAAATAATTGAGTTAAATTAGGTACAATTCTCAGGCAAAACTTATTAATATAAACTCAGTTCGCACATGCTGCAACTTGTTTTGCAATAAAAATAATTTGTTATGTTATATATCTTATAGCGCACACTATTATAATTATGTTAGGTATGTTAAAGTTCAAACAACCAAATATTATAAGTTAGTAGAAAATGTTCCTTTAAAGCGGTGCTAGTAAGGTAAATATTTCACTTATTGACAATCTCACATAAGTTCACTCGGTCAAATGTTAAGTTATGGGTTGCACACTGATACGCCACTGTTGTAGAGTTGAGGGATTGTTATGTAGACATGCAGGTAGAGAAGGTTAGTAATAGAGATTGCTCACCGGGCTGCAAACAGGCACTTACTACCGTACAGTTGCTGCTGGTAGGTAACATGCAAGGGCGTGCAATGAGGGCGCGCTGTGACATGCTAGGACGAAGCAAGGTGCAGACTGGACTCGGTGCAGTGCAAGGTGTAAGATGGCAACAAGTGTTGAAGCGGCAGGAGATGATTGTTAGTGGGGCGCGACAAAACGCCAGTAGTAGTTGCCGCAGGGTCTGTTCAGATCAACGCCAGTGATGCTTTGTAGCTTAATGGTTGGCGATAGTGAAATTTCCGTGAAATGTGACTCCGCGTTGCTACGCGTTCTTCTTGACTTGGGTCACCAATATCGGGGTGTTGTAGGTCGGAGGAAAGGTTTGTAGAACGGTTCCGAATAACACAACACCTCACGATTCTATTACGCGTTTATTGTCACAATCACAAATGTATTAGGGTTCACATTAATTATAAACAATGATTATAAAGATGAACTTCTTGTAGTCAAAGTGAAAAACTTTTTAGCGGGCCTGGTGACATCTCCCTTAGTGTTGCCAACTAAAACCTCCGTCCATTTAGTCTATTGGTAGTGGCAGATCGTACGTGTGTCGGCCAGGGTCCGAGGCCATCTGTGTGGCCACAGTGACGGCCACCACAGTACGTAATACCTACGTGATTTTAAAATGATAATTTTATCAATGCGAAAACGAGCGAGTGGCGCGCGCGGTGGTAACAGAAGATCCAGCAAACACCAATACAAATGTGATTTATTCCCACAAACTCCCCTCTCCTCACGCTCCGCCGCGCGCTGCATCGCGCCGGTCACCCGACCGCACCTCAAAAAACAAGTTTAGACTCACTTTGCCTAAGAACCGGTAAAATAAAGGTTCTTAAAGGTTCCAATTTAGGTTCTGGTTCCTGTTCCGGTGTAGGTACCGGAACCCCAAAATACCGGTATTTTACCGGTATTTTGGAACCGTTTTCAATCCCTGACTAGAACTTGGGAAAGGCTGCGTTTTATCCCAAAACGGAGTTTAAAGGGGTTCAATTAGGGAATGAAAGATGGCAGTCCATCATTTTTTTTTAAATAACCCAATGAAATTTAGTACACAGATAGATTAGAGCTCAGGAAAGGACGTAGGCTATGCTTGGTCGCGATAAGCGACATCCACACGTGCGGAGCCACGGGCAACAACCAGTACATAATAATAATGTTTGTAGCAGTTAAGGCTCTTCATGATTCAAATAAAACAATAAAATACTGTCTAACTAACAGTTGCCTGCATATCTATAATATTTACCTACAGTAGGATAGACCGTGACTAAGGCGTTATTTATTAAGGAAATACGCATTAAACCGTAGGTAGGTACTAGGCACATGTATGAGACATAAAACTCTAATTACAGCTATAATTTAGGTAATCGTTAACACATTGTGAAGTAATAACGTTTCGGCATCAAAATAGTTGGCAAAAAAATTACATCGATTTTACTCGCTAATAGTACTAAATAATGGAACTTATGAGCCTTTGTTTTCCTAGTTTCTGCATTTTGCTAAAAGAAAACGTCAGTTTCAAAAGCCGGATGAATCCCCAGTGGTTTTAACCCGGGTGCTTTCCCACTCCATGGAAATTAAGTAACTGCTAAATTAACTCCTCAACCCCAAGAGAATAGCCTGCACGAAATCTTTGATAATATGTGGCGTGTCAATCAATTAACTTATAGTAGTCCACTGCTGGACATAAGCCTCTCCCAATGTGCACCATTACTTCCCGATCCTCGTTGTGCATCCATTCTATTCAAGCTGACATTTTCAAGTCGCCCGTCCATTTTACTAGCTGGCATGTCCCCTTCCATTTGCCGGTCGTGTACAAGACCACGAAATAGCAATTCAGAGCATAAATTTATTCAAATGAAGACTGAGATAGCATTTTGCTATGGCAACAAACACATACGTAGTGCATAAGAATGCATAAGCCATTTATCAGGACAGGCGCCCAAAATAACTGCCTCCACATGCCGTAGTTTTGTGTAGCTACGGTTTAGAATTCAAACACTTTAATTACTGTAAAATGATAATAAAAATGATGATAACCTTGAAAAAAATACGAAATAGCGACGTAGTGTATTTTCTTTTTCGTGATCTTGAAACAGTATATAGGTCAAGATTATGCTTTCTTTATTTTTTTTTAATATGCAATTTTTCGTAAAAATTACTATCCACTAGCTAACCCGGCAAACTTCATACCGCTTCAGAATCAATAAAAAAAGTTGCAATTTCCCATATTTTCTCACCGTTTAAACCTTTTCTGGACGTCCACAAGTATTTCAAGACTAAAATTAGCCAAATCGGTTCAGCCGTTCTCGAGTTTTAGCGAGTCTAATAAACTTGCAATTGATTTTTATATATAATACTAGCTGTTGCCCGCGGCTCCGCCCGCGTGGATGTCGGTTATCGCTTAGTGTTGATCCGACGCTATTGAGCATTAAATTCGCCTCTCTACTTAACTTTGTCCTCGACTATGTACTCACCTCTGTTCTCGACTTTCTACTCGCCTCTATATTCGACTTTCTACTCACCTCTATACTTGAATTTATACTCGACTCTCTACTAACTTCTCTGTTCCCCTCTCTACTCGACTTTGTACTCTTCTCTATACTCGCCTTTCCATTGGCCTCTCTACTTGCCCATCTATTCGATTCTCTTTTCGCCTCTCTACTTGACCTTCCCCACTCGCCTATCTACTCGCACCTCTACTCAACTCTCTATACGATCTCTACTCACCACTACATTCATCTTTCCACTCGCCCCCCTATTCGCCTCTCTACTCAACCCTTTACTGCATTCTATTTGGCTCTCTAGTCGCATCTATCTACTCGCCCCGTAGTCGACTCTACTCGACTTTCGATTTTTACACGCCTATCGATCCACTCATCCCTATAACAATCTCTACTCGCGTCTCCACTTGCTTCTATATTTGGTTTGCTACTCGACTATGTCCGTTCCGAAGCTCTAACTCACCTTTGTACCTAATTTCATGAGGACATCTTAAAAGAAATTCTTACTATTTATGCCATATTCACCCCCTTTTTTATGCCAATGAAAAATTAGAAACTTTAATCCCATAGCCCTATTCCCTTTCCCCCCTCCCCCTTCTATCCCTTTTTTCGCGATAAGGGGTAGCCTATGTAAATTTTCGAGCTCTAATCCATCTCTGTACCAGATCTCACCAGGATATCATCGCGACAAAAGGTAGCCTATGTTCGTTCCCAAGCTTTACTCTATATCTGTACCAAATTTCATCAGGATGTCTTCAAAACTGGCAAACTTTTGTCCCCTATAACCCCCCACCTCCCACCCCCTTTATCCTCGTCTTTCACGACAAAAGGTAGCCTATGTTCGTTCCCAAACTTTAATCTATATCTGTAGCCTAGTGGTATGGGTAATGGACTGCTGAGACGAGGTCTCGGATTCGATCCCAGGTTTTCCATGGCACACACCAATGACTTTTCGATGCTTTTTGAAGTTATGTGTGTATTTATCGCAGGTTTATAAGTGCCCAGTTAATGGCAATAGGCTCGCCACCTATTACATTGGGACCAAAACATAAACCGGTGAAATGTGGGTGCTAGCACCTCTGCCTACCCCTTCGGGGATAAAGGCGTGAGTTTATGTTATGTTATGTTATGCTGTACCAAATTTCATCAGGATATCTTCAAAAAAGACAAACTTTCATCCCATAGCCATATCCCCCCCCTTCTACCCCTTTTTGCGATAAAAGGTAGCCTATGTCCGTTCCCAAGCTCTGAACTATCTCTGTACCAAATTTCATCAGGAAATCTTCAAAAATGACAAACTTTCATCCCAAGGCCCTACTCCCCCCCTTCTACCTCTCTTTTTGCGATAAAAGGTAGTCGTATGTCCGTTCCCAAGCTCTAAACTATCTCTGTACCAAATTTCATCAGGAAATCTTCTAAAACGATAAACTTTTATCCCTAGACCCTGGTCCCCCCTTCTTCCCCCCTTTTCGCGATAAAAGGTAGTGTATGTCCGTTCCCAAGCTCTAAACTATCTCTGAATTAAATTTTATTAAGAAATCTTCAAAAATGACGAACTTTCATACCAAGGCCCTAGTCCTCGCCCCTTCTACCCCCCTTTTCGCGATAAAAGGTAGCCTATATCCGTTTCCAAGCTCTATACTATCTCTGTACCCAATTTCATCAAGAAATCTTCAAAAATGACAAACTTTCATCCCAAGGCCCTAGCCCCCCCCCCCCCCCCCCCCCTTAAACCCCCTTTCTCGTGATAAAAGGTAGCCTATGTCCGTTCTCAAGCTCTAATATACCTCTGTACCAAATTTCATCAAGATCGGTTCAGTGGTTTAGGCGTGAAAGCGTAACATACAGACAGACAGAGTTACTTTCGCATTTATAATATTAGTATGGATTTGTTCAGTTTAGTATCAGACTAATCGGTACAGTACTTATATGGGTCCATACGAAGGCCTTTAGGTCCATCGAACGCACCTGCAACAGGTACACCTGCCCCCTAGACAAGTGGCAGTTCGTTGGCATATTATGAAATAAAATGATAAATGTATGGGACTGACACGTATTTTGTCATTTATGACATTCGTCAATATTATGTCAAAGTCCTATATATTGATCAATCTAATATAATCTATTCTGCAAACATATTGCCAGTTGTCTAGAGGGGCTGCTGATCGAGCAACGGAGGTCCCAGAATAAACTTCGTCCCACATAAGGTAATGGGTGTGGCCGCCTGTCATACCGGGGACGAGTTGGGGACTCCGTGGTTCCCACACCAGGGGAGGGCCAAATTGAGGGATAAGATCGATCGTTCTGGAAGTCTGTAGGAGAAGCCTATGTTCAGCAGTGGACTACGTGTGGCTGATATGATGATGATCATGAGTCTATCATACTACATAGTACCTACCTCTATGTCGGTACATCATATTAGTCTAGTCTGTCAAACTTCAGAAGCAGCAGGCAGTTATATGAGAGACGGTTACCGACTAGAACTATTACAAGTTTAAAACATTTGTTAGCGCGCGCGCTTCTGTATAAAAAACTTAAACCTTGACAGTTACGGCTTCCTCGTTTTTATTTATTGTCGCCTTTGTAATAATCGCATTGTCTATTGAAATATAGATGGAATCATAGATAAGTAGGTCATTGTTTGTTTTTCCCTGGATAGTAGGTATCATTTCTAGATCGTCTTACCCCGGAATGTTGGTTTATAATCAGCCGGGATAGTCGTGATTCCCCCCGAAATTTTCGGTTCGAAAATAGAGTTTCATCACGCTATTATAAAGAAAAAAAATCTCTGGGAATCAGGAATATCCTGGTCAGCCTGGGTGCAAGAAAAATTCCACACTAATAGGGTGACCTTACAGGACTGGGCGCGTTTAGTCGGTTCGACCACCTTGCCGGTCACTGGGGGTGATACGTGTGGGGTACTCCACACGAAAAAGGTTTCATTTCTAGATTTAGCCTTCAAGGTTCTTATGAAACTCGTTTCAATAAATCAATCAATTAGCCCACTGCAGTCCATTACTGGACATAGGCCTCTCCCAATATGCGCCATTTCGTCGGATGATTCTCCGTCTTATGTACCTCATTTAAGTTATAATAATTATTTTTAATAACATTAGAAGCCGTTAGTTAAAAGCAAACTAATTAATAATCATATTTCCAGTTGAAACATAAGATTTATGATAACACGCGATTACCATAAATCGTACGTTTCAACTGTACCTAAATATAATTAGATTGGCCCTCGACCCTGCCTACGCACGTGTATTGTACTGTGTAATGCAATAAAAATATCAAAAATTAAATTGTATGTAGGCATTAAGAGGCTATTTTTTTTTAATTGAACTTGGCTTTCGAATTACAACAGTGACTCTCCAGGTGTTACACACGTCCATAATCGACCGTTACCACTTTCAATCAGATGAGCCCGTCTACCGCCTAAAAAAAAAGCTATCTGCCAATAAACTTTAGCCCAGCTGGTTTAGAGATGAACCAAAATGTACAGACGTACGAAAACGCGGCATTTTGGTAGCTCACCTGATGGTAAGCTGAAGGCGCAAGAACTCAGAAAAGCGGGTCTCCATTACAGACATAAACAATAGCCTCATCGGATGCTTTTTCACACTGCACTTAAAAGACCTAGGACTCTAGGAAAAAGAAAACACGTATTCTGGTAAAGAATTCTAAAACTTGGCGTTGCCAGACATGTGTGACACCAGCGAAAGAAACTCCTGTAGTTAGTCTGCGTTTTCACGGTCATGAAGGTTTCTGCGGACGCGCGAGTTCCACACGCGATCTTATGCGTGACTCCGCAGAATCATCCAGCATCTTTGTTTCCGTGACACGCAACTTCTTGGTATACAATAGATAGAGACATTACCACTACTGCAATGCAGCTACAAAATATTTTCTCTTCCGCTAAGATGGCGAACTAGCATACAGATTGATAGTTGACAAAAATATGAATGAAACTGGCTTTTGCCCACGTGGCGTGGATGTCGGTTATCGCTTTAATTGAAGCCGTTTAATTAAATGACCTTTAATTGAATGGCGCCGTTTAGTTAACTGCCTAGGCAGTTAATTGGACGGTTAATTAAGCTAGTTGGCGGCGACATATACATACAATCCTACCTCAGATAAATTGAGGTTCAGTTGAATGGCATTCTAGAATATCTATGGACCTAAAAGTGTTGCATACGTCACTTCGGGTATCGGTGACTTTGTGACTTATTGAACTATTTATATATTGTACGTAACCGTATCGCAATCTAGGGATTACACTGCGTTCGATCGTGTCATCGAAATCGCACCATTTACGATAGCATAGATAAAGCATCGGAATTCAGTGACCAACCGGGATTCGATTCCATTGTTATATCTATAATATTATTATAGCTTAAACAGTTTGTTTGTTGGATTGAACGCGCTAATCTCAGGAGGCTGGCACTTCGCCGGTTTTTATATAGGTCACATCAATATGGCGTCTTGGTCTCAGTTCCCCTGATTCTATAAGGTAAAGGTACCCTAAAAAATATTTCAATAATCTCCACTCTAGGATTCGTTTGCTTCAACTGTTTTCAAACTTCCATCTTTATTCCGTATTGATGTTTACACTCGCCATTCGTTCGCGTGCCGATTCGCTTTAGAAATAGAAAAGCATCTAATTTGGTATTTTAGTATTCCCATTTATCGTGTTATCTTAAGAGAATAGGAAAATACTATGCGCAGATGTTGTTTTAGATTTAGATGTATATACGAAATTTCTAGAAATGAATTTACCTACTTTACAGATCGTAAATGTTTATTGATTTGTTATCTATTCAAATAAATGCGTCTTTAGCGGCTTGTTCCCGGTTGCGCCTGAGGTTTTTCTCTTGGTTAAGCTGTAACAACTTTTATTGAAATGACTGCCGCTGACTCCACAACCTAAAGAAAGCCGCGACAGAGTCTCTTTTGCTGAAGATTAAGTTTTTTATACCATTTAGCGGCAGGCAAGCGCAGACCCCCTTGCTGGGAAGCTGTCGCTGCAGCCTATGGTTTTTGCACACACCAGCTTGGGGTGTCACACTAGTTCGTGTTCTATCCCAGTAATATATTATGCTGAGTTGCTGACAGAAGCAACACAGATTGTTGCATTTTCAAAAAATTGCAACTGAAAAAAAAACAATGATATGAAAGGAACCATATTATTTACTAACCGTTATAAGTGACTCGCTTTGTGAAGTAAATCCATGGGAAAAGCACAAGTGCGTATACGTATACGTCGATTAGATTGATTTTAATTGACCTTAACCTTGAAGGCACATGAATAAATGCGTCCATACACTCTTTACAAACCCTTTTTGTCGTGCCTCGGAGAGCATGTTAAGCCGTCGCTCTCGTTTGTCATACGAACATCTATGGCAGCCGTTACAGGTAGTTAGGGCTCTAAAAAATTCGATAACTGGTCGAACTGCAACACTTCGTTTGGATATTGCCAATTGGATGTGGAGGTCTCTGGCAGTCGCTTCACGGAAAATGTCGAAGTTCAGCAGTTAGACTGGAAAAAGCTAACTCCAAACTCCGAGGTGAAGGCCTTCCCCGTGACGATATTTCTTATAATTCTTCAGTTCACACGGAATCTGGTACAATCTGTGACTGACGGCAATATTACTCGATAGTTGGGACATTATAATAGGGCCTTTTTTTTACGACTAAACCGCACGCCGTCTGTGGGTCGATGTGCTTGGCCGAAGGTGAGGTTGTCTCGCGACCTATCCTTCGCACTCAGGCTGACCCAGGGCACAATGTAATAGGGTCGGCAGCACGAATGTGACACCCCTTGCACACGTCCATTGACCTCGGTACCCACTTTCCGTCAGGCGAGCCGTATACTTGTCTGCCACCTAAGTGATACAAGAAAAACTAGGAGATTTTAGTAGGATAGAAAGCTACATGAAGAGATTCAATCAATCAATTAATTAGCTCACCGCAGTCCACTGCTGGACATGGCCCACTTACCTACTAAATTTCGACAGTACAATACTTCAACACACGACAAGTCATTGCTTCGACAGACAATTATTAGACAACACACATCTTCGAATGACCACTACTTCGACAGATTTTTTTTGTAGTCTTTCGTTGAATTGTAACCTTTTTTTTTCTTTGGTTTTTGTGTCTTAAATTACTGCATTATGGTTAACACCCCGACTCGGATAGGTTAGGTTAGAAGGCTAAGGCGGGAGCGGAGCTCCCGCTTTAGCCTTCGTGGTTATTTTTTTTTAAACCACCTAGTAATAGGAGAATGATAAAAAAAATCTGTCGAAGTAGTGGTCATTCGAAGATGTGTGTTGTCTAATAATTGTCTGTCGAAGCAATGACTTGTCGATCTATGTGTTTTCGAAGTTCGCTACATGTCGAAGTATTGTACTGTCGAAATTCAGTCCGTAACTCGACATGGCCTATCCCAATTTGCGCCATTTCGTCTGATCCTCCGCCTTCCGCATTCTTCTCAAGAGATTGTTCTCAAAAATTACATCACATTGCCATAACCAATACCAGCATCATTATTTCAACATTAGCAGCAGGTTTTGACAGTTGCAGCGCAATTGTTACGAAAAAAGTAGGTACTTTCTAATATTTTGTACTAAAAGTTATTACAAGGATACGGCACTGGCGCTTAAAAATGTACACCGAAAGCACCAATGCAACAGGGGCCTGATTCTGTTAATTTACAAGGCGGTTAAAATTCTGTTTCGATTCCACCTCATACTTTCAAATTTCAATAACGGTATTTTCAAAATACAATTTTTAATCTAGGCAAAATTAATGAAATTAAAAACAAGAATTGGCTCTCTTTTCATTGCAATCATTTTTGATATTTTATTTTTTAATTAAAAACCGCACGCTGTCTCGGGTCTTCAAATGGGCGGGGTATAAGGTGGCACATGACTACCGATGAGGCATTTCCCTCGCACCCCGGTTGACTCAGAGCCATCTCCGGTTTCGAGGAGGCTCCTCGGAGGTGGGAACCAGGGACATCGTGGTTCTTGGTATCTTACCCTCGGGAAGAGGGAAACACACATCGGCTAGTTCGCTAGGGTGAAGGATTAATGTTAACTACCCTGTAACTAAAGTCTCTAAGATTACTGGGTTTTCAACACTAGTTTACCTTAAAAGTAAATAGAGAAACTGACTTGAAGTGGAACCAGACGTTAGGATAAAACTTTCGTCATTTTCCGCAAACTTCGATTCTTTAGTAAAAAATAAATAACAACTCCATACTTCGCACTGAAATTTAGTGACTAAATGGGTCATCATCCTCATCATCTACTTGCCCTGGTCTCCATTATTTGAGGTCGGCACATCTTGACATTTTTTTCCATAAATTCCTGTTAGATGTAATTTCCTCAGTAACTCCCTTCTTTACCATATCATCTTTCAAGCAATCCATCCATCTTTTCTTTACCTCTTCTCCTGAAGTCCTCTACATTCATACTTTGAACCTTCCTTACAACATTACTTTCTTCCCTTCTCATAATATTTCAATACCACGACAGTCGCTCGCTTCTCAATTTTTCATTCTCTGGTGCCACTTTCAAACTTCCTCTTATATAGTCATTCCTTATTCTGTCCATTCTTGTCACACCACACATCCACCTTAACATTCGGCTTTTCGCCACGTACAGTTGTCTTTCATTCGTCGCTTTCAAGGCCAAACATGACGATCCGTACATTACGGTAGGTCTGATCATGGACTTATAGATTTTCCCCTTTAACTTAAGGGAAAATTGGAGGTCACATGTTGTGGCGCTGACCTGCCGCCATTTCATCTACCCTGCATCGATTCTGTGCTTCACTGCATGATCAATTTTCCCATCCGCCTGGATACGAGAGCCGTGGTAACGGAAATTGGAGCAGACTGGTATTGGTGCACCATCTAATACTATGGGTGTAGAACTGGAGAGACCGCCGAAATCACAGAGCATTCAGTCTTGGTTTTACTGGTTTTCAACCCTACACTCTCCAGTGTACCCTGTGATTACTCCAATCTTCTCTGTACCTCAAGACTATCTTCACCAACGAGGACAAAATCGTCAGCAAACAGCATAGGGGCTCTAATTCTGTATCTCCGATGTCAAGGCATCCATTATCAACAGGAAGAGATAGGGGCTTGACGCCGAGCCCTGATGCAAGCCTACCGCCACATTGACCTCGTCGGTGTTGCCAGCAGCGGATCGTACATAGGTTCTTGAGCAGTACATTGAACAGATCAACTCTATGTACTTCCCAGGCACACCTTTCTCTTTCATAGCCCACCACAAAACCGTTATGGGTACCCGGTCATATGCCTTCTCGAGATTCACAAACACCATGTGCAAGTTTTTGTGCGCACGCCTATAGTTTTCGCACAGTTAGCGAAGAGCAATAATATCGTCTGTGGTCCCGCGGCCAGGCATAAATCCGAACTGGCTGTATACACTTCTCTATTACGTTTAATGGAACCAGCTTGGGTTAAAAGTATTTGGTGGGTCACGAAGGGGCAGTGTGAAAATCACCGGGCCATGGCAGAACAATGTTTGGGAAACACTGCTATAGGGTTTCCTTTGTCACAGTTAATTATGGTAAATTGTAGATGATCAGTGTCACAACTTCTATTCATAGATATTATGCTATCTGTGGTAACTAACGTCTCCAAAATATGAATTATAATTATAATGATGCATATAGTTACGCCTGATATTGCACAAGGGTTAGGTTAGGTTAGGTAATAAATACCTGCATTTTACTTATCGGTTTCGTGTCCCCCTGATATCTCTCCTAGGGGAGATATCAGAACTTACTTTTAAAATTAAATTTCGAATACTCACAGTTGATTACTCAGAACTGAAGAAATCTTGATATCTCCTCTAGGGGGGCAAACATGGAAGTCACGAGACGGAAACCAAATTTTCTATGTATTTGGAGTTGGTCCTATACGGTAGTGGGTTAGTTTTGACGTTTGTACGACGAATGGTACAAATGCTGGCATTCATCACCATTCAGAGAGGCATCACGTATCACGTGGCCAGTGTGATGGTAGATGGTATAACGATTAATACTTATATTTTTGTATCAAATTTCATCAAAATCATTTGTTAACTGGTTTAAGCGTAAAAGAGTAACATACTGACAGACTTACTATCGCATTGAATATTGTCACAGGTAAAAAAAAGACGGGTTGCACTCTGGGAGTGCCGGCAGAAGTGAAAACTTTTTCTTTCTTTCTTCGTTATATGTATACATAGAGAAAGATAAAAAACATACCATACCTATAATATAGCGCCAATCATAGAACCTATCACTAATTTTCTGCTAATTATCTATCAGAAGAAATTAATAAATTACAAAAAGATAAAATAATCACAAAAAGTAATAAATTACAAAAATAATAAATATGTAATCACAAAAAGCGTCAGAAGGCCAGGTTTGAACCCGGTACTATCTGAAACCATAAGCACTTAGTCGAAGCGTTTACCGCTGTGCTGCGAAGCTATTTATCGTATATTGCAAAATAGACAGTCTATAGCTAATATTGTATAACGTCAGTCGTCGGTTACGGTCCAAAGGTGAAGCGATCCTGACGCGAGTTTAACACTTTTTACCCATCCAACGCCGCTAAAGAAGTTTTCACTTCAAAAAACACGCGAAAGTTAGTAAGTATGGATAGATAGATGGAGAGATGGATGTTTGTTACTCTTTCACGTAAAAACTACTGAATGGATTTTGATCAAACTTTACAATAAAATAGCTTATACTTCAGATCAACACATACGCTACAATTAGTAACGATAACCGATATTACAGCGATAACCGATATCCACGCGGGCGGAGCCGTGGACAAAAGCTAGTTAACAATAATTCAATGATAATAAATAATTACTGCAATTTAATTCATGCAATACCAATCGAGTATTTATCAGCTCATGTTTGATAAATCGTAGCTATTTACATGCATACCTATGGCAAGTTGAAGTAATATTAAATTGATTCTAATCGGTCAGCAACTCGCCAAAGTTTGTCGACGTTTGCCACACCATCGCTAGTGTTGCCATGCGCAAATTGATCAATCAACGAAGACGACGAATGAAGTCAATTAACTGCTCGATTTCATCAACAAGTTACGTTTCACAGGGAAATTGGTGCAGACATCGACCAATCACATTCATTGTAATTTAAGTGTCATCATCACCAATTAGCGATTGGTCGTACGTCTCCGTTGGCAATTAGTCGTTCAATACTGGTTCCATACATTGGGCCCAAAATGAATCTAATAAACGACCGTATTTGGTTCGGAGCCAAATCACCGAACATAAGTACGCTCCGGACCATAACCGATCGTGTGTTCATTGTGTTTCATTCATATGTTGGCTTTTTCAGAAGCGAATACATCTGTCCTCCCAACCCTGAGAAAAAAAGCCTGCACTCGACCTCCGTGCATTGTTTTGTATAGTCATAGTCCGGGTCTATAAATAGATAGGTATTATGGGTTTAATCGATCGATGGAGCAAAAAATGGTTTTATCGAAGAACTTGTACAACTTTTTTTCACTATACTGACTGACATTATGTAAGCAAAAATAATAACTAATAACTATCCAAGTGATAAAAAACTGAACATATACATTACATAAATACAAACAGTTAGACGGCCTGTCTGTCGTGCCAGTTAGCAGACAGTGTCAGAGGTCGCGGATTAGATTCCTGCTCAGTGCAATAATTTGTATGTATGAAACCCAATAATAATGTGTCACGTGATCTATTGATAACGAGTAGAAACGGATTCGCTTCGTAGAGAATTCGTTAATAAAATAGAATGTCACTTTGTGTATAGACGCAGGCTGGGGATCTTTTATTTTTATTTTATACCACAATGATAGATCCTTTTCGTACTACATACATACATACATAAAATCACGCCTTTATCCCCGGAGGTTTAGGCAGAGTCGAATTACATTTCACCAATCTGTATTCGGTCCCACGTAATAGGTGGTGAGCCTATTGCCGTATTCCGGGCACTATTGTTGACTTGAGCCATGTATCTGAGGCTGAGTCTGGACTGTATATATCTGTCTGATGTTAAAGTTAACCAGCGCTATTCCTTAGTCGCCTTGTACGACACCACATGAGAAGAGAAGGGATGGCCCAAATTCTACACTGCCCGGAACCACGCGGCTATGCCGGGAACCACGAACCTTTTCGTTCTTTGCGAGTAAAAGCCACGTAAAAACTATAATATCTATATATACGAAGATGTCGACCGCAGTGATCGACGAAACGTCTGGAACGCAAGTTTCACATGGACCACGGCAAAACAGCCCGGAAGCAGTATATTCTACATATAATATCTTGGAATGCTACTTTTTATTTTTTTTATCTCTACTATTCGTTATCATCGTCCACCGTGGCTTTTCCCAACTCAGTTGTGATTTGTGGTCGAATTTTCATTCTAATTAAAAAGCTGTCAAACTTCGATATTTTTCGTGAAGCGACTGCCATTTGACCTGCACAACCCATTGGTGATATCGAGGATCTGTAGTGCATAGATCAAATTATTGGCATTTTTATCGCTCCAGCTACCCGTAACGAAAGACTGCCATAAATGTTCGCATGGCGATTGAGACCGACGGCTAACCGGGCTCTCCGAAGCATTGTCAATGTTTTTGAGCTAGATTTAAATGTAAATAGGAATTTTCGAATAGGTTCACCAAAAACGGAGAAGTCGAGACCACGTACAATTGTACATATTGATTCTAGTTTTATGTCGAATTTATAATTATAATATCCTACTTTTTGAAGTCGGTTAAAAATCTTACCTCAATAAGATTTACGAAGACATAGAGTCTATTACATTATATTTAAAGCAATCGTATATGACATACCTTGGTCTTCTTCATCCCAGCGTTAATCCCAGTCGCATCCGAAGCTATCAGCTTGGAGTCTGGGGTCCGCTTTTACCAGTCTAACTGCGCATTTGTTATACCAATGTAACTTCGACATTTTCCGTGAAGCGACTGCCATCTGACCTCCACAACCCTAAGGCTATATCGAAGCATTGCAGTTAGACCAGTTTTTGGAATTTTGCGGGCTCCCATCTACCCGGAACGACTGCTATAGATGTTTGTATGGCTGCCGGGGCCGACGGCTTAACGTGCTCTCCGATGCACGACCAGACCAATGCAAATACCCATATTCATGCATACAAATATTTGCACTGAGCGGGGATCGAACCCTGCGTAGCGGCTGCGTTCACTACCGCTACGCCACGGAGACGGCATGACATGCCTTGGTATTACAGCATTTTAACCTCGAATTAATTCAGAACTTTTAGTATTTTTTTCATTCTTGTGGACTTTGGACTGCAAATGTTTTTTGTAAACATAATATAATAATGTATGTAGATATGTACTGTGAATATCCGAAATGCAGTGTATGTTAAGGTTGTTAAGATACACTGGTGTCTATTAATATCCACCAAGATTCCGCAAAGCGGGGCTCCGTCCACTTGGATTACTATAAATAATTATTTGTATATGAAGGAAAGGTTACATATCATTATCCTCACACACTGCGACCGGAAATGGTGCGCACCGTGCGTTTTGAAAGGAACTTCATCCCACGCACGCTCAGGTTGTGGAATGAACGTCCTGCCGTGGTTTTCCCAAGCGACTACAATATGGGGTTCTTCAAGAAGGGTATTAGAAGGTTTCTACAGGGTTGGTAGCACGATAGTGATGCCCCTGGTGTTGCAAACGTCCATAGGCCACGGTAACCACTTCCCATCAGGTGGGCCGTGTGCTTGTCTGCCACCTAAGTGTCATAAAAAAAAAATATCCTGAAGCTCATAATACCGAAAGTACAAAATCCTGAAAATATGATATTTTTGGGTGGTTTTGTTATGGATGGTTATAAAATAACCACGTACTAATAAACTAACCTAATCTATCCAAGTCGGATTACGCGGGGTGGACATTGTGTACGTTGACTGGATAGGTATGATGACGACCTTCGCCATACCCTTCGTGTTAAATTACTTGTGATAATAATATAAAGACACTAGCTGACCCGGCAAACTTCGTATCGCCTTAGAATCAATAAAAAAAGTAGCAATTTCTCATATTTTGTCACCGTTTAAACCTTCCCTAGACATCCACAAATATTTCAAGACTAAAATTAGCCAAATCGGTTCAACCGTTCTCGAGTTTTAGCGAGACTAACAGAATCGCAATCCATTTTTATTACAAGCTTTTATTTAACTTGCAAATGTATGTTTGTTCGGGTGGAATCTTACAACTCAATTTTAAGGCACTTGCCCTCAACCGATTGAGCTGAAATTTGGTATGCACGTTCAGTTCGGAGGACAATGCAAGAAAGAAAAAAAAGATTGTTTTTAAAAAGGTTTTTCGAATATATCTTATATAAAGACTAGCTGACCCGGCAAACGTCGTACCGCCTCAGAATCAATAAAACAGTTGCAATTTCCTATATTTTCTCACCGTTAAAATCTTCCTTGGACATCCACAAATATATGTCAAGACTAAAATTTGCCAAATCGGTTCAGCCGTTCTCGAGTTTTAGCAAGACTATCAGAATTGCAATTAATTTTGATATATAAGAGATATAGGAGCTACATAAAAAAATACTACCTCCGTTGTAAAAAGAAACTATAATTTTTTTACCAGAACGCCTACCAACGGTAACGTATCAAAATCTAATTTTCGGGATTTTGAACCTCGTTATTTTGAAACGTTACCGAAGGAAATGATTTAGTTGAGTTGAAAGACGAAGAGTGATTCTTTTGAATAGTTTGTTACTTTAAAAACAAAATACCGGCGTTTTCACACAAGCTGTAAATCGCCTAATTTAAGATTCACTAATATCTCCTCTGTGTATGTTAACATTCACCGGTGTACGTCCGATCCAAGTGTAAATTAAGAAAAAAATCGTATGTACTCCATCAATTTTAGTGATTGTCATACACCGGTGCTGCTTATACTGTTGATTGATGGCACTTGGTGGAACTTGCTACACATCTTCAATGAAAACACTTGTACTATTCCACATTATTTATTAAATTCCTGACCGGTTTCGCCTTACGGCATTATCAAAGGTAGATAATAATAATGTGTACAAGTGTTTTCATTGAAGATATACACCGGTGCATCTTAACATTCAATAGACTCGCACATTCACAGTAACAGACATATTATATGCGCGAATTAACATTTGTTTCCCTTCCTATGGTAGTCTCCGGGACGTGTATCACATCGCCGAAGACACTGCGAAGAAGCAGCATACGAGCACACAAATATCTTCACATACTATAACATTTATGTTAGAGGGTTTCGTTTTTGGAGCTGAGAATTACTGAATTTAAAAAAATCCCGTCATTACCCGACCCAAGACTCGAACCCGCCCATCATTACATCTATTAACGTAAGAGCTAATACCGTCATCATTAACATCGCAGAGTTTTACGCCCCGGTTGCATCTAAAGCGTGTACTTTGAAACCTAGGAACCGTTCTGTTACCCTTTCTTTTGATTTCTTCATCTTGTGTGTCCGCTCAAGGCGTATTTCGGACTCCGAGGTAAAGACCTCAGATGCAGCCGGGACTTACGAAAGGATGACGATGATGATCTAAACGTTCATTCTGAAATAGTAGTAGAAAATGTAGAATATACTTCTTCTGGGCTGTTTGGCCGTGGTCGCCAAACAGCCCGGAAGAAGTATATTCTACATGCAACGCCGGCCGTGAAAGCCTGAAGACTTATAGTAGTAGAAAAGTTATTCATAACTGAATTGAAAATATCTCCTTCTTTTCCAGTACCAAGTGGCTCAGTTATATTGCGTGGCCGAAGTATCCAAAAACGAAACCGGCGGCGGCGAAGGCATCGAGGTCATAAAGAATGAACCTTTCAAAGACCACCCTCTCCTCGGTAAGTGATAGACAAGCGTAGAACAGATGGATTGTTAACACATACTACCCGGGCTCCGATGCTGCTAATTTTAAGTCATAGTTAAATTCAAGGGTCTATGCAATGCCCATTGATAGAACCGCGGCTAAAGTTTGTTACTAGAAATGATTGCGAGAAGGTTCGCCAAGCCGCGTGAGTCGTCACATCTCGCGGCACCGCACTGCCCCTACGTTCCTTTTTTTAGAATAGAATAATTTATTTGTTCTTAAACATGGTTACATGAACTCTTAAATATATATAAACACCGCATGTTTAGCCTCAGACTGTGTGTTGCATGCAAATTTTCGACTTTACTTAATTGATTTGATTGAATAATAATATTTAATAACATTGATTGTTTGAATATGTATATTAATTGAATGTATGAAAACAATTATAATTTGAGAAGTATATGATTATCAGAGGTCAACTTCAATTCGTCAAACATTTAGTCAATATTATTTGCATTACCAATAAAATTCTATAGTTACAAATAATAAAACTTAATTATAATTATAATACTTCAAATGACTATGATCCTTTTCTCCCATAAAAGATTCAAAATGGTTATTATATTTTGCCTCAAAAATTCTAAAGCTAGTTCTTTAAGGAGTGACCCTAACACTGCAAATTGCCATGAAATTTTAGACTTAATGATATCTGCCTAAAATTCAAAATTAAATGAAAAAATAGAGTTCATTACATTATAATGTCAGTATTATGACAGTAGTTTTGCAATTAAATAAAATAAACAGTTCAAGCAGATTAGCAGAGAAATTATTCTTAAAAGATATTCAAAAACGCGTACTTCGCAAATAGATTACATTTTTTTAACGCGAGTAGGTTCTAAATGTATGCCGATAACTATACGTATTATACGTTTGCTTACTATTCAATGAAACTCTTCAGTTCGGTTCGTCAATAATCAACTCCCAATTTACGATACTCCCACCTCAATAAACACACTTTAGACCAATTAACCTCTACCAGTTCTCTGTAGAAGGAACTGTAAACTTCAGATATATGTATTCGACCATAGTACAGCAGATTGATACTCGTTATTAGTAGTAAGTTGCGAAAAGATGGATGAATGAGATGTCGTCTAGAGGGAACTGGATAAATCAACATGTTTCACCGAGCTTCTATAATTAGCAATAGAGTATGCAGATGCGGGGGCAATGGATGTAATTGCCCCATTACTACAAACCTATGTACTCATCCCTCTCTAAAAAGATACCAGCGTATGTGCCTTGAAGAAAATGCTGCATGATTTTCTTCAGAAGGAGGGACGGGACAACTCTGACTCGTTCCCCCTGAAAAATGTACCTACATATCTTTTTCCTGTACTTCTGTCGTGGACCCCAATTCTGCTCATGGAGAATGTTACTAGGCGTGCAAAATCATTTGAAAGTTTGTTACAGTAAAGCTCTCTTATGATTTTACAGGCATTCGAAGTTCTTAAAAATATCGCATCCGCCGTGCGCTTAGAGTTCTTTGCCGCTGCTTTGCGTTTCACTAGAAATCTCTGGAATTACTACTGGTCTAGACTAGAGTTCCTGAGATTTCTAGTGAAATGTAAGCATCGCCAACTAAAGCTGAGAGGGTGAAATAAAGGGACGTCGCACTACACGTATCTAGCGCGAGCTAGACGCTGCGCGACCACCATGAGCGCGGGCCTGAGTGTGACGGGTGGAGCCGCTCGTCACCCTAGCAGGCCACGGCGGCGGCGCGCATCGTAGGACGATGCGCGCCCCCCCCATACCGGGGGCGCGTCGGGGACCGCGTGGTCCCCCCGGGGAATCCCCACGGATACCCCCACCCCTTCGGCTCCGAAGGGGGGGGGGGGGTATCCGTGAGGATTTCCCGCACGTAAAAAAAAAACGCTGCGCGACCACTGAAAGCCCGTATCTTGGAAACTAATTGATATATCGAAACAATTATGCAGATGTATTTTTTCGTTTTCAAGACAATACAATTAAGTAACTGAAATTTAGAATTAGTGAACATTCTCCATTTCATCGTCATCCACTATTATACCGTCGACAGCTTGACACTGCAAAAAATGCCATTCAAATTTAGACTCTAACGGCAACACAGTAAGTTTAAAATTAAATGGCATTTTGGAATGTGTGTGGTAGTACAGACTCCTGGCGTTTTATGAAGACCACCACCAATGCAATGTTCTGGGAGTTCAACCTCAATAAATTTAGGCAGCAACCCAAGCTATCTACCGCCTCCCGAAAAGCTCTGCTCAGCTCTTTGTTTTTATATGGATCCGTCTAGTGAGGACACTGAAAAGTTACAAAAAAGGCAAAGATTAGATATTAATTACACCTTAAATGCAAAATTGAAACATTCTTATATCACAAAATTATTTCCAAAAAATTTAGTTTTCCTTTCTGGCAACTCTAATTGCTAGGTGAAAAAGAAACAAAAGCACCCGCTTACCGCCACGCCATACAGCGAAATTAATTCAAAAGCAGAATTGAATGAACCCTAAATGGAAAACCATTCCATCAGTTCAACAATAGAGCATTACACGTGAAGTCAATTATGACGTACCTACACATGACGTCACCGTACCATGACACATCAACTCCATTCTACAGACAGAATACATCACAATGTATCCATATTTTGATTTAATCGCTATATCGATTACTTCTGTGCTTACTAGACTGGCTTTACGGAACGAAAAAAAAAGGTATCGATTCAGGATCGCCAGTTGACTAGCAAGCAATTTGCCAATTTTTGGTTGCTGTCATCAAAGCCGTGTCTATACAGATTCGTATCAAAATGCAAATATTTCCCTCTGGGGCAGGCAGTCACTTACCTCTATCCTTACACACTTCAGGAGCTTCCTCTGCTGTCGTTAAACCTTTCGTGTCGTTAAGCCCGCCGGTTCCGAAAGAATCTGGCCAGGGGCCTGCCTTTTTTTTAATTTACCTCATTTAATAGAAAAATTTGAATCAGTCTAGGCGGGTTTGAAACGGCGACATACAGGGGCAATGCTTTGCCCACCAAGCTACCAGACCTCGCCCTAAACTAGAAAAGCCTAAAAATGTAGCTAATTTATGTAGTTTCTGATTCTCGTTCCACATTCGAAATATAAAATTAATTTTCCCGCCTCACCAAGGAACGTTAACACATTTTTTTAATAATAGAATGTCTAGGAGTATTCTGCTAAGGGCAGGTAATTTTTTTTTTAATTCTTTTTTCATTTCTTGAAATAAATGGATCTTAATTTATACATTTGCATATGAGCGACAAGGGATACTACCTTTTGATTTTATATTCCGTGGGGGTCGACAAAACAATAATTTTTCTTTTCTTTTCGGTTTTTTAGCGACAGATATGCCTCTGCCAACTGTAAACTCAACTTCCAGCGCTGATTGTAATTTCTGCCCTTCTTGCAATCCCGGTATTTTATGGTCTTATTTTTTTTTTATTTGAACAGAGTAAATAGTTGCTTGAGTATTTTATATTGTAATGTATGGTATTCGCGTAGCTCATTTGGTTAGTAGAGTTGCCATCAATAAAAATTCATTTCCTAAATAGTTACATTAGCAATTGGGTAATGTTTGGGTACTTTGAGATATCTTTACACTTTGATGAAACAACAGCTGAAAAGCGACTGAAACGTCGGAAATAGTGTAGCTAGAATGTTGGTAAACAAAAGAACACATAATAAATCGCGATATAACTAATTAATCCTTAAAATTACGAGTCAATTTGAAGGTCTCAGATTCATTTCCCAGATATGGTTAAGGGTTATCTTGCAATTACGGAATATAAAATCAAGAAGTAGTGTCCTTAAACATCGTTCCTGGATACTAGGGTCGCCACACTCCTGAGAGTGTGGCGAATGTTGTATGAAGTGGAATGGCGGTGGAACCAAACATCACATAACATTTTTGAATAGAGAACAATCAAATCTAATTCTTCATTATTTTGCAGAAAATAATATTACAATGATGCTGTCAACATAATATAAACATTCCAAAGGTAGTAAAATAGTTGATGTCAGCTAGCAACCAATGGTGTTCCGATTTATTTTGAACATCCTCACAGCATTGTGGCATGCAAACAATACCTACGAGCACTACTTCTTGATTTTATATTCCGTGCGTCAGGGTATTAAAACGATTCTTACAGATTTGGTAGTCTTGCACACGTCCATAGGCCACGGTATCTACTTTCCATCAGGTGCGCCCTGTGTGGTGTTTTGGCGAGGATTGGCTCTATTTTACTTTAACTATGCTGAGTTATCGGTGGCCTTTTTTAATTAGAATAAGATACGCAGTGATTTTGGAAAAAAAGTGAATTGAAGTATGAACTTTCTGGAATAGGGTTCTTCCACAAGGATTAAGTTTTAGAACGGAAAATGTAACTCTGTTTTAAAAATAGATTATTCGAGAAACCATATTCTAATATATTTAAAGGCATGAGTAAACAAACATGTTTTGTTAGGGTTATTAATAAAACTGTCAAACCTTATCTAAGTAGATGCTTGTGCTAACGCAGCAAGTAAACACATTGATGACCTAATGATAAGCGGTTACCGTCACCAATGGAAGTATACAATATTAAAAGGAAAGAGCAGAGGAATGTAAAAGAGGATTTTTTTTTCGAAAAAAAAATTCATATGTTAATGAAAACCGCACCAAAATCCATTGCTTACTTTAAAAGACCTATGCGTAGAAAGAAACAGACTGCAAATAACGTGCTGGCCATGGCTGTCGATTAAAGTGTTTAGAATACCACCGTTCTCTCTTTGCGAGGCAGTAAGGCACGCCAAAGACGCCGTAAAAAGGGATTCTCTGCAGTTCGAAAGTCCCTTTTCAAGATTTGAAGGCGAGACGAGCGGCGGAAATCGCTGGACGATCACCGCCCTCTATGAGCGTGGGTCTGGGCGTGACGGTTGGAGCACTTGGAGCAAGTCTGTGCCTTAGCAGAATAAGCCCAGTGTGGCGGCGCGTCGAGTCTTTACCTGTTTGGACGTGGATTTTGATCCCGAACAACATATTGGGATCACCAATGTTGTGACCATGGCCGGTCTAAAGTCTCAGGGATATCTTTTCGAAGGCACACCATGACTATATGGGGTTGACACGTATTTTAACGTTTATGACGGTCGTCAACGTATTTAAATCCCGTACATGGATCAAACTATTCTATTCTACAAACGTATTGCCATTTATCGAAAAGGGCTGGTCTCCTGGCCACATACAGTGATGTGACTAAACATAACGATTTTATTCCGACATAATTGAGCCTCTGGTGAATTTTCGACGCAAAGAAAAGGACATACAACGACTTTGTTTTGTATTATGTAGAAACATTACCGTACATTGAACATAATAACACTTGAAAGGTAACATTGTTGGAAGGTCACCTGCACCTAGAACTAAAAAAATATTATTATTCAACACATATCATTCTGAGCAAATATTCGCAGGTTTTTCTAGCCATACTGTATTATGAAGTCACTGTGTAGTTTACGCAGCTGGGTTTTGATCTAGAGTTAATATGTAAAGACAATAAATTATCTAGAATTCGACGATACCATTTTGAAACTAAACTCAAATGATCTTACTGTGAAATAAAGGTATGTATTTATATATTATGGGAACCCCATCGAGTCCAAGCTTATTCACCAGCAAAAATAATTGCTAGGTTGACGTCATAAAAGATTTCGTGAGTACCAATGGTCTTCATCCCAAGAATGTTGTTGAAGAACGTGCAAAATTGAAGAACTAGAATGATGTTCCCAAAGTGAACGCATTGAAGATATCCAAGATTACGACTGGTATGATATTGGGAAAATTGTAGGATTCCAGCAAAAAAAAACCAACAGTTTAAAGGCTCAAGCGACACTAATAGTTGACAAAAAGATTACTTATGATTTTTTCTTTGAATATTCGTGTCGCTTCCACCCCTTTTGCTTCTCAACCTTAGATATAGAAACTTGTATGTCTAGGTATAACAAATCTGAAAACCACTTGGCTCCACTCATAACCGTCATGATTCTCCAGTTTGTTCTAGCACTCAACGATGAGGTCACAAGCATGACGTAACGTGTTTGGCCTAGCGGTTTTTTCTCCAGAGTCAGAAACTCGTGACCTTACGCCTTACGACGAGCGCAACAATATAGAATCTATTATAGTCTAGTGCCTCTTGTAGAACTGGCGGTTCTAAAAGAAAGTTCGACCTTTATAAAACAAGATTCATTTGTTTCTTTTGTACAGAGTGAACCAAATAATCACTGTATACTTTGACCTAAATATTGAAGAGTAATTTCTAGCCAGCTATTTTGTCCTCTTAGAAATTAAAATGTAATCATAACAGTTGATTATAGTTGTGGTAGTTTTAAAATACCTGTAATTCAATATTTGCATTCCTATACGTTACTGCCTGAACTCCAACCCTTCATAGAAAAGTTTTCACTAGAGCATCCTCCGTCAATGAGCACTCAGAACGTGTGCCTTTTCCATTATAACGGTCTGGCGTGGAGTCCGTAAAAGTGACCCCTTTTCCTGACACTGTACCTTTAGAGACAGGCGAGATGAAGTCATATTGACGTCCGGTCCTGTATATAAAAAGTAGCTCGTGGAAAAGGTGTCATAATATTCGAAAGAATGAGCGAAACTCAGGCTCCAAAGAAAAAAAATTGGTGCAACTGACAAATCGCTATGAACATGACGATAAACATATAAAAATGAGTTCTTCAGTAAGTTTCGCATCACTATAATTCGCAATGTCTATTAGGTACAACCAAAAGTATCTGCAGACTATTCTCAACTGCCTGATACCATAGCTTAGATATAAAAAAAGTACCCATGCACAGGTACTAAAATATAACGGGTTTCGCGAATGACCGATAAGAGACCATAGTTGTCAGATAAGTGACATCATTTAGCGACCCTTGGCGCTCCGTCCTATATCTAATCTATATATCCAATATGTCTTTGATGTCATCGAAATTGGTGACGCTATAAAACAGTGCTTACGGCTTTATAAGGGTATTTTCGGAATTTTAATTCTTTATCGTTCAATATCGATCCGAAAGAAAACAAAGACCAATGAGTCATCTACCTGCTCTTGTCCCAATCTTTTGAGAATCTTCATACATTCCTGTCAGATGTCTTTTCCTTAGTCATTCCTTCTTTGCCAAATTCTCTTTCACGCATCCATCCGTGTTTTCTTGCTAACTCTGCTCCTAAAGCCTTTACATTCATACTTTGGACCGACACTGATATTCTAAGAGCAGATTTATCATTATATCATATGATTCAAGAATTGTATTATAATTCAGTTCAGTTTTACTTGAACTTCATGATTTTCAATCGTGAAATTCAGGCTTTTTCTGGGCTCTTACCACTGCTGCATGCTGGCCATTCAGCTATGCTTGAGGCCTCATACAAACACTCTCAACAAAGTGTTTGTGTGCGATCTCAAAAAACCTAAAGAGTCAAGGCAACCTCACCTACAAATCGGTAAACTGTTGCTTGGCGGACGCGGCTGTGGCGCAGCCTTTCCTTCGGGCTTCCTAGGCAAATGTATGAAGATAATGGTTATAAAGCGATGACAGTGCTAGTTGAGTTTTCCGATACTATTTATTAAAAGACTACTACACATTTGATCAATCTGATATTCTTTTCACAGGTGGAAAATATTCATCAGGGCAGTACACATACAAGATCTACCACTTGGCATCGAAGGTGCCGGCTTTCATCAGACTGCTGGCGCCGAAAGGTTCATTAGAAGTACACGAAGAGGCGTGGAACGCCTACCCTTACTGCCGGACGGTGCTCACGGTTAGTACACACACCTTAGACCATACACTGTATAGACTGTGTAGACAGTGTGCAAAAACCGGCGTGACAAACAAAGCTAAAGTCATGTGTGTGTTAGTCTGCATGTCATGGGATGTATATGTCCACTCATAGCGAAGTAGTAGACATTTTTCACGCCGCGTTGAAATGAAAGTTACTGCGTCTAGTTATAAAGTTGGTATATAGTCTATGACAGATACAAACAATACCCCGCTCTTAAGACTCTCGAGTTGACACGTCGGGAATAATAATGAGAATTCGGCTTGCTTTGGTTCTGTAGAGGCCTATAATATATTCTTAGAGAAGTTAAAACCGAATTTATAGTTTTGATATTTTGTCATCACCAACAGTTTCAACTACTCTATGAAGTTACCTAACTGTCCGTCCGATAAGCGATGGAATGAAAACAGCTATACCTCCATATGATAAAGATGCAGATATTAATTTGTAATTTTTTTAGAGAAACACTGTAGCACACACTGCACCTTGACATGCAATATCTCCTTTGTCGACTGTAACGACCTAGCTACACTTGTGACATCACTATCTTTACGATAGTTTAAAGCCCTATTAGTCTTGCAATTAAAATTATCATGTAATCAATAATACTTATCGCTATAGTTCGTTCCGAAACTAAAGTAGTTAAGCATGCTTAGCATACCTCTTCTTTTTCCTAGTCTTAGACCAAGTTTATATCTACAGCTGAAAGGCTAAAGGGCGTAACGGTCAACGAGGAAAATCATTGTGCTGAAAAGTATTTCTCGTGTGCCTTTTTTCTATGAAAACAATGGCGCTTAACTTCTTTTTTGCCTTTCTACCGTCATGTATAATCTAGCTGTAACTATAGGATAATCTCTGAAGATGTTTATTGCATGATTGAATTATAAACAAATAAAAAAATATAGCCGTTATAGTAATAGTGTATCAGTCTACCTATACTATTGATATTTTCATAATTTGAACTAGCCTTTTTGTTGGTATTTTAGTAGTGACCAGTCATAGGCATTTGACTAATCACATTATCTTACTTAATCACACGATATCAGCGGAAACATTCTGAATTTACTGAAGTCTTATCTAAAGAAGCCCTCAGCAATTCTCTTTTGATATTACTTCATAAAGAGTGATATAATGTATTTATGACACACATTACATACTGTTATGTAGGGTGTGCCTCAGGGGAGTATATTATGTCCACTCCTGTTTTGTCGCGCAAAAACAATTTATCAAATGTAACAAAGATTTGAACAGATGACTGTTATATTCACGCTGTTGAATTACGAAAAAGAGTTCAAAGAAACAGTTGTATAATTACACGGTTGAATGATGACGATCTTAAAATAAATTTAGAAAAAACTAAAGAATGTTATTTATCTTTAGAAGTTTTGGTAACAATTATAAAAACTTTGATCGGAAACAAAATGCCGAAAAATTTACCAAAAGAGTAAAGTAGCTCTTTGAGATCGTAAGCGGATTTCTTTTTATACCACTTACGTGGCAGACAAGTACACGGCTCAGCTGATGGGAAGTGGTTACCGTAGCCTATGGACGTGTGCAACACCAGGGGCGTCACACTCGTGCTGCCGACTGTAGGAACCTCCCAATACCCTTGATGATTTCTCGAATGATAGGTACTGAGAAGAATTAAAACTAAACTGCGTTAATCAATTTTGAAACATAAATGCTCAATTTATTTTATTAAAAACTCATTTTATTTTACGAAATACCTCTTTAAATAATAATTCTTTTTTGTAGGCAGATTTGAATCAGTAATTTTAGAATATGAAAATAATCTTTATTTCAAAAATATACAGCAAATTTGAATGCTTAATTTTAGAACAAAAAAAATGTATTAATTTTTTTTAACTTAATTGTGTGTGTGTAATAATTTCAGAATCCGGGCTACATGAAGGACAATTTCGTCATCTGCATAGAATCGTTGCACGTGCCTGATGCGGGTGAACAGTACAATGTGAGTATACCATCATCATCTTTATCATGCCCAGTGATTTTCCGGTTGCGTCCAAAGTTTGGACTTCCTGTGTCCAATATTAGACTCATATCTTCAGGATGTCACCCTAACTTCTTCCCATTTAGCGGACTGCAAACATTAAACAAACGCTATCACGGAAACGACTGTCGTTTGACCAGTCAACCCTAAAAAGAATGCCTGCGCGAGAGCTTCATCCGTAGGACCTCCATATATCCATACCAGCTGAGCCACCCCGGCTTCGCCCGTGGTATTCTTCATCCCCATGTGCTATGGCCCTTTAAGCCAAATTGTATTCCTGCGATTTATGCATTTTCAAATAATGTATGGAAATCTGCCAGATTTGTCGACATTTTTGATTACTGCTCCGCTCTCTTGAGTACTAGTTTGATGACTTATAAGTTATAAGCCTGATAAACGGACGGATTCAACACTTTTTTTTTAAATTCAAACAAGTACTTCCTCAGATTAGCGCGTTCAAACAAACAAACTCTACAAATTTAAATAGATATTATCTTCATGACTCTACTACGAGTATGTTCTAGTGTTGACACTATACTCGAGTAGGTACAAAGTACGACACATACAGGTTTCGCCGACATTGAACGCTGCCAATGTTACATGGAAATAACATTATTAAGCGTTATACACATGAGACAATCGACGTCATCCCTGTAAATGTTGTTTGTGTCGCGTAAATAATGTTAAACTAGCTGTTGCCCGCGGCTCCGTCCAAGTAGATGTCGGTTATCGCGATCAAGCGTAGTATATGTCCTTGCCTAAGCTCTATTCAATCTCTACAAAATTTCATCAAAACCTTTTCAAGGGTTACGGCAAAGTGTGATAGACAGACATTACAGACAAAGTTACTTTTGCATTTATAATATTTGTATATATGACAGTCTCTGTGGCGTAGCGCTAATGAAAGCGGTCACTACGCAGGAGGCGCGGGTTCAATCCCCGTTCAGTGCAGTCTGGTCGTGCCTTGGTTTCACGTTAAGCCGTCGGTCTCGGTTGCCATACCAACAACTATGGCAGTCGTTACAGGTAGTTGGAGCCCTCAAAAGTCCAACAACGGGTCTAACTTCAATGCTTCGATTTCCTTTGGGGTGTGGGGGTCAGATAGCAATCGCTTCACAGAAAATATTCATCAATTCAATAAAGTCGATCTCAGTCTCCAAGTTGAACATGAAAAACTTCGAATGGGACTGGAAAGGTTAGGACGAAGAAGAATATTTGGATTTGAGTTTTATAAAAGCAGTTTTAGAACAAATATAAGATTTTCACTATCATCGCAAATCGCAACCGGCAAAACCTCATAGCGAGTTCGCTTCTTGTTTTTCATTGGTAACGACATTTACGGGAGCGACAGCCGGTATTTTAAAAACAGTCTATGACCATGAAAGTAGAGCAAGCCAAACATGTATACCAGAATCATAGCAGGTGAAAACATATGATCTCTGCCAAGCCCATTGAAAAAGAGCCGTGACTATGTATGTATTAGAAGGGTGTACACGTAAAAATAATTTTGAAATATAACATGAGTTGAATATGGTATGGTAAGGTTTAATTATTAATATTAAAATAGCACACTTTTTTAGACCACTAAGATGGTAGGTAAGCACACGACCCACCTGATAGGAAGTGTTTACCGTGACATTTGGTCGTATGCAACATCAGGTGATTCACACTCGTGCTGTAAACAAAGAGTTTCTAGAAGAAGAATCTTGTGTAGTGTAGAAGACAGCTACCCTACTCACCGCCGAGTACACAAAACGAGGTTATTATGGCCGCGGTATTCTGTAGGGCGGAGGTACTTCCCCAGTCGGACTACTCAATTGGACAGAAATACCGTCGTTTTCTACCTCATACAAACGTTTAGACTGTACGGGTACAAGCAGAAGACAGGCTGTCTCTGCCAATCCCGTAGGGGAAGAGTTTTCATGTTATCTTCAAACACGTCGCCTAGATATAACATTATAATATCTGACGTGTAATTGAAATTACCGTGAGAAAAGTAATTACGTAATTACCCTTTGTACTAACTCACTTAGTCCACGCTAAAACCTTGACGACAATATATGAGTATTATAAACATTATAAAAGCATTATTAATCGTGAAATGTGTACTAATAATAAAGCTCAAGAGTTTGTTCGAACGCGCTAATCTCGCTTCTTTTGGAGATTTGGATAACAGTACATTATGGTACAAGTTTGTGAAGTTTGTTGATTGACGCTGAGGCGCCAAGGGAGCCGAGGGCAGTAATCAGCAATACACACGTGTGTCATACGACGTTTTTCAATATACTTTGTGAATAAAATAAAACTTAAAAAATCATTTTATCTACTCTTATACTGAACTAAACTAAACTATGGCGGTTTTTACTTTTTTTTTGTTTCTTTTGTTCCTATCGGAACAGGCTAAGGTGCTATGATCATACTACCTTGTCATTAGTGAATGAGGGTCTTTACGAACAGGATATCAAAATAAATAATAATTTTAAGGTCTGTGGACGCGCATCCGCGATCAGCCAATCTATATTATCTGCAATTTTACGCAAATTATAGTAATTATTTCATGAGATAAGATAAATGATGCCAAACTGCACATAATTTGGTCTTAAAATACTCGTGCGATACTATAAAAAAACTCGTACACGGCGCGTTTTTTTTTAACTTACGTTCGTATTTAACCCTTTTCCTAAACTATTTAGAGAAACGATTAGTAAATGTGCAGTTAGCAAAATTATAATTAATTGTTTTTGATGGCATAGTTTTTATATTAAACAGTACGTGTTTAATATAATTTTTTATTTTAAATGTTGAAAATTTCTACGAAGTTGCATGAAATGAGCAAGCAATAGGCATGAGCACATTTTTTTCCAAACTTCTTTTAAAACAAAGCAACTCAACCAATAAAAAAAATCTTAAATTTTAGCTATGAAAATGTCACCGTTTGAAAACAGGTGTCATTATAAAGCATAATTGTGGTGAAATTAGAGCTACTTTATGAGCAAGTGTATTGAAAATATATTTGCGTTTGATAGCCTAGTATTTGAGGAAGGTTGTAGACTGTTTAACATCACGCTACGACCCTTAGGAGGCAGTTCAATCAAAAATCAAATCAAACGTATGAAATTTTGTATCCGAACTGTGTGATAATGTCGAAAGCCTACGCGAATATCACACTGTTGTAATGAAACCAAAACGTCGGGCTCTTGTGTAAAATCTATAGGAATAAATAACATTCGCAACGTAAAAATAACAGTTTTTTAATGAACATGATACACGATACCTAAATAAAAATAAAGTACTCTCCAAAATTGGTGGCTTGGTCGATTTTGGCGGGAAAAGTGAAAAACTTTAGATAATTTTATTAGGCGTAACTTAGACTACTTTTATTTTTGGAAAATAATGACAATGTCCAAAGCCAAGCGTCGCAGGCACAACTAGTAATACACTAATCGCAATAGAATGAGTTAAAAATAGTTTTATTTCAAAATGTTCAAATCTGTGTGTACAAAAGTCACAATGAGGCATAGATCTGCAGTAATCACGCTAATTACTGTGTACAAAACACTCGCGGCACACACAACACACGCGAACTCTTAATATGATTATATTCGTTGTCAAGGATTCGTCATAGCAAGGCCGCACAGAAAATTGGTCACGAAACATTAGCCATAATTCATTTAAACTAAAATATAAACAACTAAATTAAGATACTATCTCGATTTTCTTATTTCAGAACTTTAAAAAAATCCTACATCACTACATAGTATAAAACAAAGTCGCTTTCTCTGTCCCTATATCCCTATGTATGCTTAAATCTTTAAAACTACGCAACCGATTTTAATGCGGTTATTTTAATAGATATAGTGATTCAAGAGGAAGGTTTATATGTATAATACATGTTTAAAGTAGAGGGTTCAGCGGGCACGGGAACTGACGCCTCGCGGGCGGAAAAATATTGGCGGTACGAAGTTTGCCGGGTCAGCTAAATATTATAAATGTGAAAGTTTGTGAAAATATTTAGATGTTGATCATCCAATGACAATTTAACAGTCTTAAGGCTGGATCTGGCTGAAATTTGGTACAGGAATAGGTTTGTTAGTGGTAAATGGTTTAGTTTGGAATAATGATACTTTTTATGCCGGGCTAGGCTAGGATAGCAAGTTGCCCATTTATCAAAATCTATCGCCTGCGAAGCTGCTGGCGACAGTTAGTATTCAATATTATTAACCTGATACTCGTAGATTGAATACCTTGAACCCGATAGTGTTTGTTAATTTAAAAAACAAAAAAAAGAATTAGCTTTTAAGTTAACATAAAATTTAGAATCAATGAAATTTTTAAGTACTCAATTAGTATGCCAATTCAATTAAAACTACACTGTCTGACACTTTTATCTCCTTTAGCCAAAGAAATGAATTTCAGCTTTATAATATTAGTATAGATTAATTGTTTTAAATTGGAACTATTCTCCTTCCAGGTACACGAACTGAGTCCAGAAAAGCTAAAGAACCGCGAGGTGGTCCACATAGACATCGCGAACGACCCGGTATCGTCCGCAGACTACAAGGCTGAGACGGACCCGTCCAAGTTCAAGTCTAAGAAGACTGGCCGCGGGCCGCTAACGGGGCCCTCGTGGAAGAACGACGTCAACCCCGTCATGACATGCTATAAGCTCGTCACTGCTGAGTTCAAGTGGTTTGGACTACAGGTCAGTAGTACTATTATTATTTATTATCTTACTAAAATCCTGCTGGGGTAACGCACACAATTTCATGCTGTAGTAACGTTATCGACCCCGCCATGACCTACTATAAGCTCTTCAGTGCTGAGTTCAAGTGGTTTGGACTACATGTCAGTAGTACTATTTTTTATTTTACTAAAATCCTGCTGGGGTAACTCACACAAGTTCCTGCTCGGGTAACGTTCGTAGCGTTATCGCAGCAGGAATAATGTTACAAAACAACATAACTATTATAGAAGCCACAGAACTATATCTGTAATCATAAATCGAGATATTCCACAAAATCCAGCTAGTCACCGTGACACAGCAATCTTATGCCTACAGCGATGAACATAAAGTGTGCCCATAAAAGTTATAAATACTCATAATGTGGAGTAATAAAAGTTATAAATATCTGTCTTTTGATTCGTCACATTTCACTTTGGGAAATATAAAGTCTACTTTAAAAATGGGTGCTTCCAATATTAGAGCATATTCATTATTTTTGAAAAAAAAAATGATACTAGACATATTTTTAAGTTACAAAATAATCCCAAAACATGTGGTGACAACAAGCAGTCGTTATGCATTTGTCGCCGCCAACTAGCTTAATCAGCCATCCAATTAACTGCCTAGGCATTTAACTAAACGGCGCCATTCAATTAACGGCCTGAATGATATTCAGCCATCTCGTTTATTACATCATTTGATAACCTGACTGGCTAATGCTTAGGCCAATCGTAAGATGGGGCACTACCTCGAAGTAAGATAGAAAATTACATACATACATATACTTACACCTGGAAATCCCCGAGGGGGTAGACAGAGGTGTATTCACAGAAAAATAGTGATAGATTTATTGTGATAACTGCCCCTCTAGACAAGTGGCAATTCGCTAACCGGCGTTTGATGGAATAGAATGACGAATGTATGGGATTTGACGTATTTGACAGTTGTTAACGCATGTCAAATACGTCAAATCCCATATATTCGTCATTCTATTCCACCAAACGCCAGCTAGCGAATTGCCACTTGTCTAGAGGGGCTGGGCAATCCGACTTGGTTAGGTTAGGTTAGATTAGTTAGGCATTATGCCTTCGTGGTTATTTTTTTTTTATAACCATGCAGAATAGGTCATTTTTCTAACTGTTTAATTAAATGGTTAGGCAAGGAGTTAAACGTCATCGATCCAAGCTATTTGCATAGCCGTTTAATTAAATGGCTGAACACGATTCAGGCCGTTCATTGAATGGCGCCGTTTAGTTAACTGCCTAGGCAGTTAATTGGACGGCTGATTAAGCTAGGTGGCGGCGACATATTCACAGATAAAGTAATAATATAAATGTTTTTATTTCAGAGTAAAGTAGAAAATGTGATCCAGAAATCGGAACGGCGGTTGTTCACCAACTTCCACAGGTGAGAATCGTTTCATTATTATATACTAAATAAAAATGATAGGTAGATAGAATGTAACATAGTTCTTACTAAACGCAAAACTCGAGGACAGGTCGATTTCGATCGCTTTATTTTTTCATACGTGTCAATGGACGCTGTTTAAAAAAAACGGGAACGGGATCAGACATCTACGCGGGTGGAGCCGCGGGCATCAGCTAGTCTGTTGCTGTTAACTTAGCTTCGTCTGCGTGAAACACTGTTTCCGCAGCAGGGACGCACAGTACCTATTCTCCAAATAAAAGTAGCCGATGTGCAATTTAAAAAATGAGATACATTGTTTATATATATTTTGTTTATACCGCTTAGATGGCAAACACGTACACGGCTTACCTGATGGAAAGTGATTACCGTTATATCTTTGAATAATGCTAACAATTAATGAAAGTAGGGAGTAAGTTCAAAAAGTAGAAAATGAAACTAATGAAAAGTAGAAGAAACGAAAGGTGCATACCAGAATCGTAGCAAGTGAAAGCATGTGATCACTGCTTACCCTATATTATTTGTGGAGGAACGAGGTGTGATGTTCCTCCAACAGAAATGGAGAAACCTCCGACGAGGCAAGGTGATCACGGCTGGCGGGCCGCAGCCCAACGATTGTCGTTGCGATGTTGTATATGTATTGTACCAGCGTGGGAACTTCACTATCGCGATGCAGGATTTGTCGTAGTAGTTCGGCTTGATGTCTCTGGGTACATGTGGTATCGCCACATAATTATTATAACTTGAGACATATATATCTTGGATATAAAATGTGCTCAATACACGCTGTACCCGTTTCTTGTGTATCTTTTGTTGATAGCGCTGGGTGCTACGGCGGGGGACGTCCAGTTTACCAAGTCTCGCGACTTAGGTCTAAGATAAGCGTCCCAGGGTAGATGTATAATGAATACTATTCAAATTTAAAACTAACATTAAAGTATTATTATTTTCAGACAAGTGTTCTGCTCAATGGATGATTGGTTTGGAATGACGATGGCAGACATCCGCGCCATCGAGGACCGTACTAAGGAGGAACTCGAACGACTCCGGCGTGAGGGAGAGGTCCGCGGCATGCGCGCAGAGAACGAGTAGACAAATATATAACCCTCCTTGTATACCCCCCCACTCTCTCCTACTATACCCCCCCACATATACTCCATCCGCACTCTGACTCCAGCGTAGCGTTTGTGGACTATTGACGACGTGAAGTGATGGTTGGCGAGTGTGTACAGTCGGCAATGGAGATAGGGGTACATCTTTCATATGAAGATGTATGTAAAGGTGTGTACTTATCTCGTATGTCTAATCGCGGTGAGAATTTGGACGTTTTAGTATTTATATGAAGGAGTAAAGCGTCGGATGTGAGCGAATCAGTCAGAAATTCTAAAAACGTATGTGAATTCATTCCCTATAGTGACCGTTTATCTTATATAGAAGGGTAAACATGTTCATTTGAGTAACTTACCACGATTATCGACCGATTTCTGAACTGAGAAATGTAATTGAGACACTTCAATACCTACTTATGGTAATGCACTGTATGGTAAGCATTGATGAGACGCGACCCCAATTTCTCAATTCACAAATCGGCTATATAAGACACTCGCAAGAGATTACCTTGAGTATTAACAGTCAGTCCGCCAACGTTACGCTAGACACGACATCAAGCCCCGCGTACAAATATCGGCAAACTTCTTGAACAAAAGTAGGAAAGTTCGCGCGTGGGCACTATACGGACCAACCAAAATAAGGACTGATCAACTAACGACCCTTTTGAGCCCTTGATTGGTTGTCACGCCCCGCACAGCCACCAAAGATACAAAAAATACATTAGAATTGCTAGAATACATTATCAAGTTATTTGCCGGTCGTTATACAAACAACCATGCCACTTGAATTGAAAATTCACTTCGATATTAGAAATTATATTATAATAAATGTTTAGATCAGTTCTGATGGGGTTTCATGCGTCTTATACAATAAACTTTTGTCCATTTAGAGTTATTGGATTAGCTCAGTTCATTTGGGATTTTATGAATCGATTGCGTCACATCTGACAGTTATAACTTGACAGATGTCAACTTTGACATATGTCGGATTGAAAAATATTTGGTAGAAAGTGATAGAAAGAGTGGAGTATCACTTCTTTGTGAAATTAAATTCTGTGGGTAGTTGAAAATATAAACCTTATGGTCTTCAAGTTATAGCTATCAGACAAATGTTCTAAGTATATATGCCATAGTAATGGTTGTCTCTGATTTGTAAGCAATAATGAACAGCGCTCGGTGACTTTCGCTCACTGCCCGAGTGGTCCACTGAGATCGCCCGACAGTGTTACTGTGAGTGTGTTCACCTTTACAAGGTTTAGGAATAGGCCTTAACTGCATGGAGATAAGAAGTTTAGATTTTATTCGTCACATAATGATCTTTTACCGTGTATTCCACTAGTTAGAGGTGGCTGTTTACGATACGTATCCAAGCAGAATAGACTTATCTATGTTATTAGAAATGTGGGCTAAAGTTGAATTTTACTAACCAGAGGAATCGAGATCACATGAAACTAAAATGCATTAACACGTTTAGTTTAGTTAAACGGATTTTCGCTGGTGAAATTCAACGTAAGTAAAGAATAACTTTAAATTATTGTGAAAATATGATGGCGAAATATTAGTAAATACGTCTCTGCTTACCCTTTCAGGTATATAGAGACATGTATATGAAATTATACAGAAGTGTATATTTGGTATCCATTAGTAGAATTTTAATTTATTTTCATGGTAACACTGTATCAGCACAACTGCTGGCAGTTGTTGATTAAATGGGACTTAATAAATGTATATCATAATTTAAATACTTAAAAAACCATAGTAAATAAATGTACAGTCGACAAAGGAGACAGAAAAGTTGTATACAATTATCTTCTTTGCCGACTGTACATCATAGACAATTGTAAACCAGTCCCATAGACCGGCGATCTCAGTGAAGCGAGGGCATAGATTATTACCATTAGAAAAAATGATATATGGGATAGATAATAAATGTAATAACTAATAAGTCGATGTAGTCAGTGGTTAACAGGTAGTGTTGTCGTTACCTCCTAGTTATTAACATAAAAATGTAATTCAATTTGACAACTACGTTTCAACAAGACCAGAGTATGCGGCAAAGAGTTTTTATATAATATTTCTAGAGCTTGTTTAAACTGAAATGACGCGCCACACACATTCACTTTATCTGTGAAAAACATTGATGGTTCTGACAGCTATGACTACTATATGACTAGTCGCGTGATAAATCCGAATGCGCTGTGTGGAATAGCGCTGACATATTATTGTATAGAACAAGACGTCCGCTCGCTCGCGCGTTCTGTCATATTATGACTAGTTGATCAACAAATCCGAAAATAATCGTTGTCAATTTACTTGTGTGTGTAAGGGATGTGATGTCGCGTCATTTGGGTTTGGACAAGCTCTACATTCTGTTGGGTTGGAGCCGCGGGCTCTCTGTTGTCTATTTATATTATAAATTAATTATATCTGCGCAATAGTACCATTTTAGTTCGGGCACATAAAATTTATAGGTGCAATATTTTTAACAATAGCAACCCTGAAGGTAGTTGGGTTACTAAGAGGGTGTTGCAAGGTGAATGTTTCAATGTATGTTCGGTGTCATGGGATATTATTTTTTATTATGGTAACCTCGTTAACTTATTTATTGGTACAGGGTTCAGGTTGCAACACCCTTGTCTAGTGATTTTCAAATATATTTTATTAATAAGTTTTTTTTGTTGTTTAACAAAAATCAGTATTTTTAATAATTGTGTGACATTCCAGTTCAGCCGATGTTGACAGCGTTTAGTATCATTTACTACTTAATATTACCAGTGCGCTCTCTCATGTGAATCGTACCAAGTATGGGAATAGTGACAATGGAATAATCAGTACAATATGAAATTTTTATGTGAATCTTCAAGTTCATTATGAAGTGTTTATGTTCCTGTTTTAACCAATGTTTCGATGTAGCCATGTATACTGTCTATGACAGGCCTGACTCTAGGCGCCCGGTCTAGCAGACCCGGCCACTGCGAGCGAGGTAATTCTGCTTATTATTGCATCTTTTTAATTAAGTTTTTTTACTTATGTTGTAATAAGTTTTACATCAAATACAGCGTGATAATATATTTGCGAAAAGTTTTTTTTTGTAGTAATTAGTTGAATTGTTGCCAACCCGCTTTTAGCGTCGCCTAGTGCTTGATACAGCGTACTTAACTGATGTTTTGAACTTCCATTATGAATTATTGAGGATTCTTGGGCGAGATTGGGAGGTGCCGGTCGATCTGTAATATATGAAGGCTTTGCTTCAATGTTGTTAAAGCTTATTTGTTGCAGTTACCAAATAAAGTTAAGTACATGATTGTTTTTCTTTTAATTTTGTATCCGTTGTACCCTCTGTGCCCGTTGTACCCCTGTTCCTGTTGTGCCCCTGTCCCCGCATGTATGGTTGACCCCGTAGCTAGCTCGCTCCACTCTGGATAGAATCTATAGTTGCTAAAATTGTCAATTTTTAAATGTTTAGCTAATTGAAAGTTTTTAAAAGTTCTCGCATTGAATAAGTACCTATAATGTAATGAAATAACATTTGTTGTAAAAATGTACTACGAATATTTTGAGGCCAACACAAATAAAATAATTTAACCTGTTGTTTTATTTCTCTTGACAATATACAACTGAACTAACTTAGGCATCGAAGCAATGGCGAGTGTGCGTTCGCGCAGCGGAATGTTGTTGAATTTAAAGATTTTAGTTATGTGTTATAAGCCGCTTTTTTATATCTATCCGAATTTGGTCGGGTTATGTAAGTTTTCGATGCTTTGTAAGTATTTTAATTGTTCCTCTTTCATTAATGAATTTAATGAGATGAAATTTTGCACGCAAGTAGTTGAATTAATACACTAATTATTGGAACACATTTTACTATGCAATTACTTTAGAACGTCTTGATATTTGACTGCTTTGCAAACAGTGGTCTACTCATGGTAAATTGTCCTATAACTCATTAATTACTAACGAACCATCATTTATACTTGGCAACATGTTGCAGACACTTACAAGGTTTGTATAAACGTGAAAATCTAGACCCCAAAGTGGCTACTTCACGAACTAAGACCTAATGAGCGTATTTCACGTTTATATTTTTATCTTTTAAACCCTACGATTTCTTCTAAATCTGTTTTTTAAACAAATTTAAACAAATTCAAAACAACCTATGTAAAAATCTACAGCTCTCTATATAAGAGCTTTATATGAAAACTAGCTAATGGCCAAACGTTCGCGTAGCGGAAACTTGAATTTCTCCGAAGTTTATGCATGCACTAATTTTATTCATACATACACAATTACACACAAATACACACTAATTTTTGGACACATTTCTTTTCTTCTAAGTCCATGGATTAGAAAAAAGTTCCGCCAGGACAACGTTCGCCCAGCGGAATCAGTTTTTAGCGAATTTCTCCACAATGGCTGCATGCACAATTTTTTTTTACCATACACAATTACACGACGTCATACACTAAATATCTGCATAATTAAAATCTTTAAATTCAACAACATTCCGCTGCGCGAACGCACACCAATGGCGAGGGGTATTTTTAAAATACCCGCGATTCCTGCCGGCTTACCAATGGGTCGCATGATATAAAGGGTAAACATTTTTCCATCGCCTTACCTTTTGAAAAAGAGATACCTTTCGCCACTGTATCCAAGTTTTTGTTAATTTCTATTATACCTTGATAATATCCATAATTTGCCTCTAGGGTAGCCTATACCAAGTTCCCTTTGACCCCTCAGGGGACCAATCAATCCCAGTGCGCGGGAGCTATGCTAACCGATTCTGGTGTCGTCAGATGGTAACACTCACAAGCTGGTAAAAGGGTAAATATAACAATAACTACATACGTATTTTTTTCAATTTAATCATTTAATGAAATAATACAACACATTCCATTTTTAAAATGAATAAACCATAAAATATAAATTATTTCTTGCAATAGCGCTTCAAAATTAGATCACAATATAGAAAATACTTTTCAAATAAATTTCGTAGATCTATAGATTAGAATTAACTCTGTTAAAAGGCGGTCTTGTACCAGTATATAACAATATTATATTCTTAAAAGAATAGACGAAACATCTTTGCGTAGGTATTCAACGTAAGAAATGCCTTGCCATCCCCTCACTCAAGGGTCAAATGGCCAAGAAAATAAGTACACACCTTTATATATTATGAAGGTTTAGACGTATTGATGTACAGAAAAATATCTAGACTACAGTCGGTTAAAATTAAGGTATAAAGAGCAAATTAAACTGTTTTATGGATTTAAATTGGATTATTGTCCGAACTAAAGGTGTGTACCAAATACCACAACAGTCCGTCATCAGGAAGGCGGTAAAACCAGGAAATTAAGATCATTTCGAGCACTTTATTCAAAAAGATCGATCTGACGGAGACTGTACTTGACTGTGTGTACACACAACTTTACATACAACTTTATATGTAAAGGTGGGATACTATCAATTTTGTCGACTGTACATGTTACTTGGTGGCGCTGGGTAAAAATCTATTCGTAAGTGTGGTACATAGTTTGCGGCCGAAAAGGGCAAAATAACTTCTTTGTGCTGCGGGAAGGGAAGGCATCTCCTTAGGTTAAATACTCAAAAGATAGTATACCTACCTACTTATCTCTAGAGTTCAATAATAAGCTACTATTTAATTTAACTAAGACTAGAATCGCATTTGCGATAATTTTACTCACGCACGCGTGTGTGTCAATTTTTGTACTGTCAGCAGAAAAACTGCAAAGAAATTACTTTTTTATTCTTTATTATGCAAGAAAAATATTAAAATTTAAGTGTGATTTGATTACCATTAACTGCATAATTAAAAAATAATTTAGTTCTGGTCATTTTAGAAGAGAGGTCATTCAGCGGCAACACCGCTTGTAGTCACATGACTCGAATGGTGACTCTAAAAATTTAAAATTTTATCTTGAAGTTGCTGTGTCCCGTAAGAAATAAAGCGACACGATCAACTATATTTACAGTATCCAAACAACTTTAGATAGCAAGAGACAATCAACTTAAATGGATGCTTACCCATAGTCGAAATAAATTATTTAATTAGTTATTTATTTTATCAGCTCAGGCTCACTTAATTAATGGTACGTTTAGACTATGACACTAAACACGGTACACTCAGTGTATATGTCGCCGCCAACTAAACTTAACTGCCAAGACAGTTAACTAAACGGCGCCATTTAATTGAATGAATTCAGCCGTCTCGTTTATTACATCATTTAATAACCTGGCTGGCTAATCCTTAGGTCAATCGTAAGATGTGTACTACCTCGAAATAAGATAGAAAATTACATACATGGTGTATTCACAGAAAATCAGTGATAGTGTTTTATTGTGATTTTTTTATAACCATCCAGAAATAAGTCATTATTCTACCTGTTTTATTAAATGGCTAGGCAAGTAGTTAAACGTCATCGTTCCAATCTTTTTGCTTAGCCGTTTAAGTAAATGGCTAAACACCATTCAGACTTTAATTAAGAAAAAAAAAAGAATGTAAATAATTGAATGGCGCCGTTTAGTTAACTGCCTAGGCAGTTAAGTGAACGGCTGATAAGAGTTGGCGGCGACATATACATCGAAGTGTCTCTGTATGAACACGAGTGTCTCTGATTGTAAAATTTTTTTGACACGATAATTAGTGTCGGATCGTGTTCATACAGCGACACTTCGATGTATAGTGTATAGTGTCATAGTCTAAGCGTACCTTAAGAATACTATTTATATGGAGAGGTACTATATGGTAGACGGCTTGTCCGTTCTTACTTTATCGTTATTTATTTAATAATCCAACCAACTTGTATAAATTATTTGACAGTTAAAAAGATAACGTTATACATTTTTTTATTTCGTAGTGACATTTAGTAAATAATGAGAAATTTAATTGAACTGTCAAGTACTCAATCCTTATTTTAATAGCTTGTGTACTAAACAACAGTAACAATATTTATTAGATATAGCTGCTAGCGACGGAGACAGTGGCACCGTACTTGGCCGGTGTGCTTGCTTAATGCAATAATACAGGAAAACGAAAAAGCCCAAGCAAACCTACTAAAAAATAGCAAGTTCGTTACCAGAGTTGCCCATAGCAAAACAAAATTCTTAGAAGGAACAAGAACTTTTTCTAGAATTGCACTTCAGTTAATTGAATAACACCTACCTCCGCAACGAGGACTAGGCTAATGATCTTCTGTTTTGTCATACATGACAAAACACCAATTACAAGTACTATATAAAATTATTAATAGAAAGATGCCCAAACCAAGTCTATTTATAGCCTTAGCCAATGGTTACGCAGACAGTTTTGGATCGAGTCGGTCCAGACTTCTAGAGACTATGTCTGGAGTGGTTAGCTTAATAAAATCTCTTTTAAAATGCATCAATGCAACGTTTGGAAGTACTTTCAGACCTGAAATAGGTGGCTGTGCAGACTGAATGCGGATGGCGGAGGATCGGACGCAATCGCGCACATTGGGATAGCCTTATGACCAGCAGTAAACTGCAATAGGTTAATAATTGATGCTTGATAGCACTACCTAGTGCAGTTCCCATAATTCAAAAAGGAAGACGATAATCTAACATTAACTTTCTTTAGAACTGAAAGATGTGCCGTACGTTCTAATTCTTTTAACAAATAACACCTATGACTCAACGTTTAGATTCGACTGGACGAGAATACAGGGCCAAATTTGCTCTGGAGGCCTTAAAGCGAAGCCCCACTTGCGCGTTGCGCTGCGCTGCGTCGCGTCGTCGCATCGGAACAACGCATTGTATGCCACACCTGCGTTGCGTTGACGCTGCGTCGAAGCGGTGTAATGGGGCATGTCATAAAAATATATGAAAAACGACGCAGAGTCATGCGACGAAGCAGCGCGTTGCAACGGACTAATGGGGCCTTGCTCTTACAAATTTAATGATTCATACAGTAGCTTGTGCGCGCCAAAACATCCACAGAATATAGAAAATAAAGTGGTTTCCAGACTATTTATTTTCTCTAATAGAAGATATTACATAAATATTATTTATATTTTCTATAAAAATGAAAGAAACTAGGAGCTCCTGTTGCCCTAATCAAAATCCGGCCCTGTTGTCCTATTCACCATGACGATGGTATAGTTCCATAAACACATCAATACAAATAGCCTCTATCGACACATCCACGTAACATCTTAACCCTAAACAGTTATTTTATTTAACAGAGTTCCACTTCCATAGTATAACACCCGGCAGACATCTTGAACAAAAGTCAGCAAGTTCGCACATGTGCACGAAATGGACCAACAGTAAAGTCAATAACAGGACTGATCAAGTTATGACGTGAGCCATTTGAGCCTGTGATTCGTGATGCTTGTGATCGCAGGCTTGAAAATATTTGCATGCATGAATATGTATAGGTACTTGCATTAGTCTGTCTGTTTCCATATATAATATGTTTACATTTAGTAAAAGAAATATGTCAAGTATGTTTATCTGCATTCTAGAATCCATAACACAAGCTAGTTATGCTATACTTCTATAGAAAGAGAGCTAAAAAACAGATTCTGCACAGCTTGAGTATATTATCAAGTTGTTTGTTAGCCATAACACAATTTTTATGAAGTTAATACCTTGTATTTCACGTACATCAAAGCTATGACACAGTATTGTTTGTTCAGTCTTCATCCACTTCCAACTCTAGCTCGATATCTGCCAGGTTGATCCTTCTCAGTGTGTTTATAATCATGTACCTGGAGAATGCCACGTACAGGTATCGGAACCATACCATTTGTGACTGATGACGTTTCATGGCGCGGACTATACGGCGGCTTTCGGTCCAGCGTAGGAAGTATCTGTAATGGAAAAATATTGAGTTACAAAACACTAAAAAAATTGTAGCACTAAGGTAGTGCCGACAGAAGTTAGAGCAGTCTGTATAAAAAGTATAGTAACTATTTACTTCATTGTAAAATAGGTACTACTGGCCGTATAGAATTTAAAACATAAGTCATGGGAGGGATGTGTCGATGACGCGAATCCATTATTTCAGATCACCTAAAAAATTTACTGTGATTAATTTTTTGGGCCCTATAAAGGAAGCAGGGCCCTATGAAGGAAGCAGGGCCCTATGAAGGAAGTAGGGCCCTATGAAGGAAGTTTTCACTTCAAATATCGTACCTTGGTCTTTGGAACTGTGATAGTAGATAGTGGCTTTGCTAAAAAAAACTATTTATTAAAACCTGAAAATGGTAACCTACTTATGATGCCGACTGTACCTAATTAATCAATCAATCAACCAACAAGATATGGTGCCACCTAAAAGGTTTAAAAAGATATGGGAAATAAAGTAAATTTCCTATCTAATTTGCGATTTTAGTGAATAATTGAAATGTGCTCACCTTTTGGAAGACAGTATAAAACTAAGAGGCAGGTCTAAGAAGCCAATGTACTTTCTTAATATATTTACAGAGTCCAGTGTGTACACAGTACATCCTGAAACAAAAAAGATAGTGGTTGTGTGAAACTGCATAAATGTGTATAGACTAGACTTCTAGAGATTGCTTGACTGGCATGGCCAAATTCACCAATGCTCTTAACTGTTTAGTAGGGTGAAATGGGTGAAATCCTTTCGAGGGCTTACCCGGGGTGCCCGGCAATGGACACTTGGGAAGGACACCGTGTGGTTTTAGTCGGTCCAATTCCAACACGCCCACCCCATCGTCGGCTCCGATGGGGTGAAGCTCGTGGGTTAAAAAAAAAGGGTGAAATGGCCCCCACAAAAGGGCAGATCACCTGTCCGGTCTACGGTATCCCCCGCTGGAAGTAACTGTTTAGTAACTTAGTGCAATTTGTGTGCATGAATATGTTGTTATAACATCTGGGGAGGAGGGGAGGGGGTGGCATCCACAACATTTGAAACCCAGTATTTTAGTGGACTAAAATTTAGAGCAACTACTACAACTCCTTATTATATGAGAAAAAATAATCCCCACAGTAAAAAATGGACTGGAACAAAAAATAAAATTAAAATTAAAAATTCAAGATTTACTTACTTGTCGGAATTAACTTCTCAACAAACATAAAAGCCACAGAGTAGAAAACAGCCGAGTGGTTTGCATGCGACGAGACCCCTCCTCTATCGAACGTGACTAGTGTGTCTATGTCTAGCGTTTCTAAGTGACGATGTAATAATTTAGCAATGACTCGCACAGGCCATTGGACCTTGGGGTCGTCCTGTAATCTCGAGTCAGTTATTATACATATATTTTCATCTGGGACACCAAGTTCATGACAAGCAGCCCATAGTTCAGTGCGTCTTATTTGTCCCAGGCCGTTGAAATTACCTAAAAATTATTTATAGTTTGAGAATTTGAGAAACAATTATTACTTAGTTACAGGGCCGTCTTAACCGGGGGTTCAAGGGTGCGGCCGCACCCGGGCGCGTAGACCGAGGGGGCGCAGGCCGAGCTCTAAACATTTCGATATTTCCTAATTTAACCTTTAACTCATAAGTACAATATTAACGCCATTCCCATGTTTCGTACACTTACGTCAATTAAAACCCTACATGCATAAAAATATAGGCATCAACTAATATTAAAATTTACCATTGTACCTATTATTGTCACTTTTGCCTTTCGGCAAGTGTCATCCCGCTCACGATATGCAAGGTAAAATAGCTCTTATTAAGATACTCATAAAAATTAAATTAATTTAACACGCACGCGGCAATATCTCCATTCAAAGAGGCCCTTTGACCTAACCGCCTGGCGTCCGCACTTTAAGCAAAATGGCCTCTATAATTAGGAAATTAGGGTGTATATTGTAATGTAAGTTCGCGATGCGGCTCTGAGTGTCGGTTACTGATTGATGTCATTAGACGACCTATGACAATTGAATCTTATTGCATGAAAATTAAAGTTTGATTTTGTTTAATGCTGTGAAACGTTAAAGAAATATTAAATCCATTTCTTTTCCTTAATTTATGAATTAATTTTTTTTCTTCATACCTATTTGCGATAGCCGCCGAGTGAGCACCTAAAATTCTAGCAGTTTAGACTGTGATTGATTCTAGCAAGTGGAAATTCAGTTAGGCCCATCAATATCGATTTAATTGATTGTGTTGTGTTTTCGTAAAAAAATAATGTGCAAATGGATGGAGTTTTTTCAGTGCGTACCTACTTAAATCATAAACAACGGAAATTAATACTGTCAAGGTAAGTAAATTTTATTTTTACAGAGTTACCTATTTTTGTTACGGTTACAATTACTTACAATCATTGAGATATAACTACTGTTACATTAGAACATAGTTACAATACTGATATACCTACCTACTAATTAATTAATAAAAAATAAACTTACATACCTAATAGATGCCATATCGTGGTATTTGTAATCATTAATCATAATCACACACAATAAGTACGAGTGAGTTTATAATTTATGATAACAACTTTACTTGGGCTTGATATTGGTCATTTAAATTTTATTACATAAATATATTTATAAATAATAATTTATACCTATAACATATAACATTTTATTTAAGTAAGTTTACTTTCATATAATTTCATTGAAGTGAGTGAAATATTTATATGCTAAATGATCTATTTGATTGCAGATGGCCGATTTAGGGGATGGTAAAAAGAAACCATCGGGTGCCCAAAACAGAAAAAGGAAACGCACTTAAAATAAAACATTGTATTAGAGATCTTTTTACAGATAGATTACAGATCTTAGAGAAAAATAAATGAAACATCAAAAAATTATTGCGTTTTTTTTTTGTTGACCGGGGCGGAGGGGCGGGAGTGGGCGCAGTCTGAGTTTCGCACCCTGGCGCTATATAGCCTTAAGACGGCCCTGCTTAGTTATACAAAGCAAATTAATAACAAATATTCTAGGCCATGTTTAACAGCACCACCTAGACCTAAACTTTATAGAGCTTGTAATATTGGTTATAGAATGCAGATAAAGATTCATGAATTATCTTTTCACAAGTATGTAAGTATGATAGAAGCATACTTTTTTTTCAAAGAGAAACAGAGATTTGTATTGAGTAAGAATCGAACCCACTACCTCTGATGTAGCTGTCGAACGTTTTACCACCATTTAGGCTCGTCTTGACCTTTGCAAATTGTAGTATGGCAATGTAGATGTTACTGATTTGAATAAAAATTCAAATATAAACAATTATTAGGTAAAATAGAATACATACCATTAGAAAAACAAAGTATATGCACGTCAGCTCCCTGCTCGCAGAGCCTATATATCGTGGGGCCAAAGAACATGCACTCGTCGTCTGGATGGGCGACAGCTATCAACACTCTCTTTGCACCGAGGGCACCCCGTGTCCTTGTAGGCAACCGACGAGCATACCGATGGTACATCACACAACACACCAACACGTACCCTAACACCCATAAGCCTATATATAATGCAAAATTCCTAAAATATAACAACGTTTCAGCCACAAGCTTCACGTAAAAATTGTAGAAAAATTCTATGTCGTATGGCGAGTTACTAAGTAACATTTCTGACTAGAACTAGGAGTACTTATGGTCGTAACTTTATATTATAAGTTATATCATCTGTTTTATTTGTTTCTAATTCATGAAATCTTATTTTTTAAGAAATTTAAATAATTTATATTGTACTTAAGGTACCGTCATTTTGACATTTGCACATTAAAAAAGTTGCCAATACTGTCATTATTCATGGCAAAATACTGAACGAATTTTGTTATGGTCGTTTCGTTCAGTAGGTTCAGAAAGTTTGAAGTCATTTTAGTCATTATTTAGGCCTTTGATTCAGGCAAACATAAATAAAACGCTCAGTTTAGTTACTTACCTAGCTAGTTCATTTTCATTTCTTTTCTTTTTATGAGAATTGCGTAAAAGGGTAAAATGAAGTCTTACATTCTAATGTTAAACGAATATCTTAACTTCAAACTTTGACTGTGAGGTGCAGTGAGGCAGTGTGTGTGTGTGTGTGTTCTAGTTGTTGTTGTGTGACTTTCATTGATGCTGTTGTCATTAATGTCATTCCGACTGCCAAATAATAAAACTAAATTGGTTTTACTGAATCCTTTCGACGGATTTATTTTATAATTAACATTTTACTTTGTGTCCTGGTGATATAGAGTGTGATAAAAGATGATACAACCGGACTACCAGTCGACTATGGGGCTACTTACTCATTTGACTTCTGACGAGTTGAAAGAAATACTTAACGACGACACTAAATTCGACACTGTGCTAAAAGATGTAAAACAGGTAAAGGATACGTTTGTAAATACTACTTTGTAGCAAATGGTATTATTTGTGCTTGAAAAGATAATCATGCACATTTTAAATTAAATAATTCATTATTTTGTATAAGCTGATAATAATTTGTCTGCACAACATTATGAGTCATTGTTGTAAACGAATGATCGTAAGATTCGCTTTGTATTCTTTGTTGGCTTTATTGACAAGATCATTTAATTTCTAATTATATAAACGTAATAAGAGATGTCTGTCTCAGGGGGTGAAGAAATATTTAATTTCCATTTGAAAAGGTACATAACTAATGGTAAACAATCTTATGTGGCATTGTGACTTTTTATAAAAACACATAATAAACAACAAACTGGTGGTTGAATTTTGATTTTAGCCTTTAAAATAAGTTTCTAAACAGGAATATATTAATAAACTGAGTTTTTAAACAAAATGTAATGCAAAGACCAAGATTATTTAACTAACCAAATGGCGAATAGATAAAGTACAAAGTATGTAAGATAAAAGATTTAATATACTTTACACATTATCATTTACATGGGTGCACAATATATTGCAAATTAAACTAAATTGGATGCAGTGAGGATCCAGTGAGCTAGGAATAAATCTGTGTGGATATTCAGCACATAGTTATTGGTGGTTTGACTATACGAGATGTGCAACCAATACCATACTAGTACTGCCAGTGGGGACGCTGTTGACCGTGCTGATGGTCAGCACTTCTGTGTGGCCCATTTCACCAAATACCTTGTCAGCCCAATATCATACACTTTTAACTTATTCTACTTACATCACAGTTATTACCAAAAGCGTTATAACTTCCCAAACTAAGTTGGTTCATGTACTAAATGTAATTATTTTGCCTAACAGGTAAAAGACTGGGAAACAGAGAGAGAAATGACTATAGCCAGCAACAGGTCTTTAGCAGAATTCAACTTGAGTAAGGAGCCAGACCTTGAAGAGTTGAAGGTCCAGGTGCAGGAGAAATCAGAGCTAGGAGAACAATTATGCACTCGCATACAGGAGCTTCTAGAAGAATATAGTGAGTATGATGTTGCACTTTTAAAGCTTGTTTATATTGTGTTAAAAGTATTCAAAACTTCAAGGTTAAAAAAATTCAAAGTTCCAAAAAAGTTGGTTGGTTATGATAACATAGTATATGTGTATATGTCTGATTAATTTGGTTAAATTTTTATAAGTATATTTGAATTGAATCCTGGATAGATGCTTGAATATACATTTGAATCCAGTAGGTAGCGCAATTATTCTCATTTGCATTGTCTTTTAAATTCAGAGACTTCATACTGTTTTTTATCCATTCCACAGAAACGAAATCAGAGGGTATCTCAATAGACACAACACAAGCTTTACTCCAGACAGCTGCTGCAGAGTCTGAGGAAAAGACGGAGTCTCTAGCGCAAGACTTCCTCTCAGGAAAAATACCAGTTGAACAGTTCCTTGAAGAGTTCGAGCCAGCTCGCAAAAATATGCATTTACGGAAGTTCAAAGCTGACAAAATGGCTGAACTAATCCGATCCGGTACTCATTCATCATTTGGCAATGGATTTGCGAAGCCATACTTACCATACCCCAGTTTCGGACCCCATCAGTCAGTTCCCAGTGTGCCATACCCAATGGGGCCTTTGAACATGCCTATGCCAGGAGTGTATGGCAATCACTTCTAAAATGGTCAGTGTGGTCGTAGAAAAATATATATTTTGTTAATGATCAAATTATTAGTGGTCTGGCTAAGTTATTTATTATTATTATTTCAATTTGGGGACGCCGGACGGCCGGACGGATGATCCATCCGCGGCTTCTGCGGGCCATTTCATCCATTTCCCCGACCCTCCCCTAAGGGAGAGTTTGGTTCTCCAGCCCTCACGGTGCCCCTTCAAACCTCTTTGTTTCCTTGCAGAAGCTCGCGATCCGTTCCACCTTCAGATTTCGTAGCTCCTCTGTGTCCAGTGTGTCCGTTCCCAGGAGATTCCATCTGATCAGGGAGTACATGGGGCACTCTGCCAGTAGGTGGAGGCTGGTCTCCTCGCTCTCCATGCACTCCGGGCAGATGGGGTCGGTCTTCACACCTATAACTGTTAAGTGTCTGTTAAGTCTGCTGTGTCCTGTTATTATCTCTATGACAAGCCTCATGTCCCCTCTTGAAAGTGTGGTGAGCTGGCTTGTCTTTTTCTTGTCAATGCCTTTTATGAAGATCTTTGACTGTCTCAATCCGGTCTTGGATCTCCATCTTCTGTTGGTTTCGGCTGTGATACTGCAGCTGATTACTCCCTTGGTGATCTTGTGCGATATTGGCAGCCCGGGTTCGGGCCCCACCAAGTTTTCTTCTGCTCCTTCTCTGGCTAGTTCGTCCGCTTTCTCATTGCCTGTGATTCCCTTGTGTCCGGGTACCCATGCGATGGTCAAATCAGTTTTCTTAGCCAGTTTCTCTAAGGATTCCTTGCATTCTTTCACAATTGCTGATGTTGTCTCTACTTTGCTTAGAGCCTTAAGCGCAGCCTGGCTGTCGCTGTAGATTGTCACTCTTCCTGTGTTATTCAGGTGATTGACCATCTCGGCGCATCTTTTAATGGCGTATACCTCCGTTTGGAAGACGCTGGCGAATTTTCCTAGAGGTATAGCTCTATTTATCTCCGATCCATCTTCGCACTTTATGTGTACTCCGGATCCGGAGAGTCTCGTCGATTCTTTTCTGGAGCCGTCCGTGTAGCATACAGTGCCACCAGTATCTGTCTTCCAGTCGTCTCTTGAGCCTATGTGTATTCTGTATTTTTTGTCGAAGATTCTCTCCTTTCTTATCAGATCGTTGTTGCAGAGGATCATCGACATTTTCTCCTCGTAGCCCTTACTAATGCTGGCGTGGCCTTTGTCCATAAAGGTTCCGATCCACTGGCCAGTGCTTCTAAGTTTGAACCATTGTTCAATTGCTTTCTTCTTTATTTCTAAGTCCAAGGGGTTAAGTCCCAATATGATTTCGAGCGCGGCTGTTGGTGTTGTTCTCATCGCGCCTGTAGTCATTATGGTTGCTAGTCTTTGGACTTTCTCTAGTTCTGATTTGTTGTCCTTTACTGTGGCTTTGTGCCACCATACTAAAGCACCATGTAAGATTCTGGGTAGGATTATTGTTTTATAAATCCAGAGCACTATTGCTGGTTTCATTCCCCAGGTTCTCCCTATTGCGCTTTTACACTGCATCATGGCCATTTTAGCTTTGGCGCATGTGTTACTTATATGGGTCTTGAAGGCGAGTTTGTTGTCCAGTGTTACACCCAGGTATCTAACCTCTTTCACTGTTTCCAGGATTTGGTTGTCTAGGTGCACTGGTGCAGTTCTGCCTATCTTTCTTTTCTTGGTGAATAGGACTATTTTGGTTTTGTCAGGGTTGAGGTTGAGACCTTTACTCCTGCACCATTCCAGTGTCTCTTTCAGGCCTCTGTTCATGATATTGCACATGACACTGAGGACTTTGCCTGTGATCAGGAGCACCCCGTCATCCGAGTACACCTGGGTGTATATATGCATCCTGTTTATTTTGTTTACTAATTCGTCTATTAGTAGACACCACAGTAGGGGCGAGAGACATCCTCCCTGAGGGAATCCCCTTCTCGCTACCACCGTGTGAGTCGTTCCTGCTATTTCTGCTTTTATCAGTCGATGTTTAAGCATGTTTTTCACCCATACTGATAGGTCTGGATCTATTCCTTCACGATCCAGGGCGTCTTCTATTGAGTCCGGGGTGGCTCTGTCAAAAGCTCCCTCTACATCGAAGAAGCATCCCAGTGCGTATTCTCTGTCATCTATGGACCTCTGAACTCTTGTTACAAGATTGTGGAGGGCCGTTTCAGTGGATTTTCCCTCCATGTAGGCATGTTGGTTTTTGTGGAGGGGGATTCCATTTTTATCTATCTGTTCTCTTATTATTCTATCGATTATTTTCTCTAGTGTCTTAAGGAGGAAGGATGAGAGGCTTATGCATCTGAATGCCTTGGCCTCCTGGTATGTTGTCTTCCCCGGTTTCGGGATAAAGACTGACCTAACCTCCCTCCATTTGCTTGGGGTATAGCCGGCCCTTATACTACTGTTGTAAAGAGTCAGAATATCATTACCCATATACTTGCTTGCTACTTGTAGCATTTTCGGGAAGATTTCGTCCGGTCCAGCCGCCTTGTATGGCTGGAACGAGTGTATACTCCACCGTAAATGATCCTCTGTGATGATTGCCTTTGAATCCCGGCACTCTATGGGTGTTGGGTCCGTTGGCATGTCGTTTTCTTTGTATTCTTCGCATTCGGGGAAGTGTGTTTCCAACATTACCTTAAGGATATCCTTTGGGTTTGTTAGTAGCTCTTCTCCTCTTTTTATACTGCCCAGTTTGCATGTATTCACTTTGGAGAATGTTTTCACTAGTCGCGCTGCTTCGGGTTGTTTTTCAACCCCTACGCAGAACGCCTTCCAGCTTGTTCTGTTCTCCCTTCTACATTCATTCTTGTATATATTTCTCTGTGCTCTGTACGCACGCCAGCTCTCATCATCGTTTTTGTGTAGAGCGTTTCTGAGTGCCTTTCGTGTTTTTTTCCTTTGTTTACCTAGTGCTTTCGTCCACCAGGGTTGTCCTTTGCCTGGTTTTATCTCCTTGAGAGGGCATGCCTTATGATATGCTTCTCTGAGAGCTTTATCCAGTCTGTTAGCTTCTTTTTCTATTTCTATCGTGTCTTTTAGTGAGGTTTTGTCGCCTGGGCTCCATTGCTTTATGTTTTGCTCGTATGTTGCCCAGTTTGTTTTCCTCGCGTTTCTTATTAGTATCTTTTCTGTTCTTGCTTCGATAGCGAAGGTGACGCGTCGGTGGTCTGACATAGAGTCGCTTTCGTCTATCTTCCAATCTTTGATGTACCGGCTTATCTCGTTCGTTGCGATGGTGATGTCCAGTACTTCCCTTCTTGCTTTGGTGACAAACGTAGGTGTGTTGCCTACGTTTAGTATCTCCATTCCTGTGCTGCTGATGAAATCTAAGAGTAAGTCACCTTTTTTATTACAGTCTGTGCTGCCCCATACCACGTGATGGGCGTTGGCGTCACAACCTAAAATAATTGGAATATTCTTACCTTGATATTTTCTTATTGTGTCCTCCATTTCCTGGGATGGTGGCTCGAAGTCTCTCTCGCTGGGCAGATACGCGGAGACTATGAGCGCCCTTACTTTGTTGCCAGATTCTGCATGTAGTGTCACCGCAATACTGGCTAAATCTCTGTAACAGTCTGCTTTTATTAGCTCTAGTGTCCTTGCTCTGCTGCTGGCGTATATGCATGCCCTTGGTGTCGACTCACCATCTTCGTGATAGATGATGTTTCCTCCGAGGGAGCTCAGCCCTGTCACCCGTCCGTTATAGACGTGTGGTTCTTGCAGCAGAGCAATGTCGATTTTCTTCTCCACCACGTATCTACATAGCTCATTCATAGCATCGTGGCAGTGATGGAGATTTACTTGGACTATTTTTATTTTGTTTGTGTGTTTATGTGGTGTGTTGCTGTTTGTGTTCATTTGTTTGTGTTTGTGTGTGTGTGTGTGTGTTAGTGTCTGTGTTCCCTCCCTATTGTTTTTTCGCTTCCGGCACCCCTTTCCAGCGCGGTTGCAGCGATGCGACGCTTGGTGGGGGTGTTAGGTCCGTCCGCGTTGTAGGGAGGGGGTGTGTTGTGATGTGGTGTTGTGGGTTGTTGGCCTGTTGGCGGGGACTGCGACATTCAGTGGGGACCCCCTGCGGTGTACCCGCCTGCACTCCGGCTCCCCCGCCTTCGGGCCTTGACCCTTTTGTGTTTTGCGCCTGTTGTGTGCTGTTGGGAGTTGTGCTCGACCGGCTTGGTCCGCTTACTACGGCGGGATGGTCGGTCGGCACCGCTCCCGGCGTTTTTGTGGTGTGGTGCTGTGGGCATATGTCCTGGCATATGCATCTCTTGTCCTCTGACTCGGCAGATGTTTTGCCTTGCAGCCTGGCGTAGATTCTGGTTGCTTGGTAGTGCAACCAGATAACCTCTTGGGTTGCGTCTTCCTGAGGGACTCCCATCACAAGTCGTACCCCCAAGGGGAGTACTTCTCTACGTATGAGTGTCCACTCACGAAACCGCACCCCTTCCCTGTAGCGATTCTGGAATCTCAGGTATTTCAGCTCGTCCGTTTCTTCGGGGCTGCCTGGGATCCAGATCGTCGCGCGATACTTCGCCAGTCTTCTGGGTCGTAGGGCCACTCCGTTGAGGACTCCGAAGTCGCAGCCGAGCAGCCAGTTCATCGCCTCCTCGGTTGTTGGTGTCACAAGGAAGTATCCTTCCGACACCAACCCCGAGGCATCAAATGCCAGGCTGCGGCCTTGATCCTCGGAGTCATCGTCCGGGGCCTCGTCTATGGCCTTACCTATGTGGGCTATGAGCCTCTTCCTGATTTCGGCTGCGGCAGCCTCGTCCACCGCAACCCCGTCCTCCCGCTGGATTATTACCGAGAATTCGCTTTGACCCGGTTTGGGTCTCTGCGTCTCCTCGTTCCTCGCGGTCCTGGGCCTTTTCGGTGGACGCTGCTGCGTCCGCTCGTCAGGGTCAGTGCTCTGTCTTTTGACTTTTGGGGCCCTCGAGACGGTTCCTCCTTGGGGCGTAGTCGTTGCCACTGCGGCTGACGATCCCTGGGGTTGGGTCCGGCTCGGTTCCCCTTGCCTTTTCCTACGGGCCTTTAACCTCTTCCATTTGGATTTGGTCATTGGCCCTTCGGTTATCGTGCTAAGGGTTGGATGCTGAGCATTGGCCTCTGCAATGCTTAATTGCGTTAGGTCGTCCCCGAGAGTCTCTGAGAGAGACCTACCGGGACGAACCCGTCCGCTGGTGTTGGTGCTGTGGGTTACTGTGGAGGTAGATGGCGCTAAGGTGTCCCCCCCAGAATACGTGGGACAGCCTGAACCCGAGGGTTCAGGGGGGGATTCTCCGGTTTTCCCGGTACCCCCCTGGGGTAATTCATTTTTGTCCGTTGCGCTCATTTTGAGAAAGAAAAGAGTCCGGGGCTGCCGGAAGAGTTGGGTAGGATAGGGAGTTGGGTTAGGACAGTGGGTAGGGAAAGGGTGGTTGGAAGTTGGGTGGAAGTGGAGAGGAACCCTGAGTAGGGCTTGGAGGGATTCCCTTGAGAAACCCCCCACGCGGGCCTTGCAGGCCCGCCATCCTGCGACCCCCCCGTGCAATGGGGTCATCATTGTTGCTCGTTTAGCACCACCCGGGGAGGACGTGTAGGGTAAGCCTAGAAAGGTGGTAATCCTACGGACGCGAGCAACTCCCCCCCCCGTCTGGCTAAGTTAGCCTCCCTTTAAATTCTATGCAACGTAAATAAATGATAGTTATATTATTTGAAAATAAACAAATGACAATTCCTATGAAAGAACAGCGGCCGGGCTGTCCGCTGATGGCCAGAATTTGTAACTAACATAAACTCACGCCTGTAAATCCCTGAAGGGGTATGCAGAGGTACCCACATTACGTCAACTATGCCAAATATTGTAACTAAAAATGATTGCGAAAAGGCTCGCCGGCACCGCGCTGCCCCTACTTGGCGTACAAATTACTATGAACTTTTTCTCCCATAGAGGTTTATATTATTTTGCCGCCAAAAGTCACTATCGGGCGCTACTCTTTTTATGGAACTGACCATAATATCTGATGTTATTGCTGAAGTCTACAGAATTTAAATATTGCAGTCGCTTGACGGCAAATGTCGAAGTTCAGTTCGCACCCTGGCTGACCCAGGGCCATCCCTGTCGGTCTGGTCCTCCTCGAATAACAGTGAAATGATTAGTATTTTTAATAGAATAGAAACGCAAATGTCGGATAACAGCCAATCACGTTACATATTGTTAACAAACGCCATAAGCGTGATTGAATCCATTCAAACATATTCACAAACTGTTTTGAATGAAATTTTAAAGCATTTTGCATGCTAAAAATTCAATTTTTCCTAATTTAATTGATCTTCACAAACTTTTTCATAATAGTAGGATTGGATGGCAGAAATAGAAAGGTAGTCAGGGCGATAATTATAAATAATGTAAGGGATTCTATTTAATAAATTTGTTTAATTAACAGTTGTATTTTTAAAGTCTACATAGATTTTTGTCAATAAAACTGCAACCAACTTACTACAATTCTTCAAGAACTATGCCGCCTATAGGGTCGGCATTTGGCAGCGCAAGTGTGATGCCCCTGGTGTTCGATGGTGCACACGTCCATAGGCTGCGGTAACCACTTTCTATCAGATGGACTGTATGTTAGTCTACCAACTAGAGATGCGCCGAGTAGCACTTTTGCCGAGTAACGAGTACCGAGTTTTACTCGGTTTAATTGTTTTCCAACCGAGTACTCGGCCGAGTAACTCTGTTCAATCAAATCCCCATTTCGGGCGCGTAAACAAGTACAAACAAGTTCGTGCGGCACGAGCGGCCGGCTCGCGTTGATACACCCCTCACCCCGCCCCGTCTTTCATCTATCAGTCGCTTGCTAGTTTACAAACAAATACGTCAACCTATTATTATATACTCTTTGACGTCACGTTGCACGTCATAGTAGATAAATAATTGAAAAAGTTTGTTAATTAACAATTGACTGTGATGACTTCACGTGAAAGATTCCGAATTTGGCCGTTTTACGACGAAATTGAAGAAGATAAAACGAAAGTGAAATGCACCTTATGCAATTCTCTGATTTCACGTAGTGGTGTTTGACGGAAGGCTTCTACGATAAACTATTTTAAAATAAAACACACAGAAGAGTTTAAAGGTTTGGAAAATGAAACTTTGAAAGAAGAAGAAAGAAGAAAGAAAGTAAAACCTTTTATTTTAGTGCAGCACCGATTACACAATTAATTATGTACTGACACACGCAAACAAGTTAATCAGGCACAATTGTTCTTCGCGCTACACCAAAAAAGGAGCCAGTTCAGCATGGTATCAGGCACAAGTACTTGACACTGGTTTTCAACTGGCTCCTCTGTGGCGGACATGCGACATGAATAATAAATAGAAAGATATTAAATTTACAAAAATCAAAAAAATTGAAAAAGAGAAGGAACACAAAACAAAAAAATAAAAACAACAGCAGAAGCCAACATGCTGGAAATATCGGAAAATCGTGAGCCATTTGCGTTAATGTCAACAACCTAAATATATTGCTTTATCTAAACCGAGTATACTCGGCATTTAAACCGATTATTCGGCCGAGTACGAGTATCAAAAAACCCGCCGAGTACGCCGAGTACCGAGTAGCAACCGAGTACTCGGCCCATCTCTACTACCAACTAAGTTGTATGAACAAAAAACATTTTTTAATGTTTTAGAACTAATACAAGTAAATGTTGTACACAAAGATGTATGCATGAATAGTTTATAATATAAATAGCTAGCATATGCATGCAATATTATAATAAAACGCATGACCTCTTCCTTTTTGATGACCTTGTCTCCACTATTAGTAATTGACATTGAATTTCAAGCTTATTAATTAATAAAATAGAATGACCATTTTCGCAATAGTTTTTAATGAATATCAATTTAAAATATCTGTAAACAGTATTTCGTGGAAATAATAAGAAGCTAATTTCGTGCAAAAATAAACAAATTTCGGCCGGCTGGGTATCACCGCACAATATTGTGAAAAACCCTCCATAGTAATCCAATCTCGGTTGGATTGCGTTCAGGGGTCAGCAAGTGCATAGCCGGGCATTGTTGTCGCAGCAGTAATGGGGCCAGTGGGTGCCACGCGGTGCTGCGACGACAATTCTCTTTTGATGAGCCCGTCAAGCTGAGTGCCACCATTGTTAACATGGTACGTGTATGTAATGGTGACCCTGTTTCCTGATACTGCCTTCAGCTTACCATCAGGCGAGGTGAAGTCAAACTGACTTGTCCTATATATATATTTATATATAATATTTCCAGGGCACAGCGGTCGTATGCATAAGTTAGTGATTAATGGACTTTCAATATTAGTTGATAGGAATTACAAGTTGGCATTAAGGGGGGCTTTGGATGCGTCCGGTACTAGCTAAAATGATGAAATAAGGGACCCTTAATTTTTAAAATCTCAATAGATGAGTTTATTGGTCAATTCGGTGAATATTTTACTTATTTTTTGTTTAAAACTGTTAACGTTGGTGCTTGTCAGACGGAATGTGATGTAAATGTTATGAATATTGATAGAAATAGAAGAAGTAAAAAAAGGCATGGGGTCGTTGAGAACTTTGGGACCCAAGCCAACCTCATCGACAAGCCTGTACACCTGCTTATTAAAGGACGGGGTCTAGCAGAAACTTTGCTTTCGGGGTTAGTTCAGACGGCAGTTGCTACTGTAAAAGCCGATGCAACCTTTGGATGTAATTGGTATTGACGTTCGAATTTAAGAAAAACACAACAGAAACGCTTTTTTATCGCAAACTACATTAATATATTAGAGAAACATAAAAAATCAACGCGATGATTTAGATCAATTTAGGGAAAATATTTAGAGCGGGCAACATTGTATTTACTCTGTGTTCTCAGAGGGAATGACGAAAATAAGTGATCACCTTGTATTATTTTTGTTACAAATATAGAAGTAACCTTACTGGTACAATGTATCTCATTGTAGCCTTACTGAGGTTGCAGTCATTATGTAACTAACGTATAGTTACTGTCATTATATCTTGGCCACAACACAGAATGTGCTCTATATGCGTAGTACGCGTTTTTGGGCGCCCTTTGAGGATAAAACTGGTTACTTCGACGGCGAAGGAGCTTAAATCTTCCAATCATAGATTAATATCAAACCAATCCGCGCGCACCAGAGCTTCGTTCGTTTCTCTCGCGACTTGGGGTCAAGATATATGCCGGTGACTACTACGCATATTCCGGACACAGTGGTGCCATATTCTCGATCAATTTTTCGTTCAGAAATTTGAACTGCTTTTTATTATTTTTAATGTTGTACGTTTTTACAAGCTTTTATTTGAATGTATAAAATCGCAAGGTAGGTTATAAGTTTCGCTTTACACAATTCACGATAAAACATTATCGAAATAAATAATACCTAATGTGTTGTTATGAAATAGATGTTATTATATCCAGTATTAGTTGTTTTATTTTATTGATCCAACTGCAGATTCCTTTAGCTTACAATCACACACAAAAAAGTTCTTAATGATACAAATACGAAACGATAAGCCTGTACAATGGTTTGTGTTCAGAAGAATATTTCGACATGACATGAACGCACCGCTCGCTACAGGCTAGAAACGATGCTGTAATGTAGATTAAGCCAATCTCTGTATGTATCTGTCTGTGTATGTGTATGTATGTGTTTTATTGCAAATATACGACAGTTATATTACAGCATTCAAGTGTTTAAATCAACTCCTTAAGTAAGTTCCCTAGATGACGACCGTGACAGGACCTGAACCTGCAATCTTCGGATCCGAAGTCCACAGTCAGGTTTGCAGTATGCCCTACGTGGGCTGTGTTTTCGTCTGCCACCTAAGTTGAGGCCTAAGTAGCAGGTAAATATACCAGTAAACCGAAATACGAAAAGGATGCGACATTTCAGTCATTTTAATATAAAATCGTTAGTTGATCAGCAGGTGACCGGCTACCGGTGAGGTTGAAAAGATACTGGCTTAATAGACATCTCTTCAAACAATAAACCCCTAAGCTACGCCATTGCGAAATAGGCGTGACTTTGCATGTTGTAATGACATTGTTTTTCACGGAATAGAACAATTCCGTGTGTTTTCATTATTTTGCAGTAAGTAAGTATCATTGGTAGTTTGCTAGGATCAAGTATACTCCATCCAAATCCATCCTAGGTAGAAGGTAGTTTGAGTCATCATCATATATTATATCATGAATATCTGTTGAAATTTATTCTGTGGTACATGTGGGGATTTTTTATTTTGTACTCAGTGTTGCCACATTAAGTCGTATTTTGAGTGCATTATTAAATTTTGTAATTGTAATTTTTTGTGACACAAAACTTTTTATAAGATGAGAGAATAATTTTAAATAAAAATATGAAATCAATTTATTTATTTTTAATTTACTATACGATCGAATACATTAATGTCTGAAAAAGTTTTGACTTTTTTCCCGATTTTGTCAACTTGGTTATCTCATGAAGACCTGATGAATTTATATCGTTATGGTTGTTAATAATTAAGCTATAAATAAATACGTGAACATTTAAGCTACATTATAACTGACAAACGTATTTTATGATGTATATTATTCAGTTCCGATGCATATTCGAAACGTGCAATTCTTTTCTCTCTGCTTTTTTAATATGGCGGAAGCAGTGACCGCCGTTCGGACGTCTGCGTTTTTTATTATCGTGAAGTAAGAAGTGACTCGCTAATATTTCATAAGTGCGTGAAACATAAGTGATATTATTGAATTGTGTATCATTTTACAATCAAACTCAAATATTTGAAGTGCAGGAAATCGTCCCATTCAGCTATAAAAATGGTAATGATAGTTTTTTGTTTTGATACTTTTTTACAAACTTTACTTTGTTGAAAAATGTGTTTTTCTTATTTATCTTTTATAATTCAGTGAAATAAGTAATGTAAATTATGCAGTTTCATTTCTATTGTAAAAGGAAGGTCAGAAAAACAGGATTTTTTCCTTTTTTTTCTTTGTTTTCAATTTTTCTAACCAAAAAAAAACTGTCAGAAGGTGGTGTCGACCTCACATGTGTTATTATTTCAATGTTTCATTATCAGATGTACCATTTGATTGTAGTCCTGGGCAGTTAATTATTCAAGCTGGGTGTGGCTGTATTGATTTTCTTAGAAGGTTCTAGGTATAGTGTTAGAATACGTCTTGAAGTACTGCACTTTGCCTATGTCTAGCACACTAGCACAATGCGGAGTTATCGCATTGGGAGCGATGATATTATGAATTTGGGATGTTAATATGATCTTTAGCTCGTTATTAACTACTTCTTTTCATTAGAAATCAAGAAATGCGTGGGCTTAAGTATTGTTATAGAGTAGTATGTGGTTGTTAGAATTGCTCAATGCATGCAGTTACTTATCACAGAGGAAAGTAAAATTGCTATAAAACTAGCATTATAAAACTATGTTATCAGTTATGTAAGGCTTATTACTGTGTTTTGGTGCCTTTGCCAACTGTAGGTAATGTAATTTCACTGCCAAGACTGTTATTTTGTGACTACTCTGAAATACTTGTCTATGACCAAGTTTTAATTGTTTTTCCGGTACTAAAATGAAATAAATGCAGAGTATTATATCTATTACTTATTTATATACATTTGAACACATTTTATTCCTGTGCAGGTATATGATAACATTAATATCTTGAAAAGAAAGCATGTTGTTTATTTAGAATTGGGCTTAACATTTTTGAATGCAATAATCTGCATCAGTATCATCGGTTTTTGACCAGTACAGTCATTGTATCATGCTATAATCAACTGAAACTGAACATTATAACAAAAATGTCTTCACTATTTCCGGGTCTGTAGCAAGATTTGTGAAATGTTCATGAATCTCATCCAAGACACTATATAATGATTTTTCATCAACATCACATGGTTGCATCCAAAGCTTGCCTTAGTCCATGGTTCATTCTTTTACTCATTCTCTTAATTTGGCTTATCTTTGCTTCTGCGGGAGCAACTGTATACATACATGCCTTGACCAATAGAGTTGGTAGAGAACACAATTGTTTTCACTTTCTGTGATCCTAGCCCTAGCATACCTTTCCCATCTTCTACTTCATATTATTCTCATGCTTAGCATGAACATGCTAATCACTACATATTAATATCAAATCAAATATTTCAATTCATTAGATTATCACAGTCCATTGCTGGACATAGACCTCTCTCAATATGCGCCACAGCACCCAATAATCCATGTTTCTTTCATTTAATCTCAAATCAAGTTTATTTGATACTGCTGGAAGGTTTCATGAATATCACCATTTGAAATGAAACCTCTTATTAACAGATTCTATTGCTATGTATTTGATAATATTTGATTATTTACATTTAGCCCAAAGTCTTGGGTGATTTTTAGGGGCTAGTTTATTGTCAATTAATTCTCTAGACACTTAAGTTAACAAGCTCACACTACACAACCTCTGTCAAAACATTATTCTATGTTGCCTTGAAAATTGACATTGTTAAATGTTCTTCAAGGTTTTTTATTTTCAAAAATAGTAAAAAAAATAGTCTGAAGCTATTTACTAATTTCATTAGCGAATTTCTTTTTTTTTTATAAATGCAGGTTTTCCTATATAAAAATGCATAGGGCTATTAATACTTGAATTTTATTATTTTAATGCCTTTTCATGATAAAGGGATAATCCCGTATTGCATCACTGACTTCATAATTTAATTCAAATGAGTCACTGATTGATAAAATATGTTAAAGGCAGGATCAAATGAAATTAGAGTTTCCATTTAAAGAACTCTGGATGATGAATTGATTGTCACCATCCTTGAGTCGATCCAGGTTGCACCTAACTTTCATCTCGGAGTCAGGAGTCCGCATTTCTCTAAGTTCGGTGTAACTGTCGCGGATAACTGCGATGGACAATCATTACCTATAACTATACATGTTATCAAATACGTTTTTTGTTTGTTTAATATTCACGTGTTCTTAATATATCAGGTTGATATGATCACTGCTCTTGCCTTTATAAAGACAGCAATCTATAGCCTCAGACCCCGTGACTCGCTGAGAGAAATTTTTAAAGAAATTAATATTTTAACAGTTGCTTGCCAATACATTTACGATAATGTCTTATATGTACGCAAGAACCTAGATCTCTTAAAAAAAAACTCTGACATACACAATTATAATATGAGAAATAAAAGTAAACTTGTAGTGCCAAAACTCAGACTTCATAAGGTTGGTATTTCGTTTGTGGGTAACAGTATTAAAATGTTTAGTAAAATTCCTCAGGATCTGGTTGACACGCCGTTAAATAAGTTTAAAATAGAAGTAAAAAATTTTTTAATGAAAAAAGGATACTACAAAGTAAACAAATACCTCAATGATAAAAATGCATGGTCATCATAATCTTTTTGCTCGCACAATATAAATAAAAAAAAAAAAAATCATATGTGCTCTTTGTGTGCCTAAACTGAATAAACGAAATTGATTCTTTGATTCTTGAGCTGTCACAGTCACAATTTTCAGGTTGTCAGTCCATCTGACTAGTCATAATATAATCATGTCCATTCCAGAGGTTTCCCTGTTGCATCCATATCTTGCTTTTTGGAGTCCAGGGTCCCCACTTTCGGCAATTAATGACCCAAGATGGCGTGCAGTTTTAGTCAATTAGAGTCCGAAATAACCACCCCGCCGCAATTTTCGCATATGAAAAAGGTTCCCTACTCTTTTACTCTTTGGCCTGATGTGAGTTAATATAATGTATTGAGTAGGTGGTGCCTGTAGTTTCTAATCTCTGAGGCTTAGAGAGACTACAAGGCCACCTTTTTTACCCGACTGCCAAAAAGAGTTATGTTGTGTTTTTACAGCTGTGCTTGTCGGCCACAAATAAAAATAATGTATTGATAACGGCATGTCTTATCAATTTTTTTGTTTCAAGACACATAACAAAACATTTAGAGAGTAATTAGTAATTAGGGTCACAGCGGTTTGGAAGGTTAAACATTTCTTTGTATTTATTTTGTTTGTTTATTAACAAACACTTAGTGTCCATCCCCATTGAAACAGCAGCGGCCGGCAGCGGTTTTTAAGGAGCCATACATAAATTACGTCACAGGTTAAGGGGAGGAAGGGAGTCGACGAAGTGTAACATTGTGTGACAAGGGGGTGGGAGGGGTCCTAAATTTCGTGACGTCACATTTCAAAATCTATTATAATCTAAGTGTTTACTTACTTACTGCCAGCAGGGGACGCCGCGACCGGACGGGTGATCTGCCCTTCGGTGTGGGCCATTTCACCCTTTTCCCCTATTTATCCTGTAACGGATGTTTAACACGACTTTTAAACTTATTACTTTACGAAAACCTCAAAATCATATGAAACATACAGTGCAGCTTATTATTATTATTATTATTAGTCATGCACTAGCAGCTAAAAGCTGATGCGTGCATATCACAGCACTTGTTAATGTAAATGTTCACAGAGTATTTATTTATTTATGTTTATAATGTTCAAAGCCGTTCACTTATGGTATCACAAAATTGTCACTGTTTGAGGATAGTTCGTTTTTTTAATAGTGGTCGAGTCTATTTTTGAAAGCGTTTACTGAAGGTGCACTTATTACTGTCTCTGGCAGTTTGTTCCAGGAGTTCACGACTCGGTTTGGCAGAAAATGGTACCTAGGATTGCTTATACTTAGAGTGCGCGCGAGCTTTAATGCGTGTCCTCTTAAATTCTCAGGCGGTTTCATCTGGTAGATGCCGCTCAGTCCAGGGACGTCGTAATGTCCGCTCAGAATCTTGTATGTCTCAATCAAATCCCCACGCCGCCTGCGCTGCTCCAGTGTAGTTAGACCAAGTTCTTCCAGCCGCTGCTCGTATGTCTTGTGTCGTAGGTTGCAGACCATTTTCGTGGCTCTTCTTTGCACTCTTTCCAGTAAATCGATGTCCTTGCGAAAGTATGGGCTCCATATTTGGAATGCATATTCCAACAAGGGACGAATGTAAGTTTTGTATATCCTGACAAACAAGATCTTGTCTATATGTGAGAACGCTTTTCTGATGGTGTACATTATGGAATTAGCTCTTTTGGTGATTTCCAAGATATGCTCATCCCATTTGAGATTTTCTGTTATTGTCACTCCTAAATCCTTCTGAGATGACACACTCTGCAAGTTTCTTGAATCAATTGTGTAGGGCAACTTGGGATTATTGTTACCAACATGTAAAACCGTGCATTTATCAGCATTCAGGGTGACCAACCAATCTCTTGTCCATTGAAAAATTCGTTCAAGATCACTTTGGATGATATTGTGGCAGTTCAGTTTAGTATCGTCGGCAAATAGAGACAGATCCGAGTTAATGATATCCTTGAGGTCGGTGAGAAAGATCCCGAGTAAAATAAAATTGCTGATAAAAATAAAGAAACAAATTGTACAAGAAGAAGTTAACAACTTATAGAGAAGTAGTGAAGATGTGATGTTAAAAGTAATGTGTTTCCCAAAATTATGTGTCTGTGACAAGGACAGGGGGGGTAAAAAAAATCATGAAATTCGTGTGACGTAATTTATGGATAACCCCTTATTATGAAGCATTTTGAATCTTATCTAAGTGAAAAACGGTTATAGTTATTTGAAGGTAAAGGAGGCGTAGCTCGGCGCCGTGCGGCTGCGCGAGCACTTTTGGGAGTAGGATTTATTGCCGGATGAGATGGCAGCTTGCGTAAAGTCAGTAATAAAACGGCAGTCTTGATACAAACGAAGAAACTGTTTACTATCCGCAATTACATTAATTACTTAATTATAAAGTTTTCCAATACTTTTTCAGTCTCGTGAAAAAACAACCATAGATTAGCTTCTCTCTGGTGACAACTTCCAGAGTACAGGGTTGCGTTCAGAAATACGTTCAACCATACAACCACAGAATATTAAACTATTACATAACTTACGACTACTAATATGGTATAAACTAATATTTTCACACGGTACGTATGTGCATGCATACGCTACACCACCCCCCCACGGAGAAAGGAAACTCAATCTTTGAAAATTTTAAATTTAACACGTCTCCCTGAACGAGTTGTATAAGGAGGCTTGGCGGCAGCCGTAGGAGACAGCGGAGAAGAAGTTGGTGCGGCTGTGGCAGTGGGTGTTACAAGAACAGTATCTGGTAACTGATGCGGGGGAGGAGCTGTAGTTCCAACGGGCGGACTGGGACCTGAACCATGACCACCATTAGGATGTTCAATGAAAGCCGGTTTGACTCTATCAACGCTAACGGTAATGTTCTTACCCTTGATGAAAATGGTAATTGATTTACCATCATTGGCCCTTTCGACAACTTTATAGGGGCCAGTGTAAGGAGGCTGTAAAGATCGGCGCGCGGCATCTTCACGGAGGTATACGTGGGAACATATTGCGAGATCTTTAAATATAAATGAGGAAGGTTCGCAATGTCGAGAAGCTGGGACCGGACGAATATTCGACATATGTCGCTGCAGCCTTGCGACCAAATCAGCAGGATCAGCTAGAACCCCAGAGGTGGGGGAAGAAACTAAAATTTCCCCAGGAAGGCGCAGTGTTTCGCCGTAAAGCATTTCTGCTACAGATGCCTGCAAATCTTCTTTGAATGCGGATCTCATTCCGAGGAGCACGAGAGGCAGAGCGCTTACCCATTCACCACAATGGCACATAATGGAAGCTTTCAACTGGCGGTGGACGCGCTCGATCATGCCATTTGCTTGAGGATGGTAGGAGGTGGTTCTGATACGCTTTGTGGAAAATATGTGCATCAATCTTCTAAACAGATCAGACTCAAATTGAGTTCCTTGATCTGTCGTTATGATTGAGGGCACTCCAAAGCGAGAGACCCATTCTCTAACAAACGTTTCAGCTACTTCCTCAGCGGTTATAGTTTGCATAGGCCACACTTCTGGCCATCTCGTAACCCTGTCTATTGCGGTGAGATAATAGCGGAATCCTTTGCAGGGAGGCAGGGGGCCGATGATGTCAATATGTACATGCAGGAAGCGACCGGAGGGACTTTTAAAATTGCCAAGAGGAGCGGTGTTGTGTCTCGACACTTTGCTGCGTTGGCACGCATCACAGGTGCGAGCCCATTCTCTACAGTCTTTATTGATCGATGGCCAAACGTAACGATCAGAGACAAGGTGAGTAGAAGCGCGTATTCCTGGATGACTTAGGCTGTGCATTTTGTTGAAAATTGTACGACGCAAGTCAGATGGTACATAGGGACGAGGCTTATCAGTCGAGAGGTCGCAGAACAAAGCTATGCCGGTGCCCGGAATGCTAATCTTGGCTAGCTTTAAACTAGATGTATCCAGTAGCAAATCGGCCAACTCTTTGTCTGCCTCTTGAGATTTAGCAAGTGCTTCGTATTCCTGCTCCAAGGAGATTGCGTCAACGCGAGACATTGCATCAGCGACCACATTTTCCTCACCCTTGATATATTTGATATCGGTAGAAAACTGACTGATGAAAGACAGCTGATTCAGCTGTGCGGGAGGGAGTTTTTCGCGGCGCTGTACAAAAGCATACAGCAACGGCTTGTGGTCTGTGAAGATGGTGGTATGTTGGACTTCCAGAATGTAACGAAAGTGTTGTACACTTTCATACACTGCCAACAGCTCGCGATAGTATGCGGGCCACTCTGACTGTTTGTCGGTTAGCTTTTTGCTGAAGAAAGCAATAGGTTGCCACTGACCATTGACATATTGCTGCAAGCAAGAACCTACGTGGACACTCGATGCGTCGGTAAACAAACCGAGAGGAACGTCTGCGATAGCATGGTGAAGCAACGTAGCATCAGAGAGGCTTTTCTTGCACTCTTCAAATTGTTTCAGCAGCTCAGGTGTCCATGGATATGGTTTTGAACCTTTGCTGTTAGTAGCAACCAAAGCATCTATTAGTGGAGCCTGAAACTGTGCAGCGTGAGGTATAAATCTACGGTAGTAATTTAACATACCCAGAAATCTGCGCATGCCTTGGACAGTTTCAGGAGGACTGAAATCCAGAATGCTTTGAATACGACCTTGAGGAGGTCGTACACCTTGAGCGCTAATGTGATAGCCCAAAAAGGTTACTTCACTGGCGCCCAGGATGCATTTGGACGGGTTGATCACAACACCGTAATCCTGAAGGCGCTGAAAGAGAATACGAAGGTGTTGTTTGTGTTGTGACGAATCAGTCGAGAAGACAAGGATATCGTCAACGTACGGGAAACAGAAATCGAGACCCCGTGTGACCTCATCGATAAACCGCTGGAAGGTTTGACCAGCATTACGTAGACCGAAGGTCATAAACGGGAACTCGAAGAGGCCAAACGGGGTAACGATGGCGGTTTTAGGAATATCCTCTGCGAAGACGGGAATTTGGTGGTAAGCTTTCACCAGGTCCAAAGTGCTAAATACAGTCGCACCAGAGAGGTTCTGCGCGAAATCATGTATGTGGCGAAGAGGGTACTTGTCCGGCATGGTCCTAGCGTTCAGGGCGCGATAATCGCCACAAGGGCGCCAGGTGTCGTCTTTCTTAGGGGTCATATGAAGAGGTGATGACCAAGCACTCTTAGAAGGTCTAGCTGTACCACTGCGTACCATATCGTCAAATTCTTTCTTAGCAGAGCTAAGCTTCTGAGGTGCTAAGCGACGTGGACGACATGAAACAGGAGGACCATCAGTAGTTTTGATGTGGTGAACTGTGTTATGCTTCATGACCCTAGGTAGACCAGGAGGTCGAGTGATGTCAGGAAACTCCGACAGCAAAGATGAGTACTTGGAGTTTCCAGCGACCACTGCTTTTACACTCTGTTGTTCAATGTTGGCTGATGACACAACTGAAGTAAGGCCTGTAGTTTTGTCAATGAGCTTTTTGCTGTGACAGTCAGGTAATAGGCGATAATGCGCCAAAAAATCTGCGCCTATTATCGCTCTCTCAACATCAGCAACGACGAACTGCCAAACAAAATCTCGACGTAGACCTAAGTTAAGGCATAAATTGACTGTGCCGAACGTGCGGATCTTACTGCCATTAGCGGCGGTAAGCGCATAGTCCGCAGATTCCCGACGACGTTGCAGCCAGTTGTGCGGATAGCAACACAAATCTGAGCCGGTGTCTATTAGGAATTGTCGCTTAGATGATTTGTCGGTGACAAAAAGGCGGCGGCTGAGGGGTAAACTATCAGTGGCCACCGTTACTGAGCCCCTTGCCGGTTTTCCGCTCGCCAGTTACATGGGGTAATGCATTTTGTAGCTCGCTGCCCAAAACGTTTGTGGTACCAGCAAAGCTTTACTGACGGTGATGCAGATCGCGAAGCAGCTGGCGAACGGCTACGGGAACGATGGTTTTCTGCTGACATAGCACTCACCTGCATCGACAGTGCCTCTACCCTGTGCAATAAATCCTGCAACAAATTTTCATGGGGCAGTGGTACTGCCGCTGTGGAGCAAACAGTGGTTCGCTGGGTCATCTCCACTATTTTGTCAGCAAGTTCAGCCAATCTGATCAAATTCAGGTCCGGCTGTGATGCCACAACCACCTGAATGTCCTGTGGTAAACGTCTCATCCAAAGCTGTTTTAGGATTTGGTCCGAAAAACCTGAACCAGCTAATGATTTTAAGTGGCGGAGGAACTGGGACGGTTTTCTATCACCCATCTCCTCATCTCCAAGCAACTGCTGAAGCTGTTTTTCTTCAGACATAGACAGCCTTTTAATAAGTTCCTGCTTAATGGTTTCATATTTTTTTCCGGTCTCAATAGGACCCGTTATGATGTCCTCTACCTCCACTGCCAATTTGTGGTCAATTTGTCCGACCACATAATTATACTTGGTGGAGTCAATCGAAATGCCAGCCAACTCAAACTGTGCCTCCACCTGGGCAAACCATACTGCCGGTTTGTTAGGCCAGAAGGGAGGAAGTTTGACGGACACTGCACAAGCTTCAGTGCTTCTAACTTGTGGTGTTATGTTGGAAAGCCTTTGCTCCAAGGCAGCCTTCTCCAACAACACCTTCTCTAACTGCTCCTGTAGTGCTTCAGCCATGGTTAACACACCATGCACTGTACAATATACAACAAGCAAACAATGAGAAAAAAATAATTAATAATAATAATAACAAAACAGTTATAAAAAAATCACAATAATAAAGAAAGTACTAAATGTGCACACAATAAGGTACCACCCAAATGTACAGTACAGTAACAAATGATCTTAGCAATCAAACTAGCTGACTTAAGATATAAAACACAAAATCATAAGCAGGTGACAATAACCCGAGTGTGATACATGCGTAACTGTTTTTTTATTTTTTTATTTACAACTATTCAGAAAACCATGTACCTCTGCTAAACCTAAGTTATATGAGGTAAATGATACACACTTTAAATAAATTAACACTCAAAACAAGTAACTATTAATAATAACAAGTAATTATGCACAAGTATGTTGGATTAGTTAAAAACTTATAGCAAGTACCAAAACCAAAACATAAAATATTATACACACAACAAAATAACAATGGCATGCACCAGTAAAAATATGAATTAATGTGTGCAATTAGTAAAGTTATTGTCAGGAGATAGTAATTTAGTAGCTAAGAAATCTTGTTAGTAAGGAATGCACTTGAAAGTTATATTTTTATGAATTGTCTAGGAGACTTTGCACTATTGGTTCACTGTTAGTTATAGAATCGATATTTGCACTTCTATGTCCTAGGTAGTGTAGTAACAAACTCAGTTCAGGTCAAGTGCAGCTAAGCTAGGTTTCAAACAGGATGCAGAAGTAGAACAAACGTCATCAAGCGTGGGAAATAGTGACAATTTGATGGAAAACATAACCCATTCAAAGGATACCAGGCCGTTAGCAGCAGAAGCAGCACATAACACCATACTTGTTAATAGTAATGCCAAGTCCGGAGCATGAGAAAGATCCAATCCCCATGCACCAGTAAAAATATGAATTAATGTGTGCAATTTTTCACTATCGGGGTCACCAATTTGGGAGTAGGATTTATTGCCGGATGAGATGGCAGCTTGCGTAAAGTCAGTAATAAAACGGCAGTCTTGATACAAACGAAGAAACTGTTTACTATCCGCAATTACATTAATTACTTAATTATAAAGTTTTCCAATACTTTTTCAGTCTCGTGAAAAAACAACCATAGATTAGCTTCTCTCTGGTGACAACTTCCAGAGTACAGGGTTGCGTTCAGAAATACGTTCAACCATACAACCACAGAATATTAAACTATTACATAACTTACGACTACTAATATGGTATAAACTAATATTTTCACACGGTACGTATGTGCATGCATACGCTACACACTCTTGCAACCATTTCTAGTAACAAATTCAGGCTGTTACCGGCCGCTGTGCTTTCAGTGACCCTGAAGACTCTCATGGTCAATAACATTGTACCCTTATATCGATCGACGTATTTGACTGCCTCTGTGGCGTAGCAGTAGAACGTTTGACTGCTACGCACGTTCTACTGCTATAGTGCAGGTATATGCAGTGATAAGTGCAGGTTCGATTCTCGTTCAGTTCAAATATTTGCTCGTTATACCTCGCTCTACTACTTACTCTTATAACAGGGGGCTACGCTCTTATAACAGGTGCACACAGATTATGTGCACGAAAATGGTAGTTGACAAAGGTAGGTGTTAATATTAACCCACCTCTGTCTACCCCTCCGAGGATTTACAGGCGTGAATATATATCTGTATGTAATTCAATTTTATTACTTTATTTATGCATCGGTGTATAAAACTATCGTTATGAAATATTTCCCCAACTCGAGCACTGCCCGACGCCGATCAAATTGAAATTTACGCATATTTTTAACTACCGATAACGTTTGCAACAAGTTCATGGCTATACTACCTTTTGCCCGTGGCTCTGCCCGCGTGGATATCGGTTAACGCTATAATATCAGTTATTGTTATAAATTGTAGCCTATGTGTTGTACTGATGTTTATACTTTGTTTTGTTTGAAAGTTGATTTCAAGATTTTACAACTCTGTATTAAATTTTGTCTTTATTGGCCGCTTGATAAATTAAATTCGATCTTCAAAAACAGTACTTCCTAAATGCTATCCATTTTGATGATGAATTTCGTATTACTTTTTTACAGCTGTCACTTTTCAAAAATGGAATAATAGTTGCTGTTAGTTCATTAAAATGTGGATTTGCCATTCCTAAAAAAAATGCAAAAGTGGTAGAAAATATAAATAAAATTGGGTTTCCTTCAATTTCTTCAATAAAACGGCAATTTTATAGGTAACGATCTATTATTAGTAGGATGATATGCTATTCCTTTTTATACTACTAAGGCGGTAGACACGCACACGGTCTAACTATTAGGAAGTGGTTACTATGGCCTATGGACGTGTGTGACACCAGGGCCACAGGGGTGTCAATGTTTTGCTAGAACAATTCTCCCTTACTAATCCCGTTTGCTTCCGAGGCCTTCACCTAATGAGTCCCGTATATTTTTTTGTACCCACCTAGGTGGGTGGGAGACAAACACACGTTCCACCTGATGGAAAGTGGTTTTCGTGGCCTATGTAGATACGTGTGCAACATCAGGGGAGTCACACTCGTGTCGCCGACCCTGTAAACACAGAGTTTCCGTGCCGTCAGTGTAGAAGACAATGCAGGAATAGCCTTCGGTCTTCCCACTGACAGCACAAAAACTCTCCAGTGAGCTCTGGCTACCCTCCTAAATATGATGTAATGTTTTTAGCCTTCGGTCTTCCCACTGACAGCACAAAAACTCTCCAGTGAGCTCTGGCTACCCTCCTCAATATGATGTAATGTTTTTAGCCTTCGGTCTTCCCACTGACAGCACAAAAACTCTCCAGTGAGCTCTGGCTACCCTCCTAAATATGATGTAATGTTTTTAGCCTTCGGTCTTCCCACTGACAGCACAAAAACTCTCCAGTGAGCTCTGGCTACCCTCCTAAATATGATGTAATGTTTTTAGCCTTCGGTCTTCCCACTGACAGCACAAAAACTCTCCAGTGAGCTCTGGCTACCCTCCTAAATATGATGTAATGTTTTTAGCTTTCGGTCTTCCCACTGACAGCACAAAAACTCTCCAGTGAGCTCTGGCTACCCTCCTAAAGTTTTTCGGATATATTGAGAGCGACTGCTGTTTTAGCTCCCAGCCTGTGTTGTATCCGTAGTAAATAAAATACACTGCAGATTTAATGAATAAATAAAAACTAATTTTCGGGATTATGAAATTAGAGATTTTAATATGACCATCTAAATTCATTGTTTGGTTTAGATGCAGTTAAAGGCAAAACAGGCGCATAATTAGACATAATACTATGTTATTTTAAATTTAGTTATACAGTATGCCTAATTGTGTACTTGGACAATACATACTTGCATTTTGTTAGCATGTTGAAGATAAATTATAGACCCATAGCAAAAAATACCCTACCAATGAAATTACATACCGATAACTATGTGTAGAAGATTGCTGCAATGTCAGAAAATAACCTTCAGCCCTATACCGTCACCTTTGAGCGGTACAAATGAGTTGAAGAAAAAAAATCATCTGTGTAATCTTCCCTTGGTATCGAAGGAACATCAAACTTCGTTCCTCCACACATTCTTAAAAAAGATATTATTATTATTACTTGAAATTATTCATGTATGTGTAACTTTTGGTACCATGCTAAAGTAGGAACAGTTTACTGATAAATTAATTTATTATATTACTATAATTTATTATGTTGCCAACACTATTGAGCATTAAATTTTTCTAAAATAAAAGTAGCCTAAGTTACTCCTTATTACATCAGCTACCTGCCAATAAAAGTACCGTCAAAATCGGTCCAGCCATTTCAGAGATTAGCCGAAACAAACAGATAGACAGACAGACAAAAATTGTAAAAAATGTTATTTTGGTACATACCGTATAATATTCATATGCATGTAGTAAAAAACGGTTATTTCAATATTAAAAGCAGACCAATTTTATTTATAGAAGAAGAAAATAATCTAAGTACCTATCTAATTGCATATTTGATAAGACATCCCTACAATTCATGTCCTTTACATTTACTGTGAGCATCAAATTGCCGCATCGATAATCTCTGCGCTCCATTACAATTTGCAGTTATGCGTTGTCTGCAGCATCCATTAATTCCTGTAATTGTCTACTAAGATCCCGTGGATGCAAGATATACGTTATACCGGGTATAAAGCCTCGTGGTTTGTACTAGACTAGTTTGAACAACGATTTAAGGTTCATACTAGCCGAATACTGCAAGCTGGTCGCTTAGATAATATGCTCCCTTCGGCCGTCTACGAAACCAGAGCTACGTAACTAGTTACTAACTAAACATAATTTGTCCTTGTACGAAACCAGTTAAGTACGCACACGTTTTTTTACTTCAATGAAACTTGGTTTCGTAGCAGAAAACTTGAAGTGAGTTATGAAAGGGGACTTTTTAATTCTGCCGACGTAACTCGTTCAATCCTCATTATAGGCAAATTCTATCTAGACCTCATACAGCAAAAACTCCTTCGTGCAGTACCGATCTGTGATAATTTCTATGACAAAAGAAAAGAAAAGCAAAAACTTTAAATATTGATACAACCGTAAAAAGGAGACACGTAGCGAGATGCGCAGGTCTAGCTCGCTTACCAAAACAATATTTTCGAAGCGGGTTACAGTACGTAATGCAAAAGAGTCCGCCTGGTGATGATATAAAAAAAAAAATGGGTGCGTGTACTTATGTACGCGCGTGAGAAGTTATACTTCTTTGACTTAATGAGCGGTTAAGCAGACGGCTTCATACTGTTAATTTTGTGTCACAGGTGCGCGCGCATCTTAAAATTTCACTCTCATCATTTTTTCATAACGCGCCTAACTTCATACTGTTAATTTTGTGTCACAGGTGCGCGCGCATCTTAAAATTTCACTCTCATCATTTTTTCATAACGCGCCTAACTTCATACTGTTAATTTTGTGTCACAGGTGCGCGCGCATCTTAAAATTTCACTCTCATCATTTTTTCATAACGCGCCTAAAGAAGTATAACTTCAAAATCAACAGTTATTCCGAAAAACAATGGTTGAAGAAGACAAATTTCGAAAAGGTCTCCTGTTGCTCAAAGGAAAAAATCCGTACTACATATAAGCTATAAGCTAACAATCTCGAAGGATGGCATAGTAGACTAAATCGGTACATTGGGCGAAAGAAATCGACTTTGGCTCATTTACTAGAAGCATGAATTGTGCAAAGAAACAAAAGTCATTGACATTTTGAAAAGAAAACCAAAATGTCCAAAAATTATGAAGAAATCGACTATGAAATAAATCGCACAATCATCATCATCATCATAATCAGGCTATATTAGTCCACTGCTGGACATACCCCTCCCCTAATGAGCGCCATAGCGCCCTGTCTTCAGCTTGCCGCATCCAGCATCTGCCTGCAGTCTTTCTTAGATCGTCATCCCACCTGGTCGGAGGGCGTCCTACACTACGCTTGCCGAGTCGCGGTCTCCACTCAAGAACACGTTTACCCCAACGGTTGTCGGTTCTTCGTGAGATATGGCCAGCCCACTGCCACTTCAGCTTGCTGATTCTTTGAGCTATGTCGATTACTTTGGTTCTCTGTCGGATGTATTCGTTGCGGATTCTATCCTTCAGAGAAACTCCGAGCATAGCTCTCTCCATAGCTCGCTGAGCGACTTTGAACTGATGGACCAACCCTGCCGTGAGTGTCCATGTCTCGGCTCCGTAGGTCATGACGGGTAGGACGCACTGATTGAAAACTTTCGTTTTCAAGCATTGCGGTATGGATGACGAGAAGACTCGGCGTAGTTTCCCAAACGCTGCCCAGCCCAGCTGGATCCTCCTCTTGGCCTCCCTCTCGAAATTATTTTTACCTAACTGCAGAACCTGCCCGAGGTAAGTGTACTCAGAAACGATTTCGAGAGGGTGACCATGTACGACGACCGGTATCGGATCAATGTGGCCATTGATCATGACTTTGGTTTTGTCCAAATTCATGCCAAGACCGATACGTCGCGAGGCTGAAGCTAGTCCGCCCAGCATCTGGTTCAGCTCCTCTAGCGACTCCGCCAGTAAGACTATATCATCTGCGAATCGTAGGTGTGAGATGTAGTCGCCGTTTATGTTAATGCCCTTTCCTTTCTAGTCCAGCGTCTTAAACATATCCTCCAACGCGCTGGTGAACAGTTTCGGGGATATAGCATACCCCTGTCTCACTCCTCTGCGCAATTGGATCGGTTTAGAGTGCTGGTCCTGTATTTGGACACTCATGGTGGCGGCTTCGTACAGACATCTCAGCACCTCAATATAACGATAGTCTACTTGGCATCGCTGTAAGGATTCCAGAACAGCCCAGGTTTCGACAGAGTCAAAGGCCTTTTCATAGTCCACAAAGGCCAGACACATGGGGTGGATTATACACTTCGGACTTCTGTATAATCTGCCTCACTGTGTGAATGTGGTCTATGGTGCCATATCCTCCGCGAAACCCGGCCTGTTCCAGCGGCTGGAACTTGTCGAGTCTCCTGGCGAGACGATTCGTGACCACCCGTGAAAACACCTTATAGACATGGCTCAGGAGCGAGATGGGTCTTTAATTCTTAAGAAGGGTTTTATCACCCTTCTTGAAGAAGAGCACCACCAAACTCCCGCTCCACGCCTTTGGAGTTCTCCCACTGTGAAGGACGGCGTTGAAAAGGTTCTGTAGTTCCTGTATAACAGGGGCTCCTCCAGCTTTCAAAAGCTCTGATGTTATTCCGTCATCACCGGGGGCTTTTCCATTTTTAAGCTGCCTCAGAGCTGACACGATCTCGTCTTGACTGATGTCAGGCAGTTCGTCGGTGTAGTGGCGTGTCAGGGTGGCTCTGGAATCGTGGTCATTTCGTCGAGTATGAGAGGCATGTGCAGCGTATAATCGGCCGTAGAAATCTTCTATCTCGGCGAAGATCCCTGGCTTTGACAATAGCACAATTGAATGAAAATAATATAACGGTTGGTCACTGCACCGAAATTTTATCTCTGTTTTCTTTTAAGTTTTAACCATTTTCTTGGCATTGTGCATTTTTTCATAAACTGGTGGACCCGGCAAACTTTGTTTATTAGGGTAGTATAGGGTTAAAATACAAAGTAAAGTAAATTTTTATTATTTGATATTATATTGGTTTTATTAATAATCCCCTGGTTTTCTTTAAGTAAAAAATACGTGTGGCACAAGAACGAATATGTTTAGTTCTAGTAAGCTCCGGTTTCGTAGGCGGCCGAGGATTTCTTACACTGTAACTGGTTACGAACTAGATACCAAGTTTCGTTGAAGTAAAAAAACGTGTGTGTACGTAACTGGTATCGTATAAGGACGAATTATGTTTAGTTTGTAACTAGTTACGTAACTCTGGTTTCGTAAACGGCCGAAGGGGCTGGTCAATATAGGGTTCTGTGAAAAGGGCATTAGAAGGTTTCTAGTACGAATGCAGTCCACGAGTGTGACGCCATTCGCATTGCACACGTCCACAGGCCACGGTACCCCTCCATTTCCTTCCATCAGGTGGGCTGTGTGCTTATCTACCACCTGCCACTTAAGTGGTATAAAAATAAATTCTACAGTGCACATTACGCTGAAGAAAAATTAGCCCTAATTCAATGACGATGTATTATCTCATACATAATTTAACGTCTCATAATGACAACTAGTCTCAAAATGTCCACTTCGCAGAATGTCGAATTCGTAGAATGACAACTTCTCAGAACGGAGGTAGGACACGATGGTATTTCCATCCAAATGAGCAGTCCGACTGGAGAAATTACTTCCACAATTCTTTCCATAATAACCTCGTGTTGGCGGTGAGTTGGGTAGCCAGAGCTCACTGTAGTTTTTGTGATGTCAGTGGGAAGACCGAAGGCTATTCCCGATTTGTCTTCTACACTGACTGCACAGAAACTCTTTGTTCTAACAGGGTCGGCAGCACATGTGTTACTCCCCTGGTGTTGCACATGTCCAGAGGCCACGGTAACCACTTTCCATCAAGTGGGCCGTGTGCTTGACTGCCACCTAAGTGATAATAAAAGAACGTATCCGGCGTTCATAGGATCTTTGTAATTTGTAGGTGCTCATGAACACTGCGTAAAATATTAAATATTGATTTGAAATAATGGCACTGCGTAATTGACTGTATGTTAGTGTCAATTGCAAATTCCCATCTGGCGGACCCACCTTTCGTTTTTCGATTCGCTATCGCCACTCTAGGACTCGTTTATCCCAACGGCCATCGGTCCTACGGCAGATGTGGCCAGCCCATTGCCCTGCACCTTGCTTATTCTGCGAGTTGCCGGTTACTTTAGTTCTATGTCTGATGACCTCATTGCGAGTTTTATTCTTTAAAGAAACCCCAAGTATTCCTTGTTTCAACACTTTGTATGGTTTTGCTCTTAATACTGAAGTTTACACAAGAAAAATTACGAGTTTTCATTCTTTGCTGTTACTTTAGTTATCCGGTAGACTCCGAAGATCACCATAATGTGGAATCTCTGGCAAAATAGGTGAGCGATCTGTTGACTAATTACCGTTATTATGAATTCTATCTCTTCATCAATTTTTAAAGATATCTACTTTCTTAGTAGATATCGTAAGTAGCCTAAGTTACTCCTTATTAACATCAGCTACCTGCTAATAAAAGTCCCGTCAACATCGTTGCAGCCATTTCAGAGATTAGCCGGAACAAACAGACAGACAGACAGTCAAACAAAAATTATAAAAATATTTTGGTGTATGTATATAGCGTATTATATTGATAAACATGTAGTAAAAAACGGTTATTTCAAAATTACAAATAGACACTCCAATTCGATTTATATGTAGGTATAGTTAGCTTTTGGTGTTTTAAACTGCATTCAATATTTCTTTACTTACTTAAAGTCAAGGATACGCGCCGTCCTCTCGCATTTCTCTGTTGCCAAGGTCCCTTGTTCCATATTATTATTTTTGATTGTGTAAGTAGGAGATCGACAGTACGACTCAGTAGTACTGACTGACAGATCGAACTATAATTCAAATGGAAAAATTGAATCAATAGATTACGATTTAGTAACATAAACTAAATGCTGGATATTTATTATATTATGATATGTAAACAAAATATATATGTCGCCGCCAGCTAGCTTCAACAACCGTCCAATTAACTGCCTAGGCTGTTAACTAAACGGCGCCATTCAATTAACGGCCTGAATGAAATTCAGCCGTAACGTTATTACCACATTTAATAACCTAGCTGGCTAAAGCTTAGGCCAATCGCAAGATGGCGCACTACCTCGAAATAAGATAGAAAATTACATACATACATATAATAACACCTGTAAATCCCCGAGGGGGTAGACAGAGATGTATTCACTGAAAATTAGTGATAGGTTTATTGTGATAACTGCGCAATCGGACTTGGTTAGGTTAGGTTAGGGTTATTTTTATTTATAACCATGCAGAAAAAAGTCATTTTTCTAACAGTTTAATTAAATGGCTAGGCAAGTAGTTAAACGTCATCGATCCAAGCTATTTACCTAGTCGTATAATTAAATGGCTGAACACCATTAAGGCCGTTAATTGAATGACGCCGTTTAGTACAACAGCCTAGACAGTTAATTGAACGGCCGATTAAGCTAGTTGGCGGCGATATATATATAACCCTAGCTGTTGCCCGCGGCTCCGCCCGCGTGGATGTCGATTATCGCTTCCTGCTTTTCTGTTGAAATTTTTCCTGAATGTTCTTTGCTATAAACCTCACGGAGCCCGAGACCTTTCCAACGAATGCAAAACCGTGGAAATCGGTTCGTGCGTTCTGGAGTTATAGCGTCAGGAAAGAAAACCCAACTTATTTTTATACAGTAGATAGTGAGCCTAATCTATATTCAGTTCCTTGATTGACGGATAAAAACCATTGAGACGTACAGAAGATAAGGTCTTTAGCAAACTCTGGCTAAAAAAAAGCACCATCACACGCTAGATTTTCTTACTATTTCATGCACATGAGACTCTACAGGGATTCTCCTTAGTGTACCTATTGCGTACCATATCGCGCATGTTCTCGAGCTATTTATTGCAATAACTATAGGCAGGCAGGCCGGGGCAACCTCGCAAAATGTACACTAGAACTAAATTGATGTATTGAAGGGCATCCTTTGATGAATGAACGATTTATTGACACTAGAGAAAGCTCGTGAAGAGTTTAAGGACTGTCTCTGCCTAGCCCGTAGGAGTCTTGCTAAGCTCGTAGGTGATGGAGTATGCTTTGTAACTCTAAAAAATCAAACTAAGATTTGTAAAAGCTTCTGCAGATGAAATGTCTTATTGACATATGCGGTAGGTATGATGTTATTTAGGTTAGTAGAAGGTTTTTCCTTGTCATAGAGATTATAAATTTATTGTGAGTACTTACTATAAATGCCGTTAGAAAGCTGGGAATTCCCGGAAACGCCCAGTACGGACCACAAGTACAGTCAATGACTGAATACTAATTTTATAATAATCTTTATATTGTTGAAATACATACATTTACTAATCAACTACCCTTCCACCCTTATATCCGGTCTTACTGAACCGAGTGCCATCAAACAGGCGGAAGCTTTTCAGGCTGACCTTTTCAAACAAAAAATCGCATCAAAATTCGTTTAGAAGTTTTTGCGTCCATCGCGGCAAAACAGACTAAACGTTTTTGTTTTTCAGTAAGGTTGGTTATATTATGCTAACCGCCCCTCTCCCACGTAAGAATGAGTCAGATTCGTCTCGACCTCTTTCCTCCCCTATATGCCTCATGTAAGTAATGGACGCCCCCTAAGGTGATCCGTAAATGGAAGTGTCAATCTACTTTTGTCTTGCATGTGTCTGTGACAGGACTTAAATGTATCTACATCTACTGTTTTGGCAAAAACATGTCAAGGGATACATTAGGTATAGTTTTACTTTATTATAATCGTAACCATTGTTGATTCGCCTATTGTCTTTACCTAAAAGCTCTCGACGATAATAGTGATTATATAAAAGTCTTTGAAATTGATAGTATCTTGTCCTTGTGATGTTAATTCTCTTTGTTGTCCATTACCGTGAGCGTCACCCCCGATATTACCTGCGAAAAATCTGATAATTATCGAGTTTTACCGTCGGGTAGAACCCAAGAATGGGTTATGTTTTCGCCCGTATCGGGTATGTATGCATGTGGCATTCATTATTACCTCATATATTTCGAACCGCTGCACAGTTTACAATGAAAAATGTGTCTCAAATGAAAGGTGTTCATGTCCGGAGTGTTACAGTTTACATAAACTGTGAACAAAAGTACACAGCGGACCGCCTGGCGGGGAAAACGTAAAATGATTTTGCTAGAGACATATCTCTTGCATCCTAGTCGACCCAGTGTCATCCCTTCGAACTGAGGGCCAGCTCGAAAGAGAGCTGGTGTTCGGTTCCGGGGACCACGGTGTCCCCATCTAGCTGTCGGGCATGGGGTGGTATTACGCCGCCACCTCGTCCTGCTTCTGCTAGGGTGACAGGCAGAGGTCGTTCTGCGACTGATACCAGAGTCGCTTCCACTCGTCGCGGGCTGTATTGTATGTTATGTATGACGTTTATTATAATAACATGCCTTTATTGTATTCCAGTCTAAACGGTCCGCGTACGACGATGAGGACAATCCGCCGACGCCGTCAGACGATTCAGATTTCGATGACGATGAAGATCCAGACAATCTGGAAGTACCAGGTAAATTATTATCATTATTACTTGTAGCCCGACTCGTGATAGAATCCGTGAAAAAGTGCATTTATTGAGTGATTTTCGCGTAAACTTCCGAGAGCATCATTATCTTAGTAATCGGCAAACGGAGGGCAAGATGGCCAGAAAAAGGTAGCAAGGATAGACTGGATGCGTAAGGCGGAGGATAGAGTATGCATTGGGAGAGGCCTATTGTCAGTGGATTGTAATAGGCTAATTGATTGATTAAAAAGAGGAATCCACCAAGATCAACCTCGCCTGCTAATTTGTGCATCCGCTGACCGACAGCCAAGTCTCTGACGAAGGTGCCCCTTTCGGGGTTTAGAGATCAAACGGCAGTCTCTTTTGCAATATATTATTAATGACCAAATTAGCCAAATCTTAAAGCAAACGAACCCTTGCCTTTGGCCTGGCAGAAATGGCTTACGGATGATGATGACTCAGTAATCTTAATAGGTTAATTTATCACTCTTCAAGATTTACCTTATACAATTTCTATTATGTATCTGTTGGATAATTTTTTGGCTCGATGTTTGTATACTTAATCGAAACGTAATTAAAATACAATTATGATAAAGAGTGTCAATGCAGCAATTGATAAATAAATACATTCATAATATCTAAGATAATATTAACACAATGTATACCTATGTTATGGACCAAGTGATAAATTGTGCATTATACATAATGCCCAATATTAGACGGCAATTCGATATTAATTATTCAAATAATCAAATTGACCGGGCATTATACATATTGCCTACCACCTTTTGAGCAGAGTAACAAGTGTGTTATAAATGTACATGTTTAATAACTATTTTTCGGTTTATTCAACTATAATTTCTTAAATGATTGAACGGTATTTCAATTCCACGGTTCATGATGACTCACCTACGGATCATATATGGGTGGCTATGAAAAAATACATGTCAAGGCGCGTGGTGTTCACCTCGCGCAATTTGACTTGGATTGATTAGGTTAGAAGCGTAAGGCGGAGGCAGCAGAGCCTTCGTGATTATATTTACCTGACTGCCAAGAAGGGTAATGTAGCCATGCATACATGAACCGTATGTGACTCGTCCATTAGTTGAAATAATCAACATCTTAATCAATTAAACATAGTTCAACCAAACGTAGGTGGAAGAACCAGTAGTCGAGTCGTCCAAAATGCGTTGTAAACGTAAGTTATTCAACCGTATTCGAAACGACCGTAGGCGAATTGATACATAACCCTTCATATTACCAAATTACCCGATTGTCAAGTAGCAGTATAATAATGACCAGGCAATGTGATAAATAATGAAGTTAAGATTTTCCCGATAGAGCTGCACATAATGCAAAATGCCTTAATAATAATAATGCTTAATCACTTAGTCTATAAAATATATAACCAATCTAAACAATTGTGAAATTGCGGTTTTAACATTAATAACGTCTTGATTAGACTTAAGAACTATCGTATTGATTGCAATTAGTTGAGAGGACCGAAGATATCACCAACTCATGAAAACTAACGTCCTCCAGGCGGAGACTTGGTCATCAGCTAGTACATCCTTATAATGTCCATTAATGGGTATTTTAGAAATTGTAATATAAAGAAGAATAATTTAATTTATTAGTCGATAAGTCATTGATTAGTGTAATAAGTAAACGATTTTCCTAATAGCCACAATTTAATTTTTTTCAAAACCTAATTGTTTAATCTCTCTGGCATTTTACGGCGTTATAAACACACCTTGCAGTCTATTTTTTTTAGATACATTGTACCTTTTGGTACCTTTGTCAAAGCAGTTCTGTTCGACGCCTAGTATTTGTGAAATTAATATCTTTGGCCTTTTTTAACTTCAAAGCGATGCCAACGTTACAAGTTTTTTTGAATACTTTAAGAGATGACACACTCACTGGAGAATTGATACTCACAATGACATTAGAAAGGTCATCTAGGGCACAATCTGTCCTCAAATCTAGCTATAAATCGAGATCCAGGACTGAGAACCGTTTTAGATTACAGGCCTTGGTCTGTATACAACACACCATTCTCCCTCCGGAGGAGGCAAAGACATTTCCCAACATCTACTTTTGTCCTTACACATTTCTTACTATCATTATAATGTAGGCGCAGATATTTCTCTATCATATAATTACACCCACGTAGATATTTATTTATGTCATAAATCAAAGTATCTATTTCCACACCCCACTTTCTCTCTCAGTAACATTGACGATATATTAGACTGAAAAAGAAACATGCCCGGAGTCTTCTCAGGCCCGGCCGCGTTTCGAACCGGTGCAGTGATACCTGTGGTCCATTTGCTGAGGGTTAATTGCAGCCAGAATTTTGTACTAGAAATGATTACGAGCAGGCTCTCGGCGCCGCATGGTCCCTCGTTCGTCTTCAAATGACTATGACATTTTTATCACGTACATAAGACACAAAATGGTTTATAATAGTTTACCTCAAAAAACCGCTGCCTGCCGCTGCACTTTCAGTGGGGCTGGACCCTAAACTAGTCTTTTATTTTGACGTTTTTTATGTGTAGTTTTATTGCTCTATATATATTGCCTACCCCATAACTATGCTTCCGTCACACATGCGCACCCCCAGACCAGGAATCTATATTTAGCGGCTGAAAGCTCCACACATTTCTCGCGACATTTCCCAATTGGATATGTTGCGATGTGACAAGGATATTATTTCCGTTGGAAAGGACTTTTTATGTTTATAATTTTCCTTTTGCTTCGTAAAGCTTCAGTGGCGAAAGGTCCATAAGGCAGCAGAATATATTTTTTAAAATACTAGGTTACCAAAATTTGCATCGATGGACGGGAGTGGCGCAGCGGAGGTATTCTTTTGGGTGTTGGGAGGTATGATGGTAGAGGAAAGGCTATGTACTTGCTAGTAGGTAGTCTTGGTGGTGCTATTTGGTATACACCGTCTTTGCCGGAACATAAAACTAGGAAATTTTAATTTTCTTACTATACAATAATTTAATTACAAATTTCACAATTCTTTTACATTCAATATTAATTAAAGTACAAATTTGTATTAGGTACCTACTAAAAATTTACTGTGTGACATGAGATTCCTTGTTGTCCGAAATATATGATTTTTATTTTATTTTTATTTATTTTATACAGTATCTTAAGCGAGGCGTGAAAGAGCATTTGACGAGGCCATCTAGCTGTTCATTCCTGTAACGTATATATATATATAAAAATACATGAAATCTCTGCGTATTATTATCATTACTATCAGATGGAGTCCAGCGCTATCCTTGCAGTTACTTATCACTGTAAATAAATATGCAAACAGATAAAAGACTTTCAATGTCCTTATACACGGATCGTAGCGTCCATTTTTCATTTTCTAGCCAATTAGCATATTAGTACAGAATGGATCAAAATTTGCTCTGGTGCAGGCTTTCTAAGAAAGACTGCAGGCAGATGCTGGATGCGGCAAGCTGAAGACAGGGCGCTATGGCGCTCATTGGGGGAGGGCTATGTCCAGCAGTGGACTAATATAGCCTGATGATGATGATGATGATGCAGGCTTTCTTCTCAAACGGTAGTCGCTTCCAAAAAACCCGAAATACGGACTTAACGCTTGGATATTGAACTTAGCGTTAATCCAAGTCGCATCCGAAGCTATCAGCTTAGAGTCAGGGGCTTTACCAGTCTAATTGCATATTTGGCTGAATTTTGATATTTTCTGTGGAGCAACTGCCATCTGACCTCCACAACCCAAAAGCGACGTTTAGGGGTCCAACAACTCGTAATAATTGCCATAGATGTTCGTATGGCAACCGGGTACGACGGCTTGATATGCTCTCCGAGTCCGAGGCACGACCAGAATAATACAAATACCCAAATGCATACAAATATTTGCACGGAGCGGGTATCGAACCCACACCTCCTGCGTAGCGGCCACGTTCATTACCGCTAAGCCAGCCACGCGCTGTCTGACTGACTTGGATTATCTTGATACTTATGGGAGCGACTACCGTCTGACTTCCTAACCCCGAGAGGGAAGCCTTTAAAACCTATCAATAACAATAAACGGATCACAAACTCCAAAGGATGGGCTTAGAAGGCAACAAGAATATGCGCCAATTACTTCATATTGATCGGTAGTAGAAAGAGCCCATAAGCGCAACAGTTTGAAACGGGAATAAAATTCCAGAAACTGGTAAAAAAAAAAACAAAATGAATTACATTTATCGCCCCGTGACGCTTTCAAAACAGGGCACGTGACCGAACAAACAATGGCCAAGTTCAGAAAAACTGAAGACGTACAAATGTTCTTCGCTTCTGCGCAGTATGTACCGAGAAACATGACCTCAGTGGCTTCATCCCGTATTCATGAAATCTCCAATGTCACCTTGTGTTTAATAAAATGCACCCTTCATCGTTACTGTATGATAAATGTATTAACATATATTTGAATATAACATCACCTGGATTGTTATATCCGAAGAGTTCTGTGTGCTACTAGAAAGACAGTACGGAACCAATAATTTGCAATTAAGCTGGATTTCATACTGATCATGATTTTTACTGAAAAATCATGACTTTTGTCTTAGCAGTCGGGCGCTCTATTGCTACTTCACACAGTCTGGTTGACGTTTCTCCGCATCCTTGACATGTTGTTAAGGCTTAAATCTCCTCCCCTGTAGGGTGCAAACATCACGCATCGCTACTCTAGTCCAGCTATACATCTATTATCTTGGGTGGGTACACGACCGCCTAAATCTTCTTTTTAACGTGTGGTTAGTGGCCAATCTATGACAAAGATGTTCAGGTCGCCCATTTAGGTCTCCGTCTTGCACTAACGACTTTCATTTACCCAGCTTCGTGACTCATGTTACTCTGATAATAGGCGATCCTGATTACAAATAAGTCACGTTAACTTACCAACAAGATTTCTTAAAATACTGATACATTATAGCTGCGATCAATACATTTTCTAATGAATTACTTCATTTCTTGTCGGCATCTCAATAATAGGTAAGTACTCCGAGGCACACCCACGCCCTGTTACCGTGAAATGTCTACCTCGGGTTCCCGTAGGCGTATTCTTAGGACAGGTTTTTCTATAACACGTGCAGTTGCGTCATTCTATAATATAATCGATATAGCTGACTCCCCAACAACAAATATATCTTAACGTACTTGAGGCTTCGCCCAGGTACATTAAGTAAATGATTTCAATTAGCCTAAGTTAGACCAGTGGTAGTTATATAGCGTAGGAAGTGTATACATGTGTATAACGGCACTGTACGCTTGTCTTTTGAGTCTCATTTGTCCTATAGAATGAATCATTTTGGTCAAATAAATGACTTTCTCCTATCTCATACGGTGATGATGAAATGCTGTTTTGGAAGTTGAAAATAAGCCAACATAATTGATGGCTATGCCGTTTTCTGTGAAATCTTACAAGATCTTGCAGCGAAAACAACCTAATCAAAAAGGCAAATGTACAGTCCACTGACGTGTGTCAATTTCATGTTTACCTGCTTACATGATAATATCGTGTAAACATCATTTCTTTGTAGTCTTTTTCGAATAAATTGCTAAGATTTATTCGAAAACAACAATGTCGCTTATAGAGGTCACATAAAACGAGAAAACCTATTTGAACACCTGCGTTAAATGATGCCTGACATGGAAATAACATTGTATGGCCATTTTATACTGTTTATATTAATTCTATCACATGTTGCCCGTGACTCAGCCCGCGTAAGAACCGATCACCCACATGAACATATTATAGGGATAAAAAACCTATACCATCCCAAGAACCTGGTCCATGACCTTGGTAAAAGCTGAAAAATCACGGTTAGGTGAACTGTATACACAAACTACTATACAACTGTCAAGCTTGGCACGGTCACCGTAAGCTCACTTCATAATATAGTCTATCTTCGTGCCGAATTTCATCCAAAGCTGTTCAGCCGTTTTACATGTTTAACAAACCATCCAACCTTACAAACTTTAACATTCGTACTATTAGTCGAAAGTGTGTGCTTCCCGGTGAAATGAAGAACAAGAGATACTCCATCTATTCCTGGAGGAATCTTCCAACCAACTGAGAGTATATTTCGAAGGAATCCGAGATCAATCATATCTAATGCGGTTATCAAATTTCAATTTCGTTTAGCAAGTCTTTTTCACTCTTTTTCCTGTTAAGAATTTAGTATGTAAAATCCTTTTGTATAAACTCGTATCACCAAAAATATGTGCTGGTGACTTATGTTAAACACGTTTAACGTTACACAATAAGAGATCCCAGACATTGATAAGGCTGGATATTGAAATGATTGTACATATATTAAAATCTATATATTATAGTCAAAGAATTTTTCTTTGGTTGTCACATGGCTGATTCTTTCCATGCAGTCCTCCAAGAATCTTCCAGATTAGAATAGTGTAAAATGGTAAAATAATAATAATTGTGCAGGTGGCGGCAAGACCCTGGCAGCTTCTGCCCGCATGGCAGACAAGAAAGTCACAGTTATGCCACAGGCCACCGTTAAACCTACCACAAATCCGCTGGCAGGTGAGTGCAATAAATAGTATTAATTGTAATCAAGGGCACGAGCCCAGTTACTACGGAAGACGAACGTTGAATTTATTTGTGTTCAGAAGAGTTGTACTAAGTCCCAGGCTAACATCACCTGCAAACTGCTAGATCTGCTGATTTTTGGACGTATCCAATCGAGATTATTACTCGGGTGTAGATGAATAAATTGTAAATAGTAACAGATCTTACGTTTGGTCTTTCGAGCCGGACATATTGTAACATACCACACATTTGGTCCTTCGAGCCAGATAAATTGTTAAATACCATACGTTTCTTCGAGCCGGACATATATTTCAATTTATTAATTGTTCAATTTACAGCTGCATCAGGCGTAGCGTTCGGACAGGCCAGTAACGTTAAACCGATCAAGATATCGGCTAGTTCTCTCACAAAGCCGATCAACATAGCTGGGCTCGGCAGAGGTGGACGTAAGTTACCATAATGTGATTAAAAAAATACCTCTAATATCGGTATATTTTGCGTCTGCACGAATGGGGCAGTGGTGTAAGTAATCACCTCTTGTGGGTTCGAGTTCCACATAAAGTGTGAATCAAACAGAAAAAGCAAGAAGTATAAGACATAATGAGGTTGTTGCTGTATAATTCACGCCTTAGTTAGAAAAGTATTTGTGTAGTTCACAAACTATCCTAGTCTACATGTATCTGTGTCCGTAATTGGTTTTATAGTGAAATCCCCAACGCGAAAGTTGTTAAACAAATGGTATACATTTCAAAATATAGGATGGTTGATAATAATTTGAACGTGGATTGTTTAGTATTTGTATATATCCCAGAAAAATACTTAAAGAATAAAAATAAATTAAGGATTCTGTCCAGTTTGTTGAATTTACCTTAAAATAATAGAACTTTTATCAACCATCCTATGTCTGACAACTGGTCTCAATCGCTTGATATCCAAATTCAATAAAAATGCCTAGCGTAATATATTTGTCAGGCCAGAGGGCCAATTCTCGTATTACTATTTGTTCAAAATACAATATCGATATAATCTAAATCCTACTAGAATTATTGAAGTTGAAATGAAATGAAATAATTTATTTGAGATCATTTAAGAGATTGAGATTAGATCAAGACTGAATTTTGAATAGATTTTATTACAAGAATTGGCCTTCAGTTGTTGTTATAAATGTGCCGTGTAGGTATTTGTGGCTTTACAAAACGTAAAAACGTTTTTCATGTTTTCCTTATCGTCAAATATTAAGGTGTGTGTGCATTTCTGTTGCGACACCTCTAAGATTAATCATAATACTTCTTCAAAAAATCGGAATCGTCAGCATTTTTAACATATTCTCAGGTATCCGAAAATATACGCTTCTCGGATGTCCGAGAATTCGGAATTTTCGGATATTTCGAAATACAGGATGAGTTCCTAAGTTGTATAAAATTCTGAAATTACTATTCTATTCAAAGTATTCTGTTCTATTTATTACTGATAAATAGGATTCGCCATTTTTTTTCTGGATTGGTATTAACGCAGATAAATCTATCAGAGGGATCAGTGCAGTATTCCATTCTATCTTTAAATTTTAAAAAGAAAGCGTTTTAGTCTCAAGCATTTCATTGCTTCAAACTTTCAGGATTGTACGGCTTAAAACTCATAAAAAATACCTACTTCTGAAATATAAGTAAGTGCACGTTCACATTGAACGCAATGTCGACCTGGACCTTGGCATTAGTACCTATCATTCATAACCTTCAACACAGCCCTCCATGGATCCAGTGTTGCCACAATAATTGTATAAGGAAAGGACAAAGTCCTCTCCGAAATTGGTTACTTTCATCTTCTTCTTCTCGTGTCAAACAAATAGATGAGTCCATCCTAAAACCCAGCGACATTGATCCTCATGATTCTTTCACCAAAATCCATTTTAAGGAGACATTTTTTTCTTGAGCTATGTAACCTGGAGTAATCAGTGCTTACCTAGATCAACATTATCTATAATCGTCCAGCGGCATTGCGCTAGATGTGACGATGCACTAACAATAGTTGTTGCTCAGCGGCAAGCATGGCGCCTCCGACGCCATTCGCGGCGGGTTCCTCGGCCGCTTTCAGCGCGGCCTCGCTGCTCGCTCAGAGTGAGTACGACGGTTGTGTGCTCGCAGACATAACACTATCGTAGATATTATTTACAATAGTACTAGACCCCGATTATGTTAATTGTCAACCACTGTCATAATCTTGCAATATTAGGGTCAATCACCACTGAAAGACCAGTGGCTGGCAACGGCTTTTTGAGGCAAAATATTATAACCCATTTTAAATCTTATCTACGGAAGACAAAGATCATTGTCATTTGAAGTCGAAGGAGGCGCAGCGCGGTGCCGCGTGACGTCGTGCGGCCGCGCGAGCCTGCTAACAAAAATTTCTAGTACAAAAATCTAACCGCTGCCGGCCACTGTTTTTTTGTGGGGATGATCCACTGTGGGGATTGACCCTTAGACTTTATTGATATAAATCCAAAATTAAATGAAAAAGACTTCCTTACATTCTTCATTCAACCTACAAGATGGCATTTAATTCTAGGCTTTATCGGCATATTAGTACGCGCTAAAATTAAACGGCATTTTTACAATTTCTGTGGTTGACATTTAGCAGGGTCGGGTTGATGTTTTTTGTGGTGGCCAATGTAGTTAGTTGATTTTTATTTCTATATTCGAGTTAAGATATTTTTATATAATTCGATTATGCATAAGTTGCCAATGAATGATCTGTTTTGCATGAAGAGTGTTACAATTTTTTATTACCACATGCAATTATTACTCACGATATTGCTTGCTCGCTTTTTGTGTAACAAACCTGTGTGTGATGTAGCAGGCGATAAAATAGCTACCAGTGTGATTCTATGACAGCAAGACGATCTATTAGCTTACTGTACAATTATGTGTTACAATGAATTTGTAATGTCAGTCATTACGCATTCTTTAAGGGAATCCCCAGTATTTATTTTTTTGCTGACATTGCAATCCGTAATCTGTAGCTAGATTAAAATGTACGATGTAAAAAGTAAGATGTAAATGTACTATCTAGTGTTCAGCTAGATAGTATCGTTAATGTTAAATTATTAATTCTGAAACAATCTTTTTTAATTTAACGAAGAAGAAAAATTGTGTAGATGGAATTCAGAATGACAAAGTAGTTAAATATGCCTTCATATTTGTTGAAAAGTACAGAAGAAAAGTGCGTGCGGTGTTTCTGAAACGAATCCGATAAAAACAAGGACAAGCGACCGACAGTCGCGTGAGTCTAACTTCACACGCAAACAATACACTTTAACGCGTTAACGCTATTATGTACCCGATTACTTCATGCGTTATTTTAACGCTATTGTGGACCCGCTTACTCTAATAAACAGATGTAAATTTAATCTACTGAACACAGATTAGTGGCAACCGGGACGGGTGCGCTGTCAGAACAAATAACTCCTAACTACCGTTGATGCTAAACCACCAAAAACATTCTGTACTTCTTACCTATATTGGAATGATATAAGTTCTTAAAATATGTTGCTTATACTATAAACTGGGGGTTACTTTGTATCCACATCTAAAGTAGTTATCGTTACTTTTTGCTTCAGAAGCGAAAATGCTATTCCTGTCATACATCTAGTTCTTACGATTGCCGGCTACTTTACAATATCAAATTTTAAATTATACCAAAGTTGTCCCAATTGTGTCACTAAGTACCTCCAGCCAACGGTACTTTTAAAGGATATTTATAGCATTTAGGTATATATTTATTTAAAAAATAACTTCTTTGTTTCGCATTCTGTTTAATGTAGAAACAGTAGTATAGAGGGTGTACACTTTTAGGGTTTAACTAAAAGAGGGCAAGTCTGTAAGTTAGTGTCTACTGTGTGTATATCTGTGTCTCATTTTCTTATAAATTATACAGATGGGGATGCTTATAGGTTGTGATTCAGACATGAAGACCATTTTAAGTGTATACCTAATCATAATCTCAGCACTAGATTCCTATCGCATCCCAAGCTTTCTTTGTGTATAACAATATTTACCTGGCCTATCTTATGGGCTTTAATTCAAAGATATGATTCAAAAGCATGGGTTGAGATTCATAAAATATCAAAAAAATAAATTAAATTAAATTTCGTGATATTGGAAGATGCTGCCTATAATAAATAGATTTAGTTATAACGAATGAATATCCTTTAAAATTGATACACAATCTGATGAAATATATTAAGATTTAAACTAATTATAATTGGATTGCAATGTTTTTTAATGTATTTTAATTGATTGAATGTTTTTCGAAACAAAATTGAAAACTTTATTTTGTTATTGTAGCGAATATTCGTTTTGGGATCAGACTGTATATCAATGTTGGCCATAAGCAGATACTTTGAGAGCGTCTAATACTTTTCTCATTTGTAGAAAATCTATTAAAATCTTTTAATAATTTTCCGTAGTACTAAATATAAGCAATAACATGAAGCTATGAACGCGAGCAAGTCAATCTATTACCGTGGTCCGAACCCATGTAGTTTTAAATTATTCATTGATTTGCTCCCGTCTATGGCTGCGACGCTTTTAATATTTTTAGATATGATCGAGGTTACCTAGTTTTTAATTTTATCATACGTCATTTGCTAGTAGTTGAATAAAGTTTGAGATTTTTAGTGTAGTTGGTAGACAACTACGTAATAGGGGGTGAGCCTATTGCTATCAATTTTTAATACTTTATCCAAACTGGTAATTGAACCCAGGACTTCAAGATCGCACGCAATTTTATTTGCGTGCAGTCATGAACCTTTTAATCTAACGATTTGGATGTTGATTTATGCAAATTATGATTGCACCAGGGGTAATTTTGACTTACTGGGAATAACCCCCCTGTATTCATTTGACTCAACTCGGTGGGGAAAAAAAGAGACATCTAAGATCGACCTGCTACTGTTTTGTAGAACGTTCTCGACCTCTTGTGACGTGACTCATGCTGGTCAGCAGTGACGAAGGGTGAAAATATTCAAAAACGGAACGGAAAATATTCAAAATATCGAAATTGTTGAAAAAAAAATACTTACCTGGATCTAGTTTGTCACGCACTATGGGGCCTATTGGAAAGCCGACAGGAATCGCTACTGCTGGTCAGTGTGGCCGTTAGGACTCCCCGGGAAGTGACCACAGTCGGTATCCTCCGGATAATTAGCCAAGCGTGCTAGAACTATCATCACTTTAGCTCAATAAAAATTTATTTGATCAGTAGAGCATATATTGAGAGTTTGGCCAGAAAAATAGTAGCAATTGTATTATACGCTGTTCAAGTTATTTGAAAGCACAGAACTTATAATAAGTGATATAGAAATATCATACAATTTAGTAGCACAAGGCACCTATCTGGTTAAAAAACCATTCATTTTTACATATTATAACCAAATGTAAACTTAGTCGAGTGTGTGTACTCTAAGTGTTTGCGTGTGTGCATTATTAGCAAGGAAAGTAGGTGAAGTTACAGAGCAAATACAGAGAGGAGGAGGTCGAAGTTAATGTGGACTGTGTGGAATGTGACTTTCTGGCTTACCTTGACGTCATTACAGTAGGCGCAGTTCTAACAGTGTCAGTATATAGTTGGCGTTCGTCCTGTGCACAGCTCTCTTAGCCTCAAAGTCTCCAAATATAATTCTACTCAATACTTGATGAAGACACTATATGAGAAATTCCTGTTATATTCAGCCACAGCTAGTGTAATATGGTTAGACAACAATGGCAAAAAACATTGACTTAAAATGAAATGAGTAGTCTTCTTATTGCCAGATAGATGGATGATAAAACAGTGGGCGGGGTCTAACCTCTCTAATACACCCTCACCCCCGCAAAGTATCACACGTTCTTTCACAGAGAAATGCAATTATAACACCTCCCCTCTGTGACTGTTTATACTGGAGATTGATGGCACTTGGTGGAATCTGCTACACATATTGAATAATTACAACACTTGTACTTTTCCACACTTTATTTTAAGTACTTTAAGTACAAGTGTTGTAATTATTCAACACCTCCCCTCTGTATTTACTCTTTCCGACGAAGCGACGATATCGGTTCTAGAAGAAAACCCAAACAGTAACTCTTATTATTATTAATTATGTGCTTGCAAATCTGGATATACCCACCTTCAATACAAACATGTTATTACAGCTAACTTTTTTGCCCAACAGTGGAGATGGTGGGCATGGGTGGCATGAACTCGTACCTCCTACAGAATTTGAACCAGATCCTTGCGTCGGGGATGGGGGGGCCCCTGGCTGGTATGTTGGGGAGGCCCCTCGCTGGTATGTTGGGGCAGTTTGGACAGGCCGGCCCTGTTTGGGGACAGGGCAAGCCTGCTATGTGGCAGCAAGAAAAGGTATGTAGAATAGTATTATAAGTTATAAGCTGTTGGGAATTGATAAAAATGTTTAGTTATACATCAGGCGTCGGTAGCAATAATAGTAGCGTAGCTTAAGATCGAGAATACTGGGTTTGAGTCTTGGCCATTTCACTCGTCATTACCGTAGCTACCTCATTTCAATGTCTATGTGAGAATGTTGGTATGTATTGTCAGATTTTTATACGTCACGACACGTCAATATATTTTTATACGTGACTTCACCTCGCCTGTTGGTAAGCTGAAGGCAAACTTTTAGGAAAGGGGTCACCATTACAGGTATAACAAAATGTTACCCGCCAACAAAGGTTACAATGGTCGCCTCGGTTAGATATTTTTAAGGTTTCATATTTTTAGCTGTCGTGTTTCCCAATAAATATAATAATAACGATTGTATCAGATGCCCGGTGACGAAGAAGAAGTCGACGATGAAGAGATGGGTGTAGCAGAGACATACGCAGACTATATGCCTCCGAAATGTAAGTGCACTTGTCGATATTGTTTCTTCAGCAAATGGTTCGCTGTTGCCTACACCGGCAGGTAAAAATTCACTTATGATCCTCAACCATCTATTTTACATTTTTATTTTACACACATACTCACAAATAATAATTGTAATTCACTTAACTCACTCAAGCACTTGTATTTACCGCTCATTTCAGTATGTGCAGTACTCGGCTTTTGATTTAGCTCACTGGGAACAAGAGGGGGTCCGGCTAATATCGGATTGCTTCTTTACTATAGAACGTTCTCTCTATCACACATAGTACTGATAGTTTGAAACCTTTATAGAGTGGTTAAAACTCTGTGTCTATAAAATATTAAAACCATAGCTTAACTACTCCAAAAATACATCACGCTATACATTCGATGTGCGATAGAGAAGAGATCAGTATAGTGTTAAACTAGACGGATGTATTTTTGGGACGGGGCAATAAGGTCTAACTGCATTCCTCCCTTAGGAAGGAATAGGATTTTTTTTATACCACTTAGGTGGCAGAAAAGCACACAGTCCACCTGATGGAAAGTGGTTACCGTGGCTTATGGACGTGTGCAACACCAGGGGTATCACACTCGCACTGCCGACCCTGTTAGAACAGAGAGTTTCTGTGCCGTCAGTGTAGAAGATAAAGAAGAACAAGCCTTAGGGCTTCTCACTGACAGTAAAAAAACTCTCCAGTCAGCTCTAGCTACCCTACTCACCGCCGGTAACACAACACGAGGTTATTATGACCAAGGTATTCTGTAGGGCGGAGGTACTTCCCCAGTCGGACTGCTTAATTGGACGGAAAGACCGTTGTGTACTACCTCCTGCAATAAAATGGCCCACACAGAGAGACGGTGTGCCTTGCTGGCGGTCTGCTCTTAATGCTTCGTCTCAAGATACATCCCACATGTATATGCACCCTAAATATATTGCACCATCTTTTTGAGCAGTCGTGAAAACTAACCTATCCATATTTCTGTTTTCTTACAGTAAAACTCGGTCGCAAGCACCCCGACCCAGTAGTCGAAACCGCCTCACTATCGTCCGTAGAACCTGTGGACGTGACTTACAAACTGAGCCTACCGGACGAGACTATCCGCGGCGGGTTGCTATCCGCGCTACAGTTGGAGGCCGTGGTGTACGCCTCGCAAGCGCATGAGCATGTGCTACCTGATGGGAGCCGGGCTGGATTTTTGATTGGTGAGTATTTAATATTTATTTGGCTCATTTTCGGATGCCCAAGGTCGTGCGAAGTGGAGGAGAAGAGACGGAAGGCGGATCCTGAGCTCCATGTAGACAGGGAGACACGTTGAGATGGATGATGATGGCTCATTCTTGTGCCACTGCTGGGCAAAGGCTTCGCTCTAATCGTTCCACCTCTTTATCTATTTTGCTGTGTAGGTATGCCACCAAATTGTGACTAAAGTTATAACTTGTAATATACACTTAAAACATGTGTACAACTGCGGCTCACAGATCATGTGACTAAGTTTCTGTGAGCTTAGTACTTCATGCAAAAAGTACCAGCCTCATAGGGTCATAAGACTAAAATCTCTGTGCCATATTTCATCTAGATTCGTTCTGTAGTTTTTTCGTGAAAAAGTAGCAAACATCTCTCCATCCATCTAAACAAACTAACATTTATATTTTGTTTATTTATTAATTAAAAACGTACAGCTAATACAACCGAATATTACATACATACATACATTCATATAATCACGCCTTTATCCCCGGAGGGTTAGGCAGAGGTGAATTAACACCCACATTTCACCAATCTGTATTCGGTCCCACGTAATAGGAGGCGATCCACTATTGTTGACTCGAGCCATGCATCTGAGGCTGAGTCTGGGCTGTACATATCTGTCTGATGTTGAAGTTAATCAGCCCTATCCCTTAGTCGCCTTGTACGACACCACATGGGAAGAGAAGGGATGGCCCAAATTCTACTCTGCCGGAAACCGCGTGGCTATTAGGTAGATTCAATATTAGTAGGATTCTTACTAATTACATGCTAGTTAGGCTATGCCTACATTAGCTCTTAGATAGCGTTGTATAGTAGAATATTTAAAAAAAAATCAAAATACCCTTGTGTTCGTCAGGTGATGGCGCCGGAGTGGGCAAAGGCCGCACCATCGCCGGCATCATATTCGAGAACTACTTGAAGGGCCGCAAGCGAGCCATCTGGGTGTCGGTCTCCAACGATCTCAAGTATGACGCCGAGAGGGACCTGCGGGATATTGGCGCCTCCAAGATCGAAGTGCATCCTCTAAATAAGGTAATATATCATATAAAGACACATTACCTCCACATTTCCTCCTTTTATACAATCCCGAGTTCTTTGAAAGGGGTGTGAAAAAGCATCTGTGGAGGCCGTTAATGCTGACTGCCATTCTAGGCAAGCATAGCATATGTAAAGGCGGCCACTAGTTTGGACTGCACCCCAGTTGACCATCAGGCGGGGTGCAGTCAATTTGAGGACCTAAATATTTTTAAGAAATGTATGAAATTGCTGTTTTTGACAATATACTTTGTACTGGTTGAAAACGCTGCTGTTTGGTTAAACTCATTGTCCTTCTCCGAGCTTTTTCGAAAACGACTTAAATTCAATATTTTCCGTATAGCGACTGCCAAGACCTCCACAATCCACTTGTGATATCTAAGCTCTGTGCTTAGACCATTTTGTAGGACTTTTTAGAGCTGCAATTATTGTCATATGGCTTAACACGCTCTCCGAGGCACGCTCTCACTGTGTCAAGAATGGTCACCCATCGTAAAACCGACCCAAAGCAAAACCACTATCATGCCACGGACACTGCAAAACGTTCCATTTAAGTTTAGACTTTAAATGCTGTTAAAATCGAGCGAATGAAAAAGTGTAATTTAATTCTCTTCATTTAATTTTGGACTTTAAACTTATTACAATAATGTCTAAAATTTAAAGCCTTTTCTTGCATTATCTGTGGTGTGACAGTGGTTTCGCTTTAGCAGGATCGAGAGCCAGGTTGGAAATACTATTGTTTGGTTTATCTTATCCTCAGTCGAGAATTTCTCCAACTCTATTTTCAGTCAGCTTACAGTCTAACACTATGATTACGAAACTTCTGAACTCCGATATGTTCTGTAAAGCGACTGCCATTTAACCTCCACAACTCGCGTTATCTAAGTTTGTCGATCGGTCTTTAAGGATTTCAATTACCCGTAATAAATGCCACTGATGCTTAATCAGGGACCGACAATTCAATGTGCTCTCTGAGGCACGGGGTCTGACTATGTTAAGAATGGTCTAACCTGACTAGCATGCCTTGTAATGTGCTAACATACTTTTTAATTACTTTACTGCGCTACCCACTCACTAAACTATATGTTATTCCCACACCAGTTCAAATACGCGAAGATATCGTCAGCGGTGAACGGTAACGTGAAGAAGGGCGTGATATTCAGCACGTACTCGGCGCTCATCGGCGAGACGCAGTCCTCCAACACCAAGTACCGCACGCGCCTCAAGCAGCTGCTGCAGTGGTGCGGCGAGGACTTCGACGGATGCGTATCCTTTTTTTAGCCAGGGAATTGCTCGGCATTAGTTCCCAGGAACTACTGGAACACGGGAACCTATTCCCGTTGAAAGTAGCCTATATTTGAATGAAATTTTGAAGCATTTTAGTATGCTAACTATTCAAATCGGTAAGGTAAGGGACTGGTCGCGGGTTTAAGTCCCGCCTGAGCGATCAACTTTTTCCGCTCTTAATCAATTTCAAAATATATACAGAAAAATGTCTCTGTGTTATTTGCGATTCTTTTCTTCTGTATATTTTGCAATACCTATTGAACTGTAAACTGTGCTGTTTACAGTTCAATAGTCAGCCCACTTACATACTCTCATTCGGTTGTGGCACTGATGTTGCTACACGAGTACCAGCCTACCGACGATACATTTAAAACCAAAAAAAAAATCTATAGGGCCAGTAGTACCTATTCGACAGATTGTGACAATTCACATGTAACCTCTTTGATGTGATAACTTCTTTACGCGTCTGTATGTTTGTGAATGCGTCTCTATTACGTCGTTATCTCAGCAGTGTGTAGCTGCGTCCTAATACACTCGGTATTTTAGACCGATATATCGCCCTGTGTGTAGGAAACTTTAATCGGCAAAACTCAACATCCATGACGGAACGCGAACCTGCAGCCAGTTTTTCTAGGAGGGATAATCTGATTGACTTATCCTTATTAATACCAATACCAAATATAATATCTTTAACCGTACCTCAGATCGTTTTCGACGAGTGTCACAAGGCCAAGAACCTATGTCCCGTAGGGTCTGGCAAGGCCACTAAAACAGGCCTTACAGCCCTAGAACTGCAGAACAAGCTTCCAGCAGCACGAGTGGTGTATGCCTCCGCCACGGGAGCCTCCGAGCCTCGCAATATGGCGTATATGGTGCGGTTAGGCATATGGGGAGACGGCACGCCTTTTCCTACTTTCATGGACTTTATTAACGCTGTGGAGAAGAGGTTAGTGATATTTACTTTTAAGTTAGTCTTTGACTATATCCAACTAATATTATAAATGCGAAAGTTACTGTTTGTTACGCTTTCAAACCTAAACCACTGAACCAATTTTGTTGAAATTTGGTATAAGGTAGATAAGACCTTGAGAAAGGATAGGCTATGTTTGGTCGCAATAACTGACATCCACGCGAGCGCAGCCACGGGCAACAGCTAGTATTGTATAGACCCAGTAATGCTAACAAAATGTGTCGCTAAAGACGGCTAAATATGCGTTATGAGTGAGTTAGATAATAGTTGTCATCTTCCTGCCCTGGTCCCAATTATTTGGGGTCGGCGCAACATATCATTTTCCTCCATGAATTTCTGTCAGATTTCATTTCCTCAGTTACTCCCTTTTTTGCAATCTCATGTGTCTCTCGGGAGCGCCAACTCAAAATCGAGATGGCCCCGGGTCAGCCAGTGTTTGGGGGATATGCTTTAGGTAACCTAAACCCGAGATGACGTGAGATTTTAGTCAATTTGAGTCCGCCACAGGGAGGTATTCAAGGGGATGAGCGGAGGCTACTCGAGCGTCGGAGGTCACAGAATGATGACTTCCCATGAGCGCGGGCCGGGGGGTGACGGATGGAGCCACCAGTCACCTTAGCAGAAGCAAGCCGCGGCTACGGCGCCACCCATACCCGGGGGCTAGATGGGGACTCCGTGGTCCCAACAGTCGAAGAGGGCCAACTCGAAAGAGATGGCTTTAAATCGGCCTGAGTGCTCTCCTTCTCTCACTCGTATTCTCCCCCCCTCTCTCTTTATCATTCCAGCAGTGATCTTCAAGAAGTGTGTGTGTAATAAGTGTTTGTTCCCAGGGGCGTTGGCGCGATGGAGATCGTGGCAATGGACATGAAGCTCCGCGGCATGTATATCGCGCGCCAGCTGTCGTTCCACGGCGTGTCCTTCAAGATCGAGGAGGTGCCGCTCGCAGACTCCTTCCGCGACACCTACGACAAGGCCGTGGCACTGGTACGTCACGCCACACCCACCATACAACCCACACACGCCAAACCCCATAAAACCCCCCCACCTGCTACAACCACCACACAAGCTACTCCTGTCACACCACCCACATCCCCACACTAACCATACCCATAATCAATTAAAATAGAAAAAATATTGAATTGGTCTAGGCGGGGTTTGAACCCGCGATCTTTGCCTTACAGGGGCAATGCTTTGACCACTACCAATAACCACATCTCATAATGTCTACTTCTTTTAATAACCACATCTCATAATGTTATAATAACCACATCTCATAATGTCTACTTCTTATAATGACCATATCTCATAATGTCCGCTTTATATAATGTCTATTTTTTATAATGACAATATTTCTTGATGTCTACTTCTTATTATGACCAAATCTCATAATGTCTACTTGTTATGATGACCACATCTCGTTATGTCTATTTTTTATAATGACCACATCTCATAATGTCTGCTTCTTATAATGACCACACCTTATAATGTCTACTTCTTTTAATAACCACGTCTCATAATACCTACTTCTTATAATGACCACATCTCATAATGTCTACTTCTTATAATGACCACACCTCATAATGTCTGCCTCTTATAATGACCGTGTCACATAATGTCTACTTTTTATAATGACAATATTTCATGATGTCTACTTCTTATAATGACCACATCTCATAATATCTACTTCTTAAAATGACCACATCTCATAGCTTCTTTATTATATTTGTACGGAAGACAGTTTACAGGGTGTATAAAATATGCGTTGCTTGTGTGTCCAGTGGGTGGAAGCCATGCAGCGCTTCACGGAGGCGGCGGAGCTGATCAACGCGGAGTCGCGCATGAAGACCACCATGTGGGGGCAGTTCTGGTCAGCGCACCAGCGGTTCTTCAAGTACCTGTGCATCGCTGCCAAAGTATGCAGTCGGCTTATTATATACCTCGAACCAAACTGAATGGTGGCTCTGAAGTTCGTACAAGTTCGGGTTCAGGCCAATGGCGTTTGAGAAAAGAGAGTTAGTCAAACGCCGATTGGTCTGAATCCGCACTCGTAAGACCTGCCAAGCCGCCATTAAGTTTGGTTCTAGGTATGTCTACTACTATCTATTTCTTATACCTCGGTATGAATCTATGTGCTATATACACGCAGTACACGTTTCTTGGGTGATTTTAGAGGATAGCACAGTGGATGAGTGAAAATCCACCAAGCATATATTATTACACAACAATCCGCGCACACCACGGTCTCGTTTGTCTCGAGAATAGAGGTTAAGATATATGCCGATAACTATATGTTGATGAACGTAATAGGGTATTTGACAAATTTTGGAAAACCATTTTAAATTATTCCTTAGCATATAATATGCACATGGATATATCAAAAAAATATCAACGGATTTTAACAAAAAATCGATATTAAAAGTTTTTCTTCAAACTTTGTCAATAAAATGGTGTATAAATGGTGTGTAGTTGCACAATGTACAAATACGTCTATAAATAATCCACAAAAACTGTTTGTTTCTGTTCTTATCTGTTCTGTCACAAAGCCGTGTTTACTTGCGTGTGACGTCAGCAGTGCTGTGATAGATCACAGAGCGTTTTCGTCACAGATAAAAATTCGAAAAAATATTAGATATTTTTAAGCGAAATTCTCAAAAAAATATGCTTATTTTAGTTTAATTTATAGTTTTAAATGTCTTTTTACGCTATTGTCTGATAGGATGACCATTATTTGTAGTATTTTTTTTATGTTGTCAAATACCCCGTTGCTAACGTGCCCCGGCAGGTGAACCACGCAGTGGTGACGGCGCGCGAGGCGGTGAAGTGCGGCAAGTGCGTCGTCATCGGCCTGCAGAGCACCGGCGAGGCGCGCACGCTGGACCAGCTGGAGCGCGACGACGGCGAGCTCAGCGACTTCGTGTCCACCGCCAAGTGAGTGCCTCACTGTGTACTCACACTGCGCAAAACTCTCTTTGGGCGTGACGGCAGCGGCGTGCCTGTCAAATCATAGGTTATACTTTTGAAAGTCTACCCGAATATTAGTGTTGGGTAATACGCGTCCGATGTACTATTAGGTAACGTAACTTAGCACTGTACTAAAAGCAACGTTACTCAACCACAGCTGTTAATCGGACATTTAGTACTATTCGGACAGTCGGACGTCTATTGGTTAGTTTGCTGTTTGGTAGTGCGATAGCGTTACGAGCGGCGCGCGGCGTGTACGAGTGAGTAAATACGATAGAATGCGACAGCGATAGCCCCTTTTGGTGAAATGCTGAATGGGTCGAGTAATCACAGACTATTGAAAATCGTTTTTAATAAGATAATATTCTACCACAAATATCTATTTAATTGCCTTAAATTTTGTAAATAGATATAAGCAATAAGGAAGTATTAGATATACCTTTACGCAATTTTTCCTATATATATACCTATCAGATTTATAATTCAATACGAGAAATCGAAAATAGTAATACGTAATGCATATTGTGAATTTACGATATTTACATTGATCAAAATTCAAAACTAAGGTTATAACTTCATTTTGCATAAATTCATCACGAATTTCTAGAGTGACAGTACTAAACCTGTTGAATGTATGAAGGAAAATCTAATTGGTATACGCTTATGATTAGGTGTACTAAAGTACTAATAGTACTACTAAGGTGTACTAGTACGTCGTACGAATTGTACTAGTACGGTGCGTACCGAAAGACGTCCGATTAGGCACAAGACTACCGAATATCACTCTAAAATTTTTTTTACGAATTTTATCGCGACTTATTTGGTATTATTTACATTGATGTTTTCATTTGCTTGTTAGCAGCCATGGTCACAGACTAAGGTGGTTATTGGTCACATAGTTTGAAGTTTATTATCACAAAATACCCGAACTATGCTGAATTGTTGTTGTAACCATTTAAAATTCGAATCTGATATTCATAGATTATATCCTACTAATATTATAAAAGCGAAAGTTTGTAAGTATGGATGGATGGATGGATGGATGTTTGTTACTCTTTCACGTAAAAACTACTGAATATATTCTAATGAAACTTTACAATTATATAGCTTATACATCAGAATAACACAAGGTTACAACCGATATTATAGGAATAACCGACATCCGCGTGGGCGAAGCCGCGGTCAGAAGCTAGTTAAACCTATAACATGGGACCGACGTGTGAATAACAGCTCTGCCCTTCACCTTCAAATTTTATTTAGATGGATTGCACCCATTTATTGCCTTGCCTTATAAATAAAATTATAATCAAACGGACCCATCTGTACAATGATGCATTGGAATATGTCAAGCTACTTTACTAGCTGAACTGCTCTAAATTAGGAAAATAATTTAATGTTTAACTTGTGAAGAATTAATTAAATAAAAGTAATTTTCTTTATCAAGAATATTTAATATCATAGTAACGTTTTGATAGCGTTTATTCACTGCAGTCCATATTTCGTTTATTTATTTTCAGATGCGTATTTGATAACTCAACCTTGGTAACTCCATTTATTTTAGCTAACTCTTTCGTCACACAACGCATTGTATCTAAGTTAGATGAGCTAGGATTCTCTATAAACAACCTATTCAGCCTTTTAAACTCCCCATTCAAGGCTTTCAAAGCATTTTGATATGTAATTTTCATATCATTTATAATTGTTTTAATATTTCCTCCAATAGGATTTATTTCATCGACGTTTTCCGTTTCTACATTTTCACTATTCGTCTCACTCATGTTGTTGTTCAAAGGATCGCAATCATCAAATTCTTCTTTGATGGTAATATCAAATGTTTCGTTATTAGTGATTGAATTATCTTCATCTAGCTCAGTATCACCACTGAAGTCATGTTCATCGTCGCTCACATTCGCTTTTGGCGTTTTAGGCTCATGTTCTAGCTTCAAGAACTCATAGTCGACATTTTCAATTGTTATTTTGGTGTAAAATTCTCGAGCTTCTTCTGACAATTCAATATTTAAATCAAGTGACTGTAGGTATCCATTTAAATGCGCACATAGTCTACCTTTTTTACCTACATCACAGTCGCAACACATAGTGTCAGATCTAAAGGTTATTTTCGTTCGTTTTTTGAACCCTGAACAGAAAAACTCAACCAAGGAATACTCATTCTCACCAACTTTTATATCCAATAAAGTATCCATAACAGTTTTATCCTTAGGAAGATATTGCGTAAACGATTCTACGATGTTATGTTTTCTTTGTAAAATCGTAAGCAATGTTTGGTTCCAATATTTGTCCAAAATATTCCCTAGCACGTCTATCATGATGACACAGTTGAAATTGCTGCATCTGCTCAATATAAACTCTTTCATTATACACAGAGAAGTGTCTAGAAACTTATTGTCGTTCTGTGACATATACAGTTCGCGGTGATTCCAAATTTTGTCCAAATAATCTTTTAATATACGCGTCGTTGTAATAGCTCGATGCGTTTTTAATTCATGATATTTATCGACTTCTGAACTGTTTCCATATAATAATGAATAAAATAATGACATTAACTCATGTTGTTTGTCAAATTTAGAGTACTCATTGTTCAGTATTCGCCATATGACTTCGCACATTATGTTTCGCGAAACATACACATTTGCATTTGGAAATGTTAATTGTAAAGCCGCAATCTGATCCGGAGAATCGCTCGCCATAATTATGGTTGGCTCAAAAGCTTTGCAAATCTGAATTTCTATAAACTGTTTGATTAATGAGAATACATTATTGAAGATGACCTCGTTTCTTTCTATGTGTAATGCACAGGCTATGGGCAGGGCGCCTACTTGAGTTGGCACAAACAAAAAAGTTACAAACCCATCTTTAATAGGTCTACTGTCTACTATAACATGGTGTAAGTCATGACTTAATAGGACATTTTTCATGAATGCTGTAATTATGACTCTGAGTTCCTGCACATCAGGGCGGCACATCACAGCTCCACCTTTATCCTTTATATTGTTAACTTTCTCCATTATAATGTGATCAATACTCCGTTCTGCGTAGCTTTGATCGCTTTTTCTCGTGTGCAAGTAGAACACATGACGTATTGAAGGATTCAAATCGCGATTAGACCAATCCTTGTGATTAACACCTCCTTCCTTAGACAATAGAAGTAGCTCATGGTAACATTTTGCTGAGGTTGGAGAGTGTCCGTTCGAAAAATAGTTGTAGAAAATAGCATTTGTCTCGGACGAACATTTCAACAGGTTGTAGGTCTCAGCGGTCTTCACGTGGTGCGTATGTATAAACTCTATGTAAATATTTAAGTTCAGTCCCTCCTTCAAACACTTGTCGTTCCTAATCGTGTTCCGATTTATGATTTTCATTTTGAAATCGATCTTTGCTCGACAATTTTGATTTCTCGAATTATTTCTTATAAGACATTTCTTTTTATTACGAGCAGCAAGATGGCATATATAAGTTTTTCTATATACCAGTCTCTTCATGTTTGGAAAAGTTCTTTGTACTATCCAGCTAGTGGACGTGAACTTGGCGAATTTATTCACCCACTCCTTAGTGTAATCGTTGTAATATGTCGCATCACGATCTTTTTCTGCTCGACATATAATCCAAACCTTAAATTTTTCTGGTGACTCGTAATCAAATAATTGAAACCTACCGTCAATACAGTTTTGTTCCAAAAAGTTTCTCAACTGTTGTTGCGAACACATTTTTACATGAACTTAACCTCAAAAACAAAAATCCAACTAAAACACTTCACTAACATCATATCACTTACGTAAACAACATACACTCAATTTAATGCATTGCATAGTTATTTAAAATCAATGTTTTGACACTATGTTTAACAAACTCGCACGGTAAACAACGAGTCGTGCGCTGAGACGGTGTATAAATAAGTCACGCAATGGCGGTCGAAGAGGGGTGAACGACCGCGGTCCGAGGCCGCCGCGCCGACTCGACATACGCTTTGAGCATTGATTTGAAACTGTGCGACTTAGCGCAGCGCGGGATCGTTTGAAATTGGCGCGAACATGATTTATGAGTCATACTCATCAGTATCAGTAAAAGTAGATTTAATATAATGTTATTGAAATAACGTTATTTTAAAATGTAAAGAAACTATAAAGTATGATAAAATATTTTTATAAAGTATGATAAAAAAAATATATGAAAATGTTTTAGGTATATTAGAATAAAGTTAGGTTTCATATCTTAATATCGTAGATTATGCTTGTTACATTACATTTTGATATTGCAAATCATGTTCTATAAAGTTTTTTTTTTTACTAAATAACATTGCCTTTTGACTACATACTGTTTCTTTTTACAACTAATGATGGTGAAATATTGTAGGCAAGTTGTGCGTATTTTAAAATGAAATATCAGACATTATGTTAGAACATAGCGGTGTTTTATTTTTTTATATTTCTTTATTAATAATTTTCCCAAGTGAAATAAGTCCGAACGTCCAATAACTTCACAACTTGACTCAAGTCTGCCTCAGTGGCGTAGCGGTAGAACGTTCGACTGCTATGCAGGAGGCGTGGGTTCGATACCCGCTCAGTGCAAATATTTGTATGCATGAATATTTGCAATGCTCTGGGTGTTTCTATGTATAATATGTATGTATTTACAAAAAAAAAAGTATCTAAGTATGTTTATCCGCATTCTAGATTCCATAACACAAGCTAGTTAAGCTAGGCTTACCATGGGTCTAGATAGCGTTATGTAAATTATTGTAGAGTATTTATTTATTATTATTATTTATTATTACCCAGGGGAGTATTCCAAACGTTAGTAGAGAAGCACTTCCCGGCGCCGGACCGCAACCGCATCAACCGCTTGCTCGGACTCGAACCCCCGCGGACCAAGGCCAACGCGACCGCAGCGCACAAACAGCACAACGGCAATAAGAACGACAGCAAGAACGACAAGAACGGACTCGACGATGAAGCGAACACGTCGAAGAGGAAGTGTGAGTATTGTGAACGGCAAACTTCTTGACAATATACTGTCACTGCGTAGAGGGGTTTTCAGGTATCTCTGGAGGTTGTGCAGCGCGACGATGAAGAGGCCCCAAATATCCAATCATATATTATTACATTTGGGGATCATGTTCATTGATGAGCTCAGGATCATTGGTTGATCAGTCTCTCTGTTTAATTCCAGTTAATGCATACAAGAGGACATACGCAAACTTTCACACGTTTGAATGTAATTTTGAAGCATTTACTATGCTAACTTTTCAAAGCGATTAAGATAGGAAAAAGTGAATCGCTCAGGTGGGACTCGAACCCACGATCTTTCCCTTACAGGGGGAATGCTCAGACCACTGAGCCACCGAGCCACACCTAAGACGCCCTAAGACGGTAGTATAGGAGAATTTGGATAGCTTCAGGTGTGGCTCGGTGGCTCAGTGGTCAGAGCATTCCCCTGTAAGGGAAAGATCGTGGGTTCGAGTCCCACCTGAGCGATTCACTTTTTCCTACCTTAATCGATTTCCGACGTTTGTTCAAGACGTTTGCCGGCAGTTATACACAGACCATTGTCATCATCTCAGCATGGCTCACCTTCCACTTTCTTTGTTCCATGCGAGCGACTGCCGTCTGAGCTTGCAACCCTGAAAGGAATGAAATTCAGTTACGAAACTGGTTCTTTATTATCCTTCGCCTTCGGTAATAAAATGAACTTCTTACCATGACTTTTTTAAATGTAGAATAGAAGTCAAATTAACGACTTCACCTCGCCTGACAGTTCTGACATTCTTTACCATAGCGTTTATGAAGTAAATTACAGAAGGCATAAGGTATTACCGCGTGTCGCCTTATGCTTTACGAGCACATGGTTTTGCTTTGATTATACCGGTTATGCCTTTTTTGTACAATAGGGTTGTGTCCTATTTTTTTAAATTATCGTAATCTGTACCTTTTACAATAGTTTATTGATTTGTTAAAGTGAAATATTCATGTGACATATAGTTTAAAGATATTTGATTTTGAAATTTCAATTTCTCAAGCCACCCGAAAACGCACACTGTGACGTCATAGAATGCTGGCGAGTAGTGTAAATGTATGGAGTGCAAGAGAGTATCGCATTTATGTCAGTCTAAATTGCGTTTCCACATATACAATGTACAATACGTTTGATTTAATATTTAATAAGGAATCTAAAAAGTTAGATATACATTTTGCCTTATTATATATTTTGGTTATATATTTTGGGAATTAAAAGTAATGAAAAAGTCATAGTTTCAGATTAATTAGGCAATCTTAGTTTACTATGCATATTGGTTGAGAAAAAACTACGAGATGCTAAAAATACTGCTTGTATTGGTGATGATTTATTGACTCAGGACACTACCCTATTGACACATATGGTGGCAGAATTAACTGTGGTTTTAAGTTTTTAAAATTACCGGAAACTAACTAGCCATATTTATTTCAGTGACATCCCGTCAGCAAGCAAACCAAGCAGCCAAACGCATGCGAGGAGGATCATCATCCGACGAATTCGTGAGGGGGTCTGAGGACGAGCTCGAGATGGAGTCAGACGAGGAACAGAGGCCTCCCGGGTCAGACTCGGACCTATCAGACTTCAATCCTTTCCGCGGCGGCAGTGACAGCGATGATGGTAAGAAGAACAACTAGTTTCCATTCCATAAACAGTACGCACAGTGTGGTATGAAAGGAACTTCATCGCACGCACACTTAGGCTGAGGAATCAATTGCTGCGGTTTTTCCAAGCGACCACTTCTTAAAGAATCTTCTAGGTTCTTTAAGAAGTAGTCGCTTTAAGAAGAGCTTTAGAAGAGTTTTAAAGGGCCGGCAGCGCGATTATGACGTCCATAGGCCACGGTTATCATTTTCCACCATTATAAAAAATGTTCTTCAATCGTGTTGAGCACTTTCGTACATTTTTGACACTAGGGAAAACCATTGAATTCGTGACACTTACCGGCATCTCTTGTGACATGTTGTTACAATTCAAATGAAACGCGGGTTTAAGTCCCTTGCTGCATGTTGACTGTTGCCTATCTATAAGTATTCTCATATATCTCGTTCCAGAACCCTGGCTGGGCCGCAAGAAGAAGCCAGTGAAGAAGAAGAAAGCCCTGTCCCCCAAGAAGAAGGCGCCGAGCACGCAGGACAAGATCGAGACCATGTTCGAGCGCAAGCACGGCCTGGCCGCGCCCGTGACCGTCAGCACGCCGGCCGGCCAGCGCGTCACCGGCACGCCCGTCGGCACCAACGGCCTGTACCTGGGTATGCCCACGCACAGTGTTACACTAGCGACTGCTACCATCCTCTGTTCGAGCGCAAGCACGGCCTGGCCGCGCCCGTGACCGTCAGCACGCCGGCCGGCCAGCGCGTCACCGGCACGCCCGTCGGCACCAACGGCCTGTACCTGGGTATGCCCACGCACAGTGTTACACTAGCGACTGCTACCATCCTCTGTTCGAGCGCAAGCACGGCCTGGCCGCGCCCGTGACCGTCAGCACGCCGGCCGGCCAGCGCGTCACCGGCACGCCCGTCGGCACCAACGGCCTGTACCTGGGTATGCCCACGCACAGTGTTACACTAGCGACTGCTACCATCCTCTGTTCGAGCGCAAGCACGGCCTGGCCGCGCCCGTGACCGTCAGCACGCCGGCCGGCCAGCGCGTCACCGGCACGCCCGTCGGCACCAACGGCCTGTACCTGGGTATGCCCACGCACAGTGTTACACTAGCGACTGCTACCATCCTCTGTTCGAGCGCAAGCACGGCCTGGCCGCGCCCGTGACCGTCAGCACGCCGGCCGGCCAGCGCGTCACCGGCACGCCCGTCGGCACCAACGGCCTGTACCTGGGTATGCCCACGCACAGTGTTACACTAGCGACTGCTACCATCCTCTGTTCGAGCGCAAGCACGGCCTGGCCGCGCCCGTGACCGTCAGCACGCCGGCCGGCCAGCGCGTCACCGGCACGCCCGTCGGCACCAACGGCCTGTACCTGGGTATGCCCACGCACAGTGTTACACTAGCGACTGCTACCATCCTCTGTTCGAGCGCAAGCACGGCCTGGCCGCGCCCGTGACCGTCAGCACGCCGGCCGGCCAGCGCGTCACCGGCACGCCCGTCGGCACCAACGGCCTGTACCTGGGTATGCCCACGCACAGTGTTACACTAGCGACTGCTACCATCCTCTGTTCGAGCGCAAGCACGGCCTGGCCGCGCCCGTGACCGTCAGCACGCCGGCCGGCCAGCGCGTCACCGGCACGCCCGTCGGCACCAACGGCCTGTACCTGGGTATGCCCACGCACAGTGTTACACTAGCGACTGCTACCATCCTCTGTTCGAGCGCAAGCACGGCCTGGCCGCGCCCGTGACCGTCAGCACGCCGGCCGGCCAGCGCGTCACCGGCACGCCCGTCGGCACCAACGGCCTGTACCTGGGTATGCCCACGCACAGTGTTACACTAGCGACTGCTACCATCCTCTGTTTGAACCCCAAAAGGGGATTGATATTTAACTATTTTTTTGATGAGTTCTGCTTCATGGCAATCTCTTTTCCAACTATAAGCCACTTCTTTGTTTGATTACTCAGTTTATGTTTTCATTAAGAGCCATACTTGTGTGCAAATTATTTTCACACAACTCTCTTGTTGTTAAGTGGTAAATCTTTTATGTAGTCTTGGTATGTCACTTCTTTTTAGCTGGGCATGCTGCAAAGCATCTTCTCCGCTTAAAGCGTTTGCCAGTTTGTTTATATGAATGGTCAGTTTTTCCTAATATTTCAGTTTGTTTTGAGCTATTTCCTGCGTAAATGTGTGTTTTAGGGTGTTTTAGGCCGAGGTCGAGTTATATGTATCTATTACTTATACAATATCTATCTAACTTTTCTAAGGATACATTATTGGTACACCTCCACAACATCTATACAGACTAAATTTTAAATTTCAAGTCTCTTCAAAAACAGGACTTTCATACGAACTTCTAACCCCGTTTTAACGCCATAGTGAATGTTTGATGAAATTTGGCAGGAAGGTTTCTAATAAGGTGTACTTATTAGAAACCTTCCTGCCAAATTTCAGTAGAAGAGATGTGATAGGCCCCATTCTACTCTACCGGAAACCAACAAAAGTTTTAATTCACAGTAGCTAAATTCGTGAATACAATCCCGGGTTCTTCATCCATAGCTTATAAATGGTCATAGATCTCTCCCAATGCCGGGAAGTTTCGGCCTACTGTTTCGCCTTCTCTAGAAGTGAAATCGTCTATATTTTCTTTCGTCGCCTTTTACAGGCCTTTCAGATGAGATGGGGTGGTGATTTTTATTCTTTCTCCGTCACCACAATCGTAATCGAGAGAACTATAGTGACGCAACCAATTTAATCACAATATTGAGTAAGACACTTTGCAAACCGGTAAGGTTGAATATCAAAATATAGTGGAAAAACACTATATTTTGTTTACCTTACCGGTTTCACATCACGACATTCTCAAAAGTTTCTAATGGCGGTTGTGTCTCATTCAATATGTGTATCAAGTCCCACCAATCGCCAGCAATCAACAGTATAATTTTGATAAAGTATGTATGTACATGCGGTGCAAGAAATGTTTGTTGGTATCCCAGCTCGCCAGATGCAAATGATTATACCATTATAATAAGATGTCAATATGTATCTCATTCTAAGCGAACTATGTGCTTATGAGAAATAAAGTTGTTTAAACCAAAAGTAATTGTACAGGGCCGGCCCGCAACCAGGCCCCGCCGCGCTCCGCCATCGAGCGCGCGTGCAGCATGAAGGAGGAGCTGCTGCTGGCCATCGAGAGGCTCGGGCGCCGCCTGCCGCCCAACACGCTGGACCAGCTGGTGGACGAGCTGGGCGGCACCGAGAACGTCGCCGAGGTACGCTCGCTAGGGACGGGCCAGTTGTGACTTGCGTCATTTTGGTCACTGTCTTCAATATCATTGAAAACCTCAGTTTGCAGACGACTTATTTTGCGTCACAGTGTGATTCAAACAGGACAGAAATCAAAAAAGAGGAATTACGCAGCTTACAACTCAAAACTTTTACAGTCGTGTAGCCGAAGGGCCTGCGTTCTTTCGTGCGCATGCCTGTTTCGTGCAAATGATATTGAGCTGATTTTGTGTACAAAATTTATATTACAATATGTAACGTAAAAAAGTAATGATGAGCTCAAGGATGTATACCGGGTGTATGGGGAACGCTCCCGAAGCCGAAAGCCCCTGGTAGTACTCCGGGTACTCGACATATTGGCAGATTTTATTTTTCTAATCTTCTATTATTCTCCATCGTATTAGAAAAGCTCAATGAAACGACAATTTCATAAAAAAAAAACAAATGGCGCCAAGCGCGTACTTTTTTGTAGTATTTTTTTTTATGAAATTGCCGTTTCATTGAGCTTTCCTAATACAATGGAGAATAAATGATGCTAGTTAAACGAAAAAAAAAAAGGAAAAAAAAATGTTTTCACCCAATCGAAAAAAAAACTGCCTATATGTCGTGTACCCGGAGTACTACCATGGGCCTTCATCTTCGATAGTGTTATCCTTACACCCGGTATATACTCCTAACAACAGCAATTTAACTTAGGTGCAAGGGTTACCAAGAATACTAGTATTTTCAAAAGCCGACACTTCCACAGATGACAGGTCGCAAAGGCCGAGTAGTACAGACAGAAGACGGCCAGATCCTGTACGAAAGTCGGTCAGAAGCGGATGTGCCTCTAGAGACTCTGAACCTCACGGAGAAACAGCGCTTCATGGACGGCGAGAAGGACGTTGCTATCATCTCAGAGGCGGCCTCCAGTGGTATCTCGCTGCAGAGCGATCGGAGGTACGTACATACATACAATCTTAGCTCTAGGTTAGGCTCAAACAATAAGCTTCATCCCAAGCTGTGGAATGAACTCCCTGCTGTAGCATTCTCAAGAGACTACAATATGGGGCTCTTCAAGGTCGGAAGAGCGATTGTATCGCCCCCGGTGTTGCATACGTCCATAGGCCACGGTTACCACTTTCCAGCAGGTGGGCCATGTGCTTGTCTGTCATCTTAGTGGTACAAAAAGAAACAATCCTCAGCGAGGCCCATGACGCATATATGCGTCACAATAAAACTATCGACAAACTCGGTTGGATACATTTTAACGCATAGTAGCAGTACTAAGAGCAATAAAATAACCTAGCTGATGCCTGCGGCTCAGCCCGCGTGGAATTTTGGTCATATTCCCGCAACCCATGGGGATATATTCCCGGGATATTAGCCTGTCTGTTATTTCAGACTATAGTCTATCCCTGTACCAAATTTCAGCAAGATCCGTACAGTCGTTAGAGAGTGATTGAATAACAAACATGTTCAGAAACTTTCGCATTAAAAATAGTTGAATGATGTAGGCGTAAGTGCCTATTTTTGACTATAATATGTTTGATTTCAACAGAGCGAGGAATCAAAGGCGGCGGGTTCACATAACGTTAGAGTTACCGTGGTCAGCCGACAGAGCCATACAACAGTTTGGTAAGTTGCCCCACTCTTACACTAACAAATTATCTTTGAAGAATCGAGTAATGATAACCATGTACTGGGGATATTCGTGTAGAAATAAATGGCTCAAAAGATTTATTAGGATTTTTGCATCATGAGAATCACTCTTCCAGGTCTCAATCGGTTTTGTCAGATATTCTGAAGGTCTAGATTAAAGCAAACTTTTAGGTTTTAGCAACAATTTTTATGAATAGTTTTTCTGTAACTCCAAGCGTATTTATAATAGTACAAGATAGTCTAGAAACTCTCAATTACTAAATAAGGTACATACTACAATTTGTGTAGAACATATTACCGTAAAATATTTATGGTTCTTTCTGTCGGGTTACCATATGAAAAGCACAGTGATACTTACATTATATTCTACTCTTTTTGACTCGTATTTTCTTGTACCTTTTTGTAATTAACTTTCATTTACTATCAATATAGCGACATGTTCTGTGCCCTACAGGTCGCACACACCGCTCAAACCAAGTGAACGCGCCGGAATACATCTTCCTGATCTCGGACCTCGCGGGAGAGCGGCGCTTCGCGTCCACTGTGGCCAAGCGACTGGAGTCTCTGGGAGCGCTCACACACGGCGACCGGAGGGCCACTGAGACCAGGGATCTCAGCCAGTTTAACATAGACAACAAATATGGTATGTTTTTCTTCTTTTTATTCCACTTCGGTGGCAGACAAGCCCACAGCTTATCTGATAGAAAGTGGTTACCGTGGCCTATGGACGTTTGCAACACCAGGGGAGTCACACCCGTGCTGCCGACCCTGCAGGAACAGTGAGTTTCTGTGCCGTCTGTGAGGAAAACAAAGCAGGACAAGCCTTTGCTCTTCCCACTGGACAGTACAATAACTCCCCAGTAAGCTCTGGCTACCCTACTCACCGCCGGGAACATAACACGAGGTTATTAGCTGAGTGGCTGTGAGTGCTGGAGTAGCTGGAGTGAGTGGTCAAAAATGGCTTCAAATAGTTTCTCATATATTGCACACGGTACTGCTCGCCTTCCGTGCTTGAGGGGATTTGGGGATGCCGACGCGAACCTAATTGTAGATGGCAGCACCATATGACCAAAGAGCAATAACCATCTGTTCTGTGACAATAACAAACTCAAAGCTGTCAGATTTGAAGAGACAAATAATGAAATCTACATGGATGTCAGCTAACATTGGCCATTACGGGGCGTTCTCTATAGGCATAAAAGCGCAGGCGGCATCCCGATTGGGATTTGACATTCTCCCACGCGTCTATATTTGTCCGCGGATTGAACGCGGAATAAAGTTTACTGTTATTGTGTGACGTTCGTCACTGTTGTCCTGCGAGACAGCATACAATGAATTTTAGTCTACGTTGCGCTTCTGCGATTAGCCACGTTAGTTCGGTTATATCGATATCCTTGGATATGCAGAGGCCTTTTAGTCAGCGATATTTAAACGGAGATTAGTACGTTGTCCTTTGAATGACCAGGAGGCACACACACAATTCTTGTGGTACATGTAATGCTCTGTTCGTAGGTCGGTCGGCCCTGGAGGCGGTGATGCGCGCTATAATGAAGTACGAGACGCCGCTGGTGCCGCCGCCCGCGGACTACTCGGGCGACTTCTTCCACGACGTGGCGGGCGCGCTCGTGGGCGTCGGCCTCATCGTCAACAGCGAGTCCTCGCCCGGCGTGCTCTCGCTCGACAAGGTACTCACACGCGCACACACACACACACGACGTGGCGGGCGCGCTCGTGGGCGTCGGCCTCATCGTCAACAGCGAGTCCTCGCCCGGCGTGCTCTCGCTCGACAAGGTACTCACACGCGCACACACACACACACGACGTGGCGGGCGCGCTCGTGGGCGTCGGCCTCATCGTCAACAGCGAGTCCTCGCCCGGCGTGCTCTCGCTCGACAAGGTACTCACACGCGCACACACACACACACGACGTGGCGGGCGCGCTCGTGGGCGTCGGCCTCATCGTCAACAGCGAGTCCTCGCCCGGCGTGCTCTCGCTCGACAAGGTACTCACACGCGCACACACACACACACGACGTGGCGGGCGCGCTCGTGGGCGTCGGCCTCATCGTCAACAGCGAGTCCTCGCCCGGCGTGCTCTCGCTCGACAAGGTACTCACACGCGCACACACACACACACGACGTGGCGGGCGCGCTCGTGGGCGTCGGCCTCATCGTCAACAGCGAGTCCTCGCCCGGCGTGCTCTCGCTCGACAAGGTACTCACACGCGCACACACACACACACGACGTGGCGGGCGCGCTCGTGGGCGTCGGCCTCATCGTCAACAGCGAGTCCTCGCCCGGCGTGCTCTCGCTCGACAAGGTACTCACACGCGCACACACACACACACGACGTGGCGGGCGCGCTCGTGGGCGTCGGCCTCATCGTCAACAGCGAGTCCTCGCCCGGCGTGCTCTCGCTCGACAAGGTACTCACACGCGCACACACACACACACGACGTGGCGGGCGCGCTCGTGGGCGTCGGCCTCATCGTCAACAGCGAGTCCTCGCCCGGCGTGCTCTCGCTCGACAAGGTACTCACACGCGCACACACACACACACGACGTGGCGGGCGCGCTCGTGGGCGTCGGCCTCATCGTCAACAGCGAGTCCTCGCCCGGCGTGCTCTCGCTCGACAAGGTACTCACACGCGCACACACACACACACGACGTGGCGGGCGCGCTCGTGGGCGTCGGCCTCATCGTCAACAGCGAGTCCTCGCCCGGCGTGCTCTCGCTCGACAAAGTGCTTGCATACCCTCATCACGTTCACACATACAAACAAACACATAACCCAATACAGTCACACGCAATCGCACACATACATATTGTCGAGTCTTAAACAACTTATGTTAATTCTTAATAGTCGCAAACCGTTTTTTTATTACAGTTAGGTTGACATAAAATATTACCTAAATCATTTTTTGGTAAATATAGACATTCTAATAAATGTTTTGTTCGTTTCAGGATTATAACAATATGTCAAAGTTCCTGAACAGGATACTGGGTATGCCTGTGGAGTTACAAAATAGGCTGTTCAAGTACTTCACTGATACGCTCGCGGCGGTCATGGAGCAAGGTAACATTACATTTCGCTATTACGTTTGGAACATATACTTTATTCATCCAAACTTACAGCTATCATCATTTTGTTATTAGGTATTACGTAATAGATAGTGGGTAACTCCTGAAAACTTTTTTTAATTCTATATTAATGACAATATTTTTAAATATACATATAATTACGCCCAATTAGTGTTGACATTATTTCCAAATATATTTAAACAATAAAAAACTCCTGGCGCACAGTCCATAGGTCCCAGTGACCACTTTCCATCAAGTGGGCCGTGATTTTATCTGCCACCTAAGTGATATTGATAAATAGAGAGATTGTAAAAAAAAATTCTTTGCGTTACCTACGCGATATTTTTAAATTGTAAATTAGTTTAGTGATATGCTTTATGAAAATGGACCGTAACTTGTACTGCGCTAATGGCCAAGACCATATTTAATTCAAAGTATTATTTATTTTTTATTGTACGTATTTTAGAAATAAATAGATATACGTTTAATAAATGGGGTATTTGATAAATTTTGGAAAACCATTTTAAATTATTCCTTAGCATATAATATGCACACTACATCAATATTTCAAAAAAAAAAAAACAACGGATTTTAACAAAATATCGATGTTAATGTTTAAATTTTCAAAAACGCGCGAAAATCGTTGTCACCTTGTATGGAGCCGATTACGTGACCTCACACATTTAGTATAACCATGGAGAAGGAAATGATAGCGGAGATGTTACAAGGGAATCGAGTCGCGAGCCTTCCATATGTCAAAACGACTCAATTGGTCTGTGACGTCACCATCCAGTTCTAGTGAAACGTCCTTGCGTTCGGTTGTCATTTTTGGTCAAAAGTTCAAGAATAAAAATAGTTTTAACCTGGTTTAAGAATGAAGTGTACAGTACAAGGATGTACAAAGTGTAAAAATAAACAATTTCAACATTTTAAGGGTATAACATTTCATCAGTAAGTCCACTATATTTAAATTTAAATTATTCCGAAAAAAATGTCTTAACAGAACCATCTAGCGTAGAGAAGAAATAAGTAACCTAGTCTGGCATGTATACTAGTTGTAATAATAACTCAATTCATTTTATGAAAATGATCACAATAATCTCGCCCGACTTCATTAGCAATTTCAAAAATGTTATATTATTTATTAAATGGAATATTTTGCTAAAATTGAAAATTAAAGTAAAAAAAATTGGGCCATCTGTCGGTATAAGGCCAAATCATTTAGCCCCCTCAATGATTTTGCTATAATCCAAAAGATGGCCTTATTTTTGAAAATTATTTCCTTAAAATAGATTATTCTAGAATTCTGTGTAGCGCTTAGTGGCGAATAGTCAAACTATATAACAAAAATGACAAGGTCTGTTTCTGTTCGGTTATGCTATGACGCACTAGATGGAGTCGTGGACGAGGTATGACGTCATGCCCCCCGCGTCTCCCTTCCCACCCGCATTTGGTCACGCGTTTTTCTTAAGAGAAATTTGACTGTGGCATCTCCGCTACTTAATCATATTCTGTCCTCCGTTAGTATAACCTAAAAGCATTGAAGTTCTCAAAAAATATGCTTATTTTAGTTTAATTTATAGTTTTAAATGTCTTTTTACGCTATTATCTGATAGGATGACCATTATTTGTAATATTTTTTTATGCTGTCAAATACCCCATTGTGATATGTTCCACCGCCCACCCCCAGCGCGGCGCAGCGGGCGCTTCGACCTGGGCATCCTGGACCTGGGCAGCGCGGGCGAGCGCGTGCGCCGCGTGCGCTGCCAGCGCTTCGTGCGCCGCCACGCCACCGGCCGCGCGCCCGTCGAGCTGCACACCGTGCAGTCCGAGGTACCCACGATACCCAGCACAGGGACCCACGGCGGCGGACCTCACATCCAGCAATCATACATTACAACAAACCAATCTGCGCGCGCCAGAGCCTCGTTTGTCTCGCGATTTAGTTCCAGGATATGTGTCCCGAGTATTATGCAGGGGAGGAGAAGTGACCGTCTGACCTTTATCCGTGGGGATGTCCCGCACGTAAAAAAAAAAGACGATGATTTTAAGTTACTTTTGTTTCATAAGATTGACATTATGCTCTCAATAACATTATCATATATAAAAATCGAATCAATTTACGATCAGATAGAAAAACTCAAAGACTCGAGTCTGAAACACTCAAATAGTATGCCATAGCCGTCAAGTAGACAATATATCAGACCCTTAAGATTATGGTGAGAGCCCATCCAGACCTATAGGATCAAGTAGCGAAAGAAAATCTTACCTCTTATAGAAGAACCATAGCATTATTTTAGACATCAAAAGACATCTTTACCATGCTTCAGTTTGAAGAGCAAGCTTCAGGAATGGGGATATAAGAATCCCTCGCCTCTAATAGGACCCTTATATCATGAATGACTTATCGTTGTCCCCTATTCCAGCGCGGCATGGACTGGGCAGAGGCATTAGAGAAGTGGTCTGAACTCACAGGGGCCAAGGACGGCTTCTACATCTCACAGCAGGCGCGGAACAACAAGTACACGGCAGTACTCTGTGCTTCGGTCGTCTCCACATCTAAGAAGGAGAAACTCACCAAGAAAGATCTCATGTTCCAAATATATAGGTATGTACGACTTTTTATTTTTACACAATTAGATTAAGATAGGCATTCATCCGTTCCGATAGTTCGTAAGAGTCTCGGTAGATGGCTACACAGTCGCCCTGAGGACGGATTTAAAGGGAAAAGCGGCGAGCTTCAGTGGTCAGAGCATTCTCCCTGTAAGAGAAGGATGGCGAGAATTCCGCCTGAACCGATTCATAATTTTTCCTACTTTAATCACTTTGAATAGTTAATATGCTAAAATTCAATTCAAATAAAAAATTATTCAAATTTATACAGTTTGTTTAGAGTGGAAATCACTTTTTCCTGGTTAGGAGAAAACTGAAATAAAATAAAATTAGGTCAACTGAAGAGACGTTTAATTTGAACAACGGTGACAATACTGAAAGTGTGATTAAAGTCTAAGATCCCAAGCGGTGCGATTGCACCGCGAGTCTATTGTTAAGCTTGTTCTCTTTGCTCTTATATGATAATTAAAAAACTAAACACATCATCGTGGATTGCTATGTGTAATTTAGTAGACGTGTATACACAGCTATTTTTACTGTTCCTAATGGCTCTTTTTAAATTTCTTTTCTTTCAAAAAATCTTTCCTTTGTACGTTTCTATGCAATTGTATTTAAACGTTTATAGGTCCTTCGAGCCTAGCACTGTAACCGGCTCGAAAGACTAATAAACATCCAGTCCATTTTGGTTGTTAAAATGTTGAGTAAGAACGATTATGTGTTACTATTGTTAGTTAGAAACACAAAATAGACAGTTGCAAGTTATGTTTTAAAGCTCTTATTGTGTTATTGTTAGAATTCTATTTTCATATCTTAAACTGGGCATCGCTTGATTGTTGTGCAGGCCAAACACAGGGCTGCAGGTGCGGCTGGAGTCTCTGGCGGAGATAGAGAAGAAGTACCGCAAGGTGGAGAGCACAGAGGCCGAGTCGTGGTGGCGCGCGCAGTACTCCGCCTCGCAGCGCGTGTGCAGCCACGCCTACTGGCGCGCCGTGTGCCGCAACGCGAGCGACTGCGAGGTACCACGCACATATGTACACACGTCAACGTTCTTTACGGATAGCTCTTAGGAATTTCCCTGAAGATATTGTGCATGAGAACCAGCTTTTCTTGCATCTTAGCATGACTTGGGACAGTATTCCACAACAGGATATTGACACCCTTGTTTTGAGAATGCAGAATCGCTGCAGATGTGTTAGGAGAGTCTTAGGTGGATCCACGGATTATTAATTTTAAGGTTTCAAAATTTTTATTAAAAAAAATTTAGTAATATTTTGTTTAGGTTTTGATGTTCGAGTTTTTCCTCTTCTTCTAAGTTTTTTTTAAATTTAACTTTATCTAAAAGATTATTATCAGATAAGATAGGCTATTAAACAAGGCTTATTTTAATGTGTAGGTGTCTTAACAAAAAATTAATAGAATTTTAGTTATTTAGGTTTAATTGCAATATCCCTAGACCAAGTTGATGTCTGTGCTTTTTTAATTCTTTAGCGTTAAGTACTCAAGAAAAATTGTTGGGATTTTTTTAGTTCAATAATAAAATTGATCCTTGCGATCTCGGATGACAGAATCTGATTAAGTAGCGGAGACTGTCAAATTTCTTTAAAGAAAAACGCGTGACCAAATGCGGGTGGGAAGGGAGACGCGGGGGTATGACGTCACACTTTGTTCTCCGTCTCCATCTAGTGCGTCATAGCGAAACCCAACAGAAACAGGGTCTTGTAATGTTTGTTGTAGTTTGACTACTCGCCACTAAGCGCTACACAGAATTCTAGACAAATCAAATAAGACAAATATATCATTTCCTTCTCCATGCTTGCGATACACCATCTGAACACAGACCTCATGGGTCGATTTTCTATCACACAATTTTTACGACAACTATTAATTAATATAATAATACGGTGGGACATACTGTTCTAATATAACTTAATATCTGTATTTACCATGTTTCTTGCGAATAAAAATATTCTTATTCTTATAATAAAATATGGCGACTGAATTTGACACTTCTTTATTGTTTTCGATTTCTTATAGACACTTCTGTAGGGTTAGCATGGCATGAGGACAAAAAGTCCCCGGGGAGTGGAGAAAAATTTGCCTCTCCCTTCGTTTTTGTCCCTTTAGTTATCACGGCGTCGAGGAGAGACTAGTTTGTCACCGGGGACAACGTTTCTCCTCTTAATGCTACCAATGTAGGAAAAAATATTCGACTTATATTTAATATTCAACAAAATTGACTAAACCTAGCAAGGTGAATATTTATTAGGAGCAATAGTGGCTTTTAAGATTATCAGTATTATGCTGCAGAATATTATTAATAAAAAATATTATTATTGACTATGGCATTTACTCAAAGAGTGAGCCATATTGAAGAAAAAGAAAGACAATTATATCATGTAACGTTTTTTTAACTTGTTTATTTTCTGTTTATTTATTTACCCCCATTTTTCAGTTTCAGTCGATTATGAAATGCAACATTATTTACTTTATTATGTACTGGCAAGCCATCTGATTCATTTAGGTGTTGCGTCGGTAGCTTAGTGATTAAGGATTCAGCATTGAGAGGTCCCGGGTTCATATCCTGGCCATTACACTACTGACGTGAACCCACTCCTAGCACAAGCGATTTAGCTTAGTTAGAGGGGTTAGAGGGAATATTAGTAATTTCGATAAGTTCGGTTGCTAATATTATAAAAAAGAATGCGTTGTTCAATGCATTGCATTTTATATGAATTCACTCTCTGGCAATTCGAACACGTTAATTAGATCCCGCAGCGTATGCCGCAGAATTTTTCGTTGTTGCGTTTTTAAGAGACATTTTTAATTGTGTATTATGCAATCTTGTCCCCACCTCAATAGTTCGGAGACTAATATCTCTCTATCGTCTGTCGAAAAGAGACAAATTAAATCCACTTTACGGTCGCCGTGCTAAGCAAGTGGATAAATAGTCCCTTGTCTACGTCACAGCGAAGGACATAAGCTAACGTCTTTGATGCCACGCTAGCTACCGCGGAGAAACACCTTTGTCCCCTGTCAAGTTGACATAAGCTGTGAAGAGAGATATTTGTCCCGCGCCCATGTTAGGCCCGCTGTGGTACTTGTTAGGGTAGATGTCTATTAGTATATGGAATTTACGTCTTTGCTATGTATTCTAAAACCAACCTCAAATTCAATTCCACTACTGAACATAGGCCTCTTCCTACTGTGGGAGGCTTTAGCCAGACAGATTGGTACAGGGAGTTTTTTTACCCGCAGGTGGGACTGCGCGTGCGCACGCACCACGTGCTGGCGGGCTCGGTGCTGGCGGTGTGGGCGCGCGTGGAGCAGGTGCTGGCGGCGCGCGCGCACCTCAGCAAGATGCAGGTCGTGCGCATCAAGGCCGACGACGGGCTCAAGATCGTCGGTATGTATGTGTAGGTGGGGCTGGGGGCTGGGGGCTGGGGGCTGCACCACGTGCTGGCGGTGTGGGCGCGCGTGGAGCAGGTGCTGGCGGCGCGCGCGCACCTCAGCAAGATGCAGGTCGTGCGCATCAAGGCCGACGACGGGCTCAAGATCGTCGGTATGTATGTGTAGGTGGGGCTGGGGGCTGGGGGCTGGGGGCTGGGGGCTGCACCACGTGCTGGCGGTGTGGGCGCGCGTGGAGCAGGTGCTGGCGGCGCGCGCGCACCTCAGCAAGATGCAGGTCGTGCGCATCAAGGCCGACGACGGGCTCAAGATCGTCGGTATGTATGTGTAGGTGGGGCTGGGGGCTGGGGGCTGGGGGCTGGGGGCTGCACCACGTGCTGGCGGTGTGGGCGCGCGTGGAGCAGGTGCTGGCGGCGCGCGCGCACCTCAGCAAGATGCAGGTCGTGCGCATCAAGGCCGACGACGGGCTCAAGATCGTCGGTATGTATGTGTAGGTGGGGCTGGGGGCTGGGGGCTGGGGGCTGCACCACGTGCTGGCGGTGTGGGCGCGCGTGGAGCAGGTGCTGGCGGCGCGCGCGCACCTCAGCAAGATGCAGGTCGTGCGCATCAAGGCCGACGACGGGCTCAAGATCGTCGGTATGTATGTGTAGGTGGGGCTGGGGGCTGGGGGCTGGGGGCTGGGGGCTGCACCACGTGCTGGCGGTGTGGGCGCGCGTGGAGCAGGTGCTGGCGGCGCGCGCGCACCTCAGCAAGATGCAGGTCGTGCGCATCAAGGCCGACGACGGGCTCAAGATCGTCGGTATGTATGTGTAGGTGGGGCTGGGGGCTGGGGGCTGGGGGCTGCACCACGTGCTGGCGGTGTGGGCGCGCGTGGAGCAGGTGCTGGCGGCGCGCGCGCACCTCAGCAAGATGCAGGTCGTGCGCATCAAGGCCGACGACGGGCTCAAGATCGTCGGTATGTATGTGTAGGTGGGGCTGGGGGCTGGGGGCTGGGGGCTGGGGGCTGCACCACGTGCTGGCGGTGTGGGCGCGCGTGGAGCAGGTGCTGGCGGCGCGCGCGCACCTCAGCAAGATGCAGGTCGTGCGCATCAAGGCCGACGACGGGCTCAAGATCGTCGGTATGTATGTGTAGGTGGGGCTGGGGGCTGGGGGCTGGGGGCTGCACCACGTGCTGGCGGTGTGGGCGCGCGTGGAGCAGGTGCTGGCGGCGCGCGCGCACCTCAGCAAGATGCAGGTCGTGCGCATCAAGGCCGACGACGGGCTCAAGATCGTCGGTATGTATGTGTAGGTGGGGCTGGGGGCTGGGGGCTGGGGGCTGCACCACGTGCTGGCTGTGTGGGCGCGCGTGGAGCAGGTGCTGGCGGCTAGAGCTCCGACCACCCATAACGACTGCCATAAATATTCGTACGGCACCCGACATCTACGGCTTAACGTGCTCGACCAGACCAATGCAAATATCCATATTCATGCGTACAAATATTTACGCATACAAATATTTACACTGAGCAAGGATCGAAACCCACGTCTCCTGCGTAACGACTGCATTCACTACCGCTTTGCCACAGAGGCTTTCACGTGAATAACTAATTAATATTATGAAAGATTATAGGTATCGGTGGTTGTATGTGTGGTAATAGGTCGCTATTTCATCTTAGCGCTGTTGGTACCCCGTATTATTGTGAGCAAAAAGCTTGAGACAACATACTTTGGCTGCGACGTTCAACCATTCGTACATTAAACCAGAGGCACGCTCGCTTGCGATCAGTCCTTTTTTTGTGTTTCCGTAGGTTCGCTTTCTGACTTTTATTCATAAAACTTTGCCGTTAAAAAATGTATAACGATTTTTTTGGGAAGTAATAAAATAAGTCGATAATTTATTAGGGGTTAGACGAGATGTTTAGGCCCTATAAAAATTCCCTACTCGTTTATTTACTTCCTAAATTTAGAGCAAGTCGGTCGAGGTTGGAGTTGCCTAAATTAGGGTAACTTAGGCCACGACCCGATACTGAAGTTATATTTTACGTTACAGGTACGCTGATCCCAAAGAACTGCGTGGAGCCTCTAAAAGAGGCACTCGCCCTCGACGCGGTGTCCGTGAGCGAACAGAAGTTCGACCAGGCCGACGCCAAGTGAGGTAGCTCACAAATAGTTCCTCTCTCTCTCTATCCCTTATGTTATTACTCCCCGACCGCCGAGCGTTGTCTCACTCGCACGCTCTCCTGCTGTCAATTACTGACGAAGTACGGAGCACGACTGATTAGTACCACCCTTTGAGTGTTCGCCGACTTTTGTTACGCTATTTTGAACCGTGTGTGTATAGCAACAAAGTCTTTTGAATGTGTTGATGGGATTATTTGACAGTTTTCGCTGTGTCGTAGATTATTTGATTACTTTAAGGGCTAAGCCTTCAATTTGCGTATCGATGTCGATATACTCGGTAGTTAGTTAAGTAGACGTAAGATGAGTGTCTATTATCCTATTAGGTAGGTAGTATAACTGTTATAAATATTCAATCCATCGATATTACGTTCTATATAAATCTAGTATTACATACAATACACACACACACACATACATTTGCTCTGACGTCGTAAGTTGTCAAAGAACACTCAAAGGGTTCGCATCGGTTTCGGGACCGGTGCGACATAGGTGGCGCTAGTGTGCGCGGTATACGTCACACGCCACCACATACGTCATATTCATTACGTCACTGTTATGGTGCTTCATTTAGCTATACGCTAACATTATATACCATTAGTTTAACCATTGCATAATGTATATAGGTTCGTTCTCCTATAAGGTAATTTGCATGTGTTCTTAAAACATAGGGAAATATGTCTAGCCCCCATATAAACTTTGTTAGGATATGACAGCTTACTGACCAATCCTTAGGAGATATAACTATACATAGCTCTTCATTGCTTTTCGCAATTCACAAAAATAATGATCTATCTTTTGATACGAACATAATACTCACATTATACATAGCAGTATGTATATATTTTAAGAATTCTGCCAAAGTGCTTTGTTTACGACGAAGCTTTAATGTTTTAACTAATCTTGCCAAAACTACGAAGTTAGGTATGTTGTGGCGGTGACGTGTACCGTGACGTCACCACAGTATAGTGAGATTGATTATAGCTTGTCTAAACTGAAATGACACGCCCCACACATTCACTTCATCTGTGTAAAAACGTCGATTGTTTTGTGAACTGTGGCATGTATGCGAACGGTCGACTAGTCGCACGGTAAATCCGTGTACGCTCTGTGTGGACTTGTGCTGACATATCGTACAGAAAAAGACGTCCGCCCGCTCGCGCGTTCCGTCACATTATGACTAGTTGACCAACAAATCCGAAAACAATCGTCGATAATTTGCTTGTGTTTGTGGAGGTTCTGGGGCGCGTCATTTGGGCTTAGATTAACTCTACATGCGCTCTTATAGGATTCACTTAAGTAATTAAACATTTACTTAAAGACCGTAAACGTCACAAGCCAATAGAGCGCTTATTTTTATTTTAATATATCAAATAACATGACCAAGTCAATCGCGGTACACTCTTGTATACGAATTAAATGAATTTTCAATTTGTTTTTGTACAAATATACTAGTGTTTTATTTAATTATTCTATGTTATAGTGATTTTTTGTTGTTTTACGTTGACTGTCGCCGACAATCCGGGTTAGTGTCATTCCCCCTGTTCTCGATTCCCCCCGTTCGCAATTCGCCTGAGTGTTTTGTTCTATAATAGCGCGATAAACGCTATTTTAAAACCGAAAACGTTTCGGGGGAAATTGAGAATGGGGGGAATCGCGACTAACCCGAAAAAACGAGAATGTAACATAGTTATTATTTAATGCTAATTATGGTAGGTTTATATGATGTTCATACTGTATCGAATGCACGTGCAATATTGTATTCAACGTTCCCACCATAATTCAATATTATATATATAAAATACTAAACGCTGTCGTCTGACAGTACAAAAAAAACTTGTTGAATAAGCAGATACATCTATATTGATAATAATCGAATTGTTACTCACAAGTACACCATTGGACGGAATGCCGATGCACTTTTAAACATTCCCCTAAGAAATACAAAATTTTCGATTTCACCCATGTAAAGAAATAAAGGTATAGTCACGTAAAATCTGTAATGTCGTTCTGTGTTTAGGATTACATAAGATCTTTGACTATATACCGTATAGACACAGTAATTATAACAAAATTCATCGAAAAGATGGCTCGAAATACGCGTTATGTGTGAGCAAGCTATTGTCAATATTGTTATATGTATATGTCAAACTTGTTCCAAAGTAGGTATTTTTTATGCCGCGTTATAATAGCATACTGTGTCTATAGAGTTTGTATATAGCCATTATATGTTTCAAAATCAATTTACTCAAAGATGTACCTACATGTTATTTTACTCTCAATTTATTTGTACGACTTATTATATTATTAGTGTTCTTAGAAGTGTCAAACAAAACGTTTCTAAGTATAAAAAATATGTTAGTATTATTGATGGTGCTTCGTGACAGAGGCGCGTGGTCCAGAGAAATGAACACTGTCATATTACATTAGTTTTTTAAGAGGTTTAGTGCTCTACCTGGCCCCTTATTAGGCTAGACCAACCTAAGACCATATACTGCATAGCCTGCTAACAAAATGCATCACAAAAAACGGCGTGAAAAACGCACTTTGTGTGAGTTAGTCCTTTAAACTGTGTCAGTGTGTCATCATACGGAAGTAGTAGCTATTTTTACGCCGTGTTGTAATGACACTTGCTGTGTCTAGGATATAGAGTTAGTATATAGTCTAAGTGACCAACCGTAACGTTACTATTACGTGATAACCGACACATTTGACTTTTTTTAATTCATTTTTTATACATGTACATAATTATTTACAATTTAATTTTATCCTATAAACCTATATTTTATTTGTGCAGGATAAACTGTTCTCTTTAACATATGGTTGTATTACATACGCCAGTTCTATCTTCTATGTAACGGATTAAAATGTACAGTCTATCCATGTCTAGACTGCGTTTGTAACTTATTGTCAAGTTGAATAATACGTTTTGGAAGTATATTCTTTAAAAGTGCCTCACGCTGAGAGAATATACTCCATTTTGCAATATTGTCGATAAAGTTGATTTAAGATTGATTTGATGAGTATGTCAAACCTGTTGTAATAACTTAATGCTTAACTCCCCTCTCGATTATAATGCTTAATGTAATATTTGTTTGATCTCGACTTCTCGTCTCGGCCACGACGCGTCACATTTACTGCGAGAATTATTTATTATTATAACGATGTTTTCGATAGATCTCAGTATACTATCGATGTATTAACAACACTATTAGTCGACACACATGAATGTAAATGAGTGTTTTCGTAGTAAAGCGTATTTAAGTGAATATTAATATAAAGAAATGACTCGTGAATTTACTTGTTGCTATGGCAACCGTTGTATAAAGGGTAATATCGGAACGTCGATTGCCACTGGCTGTGGCACTGTTGTCATTCAATCTCGTCTACATATTTCTTAATGTGTATAAATTAAAGACAAAAATAAATGTATATAATTTAATGTTGGTTTTTATATTTTATTCCTTTTGTAGCGTGAGGATTGAGAACCTTCCTTTCATATCCATGTCTACTAAAGGGGCGATGTGGTCACAAAGCGACAAAACGTTTCGGGTCAACAATACCCATTAAAAGGCTTTTCGAGGCAAAATATTACAAAACATTTTGAATCTTATATACGAGAGATAAAGATCAGTAATTTGAAGGCGTTGAACCGGCCACACGGTTCTGTAAGAATTTCTGCTGCTCTTTCAGTGTGGGTTGACCCTTAATGAGAAATAGAAACCTAGTTTATTATTGGAATTCTGGGTAAAGTCTTGTATCCGACCAACTTCTTAAATACCCAAGCCAACGTCGCCTGCAATATAATGTATTGCGTTCCAATGTCGTGATCCCGGGTAGAGACCAATGGCACGTAATAACTACTTTAATCTTCTTTATTTTGTGTCAATGATTCACTGTTGCCACTAAATTGTTCCTGAATAAAATTGTGCCATCTCAACTCTGTCTGTGGCTTTATTCAAGTCATCTTTAGTGCAGGAGGAAGGACATGAGAGACACGAAACGAAAGTGCGCCATGGACGGCACGGGGACTCGCATTCCCCACCTGCATAGATTTTGACCTGCCGACTGTGCGTAAACGATAGAGACTTACATATCGGCCATGGGATGTTGTGTCCCGGTGGTAGTTTTCCTGGGGAAGCAGTAAGTCAGAGGGTGGTGGCAGTTTCTCTTTCCATAGGGAAATTTTCATTGCCGCAGGGTGTTCGTGTGCGGGTGCGGCGTTCGTGGTGGTGCGATACCTGCCAGTGGGTGAAGCATGCTAAGGGGATAGGCTCTAATGTCGGCGAGGTCGCGTGCAACAGTTATTACTTCAATAATATCAAACGTCAACAATCGCTATTGGTTCTTATACCGTATAATAAATTGAATACTTACTGTCATATATATAGTACCGTATTTTTCTTTTTTCCAAGCAGACTTAATATTAGGGGTTAAAGTATGAAATTGCCGATTTGTACTGACAAATTGAAATTCGTTTTTTTTTTTTAATTTAACGTATTTATTTAATCAAAATAATTACCATTATTATCTATACATTGCTGCCATCTAGTAGGAAGGTCATTTATGCCTTTGCGATAGAACTCTGGTGATCTAGATTCGACAAACTGTGTGAAAGCATTTTGTACTGCCTCCTGAGAAGAAAACTTTTTATCACATAGAAAATTGTCCAAATCACGAAAAAAATGGTAGTCTGTTGGAGCAAGGTCTGGCGAATACGGAGGGTGACGGATAGTTTCTAATTGCAGTTCCTGTAGAGTTAAAACGGTTTCTCGTGCTGTATGAGGTCTCGCGTTATCATGGAGCAATAATGGTGAAGATCGATTCATGAGTCGGGGCTGTTTCACTGCTAGTTTTGCTATCATTGTTCGGAGTTCGGCACAGTAGACATCTGCCGTTATTGCTTGACCAGATCGTAGAAAGCTATAGTGAATAACACCATGCTGAGACCACCAAACAGTTACCATTACCTTTTTATTGGTAAGCTTTGCTTTAGGACACTGTTGTGGCGTTTCACCTGGGGTAAGTCATTGCATTTTTCGCTTACGGGTATCGTAAAGAATCCACTTTTCATCACATGTCACAATTCGATCCAATATTCCTTCATTTCTGTATCGATTCAACAAGGCAACACAAGTTTCAACACGCATTTCTTTCTGCAGATCAGTCAAATCACGAGGTACCCATTTTTCACATTTTTTTATTTTATTGATTTGACGCAAATGAGTCAATATTGTTGGTAAGGTAACGTTAAACCATGCAGCTAATTCCTGGGTAGTTTGGCTCGGATCGGCTTCCACCATGTCTTTCAATTCATTGTTATTCATCTGTGTGGACGGCCTTCCTCGTGGTTCGTTCTTCAAATCAAAGTTTCCATCACGAAAGCGTTTAAACCAAAATCGCACGGTGCGTTCATTAGCAGTCCCCTCTCCAAACGCAACATTGATATTGCGAGCTGTTTCTGCCGCGTTAGTTCCGCGTCGGAACTCGTATTCAAAAATCACTCGAATTTTCGAAGTCTCCATCTTTCTTGTCTAAGCTGAATAAAAAAAAACAACTGAAAGTCGATAATCGAATGTTGCACATTTTTAAATGAAGAACTACATAGGTACCATGTGGAAAAAGTTTCACTCAAAAATCTCAAACCATGAAGGTTCTATGTCAATTCGAAGTACCTATTACAATGAAACGGCAATTTCATACTTTAACCCCTATTATTAACACTCTTTGCCTGTGGTATTTGCATTAAAAAACTACAAAGCATGAAATAATTATGAAAAATGTTGCTATATTAAAATTTATATTGGTTCTGTTTGGTTTGGTTTTTCCACGGGTCATTTTATAAAAAAGGAGATAGAATTTATAATAAGATTCTATAACTATTATCAGATAACCCTCATAAGGTTTATGAAATTGAAAGCGTTTCGTTACTTCAAATGAGCCAAGATTGACGTTTCACTTTTGAAGTACACAATATAAAAAAATTTTTATTAACAATAATTATTTACAATATGTACATTAGAATTATTTAAATAAAATAATATAAAAACAATAAGTACATAATATATACAAACCAGCAGGTTCAGGCGTCAAAGAATTCCTCACCATCGATGTCAACTGGGAGGGTGGCCAGAAGGCTGGCAGCATTGCCACGTTGAATGGCAATACTGATCCTTTGCGCAAGGAATAAACCAGCCCTCTGGTCACGGGTAGCGTCTATTAACCGTTTGGAAATATCTTTAAATAATAGACGGGCACTTGGACCCCATGATCCCAGCGTCTCGACCCCAAACGGCTCAAATATGTAATTATCACTTAAACTACGATATTTGCGCCGTTTGAGGGTCTCTGCCGAAGCAGCAGCAGCGCAGGCACAGTCCCCAGTCCCTGGAAGATGTGAAGGCGCAAGGGTGTCAGCACATGTTGCATCCCACACCAAATGCCTTCCCATCTTCCAAGGCACCAAAGACATTCCATCCGGCCTCTTGCCATTATCGCGCACCAGACCAGCAGGTTCTAAAACGGCTGGAACCCCGGCGGTGACAAGAGCCCGACGGATTATGTCATTGATGTACGCGTGCCGTGAAAGCCGTCCCGCGCTCCTACTGCATGAGAGACCATGGTGTCCAAGGCTACCAACTTCTTCTCCACAGCGACATCGATGCGGAGAAACGCAAGGAGCACCTAAACGAAGGCAAGCAGCGATACGAAATACAATAGAATTGACGTTTAGTTTCATGAATCATTTGACGTTTCCATAAATGTCATTTTCCCAAATTTCACATCAGATGAAAATGGTCGGTTTGCTCAAGACTATTGTTTTACTTTAGAGATTTTGACTAAGAAATTTACAAGTGTATCGCAAAAATGACTGACAAGGACATTTCGGTGGAAGAGCTTGAAGAAACGGTGAGTAATCAGTATGCGTATCTATTCATTTTCGTAGTGATGCACATTTATATATGGAAATGAAAATGTAGGTCACAGAGCCGCATCTTCCTTATAAATAATATGCCGGAGACGAAAGACTATATTAGGAGTATGTGTAACCTATGGCTTTGCGCTAAAAGTCGCTTAAAACTATATTTTTGCGTGAATGACCGTCTTGAAATTCCGTTATATTGTACCGCAAAAAATTTGTTTACACATGCTCAAAAATTTATATGTTTCAATAATTTTATGTAAACACAGCCCAACCACAACCTCTCTTGCGTTTTTGCAACAGAATATTTATAAAGAAGAAGTATTATAAGTATTAATACAAAGGTTTCACACAGAATACATAAATATTTGTCTAATTTTTAGTAAGTTTTATTGAAGTTTTATTAGGAAATGTGTGTATATATTCAAGTAATTAGATAACATGGCTATTATTTTCTTAATATAGTTATTAACACCTCAATTACTCATAAAGTGCAAGTAATCTTAATTAATTAATAAAGTGTTTGGATAACAATTCAAAGCATACCAAACAATAAAAATAATAATTAAATATATTTTTTTATTTGTTAATTTTTTCAAATTTTATTAAATAGAAAGGAATAATACTAGTGGAGGTGATTAGATTTGATGTGGAATTGGCATTAATGGATAACATTATTAAAATTGGGCAATCTATGACTTTAAAACATACAGATCAACAATTTTGTATAGTATCATAATATCTTAATAGTAGTTTGAAAAATTACCACGTGTTAGGCGAGGCAAACCGATGAGCAGCTGGACCTTATGGCATGGAAGATAGACAGTGTGGACAACAGCCTGGTGGAGCCTGTCAACAGCCAGGACATGTGTATCATGAATCTGCTGAAATCTGTCTCCGAGGTCAGTGTACATGTTATTAACTTTCATATTATGTTGCATTGAGTTTTTCTTGAGACTTCAATGTAAAACAACAATGCTTAAGTACTATAAATGACTTCAGCGATTTAGTATTTTCCTTAATAATATGTACTAATACGAAATGTTACCCTCACTCCCTGTTAGCTATAAATATTAATTCTAATTTAAGTTTAATGCCTATTTTTGCATGTAAATTAACAAAAGCTAATAATTTCAGACTTGACTCTCTAATACAATAATTGAAAGCTTTAACTGAATACACTGATCCATATGTGAACAATTTGTAATGATGTCCCTGTATGAGAACTACTCACTACCTGTTAATACTATTAGATAACAAGGCATGTTGTTTAACGATGTTTACAAATTTGTAGATAACCAGTGGACACAGTGCAGGAATATGTCAGTAGTTCAATTAGGTGATGTAAAATATTTAATGTATTGCGCAGAATAAAAAATATGCATATGAATTCAAGATCCTTAACATGTCGGAAGTATAGTACATCTATTACTATTTACTTCACACACATGTGTTATTTTCCTAAAGGAATCCATTGAGATCTTTATTGTTTTTCTAACATGTAAACTTTTGATTACTTTTAGAAAAGTTTTCAAGTTCAAACTAAAGCTGGCTGTAGTATATTACTATATTATTGTGCACAGAAAAAAGATATGCAAATGACAGTAGTTCAATATTACAATAGCTTAAAACTGCCAGTTTGATCAAATTATCTGAACGTGAATGGCGGCCTTAACATTGGCCCAATGTGTACACTGTAAAGTCAGCATAATATATTTATATGCTCCTATAGAGGCGCCCGTAAAATATTTATAGGCTGTCTGTATATTTTTTATCTATATTATTCCCGGACTGCGTCTACCTTATCCTTAATCATATTGCAAACCTTACCACAGGCCTTAAATATAAGATATATATGTATAAACAATATTATTTACTTTTTCAGCTATGCGATAAAGTCGCCGGCAGGTCAGATCAATGATTATATAGTCATGTTGCTTATGGCTTGTTGTTTTTACACTATCGAATGATCGATAATTAAAAAAATCGTAATTAATCATTTCTCAATAATCCATTCACAATACTATTTATGGTGGGTTTTATATTGAAGCGAAGTACGAATTATAGCGGGGGTTTGTAATACATAAACTCGATGTGGAGGCTCACGCAGCTAATACAGTCTATGTGAGCCTCGTCATCGAATTTCGTCAGATATGTTCGAAGTCCCTCGTTTTTTAGGGTTTTCATGGGGTTTTAAAGTGTTCCTGGTTCCGGCGCCCGTTGTATGTGTTTTAAAAAGTTATGGTAAGCCCACAGAGTACGCTATTATCTCATCTTGACGGCCATGTACATTACTGATCTTGATTCGGCAATAGCACCAATAGAGTTCTCCCTGTGACTCGGTATCGAATTTGTAATTACATACTACCATTATTGTACCGAACTGCATTGGTAACTTTAGACTGCATTGTTAAGGTTAGATAATAAAGGTTCACGAATTCCCCACTTCCCAGACAAGTCATTACATCTAAATTTCAACTAACGTTAAATTTTTCAAGCTTTCAACTCAGTTCCTTTATCTCCATAATAAAGTTTGTTCCGCACAAATTTAGACGTTTCGTTGGGATATAACAACCGCGTACCTAATCACGGCTTATGAAAAAAAAAGCTCTTTATTATCCCTGTTTACAAAAGAATAACGAGTAAAAAAATTACTCCCGGCTGCGCAGATTCGCTGACCTAAATTTCGTTGTTTAAGCCGGGTACTTATTCCCTTATTACATTTCGTTATTACGGCTCTCGCTTCAGTGGAAAGATGAAAACCACCGGCGCGCGGCGTATCTATTCTATTATCCTGAGTTGTATTGAGATTAATGAAAGACTTGGCTTTCGTCTTTTTTATGTTTGCGGGTATTCGCTTTGTCATTCATAAAAGTTGGGTTTTATGGACAAGCTTGTGTCCTAAATTATTTCTGTCTGATTAAATTTCATGCGAGTTTATTGTTTTTAATTTGTTTCTTTAAACTTGGATTAAAGTCTTTCTTTTTTCATTTGTTGGTCTCTCTCTATACAATTGTTCTAAATATGAGCATAAACAAGGTCCAGAGAAAAAAGATAAATTCAGAGTAACTTTCAGTGAATTTAGAATATTAACGCCCCTAATAAACAAACTAGCACACAGTGAGTCCAGATTGACTGACAGCGAATCTCGACAAGAACTCATTATTTAATAATATGATTAGAAATGTCAATGTAATAATAGTCACACTTAACAGTTTAATAAAAAAACAACAAGCCAGAACTTCATGCTTATCGATATATAGCTGGCAAAGGCTTGACCGTAGTACCAGGTTCAAGCCTGTAAAGCCTCAGGAGTCGGGGCCGCTTCAATCGTTCGATGAACAGTCGCTTGAGCATATGCATTGTGCCCTAAGGGCCTACTGCGTCAGCGATATCTGACACACGTCTGATTAGATGAGATTTCGTAACTGCAAACATTGGCAACATGGTAGCCATCGTCTTCGCTTGCTGATATACAAGATGAATCAATAAATGTACATTTTAAAAGAAGTGAACCGCTGCTATGACACTCAAACGATCGTGTTTTGGCCGCGATCCAGAGAGAGAGGGCTAGAGCTAAAATATATAGGATGTGTAGCTTCATCTCTCCCTCTATGAATCTTGGCAGCTTGCGCGTTGTTTATAGCAGGTTTCAAGTAAGCCCACTGAAAAAAAAAGAAACATATTCACAAAATTTTGGATAGTTAGTGAAATATTCTTGATCGGTACCCGCTTGAAAAAATAATGAAGTCTGTTGCGAAACGTAGCAACTATATCGATCCGAGCAGGATAGAATTGTGCTGGTCTAGATTTTAGCTAGTCCATTAGCTAATTGGAATACAGTTCGCATTCAGAAAATGTATAGGGATACCTTCCGGCCATAAATCTATATAAAAAAAGGCTACTCATCTGCGTGAAATTTTAACGTCCAATACGTTTGCAGCTACGAATTAATCTCCATTGGTATAATATTTTTTATGTCTCGACTGTCTAGTTAACCTTTATGTTATGTATATGTACTATGTTCCTCACAACCATCAGTGGATACTTCAGATATGGGCGACCATATTCATGCCATTAGATTGTTTTTATTCTTACGATGTATTGTAATTGACATAGCGGAATGATGGGCAATTTTGTTAAATTTTTGTTGAAATTCCTGTTATGCTTTGTGCTTTCTGGACAATTAATATCAATTATGACAAAAAATATCTTTGGCTATGTCAATTTCAATAAGAACAGAAACTAAAGTCAACTCCGACTAACGACTTTTTATCAAATATTCGCTAATTGGTCTTCGAAATTACCAGTTATTAAATCGAAATACCAGTTACGAGTCTCCAAATTTGACATTTAAAAAACCGACTTCAGAAACTTAATTTTGTAATTTCAACATCCATTGGATTACCCAAATCCATTTTCAGTATTTTGATACAAGAAATACCTGCAGGAACTGTTTGGGTCCTATATAATCTAAGCTCTTTCCTTCAATGTTTTCTCAAACTAAGTTATTTAAAAATATTGAAGCTTTCCTTAAATACCTGTAAATAAATGCCCATTTCTATAGACGACAGTGATTCATCATGATAAAGGTATATCTCGGTGGAGTTAATTGAAAACGGACGAGTTTCCTAATTCCATTTCAAATATTTTTATAACAGCCAACCTATTTTGAAGACGGCTCCCGAATTAGGTCGAATAATATTCGTTCTTATTATTAGGGCAAGGGTGAGTTTTCAGCTGGTCATGAAATTGCAGTACATAATGTAATCAATCATAATAGAATCAATTAGTCATGATGACTGATAAGAAAAGTAATAGATCCTTGACCCATCGCTTCTCTTCAATGTCTATTTGTAAGTTTGTGTAGGGAGATCATGATATGGTTTGTTCAACTTTGCATATCTACGGGAAGCAAACAGGTCGTCAAATTAATATATACTTTTTGAAGTCGGTTAATACAAGCTTCCAATAGTAAAGTATTTTGAGTTAACAAAGTTCCTTAAAAAATAAAGTTCATATTAATAAACCAAAAATACCAAAAGAAGATAAATGTTCAACATTAGCCGGAGATGACCCTTAAACTTACCATATACTCAGTAGGCCAGTTTCCACAGGTTCGGTCTGACTACCAACAACTCCGACGTGAACTGGTGGAGGTGCAAGCGTTGCAGAGAGAACTCTCTTCGAGGCTCCGGTCCCAGCTGAAGTTAGTCCACGGCAAGTTTGCGAGACTCCGTCAGCGCCTCGCTGCGGCTTCGCCCCCTCGCTGAGCGGCCCCACCAAGATCCCCCTCATGTCTTGATAAGTAATATTCGACATGAAGTCTTATGTTGAACTTATAAATTCTTGTGATTAGACACATCTCATTTTTCAGAAGTGGGATCGACAACATTTGCGAGTATAGAATGTTAGAAAATTCTGTGGAAATTATAAGTAGAATATAAAACCTTTGTTCTTCCAGTGGTGAGCAACGACGAGACCATTATAAGTAGCAATATTTATTGTTTGTTGTGAAGGCGAATAATTTTAGTCTATCGTTTAGTGAATTTGAAAATGCTCAATATTTTAAAAGTTAGGTGTTTGGGCCTAATGGATGTATCAAATTTCTATGTGCAATACCCCAACTCGTGTGATTATGAAATTTAATGTAACGTACACATAATATTCTTTAAAAGAATTAAAAATCTTAGATAGTGAACCTAAATATATATTCTAAAAAATATTTTCGGAAACATGAGAGGGCTCATAATAATAAAATCTTATAGTTTCTCGTCACTAGGGCCCTAACGTTAGCGAGTGTTGAATGATAGTGGAGATTAACTAATGTGCCAATTAGTATGTACCTATACATAGCAATAGTGATATAAGCGGGTCGAGACGCTGTATTAACACTGTTGATCTCATACAGGCTGTGGTGGCGACGGAATCACTTGACGCTTCATTTCAGAAATTACATATAACTTAAGTTAATGTACCCTAAGATTCTGGAACCAAAAGGGTGATACAATTCGACTAAAAAAACCGTCATTGAAATATTCTTGCATGTCTTATGAATACGAAGCTTCAGTATCAAGTGGTTCTCTGTCACGCCTTGACTTACTAGTCCATACTAACCGTTTTTTATTTTACAAAAATAGCAAAATAGAATACTACGAAGAAAATACGTACAAATTGGTAAAGCTACTAAACCTGCAGAGTCGCGAGCCCAGAGTCCTGTATTTGTGTTACCTGAATATATGACTAGTCTAAAAATATGTTTAACGTACGCCTCTGCAGATATGGCTTTTTAAAGGTCATCGCACACACATCAAGTGTGCAACGGATCTGAGACACGACGTTAGCGGATCAGGGGCATTATGCTATTTGGAAACATAACTTATTACAGTTATAATGTCTTGTAATAGTTTCAACTTGAAGATATCAGTGGATTTCAACGTTCAACGAGGCGATGACATTATGACGTCGATTAGTATACCTTGCAGTCAGGAGTTACGACTTTCGTACGTATGGAATCAACGTACGTTAGCTGTCAATAACATTATAAAACTCAAAACAGTGTCAGTTTCTTCATTCTATTCTGCAATACACCGCCAACGCATTGCCACCTGTCTAGGGGATAGATGTGTGGTCGTGGTCCTCTTCCCGATGAGGGCCAGACCGAAAGAGATGGCCCTGGATCAGCTGGGGTGCGAGAGACATGCACTATAGATACCTCACCTTCGGCCTTGCACTGCAAACCACAGACAGCGTGCGGTGTAGTCGGTTCGAGTCGGACATATCCTCCGGCTCCGGCGGGGGTGGTATAGGTGGGGATTTCCCGCACATTAATAAAAAATAGGTAGATGTGTGTGCGTTGATCTTAATTGTGGATAGCACTTTAGACCCAACGTAGATGTTTCGTATATAGTAAGTCGGTGCTAATGGATTAAGTGTTGAGAAATTACTGCTCGTGAAACACCCGACCAGATGATTAACCAGTTTGAATAGCCGCTGTGTCGAGACTCCGCTCTCATCTATTTGATTTAAATTGTCATTAATCAGGCAGTGGGTTGCCATTGTTAAGTTTGGTAATAAGTATCGTCATCTTGGCGGCTCACCCTGATTTATTATTTGTCATCATAAAGCCATAATCTTATATTATATTTCATACCAGATTGGTGGCGTGCTTCGTTTCATTTTTTTTGTTTTGTCACACAGTGCAACATACCCAGATTTCTATGTCTGCTCAATTATAAAAAATTTGGCAGGAGTTCTTGAGACAGCGGCTAATATGGTCTATTTATTATAGCATGAGCCCAAGGTAAAATTTTGTAAAAATATGTTCTTTGTTTGTCATAAATTATCTAAATTAGAGCCTTAATTGACTTTATTGTAATTTGGGTGTGATTTAAACTGTCGCCAAAATAATTGGACTTATTTACAAAGTAGTCGATCTGTCGCCAAGCAAGAATATATTTTTCTACACTGTTGAGTACCGACATTTGAGGACAAAGTATAAACTTTTATTTTTTCGTCTCTTGGAACTTCCACGCTCAATGCTAAAATAAACAGATCAGTTTCAAACGAATCGGGTCACACAAAACACGTACTTAATTTTATCTATAATCAATCCTTCAGGAGAATGTAAAATAAAGTAAGGGCAGACCTTAAAATAAAATGATAGGGTCAATTCGCAGGAAACGCTGGAACGAATTTAACTACGTGTGCTAAACGAATAATGATAATAAAACGTGTGCAACGTTTAGTCCTTCGTTTTGTTATTGCTTCTTTATTTGCTGTCCATTTAGAATTCGAAATGTATCGATAATTAGTGATGTATTGGCACATTATATATCGATATACTTCTGTATCGATATATCGCTTTATTCGTATTTTATTTCTAGTTACAGTAATATAGTAACATAGATCAGTACACATAAGTTGACATTTTTGTTTCGTAGTCTTTCTAAAACTCTATTTTTACTATGCAAATGCGATTATCAAAGTATCGAGAGTCTTAGCGTAAGAATCGCAAGTGTATTTCATAATCATAATAAAGCCCCAATCGATTCACTTCAAAAACGAATACTCTTGTGTAGGTAGGTTACATTCGAGATAATATTATGAATATCGTACGAATACATATTTCTTTGACCTGCTATTTATGTGTGCTGAACTTCAATATATTAGGATATGTAACAAGTGTATCATTTATATATGATTATGTATTAAAACTTAAAAGGCGCTGTCAACAGCACAGACTAAACTACTATTTCAACTACTGTTCACTTCAAAACAACTACACCAAATCAACATGAACACTGGCGTCACATGCGATCCTAAAATGCCATTAAGGTTAAAGGGGTAGGTCTTTAAGACGATCATTGGGCCTGTCCTTTTACACGGCTACGAGGCGTGGCCGCCGTTGGAGCGACACAAGCAGCTTCGGCAACAACCAGGCTACGTGGGTAACAAATGCCTGGCAATGGCAATGGCACCCCTTAAGAGGAGGAAGAGCCGGAAGGCGGACCCTGAGCTCCGATGTCATCTTGGCCTTGGATGCAATCAGGATAACGTCTAAATGTAGATGATGACTTCAAAAACAGGAGAACCTACACTCATTCCTTCATTTTCGAATTGGAAAGTTAACGCCAGTGTTTAATGTTTTGAAAGTTGGAACATTTACTTCATTATTTTATAGTTTTTATGTTAACATTGGTAATTGTTATTGACGTCTCGTAAATACCTGCGCCAAGAGACTCCGCTCTCTCGTTACCTACCTAATTTTATATGACGGAAAATTTTTATATTTTGCATCACATTCAGTAAATTTTTGAGCATTTGGTACGTTGCATAGGCTGTAAGCTAATTTGTTTTCTAAAAGAGTAGACTGTTTCTATATTAAACAGTTTTCTTGTCATTTTATGTAATACCTAGACATTTATCTTTTTTTGACAGCAACACAATAAGATTGTCAGATTAATTATAAAATGTCAATTAATTCATGTGGGTAGTTTTATACTGATGACAGAGCCTGCTATTTTATCAAATGTTTTTTTTTATATATCATTTATTTTACATTTCGATTTTATATTATATGTCTTTATACATTTGTAGTGTTTATTTATCCATCGAACAAAATACTTTATGCCCCAAATAAGACTGTGTTCGTCTTTGTTTGTTTCGCTATAATATAGTGTAGTGAGGTACGATCAGCAATATATTCCACAGTTTAGAACATTTGACGCACATATCACGCACTTGCATGTTTAATCGTAACACGTTAGTTATTGAATAGGAGACGGTAGAAGTAAATAACGCGTGTAAAGAATTTTAGAAAATATATTTTAAAATTCTTTGCAGGTTCATGGACTTAAATTTTTAGTGCTTATGGAAAGATGAGAGCTTTATTCGTCAGCCAAAGTGTATATACGCTGTGGGAACAATACTATATACATAAATTTGTTCGACCACAATGATGAAACCCTCTAACATTCATGAACATTGAAAAAAATATCACTCCTTTTTCTAAGCAGTCGTGTAACTGATACAGCTCTCATCTCTCCCCCGGCATATAGTGCACCTAATTAGTCAAAATACTAGTTGTAGTGTAAGGGAAATACATGTCTGAAACTATGTCTAAGTCGTAATGTCTAAATTACCGCGTATACCTGATTTATCTAGACTAGTTAATTATAGTCTAAATATGGGTTTTGATATAATTTTTACACTAGAGGGGAGTTGAATGAATATAGGACGATTGTTGATGTCGATTAAAGTATTTTCTTTCAATTTAATATTAAAATATACATTTATCACTATCTAAAGTGTGCTGCCAAATGAGATTTGGGATCGATCTCATTTCGAGTCCGTAAGTGATGATCGAGCCTTATAGAGCTGTAGTGCTATTCTCTGATGTACAAATTCGATATTGAGTTTCACTCTGGCGAGACAACTAACTTCAGTGATATTTAAGAACCTCATTGTTGGCGGTATTCCTCAACCAAACAGCCTAGATTAACATCATGAATGATTGGCCAATACAGTGCCATTTGAGCTATTTCGTGTAAGTGAATCTTTGTCTCGAATTTACATATAAGAGAGCACCAAATTATAAAGCTAGCAAAATAGTATTTATTCTTGGAATAATAGTTTTTTAACTGAGTTACGTAGGTACGTAAACAGAATACATAACCGCACTATCTCGGGCTGTCGCTTGCTAGGACATATTGGACTAACTTATCCATTTTACGCCTACGGTTATTGTGATTTTTATTCTTTCATTTCTACCAATGTACAGCAATTACTCCAAGAAAAATTGGCGGCATCTTTTATCATGTAGGAACTCGGCTACCTTTGGCGGTCTTCAAAGAATTTTGAGTTTGTAAATCGACATCATAAGGAATAGTGAGATAAATCAGAACGAGCAAGAGAGAGGTTAGTATGACTTCTTAACTGTTAGTTTAGTTGTTGATTAGATTGGTAACGTTAGTTACTAACTCGTTTAGTGTCGATGTTGTGGACAACTAGAATTGTGACTTCTAGTAGTTTTAATTCCGCATGTTCCTTTTTGTGTTTAGTCGGAGATTATAGGGTAGTTGACTATAACAAAAAAGTTATTTGCTTTAATAAAAAAGTGTGTTCTAACGACATAACATTATAGGATTAAAGCTAAATAATTTAAGCTAAAAAATATTATTAACAAACACACCAACAATGAACATCACCAATTTATAGTCAACTACCCTACATCAATAGAAAATAATTATAACTTAAAATATCCGTTATTTAATTAAATAAATGCACATACACGTACGTCTTTATGAAACGTAACATTTATCTCAAATAGAAATAAATCTTGGTTATTTTTTGATAACTCGTACACGAACTACCTAAGCGTATTGAGCACGTCCATATGTTGTAATAGCACTAAATACCTACTGATATCGCGTTGTGATTATTAATTGTAAGTTTCTTTCTCATAAAATTAAATTACGCCATAACATTCATAGGTCTAACTATTAGTTGACATTTGTAATTCCTTATGTACAGAATGTGGGTACTTGTAAATATCGAAATCTGGCTATACTGCCGGTTAGGCTGAAGCCAAGCGAAACGAGTGTAATTTGTTGAATTGCGAATCGCGTTATTTCGGTCGCTGCGTTTGGTTACATAGAAAAGTTCTGTTCACAGAACTCAACTTATGTCACCGTGTGACATTTCTATGAAACCGAATTTAGCAGAAATTACAAACTTACAATTTAAAAAAATACTCGTTTGGCTTCAGCCATAAGTAGTGAACTTTATATGACTTTATTTTTTATAGCTATCATCTCGTCAGTGTTCCGTCAGATATTTTTATTTAATGTCCTAATTATGGACGAGCTTACTGTAAGTGGTAGATCCATAGGTTTCCAAGCCACTCAGGCTAAAGATGTCTTTTTCATTATGCCCAACCACCCATTTTCTGTACACTGGGAAAAATAATCATTAATTATATTATCAAACTCTTTTTAAAATCAACTGAAACCAAGGAGTACTATCGATGTCCAATGTAAGACAATATTATTGCACACTATTCTTATATACTCTACGTAGTTGATTTTTTTATATTTACCTAGGAGGAATGTAAAAATCACTAAGACCTGCATATGGTAATGCTATACCTATATTATATTGGCGAAAAAAGTAAAAATATAAAATTATAAAAATGGGCACGCATTTCAATGTGTTGACCCATAGCTAGATTTTTATTTGGAGATATTTATTTGTGTATTCTGTTCTAACAAAATTATATTCTTATAATTTTATTTAAAAAAAAAACAATAGTTAACCTTTATTTACAACAAAATGGTACTTCCAAGTCTAGGTTACATGTTTTGAGACTAAAGTGTCAAAATTGATGTCGATATGTCGACAAAATACTATGTCACATCTCTAGGGTATCTTTTGAGAACGCAATACTTATTATATTTTCTAAGTCCTTAGTGTACACTCTTAACGTTATGATGTATTTAAATACCCAATTTCGACTTTGTTTACAAATAAAGAATATTTTACAGTTGATACAAGTTTTTTTATTACCTTAAGTTTAGGAATAGTACCCAGCAATATCATCACGTAATCGTTTAAGGTTAGCGTTAGACCTTGTTTTGGAAGTATAGGTCTGCCCCTGAGGATGGCCAGACCGAGAGGGATGACCCTGGGTCAGCCGGGGTGCGAGGGATATGTCGCATGACAAGCTCACCTTCGGCCTAGCACTACGACCCACAGACGACGTGCGGTTTAGTCGGTTCGAGTCCTTCATAACCTCCCCCTCCGGCTCAGATGGTATTCGTGAGGATTTCCCGCATGTAAAAAAAAGTATACGTCTGCCAAAACTGTAAGGAAACGAAGAAGACCAGCTTTAACTCGTACTCTATTTCCACTGTGTAACCTTCAATAGAGGCTTATCTTTATTGTGTGTTTCAATCGGTCAATTCCGATTGGACTTGCTCCAGTTTACCCCATGGTCCTTTAAAATATAGGTTACGCTAAAAGTATCACGGAAATAATAATCCAAAATTCTGAATATATTCCTTTATTCATTTGTACTTAGAAACATACACAAAAATACTGAACCGCTTGGAATGCACGAGACGGAATAATCGTTGTTACCGCTATTAATATGTTAATATACCTCAACGAACGCCACGCATTCACAACTTGATCAGATACTAGATTACCGAGACCACCTTATAAGAATTTAGTATACACTTAATGTAAGATGAGGTCTTAGGAAGAAATGTATAATACGTACTTTGACTTGACTCGAGCTTAGCTAAGGTAAATCTTGGCTTTAGCTTATTATCCCTATTGTCTTTTAGATTGAAATATTTAAACAGTAATTTTCAACATGAAGACGTAACATAGCTCATTCGCAGTCAGGATTTATCTGTGCTAAGCTTGTGCTAAATCGAAGTACGCATTATAGATTCCACCCTTATACTATTGCTTGCGTGATCAGATGTCGTCAATGCTGGCGTCCAAGAACAAACTCAAAATATAATCTAAACAAAATGTTAAAGTATTAATAACTAAGAGACACCTATAATACTTGTTATTGCAGCGTTTTAAACGAAACATATCACAGATAAGATATAAAAATGAGCACGAACTGCTGTCGAACGTATAAAAATGAAATGGCAATAATTGTGAGATTTATTCATTACAGGTCGTCGGGGAGATTCGGGCTAAGATCGGCGAGCTTCGGTAATTTAAAAGTTCTCTTTATCGCACAACGGATTACAGTTTGATATCTTTATAGAGTAGTTAAAATCCTTTGTGTTAATAATAAGGATATTGCTTCGGTTTTAACTACTCTAAAAAAATCAAGCTGTGCAATAGAGACCATTCTATGCAAACCGAAGCTAAAATGATTCTCACTCTTTTTCCCGACAACAACCCAACAAACTGTATTTAATAACAAACATATCCAAAAGTCACTATTCTGAGATTAATGTTAAACATGAATAATATTTTTGCTCTTACCGCCTCCGCTGCCTCATGCGTGTCATGTTACGTTTTATTTGCACGAAACAGCCACCCGCTTGCATGCACACGCACGAGTCAGAACAGGCCCTTAAACGATTCTAATAAACGAAAGATTACGGAGCGTTTGCGTAGTCTCGTTCACTCCCAATTATTATAGAATGATTTTCGCACTAAATTATATAAAATGGCACCCTGTGTCACAAAAGTACAAAATCAGACTTTAAAAAACAAGAGCTAAACTTACATCTAAATAATATATTGTTAACGAATTAATACAATTAACGTGTTGTCATTATATCTCAACATAATGTCGTTATAAAACTAATGTCGGGGTTTAGAATTTATTAAGAAATCTTAGGTAACTTGTCGATGGATGGGTCGCAAGGTTATAGTTTAGAAATGGCGGTAGTATGATTTTCAAGGCTTACAATCAGATGTAGACCCTTTTCTAATGTACAGTCGACAAAAGAGACAGTGTCGCACTTTTCATACAAGGTTTTTTTTTTTTACGTGCGGGAATTCCCCACGGATACCCACCCCTCCGGAGCCGGAGGGGGGGGTTATGTCGGACTCGAACCGACTAAACCGCACGCCGTCTCTGGGTCTTAGTGCTAGGCCGAAGGTGAGGTTGTCATGCGACATATCCCTCGCACCCCGGCTGACCCAGGGCCATCCCTCTCGGTCTGGCCCTCCTCGGGAAGGGGGGGGACCACGCGGTCCCCGACTCAACTACATACAACGTTGTATGTATGTATGTAACCTTATCTGCTTTGTCGACGTACATAAAATTCATATTCAACATCCACGAAAAATGACCTTTATAGCAATGTGTGTGTGTGTGTGTGTGCGCGTGTGTTTATATGTATTATGTGCGCGAACGCATTTGTTTGTTTACGCAGGTACTATGTATGTGTTTGTGTATTAATGAACGTATGTGTACTGCTCTGTATGTTTTACTATGGATTGTTTGACGGTAAAACTAGTTCATCCCATTTAAAATTATTTGCTTAACAAAGCGATCCATCCATGGACTATAAAGTACGATCAGCAGACAATCTATTCAATATTGCCGACGACGGTACGAATATACATGGCACAGAATTGTATTACAAATTACAGAATAACTATATTATAATAACAATAAAGAGATTGATTTTGAGAATTATTACTTTGTTGCACTGTGCAACACGCTGGACAGAATATAATGGGACTGTTTAGTACTGAAACCGGCAAATAACTTGCACAAAATACGACGTAAAAAATCGCGTATATGACTTATCACGGACCAAGTCAAAAAACAATAAAATATTTTATCAAACATTTGTACCTGTGATTTTTTCAAATATTAAGGTCGCCAAATTGGCTGCACCTCGCCTGATGGTAAGCTGAGGTGCAGTCCGAAGAATAGTGCCCGCCATTACAGATGCTGTCTCTAGAATGATCGGTTTAATATAATTGGTAAATTGGCGCCCCTCATAACCACCATAGAGACCGCTGCAGTTTTTTTCGTAGCTAGAGTGCATTGTCAAGTTGTTTGCCGGTCCCTATAAGTCATATTTGTACTATATTCTTGTAAAGGTAGCGTCAATTGGACTAAAATTTAGACAGCGAATATGGTTTGGTACATATCTTTTATATGGATATTAGGGCTCATTCACACGAAGATGATTTGTTTTATTTTTATGATGAATCGTGTTTTTTTCATGATACGTTGCTTTTTTTCGACGGCGCGGTGGTTATGTTTTTTTTTTTAAATGGCCTTGCTCACAGAAGTCGTGACACGTAAATTACGGATCGTCTTTTAAAAAAAACACATACCTACTACGTAAAAACACGAATCATGAATTTTTGTGACGGACTTGAATGTGAACGTCCATCCGTATCATGTTTTATGACGAACCGTCACTGACGAACCCGGTGTGAATGCGCTCTTATAAGGCTATTTCACCAACCGCGCCGGGTCTTAAGTAGGTAGCACAGTTATTAAAGATTTTTGAAATTATTTGGCCTATCATGGATTCGAGATTCGTCAAGAGTATCGAAATTTTACAATTAACAATATTTCAACTACTAAACATATCGTCTACACAATACAAAACGGTATAACACTAACCACGATAGAAAATAACTTTTGTATATTTCTATAAGATATATAAGTAATTAATGCACAAGCGATATAGGAGCCAATTGGAATCTTATTCTTACAAACTCGTCTTTAGCGAATACTGGTCCATATTTCTTTAGTTGATAGCTTAGCACTCCAATAAAAAGCTTTAAAGCGCAATGAGCAATATTGGTATCCTGGGAGCAAGATAGCCATTTGATTACCGAAATAAGTAAGATTTTGCAATTGCAAATAACGGGTCACCGTACTTACAACTATTAGGCATAAGGGTGACCAAGATTTGTGACTATATTATAAATAGATATAACTATTTGGAAAGTGGCACGAAATATTTAGAACACCATTGCACCTGTGTTCAATACGCAGACATTACATATTAGGGTCACAGCAGACATATCAACTCGGAAAGGGATCGCCAACCGTACCGACTCGCTGGTTAAACTAGCTGTCACTAGAACCTCGATTCTAAACTTTATTACTAAAGACTTTAAGTCCAAAATTAAATGAAAGGAATTCATTACATATGGTATTTTTTACGCTGTTACGGCGACTATTTTTATCATTTCATTTATTTTAAAGTGATACGGTTACCGATCAGTTTCCGAGATGATATGTCTGCGAATATCACGAATTATCGTTATTCATAATACATCTCTAACTATACCGCCGCAAACATCAGACGGCGTGCGGTTTAGTCGGTTCGAGTCCGACATAACCTCCCCCCTGGCTCCGGATTTATCCGTGGGGATTTCCCGCACGTAAAAAAACCCGCCGCAAATATTGAAATACTTTCAATAATTGACTTTATTGATTAATTTAAAGAGCTTGAGTGGCACATGGATTTAAACAAAAGCTTCGCTTTAAAATTTCTAAGAAATATTTTGATTAATTCGAGATTATTTCTGGAATATCTTTTATAGTGCTCATAGCTGAGTATTTTGCACTAACTTTGGTGAACTTTTAAAGAATGCCTATGGCATTAGGCCCGCCTTTATTTAATTTAATAAATAAATAAATACCTTCGATCAACAAATTTTATACATATTGCGGTTACAAGTGACCAATTGCAGAGTGTTTTACACTCACTACCATATATTTAAGATGGTCTTTTATTCAATCGTATACATGTGTAGGTACTGAAAAAGAAACGGATATATTATTGAATATATATCTCGTCTAGTAACTAAAAGTACCATTGTGCCACCCACCTCGCGCAAATTCAACGAATATATATTTTTTATAATAATATAATGTAAAGTAAAATATATTATAGTACTATTAATATCCGTACTGTAAAACTTAAAAGACCAAATCTGTTAATTATGAAATTTTCCATATTGGAAATGTTTCATCGAGTTTTTTAAATAAATAATAATATTTTAAAGAATTAATTTCAAGACAAGCAAGAGTATCAAAAAACTAGCATTATAAAATTATTGTCTTCAACATAACAACTAGCAAACGACATTTTAATTCAATAAATTCGATTAAATACTAAATCTTAAGGTACAATCAGAAACGAAAGCATCTCACCGTAGGTAAGTTTAGAAAAGCTTCATGCACGCAACAATAATTTCCATAAAAAATATTTCACACACACAATATTTCTTTTGAGATATAAATGTGGTGTATAGAAGGAAAAGAATTGGTAATAAAAACAGCCACAGGAGATAAGTATATGTACACGTTTACATATAACTTCACATATTCATGTGTATACTTATATTCTTGGCCGTGTGTAGTGTATAACTTTATACATATCATTAGCGTTACGTTTGTTACTGCTTTCGTTGCTGACTGTACAATATCCGACCATTACACGCTGTCGCAACACCGTATCCAAAAAGCTACTGTAAAGTATACAAATACGTGTAAAAGTAGCACTCGAAAGTAGAACGCTCAACAATTGTATATGAACTAGGTATATCATGGCAAGACTTAACAGATCGGATGCAGTGGCTGACTGTACTTGCTACAGCGACTATATTAAGAAAAGAGAAGGAACATGATATTCTTTCCAGCTAGAGTTCCACCTGACATCTCTAGTTAGCAACTGGATATTTTTTTTTAGAATATTAGGAACCGAAATAATCGAAATTACTAATATTCCCTCTAACCCCTCCAACTAAGCTAAATGGCTTGTGCTAGGAGTGGGTTCACCGACCGCGTTCACTATCGCTACGCCATGAAGGCTGTCACTGTAACTGGAAAAGTCTAGTGAGAATACGGGTTGAGTTTTCAGCCGTCTTAGAGCGAAACCCCTCGAGCGAAATACATTATTCCGCTCACCTGTACATTATGCCCATACACTAGTTTTATCACTAAATTAATACTTCTTGACGCCACGAACAGTGCCTTAAATAAATCAGCCGGTATATTATATCTCGATCACCTTCACTGTATTTAGGTATAAATTAATGTTGTGCGTCGTGCCGTTTATGGGCGGAGGACGGTAACGGCCGTACTATTGGTATAGACGGACAATTTCTAACAACGAGCGAAAAGTCTGCGGCGCATGTTGACAAATATGTTATACATATACGCTCCTGAAAACTTGTGCGTTTTAACCACGGAGGACAGAATATGATTAAGTAGCGGAGATGCCACAGTCAAATTTCTCTTAAGAAAAACGCGTGACCAAATGCAGGTGGGAAGGAAGACGCGGGGGGCATGACGTCATACCTCGTCCACGTCTCCATCTAGTGCGTCATAGCGAAACCGAACAGAGACAGACCTTGTCATTTTTGTTATATAGTTTGACTATTCGCCACTAAGCGCTACACAGAATTCTAGAATAATCTATTTTAAGGAAATAATTTTCAAAAATAAGGCCATCTTTTGGATTATAGCTAAATCATTTAGGGGGCTAAATGATTTGGCCTTATGCCGACAGATGGCCCAATTTTTTTTACTTTAATTTTCAATTTTAGCAAAATATTCCATTTAATAAAAAATATAACATTTTTGAAATTGCTAATGAAGTCGGGCGAGATTATTGTGATCATTTTCATAAAATGAATTGAGTTATTATTACAACTAGTATACATGCCAGACTAGGTTACTTATTTCTTCTCTACGCTAGATGGTTCTGTTAAGACATTTTTTTCGGAAAAATTTAAATTTAAATATAGTGGACTTACTGATGAAATGTTATACCCTTAAAATGTTGAAATTGTTTATTTTTACACTTTGTACATCCTTGTACTGTACACTTCATTCTTAAACCAGGTTAAAGCTATTTTTATCCTTGAACTTTTGACCAAAAATGACAACCGAACGCAAGGACGTTTCACTAGAACTGGATGGTGACGTCACAGACCAATTGAGTCGTTTTGACATATGGAAGGCTCGCGACTCGATTCCCTTGTAACATCTCCGCTATCATTTCCTTCTCCATGGTTTTAACTCATTGTATAAACTCAGTTCCGTACACACGTCCAAGGAAATAAGTATACACCTTTAAATGTGTATTTATTTTGCTTTTCGAGCAACATTTCAGTAGTTACTTTTATCGTTATAGATGTTAATATTTAGTTCGGGCAAATTCGTCACTGGGATGAGGAAAAATTACAGTCACAGAACAACTTTTTACCATATGTTCAGAAACTGCAGTACAATATACAAGTCAGCCACTGCAAGTAAAAGTCATCTAAATAACCCTTTCGACGGGTGGCTCGTCATTCACCCTCTCCTTTCCTTTTCCGTTAATCTTCAAATTAGCCAGGCTCACATAGTTACTGCGCGAAATGCCCGGCGCTGATCTCTTAGGCAAAGCTTCCCCTTTAGTCTTTTCAACCTTTTTCTCTGGCACGGTAGCCAAAGCAGGAATATTATTTATCTGACTGCTTCTAATAAGAGGCACAGACCTTTCTAATTTTGTAGATTTATCTATACTTGTAATAGGTGTCTTAATTCTGTTACGCCCTAAGTCTATGAACTTTGAATCTTCCGGTTTTAATCGACGATCTCTGTAGCTGAATCTACCATCGGCAAAGTCAGGTCTTTCTGCCAAATGTCGTCGAAATATCGGCGTCATAGGTTTTCCCATATTCGCTAGTTTAATATCAGACTTTAGAACATCGTTGTTTAAAACTGGTTTGTCAGAATCTGCTGGTCGAATCCTATAAGACCGTATATTGCTTGGAGAAGACGGTCTTTGCACGAAAAATTTACTTCTAGATTTTTCTTTATCTTCTACATCTTTGTGTCTCACGACTTCTGCTGTATTCGGTTTGAATAACCTGCTTAACTTTGGAGATAACAATTTCTTTTGAAAAAAGCCAGACTTTTCTTGAGCTTGTTCCTTTTCAATATTTTTGGCGATGTTTTTAACGCCTTGCGCCATTATAGGGCTTTTAGTTAAATGATCTATGTTATACCTTCGACTGTCTACATCAGATATTTTCCGTTCATTCGAATCTGCGTTTCTTAAAACAACATCTGTAACGTCATAACTCGATTTCTTTGGCAGTAGATTTATATTTTCGCTTTTCTTGACTATTGTAGCTATGAGTGCTTTAGGATCTATATCCAATTTATCTAAAATCTTTACATTATTAGACCAGGTACTTCTGCTTATGTCATCATCTGAGGAATCTGTATCTTCATGTTCCTCATGAGTAGCTTCAGCTCTGTGTGGGATGCTGTAATGTCTAGATAGTGGTTGGGAAGTATCTACGTCGAGTTTGTATTCACTTTCGAGTTCTTCCACCGACTGGTTGCGACAGAACGAGGGTAAATTGCCGTCGTACTCGTCGGGAGACTCCACCTTACGGGTCTTGGTGGTGAGTTCTTGCAGTTTGTTGAGGTGGGAGTCTGGACTTGTGCGTTTGAGGGGAGGAGGGTCTAGCCATTCGGATATGTCGTCCACCTAAAGTAAAATTTGACATGAGTTAATGGAAGTTATTATAAAAATAATAGATATATAAATAGCAGTCGCTTCACAGAAAATTTCGAAGTTAGAATGGAAACCTAATACTAACCGAGTTAGGAGAAAGTTTAAAGGATGATGACGAATAAATTGAAGTTTGAAAAGAAAGTGCGTTTTTATTTTATTTTGTTATGCACTTCTTAAAACAAGATGCGCTACTTACTAGGGCTACGACCGATACTTCAAAGTTTTTAGACTATGAAGAATCCATAAAGCATTTATTTTGGTAGTAATGTGTATAGAGGACCCTACTAATATCCTTAAGGTCCTAGATAACCTCACCAGCAATTTTTTTATAACTTTGGTGGCAGACTGGCGCATGGCCCACTTAATGAAAAAAAGGGGTTACCGCGGCCTACATTAGTCGTCTGTCGGTCGGAAAGTAAGTGCACTTGTAATATAACAATATTGGGTACCGTATAAGCTAAATCTAAAGGAGTCACCTCGGGCTGCGAAGTCGGGCCCTCGAATGCAGTCAAGAACCGCTAAGCCATATAAAAGAAACTAGTTACCTTAGTGATGTTAATAGTATTCCCATCAGCCCTCAGGATATATCCGGCGGTGTGTAACGCGTGGTGGCTTCTGCTCAAGTTGGTGAGAGTGACCCTGGGCCGCGCCCCGATGTGGCTGGCAGACATACACTTGCCTAGGGCTCGCCAACCGCGCTCTGGGACTGATAGCGTTGTAGTAGGACTCGACTGGAATAGCAATGGATTTTGAGGCATTTAGAAATATACGTGTTGGTAGCCGGTGGAGCAGGATATGGCGAAACCCATCTCTTTTTGTTGGTGTTGTAGATGGTGAGTAAGTACGTAAAGTAGTAAGTACAATAACCCCTTCGGACATTTACAGGCGTAAATATATTCAATTCATTTATAATTTTTAAAAATGAAATCCATTAAAGTTATTGGTAAAAAAATATAAGGGGACCAAAATACTAACCCTGCAGTACACCCCCGCTGAAGCTATTGGTATAAAACTTAAGCAATTTCACTATATATGACAAAGTGGGAGCGGTTTCGTTACTATAATCTAATTACTTCAAGTAGGAACTAAGGCAAACAAGTGTCTGCAAAAGTATATTTTATGATATGTTGTATCAAACGCCTTGGAGAAATCACTAGAATAGATTAGTCTCTGGTTAAGTATATTATGATATACTGCATCAACCTCCTTGCTTAAATCATAAGCCGATATGACTGTTAGGGTAATCGCGTATCTGGAAGACTAAATTATGATAATCTCATCAAACGCCTTGGCTACATATATATAACACAGTGACGGTCACTTTTGCTTTTGATATATTAAAATCAATTATTTGGTTTTTTACATTTCGATCGCTAAGTGAGTTATTTTTGTGATATCCGTATAGAATTGAGAGTGAGTTCACATAAAGGCCTCACCTTGTTGTCGGGTGCGTCCGGCACGCACAGTTCACTACTATCAGCTTTGCTCAGTCTGTGGCAGGCGCACTCGGCGTCCGGCGAGTCTAGTGTCGTGGCGCGGTCCCGCCCGTACTGCAGCAGAGTGGCCGGGAGGGCGCCGCCGCCGGTCAGGTGCCGGACCACGCTCTCCAGCCAGATCTCTATCACTTCGAATGATGGCCTGTGGGTAATGCGGTTAGTCAGTCTGATATTGGTGGACAAAGCATTAAATAACTCCTTAACACCGACAGTGTATCTACTATAACTACATAATAAGCAGCAAAAAGAGCTGCACAACTTGAACATTATGGCGCATTTTTTTCTTTAAACCTTTTTAATTAAGTCACTATTGATTACCTCAATTGCAATTCGAATCTGATTGTTCAGGTTTTCTCTAAATCCCTTGTCGACAACCTAAACAATTACTTAAGCACATAACACAATTAAACAACCAAATGGTAAATTAAATAACTACCGCGGTCGGTCGGCTTGAATTATGCCAGTCGTACTGACATAATTCAAGCCTTTGATTACGTCAATCGCAATTTATTCTATCCTCCTACCTTAAAAACATGACATGACAGCATGTATGGAATGCCACAAGGCAGAATCCTCGGACCTGTCTTTTTTGTTAATAATGATTGCCTGCCATCGTCGAGAACAACAAGTACTAGCGGTTACAATAAAAACTGCCTTTATAGTAATAATCTAATGATATCTTTTCATTAAAGTAATAACATAGTTTAGCTCAACCTAATCACGATTCATTATAACCAGTGAAATTATGTCTTAATGGTATAAAATTTGACCTGGTGTCCGGTTCCAGATGGCAGGCTAAGAAGGCGATCCTGTAGAAGGGCTCAGGGCAGGCAGACGTGCGACAGAACTTCTCTATGAAGAGAGCTTCGTTCAAACCAAAGTCCGACCGCCGCGGGAGGAAGTCCGGATCCGCTGACACGCGCCCTATTATCTGCATACGGAACAATTTGTTTTGTATTGTTGTCAATGGTATTAGCTTAAAACATTCCAAGTAATGTTATTGCTATTATTTCAAATATATTAGTATCGCTATTCAGCGTGGTCCCCCCCAGCCTTTTGGGCACGGTTCCAGTAGAGGTCGATGGCGAGGAATTTTTCGATGCCTAAAGTACAGTCTCTCCCTCTTTTATTTTATTGTTGTATGTATTATATAGTATTATAAAGCAAATTTTTATAATGTATAATTATTCCGTAATATACTTGTAAATTAAAAATATGATGTGATAGTTTTTTCAGTTTCTTTCTTACCTCGCATAAAATAATTCCAAATGAGAATACGTCGACTTTTTCATCGTACACGTTGCCGTTCATCATCTCGGGGGCCATCCAATAGGGGTTACCGACGACCTGGTGATATATTAAATAACACATTCTAAGTAACTAGATGAATCTGCATACGCTTCATTAAGTCACACCATACAGTCATAGTTGTAGGCGCGTTTACAATAATTACTGTGCAAAAGTTAATGGGATATTTATAAAGTAGTCCGATATTTCAGTGCTGGATCTAGTGCCATGATCACGGAAGTACAGTCGAGAAAATCGATAGCATCCCACTTTTGCATACAACTTTATATGTAAAGGTGGGATACTTTTTTTTTACCTGCGGGAATTCCCCACGGATACCCTCCCCTCCGGAGCCGGAAGGGGAGGTTATGTCGGACTCGAACCGACTAAACCGCACGCCGTCTCTGGGTCTAGTGCTAGGCCAATGGTGAGGTTGTCATGCGATATATCACCCGCACCCCGGCTGACCCAGGGCCATCCCTCTCGGTCTGTCGGAGCGGTCGGCGCGCACGAGGCAGTTGTGCGAGTTGAGGTCGCGGTGGATCACGTTCAGTACATACGCACCGTGTAGCGCTTCCTGCGCAGCGTGGGGTGTCGGCGGTCCAGCGAGCTGCTGGCCGTGCGCTGCACGATGCGCGCCAGGCCGAAGTCGGCCACGACGACGGAGCGGTCGGCGCGCACGAGGCAGTTGTGCGAGTTGAGGTCGCGGTGGATCACGTTCAGTACATACGCACCGTGTAGCGCTTCCTGCGCAGCGTGGGGTGTCGGCGGTCCAGCGAGCTGCTGGCCGTGCGCTGCACGATGCGCGCCAGGCCGAAGTCGGCCACGACGACGGAGCGGTCGGCGCGCACGAGGCAGTTGTGCGAGTTGAGGTCGCGGTGGATCACGTTCAGTACATACGCACCGTGTAGCGCTTCCTGCGCAGCGTGGGGTGTCGGCGGTCCAGCGAGCTGCTGGCCGTGCGCTGCACGATGCGCGCCAGGCCGAAGTCGGCCACGACGACGGAGCGGTCGGCGCGCACGAGGCAGTTGTGCGAGTTGAGGTCGCGGTGGATCACGTTCAGTACATACGCACCGTGTAGCGCTTCCTGCGCAGCGTGGGGTGTCGGCGGTCCAGCGAGCTGCTGGCCGTGCGCTGCACGATGCGCGCCAGGCCGAAGTCGGCCACGACGACGGAGCGGTCGGCGCGCACGAGGCAGTTGTGCGAGTTGAGGTCGCGGTGGATCACGTTGAGCCGGTGCAGGTAGCCCAGCCCCGCCGCCACGTCGCGCGCCAGGCGCCCGCGCGCGCTCCACGGCAGCGCCACCGCCGGGTCCTGCGCCCACCGTCACACTTGCATACGAACTACCATCCCGTCATTTACCGCCTTCGGGGTGGATTTCCGTAAAATCCGTTCGTCACGGATGTCTACATCCTATAAGGAACCTGCCTGCCAAGTTTCAATTTTGTACGTGTTTCTGAGATGTCGTGATAATGAATCAGTGAGTATCGTGTGAGAGTGAGAGAAAGAGTATATCTGTACTTATTCTGTTTGCTTCTGTGGAATCAATCTTGGCCGTAATATATAATAATGATTACGAGAACCCACCCTGAATAGCATGTTATACGAGAAAGTTTGTGACGACAAAACAAATGAGCCCAAAGTCGATACATATATCTTATTTAATACAGGAGTTCCTATTGTCACCTTCGTACTCCATCTTCAGACCAGCCCCATAGTACCATTATAAAGGATTGTCATCCAAATTAAAACTGTATACAAAATTTTGTTCAAATCAATTAAGAATATTTGCTTTAATTTCGAATTTCAAGAGTCAAAGGGATATACCATGATCGAGTTAATTCCCGTTAATATTAATGTATATCATGGAATACGAGAGTTTAAAAGCGATTCTTGACCAGGGCTAACATGAAACGTATAGTGATAGAAACCACGAACGCTATGAATTCACACAACAAGTCAAACACAAAACAATTTATTAATTAATTTTAAAACATTGTATTATTTGTATCAATCTGCTTTCTTGGCTGACTGTAAAGTAGATGTTACAGTTGCAAAGCATATTTCAAAATATGAAAGAATCTGCAAAATTAGTGTATTTTATAATCTCTCCAAAGCTTTTGATTATGTTGACCATAAGAAAACTTTCTAACTTTTCATTTTCGTATCAGAGATTAGATGATACAATGATCTTCGTATAGTACGATTCGAATTCAATATATTGAAAGGAATTAAAGAGAGGTACTAGGACTACCTGTGTAACGTTGTGGATGTTTTATAAATCTATTTTAAATAAATACTGTAATATAGTCGATATTTTAGTATTATTCGATACTATATATTCTAATTTGTCTATGGTTTGTGCGAGCGAGATTGGACAACATTACCTAAGTGTCTATTCACGGCGCTGAAGTGGTCCCTTTCTTCGGCTATCCTTCGCCGTGAAAGGTCACTCTTGACCCCGGCGGCCAACTACTGTCGGCACCGGGTAAGTTTTGAGATCAACATTTCCTACTTCTTTCAACAGGTGAAGACTTCTCAGCGGCGCAGCTTTATGCCTGCTAATATGCATGGCTTATCTATGTTTTATTTTAATAATTGTATTTTGTGCTATTTCAGCCTACTATTTAGTGCCACCAGACCGATGACCTCTACGGTCGGAGGTCACGTCACCAGCTTGCTCTGCTTAATTAATTCTTCCTTTTTATAGCTTCTAGCTACGCTGTTCTGCCGCTGGGGAGATTATCTTCACCTGCTATTATTTTAGCGGGTCACTGGACGTAGTTCCCTTGTGACTTACTGACCCGCACTCTTTCTTTTTCCAGGGTCTTCGCACCGGGCTTCACGCCATCATTCGGCCGTGAGGCACACCAGCGAGGACCCTGGCACGCCGGCAACATCAGCAGCCGGGAGTGAACGAGCTAAGTGCATACTACCATCTCTGCACAACGGATCAAACAACGCCTCGGCAGAATATTTATTGCGAATCCACCCTGAGATTCATTTCCTAATACCTATTATAAATTAATGTAACGCTTTTTTAGATTACAATCATGTCCTAAATTGTTAATCAATCTTATTATTTATCTCTGCTCATACCCTAGCCGGTATAGACATCATCTTTATTAATTTTACAGTGCTCCCATAGCCACATTTAATTCACTAGATTTAACTTTCATCAAATCCCAGTATAAAACATTTTCTTCCGTTTCACCTGGCAAGGCATACCACAAGGATCTATTCTTGGTTCTCTTCAACATGATGAAAGGAATTGAAGTGCATTCCTAGGACCACCTGGAGAGGTGTACCTCTAGGATCCATTCTTGGTCCTCTTCATCATATTGAAATAAATTCAAGTGGGTCCCTAGGACTATTTGAAAAAGCGTACCACTAGGATCTATTCTTGGTCCTCTTCATCATATTAATATAAATTCAAGTGGATCCCTAGGACTATTTGGAAAAGCGTACCACAAGGATCTATTCTTGGTCCTCTTCATCATATTGAAATAAGTTCAAGTGGGTCCCTAGGACTAATTGGAAAAGCGTACCACAAGGATTTATTTTTGGTCCTCTTCATCATATTAAAATAAATTCAAGTGGGTTCCTAAGACTAATTGGAAAAGCGTACCACAAGGATTTATTTTTGGTCCTCTTCATCATATTAAAATAAATTCAAGTGGGTTCCTAAGACTATTTGGAGAAGCGTACCACAAGGATCTATTCTTGGTCCTCTTCATCAAATTTAAATAAATTCAAGTGGGTCCCTAGGACTACTTGGAAAAGCGTACCACAAGGATCTATCCTTGGTCCTCTTCATCATATTGAAATAAATTTAAGTGGGTCCCTAGGACTACTTGGAAAAGTGAACTACAAGGAACTATTCTTGGTCCTCTTTATCATATTGAAATAAATTCAAGTGGGTCCCTAGGACCACTTGGAAAAGCGTACCACAAGAATCTATTCTTGGTCCTCTTCAACAAATTGAAATGAAATAAATGGACTCCTTGGGCTACCTGTGGATGGCGTACCGCAAGGATGTATTCCTGGTTCTTTTCAACATCCTTTTTTCCCTTCTTCGACTTATAATAGCGATTTACCACTTTAATTATATTCCACTGTCGCCTCAAAGACAGATATAAAGGAGAAATTTGGATTGGTTCGGGCGAGGTCTGGTAGCTTAGACGTCCTAGTATTGCCCCTGTAAGGCAGAAATCACGCATTCAAACCCCGCCTCAACCGATTCAAACTTCTTTTTTCTATTTAAACCGATTCATATAAGTAATATCAGGTTCCCAATATATGTCCCCAATGGCAGTAGTAACGTACCCTACATTATTCGTTTTCGAAGGATTATACATACATACATATAATCACGCCTTTATCCCCGGAGGGTTATGCAGAGGTGAATTAACACCCACAATTCACCAATGTGTATTCGGTCCCACGTAATAGGGGTGTGCCTATTGCCGTATTCCGGGCACTATTGTTGACTCGAGCCATGCATCTGAGGCTTAGTCTGGGCTGTACATATCTGTCCGACGTTAAAGTTAATCACCCCTATCCCTTAGTCGTCGTAGTCCACATGGGAAGAGACGGGGTGGCCCAAATTCTACTCTGCCGAGGACCACGCGGCGTCAAAGGATTACTTCAATATAAACTGGTATATAGCTATATTGCATCGTAAATACCTGTAGGAGCTGATGTAGAGTCCCACCGGCCACGTACTCTGTAACGAGGTGCAGACGCTTGTCCTTATACAGTACGCCGATGAACCGCAGCACGTTTGGGTGCTTCAGGGACCTCAGCACTGCCACCTGGACAATAAATATAAATCATCGTTGTACTATTTTCCTGCACAGTTGTTCAGCAAGTGACTGAACTTCAACATTTGCCATGAAGCGACTGCCATTTGGTCTTCGCAATCCACTGGTGATATTGACCTTGAGCAGCTGGACCTGTTATTGGACTTTTTGAGCTCCAACTACCCTTAATGATTGTTATAGATTTTCATATAGCAACCGGGACCAGCGGCTTAACGTGTTCTAGTGAATAGGTTGCTTGAAAGCCATCATTGACTACTTCATCACTTACGAACAGGTCCTCGATTCTGCTAAAGCAAAAACAACTGTCATACCACAGACAGAGCAATCAATAAATGGCATTAAATTTTAGCCTTTATTGTATAAGCTTAAAGTCCAAAATTAAATGAAGAGTGTCACTTTTTCATTCACTATGTAAAAAAAATACATTTAAAATTAGACTTTAAAAGCCTTATTTTAAAGTTCAAAATTAATGGGTAATTTTTACAGTGTCCGTGGTGAGACAATAGTTTTACTATAGTAGAAGTAAGGCCCAGGTGAGATGCAGGCTTATTGAATTTATAAAAAACAAGCTCCGGGCTTCAAGGCGAAAAGCCTCAATTTGTAATTTTTAGGCTCTTTGGACGTTATACAATATCGCTACTCACCTCTTTGAGAAAGTTCCTCTGCGCATCTTCATCCACCCTGTATAACTGTTTGAGCACCATGACCTCATTTGTATCCCTGTGGGTCACCTTGTATACTTCACCGAAGAACCCTGATCCTAGCAGTTCACCCTGTGAGTACAAATATTTAAACTGTAAATTAGTTATGTCTGCATCCTTAACATGACAACTTGTACAACAGTTCAGTATCGGAGGAAGGAGGGGGATGAAGCTATATCCTAACGGGCATCCCTTTTGGTCTGGTCCTACCCGGGAGGGGTGAACTCGCAGTCCCCGATAGAATTCACCTTTTTTTTTATGTGCGACAAATGGTAAAGTACACCCTAAAGAACCTCTTTGTCTCTGAACAGCAAACTCTAAACACGATCGCTTATGCGCGTCGTGGCAGGCTAACAATAACATATTAATACAATTTAAACTATCAGGGTCACTCATATTACGATGCTTACTGTACCATTCGTGTTTTATCTGGCTTGTTCCCGGTTTTTTTTGCAAACACGGACCACTGGATGATGCCAGACCAGTTCGGTAGTTAAAACCTATCCTCACGATTGAAATTTCTGTAATTTTTTATTTCAATCGTTTCCCTAACCAATCTTGGTATAAAGTGGCGATTTCTCATCATCACATGGTAAATACCCAGATACCTTTAATAATAAATAGTAAGTATGATTACTAAATAACTATATAACCGAATGCTGTTACACCAAGTACGAAATGAGCTGTTCCCGGGCGGAAAAAAGTCTTGCTATAAAGCTAAGTTTGCCACAAAACTTTGCCTCCGTTCTTCAATCACACGGGACAAGTCCGTCCAGCGCCTCCTGCCGCCAGCAGGCCCTACCCGTACCTGCAGCAGGTCACACGCGCGGAACACGGTCTGTCCGGGCGCCGGCTCCACTCGGAAGGAGCGCGCGCGGCTGAGGTCGCGCAGTAGGCCTTGGGGCTCCTCGTCGCCGTCCACGCTGCGAGCAAAATCACAGGGAAATGTAGTTCCAATAGTCCTACTAATCACTAAATAGTATAAAACAAAGTCGCTTTCTGTGTCCCATATCCCTTTGTATGCTTAAATCTTTAAAACTACGCAACGGATTTTGATGCGGTTTTTATTAATACATAAGAGTGATTCAAGAGGAAGGTGTATATGTATAATGCATGTTTTATAGTAGAGGGTGCAGCGGAAACGGGATCTGACGCCACGCGCGCGGAAAAATATTGAAGGTACGAAGTTCGCCGGGTCAGCTTGTAAATGTGAAAAAAGAGGACCCCAACTTAGTTGACAAAAGACTCTGAGAAGCGACCAGTTTTGGCGGCTGCAGCGCATAATATAATTAACCTTGTATCACAACACTTATGTAAATAATAACCATCTTTTAACATAAGTTTTGTTTGTGCTGTTCTTAAAGTTAATATCCAATTCACATCATTGAGTCACAGATCGGTAGGATGCCATAATTGTCATAGATAAATATCATAGATCTTATGTAATGGCTGAAGAGGGAATGATGGTCAATGTTGCCAATAAAAAAACCATTAATAATTGGTTTATAGATTGTTTTATATTTACTACCTTATTCGAACTTGAAATATGTGTGACAAAAAATATTAAAATGAAATTACGTAACATTATATAAAATGTATTCGTCATCAATATACGTTATAAGTTTTATATTTAAGTTAATCTGTTTTGTGTGCTGCAGTAAACCGAAATAAGCGCATTTCTCTTTCTTTTCTTTTTTTCTACAAGGAGAGTTAGCTTTGGGTTCTATCAATGGTAGCGACTAATGGTGCCGTTTGAACTGCCAACCTCATACATAAAATAACATAGCATAACATAAACTCACGCCTATATCCCCGAAGGGGTAGGTAGAGGTGCTAGCACCCACATTTCGCCAGTTTATGATTAAGTCCCAATGTAATAGGTGGGCGAGCCTATTGCCATTAACCGAGCACTTATAAAAAGCAACGTAAAGACATTGGTGTGTGCCATGGTAAAACCTGGGATCGAACCCGAGACCTTGTCTCAGCAGTCCATTACCCATACCACTAGGCTAGCTACCGCGGTACTACTAGGCTACATATATATAAAATACTATAAAACAAAATACTTACGCATCGAGCAGCTTCGACATACTACTACTTTTCTCCTTATCCCCTAGTAGCGGGGAGGTCGGGGTCTGCCGTCTCTTGTTGACCCACTTGCCCCCATCCTCCCCTTTCCTCTTAAACAGCCTCTCTTTCCTGCCTTCAATCTCTCTCCCCTGCATCTCTGCCTCGGAATGTCTCTTCAAGTCTTCTTTACTGAATATTTTTCTTTCCACCGGCGATAAGTCGTGTTTGAGTTTTTCTTCCTCTGTGTGCGTGAGTGTGTTTGTATGTGTGTGTGCTGTGTTGGTCTGTGGTCGCTTTGAGTTTGTTTCTGGACTGTGTTCTATGGTTAACTGAAATAGAAAGTAATAGGGATTCAAATTTATTGGGACCACCGCTAAGATTCCAGTGATTCCACCTCTCTAACAACAATTTCTATCACCAACAGAGCGTTACTCCAGATTACATTCAATCATTTAAATTGGTCGTGGTTCTGAATCATCATCTTACACAATTTGACTGTTTTCCTTTAGCGGTTAGGGGATTTTGGCGACAGTGGCCAAAGAAAGGGAAGAAAATCAGACAGGGGGAATTGTAGACCGGATCCTGGGCCCCAATGGTAAAGCTTTGGTTGCAACCAGGTTCGGTGCTTAGACCTATATACAGGGTGTATTTTTGAAACGGGGCAGTAAGGGCAAGTACCTTAACCGTTGCAGTTACAGCAAAACGTTCTTAGAAGACCTTCCCTAACTTTTTGACATATTTTGAACTGCATTCACAGATTTTGTAAAAAACTTACAGTTGGCAAAAAATATGCAAAAAGTCCAAAAATTTTTTTTTATGCCAATCGATTCTATTTCATGTGGGGATCAAAAAAACTCTATGAGACCATTTTAGCTTTCAGTACTAGGAAAGACAGAAATCGCCAAAAACGTTTCCCATACATTTCGGCAACAGAAACAAATTTCTACGATGGTCTAACTTTTTGTTATGGCCAGGAAGTGGGTAGAATTGACTGTAAAGTAAATAAAAAGAATTTTTACCCTCAAATTTCGAATTTGATTCGAAAATCTGTGTGTTATTCTTAGTTTCAGCTGAGAAACTTCGTATGAGTTATTAATTAAGGATTTTCGCTAAAATGTCTTCTAATCGTGAAAAAATTGACTTATTAGAAGCGTATTTTGTCAATAATCGAAATGCGGGAGCTGCATTAGTGTGGTACCGCAATAAGTATCCGTTGCGGCATGTGCCAACAAGAAAGGTTATTACAAATCTTTTGAAAAACCTGGAATTGCAGGGTTCTTTCAAAAGAAAGCGGCAGCCTCGTGTGGACATGGACACGGAGATTGCGGTTCTAACTTATGTTGAAGCATATCCAGAGGTATCGTCCAGGCAAGTCGCCCTTGAAGTAGGTGTATTCCACTCCCTTGTGATAAATATATGGAAGAAATACGGCTACAAGTGCTATCGATATGGGCGCATAGTTCAAGTGTTACATCCGGGTGATGATGTTCGAAGGCTTACTTTTTGCAGATGGCTAAGAGGAAAAATAAGCAGAGATCATGAATTTTTAAATTACATACTGTGGTCAGACGAAACGAATTTTTCCAATAACGGTATGTACAACAGAAAAAATCACCACTATTGGTCCAAAGAAAATCCACTAAGAGTTACGGCAAGTCATAATCAGGTTCGCTTCTCATTCAACTGTTGGTGTGGTATAATGTCCAATCGAGTCATAATGGTGGAATTTTATGAAGGGAAACTGAATTCTGCCATGTATAATGAAGTCATTTTATACCATCTTGAAAACGAGATGGACGAATGGCCTCTGTCGGAATTGCGAAAAGTTCATTTTCAACAAGATGGTGCTCCGCCACATAACAGTCACCTTTCACGTTCCAATTTGAGCCGCCTATTTGGTACACAGTGGATAGGTACACATGGTCCAACACAGTGGCCACCTCGTAGCCCCGATCTAACACCACTTGATTTTTTTTTATGGGGCTTCGTGAAAAACGTGGTGTATAAGACGACGTACGCCAGTCTTCAAGAGCTCAAGGATGCATTAATGACCATTTTACGTAATATTCATCCCAGAACATTAGCCGCCATTCGTTCAGTGCCAAAAAGGATAGACTTATGTATTCGTGAAAATGGAAATCATTTTGAGCAATTTATTTCATAAACCAATTTCTTAAATGTTTAAATGATTTTTTTTATTTAAAAAAGTTCAAAATTTTACCTGACCTATGAGTTTCGAGTTGATTTATCATAATTCCGTACGAAATGTATGGGAAAGGTCTTTGGCGATTTCTGTCTTTTCTAGTACTGAAAGCTAAAATGGTCCCATAGAGTTTTTTGATCCCCACATGAAATAGAATCGATTGGCATAAAAAAATTTTTTTTGAACTTTTTGCATTTTTTTTACTAACTGTAAGTTTTTACAAAATCTGTGAATGCAGTTCAAAATGTCCCAAAAAGTTAGGGAAGGTCTTTTAAGAACGTTTTGCTGTAACTGCAACGGTTAAGGTACTTGCCCTTACTGCCCCGTTTCAAAAATACACCCTGTATATATATTTAAAAAAAGCATTCAGAAATCGACTTTAATCTAATCTAGAGTTTCTTTTTATACCACTTAGGTGGGAGACAAGTATAGAGCATGATGGAAAGTGGGTACCGTGGCCTATGGTGCAGAAGACAAAGCAGGAGTTCATCATACCTGTATAACAGCGTCTCTCCTGTTCAGAGCCCTCTCGATCTCATCCAGCGGCCGGTTCTTCACGGGCGTCCCGTTGATCTCCAGGATCTTGTCTCCGATATGAAGTGTTAGCAGGCCACATGAGGAGTCGATCCTGGTAATGATATATGATTAAATTATGGCTAAGGTAGGGGAGAGTCGGGTATGCTTTATGCCTCCAACTACCCACCGTTTTAAGTTAACATCTGACTAGAATTATGTATAGGAGTGATAAAAAAAATACAGTTTTCAGTGGAATTTGATGTTTTTATACTGGTCTGTATACTGGTTTGATATAGGTCTACTAAAACAATCCAGTCTATGTCATATAACTTTAATAATTTTGTGCATTTGCGTGGTTTGTTTATTTTTTTATGTAGAATTTTATTGTCTGGTACGATTTAAGTACCAGTAGTACAATTTAAACGACTAGTTGACTAAATAGTACCGGTGGCAGATCACCGCAAAAACTACATTTTAACTGACTTTACATAGATGCAAGACATTGTTCTTTTGGTATATGATAGTCAAGAAATTAAACTTTGTTTTACATGCCTGTTGATATTTATAAGTCCTTTTATAAACTAAATATCCAAGCCTAAGTCAAAAGTGGTCCAATATAACCTACTATCCCATACATTAGAGATTTTTGGAGGGATTCTGACTAGAGAATACTGAAAAATCATTACAAGGTTAATTCTTAAAACTTAATCGCCTACTGTTGAACATAAGACTCTCTTATGGACTTCCAGAACGACCGATCTAAAGTAGCCCGCATCCAGCGCTTCCCGGCGACCTTGATGTGGTCGTCCTTCCACCTGGCCGTTGGGCGTCCTACACTACGTTTGCCCGTACGCGGTCGCCATTCCAGAACTTTAAGTGGACTGTGTGCGGCTGATATATAATGATGATCAATCTACTACATGTTTTATGGTCATGGTGACTGGTTGATCTTATAGTTCCTATCTAATAAAGAGCAGCCCCTCTAGACAAGTTGCAAGTCGTTGGCCGCCGTTTGATGGAATAGAATGTCAAATGTATAGGATTTGACGTATTTGACATGCGTTAACGACTGTCATATACGTCAAATCCTATACATTCGTTATTCTATTCCATCAAACGGCGGCTAAAGAATTGCCCCTTGTCTTGAGGGGCAGAAAATTTCATTAGTGATATGGATTGAATCGCGTTTCTAATACAATTGCGTATTATCGTGGATTTAACAAAAAAAACAGGTTTAAGACATCATTTGCTCTATGACGAGTTAAGACAAGTTTTATTTAGTGAACATATTTTTGATCAAGAGGTTTTTAAATAACTACAGTTAATTAATTGCTTGTGATGAAATTGAAATAATTTGTACCTACAAGGTAAAAATATAATTTTGGCCAATGTATGTCATTATGTGTAATACTGCATGACTTATGGTTTTTCCCTGTATATTTTTGTAACTAGCCTAATATTTTATAATTGATAAATGGTGTGAGGTTAAAATATTATTAATAATATAGTATACTACAAAAAACATAGGCAGCTTTATAAGGCAGTGGCGAGCATTCGAAATAGAGAACACAGCATTACCGACCAAATCATAAAAATAGCAGACTACATACGTATTAATGGGCGGTGCGGTATATTTGAGAGTGACTAAAATAAGCATACATTTAAAGCTCCAACAGATGTGTTCCATACAATTACGCGCGTGTAATGCAACATGCAACATGAATGTTACAAATAAAAATAAGTACCTATCTACCTAGCACTTTTCCACTATATTAAAAGAAACCACTTTTTAACGGATTCTAACGCGATTAAATTATTATTATTTACTTTTTGACCGACGTTTCGGCTATTTTTCATTAGCCATGTTCGCGATTTGACTACAGATGGTAGTTGACATATAGTTTGAAGTGTAAGTTATCTCAAAGTACCCGAATTATTATACTGACTTAGTATCTTTCATCAAAGAAACTGACGTAGTATCATCGTTGGCGGCTTGTAGTGTGTGTTGATGGGAGCTCGCTTCAAGATGTAGCCAATCTTCTCAGTGACTTCTCGTACGTATGGTAACACATACTACAAGCCGCCAACGAAGATAAGTCAATTCTTACCATCTGTCAAGTGCCAACTACCTCTACAAGATGCAGGAGTCTATAAAATAGACTGTGACTGTGGGCTCTCATATATTGGTCAAACCAAGCGAAGCACTGGCATTCGCGTCAAAGAACACATAGCTGACATAAAACACCAACGCTCAACAAAGTCAGCTGTATGTGAACACGCGCAAAAAAGTACCAACCTTTACTTAAGGTTTGATAAACCATAGATACTCGCTAAAGAGCATAGATACATACCAAGAATGATCTGCGAGGCTATTGAAATTAAAAAAAAAACACCCAAATTTTATTAGAGAATGGTTGGAGCGTACCAGCAGCCTGGGACCCAGTCATCCACTTAATCAAAGTAAACAGCCAAATACAGCAAGACACAGTGAGCTCAGTCTGCGTAAATAGTAACACCAACAATTCTTCATGATTCGGGTACTTTAAGATAACTTACACTTCAAACTATATGAAAACTACCATCTGTAGTGAAACTGCTAACATGGCTGCTGAAAAATAGCCGAAACTTCGATCAAAAAGTAAATAATATTAAATAATCGCGATAGAATCATTTAAAAAAGTGGTTTTATTTCATTGAGTGATATTCACGTAAAAGAAAATTTCCACTATATGTTATTTATAATGTTATTTTCACAAATATAGTAGAAAAGTACAAAGTGTTTTGTTAAATTTGTGTAACAGATTCCACAAAGCGCCATAGTTTATTTTTCATATTCAGTTATTTAAAAGTCTATCCATAGGGTGGGCGATCTCACGCTAACCCACTAGAATCACAAGATACTATCCCCTGTACCACTAATCGTTTCGAAATGTTCGTTGCCAATATAAACACATTTTAAGATTTAGCACTTTTACAATCGATGAAAGTCTATGTTTGATGCGAAGCTCTTTCATCACAGAAATGTTAGTGCTATGAGCTGTTCATTTAATCCACGGTAAACGCCTGTAGCTTCACGTTTCAATGGTTTTATAAATAGGTTTCCCTTAGGATAAAGTCAACGACAATGTATTATTACATTTATTACTGACGTATGGAGGAAAATGTATATTTTAGGTAATATTTGCAATCCTGTGGTATTGTGGGTAAGAGCGGTGCCAACTCGATATCGGTAGCTAAGAATACCGAGGTCTATTAATGGCCAGAATATAATTTGCAGACTAACTGCTGGTCAGGGGTTACCACATTCAATAGTGAATATTGGTGAATAAACATTCTACACATAGCGTTATCTAGACCCACAGTAAACATAGCTTAACTAGCTTGTGTTATGGGATCTAGAATGCGGATAAACATACTTCTTCGCTTCTTTAATACAGTTATTGACAGACAGAATTTTCAGGTTCAGTGGTAAAGGCGTGAACATAGACTTATTTTATACTAAGGTGTGAAAGTGTGTGAAACGGATCCGGCGGCTGGGTTTCGAGGTGGCTCTGCAGAAGTCCGAGGCCATATTCTTTCATGGCCCTCGGCGCAGGCCAGGCCCGGGAGCCAGCCTCACAGTGGGAGGCACTCCCATCGACATCAAGCCCCGGTTGAAATACCTGGGGCTCGTGCTTGACGGTCGATGGGACTTCGGACAGCATTTCCGAAGTCTGCGCCCCAAGTTGGTGACCACGGCGAAAGCCTTGGGTCGGTTGTTGCCCAACTTGAAGGGCCCAGAGGCCTCCTGCAGGAGACTTTACGCGGGTGTCGTGCGGTCCATGGCCCTATACGGGTGCCCCGTGTGGGCGGACACACTGGAGGCCAGATTCCTGCCTCTGCTCCGTACGGCGCAGAGCACGATGGCCTCCAGGGCCATCAGGGGATACCGCACGATATCCTTCGAAGCGGCGAGTCTCCTGGCCGGATCGCCACCGTAGATCCTGGAAGCGAGGACCCTTTCGGCACTATATAAGTTCCGAAAGGAGGCGCGGGAGCGGGGATTCGATCCCGAGCCCGAGGATATTCGGGCCGAGAAATCCCGGCTCCACCGGGACATGGTGGCCGAGTGGGAGCGACGACTTGGGCAACCAAGCGCGGGGGACGCCGTAATTGCGGCGGAAAGACCCATCATGGGGGAGTGGCTGGAGAGCCCACACGGTAGCCTCTCGTACCGTCAGACGCAGATCATCACCGGGCACGGTAGCTTCGGGCGGTATCTGCATCTGATGGGCATAGAGCCAACGCCCGAGTGCCATCACTGCGACGCGAGCGTGGACTCGGGGCTGCACACGCTCACCGAGTGCCCGGCGTTTGAGACGCCGAGGTGGGAGCTCGTGGCGGCCCTGGGGGTGAGAGTGCTCACGCTCTCCACACCCTGCTCGCGGCGATGGTCCACAGCGCGGATACATGGGCGGCCAGCGCCTCCTTCTGCGAGCAGGTCATGCTCGCGAAGGAGACAGCAGAGCGGGCGCGGCGCGATGAGCATTGAACTCGCTGTCATCGCTGCACGCGCTCGAAGGCGGCTCGGGCGTCGGAGGGCGCAGACCGACCTCTGCCCCTCATGAGCGCGGGCCTGAGGGTGACGGGTGGAGCCACCCGTCAGCCTAGCATGAAGCAGGCCACGGCGGCGGCGCGCATCGCCCTACGATGCACGCCGCCGCCGTGGCCTGCTTCTGCTCCTCACACCGGGGTTGAGTCGGGGACCGCGTGGTTCCCCCCTCCCGAGGAGGGCCAGACCGAGAGGGATAGCCCTGGGTCAGCCGGGGTGCGAGGGATATGTCGCATGACAACCTCACCGTCGGCCTAGCACTACGACCCAGAGACGGCGTGCGGTTTAGTCGGTTCGAGTCCAACATAACCTCCCCCTCCGGCTCCGGAGGGGTGGGTATCAGTGGGGATTTCCCGCACGTAAAAAAAAGGTGTGAAAGTATAACAGACATACAGACAGAGTTACTTTCGCATTTATAATATTAGTATGGAAGTCTGAAAGTATGGATTCTCGAATTAAAACATGCAAGAAAACAACTATGAAAGTAGCAGAAGCGAACGATGAAAAATGTGGTAACATACCGTATTATTAGCTCCATGATATATCCCAGAATATGACACAACTATGACATTACAATCTAAAGAGTACACTTATTATCCAAAATGGGTAATGTACACTTGTATATTCTTCAAACTATTTATTTAGCACTATTTATAAACAAAAATGCCCTCTCTATACAAAAAAAAAACTGTCTAAATACAATAAAAACCATCTCGAAATACGTTGTATGACTTAGAAGTTCGCGAGAAAGTAACACCAAAGTGTTTATATTTTATACTATCCAATGATATGCTATAAAAACAGAACACACGAAGGTTATTAAAACCAAATGTCGCGTGCAGTATAAAATACACGAACGCACACTTAAAACACACAGAAAGTAACACACGTTATGATATGACTGATCGATATGAGGCCTGTCGAGACAATGACTGCGGGAAATCGCGCCTGTTACGTATGATCGTATGATGCATTAAAATGTCTATATATGTATAGCAGTATTAACACTCTCGGTGGAATTTAAAGCACGTCTAAAACCTAAAACTATCTTCCTCGAATTTACATACATAAATATAATCACACCTTTATCCCCGGAGTGTTAGGCAGAGGTGAATTAACACCAACAATTCATAAATTATTGTATTCGGTCCCACGTAATAGGGGGTTGTCTTATCCGGCCAACAATTGCTGACTCGACCCATGCATCTGACACTGAGTCTGGGCTGTATATTTCTATCTGATTTAATTTTTTTTTTTAATTTAAAAGCAATTAGCATGCTAACTTTTCCAATGTTATCGGTAGATAGTTCCACCGTAGTCCCAAGACGAATTAAGAAGAGGAGAATTACGAACACACAAGTCATGTCCATGCAGCTCAGTTGTCATTCTCCCTGTAAATGACTGTCCGCGGATTGAAATTGCGTCTTGAATGTTTACTTTTTCCTTGAAGTCCATATAAAATACCTTTTTTCGTGCAGAAATCCCCATGGATAACATCCCCGCCGGTTAAAGGGGATGGTTTTATCGGACGCAAACCGACTTAAACTAGTGTAAGAATACTTAGTAAGGCATTTCTCTCGCACCCCGGCTGACCCTGGGCTGTCTACGGTTTTAGGTTGAACCCCAAGGTGCACCGCGTGGAGGTTCCCGACCAAGTACCTCTCATATGGAATACCTACATAGTAAGTATTACAAGTCCATCAAACATGAATTTGTCTGTACCTAATATGATTTATTTTATCATCTAAAGTGCATGATTCATTTTCCTGTCTGTAATCTGTGATTTATTTATATCATTCTGTCCAGTAGATACTACCAATGATATTACCAATCCAAGGATATGAATGTTATGACAAAATACCGTTTTCTTTTTCTTAAAACATAATAAAACCACTAGTAGTTTGTTATTGAGATTGAGATCTTATCATTTTAAAATTAAAATATAAACAGTGTTGTAGTACTTATTAGTTGGAAATGCATCTTAAGCACCCTTATATAAGTGCGATCTCTTACTCTACGCTATATGCTCACGACACAATACAAGCGCTCACAAAATGCAAAAATTATGGTCATCAAGCACAAAAGCAAACAGGAGGGCTACTAGGAAATACGAACGAAAGACGTAGTGTTTAGCCATGCAAGTATCACGAAATTCTTTTGATTTTCTGAGTTAAAGTTTAGGCCGAACCGAAATGTCACGTATTATGTTCGGACTTTCGCGATTAATGGGTCCAACCATAGAATAGAACCAATTGCCAGAAACTTTAATTCTCAACTGGTGATGTTTGATAGGTGGTCTACCTACCCATAAAGGTATTGCTCGGGAAATATAATAGACCTAAATTGTGCTCGCACGCACAGTACACGTTTCTTGGTTGGCTTTTTAAAATAGCACAGGATGCTATGGCAGTGGATGAGCTCAAATTCAGCAAGCATAGATTATTACAAAACAATTTGAGCGCGTCAGGGCTTGTTTCGCGACTAAGGTCTAAGATACGTGCCCCGAGGTTATTGTAGTGCAGGCTAGGGCAGGCTAGTGCAGGCTAGTGCAGGCTAGGGCAGGCTAGTGCAGGCTAGGGCAGGCTAGTGCAGGCTAGGGCAGGCTAGTGCAGGCTAGGGCAGGCCAAGGCAGGCAGGCGGTGCGGGTCGGTACCTATAGCACGCCAGGTGTATGCACAGGCGCAGAGCGGCCCGGAGAAGCGCGCGGGCCGCCGCCGCCGCGCCGCCGCAACGAGAACTGGCCAGTGCCCAACCAGGGTTAGTGACGTCACCGCATTATATAGGATGGATTTATGAGACGAGGCAGTAAAGGCAGGTAGATTTTTTTAACATAACATAAACTCACGCCTATATCCCCGAAGGGGTAGGCAGAGGAGCTAGCGCCCACATTTCACCAGTTTATGTTTAGGTCCCAATATAATAGGTGGCGAGTCTATTGCCATTAACCGGGCACTTATAAACCTGCGATAAATACAAACATAACTTCGAAAAGCATCGAAAGTCATTGGTGTGTGCCATGGAAAACCTGGGATCGGACCCGAGAACTCGTCTCAGCAGTTCATTGGCTACCACTAGGCTATCGCGGTTCATAACTGTATGATTATTTAAAAAGGCAGCTCAGAAGTAGGTATTTGGAAGGTGGAAAAGTTTAATGACAGTGGAGGAAACTTGTGAAGTGTATTGGGATAAATGCAGAAGGCGGCCTCTTGTTTTTGCTAGCCCACAGGAAAAAAGGCGTGAGTACATGTGTGTTTGTAAAAAAAAAAAACAAATTTGTGAATGCGGTTTACAATATCTTAAAAATTTATGGACGATCTCTTAGGAACGTTCTACTGAAACGGTTAAATGATTTGATTTAATTTAAGGTTCATACCCTTACTTTACTGTACTGTCTAAAAAATCCATCCTGTATACATAAATATTATCATATCGTTTTCTGTACAATACCAAACTTAAATATTATTAGCCATGTTAGTCAAATTATTTATCATTAAATAGAGCAAATTCAAAGGAGTTTAAAAGATATACAAAAATAACTTAAGTTTATGAAATATGAAAATACAAGATTGAAGTATGTATATATCTAATGAAATAATGCAAATCCAATGGAAAATGTGGGACTGAATTAAATAATCCTAAATTCCTTTGAATTCATTTATTAAAGGTATTCAATTATTTATTCATTGGTTGTTATAAAAAACAGTATGTTAAATATACAGAGTGATTTTTTAAACTGGGCATCGGTGGCCAAATCCTGAATTATGAGCGAAAAATTAAAAGGAATCTTGAGCACTAATTATATGAAAAATGCCTGGAAGAAATCACTAACAGCGATAAGACCACCCATTCTAAATTAAACTGTATATATGGTACTTGCTTTTCCTACTGTAAATCTACCCAAAACCCACTGCCATCATAGGAGTTCTAATTCCAATTCCAACCCAAATTACATCAAAACCCCCAAATCACTCATCATCTATTTATAACATTTAAGAATGTTCTCGAAGGGGTACAAGGGGTTGATATATCCGTATATATAGATAAAAACCCAAAAAAAAACCTGACTGAAAAAAAAAAATGTTCTCGAACGTGGTCGAAGGTTGTAGAATATAGTAGAGGCACTGACCTGGAGACGGTGAGCGTGGCGGGCGCCACGGACACGGCGGCCGGCGGCACCGCCAGCGCGCGGATGGCGTGCGCCGCGCCCGCCGCCGCCACGGAGCACGCGCCGCTGGGGGGATAAAGATGGATGTTGTACACGGGCGTATGCAGGTAAAGGAGGTTGAAAATAGGGGAGGAGGTTGAGGGTAGGGGAACAGGCAAATTTCGAAGTTGCTCAGAATATTTCCCCAAAACGGAGTGATCGCGGTTTCAAGCCCTGTCCTACATGTTGATATCTTTGAATTTTAATTTATACAAACTTCAAATATTATTATAAGCACTCTGGGTGGAAGTGATCACTTATGCGAAGCACTCTGTTATTGACCTGCACACGTACCAGTAGAGGTGCGAGCGCTCCACAAGTGCGTACTGCTGGCCGTCCTCGATATGCGCGGCACGAGCGTCGAACGCGAAGCACCTGGGTAAAAGTGATCACCTGGGCGAAGCACTCTGTCATTGACCTGCACACATACCAGTAGAGGTGCGAGCGCTCCACGAGCGCGTACTGCTGGCCGTCCTCGATGTGCGCGGCGCACGCTTCGCACGCGAAGCACTCCGGGTGGAAGCGGTGCGCGCCCGCCGACATCACCGGGCCCGTGATCACCTGGCCGAAACGTAAAAAAGCGTTACGTTCCCTTTCAATAGGTTTATTAGGGTGTTCGCGGCCCCACTAAGACTATGTGCGCCAAGTTGCATTCACCTGGAAGTCAGTACAACTGGCGATTGAACCCTTCCCCCAATTCCGAACCCAATAACAACTTTCGTTTGCTTCTGGAGTCAAGCCCGAAACCATTATACGCATCAGTAGCTAGCGCTACACAAATGAGGTACTTCAATGTTTAGAAAGCAATGAAATACCTGTGCGCATTGCTGACAACACTCGCCGAACCGTGTCCAGTAGTCGCTCTGACAAAACAGCAGCCCGCCCTTCTCGAAGTACCACATCGACAGCTGCTCGTCGCATACTGAACACCTGCAAATTACATACATCAATGTCAGTGAAATATTTACGAGCCGGTACAGCTTCGTAACATCAGGCAGATATATACTAAAGATGGGTCAACTCGAGTCGTACACGAGTTGCACTTAACTCGAATTAACTCGATGTAGATTTTTCCTAACTCGAGTGCGGTTCTAGGTACACGATGTAACAGATCAAGAGAAAAATGGAATCGGATCCGTTCTTTGAGAACCTGCTTTAATTAAATGTTTCTGCTATGCTAATGCATCGACGAATGACACCGAAGGCGACACGAAGTTCTTTGATTATAATATCAACCTTTATTCACTGGTTACAACTGTCACAATATTACCGATTTGATGAATAATCACTAATGGAAAAGGTATAAACTATTTAAACCATTTAATTCAATCCTAACTATGAAGTTTAGCAATGATAATTGTCCATCTTTTCAGGAGCAGTCGGGTTCTTTTTATTCATAGTTATATACTCTATCCTATAACACCCGAGAAATTAATTATCATTCATTTGTGTCTGATGAAGATCTCATTCCTTGAATTTATTTAAAATCTATTCATCCGTTATCCCTTAGTATAGAGGGGAACTAAGAAAACAACATACATACATACATTCATACACATACATACGCGCGTCAATAAAACATTATCCTCACTGACGCAATCGTGTAAAACGTAATTTGAAACAAATCAACACTCAGTGTCTTCCTCCTAACTCGAATTCAAATCGAGTTACATGAATTTTAACTCGAGTTAACTAGAGTCGTATTTTTCCGAGTTGACCCATCACTAATATGCAGCCCAGACTCAGCCTCAGATGCATGGCACGAGTCAATAACGTGCCCAGAATACGGCAATAGGCTCACATATACGTGGGACCGAATACACTGATTTGTGAAATGTGGGTGTCAATTCAACTCTGCCTAACTCTCCGGGCATAAAGGCGTGATTATATGTTTGTTTATATGTATGTACAGCTGTGGATTTTAGGATGAAACTTTGGTGCAGGCTTTTGTCTAGAGGTGCGGAGGCAGAAAGTCTGCAGACGTTTCTACAAAAGTTTTGATAAGCCACATCTGGAGAAAAAAAGCATAGAAGACCAGGCCCAGGACTCTCAGGTTATAGCTGGGATAACCCAAGTGATAAATTGTGTGAAGAGACCCAAATTCGGTCCTGCGTGGAATACTGCTCGCATCTCTGGGACGGCTCCGCAAAGTACTTATTAGATGCTCTCGACAGGTTGCAGCGACGTGCGGTCCGCATTATTGGGAATCTCGAGGTCACAAGCACCCTTGAGCCTTTGCAGATGCGTAGAGATATTGCATCCTTGGCAGTATTTTACCGTCTCTACCATGGTGAATGTTCTGATGAGCTCTTCCAACTGGTCCCGCCCTCTCCTTTCCTACATAGGACAACACGAGCAGGGCTAAGATGTCACCCGTATACGGTGCAGAATATTCCCTCAAGAACCAAGCGGTTTGGTGACTCCTTTCTTTGTCGCACCATTAAGACCTGGAACTCCTTGCCAGCTCACGTGTTTCCTTCTTCCTACAGTCCCGGGTCCTTTAAGCGGGGCGTGAAAAAGCATCTGATGAGGCCGTCAAGCTGAGTGCCACCATTGTTAACATGGTACGTGTTTGTAATGGTGACCCTCTTTTCTGAGACTTTGCCTTCAGCTTACCATCAGGCGAGGTGAAGTCAAATTGACGTGCCTATATATATAAAAAAAAAAGGGGGTTTCTTTAAGAAGAAAATTTAAAGAAATTAGAAGGTTTCTTCAGGGTCGGCAGCACAAGTGTAGCACCCCTGGTGTTGAACACGACGGTAGGCCACGGTAACCACTTCCCATCAAGAGGGGCGTGTGCCACCTGAGTGATATAAAAAAAACTGTACAAATCTGTAGTGACTACATTCGAAGCTACTCTACTTTCTGCTATTTTTCACGTAATGTCATTCCAGACACCTTTTTAATATTATTTTTTGTAGTTAAGTATTCCTACCGGATTTCTGACCGCGACTGATGCTGAGGGAGGAGTAATCCTTGTATTATTCTAGATTATCGTGCATTAGTCTGGATTAATAAATATAGCGTCGGTAGCTCAGTGGTTAAGAAGTCGGCCTTACGATCGAGAAGTCCCGGGTTCGAATATTAGTAATTTCGATAATTTCGGTAGCTAATATTCTTTTTAAAAAAAAACAATTCGTACAAAAGCCAGGCAACCAAAATGTGCAAATTCCATTGTCGAAACATGACGATGATGTTTTTAAAGAATGTGTTGTATCGTGATCACGCGATACGTGAATCACGACTGAGCAAATAATGTTTAGACTGCAAATTGTTGTTTCTCAGCAATGTTTCAATGATTCATCGAGTTAGTCAAAATAAAAAAGTACCTATAGCGTGGTTACCGGTGAAGGTACACTACACTTCTTCCCATGTCTATTGTATTGTGTATTTTTTTATACAATTTACAGACGTAAATTCCGTAGCGGACCTTATACCTAATATAATTTTACTAACTTAACCCTAATATAATTTAATTATTTTTTTTTACGTGCGGGAAATCACCACGGATAGCCCCCCACCGGAGTGGAGGTTATGACGGACTCGAACAGACTAAACCGCACGCCGTCTCTATGGGTCGTTGTGCTAATGCTAGGCCGAAGGTGAGGTTGTCAGATGACATATCTCTCGCACTCCAGCTGACCCAGGGCCGTTCCTCTCGGTCTGACCCTCCTCGGGACGGGGGACCACGCGGTCCCCGTCTCACCTACGGTGTGGGGATTATTCTATTACTATGCTTCTCATAAAAATGTGAAAATATCTCGTCGAACTAAGGATAACTAGTAGAGCGGGCGCGGCGCGGCGAGCGAGAAAGACTCGCGGACATAGCTGGCCGCGTTCGAAGGCGGCTCGGGCGTCGGAGGGCGCAAACCGACCTCCACCCCCCATAAGCGCGGGCCTGAGGGTGACGGGTGGAGCCGCTCGTCACCCTAGCAGAAGCAGGCCCCGGCGGCGGCGCGCATCGTAGGACGATGCGCGCCTCCCCCCCCCCATACCGGGTGCGAGTCGGGGACCCCGTGGTCCCCCCTCCCGAGGAGGGCCAGACCGAGAGGAATGGCCCTGGGTCAGCCGGGGTGCGAGGGATATGTCACGAGACAACCTCACCTTCGGCCTAGCACATCGACCCACAGACGGCGTGCGGTTTAGTCGGTTCGAGTCCGACATAACCTCCTCCTTCGGCTCCGAAGGGGGGGAGGTATCCGTGGGGATTTCCCGCACGTGTAAAAAAGAAACTGCCTTTTTTGGGGGAAAATATTTTTTTTATCAGCAAAGTTTCTATTTGGTCATCAAATGTTTCCTTCATCCTTCATTCCTTTTTAAGTCGGTTTACAAAAGCAACTACATGCGTCCGTCATTACTCGTTCGTTTGGGAAGGATTTTTGATCAGCACTTTAGGTATTGTACATGGCATCGCATGAACTCTTCGCCTATAGTGCCTATGCGGTCTCCCCTTGCAAGATAGAACGCGGAAAGTCTGCAATGCCCATTTGTCCATATTCGGAGATGATTCAAAAACGGACATGCACGAATTTCGTACGGCAATTTGACAAGGTCGGTTCAATGACTTTTGTGTATCTGCGTGTTTATGTCTTCATCCTAGCGTTAATTCCGGTCGATTTCAAAGTTTTCATCACGGAGTTCAGGGTTCACTTTTTCCAGTGTAACTGCGGATTTGACTTAACTTCGATATTGACACTAGAATGACTGTACAGAACAAAAAGATGGTATCGCTATAAGCCTGTACACCAGCTGATTGTCGGACGAGGCTCTGGTGCAGGTTTTACTCTTAGGGTTGACAGATCAGGCTGCTCCCATAAGGGGCCGTCCATAAATTACGTGATCTTTTTTTAAACATTTTTTAACCCCCCTCCCCTTTGGTGATATGTGGTGAGGTTTAAGACTACTCTCAAACCCCTCCCTCCCTTCCCAGCAACACGTGTACTTTTAGTTACTATAAAGAACCTTAAATTTTTTAGAATACCTATAATCTTTAAATGCAGGTAATCTTATTTTAGTCTAAAATTTAGGACCATGATAAAAATATCTAGACAGACTACACTAGACTTTTAGGTTTAAAAATAAATACACGTGATATCTTACTACACCGCCCCCTCCCCCCGCCCCTTGACAGAAATCACGAAATATCACCCTGTGATTACATGATTAATTGATGGCAAGTCAAATCAAAAGATGGTGGAGTAAGCGAACCCGCGGCTCCGAAGGGGAAGCCACGGATGCAACCGGGAACAACGCCAAGATGATGATGGTGATGAGCTACCTGAAGCAGTCTTGATGCCAGTCCTGGTTGAGCGCAGACACGTACTCATTCTCGCCGATGTCGTTCAGGCACCCCGCGCAGCTGAGGGATTCTGGAACCGTGAGATTATTTTAAAACAAGCTTGATTTGTGAAATCTCGTAAGCCTCAGGGTCAAGCTCCACTAGGGCGAGGAGGCGACTTAGATGTTGCAGGTCGCTCAACGACCTCCGTCATTCCTAACAGAAGCGGACCGGGGTGGCGGCGCTGTACACGCCGCCCTCCTCCCTGGTCTGAGGCAAGACGGGGACACCGTCGTTCTCACACCCGAGAGCGCCATCTCGAAACCGAAGTTGGTTCAGGGTTAGCCGGAGTGCGAGGGAAATAAATGACTTATGGGTCACTACAGGTGCCGTTTTAGTGGGATTGAGTCCTTCGCAGGCCGGTGAAGTGTTTGCCGAGGGAATTGCCGTATGACAAAAAAGTGTTAGTTTACACAGAAAGCGCAGTAGTCTGCATCGACCTGTAATGGCCAAAAGTTCTTACTAAATATAGTCGTGAGAAAGTTCGCAATGTCTCACGGGCTGTCTCTTTTTTTGCAGAAGTTCTCTTGGACTTGATGATGATGTACGGGGGAGTGAGATCTAACATTTGGGAAACAATTCAAATATGTGAATGAAATTTTAAAGCATTCAGTATGCAAATATTAGTCGCCCCAAGACAGATATATAGATAAACTAGCTGCTCCCGTGTGGATGTCGGTTATCCCCTGTACCAAATTTCATCAAAATCTGTTCAGTGGTTTAGGCATGAAAGACGGACAGACAAACAGACACACACATACACTTTCCCATTTATAATACACTCGAGAGCAATGAATCTGGGTCACTCAAAGAATCCAAAAAATCTCGGAAAGTAAGAATGCTAGGTTAATTCAATAAATTGTATTTAATAGACAATTTAATACTCCTTAAATGAAAGTTAAAAAAATATGAGTCACCATACATTTTATTTACACAAAATTACATAAAGAAAAAAAACTGCTGATCTCTCCTTAAAACAAAAATAGGAAACATGATATTTTTGAACTTTATGACGATTTTCTTGAATTTCAATACTTCGTATTACCTCCTAGTGCTTCCATTACTGCGTTTACGCGGTTTGGCATGCTGTACACCAAGTTCCTTATACGATTTTGGGGAATATTCTCCCATTCCTCTGTGAGAGCAATTTTGAGCTCAGGAAGCGTGATTGGGGGAGGGTTTCGTTGTTTTACGCATCTCCCTAGCTCGTCCCAAGCATGCTCGATCGGGTTGATATCCGGGCTGCGCGCTGGCCACTCCATACAAGTAATGTTCATCTCTTGAAGGTAGTCATTCACAATCCTACCTGTATGAGGTCGGGCATTGTCATGCATAAATATAGCATCCTCACCCAAATTGACCATAAATGGACCAACGTGTTCGTTGAGGATTTCTTCCACATATCTTACGCTAGTTAAAGAGCCGTTTTCTATGATCACCAGCTCTGTGCGACTTTCAGAGGAAATTCCGGCCCACACAAGTACAGACCCACCACCGTAGGCTACTTTTTCTTCGATGCATGCTTGCTTGAATCTTTCCCCTGGTCTTCTATACACTCTGTGTCTTCCATCGTGCTTGTAGAGCATAAATTTTGATTCGTCGGAGAACATAACTTTCGACCAATCTTCAATACTCCAATTTACGTGGTTCTGGGCATATCTTAGTCTTGAAATACGATGGCCACGCTCCAGTTTAGGGCCGTTTGCAGGTCTAAGGGGTTTTAAGTTAGATTCAGCAAGCCGACGTCTTACTGTCCATGCACTTGGGTTACTTCCTCCGAGGCGTCGAAACTGATTTGTGAGTTCAGTTCCTGTGAGAAAGCGATTTCGAAGCATGGTGTTCACCAAGTATCGGTCTTCTCGTGCTGTGGTACACCTAGTTTTGCCCGTTCCTGGTCTGCGTAGGTTAGAACCAGTTTCTTCGTAACGTCGGAGAACTCTTTGTACTGTTGACAGCGACACACCGACAGTCCTGGCTGTATCGCGCTGACTCCGGCCGGTTTCCACCAATGTAAGTATTCTGGTGCATTCTTCAAGTGTAAGCGACATGATTTCAGCTTGAATAATGAATATTGAGCACTATCAACCTGGTTTATGTACCAACATAAATGACAGATTACAAACAAAAGCAAAAACAAATCCTGTAATTTCGTAGTTCCATCTTCGACAGTGTTCCCTTTTCAAATTTGATTTTTTTATGATATAACTTTACAATAACTAAGAAGTTTTAATACTTTCATTTAAGGAGTATTAAATTGTCTATTAAATACAATTTATTGCATTAACCTAGCATTCTTACTTTCCGAGATTTTTTGGATTCTTTGAGTGACCCGGATTCATTGCTCTCGAGTGTATTAGTACGGAGTTGGATAGCTTCAAGCGTGGCTTGGTGGTTCAGTGGTTGGAGCATTCCCCATATTAGATGGTTAGTGAATGCGAATCTCGAATGAGCTGATTAAATTTTTCCTATCTTAACTAATTTAGATAAGGGCAATCAAATGAGAATACAAAATGTCTATGTGAAGGTCCTTCTTAAAATCAAAATTACTTTTTTCATAAAGGAAGCTTCTTGTCAGAAATTCCCACGACCGCAACCCAGTCACATGATAAATGTATGACTGGGTATATTATGACCCATTTTCCCTTATTGTACCAGCTATCATTCTTTAAATAATTTTCCTGCCTACATTGCAGTAGTTGATACAAAATTAGCCAAGATTTTGCATTTGAATTGTATACTATCATGTATGTAAGTCTGGGCGTCATGCAAATAATATTTATTTCCACATTTCGCAAAGAGTGAACATTTTCAAAAAGCAAGCCGGTGGAAATGTTTGATTGTGAATGTAAACATCTCTACCATGCAAAGTCTGCAAATTTTATTATGATTTTACGGCACGGTAATAAATCGTCAGGGTCAATGCAACGGCGTTGTTATGCGTTATTTACTTAATGACTATGCTAATTACTCTTTGTCAGATAATCTAAAATGTCTCAATAATAGTGGTCAAATATTTTCTTATACACAGATTTTCAAGCACAGAGGTCGTTGAAGACTGAAACTTCTTTCTAACATATTTAATTCCTATGCGTTATATCTGTTAAAAAAAAATATTCTTCGAATACGAACTTGAATACGGAAGTAAACACTGTTCTTCACAAAGTGTAAATAGTGTACAACAACACAAAACTATTTCAGAATATTTTTCTATATATTATGAAAACTTAGGTAACTTATATATAAAGTTACAATAGGTAAAGCTCTAGCAAACAAAAGATATATCATGTTATTTCAAGTATCGCCCACACACTTAATAAGAAGTACTTTGGTCAAAACATTAATAAATAGTTACTTCTAACATGGTAATTAGCGCATTATTGATTGGTAAAACTCACCTTTAGTATTCGGTCCCTCCATTTCATTTCAAAAAGGTAGTTTTATTCTTAAAATTCAGTGATAAATCGCAATAACTTACATGCCTGAGATTTTATTACTTGAGAATGACGTAAAATTATTAAGACAACATGAATGACACAATGTAGCAGTGTTGCTATTTACTGTTTAAAAAACCCACATAATAGCCCTGTGAAATTATCGAAGATTTAGCCAAACCCGTAATTAGACTGGAAAAAGTGGACCCCAGACTCAGAGGTGAAAGCAAAGAGTATATAAGAGTTGGAGAAAGCTTCGGATGCGACTGAAGAATAGCCCTAGAAAATCACACCATCTTGTAAAAATATACGACTGTATACTAAGTATAATGATGTATAATCGATTTATTTATTTTGTTAAGATACAATTATAATATAATCAAACACAATTGAAATTAAACATTATTTATTTCCTTTAAATACTTGAAATTCCCTGCAATTTCATTACTTCTTTATTACTTCCTTGATGCTGTGCCTGTCGCCCTTGTAGTTTTTAATATTCACCTTGACTTTAACTTTAACTTGCAGTTTTGGGTGTCTTCGTGTGCCTTCGTCTGAATCATCATCGGAACTATCGGAGTCGCTGTCATCAGAACTATCAGAGTCATCTTCATTACTATCTTCTTTGCTTTCTTCAGTTTCATTACTATCTTCTTTGCTTTCTTCAGTTTCATTACTTTCTTTAGTTTCATTACTTTCTTCAGTTTCATTGCTTTCTTTAGTTTCATTACTTTCTTCAGTTTCATTACTTTCTACAGTTTCATTACTTTCTTCAGTTTCATTACTTTCTGTGGTTTCCTCGCTTTCTGGTGGGGGCAGATTGGTAGTAGTTTGTCCTTCTTCTTCATCAAAATTAATGCCTGTTACTTCTTTGAACCAAGAGTGGAAAGGTCCGGGACGAATAAAACCTGATAAAGATTAACGACGTCTTAATTTCAAGTAGTAATTTAAAATGAAAATAAAAGCTAGATCACTAAGATGAGCAATATAGAGTTAAATAATGCATTAATATTGAAAAAATATTATAATACCTAAATTGGAAAAAATTAAAAGATCTCCTAACTCTTAATTAATTGAATGAAACAGAGTGATGCCATCATCATCATCAAGCAATGAATCTGCAATGCCTAGTTATTTCAATAATTCAACAAAAATACAATTAAGGGTTTGGAATATGTTTAAGGGTAACATGGATGTTGGGAGCCGCTTATGATGAGGTGCCTCGTGTTATCAAAATCACTGGGAGACACGAAAAAGACGTGTAATCACGATTACGTGATTACACGTCGGTATGTAACATATTAATGTTGCATACCATCACAAATTAAGTAAACTTATTTAATCATACATAAGCATAATATCTACTTATTTGTTAAAGATGCATCATAATGTTACTAATGATATACAACCTGCTGGATAGCCAGAATGACATCCTGCGGGTGCACCTGCCACGAAGGATGCTACACCAACCAGGAATTTGTCACCTTGAGCGTTGACATGTACCAATGGACCACCGCTGTCACCCTGTATTGTATTACATATTAATAAAAAAAAGAAGTTACACGAATACTTGACGAGGGAATACAGCCTATGCACGTTAATTTTATTGACTGCAGAACTGATATGATATTGATGGTAGCAGGTAGTTAGTAGTTAGTAGGTTGACACACCGGTCTATAGATCACCTAAAATACATTTCTATATTTCGTAGAATACTTGTGAGTATCTTACGCATGGAAACTTTCTATACCCTGATTGCAGCACCTCCTACAAGTTGTAAAGTCCAGTCACCTTCGTGCAAGTGTATTATAAAAGTCAACTGTATTATAAAATAAACCAATATTTCATAGTCAGTTTTTTCAAATACAACTTATTCATCACCAAATTAAACATGAACCATCATGATCATCCGCATTACATTGTCTCGGCTACACCTAATTCTTGAACCAGTGCCTGTAAGATCCCGGGTTCCTAAGAGCCCGGGATCCACTCTCCACTTTTTCTTTGGCTTTTATTAGAGCACCTACCGCTAGTCCCCTCAACCCTGCGGGAAAAATCTGAGAAAGCTTTGTCCATATGTCCATTAATCAGTAGTTGAGATTCGCTAAGGCCCTGGAACTCGTGGTGATGTCTCAAAAAGTCAAAATAAACCTGCACGTTCTACAGAATTTAGTAATAAAATATAGGTAAAGTATCATAGTTACCTGGCAGGTTGATTGAGAAGTCACATTATAATACCTTGCGCAGATGCTGTTGTCATTAATAAGACCATTAATGAATAAAGACGAACAATAGGCGTTGCTAACACCACGCAAGTATACCCATCTGAGCACCTCGGGCGCCGTACCTGAAATATAATATAATTTTAATAATATACCTGGGCTTGCGTTTGACTATTTTCTCACCTCATCTCTTGCTACTTAAGTGGTTCAAGATGTGGTCGACAATGGAAGACTCTTACTTAGCAGCGGAAGTAACCTATTTATCCAAAGCTTAAAACTCCCGACCTCCAATTTTCTAAAAACACAGACTACACGTCCATGCATACACACAGACAATATTGGCAAAAAACTCATTGCTAAAACGTATAAAAGCCGGATATCCACAAAAAATAGAAGGTAATTTTCCTGAAGCAGTATCAATTTTGATCTTGGTTTTCAAGTTTGATGTTTCATCTTCGCCATGAAATTACAAAGATAATGAATTATTTCCCTAACATTTAAATATTTGCACTATACCGTTACTTAACTACAAAAATGGCAACACTGGAATGCGTTTACGTCGTTCTTTTTTTTCTCAGTATTATCGTTGATTGTTATATTGTTATCAAAATAAATATTGCCTTATTGTTTATTTACATAAACTTTCTTCAACATTAGCATTTTAATATAAATGAAATATATTTGACCTTGAAAATCAATCAGATAGGTACGTACCTACGTTATACATCGCGTCTTCAATAATATCGACATCGCTAATGCGTTAATAAAATTGATCGATCGATTAAGTTGTAGCTACAAGACGTTAATTTTTTAATCATTAGTAGGAAATAAAAAGTACCCTGTGAAAACTAGTATTAAACCTAGCCGTATGACATACCTACTTACAGCGACGAATCAAGAGTTCTGATCAGCCTAGGCTAATTAAGAGGACGCGCCCCCGCCGGTGTGTTACGGACGGCCTAAAAGTAGTGAGAATAGTTGTAGTGTGAAAATGTCAACATGGCACAACTAGGCTGCACTGTTTAAATTCCGAGTTTAACATAAAAAATGAGTTAAATTTACGGCCGTTATTGCGAGGCGGATTAAACAAAAAACCCGATCCTCGCGCCCTAGGCTGCAGCCTAATTAGCCTAAGGGTTAATCAGGCCCTGCCTACTTATTAAAGTAGTTGTACCTACCAGCTTTGATTGTGGGATATAGGAAACTGCTTACACTAATACGAAGTTACGGGTAGGTACACAACGCGTATAGAAGTACGGTAGTTTTTGAGTTACATTGAAAATCGACCCCAATGTGAAAGGAATCGGAGTCGGAGAACGATTAACTACCACCAGTCCAGGATTATTATTAGAAAAGGTACGCACCATCGGTCCATGTCCTGCCGTGTCCACTGGCGTACAATACCAGGTTCTCATAGTTATTGAACGCGTCCTTGGATCGTTGAATGCGTATAGGTTGCAAATTTTCTGAATAAAAAGTAATAATATATTAAGTAATTCATGTTCTGTGGATCATAAAACGTATACATGTTCGTAAAAGTGGCCAATGTTGGTAAATTTCATCCATGACCTACTTCTATAAAATTCTGTCAATCAATTAGCCCACTGCAGTCCACTGCTGGACATAGACATACTAAGATAGATGGATAGATAGATAACTCTTTATTGTACACCAAAATTAAATTACAAGAGACAGTAGTACGGATTACAGCAGCTAAGAGTTTGCATCCCATCCGCCTCTGCCAGGGAGGATGATGCAGTAATTAAAAGATGACAGGTCTCCCACCCTGAAACTATGAGGGAAGCACCCAGCTGTTTCGATTCTAGATAAAAGTTATAACAATATGAGATTCTTCAAGAAGAGGATTAGAAGGTTTTTACAGGGCACAGCATGAGTGTGACGCCCTTGGTGTTGCGCACCCATCAAGTGGAAAGCCCACCTAACTGGTGTATAAAAAAAAACTTACTAGTGAATGTAGCCGGCCGCTGCAGCTTCACGAGTGAGATATCGTTGGTCTGGACAGTGGAAACCAGGTCGTTGTCGTACGAGGGATGGTTCCAATACAGGGTCGTCTCGAAGAAGTACTCCGGCCGCGTGAGGCTGACCAGGCCGCCGCGGACCACGATGGTCACGCGTCTAGGGTAAAAAATACTTATTATGCAGATATTTTCATAGCATTCATAAAAGTATGGAAGTGTTTCCAGAATATGTTAATTATTTTCACATATTATTACCACAGCAATTTTCCGGTTGAATTTGGGGCCTGAGGTCTGCTTATTGATTTTCATTGGCTGGCTTTTCCTGGAGTAACTGTCGTCGAAAAAATTCTCCGTTATTTGGAGCAGGTGTACCTACACCAACTAGCAGATGAAGTTAGCCTGGATTTCAAAGATGATGGTAGGGCCCTGTATACCCCGCAATCATAAATTATCCTTTCCAAAACTCCTCCGTGTACCCTCATCCAGGGACGCCTTGACTTTATTAGGCCACAGGGTGCGAAAATTTAGCCTATACCGTCTTCTAAAATTTTTTGAGCACGGAAACCCTCTCTCATTTCAGTTCCCCCTCGACCTTACCTCACCGGAGATTGGATCAGACTTGAACCTACTAAAACCTCACGGTGTTTCGTCATATCGTTCGTTTAGTAGGTAGCGATAGTAAATAGTTACTAAACAATTTAAAAAACTGATTGATGTACACGAAATTTTAGCTGTAATGCAGTCGGCTTGCGCCCACTAAGACCCTGCGCTCGGGGACCCGAGGCACCTTGCATCCCCGGGTAAAGACAGCCCCAGAAAATATGAAAAATGCATCATCATCAAACCCCTCTTCCCAAGTCAGTTGGGTTCGGATTTCCAGTCTAATTGTGTTCTGCTGAACTTCGATATTTTCCGTGAATACAACTGCCAAATATTTTTCAAGAGTTAGAATAATGAAGACTTACTGAGCAGTGCAGTGTGCGGCTGTGATGAGCCACTCGTAGTGTACGAAGGAGCCCCCGCACGTGTTGATGCTGCCCACAGCGTTCACCTGACGGAGGTTCGCCTGGTGGGGGTGTTGGCCGAGCTCGGCCTCCCACCCCGACACTATGCGGGAAGGTCCCTGCAGTTTCGATTCTAGACACAAGCACAGAATACTTAGATAGGTAATACAAAAGCTATAACTCTGCATAATTTTAGAACCAACATAACTACAAAATAATATAACAACTATAAACCTACCTCGAGACATTGGACCTAAAATTTCCTCGTAGGAGGTACATATTTCTTGGGTTTCTTTTAAGGATAGCACGAGGTGCTAGTTTATTTAATACCACCTATGTTGGTATACAAGCTACGGTGGCGGTGAACGAGCTCAAATTCCATTTACATAGATTAATATTACAAAACAATCAGCACGCGTTAGGGCCGGAGTCTTGTTTGTCTCGCGACTTAGGTCTAGAATGTGTCTCGAGGAATAAAAATATTTACTAGCCTATTTGAAATTCACTGATGGAAAAAGGCTTCTCCCAATGTTAGCCACAGTACAACACGATTCAATATCCATAATAACATATCGGTAAGGCGCATCCACTGTATCCCAGCTACCTTTTTCAGGTCGTCTGTCCATCTGACTGGGGAGCATCCAAAAGAGCACATCGTTTTTTTTTGCGTTCGGAAACCGCAAGACTCCTTTTAATTAGAAAACTACTTACGTTCCTCGATTGCATCTTCAATGAATTTCGGTTCGACGTATTCAGACGATACCTGTAAATAAGCGAAAATACTTAGAAGAACGAAGACAAAGAGCTGCTACTTTTGGGAGCGACTGATGCTGTGTGACTATCCAATTCCGAGGGAAGAAAGGCTGCCCCCTGCTTTGTCCGTCAATACAGAGACAAGGAGGTACCGGTGCAGAGTGAGGTTGACTTGAACTCAAACGTCTTGACCTTTGAATTAGATATGTTTAAACTTAATGTGAGTAAACATTTGCACTTTAACACTTTCAGGGTGAATAAAAAATGTTCACCTAGGAATAAGTCCTTACCTTTCTGACACATCATCTTCAGATTGATTTCAATAGAAAATTTAAATAGGTCTAGGCGGGGTTTTGAACCTTACAGGCGCAATGCTATGACCACTAAGTAACCAGACCAGAATTTTTTCCATTTAAATATTTAGCATGCCTCAAAAATTAATTCAAATTTCATCATCAGGTAACCATGAGGCAAGGTAAATCATATTGACCTGCCCAATATATACATACATACATACATAAACTCACGCCTTTATCCCCGAAGGGGTAGGCAGAGGTGCTAGCACCCACATTTCGCCGGTTTATGTTTAGGTCCCAATGTAATAGGTGGCGAGCCTATTGCCATTAACTGGGCGCTTTTAAACCTGCGATAAATACACACATAACTTGGAAAAGCATCGAAAAGTCATTGGTGTGTGCCATGGAAAACCTGGGATCGAACCCGAGACCTCGTCTCTGCAGTTCATTACCCATACCATTATCCATACCACTAGGCACTAGGCTGCCCAATATATAAGACAAAACATCTTACCTGAATGACTCCGATCGCTAGCAACAGGAAACCTGCTTTCATCGACATGGTAGTGGCCACTGACCGACAGCGGGTCGACACCTTATATGTAAACTCACCCAAACGAATCACTGTCAAGATCAACGATGACTAGATGATAAGATATCATCGTTAATTGATTGACATGAAGTGATGATTAAAGGCTGCGGGTGGATTTTGATAATACTTGTAATATCCATTACTTTGATTTGCCGCTTAAGGCGCAAGACACATTGACGCAGAGTTGAGGTTATTCAAAGCTCCCACTTAAAAAAATAACAATAAATAAATAAAAGCCGCGTGGTTCCTGGCAGAGTAGAATTTGGGCCACCCCTTCTCTTCCCATGTGGTGTCGTACAAGGCGACTAAGGGATAGGGCTGATTAACATCAGACAGATATGTACCTACAGCCCAGACGCAGCCTCAGATGCGTGGCTCGAGTCAACAATAGTGCCCGGAATACGGCAATAGGCTCACCCCCTATTACGTGGGACCTAATACAGATTGGTGAAATGTGGGTGTTAATTCACCTCTGCCTAACCCTCCGGGTATAAAGGCGTGATTATATGTATGTATGTATAAATAAAAGAAAGAAAGAAACTAAAAATAAAACTATGAAACATTTCGCACTATGTATTAATTCGTTGTGGTATGAACTCCTTACCTACTTTAGTTTTCTCAAACGACTACAATATGGGGCTCTTTAAAAAGGAAATTTAAAGGATTCTTTAGGGTCGGCAGCACGAGCGTAATGTCCCATGTCTTGCATACGTCCATCCTTAAGCTACGGTAACCACTTTCTATCAGGGCCCTGATTCGGCTTTTTTTTTTTCATGGCAAAACCACTGCGGTACCACAGACACTGTAACCAATGCCATATAATTTAAGACTTTATTTTTATAGTCATAAAGTCTAAAGTTAAATGACAATCTAGTAGAGTGAATGAAAAATGTTATAAACTCTTTCTCTTTTCATTTTGGACTTTAAGCCTCAGACATAACGTCTAAAATTTAATGACGTTTAATGCAATGTCAGCGGTATGATAGTGGTTTTTTTATGTCATAAAATTAGCAGAATTGGGCGTGGGGAGCCAGGTCGGCCTTGTGCTTGTCTGCCACCTAATTGATATAAAAAATAACAATGGCCGCCTCTCAGAGTAATACTGTTGCCTGTGCCTGTGCAGGTGGACAGCGCAGATTTTCAGAGGAAATCTCTCTTGCACCTGCTAAACTAAAGTCGAGGTTCTGGTACATACTTTTACCTTGGGGTTAGGAAGTGAGATGGCAGTCGCCGTCATATCAAAAATAGCCTAAGCCTAGGCAATTAATCTTCTTTGTAGTAACTTGTATTCCGTATCTTATGATAATAGACATAAAAGAACTGTTTAATCCTATTAATACAACAAAAAATGTAGGTAGAAAAAAAAAGTTCTAGTGCTTAGTTACTTATGTGATAGTGAGATTCCATTTTTAAACAACACAGGAATGTGAAAGATCCACAGTGCCGTTCAGAACTGTGGCATAGAATAGATAAACTGTGGTCATAATTTAGTCGTAATATATCACACGAAATAGCGCACATTGGGACACGCCTATGTCCAGTAGTGGACTGCAGTGGGCTAATTGATTGATTGATATCACACACTTTTTCATTCATTTTACAATTTAAAAGCCATTAATATTTAAAATTTAACTACATCGCCTTTTTTTCTTTTTATTTAGCACTAGCTTTTGCCCGCGACGCCGCCCGCGTGGATGTCGGTTATCGCTTAGTGTTGAGCCGACGCTATTGACCATTAAATTTACCTCTCTACTCAAATTTGCCCCCCTAATTTTTAAAATCTTACTATTTGTCCCCTATTCACAACCTTTTTTACGCGATTAAAAAATGACACACTTTATTCCCCTTATCCTACCTCTAACTCTTAAAATCCATCTCTGTACCGAATTTCGTAAGGCTATTTAAAAATAACAAACGATCATACTAACTTTCATCTCCTATTACCCCGCCCCCCCCCTTATTTCGCTATAAAAGGTAGGCATATCCGTTTCCAAGTTCTAATCTGTTTCTGTGCCTAATTTCATCAGAATATCGTCAAAAATGTCAAACTATCATCCCCTAGCCCTATTCCCCATCTCACTCTTCTATCCCTTTCTTCGCGTAATATGGTAGCCTATGTCCGTTTCCAAGTTCTAATCCATCTCTATACCAATTTCATCCAGGATATCTTCAAAAATGACAAACTTTCATCCCCTATTCCCCCCCTCCTTAAACCCCCTTTTTCGCGATAAAAGGTACACCTCTGTACTAAATTTCATCAAGATCGGTTCAGTGGTTTAGGCGTGAAAGCGTAACATGGTTTTGATTTAGCAGTATCTAGAACCAGAACCTACAGAATCAAAAAAAAAAATTCGCGGCGAAGAAGGGATTTACGAAGATTGCAATCCGTTTTGCATCCAAACTTCGATTTTGGAGTCCAGGGTCCGATCTCCCACTCCTCTTGATTTTGACTTATCCCAGCATTTATGGGAGTAACTGATACTTAATCCTCATAGTGTAGAGCCTGCACCAGAGTCTCATTAGTTAATCAGCAGTTGTACCAGCTAGCAAAATAAGTTACCTTGGGACCGAAGATTTGTCTTTGAGGAACCTCATCTAGCGATTTATTATATCACTAGCTGACCCGGCGAACTTCGTACCGCCAATATTTTTCCGCCCGCGTGGCGTCAGATCCCGTTCCCGCTGCACCCTCTACTATATTTAACATGTATTATACACATAAACCTTCCTCTTGAATCACTCTATCTATCAAAAAGACCGCATCAAAATCCGTTGCGTAGTTTTAAAGATTTAAGCATACAAAGGGATATAGGGACAGAGAAAGCGACTTTGTTTTATACTAAGTATGTAGTGATTCATCAAATTGAGCCATTTAGTACCTAGTCAAGTCGCCACGAGGGACTAAAGGAACGGACACCTTCTTCATCCTAGCGTTAATCCCAGTCGCATCCGAAGCTTTCAACTTGGAGTCTGGGGTCAGCTTTAGCAGTCCAACTGCGGATTTGGTTGAACTTCGATATTTTCCATGAAGCGACTGCTATCTGACCTCTACAACGCAAAGGCGATATCGAAGCATTGTAGTTCGACCAATTGTTGGATTTTTGAGGTCTCCAACTACCCGTAAGGACTATCATGGATGTTCGCATGGCAACCGGGAGCGACGGCTTAACTTGCTTCTCGAGGCACGACCAGATCAATGCAAATATACAAATATTCATGCATATAAATATTTGCATTGAGCGGGGATCGAAGCGTACTAGTGAACGCAAGTATGTATAGTACGAGGTATTTCTCACATTCACCGGACACGACCAAACGGTCTGCTACAAAATGTTTCACAAGTATCAAGTATGCCGCCAGCCACTAATTCAATATTATATTATAATCACCGTATAATGTGAGAAAAATCTCTCAATAGGCACTCAGGTGTATCTACTACTAATATTCTATTTTGACTCAGGTCAAACGCAATGCCCTTTTGTGTTCATCGCAATCGGGACCTCGTTCAAAAAGCAAGCAACATTGCAATGGTGATGCCGACGCAAAACTAATTCTAGATGGCAGCAGCATATGAACAAACGACAATAACCATCTGTTCTGTGCCAATAACAAACTCATAGCTGTCAGATTTGAAGAGACAAACAATGAAATCTAGGTAGATGACAGCTAACATTGGCCATTACGAGGCGCCCTCTGTAGGGATAAAAGTGCAGTCAGCATCCCCATTGGAAACGGTACGAACCAAAGAGTATATAAGAGTAGGTACGCACAGTGAGGTACGAACGAAAGGAACTACATTGGGCGCACATTCAAACTAAGAAATGATCTCCCTTCTGTGGTGTTGCCAAGCAACTATAATAAGATTCAAGCACTGATCTGTAGGTAAGAGTACTCGCTAAACTAGTAATCGGTACCCACATATTGTGTCCAATTGAAAATTGCCATATTGGCGCTGATAGTTGCGGCACGTAGTAGTGAGTGTACTTGGAACTAATATTAATGATGGACAACAATTGTGTTGGTATCGATAATTTATTATAAACGATAGGTCTTATGTATCAAATTAACAATTTGGCATTTTAGAATTTTTTTATGGTAAACGCATAAATAAAAAACAAACGAACAACGTCCATTTGCAAACTAATTAGTTCTCAGTACAGTCACAGTGGCGCTTCAAATCGACACAAAAAGTAAGCTGTCATTTTCTATGGAATAGCTGCTCTAGTCTAGCTAGTTATAGAGGTCAGTGGGTTCAAGAAGGCCATTCGAAGTATCTTACAGGGTTAGCAGCACGTCTGTGACGACCTTAGCGTTGCATACGTTCATAGACCACGGTAACCACTTTCAAGTAAAAAATAAATAAGCTAGATACCGAACCGTTAGAACTAAAATATCCAAAATACCTTTAGTCGAAAGTATGAACTATGTTTAAAAAAAATTGCCTCCATCTAATGCTACATATAAATTAACTAGAGTTTTGAGAATGGCCGTGTATCAGCTGAATCATGTGCTTGTCTTGCAACTAAGTGGTGTCAAAAATAACCTAGCAAATATATCGCATCATACGTAAGCCGATTATTAGATACTAGCTGACCCGGCGAACTTCGTACCGCCAATATTTTTCCGCCCGCGTGGCGTCAGATCCCGTTCCCGCTGCACCCTCTACTATATTAAGCATGTATTATACATGTAAACCTTCCTCTTGAATCACTCTATCTATATATTAAAAAAAACCGCATCAAAATCCGTTGCGTAGTTGTAAAGATTTGAGCATACAAAGGGATATAGGGACAGAGAAAGCGACTTTGTTTTATACTATGTAGAGATGATACCTAGTTTCTTTGCATAATTTTGGTGTAATACTTACTACAGTCTTACTAATCAGTAGATACTAATTACAACGTTACATTAATTCTTGATAATAATCTTATTGTATTTTTTAAAGGATAAAAACGTACTTAGATGTCATTAAAATGTACATTTCTTGATATGATTTTATATCTAAAGGATATCGATCAATCTTTCAGTGAGAGTTTCCGACATAATTTTTCAATTAATTTGGAACATTCTGCGTAAATGCTTAGTAACGCCAACAGTTCACCCGCAAGCGCCCTTTTTTTACGTGCGGTAAATTCCCACGGATATCCCCCCCCCCCTCCCCTCCGGAGCCGGAGGGGGAGGTTATGTCGCATGTCGGACTCGAACCAACTAGGCCGAAGGAGAGGTTGTCAAAGACATATCTCTCGCACCCCGGCCGCCCCCGGTATAGGGAGCCACGCATCGCACATTGCGCGCCGCCGCCGTGGCCTTCTTCTGCTAGGGTGACACGCGGCCCCACCCGTCACCCTCAGGCCCACGCTCATGGGGGACGGAGGTCGTTCTGCGCCCTGCGACGCCCGAGTCACCTACGCACACGAGCAGCGATGGCTGCGAGTCTGTCTCGCACATCGCGCCGCGCCCGCTCTGCTTTCTCCTTCTTGAGTATTACTTTACATTGCTCGCAGAAGGTGCTGGCCGCATTCGCAGTGGGTCAACGCCGCGAGCAAGATGGCGAGTGTGAGATCCCTCACCCCCACAGGGCCGCCACCAGCTCCCGCCTCGGCGCCTCCCGCGCCGTACACTCGGTGGACACGCCCCGAGTCCTCGCTCGCGTCGCGTGATAGCACTCGGGCGTTGGCTCCTAGCTGCCTATCAGATGCAGATACCATCCGAAGTTTCCGAGTCCGGTGACTCGCTGTACATCTGCTGATTCACGGACGGGGCACTGGCGCAGACTTTACTCGAGGTTATAAGGTCAGATGATCGCTCACTCCCAAGAAAGTTTCAGCGCATTTCCAGCGCCCAACCAAAAGGAGTAGGCGGACCCCGAGTTCCGTGGTTAAAGTAGGTATGTGTGCAATGGAGTAAACGTTAGATGTACAGTCACGGACAGAAAATCTTTTTCAATTTTCAAATTAGATTCTATATCACACTTTTTTCACTTAAGTCTAAAACGCCATATAGTCGAATTACTTATTTTCTTACAAATGTCATTATGCAAAATTACGCATCGAGAGAATTATTTATCTCAGCTTTTTACTATCTACCGGGGTGTAGTCAATTGTCGGACCTATTTGGTCCGACACTTGACTAAATAACCGTAAAAAACCTTCTTAGTTAAAAACCTAAAATATTAGTTTTTTCAAAGGTTTTTTATATATCAAACCTAGATAGTCAGTTCAAATTGTCATACCTATAAGTATTAGAAAAATATTTAAAACAAAAAACCCGATTGATACTGAAAACATCGAAACAAGTTTGATAGCAGGCGGTGCCCATTTGCAAATCATAAGCCGGATACAAATTAATGGGTAACACCTTCTATCAAATTTGTTTCGATCTTTTCAGCAGCAGTCGGGTTTTTGATTTTATAATTTATTTTCTTTTATTCTTTTTAGTTATAGCGTATACATTTGTAATCGTCTTCTATTTCCTCCATTTTTAATACCCTACTTGATAATTTTGAGATAAAATATTTTTTGACGACATACGTTTTGGCGCACAAAATTCTACCATATAGCTTTTGATCACATTTTATGTAGGTACACTAGAACACTTGGGAGAAAAATAAATTGGTTAAGATATCAATCATTGAAATCCGTCCAGTGATTTGGAAGATATGAGGGTATATAAGTACGTACATATCTAATCTATTATCCAAATAATTGTATTTCTCAATTATCTAATATTTTTAATTTACTTAATGTGATTAATAAATCTTATTGTACGTCCTATCAGACATGCTACAGTGATACCTACTTATAAATGTAATTTACAACATCTTCTTTACCTGTGACAAATACAAGATACACGCGAAAAACATAACCCTTCTTGGCAATCGGGTAAAAAAGATAATCTGTCTTGAAACCGTTTTTTTCTGTTCCGTGCTTGAAACAGCTATATAGAACTTGTGACCTAAAGGTGTGCATGATAATTGTGATCCTTAAGGTGGTGAACATTATCTGTCTGCGACTGTAACTTAACGAATTCAAAATAATACCTTTTTTTCATGCGGTACCACGGATAAAGGGCTGTCCATTAACAACATGAGGTTCAACGGGGGGAGGTAGGGTCATAAGACATAACGTGTATTTATTTTCTACTATAACGCGCGAAAAGTGAACATTCCGCTTTTTTAAATAACTTTAAAAAAAAATACACGTGATTTTGGATGGGGGTGGGGGGTGGATGAGGTAGTCGTCTAAATCCTCACCACGTATCACCATGGGGGGGGGGGGGTAGTTAAAAAACATCGTGATTTATGGACAGCCCCTAATTCATAGGAGTAAATGCGCTGGGATGCGTCAGTAATCACTTATTTCTTACCATCGTCACAGCGTCCAGCATGCGCCCTCGCTAGTATTCTCACTCCAATGTAGTACTACTAGCTGACCTGGCAAACTTCGTACCGCCGATCTACTATATTAAGCATGTATTATACATATGAACCTTCCTCTTCAATCACTCTATCTATTAAAAAAAAACGCATCAAAATCCGTTGCGTAGTTTTAAAGATTTAAGTATAAATAGGGATATAGGGACAGAAAAAGCGACCTTGTTTTATACTATGTAGTGGTTATCTATTCTGTGCTCTAACCGTCTCACGATTTCTGCCGTAGTACATAGTAGTATCGTAGTACAAGTTGTACCTGTGTAATTTGGTTAGCGACAGTACACCGGGGCTTGTAAATAAAACAGCTGAATAATACATGATACATTTAATATAAAACAGTCATTGCAACAACGTATCACATTTGTTGGGTACCGTCACTATGACCAGCGGCTACTAGGGGCGGATAACATGGGATAGGCTCACTTAAAAATAACATCTTAGAAGTGAAACCTAAAGCACTATAAACTAAGGTAGGTATTAAAAGCGGTTTTGTTCTACCAATGCGGGTTACACATCAATCAAACGAAAGCAAATTGTTGATCATCACCGCACTCTGTCGAATGTCCCATATAACCAGTCGCAAGCCTCACTTGCTAGCTTTCGTCTCACGTCGAGGTTAATTGTTGGCATTTAAATTATCTATGACGTTATCGTGCGATATTCGCATTTGTTTGCTCGGTGTGTTACCGGCATAATTTTACCTTTTATTTACCATACATATACATATCGATCGTTCGGTAGCATTGCAAGGAATATAACTTCAAAAATTTTACAGAAAAAATATTAGGTACTTATAAAATATTATATACACACTCGCGTTTTTCATCGATGATAAAATAAATTATGATAAATAAAACAACAGACAACAATATAATAAACGGAAAAACGATAACATCAGAGTTATATTTTCTGCAAAATTTTATATTAGTTGTCAGTGATTCCGAACGATTTAGGTATATGTGAGACCGCGAAATCAACTTCAAAATATGACTTCAGTTAATTGGTTACAAGTTGTGATTTTTTTTCTATTCTCTGCTTATTTTTTGCTAAAGTTTACGGACAAAATACTCAAAGAAAGAATACAAATTAATGTCATAATAATAAACCACAGCCATAAACAAGTTATCACGCACCTATTGCCACCCTAAAAAATAAACTACAATTACATTTAAAACATTGGTAACACTAGTTCCATACACATTGTACATTTAATATTATTCTGCTTAGGGAACCTATCGATTTTGTTACATCAATACAAACATATTAGTAACATTATTATTTTAGCTGCATTATTATCATGAAAGCGGATAAGCAACCCGTTTTTTTTTAAGACAACAGACTCGCTCACTGTTGCAAGGGACCGAAAATCATAGTAGGCGCAATGTAGGTTTTAATACATAGAGATGCCTACCCTGCCTTTAAAAAAAACAGGTCGCTTCCCAGCTTTAATCATCTATGAACACCTAAAACAATTTTTTCTCTAAAAATTAGGCCTAAAAACCTATTTCATAGGCCTCTATAGGAACGCAACATCCATACTAACATCACATAAATATTTCACTAAATGCATCCGTGTATAACCGCAGAGTATGTACCTACTTGGAACCGATTTTTTAATGACGTCACAAAAAGTGGCTCCTAACTTCTTAGTTCTTTGAAGCCATCCATTTTGAAGCTTTTACTTAAGCTTAAGTAATTAATATATTCTTGTAATTTTAGTTGAAATTCTTGTCTATGGCGTATATAGAATTTCAACAAAAAACAAGACTGACCAACCGGATATTATTAACAAATAAGCGACTGATGCCTGTATCATCAAGAAAAAAAAATTCCCTAGTCCATACGAGGTATATTGATAAAACCCTATGTAAGCTCATTTTCTTTTATACATAATATATATATTCTGATATCTAATATTAGAAGTAAGACGTTCTAAGACCCATTTACAGACTGTTTATGAAGCTATGAGTAAGTCTATCAATTCTGCAATTTACAATTATTTTATGCAATCTGCGACTATATAAATGCAGATTACTTAGTTAAAAGAGTCTATACTTTTTTGGCCATTATTACCTCTTTAAATAAATTCGAACACTGCTGGAAGCAACTGAAATATTTTTTTAAGGGGAAGACCGGCGCCCATTATCGCTATCGTTAATCATCAAGAATTTTTGTCGAGTAAGAATAGGCCTTATTTATATTGACATAAAATTTAAATTTCAATGAATATCGTCGACTATTTTTGTCATCTATCGGTATTTGGCATCGGTATATTATATTAAGGTATGATTCCGAAGCCGAGGCATTCAGCACATTCATTATATACATTACTTGTTTAATTTCGATACAGATAAAGGTGACCATTGAGAAGCCGCAATGAACTACTCGTATCTGCTGCGTGCGTCTGCAGTTGTCGTATGCTGTCACCTTCGGAATTATACCTTAAAAGTTCAATTTTATGTCTTAAATAATAAGGTCAAATAAAAATAAAATTTATGATGCTTGCCGATGCTTATAATGGGCGCCGACCCTTAAGCAAACACGTCAAAGAAGTATACGTTCAAAAATATTTTTATAAGATAACGTTGTTTCTTTTTTATTTTCTCTGTTGTTCGCAGTTTTCAAGTGTCACAATCGTTCTGTTATTAGAATATTGATAGGCCTTATACGAGTTAGGAAGCGTAACGTTAGAGTATCACACATAATGTAATATTTATAAAACACATTAATAGGCACCATTCTAACAAATAAATCAGCTATCATTAAAAATGCTTTCTCACAAAAAACAAATTACATATCAAATAATTGCAACCGAGCTCAGGGGGGCTACAATACCTAATACATCCGAAACTTGTAGCTTTGTAAGTACCACGAGGGCAAGTCGGGTCATTCCCTCCATCCTCCCATGGTCATTCCTGCCTCACGGCGTACTGACCGAATCACGGGAGAGTGCCCTGCGGTTTGCTATAAAGCTTCTCCGTGGGCACAGTTCTTGACTCCCTACAAATTCTTGATCCGTCCCCAGCCGTATTCTCCCCGGTCGGTAAGTCGGGTCTGGGAGCCATAGGATGTGTTCATTGTGTCCCAGGAAACCGATGGGTCAAAACTTCAGGCCATGGAACGCCGTTGGAAAAGAATAGGGCCACCCCATCTCCTCCCATAGGTCGACACCTTAGAAGGCAGTGAAAGGATCGGACTGTTCTCTATCCGACAATAAATATAAAACCCATGACCAAGTATCTGCTTGAAAGTAACAGGATACTGTCGCCCCATGGCACGTGGGGCCTAAAATCATAGTTATCGAAATGTGGATGGTAAGACACCTCTGTTTACCCCTTTGGGGATTTACAGGCGTCATTATCACGCTTGTATCAGTGTGAATGTGTCATGGTATACCTCCTGAACTCGGCGTAATGCAATAAATTTGGCTGTAAGGAAGTTTTAGTAATTATGGAAGATCTCACATCACATACATACGCAAAAATAAATTAGCCAACAATCGTATTAACACTAAACAATGAATAAAGCCAGATCCCAACATAATAGAACATTTTCTATATTGTAACAATTAAAAAAAATAGCCTCAGTGAAAATAATATACTATAGAAACAAGTTATGAGAGATTCAATTTAATACAATACATCCGTGAAGTAAGAAAACCGGGTTTCAACAGCAAGCGAAGTGAAATCCATAATATAGGCTAATTTACCAAACAATTAAAAAGTTTCGACAGTGGAATCCATAATATGGGCTACTTTTACCAAACTATTAAAAAGTTTCGATGTGGAATCCATAATATGGGCTTCTTTTACCAAACTTTTAAGAAGTTTCGATAGTGGACTCCATAATATGGGCTACTTTTACTAAACTATTAAAAAGTTTGGATGATGGAATTCATAATATGGGCTACTTTTACCAAACTATTAAAAAGTTTCGATAGTGGAATCCATTATATGGGGTACAATTACCAAACTATTAAAAAGTTTCCATAGTGGAATCCATAATATGGGCTACTTTTACCAAACTATTAAAAAGTTTCGATAGTGGAATCCATAATATGGTCTACTTTTACCAAACTATTAAAAAGTTTCGATAGTGGACTCCATAATATGGGCTACTTTTACCAAACTATTAAAAAGTTTCGATAGTGGAATCCATTACCTGGGCTACTTTTACCAAGCTATTAAAAAGTTTCGATAGTGGAATCCATAATATGGGCTACTTTTACCAAACTATTAAAAAGTTTCGATAGTGGACTCCATAATATGGGCTACTTTTACCAAACTATTAAAAAGTTTCGATAGTGGAATCCATTACCTGGGCTACTTTTACCAAGCTATTAAAAAGTTTCGATAGTGGAATCCATTATATGGGGTACTTTTACCAAACTATTAAAAAGTTTCGATAGTGGAATCCATAATATGGGGTACTTTTACCAAACTATTAAAAAGTTTCGATAGTGGAATCCATAATATGGGCTACTTTTACCAAACTATTAAAAAGTTTCGATGATGGAATCCATAATATGGGGTACTTTTACCAAACTATTAAAAAGTTTTGATAACTTTATTACATTGGTAATTGTTGTACTTTATTTAAAGAATATTCATAAACTAAATTACCAATGAATACTAGAAGCTTACCTGGTTAGAGGCATTAGAGTGAATCACTAATCCCTTCAACTAAGCTACATTACTTATGATAGGAATAAATCAGTACCTCAATGGCCAAGTTTCGAACCCGAGGCATCTTGACGACGAACAACTAGGTATTAAGTTACCGATGCTGGTATCGAGTGTTCGATTATGTACCTATCAACTTATGTGAACGAGTTTGAATGAAGTCCTCTTCGCTCGCAGTGGAAACCCAACTTGAAAAGTGGCAGACAGGAATGTCAATTATGGTACACTAAAGCTGTTGACAGACTTGAGCAATTCCTTGTAACAGAACTTCAACTTCAACTGTTATATTTCAAGTTTGCATGTATAAAGCATACATAAAGATAATATATATTTTCTATAGATACAAGTTATGCGTAACTTTGTTAAACAAAAATAATAAATACTTATGTTTACACATTTCAAACTGGTCATCAAGTTTAAATACACATACAACCAAGCAGAATTTATTAGCTTGGATATACTTTAACAAAATATTAGATGTAGGTAGTCAAGCTAATGTTTGTGCATTTTATCATTTTTTACATAACAGAAACTAAATAACCTATGTATATCTTAAGAAGACATTACAGGAAGATATTCGATTCGTTTGTACAGTATCCGATTTTCGGTACACGGTTGTAGAGTTCGGCTATCATCGGCTCGGTTCGGTAGAGGGTTCTCTCTATCGCACATTGGACTGACCGTTTGATATTTTTATAGAGCAGTTAAAACCGTTTATAGTAAAAATAAATAAATAATATATTCTTGTACATTTTACTTAACGGTATCTATACTCAAAATATTAAGCATAGCTTAACTAGCCTGTTTTATGGATTCTAGAATGCGGATATAGATACTTAGATACATTTCCTTTTGTTAATACATACATATTACACATAGAAACATCCAGATCAATTTGAATAGACATCGAACCCGCAATCTCCGATATAACAATCGAACGCTAGATTGCTAAGCCACAGCGGTTGTCAAACTACTCTATAAATATATCAAGCTGTTGACATGCGCTGTGTGAGAGAGAGAACGCTTTACATAACCGAAGCTAGCCGATTTAGCCGATCCTAATCGAATACTGAATTTTACGTGTCAAAATGAGATTATTGGATGAAGTTTCGAACAATGGCTAGTTTTATATTAACAATAATAATTATTATTATATCGAGATATAATCCTGGTTACCGGCAACCAATAAATGTTTACAACAATAATATGACTATATAATATATTATATTATTGACTTAGAAATATACAATGCTCTATAAGTCACCACTATTGGGTACACTCATGTTATTTTTTATAATAAAAGATAACTTTTAATTAATTGGTAATCTTTAACAGGAGTAGTTTGAAGAAAGTATTATTTAAATAATATGTAAGCGATTCCGTTTTGAGCTAAGGTTCAGAAGGACAGAGATGAAGCCTTTACAAAGGTGTATAGCTATATCTGCTCTCACTGAACTAGTGCCCAAAATGGAATCGCTTATGGCTGTCGTGGTAGGGCCACCAAAGTAAATGACAATATCCATGTATGTTTTAATAATGTAACATATACCTAGTTGACATTATTAAAAAACAAACAGTTTGTTATCCATTTTTAATATTGTCAGTTAATTAAAAGCGATCTTTAAGTCTATTATTTACCTATACTATTCTATAACATCATAAGACAGTTGTGATTTAGCACACTGCAGTTTCATTTGTTCAATAAAAGTAACATTAATCGTAATCGGGACTAATAGATGGCGACTCTATTCCAGTATGTTTTGTCTATGTAAGCCGCTTTGGCGTGACAGGAGGGCTACCATGAAATATCCAAAACGTCAGACCCGCACGAAGTATGAATGAGAGATGTTGTATTTAGCCATGTGGTATCACGAAGTCAGTTTTATAGTCCGAAAATTTTGTTTCATGGTAGACCTATAGATCAAATTTTGTCGTCAATGATATTAGAATGTTTATATTCTTTCTTTTTAAATTTATCATCTAATAGTAACACCTGAAATAACGATAGCACATGGAATATTCAAGGACGCAGAGTTCGGGTAACGTTAAACTTAATAGAAAAAAAAAACAATGAGCAACCTCGCAGACTAGTCTATTCGACCCCGACTCGCCTGAACATTTGCGCCGTCGGAGATACAAATAGATAAAACAATGGACGTAGAAAAAAAAATAGTAGCCCTCTGAGAGTGTCGACAGAAGTGAAAACTTTATAATGTACATACAAAGATGTCGGTAACGGTAAGCGTCTGAAGAACATCTCATAAAAATCTAAGTGAAGCACCCAAAGTAAGCCAGTAGAATTATCCATACACGAAACATGCACACGTTACTAGGGCCAGGTGGCTGTCTAATTACACGAGAGCCCGTTAAAGAGCAATATAAGTGAATTATAAAATGGCAACATATATCAATTCATCATTACACAGCGCAATGGCTGTAATTTTTGTGCTTCAATCGATGTTCCGTCATAGGCCGGATCAATATTCTACTTGACAATGAGTTCCAAACGCACAGATTTCAATCGGCTGACACAGTAGAAAGAACTAGCGTAAAACTAAACCAACTTAAACGTATCGGCAAATACGAACGCGCGGAGTTACGTTTAGTTTAGCCTAATAAGGGGTTTGTTCGTAATTTTTCTACGTCCACAGACAAAACGACATCAACTCTATAAATATAGGCAAGCATCACATACAACACGCACTGGGTGCGGCGGCTAGGCGCGCAGGGCGCGTGCGCGACGCGTCCGGCGAGCGCGCGCGCCGCGACATCAGCTGCGCTTGCGCACGTCGCCCCCCTCCACCACTTCACCCCCTTTCACCCCTTCCACCAGCCTCGCGGGGGTGGGCGGCACGCTCTTGCTGCCTACCAGCATTTTAATAGCCCCCGCCGACATCAGGTAAAACCAGTATAGTTGTGGTAGAAGTAGGATGCAGATGGAAATCTTGCAGCCCGTCGGTAGAGAGTATATAGCCTGGAATAGATCGAAGCGAGTTCGGGTTATACTTTTGTGTGTATGGTACTTGAAGTGTTTATTTGGATTCCGGGGTTGAGTCGGGGACCGCGTGGTCCCCCCCTCCCGAGGAGGGCCAGACCGAGAGGGATGGTCCTGGGTCAGCCGGGATGCGAGGAATATGTCGCATGACAACCTCACCTTCGGCCTAGCACTAGACCCAGAGACGGCGTACGGTTTAGTCGGTTCGAGTCCGACATAACCTCCCCCTCCGGCTCCGGAGGGACGGGTATCCGCGGGGATTTCCCGCACGTCAAAAAGAAAAGTAAGTTTGGATTTATTTTTGCGTTTTAATTTTCTCCCATGATAAAATCCCCCTAATTAAATCCATGTCATTCGGATTGAAAAACGCGCTAACCACTATACAAGGACCTGTTGATGCCCTATATTCTATGATCCTAAATTTGAACATAAAATGTTTCAATAAAAAGACATAATGAACCCCACATTCCATTCCGATAAAATTGGCTTTGATAGTTGATAAATTTATTTACAAGATTCAAGATTTAAGATTCATTTATTTGCATAAACACGGGTTACACGGAAGTTGTTACAATATAATTGTCGTTGTGACGGTGCCAACATATTTTGCCCAGACAGGCGTACAAAAACATTGATAGTTGTAAAAATATTTTAAATAAGTTATGTCAAGTCACAATTAAGAACATTTCACGTCTTTAGTATGAAAATAATATTTTTATTGCGTAAAATCTAATTCATTCAAATCATTTTAGACTAGATTAAACTACTGCTAAAGTAATCTCATGATTATGAAAAAAATTTACACTTACCTCTAAATAAGACAGTCCCAACACCCTACTATACAGTAGACACACATACGGCAGACTAATAACCCTACACACGAAGAAAGTCAGTAGCATCAGCACTCCATTGACCAGGTAGGCGCGAGACGCCTTGAGCTTCATCCGCGAGAGGATCCCACGGAGGGACACGAAGGGGGTCGACAGCTCCATGAGGTATACGAACCCGAAGGTGCAGTCGCCGAGGTCACCGCGGAGGTACTGTGAGATTGGAGACATAATATACAGGTTTCGGCAAATTTCGTGAATAAAAGTCAAAAACTTCGCATATGGACAAACCAGTCAACAAAAATATCAATAAAAGGACTGATCTGATCACCCACTGCCGCGAGCACTTTGAGCCCGTGATTAGTTAAATATAATCTGTGAATGGTTGCCAGACGGGCCTTCGTAATCACACTTTTTCCAAAATGCCTAAAAACGTGCTTTAGGCAGTTTGCGTACTTTGTCACGAAGTTTACCGGTCACTATATGGTTGCTTAAAAGCTTTGGGCAACCTCGCGGCGTCACGCTGTGGCTTCTTTGCTTTCAAGGGACTATGAACCTTTTCTAATGTAGATAAGATTCAAAATGGACTGTATTTATTATTTTGCAGCCACTTGACGCTTTTCAGTGCAAGACGCTCTTTCAAATATGTGAGGCCAATGGCACGTTGATAAATTTTTGTACAATTGGCGAATCTCGATTTCCAATTTCACAAACAACATTTTCACACACATATACTTTCGCATTTATAATAAAGGGACAATTAAGTCTACAAACTAACTTACACTGAATTATTATTATTATTTCCAACAATACCGACTACTTCCTGCTTTCATGTGGGCCATTTCACAAATTTCCCCTGAACCTTACCCGCAAGCCGCTACCTGCTGATTGACAGACAAAAACAAGTTTCCTTTCGGGCTGGGAGAACAGTTAGAGAGAGAGCAAGCCACGGGGTTCAGAGTGCGATTGAGATTGGCGCTCGGATGGGTAATAGAGGTTTTTTTACAGACCACAATGACGAGAAATCCGAAGCCTCCAATAAACAGATGGTGCATCAGTATCACTGGCTCGTGCTTGCAGTAAGCGAGGAAGGAGATGGTATTCTTCTTGACCACGGCCCCGTCGCCAGCGGACAGAGGGGCGGAGCCGTTCTTGGACGGCTGCCGTTTGGACTCTGAGTTAGAGTTCATTTGAACGTGAACCTGGAATGGAGAATAATATATAAGTATATCCATCTAGGGGTAAATTAAGTATAGTTCTTATTATATACACGTATATTGACACCTGTAAATCCCCGAGACGGTAGACAAAGATGCAGTGGCGCGGGGTCCCTATAGCCTAATTACTGCCAGCTTCTCAATACATCGCATGGTGCATGACAAACTAAATTGAGGTAAGATTCTTTCCACTGGCTTTCCTTTTGATAATTTTCACCCTTCGCCATTGCAGAGGTTTGTACTATTTCACACAATCAGATTTGGCGAAATATGATTTTCGGTTACTCATAATAGAAAGTGAGCTAGTTGCCGTCAAGCGGCCATATTGTTTGTCATGGGCTGTATGTTAACTGTCAGATGGAGATCAACCCTATCCCCCTTCTACGATGCCCACGAGAAGAGCTGTCCCTATTCAACTCCATAATGCCAACAAAAAAGTTAAAACACTTGAAACACTTAAGAAAAATGGGCTCTGTTAAGGTGAATATACTGAACAAAGAGGGAAAGGAATAAGTATTGAGCATGCTATGTATAAAACTATCATATCTTGAACAAACAACACAAAATTTAGAATAACTTTCTATGAGCTTTCAACCTATGGCACACATATTGGAACCCCCAACGCCCGGAACGACCTGTGTTACTCACAAAGTCAGGATAAATATACTTATTTCAACCTACTACATTAAAAGAGGTACTGAAAAACATAAATATAACATAGGGTAAAATAAACAACAGGGTTTTCACAAGTGTTATGGTCAAACAGTACCCCGCTCTTGATCGCGTCGGGAAGAGTGAGGCTTCGGCTAAGATCGGTTTGCGTCGGTTTTGTAGAGCGTTCTCTCTATCGCACATCGGATTGACAGTTTGATACCTTTATGAAGTAGTTAAAACCATTTAAAGCTATTTATTATAGTTATGGTGTTTCTACACTACTTTTAAATGTTCTAAAATATTGTTGAACGCTAGCTAATAAAATAACTTAATGTTATTTCAAAAAAACGTTTGACACTGATGGAAGTTTACGCAAATATCACTCATAGGAATAAAAATCACCTTTTTACGGATTTAGAGTGTAAGATTATCACCCCTCTCTACTACGGCTGCTGAAAAGTAGCCGAAATGTCGGGCTAAATGTAAATAATATTATTTATACATAAATATACCAAATAAATCGTGATAGAATCCGTTAATAAAAAGTGGTTTTATTTCAATGACTCATAATTTTTTGATACTAGTCGTGTAGCAGCACAATTTATTTATAAACAAAAGAAACAGAATAAAAATTTTCTAAGGATAAATTTATTGTCTAATATTCAAACTCACCATATACATACTCCATATATCATAAAAGAAGTATGCGGCACCGAACCATGCGTAGGCCTCCGACATACAGTGTTTGGTGCGAATGAAGTCCCTCGTACACGACCATAGACACACCATGGCGCCCGTGATGCAGGATAATGCTGCCTGGATGGCGCTCACAACCCTGAAAATTTCTCCAACTCGTTACCCCTTCTTATACGAAACTTTCAGACGAAGCGAGTCGTGAACTAGCGTCACAGCGATGTCGCCCTAGTACACTTACGGACTGAATTTCGACAGTACAATACTTCGACATGTAGCGAACTTCGAAAACACATAGATCGACAAGTCATTGCTTCGACAGACAATTATTAGACAACACACACCTTCGAATTACCAATACTTCGACAGACGATTATTCGACAGACAATACTTAGACAAGACACATCTTCGAATGACCACTACTTCGACAGATTTATTTTTGTAGTCTTTCGTTGAATTGTAACTGTTTTTTTTCTTTGGCATTTATGCCTCAATTTACTTCATTATGGTTAACACCCCGACTCGGATAGGTTAGGTTAGAAGGCTAAGGCGGGAGCGAAGCGGAGCGGAGCTCCCGCTTTAGCCTTCGTGGTTATCTGTCGAAGCAGTGGTCATTCGAAGATGTGACTTGTCTAAGTATTGTCTATCGAAGAATCGTCTGTCGAAGTAGTGGTAATTCGAAAGTGTGTGTTGTCTAATAATTGTCTGTCGAAGCAATAACTTGTCGATCTATGTGTTTTCGAAGTTCGCTACATGTCGAAGTATTGTACTGTCGAAATTCAGTCCGTAACTCGCCCTAGTCACGCGACTCGCGTTTTCAACAAGTGTCTGTAGGATGAAGGAACAATAATTGAACATCTAATTTGTGCAAAAATAAATGCAAAAATATCTTAGTTTCCAGTAAAATGATGTACGAGCTTCTAGTCATGTTTCCATTATACGCGACTGGAAGTCTCGACATTTTCTAGTTTCCTAATGTAAAAAGGACTTCAAGGACGGGTTGCATTGCGACGTCCGTACTCTTCGCACTGCTAATATAAAATCTGCGAGAGAGAGAGAGAGACAGACAGATGGCCGAGAGCTTGAATGCAGCGGTTTAGAGGATTTATATGTATTTTCAAATTTAAAAAAAAAATATTAACGTGTATATTGTATATTTGCGTGACTGCGTTAATTCTCGTTTTCTTAATTATATAAAAATATATTTGCGTGATAAAACGTAACTTTACCGGTCTCTAGATATTTATATGGTCAATTTTTTTATACAAACTTCGACATTATCTGATAATGGCGTCTTATGTAGAATATACTGCTTCCGGGCTCTTTGGACGTGGTCTATGTGAAACTTGCGTTCCAGACGTTTCGTCGATCACTGCGGTCGACATCTTCAGTGGCGCAGGGCCGGGCGGCGACGACTTCGAAGACCTTGCCTCGCCGGCAAGTCTGGATCGCAAGTTTCACATAGACCGAGGCCAAACAGCCCGGAAGAAGTATATTCTACATGCAACGCCGGCCGTGAAAGCCTGAACACTTATATAATGGCGTCTTTGTTTAAAACGTGTTTGAAATAGCGATTTGGAGCCTTTTAGAGCCATGTTTGACTCTAATTTCTATCGAGGCAAATATTATGAATCGTGTTTCCGCCGTGTTTTTACACGTCCCTAGACGGTTTAGCCTACTTTATGAATATGATTGATTTGCTGTATAACTTGATGATAAATGTGTTTGAAAATGTTGAAAACGAGTGCAAGCCGCTCTTGGGAGTGAATTTTATCAATGACCATAATCATGCTGAACCGTAAACTGGACTATCACGTTTAACACAAATGAAACTAATCTGGAATATTATGATTTAAATAACACACATACTCGTACATGTAAAACTCCCGAAGGGGTTGGCAGAGCTGTATTAACATCTACATTTCTTCAACAATTATTTTTGGTCCCACGTTAGGCGAGCCTCTTGCCGTCAAGGAGGCACTTTGTTAGGGGCTGTGTTTTTCTGTCTTATGTTAAAGAGCCCTATACCTTGGTCGCCTCCTCCGACACCCGCGGAAAGAGATGGGGAAATCAACACGGTAACGAATTAAATATTAATTTCAATACTAATTTGATCAGGTGTTGGCGTGTTCTTGTGTTACGATTTGGTCAAATATTAAAATGTCAAACTATTTTTAGGACCGTGAGCGCTAACTCGACCAGAGGTTATCATTTGTTCATCAATGTTAGTGCACGGACATTTTGAAAATTTAGATGTATTAACTCCATTCGTCGCTGGCTGTATATGCAAGAAAAATGATTTTTATTTTTTATGGCGTAACTAAGCGGTTATTAATAACAATTAAAGTGTAACCATGAGGCTAATAAGTAATATAATTTTAATTTTATTGGATATAAACTTACAAAGTTAAGAATGTGTCCAGTAGCACATTGCTTATGGTCTCTATTATAATGGAAATACACTTCGTTACTATGTTCTTTGAATGGCGCGCTCACTTCATTTAGTATTTTTACTTTTTATAAAGAATATCAGTTACCGAAATTACTAATAATCTCCTAATCTCTTCAGCTAAGCTACCGCTCCAGTTAGGAGTGGGTTCACGTCGATAGTGTAATGGGTAGGATTTTCACCCAGGACCTTTCGATCGGAAGACCGATTCCTTAACCACTAAGTTATCAATCAATCAATCGATTAGCATACCGCAGTCCACCGCTGGACATAGGCCTCTCCCAATGTGTGCCATTTCGTCCGATCCTCCGCCTTTCTCATTCGGTCTGTCCAAGCCGCCTTTTTCAGGTCATCAGTCCATCTGGCTAGGGGGAGTCCTACCTTCCGTTTGCCTTCTCGCGGTCTCCACTCTAGGACTCATCTGCTCCAACGGCCATCGGTCCTTCGACAGTTATAACTACTAAGTTATATATCCTGCTAATATTATGTGAAAGTTTGTGAAGGAAGACGTTTATAATTCAATCATGCTCTAACGGCTATACTTATCTGGCTGAAATTACAGAGATGGATAACAGTCTGAAATAATACATAGAATACTTTTGAAACTGCAGACAAAATAGCTAGTATACTATAAAAACTACATACATATATTGACGCCTCTTTCCCAGTGGGGTAGGCAGAGATCACATGTTTACACTTGCTACGATCCTGGCATACACCTCTCGCTACTTATAGTCTCATAATTGTTTTTATTCATGCTCGTCAGTTACGGGTACTCCTGACATGACCTTGATATGTGCTTTTTTTGTATAGAAACCGTCAATTTGACTTCACTTCATTTGAAAGTAAAGTCCCAGGAAAGGGGGTTACCAATGCATACACGTAACATGTTACAATAGGAGCACTCAGCTTGATGGCCTTATCAAATACTTTTTTAGGCCCCGCTTAATGGACCAGGGACTTTAGGAAGAAGGATCCTTTAAAAAGAACGTAAATATAAAGTTTGATTACTTGTTAGTTATATCCAGTACATCGCCGCAACTCAGCCGGTACTTGTGCCTGAAGCGGGCGCCCATGCCGGTGAACAAAGTCAGTGCGTTCAGCAGCTCAAACAGACTCATAAAGTAGACGAACCCCAGAGCCGTGAGTGCACTGCCGCGTTTTATGGAGATCCTGCAACAGAATGTATGGTATTAAATAAGACACTAAAACACAAAATACAAATGTCTTATTAAATATTTTGTGTAGCAAGTTCCACCAAGTGTCATCATATTATCAATCAACAGTATAAACGGAAAGTATGGTCATTATTATTTGCCTGCCCTAAATTCTCATAGCAATTCCCAAATTGAGTCCAAAGTTTTCACTTTGCCACCCGAGACCCCCTCATTCTGAGTGGCAAACAGTTCGTGAAAGCTGACAAAAAGTTGGTCTAGTTTTACATTAATTCTTTCTTCATTGTTTACCAATTGTAATCCGTCGTCTTCTCACGTTACGACTGCATTTGAATCTCGATGTCAGTCAGAAAAAGGGGCTTCTTCTTTATGGCTTTTGATCTGTATGTCGGCTAGTATGAACGCAACTGCATGCCGTTCGGTCGCACAATCCTGAGCGGGAAGCGAGCACAAGATGCAGAAGGAAGCAAACAGGAGACAAGGCAATAGAGACAAATAGGCAAATGACGTATTAAACTTAAGAGACAAAGTTCCATGGATCATTTTTGTACCCTAGTGATGAAAGATTCCTCAAAGTCACAAATATCACCAGGATTATCTTGGACCTATCTCACGTAATGCGGACGCATATAATTAAGATAAAAAATAACTTGTATCGGATGGCGTTCAATGCTCAAAACATAAACAAGTATTTTTGCTATGTTGACGATTTGATTATAAAAACAAAGTTCCTGTTGCTGATGAAAAAAAAAGTTCCGCTAAATGTTTATTAACTTGATCATTATGTCCCAACCACAATTTACACATACACAGACTAATTACTTACTGACTTATTTATAGGGTAGTAGGTCATTTTAGCGTGCATACTTAGAAAAACAATAATTTACACCCTTCCTACAGGTTTTAAAGACGCCAAGCTGTTTTATTTATTACTAGCGATCCGCCCCGGCTTCGCACGGGTGGTGAAAACGTTCCCGTGGAAATCCAATATAGCCTGTTACTCAGGGTGAATGTATCTTTCCAATGAAGAAAGAATTTTTGAAATCGGCGCGGTAGTTTTTGAGTTTATTCATTACAAACATAATATACATTAAAAAAAATGTATTACAAGTAACACTATTTAATATGTTTTTTGTCATCAATAGGTATTTTGTTATGTGATCTGTTTTGTGTGCTGCAGTTAGCTTAAATAAACGCATTTTCTTTCTTTCTTTCTTTCTTTCAAAATACAAATCTCTCCTCTTTATAATAGTAGTGTAGAAGTGTAGATGATTTACGTATCTTACTGTTTCTATTCGCCATCAGGTATACCTAGAGTTAGTAATAGGTAGTAGGTCCTATATTTAGGCTATAGTGTAGCATTCTTGCATGTTTTGAGGGTGCCGTTTTGAAGGGTCCTGAAGATCTCGGTTCTACCCAATTCGCCCTTTACCGGCACTTTGGTATTTGTTAATAGACCTTTGTGAACCTCTTCGCTGATACACAGGTGATGATCATGACCTATTTTCGGTACTATTCATTTTCTTAAACAAAACCGTACGTCCGTACCTCATAAACGCCTTTATCTAAATCGAGTTAAATATTTACTAAACCTAACCTTCTAAACACAATCTACCTTAACAGAATAAAAATACGGTTGAAACTCGAACGCACGTCTCCGTCCTTGGCCGTTATTACAGTAATGACGTAACTACGCTATCGACTGAAATGGAAGTCTATTGGGGCATGTAAAGTGAAAAAGCTGAAGGAAATGTTAATAAAAGACATGATTACGAGATGTAAAGAGCGAAAAAAGAATCGTTGACTCGGTCGCTTCATACATGTTATCAAATAATTTCGTTTGTAATATTTTCTTTTTTGAGGTGGCAGCCAAGCACACGGCCCACCTGATGTAAAGAGGTTACCGTGGCGTTTGGATGTGTACAACACCAGGGACGTCACACTCGCGCTGCCTACCGTATAAGAACCTTCTAAAGCCCTTCTTGAAGAACCCCATATTGTAGTCGCTAGGAAAAGCAACGGCAGGGAGTTCATTCCACAGCTTAAGCGTGCAGGGGATGAAGTTCTCTTCATTCCTAACTGTGCGTACTGTTTCAAGTCGCAATGTGTGAGAGATGCGGATCTCACCGGTAACACCGATTCGTGTACGAGGGTGGGACCCCATACCCTGATGAGACAATTCAACCCACCTTCAAGCAGCTACACCTGCTAATTTATGGCGGCGCACGTTTTTGTCTCGGGCTTAGGAGGTTATGCGACAGTTCCAAAAAAGCCGTATTATCAAAACTAAAAGGGTGTCGCGAGTTAGCGAACCCCAGCCTCGGAGTGAAAGCCTCGGATACAACCGCTAACAATCCTATGAGGAAAGCCTGGGTATGAAATGCCACAAACTCGCCCGTTAATCGGTGGATGTAACCAGCTAGTAAGTGAGGTTGTCTCGAGACCCGAAGATGTTATTCGAACCATACGACGAACCTTGGCTTCAATCTGTCACTGTTATACCACAAAGAATGAAAAAGACTGAAAAAAAAAGACGGGTTGCACTCTGGGAGTGCCGGTAGAAGTAAAAACATTTTCTTTCTTTCTTTCTTCGTTATATACATAGAAAAAGATAAAAAGAACATATCATACAATACCTATAATATAGCGCATATCATAGAAGCTATCAATAATTTTCTGCCAGAAGAAATTAATAAATTACAAAAAGAAAAAATAATCACAAAAAGTAATTAATTACAAAAAGAAAAAATAATCACAAAAAGTGTCAGAAGGCCAGGTTTGAACCCGGTACTATCTGGAACCATAAGGACTTACAGCCGCTAGGCTACAAAGCTATTTATCGCATCTTGCAAAATAGTCAGTCTGTTGCTAATGTTGTATGACGTCAGTCGTCTGTTACGGTTCAAAGGTCGAACGATCCTGACGCGAGTTTAACACTTTTTACCCATCCAACACCGCTAAAGAAGTTTTCACTTCAAAAATCAATATGTTTTAGATTTTAAAGTAATGAGGATAAAATTTAAAATTATATGGCTTTTTGTAGAGTGAATGAGAAAGTGTAATGAAACTCGTTTCATTCAATTTAAATCTATAAACAATAAAGTCTAAAATGTTATGCCATTTTTTTAAGTGTTTGTACTATGAGAGTTGTTTTGCATTAGCAGGATCCTTTAAATACCTTTAAAAAAATATTGGAATGTAAAATACTAAGTATAATGGAATATTGACTCACCTGTCTTCAGGGTTCAGTGAGAAGACCAGGTTCGTGGCCGCCAACAGCGAGCCTGCATTGCAAATCGCCAGGAAAAGCATCTCAAGATTTTTAATCTGAAACAAAGCAAATGTAACTATATTTAAGTGCGCTTCATGCAAATTAGGTTAAGCAAAGTGTTCTGTATTGGTGTTATATGTTAGAAAAAAGTCAATAGGCGCCTGAAAAAAGTTTTAAATACATACATTATAACCACGCCTTTATCCCCGGGTGTTCCGTTTGAATCCCCTATTTCGACCCCTCAGGGGATCCTTAGGTGAATTAACACACACACCACACATCGCCAATCATTGTATTCGGTACCACGAATAGAGGGTGAGCCTATTGCCGGATTCCGGGCACTATTGTTGACTCGAGTCGTGCATCTGAGGCTGAGTCTGGACTGTATACAAATATCTGTCTAATGTTAAACCAGCCCTATCCACAAATTCGCGGCTTCTTCGGCTTTAAACTTTAAATTAAACGAACGAAAAACAGGTTCAGAAGAATTTGTTTGCTAACCACTGGAACAACAATGTGCGATTTGAAAAATTCTATTTGCATTTGATAGCTTGACTCTCGAGGAAGGTCTTAGGAAGACGCAAGTGGATGGGCGATGCCACTTTTTGGAATAAACTGTACTATTTACATACATAACCGCGGTAGCGTAGTGGTATGGGTAATGGACTGCTGAGACGAGGTCTCGGGTTCAATCTCAGGTTTTCCATGGCACACGCCAATGACTTTTCAATGCTTTTCGAAGTTATGTGTGTATTTATCGCAGGTTTATAAGTGCCCGGTTAATGGCAATAGGCTCGCCACCTATTACATTGGGACCTGAACATAAACTGGCGAAATGTGGGTGCTAGCCCCTCTGCCTACCCCTTCGGGGATAAAGGCGTGAGTTTATGTTATGTAGTACTATTTAAGTATACCTACTGCGGGTGTAACCGTGGGAGAAGACCTATTAAGTCCAAGACTCAATTTGGTCGGTTATACACTTGCATAACCTTCTATTGTTCAGCCTTTTAGACAAGTGGCAAATTGTAGAATACAATGATGATCGTATGGGATTGAGTCGTCAACGTATGTCAATCACATACATTGACACTATCTATTCTATTCTACAAACGTATCGCCACTTGTCTAGAGAAGGAGATAAACCATTAGTCTATCTACACGTAGATATTTAAGAGCACAAAGCAACAAAGGTCACACAACAATGCTCCAGTGCGATGGCGTGACTCACTCAAACAGCGGCGCCATAAGTGTCTATATCGGATGGTGATCGCATTATCGTTACGATAGCATCAGCTGTTTGATCAGAATGATACGGAACAGGTTGTTTTATCAATACAACTTAATAATAGGGGTTAAAGTATGAAATTGCCGTTTCATTGTAATAGGTACTTCGAATTGAGATAGAACCTTCATGGTTTGAGATTTTTGAGTGAAACTTTTTCCACATGGTACCTATGTAGTTCTTCATTTAAAAATGTGCAACATTCGATTATCGACTTTCAGTTCTTTTTTTTATTCAGCTTAGACAAGAAAGATGGATACTTCGAAAATTCGAGTGATTTTTGAATACGAGTTCCGACGCGGAACTAACGCGGCAGAAACAGCTCGCAATATCAATGTTGCGTTTGGAGAGGGGACTGCTAATGAACGCACCGTGCGATTTTGGTTTAAACGCTTTCGTGATGGAAACTTTGATTTGAAGAACGAACCACGAGGAAGGCCGTCCACACAGGTGAATAACAATGAATTGAAAGACATGGTGGAAGCCGATCCGAGTCAAACTACCCAGGAATTAGCTGCATGGTTTAACGTTACCTTACCAACAATATTGACTCATTTGCGTCAAATCAATAAAATAAAAAAATGTGAAAAATGGGTACCTCATGATTTGACTGATCTGCAGAAAGAAATGCGTGTTGAAACTTGTGTTGCCTTGTTGAATCGATACAGAAATGAAGGAATATTGGATCGAATTGTGACATGTGATGAAAAGTGGATTCTTTACGATAACCGTAAGCGAAAAATGCAATGGCTGACCCCAGGTGAAACGCCACAACAGTGTCCTAAAGCAAAGCTTACCAATAAAAAGGTAATGGTAACTGTTTGGTGGTCTCAGCATGGTGTTATTCACTATAGCTTTCTACGATCTGGTCAAGCAATAACGGCAGATGTCTACTGTGCCGAACTCCGAACAATGATAGCAAAACTAGCAGTGAAACAGCCCCGACTCATGAATCGATCTTCACCATTATTGCTCCATGATGAGAAACCGTTTTAACTCTACAGGAACTGCAATTAGAAACTATCCGTCACCCTCCGTATTCGCCAGACCTTGCTCCAACAGACTACCATTTTTTTCGTGATTTGGATAATTTCATACTTTAACCCCTAATATTATAACATAGATGCGGGCTGCTTTAGATCGGTCGTTTTGGACGCCTATGGGAGTGGCCTATGTTCAGCAGTGGATTGTGTGTGGCTGATATGATGATGATGATGATGAATTTTATAAAAAAATGCGAAAGTAGCTGTCTGACTGTGTCGCGCTTTCACGCCTGAACCATTGAGCGGATTTTAATGGGATTTGGTATGGAAATGGATTAGAGCTTTGGAAAGAACATAGGCTATGTTTGGTCATGATAACCGATATCCCCGCGGGCGGAGCCGCGGGCTACAGCTAGTAATTAAGATTATTAACAATGCGAAAGTAACTCTGTTTGTCTGTTACGCTTTCACGCCTAAACCACTGAACCAATTGAAATTGAAATTTTGATGAATGAGAGATTAAGAGATGAATGCGAATGTCATAAGGATTACGAAATAAAATATTGTGGAAAAGCACAAGTGTTTATTCAATACTAGCTTTTTAGGCTCCGCCCGAATGGATGTCGATTATCGCGACCAAACATAGCCTATTATATGTTCTTTCTCAAGGTCTAATCTACACCTATACCAAGACGCACAAACAGACCCACATACACTTTAGATACATAGATAATTCTTTATTGTACACCAACAGATTTACAGTAGGACAAGTAGGTAGCATCTACAAAGTTTAATGTACAATGGGCGGCCTTATCGCTGGAAGCGATTTCTTCCAGGCATTTCTTTCCTTGGGATGGACAGCAGTGTGATAAAAATTGATATATGGTGTAGTCCTATTTATAATATTAGTACCGATTATGATTTCGATGAAATTTGGTACAGAGATAGACGAGAGCTTAGGAAAGGGCAACTGACATGCCCGCGCTTGGAGCGGCGGGCAACAGCTACTAATGTGCACTTTATTCACTGGGTAGTCATGGCTGACTGACATTTCGATGAAGCATGTCATAATCATCGACATGGCACCATGTATCGATTGTATCTGAGGCCTGAGGCCTTCACTTCATATACCAATGAAGCGTATAGAAACCTGTAATCGGGAACGTAGACTTTCAACATTCTCTATGTATGAATGTTTGGAAATTTCAACTTAATTTTACGCTAAACTACTGAACCGACTTTAATGAAATTTTGTACCTCGAGACAAGACATAGGCTCATACTTGGTTCCCATAACCGATATCCACACAAGCAGAGCCGCGGGCAACCGCTAGCAATAAATAATTATGATGAGAAGATATTTGAATGTGTTTTCCTAAATAACTCTCAAGTCCTTGAACGGATCTGACGAATTTATCCAAGAGAATAATGCAATTTAGGGCAGTAGCAATTACAGTCTGGAATATCACATACCCGTTCTAGGGGAATGGAGTCAAAGTGCCACGGCAGCGATAGTAACGGCACAATAACTGGTGAAAAGATGTTAAACTGGTTTCTTCAAGGGGGGCGTATTTCTGTCCAATTGAGCAGTTCGACTGGGGAGGTACCTCCGCCCTACAGAATACCGCGGCCATAATAACCTCGTGTTGTGTTCCCAGCGGTGAGTAGGGTAGCCAGAGCTCACTGGAGAGTTTTTGTGCTGTCAGTGGATAACCAAAGGCTATTCCTTCTTCTACACTGACGGCACAGAAACTATGTATACAGGGTCGGCAGCACGGATGTGACTCCCCTGGTGTTGTACACGTCTATAGGCCACACGGTAACCACTTTCCATCCAGTGGACCGTGTGCTTGTCTGCCACCTCAGGAGTATAAAAAAAAAGGTAACTTAAGTAACTATAAAGGCATTATAATTGTTATCCGTTATCTTAAGACCAATTTAGAACATGCTGCGTGACGTCTTTTATAATAGTGTTAATTAATATGCAATTATGGTCATTTGCTAGCTACTTACATACTATAGATTATAGATAGACTCCAAGGTGTTCAAGACGATGATAAAGCTGTTGTTTAGATATAAATATCGCCCACGCAAGGCTATTATTTATAAGGATGATTAATAGTTAGACCTAAGACAAGTACTCAATCTCAATCAAAGGGACAATTCTCGTAATAAAAATATATAGGACCGACGGTCTGCCCTACAGATATAGAATACCGCGGCCATAATAACCTCGTGTTATGTTCTCGGCGGTGAGTACGGTAACCAGCAATGCTATTCCGAAAAACATAAACTCACTTCGAAAGTCATCTCGCAACTCATCTCGCAAGTCACTCTCACTTCGATGCTCACCTCGCTTGTAATTATTTTGGTATTCTCAAGATAAAACCGAGGCCAAGTGAAGTGAAGTGACTATCGAGAATACGCGTGAGATTGCTCTATGGTACTAGGCATTGTACCTGAATATCGATATTGTACGATTTATATCGACTCGCTTATATTGGCTGAATTAGGCCTTTAAAATAATAAATTTCATTTAATTTTAACCGTATAAGCATCGTTGAATACTATTTATTACATAAATATTTAATTTTAGACAGAAATGTCAAATGAAAATATTTATTTTATTTATTTAGTTAGATCGAATCATACATTGTTTTTACAGAATTAAGCTACATTGTTGTCTTGGATAACAAGACAACAATGTAGTACATAAATATTACATATAATGATCACTTATAAATACATATAATGACATTAGAAGGTTCCTAACTCTAAACACTGAAGTGTCACCCGCTCAAATTCCGCGAATAAACAACAGAAGATATCCATTTTCTGTGCTATACTATTTAATATACTCATGGCTCGCACGTAAGGAGCATGTTTCAATAAGTTAGTACGGGGTACCGGTACCTCAAATGTCGGCTCCCTTGGCGCCAGCCGCAGCCTGGTGTTAGGGACACGCAGTTTCAACGCTTCCAATACTTGCTGGTTAGTCAATTTACCCCGAAAGACCAGAAATACGTACTTAGCCAAAGCCAAATTACGTCTTACCTCCAGGTTATAATATCCAACCATCCCCAATTCGAAGATTTTTGGATACATAAGTGGGTAACCCAACCTGTTTAAGGTACAGATACCTAGTAAATTTATTTTGAATCTTTTCCACCATGGAGCTATATTTAGCTTCATAGGGATTCCAAATGATAGCACTCGTTTCCAATCTACTTCTTACTAGCGCTCTATACAGTGCTTGCATAGCAACGGTGTTTTCGAAATCCTTACTTTCTCGAATTATAAAACCTAGGTTCCTAAAGGCCTTTGTACAAACGTCTACTATGTATTTTAAACGATAGTTCATTAGTGAATAATACACCGAGATCTCGCACCTGCCGTGCTATTCCGAACAGTTATTTAACAAACTCGATTATGAATCCGCGGTGAGATTCAAGTTTCGTATTCCGAACACGTCGGTTAATGAGTGAGTTCGACACTAGCGCCACCGAGTGATTACTGAAGTGAGAAGAATTACTCCAAGTGAATATTTTGACGTTTTTCACTATTTAGTATTCCGAAATAAAATTAACGCGCCAATTCGAAAGTCATCTCGAACTCACACACGAATTTATCCGTCAAATCAAAAGTTACTAATCCGCGAGTGAACTCTACAAAAGACATCGTTGAAAAGTGAATTTCCTGGAAAAATAAGTATTAGTAGGTTACCTGTCCTATTTAAACTGTAGTAAATTATTAAAGTAGGTACCTTTTTCACTCTATTCATCCAAGAATTGTTTATTGGGTACAACATTTTCTTGTTATTACAGATGTCTCGTTTTTTTTTTGTTGTTGAGCTTGTTAAAAGGAGCTGATGTGCTAGTAACTATGTAGTGGTACTATCTACGTAAATATCTAAAACTCTCTAAATCAAAAAAAAACTAATATTGAGAAAGACAACTTAAATTGTTTTTTTTTAAATAAAAAATACAATGTTAAAGTAAATAAGTAAGTATTGGAGATGCATGCATAGCAAATCGTGAGGTCGTAATTATCACATAAATTAATAGGTGCTCACTTCATCCTTTCAAAGTTTCAACGAAATTATGGAAAATTAACACACGGTTAAGTACCTACAGCAAAACATACACACAACTTTACAAAAACCGCGCCTTGCGACGACCATAGGCACAGTTGGGTAGTTTTTTTTGAACGACCGTCTCCAAAGACAAAAGCCGCAGCTTCTCATTCAGCCTAATATTTTCATTTGACATTTCTGTCTAAAATTAAATATTTATGTAATAAAACGTATTCAACAATGCTTATACGGCTAAAATTAAATGAAATCTATTCTTTTAAAGGCCTAATTCAGCCAAAATAAGCGAGTCGATATAAATCGTGCAATATCGATATTCAGGTGCAATGCCTAGTACCATAGAGCAATCTCACGCGTATTCTTGATAGTCACTTCACTTCACTTGGCCTTGGTTTTATCTTGAGAATACCAAAATAATCACAAGCGAGGTGAGTATCGAAGTATGAGTGACTTGCGAGATGAGTTGCGAGATGACTTTCGAAGTGAGTTTATGTTTTTCGGAATAGCATGGCTGTGCCACACGGGGAATCGCTTCCCCCTCCATATTATAATTGTAGTGTATAGGTACTACCGCGTGTGTAGGACATTATGTTACACTTGGAAACATTAAACCACAATCCGTTTTTTGAACTCCATTCTACTACCCGGTTTATATCTCGTTGGAGACGCTCACAGTCCAGCTCGTTGTTTATCCGGAAGGATAACTTCAAGTCATCTGCAAACAATAAGCATTTTGCATCCGTCCAGGATGCAAAATGCTTGCACTTCTGGTAGATCATTTATCATGATGATAAACTCCAGTGGTCCAAGATTACTACAACTGAAGTGTAGCCCCCATACTCTACGTAGGTACTGCTTTCGGTTCCTCAAATAGTCCGCGAAAAAATGTAAGAGGTCCGGAGTAAATCTTAGTAAATATTAGGCTGAATGAAAAGCTGTGGCTTTTGTTTTTGCCAATTGGAGACGGTCGGTCGTTTAAAAAGAAATAACCAACTGTGTGTATGGTCGTCGCAAGGCGCGGTTTTTGTAAAGTTTGTGTATGCTTTGCTGTAGGTACATAACCGTGTGTTAATTTTCCATAATTTCGTGGAAATTTTGAAAGGATGAGTGAGGAATAGGTATTCCTATTAATTTATGTGATAATTACGATCTCACGATTTGCTATGCATGCATCTCCAAAACTTACTTATATACTTTAACATTGTAAGTTGTCTTTCTCAATATAAGTTTTTTTTTCGATTAAGAAATTATTAGATATTTACGTCGATAGTACCACTACATAGTTACTAGCACATCAGCTTCTTTTAACAAGCCCAGCAACAAAAAAGAACGAGACATCTATAATAAGAAGAAAACGTTGTACCTATTTACCCAAACTTCTTTGTCTTCTACACTGACGACACAGTAACTCTCTGTGTTTACAGGGTCAGCAATACGATTTTGACTGGTGTTGCATACGGTAACCACTTTTCAGTGGTATAAAAAAAATATATTCAAAATTTAGTCTTATACAATCTTATACCCCGGCCTCTGAAGACCCTAGACCTGCGTGCGGTTTTAGTAGGTGTTAGTTAATTAAAGCACACGAAAATAAATGGTGGACGGGGTCTGTCTTGTAAGTTTTTGCCCTGCCTATAAATTGAAAATCCGGGGCTGTCCTAAGTGTCACAACCCCCAAAATGTCAAAAACGGTATTCTCGTAACATGACTTTCAAGATTAAACACCATGACATATTTATTGTTTTTTGACATTTCGGAGATTGTGATTATTGATCGAGATTTGATTTTGAACATAATTTCATTACGAGAATTGTCCCTCAGGTCGCGGTCATTATTAGGAAAGGTGAAGCTTAAGACTACCCGCAATCGGCAAGTATGTACGAAATTCTTCCTTCTTCCTACAGTCCCGGGTCCTTTAATCGGTGCGTGAAAAAGCATCTCATGAGGCCTTCAAGCTGAGTGCCACCATTGTTAAGATGCTACGTGTTTGTAGGTAATAGTGACCCTATTTCCTGAGACTTTGCCTTCAGTTTATCACACGAGGTGAAGTCAAACTGAGTCCTGTATATAAAAAAATGAAAGGATAAGTTGCCATGTCGTCGGTTCCCGATGGAGCCAAATACTTAGGTCCACCCCATCTCTTCCCATGGACTATTTATTCCGTGCCATGGGTGTTATAGAAGGTGACAAACGGATAGGGTTGTCTAACCGAAAGGAATCATACAGTCTATAAAAAAGTATTGGGTCGCACCTTATTACTTGAGACCGACAATCACAGTTGATGCAATATGGATGTTAATATTACCTTTGATTACGTTTTCGGCGATTTACATTATATTTTACAGGCGTGAATATTGGTTATATTCACGCCTGTAAAATATAGTGTAAAACTTCTCTGACCATAAATACTGTTACATTAAGACTTTTCTATTTTTTCAACTTTTTAATTATTTTGAATTTGAAACACGTATATTATTTTAAAAACTTCTTTCGATTTCGTCGAATTACTATTGTAATGGGGTTGTTAAAAAAAATAGGATCGCAGTGATCGCCTTGCACGAAGTGGGTATGGAGCCGTCGGTCATATTTCAGACACTTCAAAAACTTGGTATCAGCCGTATGTTCGTATATCGTACTATCAATAGATACAACAACACTTCGTCTGCCGAAGACCAGAAAAGATCGGGGCGGCCGCCTTCTGTTAGAACTACAAAGGCTATTAATGCTGTTAAAGCCAGAACTCGTCGAAAACCCATAAGGAAGCAAAAAATCGTATCGCGAGAAATGAAGCTTCCCGCTAGGTCTCTGTCAAGTATTATAAAACAAGACCTGAAGCTCGGTGCTTGTCGTCGATATACAGGACATGCCCTAAATCAATCTTTATAATTAAGGAGAGCGGATCGATCAAAGCGCCTTCTGTCGCGATACGCAGGTGAAAGACGCAGAAAAATCCTCTTTACCTATGAAAAAAAATTCACGATTGAAGAAAACTACAATAAACAAAATGATAAAGAGCACGCTCACAGTTCTAAGGAAGCTGCTCAAGTGGTCAAAAAGGTACAACGTGGTCATCATCCTGCGTCAGTGATGGTTTGGTTGGGCGTGTCCTTATCAGGGATTTTATAAGAGCTGAAGACTAGTCCTCATCTAGCCCAGACGTCAACACTTTAGACTAAAAATTATGGTCAGTTTTAGAGGACATGGCGTGCTCTAAATAACACGGCGACGACATTGAGTCTCTTAAAAAATCTTTGGAGCAAGCGGTAGAAAAATGTCACTTGGAAACAGATTAGTAGCTAAACAGTTTAAAGGCCTGTATAAAGGTCAAAGGTGTCCATTTCCAATAAAATATATTTTTACTTTTTGCTAAGACTAATAAATACGTAGGTATACATTTTAATAATATTACATTACTCCATTGAAAAGAAAAAATGCATTTTCATTTGTAACAAAACTAATGGCTGGACTAGGTACATTAGTGTATATATTTATGTATTATTTATTTTGATTGTATCAAAACTTCATAAAGCGTTGTTCTCTGCTTTTATCAGTGTAAGAGCACTGATTGTTCTATTTATATCGTTATAAAATAGATACGGACGCTGCGTGGGTCGCAGTGCACGGACATGGACAATAACATTCTCTTAAACGTTTTATTTGCGTATAAAGTCAGTTATTTTACCTCAATCAAGCATAGTAAAGCGCAAAGCGTCCTTTCCTTCACGCACGAAATACGAACATGTCATTATCACCATGGAGACCTTTTTTCCTGATTGCATCCGAAGAAAAAGTGAACTCCGAGTTTAGAGACCTGCTTCCGACTCTTCCTCCTCCACTTCGCACGACCTGGGGCGTCCATGATAGTGATACCATTGGCATGCATGTCACCATCCACGACGTCAAGCCTGCAGTTCTTATGCCTACCCCTCCTTTATCATCCCTTCTGTTTGTTTAGCGTACTGATGCTTCTATACATTTTGTATGAAAAGTTGTTGAAAGGATGGGACGCGGACGTCCTGTCTTCGTCCTAAGTCTTATGTTTGCCACAGCTTTCTTCCGCTATGCCTGTTTAAGTGCTGTATTCGTGACATACGTTCGTTTCCGTTAGTTAGGTGTGTACCCAGCATTATCCGTATAGTTCACTGCTAGATGCACTTGCATGTTGTAACAGTAAGTATTGATAACAGTGGCAAATTACGAAATATGTCAAATTCGATAACCCGATGTTGCACGATATATGCTTATCTTGGAATGTGTCCAACTTGGGAAGTGCTCGTGTGGAGCTCAGATCGATGGGAATAGGTTCTTGTGCAAGAATGAAGTATCGTGCTTCGTCGGCGATTTTTACACAAACAGCTTTTGTTATTCCTCTAATATTGTTAAACGAGCACTAAACGAAAACATTCTAGCAATTTGGATGCATTTGTATTTTGATAACGTTTTGCTCTTTAAGTATGTATTTCTATAGGACACTGTCTATTCTAAAAGAAATGCAGGTTACGTTTGCAGAATACAAAATCGATTTATTATTTATACTGTTGATTGATGGCACTTGGTGGAATTTGTTGTTACACATATTGAGAACACTTGTACTTTTTGCACAGTATTTATTATTGAACCTGACCAGTTTTGCCCTACGACGTTTTCAAAGGTAAATGGTTAATAAGCAAAATAAACACCAATGTAAACAATATGTGTTACGAGTTATTTTTTTTATACTACAAATTATAAAGTCTACGGTTGTAATGTCTTTTTCTCTATCAAACTTTCCTGTTAGATGTCAACTCTTCAGTCACTTCTTTTCTTTTCATGTCCTTTTCCACGTACCTAATGCTCTCAATCCCATTGACCTTGAATCCTCTTAAAGCCCTAACAAAATAATATATTAAAATAATTTTATAATTATAAGATTTACGAAGCAATAGGCGGAAATAACTTCTAAGATAGAACAAGGGTCATGGTCATCTTTTTTTGTTTAGAAGTTAATTAAAAAATCTTTATGTAATAACTTTTTAGTGATTTTGATGATCCATGCGAACTCATAATTTTTGAAATAAACCCGACTTCAACAGGTCCAATTAGCAATTGCAATTCTCGGCTGGGCATACGACTACCCGGATGTGCATCATAGCACCCGATCTTCCGCCTAGCGCATAATCTTTCTCAACTTTTACTTCTACCAAGCGGCAAGACCTGCTCAAAGTAAACTTACATAATATTCTCGTGAAAGAAGAAAAAGAGTTGCTGTTTTAGTAGCCTAAGGTGCAAGACAAGATTTTCATCGAAGCATCCCAATCTAAAAATGACGGTAACTACAATAGGTCTTATGTCGGAGAAAATCAGAGGGTTGTACACGTAAGTGAGGCCTATTTAAAATAGCTGGGAAAAGCTCGTGACTAAAGTACCGAAATCTACTTTTGATTGCTTATCTCTAGTAAAACCTGAAACGAATATTGGCCTAATCAAGTAATTCAGTTTCGAAACGAGGCAAAGCTTGCAGAATAAGCAAGCCGAAGTGGCAATGGGCTGGCCATATCTGTCGAAGAACCGATGGCCGTTGGAGCAGACGAGTCCTAGAGTGGAGACCGTAAGAATGCAAACGAAGGGTAGGACAACCCCTAGCCAGATGAACCAATGACCTGAAAAAGGTGGTTGGGGCGGACTGGATGCGGAAGGCGGAGAACCGTACGACATGACGCACATTGGAAGAAGCCTATGTCCAGTAGTGGACTGCAGTGGGCTAATTGATTGATTGATTGACAAGATTCAGTTACAAACCTTGAAAGTGCTACAAACTTGTTACTATTGTGAGAAGAATGAAATGAGAACAGGAAAAACATTTATGGGTCATTGCGGTTTTTTATAACTTTGTATTTGCTTCATTGAATCATAATACAAACCGTTATAGGAATACTTATAATCTAAATTGACGTATATATCTATCTACATACTATAATGCAATGAGTGCGGTGCTGCACCACACAATGTATTCTAGCGTAAAGCATGCAGGGCCAATACAGGTTGCATTCAGAGCTTGCACTGTGGAGTCCGGGGTATGCTGTTTCTGTTTCCTTCTCACATTTGGTTTATTTTGTCCTATATAGACCACATGGCCCAAAACACCGTGAGGAGAATGCCAGAACCTCGAAAACTTTAATCAGCAGGTGTATCACAGGTTTGCAAGTGAACCGTGTCATGTCGTCAGTCAAGTATGAAACACTTAACGCGCGATATCCACGATGTCTTGCGACGGCAAAAGTACCAGTTCACTGCGATTACACTGTAAACCTAGACCGTGAGCAATTTGACTCGGGGAAATTTTGCCTAACAATATCCACTAAAAGGTCTTACCAGAGACCATCCTTGAGGCCCAAGTCAACTCACTTGCTAGTCCAGGCTAAACAGCGGATGAGACTTAGGTGCAGGCCTTCCTCTCAGGGTTGAAAGGACAGATTGCACATACCGAGACAACAATAAGCGGTTTTGGGACTCCAAAGTGAAAACTTTGGACGCAACTGAGAAATTGCTATCACGTTGATGAGTGTCCGGCAACGAGCTACCAACATACCAAGTTTCTGGTAATGTATGACGTAACATCATGTGATTTTTAACAAAGAAGAGAGTACAAAATCACGCTATAAACGATGACGTAATTGATCCAACCAAATTTATGCAACTTCGCTGCCTTTTACCTCTGGAAGCCAGCGTGACTCACAGCTTATAATAACTAAACGTTCTTACCTACTGATGTATATGCGGTGAAAAACTTTCTATATTCTCTTCGACCGTAAGAGCTATACTGACATGTACCAGGCCACAAGTTATCAATAAAATGAACTGCTTCGATGAAAGTAGTTTCCAAAAATTAAAAATAATTTACCGCCTTAATGACAGATTGAGTCCAGATAAAATTCTGTTCAACGGATAGCGATACAGAGCTATTATAGAAATTACACAACTATTATATGTAATTGTACAGTATTTATATGTACAGTCGATAACAAAACTGGTTAAAAAAACACTCACTAACCAAACGTTAGTTTGGAAAATAGGGTGGCCAAAATTCTGCATAAGTGTTACGGTGTGATTATGGTTGATTAAGTGAGTCAGGTCACGAGGTCACACAAAACAGTGACGTGATTGGATATAATTTTTAACTGATAATAAACCTAAAAGAAAATGTCAATTAGTAGCCAGCCAATCGAGTATTATGTAGGATATCGTTAAATGTTTTAACATTGTGACACACAGGCGATAACTGTAAGGCTCTTCTTTTTTATAATCCGTGGTACAGACCGACAGAATGAAGACGAACAAACGCCAACCTGTACAAGTCTAATTCGCTAGCTTTCGCCATGATAGCCACGCTGGTTTATTCGCATTGTTTCGTAGTCAACGTACACCTGGTGTGTCCCTGGCATCAGAAGACAAGATTAATATAATTACAGGTTGCGTAATCAATACGGCCTCATTGATTTGGTTGGAAGGTTTAGACTTCTGAAAGAGTCCTTTTTTTATACTCTGAGGTGCCAGACAAGTACACGGCCCACCTGATGGCAAGTGGTTACCGTGGATTATGGACGTGTGCAATACCAGGGGAGTCACACTCGTGCTAGCGACCCTGTAAACACAGAGAGTTTCTTTGCCGTCAGTATAGAAGACAAAGCGGGAATAGCCTTTGGTCTTCCCACTGACAACATAAAAACTCTCCAGTGATCTCTGGCTACCCTACTCACCGCCGGGAACACAACGCGAGGTTATTATGGCCGCGGTATTCTGTAGGGCGGAGATACTTCTCCAGCCGGACTGCTCAGTTGGACGGAAATACCGTCGTGCCTACCACAGAATTCTATGGTGACACTGACACCCGAGAGGAATGTCTGGAGCACCGGCTTGCGAGGTGGGCTTAGGCCCCGAAAATCTAGGTGTGTCTGTGGGTATGTGCACATCCAAGATTAATTAAGTGTGAAGTACATGTAGTTTGTTATTTAATTAAATGTTTAAGAATTAAAGTTATCAGTGATTTGGAGATATTAAGCTACTTCTATCTCTCAATGTACCTACCCACTCTAAATGATGGCTTCATGAGCCTTGAACATTATTGGTATGACGTTGGTTTATTGAAAAATGATTACATTACACAATTGATGCTGGCTCACGAACAGCAGATATAAACGTATCATCAGATTTAACAGAACTTATAACGATAGGCGGATACATTTCTAGGAATAACTAGCCAGCAACTGCTTACCGACCCCCAACGTCAGGACTCGTCCTTAAGCCCTGAATATCTAGGGTTCCGCATGGGTGCAAGGAGCAATGTGACGAGCCGATGTAAGTCGAATCTCTCGACACCACTAGTACCTTAGACATTTGGTCTCTTTTGCGTCACAGATACAGAGGTACCGTCGAATTGCCAACCTATATTTGTAAGTGAGAGACCTTCAGGACTAAAAACGCCACATTGAATGATTGTACTAAAAACGTAACTTTATGCATTTCCAGTAGATTTATGAATATATTGAATATGCCACCGGAGTAAGCTGGGTTTCGAAAAGGCTATAGCACCGTAGACCACATCCATACTGTTCGGCAGATTGTTGAAAAAGCTCAGTAATACAATCAGCCGCTGTGTATGGCGTTTGTGGACTACGAAAACGCCTTCGACTCCATCAAAACCTGGGCAGTTCTGGATGCTCTACAGCGGTGTCGTGTGTGATTTGCGATACATCGAGGTGCTGAGGTGCCTATATGACACTGCCACAATGTCCGTCCAGCTCCAAGACCAGAAGATGAAACCTATTAGCCTCCAGCGTGGAGTCAGGCAGGGGGATGTTATATCTCCGAAACTATTCACCAATTTTTTGGAGAACGTCTTCAAGACTCTGGATTGAACTGGGCGGGGTATTAACATAAACGGTGAGTACATCTCACACCTTCGGTTCGCCGATGACATCGTCGTTGTTGCGGAGTCGCTGGAACGAGCTATGCTTGGAGTTTCTCTGAAGGATAGAATTCGGAACGAGGTCATCCGACAAAGAACCAAAGTTACCGACATAGCTCGCAGAATAAGCAAGTTGAAGTGGCAATGGGCTGGCCAAGTCTGTCGAAGGACCGATGGCCGTTGGAGCAGACGAGTCCTAGAGTGGAGACCGCGAGAAGGCAAACGAAGGGTAGGGCACCCCCTGGCCAGATGGACCGATGACCTGAAAAAGGTGGCTGGGACGGACTGGATGCGGAAGGCGGAGGATCGTACGAAATGGCGCACATTGGGGGAGGCCTATGTCCAGCAGTGGACTGCAGTGGGCTAATTGATTGATTGATTGAATATATTTTATTAATTTCTCTCACAATGGGAATACAGTTTGGTAACAATACAAAAATCTGAGTTTACTATATTTTATGAAAACAACATTGTAAGAGCTGGTGCTCATTGAAGGTCTAAAAGACCTGTGTTACAAGTCACCCGTAAATAGATTCTTATAAAATGCGTAAAATGGTCACGCATATGAGCAGAATCCCAATAATTGATTTACGAGCAGATTTTAATTTTGTGTAAATACCTATTTGCCACATGATAAAATATTATCCTAAAATGATTCCAATAAAGTGGCCTTTTTCGGCCAGCTCTGCATCAACCCGAACCAGGCATGGTCGACATGGGATATCATGTGTTATTCCACAAGGAATTTTTGAACCAGTGGAACATCGGCTATGACCAAGAGCTTTGCAGTGCATTCTTTAGAGTCGTCTCTTGCAGCAAACAGATGAGAAGTACTTTAGTGTGTCACCACAAGTGGTGGATCTTTGAAATAGATCATGTGTAAGAGGCATTCGTAAAGACTTTATCCCAGGATGAATTTGCATTGGAGATTCTTGAAGACTTCTTTCAAGGGTATACCTGAGCCCCCTAGTTACCACATTAGAACAACATTATGGATTTAGAACTACTACTTTATTGGCCCTGGAGGGGCAAATTTCAATTACAAATACAGTTTTTTCTGACAATTTGTGAGTGACAGTAAAACATCAGTAAATTGTGTTAATTTCTTATTCAATTCAATTGTAATCATATGTGGCCTAGATTAGTAAGTGTGGCATTAAAAATTTACATATTTAACTTTAATATAACTAGTTTAGTTTTGTTTTTATGTTTACATAAATATAGTGTTGTGTATAATCAGCATAGGTGTTTTTACATTTGACCATATTTTGCACATATAATTAGGTCATTATTGAGGTCAACCCAACTATTATTTAATAATTATTATTTATGTCCAAAGGCATTGTCATGTCAGGCCATAGGCTACCAGATATAACCCCCTTTTTAGCTAATTCCATGCTGCTATTAATAATATCACAAGACATTACCAGACCCAAGTTTAATGTAATATGTAACCTATTACAATTTTTTGCAATATTAAACAAAAAAAAATATATTTTACAAAACATAGTTTGTAAGTAGCAACAAGCATGTTTAATCACATGTTTCAATAGGATATTTTTTTAAAAGGAAATTGAGGTCAATTTTATGTGTACTGAACATGTAGGTAAGTTGTGTGACATTCGCAGAGGTTCCTGAAATGTATAAAGACAGTAGTAGTTGTTGGGCTTTCATTTCTGCCTACTCTGATTGGAAATAGGTGTGAGTATTGCATGTGTGTATGTATTATTTATATTCTACCAATGAAACATTTAACTGAAGCATACCTCAAGAAACAGCAGACATAATACATTACAAGAATATAATGAAAATCAGTAATACATTTATTTATCAGTTTTGAATTATACCCATAAGGCAAAATGTATCTCTGTGCAATGTGCACATAAACACTCACTGGTATACCAACCAAAAATATACTGATAGCAATGTAACAGTTAGAAGATACATTGGAAAAAAATCTTAAATAATAATATGTACTTGGTAGTGGCCAAAATACTGTTGTGCCAAATATAACAACTTTACTGATGAGCTTGGAATTTTCGCTCTACTTATTTATGTTAGATACATATTTATGAAGAGTTAGTTGACTGAGGATTCAGACCAGTGGTTTATGTGAGTGTGAATCAACTCAGAGCTTATTCTGCTCAAGTGTAAGAAATATAAAATATGAATAAAAAGTGAAATTGACCTTTTCTACGCGCAAATAGACACCTTAGTAAATAAATTTATTTATTTTTTTACATATGGCTCATCATAAATGCCTGATTTAAAATGCAAGAAAATTGCGTTGCTGTGGTTTAACAAAATAATCAAACAAATTAATTTGTAAGTGAACAACAGAAATATTAATTTGTGATTAAATAATTGCGCTTACCGCGTTTGAGACCGCTGGCTCCATGTCTTCAACTTTAATTCTAAATATGGTTGAACTTAACAAACATAACGAAAGTTTAAAACATAATATTTTGTGTGAATGAAACTGGAACAATGATTATGTGATTTTAAATAAAATTCACAAATTTTCGGCATTCGACAATTTATACGATTCTTCTATTTACTAGAATAACCACAGACAATCTATCATAATTTTTACTTGTCAAATCAAATACCATAAAATGAAGACCACACTAACAGTCCAATTGCTAATCCATACATTTAAATTTTTGTGAACACATATTTTGTTTAACAAATACTTACTTAAATGGATTTAACAATTTATTTGATTAATAATTCTTACCTCGAAGAAAAAGTAAACTTATTTCATGAACGAATTATGTATGAATTGTGCATAATTTGAGGGTACTTACAAAATTAAAATTGTTATTCATGTCAAGTAGCCAGTTAATCACAGATTTTCAATTACCATATTCATTCATAATTAACACTACATTATACTATTTTAAAAGTGTTTCAGTATTATCAATACTTACAATGGAAGTAGATACAGTGGATAGAGTAAGTTACAATATTTAAATGAAAATTAATTTCGTTTTCAAGTAATATACCTACTAATAAATAGTTTGTAAAATTTATTGTTAACTTAAGGAAGTCAAGAGACATAACAGCTTTACCAGCCCTAATACTAAAAGGGCACCTGTGGCAAAAAGAGCTGGCAGAGAACGTTGTCATAGTTATCATGCTCATACACCGAAGACTTCTAAATGTGAAGGAAATAATCTGAATATACCCAAGGTGAGTGTTGTTATAACGTTTTTCTTGTTATAGGTATATTTTTAAACATACTATGATGTACTTTGAATTATTTTTTGTTACACTTCGTAATTTTAATTGATGGACTATGACTGCCAAATCGTTTTATTACAACCTAAAATTGCGAATGCATCAGTAACTTGGCATTTTTGACACTTCTTTGACAACTGAAAGGTGCGTTCAAAAATAACTTGAAAATAGTGTAATTTCAACCCTGAAAAATGCTTAGAAGCAAATAAATTAATGTTTTAAAATCGTAATACAATTCCTCTGCTAATTTACTTTTTGTATATACCATTCTCACCTTTATACAAAACTTTCAAATCGAGATTATCATCACTAAAAGCAGTGGCTGCAGGCATTACCAAATATGGAGTTTGCTCGTTTTCCCAACCGTCCTCCCTTCGATCCTTAGTAGCTCTCAGTTTTATTTTCTTATAAAATAATTGTGTAATATTCAAATGTTTTCATTGCATTTTCCAGCGTAGTAATAATTATTTCTTCTTTTTAATCAAACGTGAGTTAAAGTTTAAAATAATAAAATCGTAGTGTCAAAATATAGGTCACAGTGGCGTATAGGTTATGTTATAATTGAATTAATCTGATAGTTGTTGTTTGTATTATTGTTAACGGGCCACTTTTCGCGTTACAGATGTCGTTTAGGGTGGTGCGCAGTTCAAAATTCCGCCACGTTTATGGGCAGGCCCTAAAACGTGAGCAATGTTATGATAATATAAGAGTGTCAAAAAGTTCCTGGGATTCGACGTTCTGTGCGGTGAATCCTAAGTTTCTGGCCATAATTGTCGAATCCGCCGGTGGAGGTGCCTTCATAGTACTACCACATAATAAGGTAAGTTCATTTCATTGAACAAAATGTATATTTCTTTCAAATTGTATGTTAAAATGTACATTTGCCTACTTTTAATTTTACATTGAATATATTATATTAAGACGCTTAGTCATACTATACCGATTTATAAATAACTACTTCTGGATGAAATTCTAATTTATCTCATGGAAAACTTTAGTTTTAAATTCTGTTATTCTTATATGTTACTATTTAAGTGAGATTTAAAGTCAACATTAACTCACACTTGACATTATTTTGGTCTTGTGATCATCTTTCAATCTTTGGATTAGATCATGATTCACTGTTCCCAAGTAATATTATCTGAGAAATGAATATAAACTCTTAACTAAACAGCCTAAAAATATTTTGATTCACAAGTTTTTTTTCACAAAAAAAAAAGTACTAAGTCAGACAGTTCTAGAGAATGTTGTCTGAAATGAAGGGATTATAACAGAGACTACTCTGCATCTTAGAACTCTTAGAACTTCTATAAAATTATGGAGCCTATAATACATAGTAGCTCTAAATCGATGAAGTAGCCCAAATTCCGACAGATCACCTGTCCAGTCATCAGTGCCCCTGCTGGCAGTAAAATTAAGTCTCCGATAATTTATTACCAAAATCTATAAGTACTTTCTTTAATCTATATGCTACAACTTTACTCTTGTTTTACTGATGTGTATGCTTAAAAATAATATATTGCCTCTCACATGAAATAGAAGCAATACCTGCGTTTTATCAGACTATGAATTCTAATATCGTGCCAAATAAAGATTAAAGCACTTTATAAAATATTCTATTCACCCAATAAAACTCTCGATATCATTATCTTGAGGCTCTGATAAGGGTTATTATCAGTGTTAATTCTGTGCTTGACGATATAATTTTATATTTACAATACAAAAATATTTAAAATAAGAAATGGTGACCGCTTTACATTAATTTAATGAATTAATGCAAATGAGACGGTTTTAAAATTTTACTGAAATTAACTTTGTTATTATTCTATAAGTCTAGTTACTTATTATATTTTGACGTAAACTCAGTCATGGACTATAATTTTGTCTAATAAACTTAGAAATTAATGAGATGTCTAATAAGGTTAACTGTGATACAAAATAATAGTAAATACTTCAGTAAATAGAACTATTTTACGTATTAAAAAAATCTCAAGTGACTATCATAGTTTAAACTAGTATTATATAGCCAAAATAAATATATTTTTATCGTCCTTTTCTTTACTACTCGATGATGGATGACATAACATGCAATCAAGTTGCATGGCTGTACCGCTCTTGTAGATTTTTGATCCCATCCTGCAATCCTTGAAAACCTGTTCCCAATAGGAAAGTAGCCTATGTGTATGTTTTTAAAGCACTTAGGTGGCAGAAAAGCATATGGCCCACCTGGCATATGTTACAGTGGCCCATGGATGTGTGCAACACCAGGGATGATATACATACAACCCCAGATTATAGTCCCTTGGCATTTGTATATTCCAGATTATAATATTAACTAGTAAACTGTAAACATGTTAGACAGATAATTAGCCATGTAAGCCGTGTTATCTGTACTAAAGGTTATTCTTCTGTTTGTAATACTAATTTGTTTTATCTAAAGTATGCATGAGTAGTTCACTTATCACATAACCATAGCAACATGTGGTTAGTGTGATGGGTATATTAGAATAAATTTAAGATTTTTCTAGGTAAAATTCTGCATCAAGTCTTATGACGTATTTCCCAAATCTAACTGAAAACTAATTAAAATACGTGTTTCTGAAGGCTTGATAACCTCAAGAAAATGTAATTTGTTTTTTTATACCACGATGTGGCAGGCAAGCACACGGCACACCTGATGGAAAGTAGTTACCATGGCCTATGGACATGTGCAACACCAGGGGAGTCACCTGCCGACCCTGTAAACACAGAGTTTCTGTGCCGTGAGCATAGAAGACAAAGCAGGAATAGGCTTTGGTCTTCTCACTGACAGCACAAAAACTGTTTTGACAGATCATATGGCATACCAAAAAAATTGTATGTTTTTCTTTCTAATCAGATTGAAATTTTGTGTTTTGAAAACGAGGTGACCACCCTCCCTCCCCCTTTCTGTCGTGCGGAATTCCTCTCGAATTCCCCCCGCCAAGAAGGGCTCTTGGATCTTCAGATGCGGGGCTTCAAGATTGCCCAAGTCTTAAGCTCTAAGATATATCCCTCGCACCCAGGCAGGCATTACTGACTGCTGGTTCTAGGTCGGTCAATGAACACCGATTTAATAAAACAATATATTAATATCGAAACTCATAACACTATCTCCTATATAATCGATAAGTCAAACAAGAGTTTGTTTTTATCGACGAACAATGCCTCGGGGTGTTGGATAGCGCGCATTGTGCAATATACGGACAACAATGGGTGACAATACGCACACACGCAAAAACTACCCGCGTTCACTGCGTATGGGAATGAGTGATGTATGGTGTAATATGTGTAACGCAATAGGAATGGTGGCAATAGCGTAAGGTCCTTATTAGGTTACGTGGTAACCAATAACTTATGTGTTAAACTGGCTGTATTGAACAAACAATTTGGTATCATAATGACTGCTAACCAACCATCAACATAATATGACTGTTGTCTAAACTAAATAGCCGTCAAAATTTAATGAATCATTTATCTAGTCTGGACAATGTAAAGAGCCGATTGCGTTGGTATTACCATGTCCAAAGACGCGAAGCCGAATATGCTGTCAACCGACCCAAAGGAACTCCTTCCTTTGGGTCGGTTGACGACCACCCACCACTTGGTGAACCCTAAAAAAAAGATATACTAGGATAGTCTGCAACACTAAAGCACTAAAACAACCCAGAACAGCACAGCGCAGAGTTATTGTTAAGATGAGCCGACTGACGGACGAAAGTTTGGCGTAGGTTTTACTCTTGGAGTTGGACAGTTAGATGGCAACATACAACCCAAGAGAAACCAAAAAAGGAGAGTGAAAGTGGCCCTGAAGTGCAATTATTGGATGCAACCGGGATTGGTGCTCAGATGAAGGGGGGAGACTCGTAACTGAGAACATATAGGTATATTATATGAGGGTCTTTCAAAAGTCTTGCAACGATTTCCATCTAACTAAAACCGACACTGCAAACACAAAACTATCAGCTGTAACAAGTGTTTACTAACTCAATTGTGCCTCAGACGCGGGCGTGTGTCACCGAGGAAGTCATATCAACAGTTCAACTCGCCTCAACTGACACACGCAACGATAATAATATTGTCAGCATTCACGTGCCTGATAGCTTGTAGTTTTATAATGCAGTTTGATAACACCTTTACTATTCATTGTATTGAAGCACGATGAAAGAAACAATGACACTTTTTCATAAGGAGGTAATTCATAAACCGCTATAAGGGTAAATGATGAACTTCATAGTACGCACTCAGGACGAGATTCGCAGAGCGCAGTTAGGGCAAAATTAACTAAGAAAGGGAATCGTTTCATCTTCGAAGGATTGACCTTGCCATCCAAAGCTTGCACTTTGAAGTTCAGGGTCTGCTCGTTAACTCTCCTTTGCACAAGAATTCAATTTACAGCCTCTGTGGCGTAGCGCTAGTGAACGCGGCCGCTGCGCAGGAGGCGCGTTTTCGATTACCGCTCAATGCAAATATTTGTAAGCATGAATATGTGTATTTGCATTGGTCTGGTCGTACCTTAGAGATCACGTTAAGCTGTCGGTCCTGGTTGCCATACGAACATCTATGGCAGTCGCTACGGGTAGTTGGAGCCCTATAAAATCCAAGAACTGATCTAGCAAAGTAGCGAAGTGAGCTTGCAGAGTAATTTCCAGGCTCAAGTTCAACTCCTAACCTGGATAAGATCCATTATTTTGCTAAACGCGCAATAACTTCTTCTACAACCTTTCTTCACCACAATTGTCTACCGAAAAAGTGTTCATGTTGCACGTATCTAGCATCATGTACAATAAATAGATTGTAGTTACAAAAACTGTAGTGTAAATACTTACACGATAACACTCGAAGGGAATCCATTACGTCGATGACGGCATGCGCCAGGCGCTTCCTATCAGTAAAATTGCCGCTATCTCCAAATAAACCGCTTATTATGTATGGACACACATTGTTGACTGTTGCTATCTCACCCTGATAGCGTAATATCCGACCTTCGCACCGCTACAAGACCAACAGCCTTAACAATAATAGATGCGATTATGATGTAAGAGTGATAGACAGTCTGGTGCGTCCGTGCGAACGGATATGTAATAAAAACATTACACGATCAACAGTATCTGTGCTAGTTTTTTTTTCTATTATTATCATTACGTTCTTTCGTTTTTTCACACGGTCAAGCAAAAGGGTATCCACCTTTATACGTGAAGGTGTATGTAAAAGTGTAGACTTATTTCCTTGGTCGTGTGTACGCCTGCGCCTTAGAGTTACCTCCTCATTCAAGCGTCATTCCTGGTTGCATCCAAAGCTTTGACTTTGCTGCTCAGCTCAGGTCTGCTTCCCTACCCTTCCGTTCTATGATGTGGTCTGATAAGCTTTGCGCTTCAAACCCTAAAAGAAAGCTCACGCCAGAACGTGCATTCGTCATTTCCTTCATTATGCGGTCTGCCAAGGAGTGGAAGCCCTAACTGGCTCTGTTTGCGCAAAGCTATACCCTGGGATACTGAACAAGTGGCTTCTAGTCTAGGCAAGCGTGGGCTACATTATGTCACACTATCACTTTCCATCAGGTAAGATAGTGGCCAAATACGAGCCTATTAATGTTCAAAAATATTGAACGTTTTCGACGTTAGATGTTAGAAGTAACGAACGTTAGAAGTTGAACTTGATAGAGAATCAGCCTCTTCATCCTAGTGGAGTTGGTTTGACCCCATAGGTCTTGGTAATGTAAGTGTGGTTTGACCCCACACAGCCAACAAAGTAGTCCAACAGTGGAAACCTAAATATACCGAACAGTTCATGCAATCACCTAATTCACACGCGCTCGCTTGACCCATAAGTGAAACACTTACTTTGATCTATTTCTGTCGCTTCGCACTGACAAGGTCAGGTTTCAACAGGCTCTGATTGGAGGTTCCGGTCTTTAACTACTGGTATCTGGGAGACCGAAGCTGATACCGTCTAATGTGTGTCATTTGGCTCCGTTTGGAGATAGTGCACGGAAGTTGTGGGTTGCATTGGGAACTATTGAATTTTTATTATTATACAGGCAGTTATAAAAGATTTTTTGTGAGTTTTTAGTGCCTGATTTTTTTCTTCCAGGTTTTATCTATTGCCTTATGAATCTGGCTACAAATATAATCATCATTCCCCTGGCGATTATCTTAATCTGTTGAAAGTTTTCGCTTTGGAGTCTCTGACCGCCTTACCCGAAAAGGAAACCCTTGTCCGTTATTCAGCAGGGGTATCGGTTTGCAGGTGAGGTTGGCGTAGAACTTGGTGGTGCCTAAAACAACTAGATTTTCATCCGGATATATACTCAAAAGCTTAAAATCGATACGGCATTTTGAAGTTGTAAATTCGACTGCCAAGGTGTGTCTATAATTTTTACATACACAGTCACAGTCAAAGCTATTGAGAGCATTTATTTATCATAATGGTAGCAAAATGTATCTGATGATTCAGATTTATCTTCACTTAGTAATCGGTGGTACAATACAGATGTCTCTAACATGACTAATAAATTACATTTTTGGCTATCACACAAATGTGTTCCACTACGAACCTGTCTTATAACACATTAGTTTATTAATATGAATGTACACATTGGCTATAATTAGACATTTATTTATGTCGTTTGGCTAATATCAACATTAAAATATTCACGCCTTTTCCCTCTGCGGTAAACGCCATCATGTATTGTGCTTCTGTACTTAGGCACTTCTCAGTTTTCTCTAGTGTAAAAAAAAACATTCAAAAGCCATTGAAGCCCTCTCTTCTCAGCATGCATCCACTGACAGGTATCGCCCCACCTGCTATACAAAGAGTAGTAGCTTGCAGACTGGAAAAGGCAATACAAGAGATCGAACCCCGACATTGCCTATACGGATACCAACCTCCTAGAGCCCGCTTAAAAAGTCGCAAAAGTTTCATGCCAACCACAAAAGCCGCACCCGCACACGAACACCCTGATGCGATGAGAATTTCTATATGGAAAGAAATACTCCCATCACCTTCGAACTTCCTGCCTCCTCAGGAAAAAATAACTCCCGGATAGAACCTTCCATGGCCAGTATGGAGGTCTCTGAAACGTCTCCGTACACTAGTCGGCCGGTCCAGACAAAATCTATACAGGTACACGGGTTTAACCGTATGAGACTGCGGTGTCCCCGTGCAGTCCATGGCGCACGTGGCACTGCACCAAAGACGATCTAAATAAAGCCACTGACAGCGCGGTCGCATGGCAGAATTCTACTTGCGAATAATTTAATGTAGTATAAAAGTGAATCATTGACGCGAAAGAAGAAGAACCATTCAAAAAGTTCCATAACTTCATTGACATATGGCCGGGTCCACCTTACATAGGAAAAGAGAGTACAGACATACAGCTGTAAGAGAAGGTTAGTATGAATTTAAAGAACTAGGTGTAGGCTCCAGAAAGATGTATGGATTGCAAGAAAGAGGACATTGTCTGGAACGGAGTAACTTAGGAAATGACGATGCTTGGTGTATAGGACCCGGATCCAACCTCATCTGTGAAGTAATCCTGTTGATTGATAGACGAGACTTTGGCGCGGACATTTCTCTTGGTGTTTAGAGTTCAGACTGCAAAAACGGTCAGGTTGTCAATGTTCTTTCTTGAAAATTGTTTTATGACAATACCGTTTTCGACATTTGGGAGATTGAGATTAGATCGTGACTGACTTTTGATCAAATTTTTATTTCGATATTTGATCGTGGTTAATGTATGACTTAAATAGCCACTTCCTTCTATATTTCTGAACTAACTGTGCACTTTCCGTACGTGCCGATTAGATAACGGTTTCATAGAATAATGCACTCTTCTACGTGATATGCGGCATGTAAAAATCAAGTACTAATAAACCATTATTATTTTATTGCCTATAATACTGTTTATATGTTAGTGAAATTTATTAACTAAAAGAGTAAAAGTTTGTAATATCTATATTATTGTTATAAATGTGAAAGTAAGGTCTGTCACCTTTTCAAGCAGAAACAGCTGAATCGATTTTGACGTAACCTATAAGGGTATAGCTATTTTTTGTTTCGGAAATGGCAATTTTCCTGAAAATCGACTATTGGATTATTCAACCGAAAGGTTATCAATATTATAGCAGCTTGAAATGTATCCGGTATCTATAATACCGGCCACTTTTATCGGGTCGCCGGTATACTGTGTAATACCGACCACTTTTATCGGGTGGCCGGTATTGCGGTATATTGGTCTTCTATACATCTGGCTGGGGGCTTTCACCTTCCGTATGCCAATCTCACGGTTTTCACTTTAGGACTCATTTGCTCTAGAGGCAAAGGTGGCGACCAGTCTCCTAAAATTCGTTACTTGTCCTCTATGTAGGTCCTTAACAGTAAATAAGAAACAAATCTAATTTCTGCTTACTCTTTTTTTTAGCTAAACAGGGTTGATAATCAAACGTAGCGTTACTCGATACAAAACAACGACCGTGCTAATATTAGACGTTATTATTTAAGGAATCTATTTGTGTGTGTTTGTGTATTGGGTAATAATTCGGACGGAAATCGGGCACCCTCCCACGCACGCCGAGAGCCGTAGCGACGTGTGCAATGGACGATCATTAGAGATGGTTAGATGCATGAGTGGTAAATGCTAAACAACTACAATATGGGGATCTTCAAGAAGTGTTGCACACGTCTATAGGCAACGGCAAATGTTCGACATAATGCCCACGGCTACATTATATCATTGCACCTCTCGTCACGAGCAAGTATCCATCTTCACATGCGACTGAAAACAGTACGCATAGTCAGTAGTCAGGTATGAAAGAAACTTCATCCATCGAGCATCGGGCTTGCGGGGCGCTTGAATTGTGGATTGAACTCCCTGCCGTGGTTTTTCCAAGGCACTTTAGGAAGGGGTTCTTCAAGAAGGGCATTAGAAGATTTCCTACAGGTTCGGCAGCACGAGTGTGACGCCCCTGGTATTGCACACTTCCATAGCCCACGGTAATCACTTTCTGTTAGCGGGCCGTGTGGTCTTCCATCTAAATTGTAAAAAAAACTTGGAGAACCACACGATCGAGATATCACACGGAATCTAGGCAAACGTGAACCCACTGCTACCTAACAGTCCTGACAGTTAAGCTTAGCTAAAGAGATTAGGGAAATACTGGTATTTTTTTTTCTTAAATAAAATAAGCTTTATCGTATAAATTGATGACCCCCATGATGGTACAGTCAACAACGTAGATACGGTTTGATGAAAACTTATATGAAAAAGTGTACCTATCTCCTTTGTCAACGGTACATGTACAGTACATGATACCTACCCTACCCTAGCTTATGATCGTTTGCAATACTAAAGGCGAGCTATGATTACAAGTATTCTGATTGAGTCAGTAGTGATGCCTCCCTTGTCTGCCCGTCCTTTCACGACAGACACTGCCGGATTTAGGGGAGGGCAACCGGGGCGGCAGCCCCGGGGCCTCCACAAAAGAAGGGCCCCCACAATAGAGACGTCGGATTTTTTAAAAATTCCGTCTGGTAAACACTAGTAAACATCCTTTGATAAAAATAGGCTTCGAACCACGATGGGACAAAACCGTTTATCAAACCTTTCTCTCCTGAGCATTGAAAGCGATTTACTTCGGGAACTGGATTTTAGCGAAATCATCCACGAGTTTTCATCGAAAAAAGCTCGGGAGGTTTCGTTCGTTCACACTAAAATTTAATTTCAAATAATTTTTGTTTCCAATTATACTTATTTAAGTAGATTTGGAATTAATTAATTTGAAGAATAATCTACCTACGTTTCACAATAAAATATTTACTTTTTTACTTGGCCGGACCGGAAAATTTGCGGACGTTGCTGAAAACCCGGATGATCTTTACAAAGATTTGTTCGGAGTAATCCAATACGAATTTAATAACATTTTCACAACTAAAACAATTAACACTAATCAACTCAAAATTAAATTTAGTGATTGGGCTACACCTGGAATTTATAAGAGTAGACAGAAATTGTATAAATTATATGAGACAAAGGCATGTACAAATGATCCACAAATCATTGAACATACTAAAAAGTACTCTAAAATGTTTAAGAAAGTCTGTTCAATGGCCAAATCTAATTATATCCGTGATAAAATACAAAAATCTGATAATAAAATTAAGGCAACATGGAATGTTATCAACAAAGAAACCTGTAAAGCAAGGTCACGTGATCGATCCTTCAAGTTAGAAATAGATGATGGACACATCAGTGCTGACGCTGACGTGGCCAATGCGTTTGAATCTTTTTTTACAAATGCTCCAATTACCATAACTAGTAAATTAAATTCTTCAAAAAACGTAGCTGCTTCTCTTCTTGAATCTTGTGTTGATAAATGTAGAGTAAACTTTGATTTTCAGTATATTGACCCCGAAACCGTAATAAAAACTTTTAAGCAACTAAATATAAAAAAGACTGAGGATCTGTGGGGCATTTCAACCAATATAATAAAATCAGTAATGCCCACTATTGCCCCTTATCTCGCATTTATATTTAATCAATGTATCGATGATAAACAGTTTCCCACACTCATGAAGTTTAGTAAAATCATTCCATTATTCAAAGCAGGGGACAAAACTGATCCATCTAATTTTCGGCCCATCTCCATACTCCCAGCACTCAGCAAAATTTTTGAAAAAATTATATTTAGTCAACTGCTTTCACATTTCGCTTCTAATAAATTACTTCATGAGAAACAGTTCGGTTTCACTAAAGGCAGAAACACGACGGATGCAGGAGTTGAACTCGTTAAACATATATTTGATGCATGGGACAAGAAGCAGGATGCCATCGGTATATTTTGTGATCTATCAAAAGCTTTTGATTGTGTTGATCATGAGACTTTGTTACTAAAATTAGGTTATTACGGTGTTTCTAACAGCTCACTTAGCTTACTTAAATCTTACCTCACTGGCAGAGTACAAAAAGTCAATATTAATGGCACTAACTCATCTGGCGCCCCATTAGTCATGGGAGTTCCCCAGGGCTCGATATTAGGACCCCTTTTATTCTTGATATATATAAATGATCTTCCTCACTTCACTAAAAATCTTTGTGAAATAGTATTATTTGCTGATGACACATCATTAATTTTTAAAACTGATAGACATAAAGAATTACCTGACGATGTGAATATCAACCTTTCCAAAATATTGCATTGGTTCACAAGTAACAACTTGCTGCTCAATGCGAAGAAAACAAAATGTGTAAAGTTTACTATGCCTAATGTAAGACAGATAGATACGCATATCACAATGAACGATGAGTCTGTTCAAATAGTTGATACCACAGTTTTTCTTGGTATGACTCTAGATAGTAAACTGCAATGGGGTTCTCATATCGCAGCCTTGGCAGGAAGACTTAGCTCAGCTGCCTATGCGGTTAGAAAAATAAGGTCACTTACTGATGAGGAAACGGCACGATTAGTTTATTTTAGCTACTTTCACAGCCTTATGTCGTATGGTCTGCTGCTGTGGGGCTCAGCTGCTGATATTGAGGCTATTTTCATATTACAGAAACGAGCGATACGAGCAATCTATAGCCTCAGACCCCGTGACTCGCTGAGAGAACTATTTAAAGAAATTAATATTTTAACAGTTGCTTGCCAATACATTTACGATAATGTTTTATATGTACGCAAGAACCTAGATCTTTTCAAAAAAAACTCTGACGTACACAATTATAATACGAGGAATAAAAATAAACTTGTAGTGCCAAAACTCAGACTTCAAAAGGTTGGTAATTCTTTTGTAGGTAACAATATTAAAATGTTTAATAAAATTCCTCAAGAGTTGGTTGACATGCCACTAAATAAGTTTAAAATCGAAGTAAAAAAGACTTTAATGAAAAAAGGATATTACAAAGTAAACGAATACCTTAATGATAAAAATGCATGGTCATCCTAATCTCTTTGCTTGCTCGCACAATATAAACCTATGAAAAATAAAATAAAAACAAATTGTTTTAAAAAAAGAAACTATAATATTGTTCACTGAGTTTCTTGCTGGTCTCTTCTCAGTAGAACCAACTTACCGAACCAGCGAAAGAATCATTTTCAAATGATTTATTTACTTAATTTAATATTATATTAGTAATTTCCTGACATTATTGTAAAATTTTGACGTTCATATGTGCTCTTTATGTGCCTAAACTGAATAAACGAAATTGATTCTTTGATTCTTTGATTCTTTGATTCTTTGAAATAATTTGGGGCCAAGGGCTTCCACTCCTTTGTTGCCCCGAGCCCTCCAGACCTCTAAATCCGGCCCTGACGACAGAGGTAACTGAATTGCCCTTTATAGGTACTACTAATCTTATTTTCCTAGTATGCTTCAGGATGGAACAGTACATCTACGTACAGTTCTTGTTCCTTAACTATACTGTAAACTCTGTAAATATTAAAAAAAGACAGTGGGTACCGTATACAAAGCAAATGTTCAGAAAATAGCCTGACAATGCAGACAGACCGTTGTAAATTAATTTCTACCTGCTTGCTCTTCCGTGCATTTATGTTAGGCTGCAATAAAACTATGAATTTCTAATTAAAAACTAACCAGATGAACACTCGTTTAAAATATGTTTCTTATATACCCAATTATATATGTTTCTAAATTATAACTGTATAATGTAGTGATAGTGCATCACTACATGTATAAAACAAAGTCGCTTTCTCTGTCCCTATATCCCTATGTATGCTTAAATCATTAAAACTACGCAACGGATTTTGATGCGGTTTTTTTTTATAATAGATAGAGGGATTCAAGAGGAAGGTTTATAAGTATAATAAACATCCATTGCACCCGTGCGAAGTCGGGGCGGGTCGCTAGTTCCATTATAATATTTTTACGACCTCACATCGTTACCGAATTTTAAAGATAACGTACGACTTACTCGTGGCACTAAGTTCGGAAGAAGTCAACTGTGTCCGATGAGTATCTGCACCATTTAAGTGGAAGACAAGCACATGGCCCACCTGTTGGAATATGGTTACCGAAGCTTATGGACGTGTGCTGTGCAACACCAGGGGAACCACACTCGAGCTGCCGAATTGGTCGGCTGTAAGCACAGAGAAATTCTGTCCCGTCAGTGTAGAAGAGCAGAACAAGCCTTTGGTCTTCCAACTGCCACAAAAACTCTCCAGTGAGCTCTGGCTACCCTGCTCACCTCCGGGAACACAACTCGAGGTTATTATGGCCGGGGTAATCTATACTTCCCCAGTCGAACAGCTCTATTGGGACAGGAATACCGTCGGGTCGTACCTCGTTCTTCTTGACATCTCTTGTCAAAAAGTAATTTTATTGACAATTTGCTGTATACGCAGCAAATACTGCTATAGGCCCCCATTATAGGCCAATAGATGTCACAAGTTGTGTGATTTCCGGCATAGAATAAGACCACTCCATCTCTTCTCGTGGATATCGTGAGAGGCGACTAAGGGAACACCAAAGGATGGGCAACGGCGTCCTTTGTAATGCATTCTTATTTAATACAAGCGTGGTGAGTAAGGCAACACGTCTAATGAACGGAAAGAAAAAGACCAGGCCCCTAGTCCCCGGCAGCTCCGCTATTCCTGGCTCCGGTAGCGGTCATGGTAACGGCGGGGCAGGGGTGCGGAGAATCCCCGGCAGAGATTCGGCTACCACCCCAAGACGCCCAATGGCCAGGTGGAAGGATGACATCATCAAGATCGCCGGGAAGCGCTGAATGCGGGCTGCTTTAGATCGGTCGTTCTGGAAGTCTATGGGAGAGACCAGAGTTCAGCAGTGGACTGTGTGTGGCTGATATAATGAGATGTCACATGAACACAGCGGTATATCCGCCAATTGAGTGCCTAGCGTGAATGCGGCACGTCCAAGACGGGCGCTGAGGATGGTCGAAAATCGCCTACTTACAGGCAGTGTGGAACATCGCAGCCGTTCTGGCGTTTTTGAGTTTCAAACATCCATTCATCTGTACAATGCACATACTCCGTTTGATGCGTGCACATCATTTTCAAGCAGTTTTAGGTACACGTAATAGGGATATTTGCCGTATACTTGACCGTTTATTCAGATCTCAAAGCAATGTATTGCTCTGAGATTCAGACCCCGTGCTTTTTTCTGTCCTGGTCACTATACCCGAACTAAGTATCAAACCCACGTTTACAAGTTAAGAAGCTACACTTACTACCATTGCTCCACCCACACCATTGTGAGACAGTCACTTTTCTATCAATTAATTCTTATTTCTATGCGTTTCAAAAGTCCATTGATATAATAAAATTCATTGAATATAGGTATTCATCCATACTAATATTATATTTGGGAAATGGTGTTTGTTTGTCCGACTCTCACGCCTAAACCACTGAACCGATTTTGATGAAATTTGGTATAAGGGTAGATTAGACCTTGAGAAAGGACATAGGCTTTGTTTGGTCGCGATAACCGACATCCACGCAGGCGGAGCCGTGGTCATAAGCTAGTGTTTACGTGTAAATACATCACGGGTAATTACGATTGACACAATTGAATGATATTCCAAGCGTTCATTCACGTCGTCATGAGAGACTGCTTTGAATACGTGACACGGTCTACTCCGAAATGCTCCGGAATTCACACTGTAATAATATTGGCCGTTTGGCCAACTGCCATCTCCTGGCACACGAAAATGCATAAATATTCGAACAAACATTTGATCAAAATTACTGTATATACGAAGTACCTGGTTGGTTTGAGCTGAGGACATAAAAAAAATATTTTCGTTCTATTTTTGAATAATCTTATACATATTATTAATTAGCGGCATCTAGCAAAAAACATTTGAATGACAACGAACTCATTTGACCTGCTGCTGAATTCGAATTTTAAATAATCCTGCATCACACTATGGAAATACTCAAAGTTCTCAGTCACATATACATACCATGAAGAGTTAGCCTTTATGTGCAAGGAAAAGGAATTTAACACTTCTTTCTTCGACTTATATCTTGAAATACTGGGTGTTTGACTTTGAGGCCCCAGCAAGACCCTTATCCCTTCACAGACGCGGCTCTAGTGCCAAACAGCCAAACCAAAAGGTGGACGATAGCTAACCTATAGTGATCTCACATTTAACTGTGTTGACGCGAAAAACACAACCCATCTTGGCAGTCAGGTAAAAAATACATGCCAACATTTTCAACCACATCCATTAAACATTGGTTTTTACCAATGTCTGTGCATTTATTTCTGTTTGTTCTAATTATTCGTATTTAAATCGAAATTTTTCTTGACTTATCGGCAGTTCTACTAGGTATATTTTTTATAAAGGTACTAATGGGAAAAAATAATGCCAGACAAGTTTTACTACCAGTACCTAAGCAGTAAGTCTAATGGGATGAATATTCCCAATAGCACTACTGGTAAGACTAGACGGTAGGACTACTGGGAATAGGCCGATATATTATACTAGCTGTCGCCCGCGGCTCCGCCCGCGTGGATGTCGGTTATCGCGAATCGGGGTATGAAAAATAGATGTTGGCCGATTCTCAGACCTACCCGATATGCCCACAAAATTTCATGAGAATCGGTCGAGCAGTTTCGGAGGAGTTTGGGAACGAAAACTGTGACACGAGAATTTTATATATTAGACTAGCTGTCGCCCGCGGCTCCGCCCGCGTGGATGTCGGTTATCGCGAATCGGGGTATGAAAAATAGATGTTGGCCGATTCTCAGACCTACCCGATATGCCCACAAAATTTCATGATAATCGGTCAAGCCGTTTCGGAGGAGTATGGCAACGAAAACTGTGACACGAGAATTTTATATATTAGATTGGTAAAAAAAACAAGGCTTTTTGATGCGTTGAAGATATTTAAAAGAAGTCTCTTATCAAATTAAAACATATACTTAACCCATGATTACACATGATTTTGAATAAATTGAATTGATAAAAAAGATGAAACTATCTGATAAATGATAACTATAACAGCTACATCTACAATTACTAATCTGATCGAACAGTTCTTGTGAACATTGTAATACATTGGCTATATCATTAACTAGTTGGTCTGTGAGATTAGATTTGTGATTACCTTACTAATTCTCTCGAAATTGTTTTTACCTAACTGCAGAATCTGCCCGCGGTAAGTGTACTCAGAAACGATTTCGAGAAGGTGACCGTGTACGACGACCGGTATCGGATCAATGTGGCCATTGATCATGACTTTGGTTTTATCCAAATTCATGCCAAGACCGATACGTCGCGATGCTGAAGCTAGTCCGCCCAGCATCTGGTTCAGCTCCTCCAACACGGGCACATAACACGATCGCTCGTAGCAGACATGGTTGACCCACGGTTAAAAAAATCTTATTTCATTGTTATCTCGTTTTTTCAACAACAAGTGTCGGTTATTTGCTAATTTGCTTTGCTAATTATATTAATCATCGTTACACCATTAATTATGACGGGGTATATCCTCTCAATTTTATAAGCCGTGTTACTTTAATGGTATCAGGTACCAGGTTATAAACTTCACATACCAGCCAACCGGTCTCAGGTGCTTTTGACCCTTTATTTTCAAGCACCAATTTAATCTGTATGTTCTTCCAACTCACCCGCTATAAAATGACTCTCATAAAAAAAATCTATACATATACCTATGTAAATAAAATTGGAGTGTCTTATTGTAATATTGAAATAACCCTTTTTTACTACATGCATATGAATATAATACGGTACCTACATACACCAAAATAATATATTTTACAATTTTTGTCTGTCTGTCTATCTGTTTGTTCCGGTTAATCTCTGAAATGGCTGGACCGATTTTGGAGGGACTTTTATTGGTAAGTACCTGATTTAATAAGGAGTAACTTGGGCTCCTTTTATTTTAGAAAAATAGCGTTGAATCAACACTGAACGATAACCGACATCCACGTGGGCGAAGCCGCGGGCAACAGCTAGTAGATAATAAATAATAAATTTTCAAGAAACACCGACTTCAAAACCCCTAATTCTTTTACAAAGCAGGCACTAAAATTTGACACTTATGTTTAAGGGTTTCAGAGTTGTTATGAGCTCATTAATGTTTATAATTTTATGCGTTGAACATAAAACGATAAATTTTAATTAGGTGTAGTAACATTAGTAGGTTATTTGGTTTTAAAAAAGCTACGAGTCGAGAAAAATAAGAAATATTAATCAAAATAGACGTGAAAGTACCTAACATCGGCTCCTCCGCTGCGGTTCGTACTGAATCTAGCCAAACTTCGATCCACTAAATGAAATATGAATGATTTTATTTAAATATCAAAGTTGACAAGACTCCCTGAGTCACGAAAGTAGTCTGACAACATTGTATAAATAGAGACGACAGACAAAATAGCTAGAATAAAATATAGGTTACGAAAATGTGAATATTTTTAGGTTAATTCTAGTTGAAATGAGTTCAGTTCTTCTGGGCCCTGATGCTGCTATTATTTTTGTCATAGCAAAACCACTGCGGTACCACAGACTATAACGAATGCCATTTAACTTTAGACATAACTTTTGCGCATTAAAGTCTAAAATTAAATGACAATCTTGTAGAGTGAATGAAAAATGTTATAAACTATTTCTCTTTTCATTTTGGACTTTAATCCTCGGCCATAAAGTCTAAAATTTAATGACACATAATGTCAGCGATATGACAGTGGTTTTGTTATGTCATAAAATTAGCGGAATCGGGGACCTGAGGTGTATAACAAAGTGACTATTTGAAACTCTAGCAACCATTATACTATACTTATATACTACATTTTGAAGATTAGACTTGCATGTGCAGGGCCTTAGCCCTACCAATATCTATAAGCCCCCAAAATAACCTCACCGCTAGTAACACACGAAGCTCTGACGCAGGTTTTACTCAGGGTTGGAAGGTTAGACGGCATTCGTTCCCAGAAATACCGACATGGTGATAGAAATTTGATAGCACAAATTTGTCACAAAAATATCGGCCGGGTGGGTACCAGTACCACCGTGCACGCTTACAAAAATTCCTCCATAGTAATCCAATCTTGGTTGGATTGCGTTCAAGGGTCAGCAAGTGCATAGCCGGGCAGCGGGGATTGTGGTCGCAGCACTAGCGGGACTGGTGGGTGTCACGCGGTGCTGCGACGACAATCCTCTTTTGATGTGGTCGTCAAACTGAGTACCACAATTGTTGTAACATGGTAAGTGTAAGTAATGGTGATCCTCTTTCAGGCGCGGTGAAGTCAAATTGACGTATCCTATTAAAAGAAAAAACTACAAAAAAAAAAAACAAATGCATCGCATTTGCGGACATCGTACGCCAAATTTTAAAATGGAATTCCGTGGAATAAACTTTGACTTCAAGAACAACTATAGCCATTTTGAATGGAGTTAAAAAAAAAAACACTGCCACGCTTTCCCTTTGCAGAGCAATGTGACAGGAATTGGATTATAGGAACCCCTCGCCACTGGGTTATTGTTCATATCCTATTAATCCCGATTCGAATAACTCTATCATGTTATCATAATCTTAGCTAATGTCCCGGTGGCTTGCGAAGCCCTGTCATCTATTTCACTCTTTTTGAAAGAGATACATAATACTACATATTACTTAACTACTATATCGCTCAATTGAATGTACCTATCTTGATTACAATGGGTCATATCACTTAATTAGCATTTTATGAGATTAATTTTAATTTTAACAAGATTAATTATTATTTTTACGTAGATATTATATTTTTGTTAGCCAATCTAACGCCGGGCTTCCACGGTGCGAGGTTTCACGGACACGGACGCATTTATCGCGGATCGTGTAAAGCGGACCTAACACTTACCTCTCATTGTTACGGGATTGTTTTTACTTAAGTCCTTATTTTAGACCAGCTTTTTATTCAGGTTACAAATTTGTATGGGCTTCACTTAGGTCTCCAGGGCCCAAGCGATCTGACCCTCTGATCGATACACCTGCAGATAAACGAACGACACGACGATATTTCCGTCCAATTGAGCAGTCCGACTGGGGAAGTCCTACAGAATACCGCGACCATAATAATCTCGTGTTGTGTTCCCGGCGGTGAGTAGGGTAGCCAGAGCTCACTGGAGAGTTTCTGTGCTATCAGTGGGAAGAGAAACGGCTATTCCTGCTTTGTCTTCTACACTGACGGCACAGAAACTCTGTGTGTTTAGAGGGTCGGCACCACGAGTGTGACTCTCCTGGTGTTGCGTACGTGTATAGGCCAAGGTAACCACTTCCCATCAGGTAGGTGGTATTAAAAAAAAACTTTTTCCTCTAACTCCCGAATTCTTCGAGAGCTCAAACGGCAGTCCGTCTCATAAATGCCAAATATATTATGGAGGAAGGGTACTGTGAGACCTGATCACTGGCTAGTGTAAGCGTTAGATGCACTTAACGCTGTTTGAACGAAGTATATATTCGCAACGAAAATGCTAATTTTAACAAATTCTACAAATTACAGTAAATATCATAAATTTCCGCGCGAGGCGGTGCCCCACATTGGCGATTTATATTCCAGTTGTGACGCCAAAAATGTTGATATAATTATTTTGAAGTCAAGACGTACCGTAGTATGTTTTAACTTTCTCTAGGTCGTACGGCTGTGAAAGTTTTCGCACTAATTTTCAGATACATAATATATTTCACGCCTGTAAATCCTCAACGTGGTAAGCAAAGGTGCTACTACGATTCTGGTATGAAATATGATGTTTGGTCCCATGCAATAGGGACGAGCCTACATACCCGTAACGGCTGCCATAGATAACATATGACTACAGGGACCGACGTGTTAAGGTGCTCTCTGATCTGTATTCATGCATACAAATATTTGCACTGAGTGGGAATCGAACCCGCGCCTCCTGCGTAGCAGTCACGTACCCTATCTACACACCGCACAGGCTGTCTGAGCTGAGCTGATACTTTTTGTTCCAACCAGTGACAGTGCTCCGAGCACGAATAATATTCGAATTCGTAACGTAAACGTATACAGATAACGGAGCAATCCGATTGGCCGCCTGCCTACTGTGAACCAATCGCAATGCTCCATTCTTTTGATACGTTGACGTTTCGAATTCGAATGTTCTTCGTGCTCGGGGCACAGTACAAAGTATTGTTGTTACTGGATGGAAAAAAATACCCAATCTCTCACAGATGTTACTGGAAGCAACATTCATCCATACATCCAAATTTTCACATTTATTAGTGCACGGCACGTTCACGACGCCGTAAATTCGAGTCGAATCGAGTTTATTAGTTGCATTTCGAGTCCTCACTTATCATATTTTATTTTTTGTTGCAGGTTGGACGTATACCTGCGGATCACCCGTTAGTGGGCGGACACAAAGGCCCTGTGCTAGACATCGCGTGGTGTCCGCACAACGACAATGTCATTGCCAGCGGCTCTGAAGATTGCGTTGTTAAGGTAAGATTCAGGAATTAATGTTATATCCAGCAAGACTTGATGCCTCTGTTGGGTGGAGTAGACAAAGATGGACATCTATACAAATTAAGAACACTTGTACTTTTTCCACAGTATTTATTATTAGACCTGACCGGTTCCACCAAGTGCCATCAATCAATATTATAAATACGACGAAACCAACTAGTTTATTGTATAGCTTATTTATTCCATACCCATGCCAAAAATACTAAAGGAGCACTTCACATTTCGTGGTTTTCAATAAGGAACGCTCTGACATGTGACGCGCCCCTGACGTTGCATACGTCCATAGACCACGGTAACCACTTTCCATTAGGCGGGACGGGGGCTTCTCTGCCACCAAAGTGGTATAAAAAAATATTGTATTTGGAAAAAATATACCTACTCAACATATCAACCTAGCCTTTCATTAGACTAAAGGCTGATTGCCATTGGACTGAATTCTACTCTTTTGTTTTTTCTTGTGAAATCTTGAGTAAGTTTAAAGATTCAGTCTTATGATAGGTACATTTTTCAGGAAGCCAAAAGAAAGTGTTCTGCAAATACCGGCACCACACCAAATGACCCTGTAAGCTGGTTCACATTTCGACAGATCAACTTGCTTATAATTCCAATAAGTACCCGTGTTTAAGGTAGTGCAACTTGACACGCATCCGATATATTTACTGACATTCGACCTAGTGTGAATCAGAGACCCAAGTTCGTTCCTAAGGAATGTTCGAATGACCTCACTGTGAATCGAATAAATTTTCAGATTTATTGTTATGCAAAACCTATAAAGCGTTTAAAAATAATTTTATAAATACTACGTTAAAGTTAAAGAGTTCCTTTATGTGAACCTAATGCTGGATATCGATTCAACTAATGGTTGCATAAAAGCATGGTCTTCTTCTTCGTCGCCTTAATATAGTTTATATTAGCTATGTATGTAAATAAAATAATAAAAACAAAAAACCCGATCTATGCTAAAAAGATCGAAACAAGCTTTATAGTAGGCGGTACCCATTAATTTGCATCTGGTTTGAGATTTACAAATGGATACCGCCTGCTATAAAGTTTTTCGTTCTAGACCCGACATATAGCTTTTATTCATATTTTATGTACCCAAGAACACTTGGGCAATAGTTACCTTTAATTTGAAACATGAATCATTGAAATCCGTACGGTGATTCAAAACATATGAAGTAATAAAGAATATTACAAACATAATACAAGATACGCGCGAACCCTTTTTGGCAGTCGGGTAAAAATGGGATTCCAGCCCATACAAAAATACAATATGAAATTGTTCAAGAAGGGCATTAGTAGGTTCCGACAGGGTTGGCAGGTTCCTATGACCCTGGTACTGCACACATCCAGAAGCCACGGTAACCACTTCGCGCCAGGTGGACCGTGTGCTTATTGGCCACTTAAGTGAAATAAAAAAAAGTTATTCACATTCATCTTGCATTGTTTTCTGCAGGTTTCACGAAGTAACATGTTTGTATGTCCTGAAAATTGTTAAATCAGATGTAGTTGAATCTCTAACCAATGATCAACGTTCCCACCTCCAGGTGTGGCAGATCCCGGACGGTGGTCTATCACGTACCCTGACAGACCCCGTGGTGGATCTAGTGTACCACCAGCGGCGCGTGGGCCTCGTGCTGTGGCATCCCACGGCTCAGAACGTGCTACTGACAGCTGGCTCTGACAATCAGGTGAGTTTGTATGTAGCTGTTTGAATATACATAATATATCACACGGCTTCCCCGGCTTTCTCAGATTTTTTAGGTCCTTATATAAATAAATATTCCATGTGAAAATAGAGCTAACTAGATATGAGCATGTCATATGGATTCTAGATCTAAATAGAAACACCCAGACCAATGCAGTGGAATAGATTTTCGCAATGAGCGGGATTCAAACCCGTCATCTCTGTCTTGGCAGTGGACCACACCCGCCTATCCTATATACCCAACATACCATCCGCGTTTCTATAACAAATACACAATATAATATAATAAGTCACAATATAATAATATATAATCATATCATAATAATATATAATCACAATATAATAAGTTCTACCATATTAGGAGGAGTAAACTCGTTTGTGTGCTGACGTGAAGCTACTGTATTTAGTAATTGATAATATTTTTATGATTTTGTGATTAATTTTATAACTTAACAATCCACACCTGTATATATACATATAAATATTTTATTAATGTATAAAATTGCTACCTCTTTTACTCCGAACCATAAGTTCTAGCCAATGATATTGGGACTGGACCCAACCAATGATATGGGATGGGTAAAAAAATATAATATTTTGCTATGTGTATGGAGTTCCACCAAGACCACCTAATCCAATATGCTTCTTTAATCCAATGTCATCTGCGAGCAGGTACACCAAGGAGTCAATTCTCATAATAAAAGTTGTTTAAAATTCAGTCTCGATCTAATTTCAATCTCCCAAGTGACAAAGAGGGTATTCTGGTGACACAATTAGATATTTCATTGTCATCGTGATCGCTTATGGCGTTTGGCTCATTGACATTAGATCGAGATTAAATTTTATGTAGATTTTTATTAAGACCATTGGTCCTCTGGTGATTGACGATGAGGCTCTGGCGTAGGTTCTCTTGGGGGCAGGGATACCATATGATATGAAGTACCAAATGAAAATGAAGTAGGTAAACAGCCTTAAAGTTCTTCTTCAGTCATATCAATGGAATAACATTCGTAAAATTTTAAGAGGCGCATTAGTCATAGGAGTACCCCAGGGTTCGATATTAGGACCCCTTTTCATATATCATGTAAATGATCTTCCTCACTTCACTAAAAATCTTTGTAAAATAGTATTATTTGCTGATGACATTCAAACTGACAGTCAAAAATTATTACTTGAGGATGTGAATTCTTTCTGAAATAATGCATTGGTTCACAAGTAAGAACTTACTGCTCAATGCGAAGAAACCAAAATGTGTATAGTTTACTATGCCTAATGTAAGACAGATAGATACTCATGTTACAATGAACGCTGAATCTCTGCAAATAGTCGATACCACAGCTTTTCTTGGAATAACTCTAGATAGTATACTGCAATGAGGTTCTCATATCACAGCCTCTTCAGGAACACTTAGCTCAGCTGCCTATGCTGTTAAAAAATAAGGTCACTAACTGATGAGGAAACTGCAAGATTCGATGATTTTAGCTATTGCATAGCGTTATGTCGTAGGGTCTGATGCTGTGGGCTCAGCTGCTGATATTGAGGCTATTTTCATATTATGGAAACGAGCAATATGAGCAATCTATGGATTTAAAACCCGTGATTCGCCGAGAGAACTATTTAAAAAAAAATATTTTAACAGTGTTGCGCACGTCCATAATCCACGATAACCACTTCCCATCAATCCCATCAGGTGTGCTGTAAGCTAATGATATAAACACCTTGTCATTTTCAGATAGCAATATGGAATGTGGGCACAGGCGAGGTCCTCCTCACGCTGGACTGCCACCCGGACCTCATATACTCCGCGTGTTGGAACTGGAACGGCTCCAAACTACTCACCACGTGCAGGGATAAGAAAATCAGGTATACAGACAATATATATCGAGGTCTATATCAGTAACAGGGAAGAGATGGGATAGAGAAAAATGGGAAAAAAAGGAGAACGATAGGTAAGGCCTACTATACTCTCACAAAGCTAGTAAAATGCAGTATTCTTTTTCTTAAAGGAAATTATATTAAGGGAGAGTGGTAGTTTTAATCAAGTTCTAAAGTTCAGGATCCATTTTATATAAGGTCAGTCATTCCGACTTCCGAAATCTTTTGAAAGAAAATAGATGATGATAAATATCAAAACTAAAATGTAGTTAATAATTTCTTTATTTATATGCAACATAGGCTCATATTTAGGGTTAGTAAAATAGTTATATTCGCTTTGACGGCTTCGATAAATACTTATTTACATCATATTTTTTAAACGACTCGGAATTATAAAAAAAATCCCTTACCGCAATCATGCTAGAAAAGCATGATTCTACCTAAGCGATTAAAACCATGAGCATATACTTATAGCCTTTGGTAACGGATTTTGCTAACGTCTCCAGGATCATCGACCCGCGCAAGGGTGAGGTGGAGTCTGAAGCCATCGCCCACGAAGGCAGCAAGGCGTCACGAGCTATCTTCCTCAAGCATGGACTTGTATTTACTACTGGGTAAGTATAATTTGTTATTCTACTTATGTTAGAAGAGTTTTCGAATGTCTATATTTAACCAATTTCTGCACATAGCAACCACTGGAACCGCTTTCAAATAATAATATCATTTATATAGCACAAGATAAATACGCCAAAATTTAAACGGCCCTAAAACACTTCACTGCGGTACTCTGACTCCATTCAGGTCAAGCATACAACTATACAATTTCCGCGTTTCCATATTCTTTTCAGTTCCTTAAGTAGCTGAATAACCATACCATTCTAAATTCTGCTTCAAATAATGTATAGTTCACATTTATGTCGAAGTATTCTTTGATTGACGAAGTCAAAAGCATTCCATATATCAAAAAAATATTGCTACTGAGAGATAGACTTCATGCCTATGTTATGTTAGTATATTTCAACTTCTAATATGTATTTTTTCTTTAACCTAAAATTATACTTGTACGCAGATTCAGTCGAATGTCGGAACGGCAGTACACACTGCGAACGCCCGATGCATTATCGGAGCCTATCGTAACTGTGGAGATCGATACTAGCAACGGCGTCATGTTCCCGCTATACGACCCCGATACCAACCTCATCTACCTCTGCGGGAAGGGGGACTCCGTCATCCGCTACTTCGAGGTGAGTACCCAGTGTATAGTGTCAGAATAATTTTGACTACAAAGTCTCAAAATGTTCTTGAGCAAATCAAACTGTTTTATTGATTTAAATTGTATTATTGTCCGAACTAAAGGTGTGATTCAAATATCAAAACTATCAGTCTACAGGAAGAGGGAATCATTTTGAGTATACTTCTTCAAGATCGATCTGAAGCTCACTGTACCCACACCACGATGACGCTGACGATCGATACCAACAACAGAGCGTCACGTTGGGGTCACTAAAACTCGTTTTAGTTTTAGTGACCCCCAGACCCCAGAGCTATCAGAGAGATGCCACTAAAATGCACCGGCTTTTCTTCATTTAATTTTAGCAGCAATAAATATTGTTGTAGCGAACTCTAGTCGTTAGATCATCAAAGCTATGCCACGATCTTTGTACATTTAATTTGACTGCAGAAAATTTATGAATCTCAATATTATGAGATGCAAAAAAAAAACATTTTCATTGCAGGTGACACCTGAGCCGCCTTTCGTCCATTATATCAACACTTTCCAGACGCCCGACCCACAGAGAGGTAATATACTACTTATTCATAAATACCGGGTGTAAGGTGAACGTCCCCGAAAAAATATATTTGTGACGCTGACTATACGAGAATATGATTCACTGTGTATTGGTATAAATTATATTAGAAAATACTGAAGATGTTGTTTTCTACCCGCTATTTATTTTTGCTGGGAGAGTGACGCTTTCACATAATAAAACTAGTTTTCTTTTATAATATTCCTAAAAACTGTTGCCTGCTAGTGATTTCTCACTGATGTAATATGTTCAGGTATTGGCATGATGCCGAAACGCGGCTGCGACGTGGCCACGTGCGAGATAGCCAAGTTCTATCGGCTTAACAACTCTGGGCTATGTCAGGTAAGATAACTGTCAGGGAAAGAAGCTGTATTAATATACTCACATTACATGTAGAATATACTGCTTCCGGGCTGATTGACCGTGGTCCATATTAAACTTGCGTTCCAGACGTTTCGTCGATCACTGCGGTCGACATCTTCAGTCTTATATACCCACATTACGTCTATCTAAAAGTAATATTGCTTGCTTATTGCGGTCCAATAGTGAATGTAGATATTTACCTACGCATATCTATCTGAGAGATTGCAATGCGTTGAAAGTTATTGACCTGTCAGTCTAATAGGAATCATAAAAATTTCTAAACGCAGAATTTCGTAATAAATAAATAATCTTGTAACTCATCACCTACCGGGTATTTTTTTTAAATATACCGTCACCCTTTAATTGTTACTGTTCAGTTCCATTGCTGTGGAACCTCTGTGTTCCACAATTTTTTTTCGTTTTCTTTTTATCTACTGGATGCCCACATTTATTAGTGTAACACATATGTGACAGGTATAACTAAGAAAGAAAGGAATCTCTTGAACTATGTAAGAAAAGAAGCAGAAGGTAGATTCTCTACCTCTCTGTCAAAGAATCAAAGACTCAATTTCGTTTATTCAGTTTAGGCACATAAAGAGCACATATGAAGGTCAAAATTTTACAGTTATGCCTAGAAATATTTACAAAAATATTAAATAAAGTAAATAAATCATATGAAAATGATTTTTTCGATAGTTCGGTAAGCTGGTTCTACTGAGAAGATACCAGCAAGTAATGTTTGTATGATATATCTTACTAATACTGCACATATTGTTCTACACGTATAATCATACCGTTGCAGGCAGTATCAATGACGGTCCCGCGGAAATCAGAGTTGTTCCAAGAAGATCTGTACCCCGACACGCTCAGTGACGAGGCCAGTCAAACAGCCGACGAGTGGCTCGCCGGAGAAGACGCTGAGCCTTGCACCATGTCGCTCAAGGTACGAGCTAGTAGCCACTGGACTAAGTCCTATACAGAAAGAAAGCTGGTAACCGGTGCTTTATGTTATTTTTACCAGAATGGACTAGTACCAATAAGCGCCAGTAGATTGGCACCGGCTACCAGCTTTTTTTCTGTATACGGCCTTAGACCATTAGTTCGAGTTATGGGTCACTGCACTTTAGATAGGAGAAAAATAGATCTACTGACCCCCAGTTGTTAGATACCAGATCCATGGAACAATATTTCTACATTTAATTTTGAAGTGATATTATAGTTTTATTGGCCCTCGTTTGACAGACCCAAGACCCATCACACTATCTTTGTGCATTTTTCGAGTTATGGGGGGTCACTGCACTTTTGATAGGAGAAAAAAAATAGATCTAGTGACCCCCAGTTGTTAGATTTCAGATCTATGCAACAATATTGAATGATATTATAGTTGTTTGACCATCGGTTCACGGATCGAAGATCCATCCGAACTATCAATGAGTATTAAAAAAAAATGGTGACCTCCCATTGATAAACTCCAGGTTCATCAGAGCGATGCAATAAAAGTACAAGGGTCTTGGTACATTTAATTTGATTGCAAAAAATATATAACCCCCTAACACAGAACTCAGATCAATATAAAATATCTGATTAAAATAAGTAGTCTCAAATGATGGTCTTTAGTTTGACAGCCTTGAGTGATACATTTTCACGCGTCGCTCAAAGCACCTACAATTTTATTATATGCATGAAACAGTGTGGGTTGTAACTATTACAAATAAATTCTGAACCGTTTGTCTGAGTACGAATGGTTTGCACTGTATAGGGTGACTCCTCAGCCCTCGATAGTTCTAAATAGTAATAGTCTATATTTTACTGCACCACTTAATGTTTATAGGCATGGTCTTATTTTGATGTTTGTTCTTTGATGCAACAAATATATTAAGTATACACGACCAAAGAGTTACTAGGCTCCTTATTCTGAGTGATAAACCGTTCTGTAAAAACTGGCACTGGCTGGTGTAGTTTCGCGCCAGTTCTCTCTTCTATGTTAACCAATTGTAATCCACCGTCTTTTCACATTACGGTTGCGTTTGAAACTTAATGTCACTCAGAATAATGCCCCTGAGTAGTGCTATTAAGAAATAATCATGTAAACCTATAAAGCTATTTCTTTGGTCGTGCGTACATTAAAGGTAAGTTAGCACATGATCACACAACCTAAAAAGCCAGCTACTAGATTGATATTGTAAACTTTATGTTGTATGTATGTACAATTTTCATCAATATATGTTTTTTTTTGACATGGTCATTCATATAATTATTATAAGAATCATCAAAAACAACCTAACGTTGATTCTTATAATAATTTTCATTAATATTTTAATTGTCGTACATACAATTATGTAATAATCGTGTTTAATACTAATAAGTCTAACCAAATACATTATTTAAGAGATTTTTAGATTTATTGACCCCCAACTACGTTGCGTAAAACGTCAGTCAATAATATAAGTCAGCTATGTAATATTTATGAATCAGGGATTTTCAAACAACTATTTTGAAGAAAGAAATAAATTTCATGTGTTCTTGAATTATTTGATAATAATGTTGAGACTATGTTCATAAAATTATAAAAAAAGTTTGAGAACCCCTGACACTAACTAAACATCCGTCTGGAATGTTTCTGTTGGCTTGCATCTGTTGTAATAACTAATTTAGCATTTTTTTTATTTCGTTGTGTGTTTTCCCTAACTTATTATTAATTGAATTTGTGATTTCTTTTGAAATGTTTACTAACAGTCTCCTTATATTTCTTTTTAATTTTGGGATTAATTTAAACCTCTTTCTATGTGATAAATATAATGTCTTTTATCATTTTCAATGGGATATAATTTCGTATAAATTTGCTTTGCTCATAGATTTTATTCTACAAGTATAAACCCATACATTTTTTTAAATAGACTTGCAAAACAATCTCCAAAAAATATTACCTATCGTAATTACTACTCCCATTTCAACAAAAAAAATTGCTACAACAATTCACACAACCAACGAACCTCAATCTAGTTTTAATGACCCCCCGGGGTCAACAAAACTCCGCCAGCCAACAGCCACGTTCGAAACAGATGTTATAAGGTAGGGCCCCCCTAACCAAACTTCAGGAGCGCGCTTTGGTGGTACAGGGTGGCTACGTGTCTGGCCGCGCGGCGCAGCAGCTGCACGTGACAAAGAAGGCCAACGCGCTGGCCGGCGCTAAGGAGAAGGACAAGGATAAAGACCGCTCGCCAACGCCACAGCATGGCAATAAAGAACACGGTAGTACGCCAGCTTCGGCTACCCCGCCGCCGGCTGTATCTGCTGCTGTGGTGAGTACAATAGGTATTGTTTAACTTAGGGCAGCGTTTCTCAAAGTGAGGTACACGTACCACTTATACTCCATTCGGTTAGGTACTTAAGTAAAGGTAAACAATCTTGCTGTGTCTTGTTTATTTTTTTTATTTAACTCAGTTTATTAGTGTTTTTTTTTAAATAGGACAAGTTTGAATCTGTCTAGATGGGGTTTGAACCCGCGATATTTGCATAACAAAGGCAATGCTTTGACCACTAAGCTATCAGACTTGAACAGACAGAATTGAATATTTAGCATGTGAGATGTTTCAAAATTTCATTAAAAAAAAAACAATTGTTTTATTTAAAAGCTCAGTTTAATGACGCCTCTTATCTCAGTTTAATCGAAATGGAGCTACTAATTTTAGCCTAGTTCACTTTAAGTAACCCATTTCATTCCACGGCCACGGCTCTTTAGATTACCGCCCAAAATATATTTAAAAAATGGTCTGATTGTATTTAACAAAGATTTACCACTATGGGCGTTGCTCAATTTTTTCTTAAGAAACCGTTTGTCTAATAAACATTAAATAACCAAAACTCCACTACCTAAAATCTTATTATTTTCCAAATTCTAGGAAAAGCAACTATCAGATTTGGTCGATGAGATACGCAAGCTGAAATCGGTGATCGTCAAACAAGAGAACCGTATACGCGCGCTCGAAGCGGCCGTCAAGGCGCCCCCCTCACCCGTGCCCTCCCCTGCCCCCGCCCCCGCTGCGGTGCCGCACGCCACGCCCTCCCCCGCACCCGCGTCACCTTCCCCCGCCCCCAACCACCACGACGATGATGCAATGGCGCCCGATGAAGTCTGAGTACATAATATGGGCGCTTAAAGCTTTGTGGTCACTGGTGACGATTCTAAATACGTGATCTAATCATTGAAAACTTAGACCATATACTATATAGACTGTTATTTAAACTGTCAATGTGTGCTTGTCATGGGATTTATGTATCAACTTGTGCCGAGATAGTAGCAATTTTTTACGTTACGAATGACATTTGCTGCGTCTATAGAGTTTGTATATAGTATAAGATTGACAACGACTTGATGTTATATTAACAGTCTATTTGATATTGAGGACTTCTTTCGAAGGTGTATAATTATGTAAAGATGAGATGTAAAAACTATGAATTGATAACGGTAAGGATAAATTATAAAGTAAGTCTAATTTATTGCATGCTCGGTGCAGTTAAGATCGCTGTTCTTGAAGACTAACACACCTTCAGTATTTAGTGAAAATAGGTCTTATTCTTCTACCAATACATACCAATTGTGCCTATTTTAATCGAACAATATATCATAATAAAAATCAACACCAGAATAACGCCACAAAGCTACAATCGATATTCTATTCTAAGTATGTTGCAGAAGGTAAAATTATAACTCGTGCTACTGTGACGTCACTTGTTCTCATAGAACTGATTAGAATGTGTATCGATGAGTAAGGATAGTGAAAAATCATTATATTTTTAATAGCTAAGGTGAGAAATCGAATTTTGTTATGAACGTAAAGATTTTTCATTGTGCGAGTTGTACTGGCGGATTGAAAATAGAGGATAAGTAGGTTTTTAAGTAAATATTTAAATGAAATCTAGAAGGGACTATCATAGAATAACATTTAGAAGAACTTTCTTATACATTCTTAGAAAACTTACTAAAGTAATTGCTTAAAATTTCACTACCGAAATTCGTAAGTATTACGGTAGATGGTTCCTACATCGCCTTAAGACGTAATTAGAGGAAAATTCCAGCCATTCAGAGTAAGTCAATTGGCAAAATATTGGTTTAAATTGACAGATATAATAATAATCATATTTACGATCCGCCAGTGCATTTCTTTTATTTATTTATATAAATAATTTTGTAAATAGTAAGATTAGACGAAGTGATAGTATGCGAAATAAAATTATGTGCCTTATTTCATATAATTATATTGTTTACCTATAAAATTTGTACCTAGGACATCTCGCTATAAAAGGCTCAAATTTTACCAATTAAGGTGCTGAATGGTTCGCGCTACATTTTCAAATGAGAAAATAAATGTTCCAAATTCGAAAATTTACACGCGTCCTGAATTATGTCACGCGAAATTTCGCCCGCATAAATAGGAACGTTTATACAAATGACACCAAAGTATTTTCTATAGTGGAATACATTTAGATCTGCTCTGCCCATGCTCGAAGCGCACAGTTACAAGTAATTTAAATAAACATTATGGTTGCCTTGATAATAATATTAGCAGGATATCCTAGGAACAATAATTGAAGCGGATTACTCGCCTTAGAAGTGTCGTAAAAACACCATAAGCGATGTAATAAAATTACTCCTAGAACTGATTATGTTATGAACAATGAGATAAACGGTAATCAATACTTCAAATCATCGAGAATTGCACTCCTCACATTCATTTGCATATCTCCGAAGGTATAATAAACGCCGAGTTTCGAAAGCAAAATATTAGTTGCATATTTCAATTAGCCTATTTCCACTGCCGGACATAGGTCTCTCCCAATATGCGCCATTTCTGCGGATCCTCCGCCTGCCGCATTCAATCGGTCGCAAACACTTTTTTCATGTCATCAGTCCATCTGGCTAGGGGGCGTTCTTCCTTACTAGCGTAAAGGTCCCATAATAAGGGGTCTACTGAAATCTTTGAGATACACAGACATTTACTGAATGTAGAGAAAGTGAGAATTAGACTAATTTCTGTTGACATTTCTTACTTCATTGCAGTCGAATTGCATTATTTGACTACCTATTACAGTTTTATTTCATTGTTTTGAACGCTCCGCTGAGAATATTCTCTCAAAACGTTACAGTTTATATTATTTTCAGAATAGCTATTTATTTGTAATGGGTTTCAATTTCGTGGTGGTTAGGTGTAAACTCAAAGAGATAGAAAAGTTATATCTTTTTGAACATGAATATAATCTACCTTATGCATATCTAATGGGTTTTTTTTCCATAGACATTTAGACTGTAGAATGACTTTTCTTGCTTGGCATTGTCTGTGAAAATGTCCCTTGCGTCGTAAAAACGTCCATTGTAATTCGAAGTCCAAGTTAATTAAACTTTGGACTACTGCTGTACAATTCTCTAAGCGTACAGCATCGAGCGCAGCTGCGACCGACCTTGATGGAGATTGTCATTAGTCAATCTCCAGTGACGTGACCAACTATAGTTTTCACGAACTAAATAACTATTCTGAAACTCATATCGTAACATGTAATAAATATATACATATATATAAACTTGATATTTAAAAGTAATTTATTAGGATCAAATCAATTACTAGTTATAACGTAGGCACACTTATATGTCGCTGTAGTGGTAAGCTAATATTATTTATTGTTGTTACTTTATATATCAATGTGTGGCTTAGGGTATACTCACAGTGGTTACTAAATAACTATCACAAGTATACAATCAATTTATGTATTAAAAAAAGTGTATTGATTGAAATTTTGTCATCCAACAATGTTGATTAATAGTTTAAAATTACACTTAGTATGCTTATATATTTATATCAAAGTGTATAAAGGAATTATATAATCCTTCGTGATCCAATCCTTTTCGTAAAGAAATCTTCCTGAAAGCGATGGCTAAGACCGCTGTGATTGGTCGCCAATAACGTGATATTTTCCGGCGATTGGTATCACTTTATATTGCAAACTTATGATTATGTCGAATTTTGTATCTCAATCTAAGATGCTTTAACACTACAACAATTTACTAAAAAAAGATTAAAACATATTTCGTACTGTTTAGATAGATAGATAGACTTTCATGGTGCGTATGTCTTATAGCCACACATTGATATATGGTGAGATAAACCATACAAGATTGTTAAAGAGTCCATAATCAAATATCGTAATAGCAATATATATTTGAATTGTGAAAATTTGTGTGTATAGGGCTTTAATTTCAAGTTAGACATTCGAAATGTGCCTTGCTATCTTATAAAAAGTTTGTATGTATTTTTTTAATTTACACTGGCAACATGATCTCGATCACTGGATCTGGCAATACCAATATATAGTTTAATGTCATGGAATGCCAGTTTTACTTTCAATGTATTGTAACATACTCTCTACTAAGTGTTATTCCTGATGTCTAACTTGTAATTCTTTTGTAAGATAGGCTTAAGAGTCCAGTAACTTGGTGCTTTTGTATAAATCTTTTGATTTTCAATTAATAACTATAAGGCGCATCGCTTCTAAACAAATTGCTGGCTCAATGCATTATTAATAAATTCTATTAATATTCTACTCTAGTGTAAGTTTACTGGTTTATTATTTCATTGTAAGATTTCTTTTTTCGATATGTGGCGCCAAAATCGCGACGCCATTTTGATATTAACGTCAACGCGTATCTTTGCTTACTTTTAATATTTTTACTCTCACAAAATAATTAATGTTTTGTAAATGAGATTGTCGTAAGGACGCAAATTGACATTGAAACACAACTGAAAGTATTAATTTCATATTGATTGGATACATTAAGGTCCTTTGCAGCTAGTCATGTCACTTATGAAGTTTGACATTTGACAGGTTAGGTCGAGCTGTCACTTTGGCAGTATTATAGTTTAAATTTATTAGTATTATAACGACGATTATTATAATTTTACTTATCTAATTTATGATGGCGTACACTTAGATTTCGATATTTTGTATCATGACAAGGCAATGTATGATTTTGTATGAAAAAAAAAGTGCTTGTTTTTTTACCTGTATGAATATATGTATAAATAATAGTGTCGTTCAACATGTATTATGTATTGTTTGCAAATGTATGTCATGGGTAACAGTGTAATGACGATGTCAGTATGATCTTAGCTTAGTAATTCTCGAAGATTGCCGACTTGTATGTGACGCTTTTTGTATTTTTCATTTTTGAGTTCTTAGCATTTTTTAACCTATTGTGTATAAATACGCGCTATTTTAATGTACTTATTGTAAATTTTATAATCGACATTAATGCTTGTTGTCCATTGAATATGCTTCTAAACCTTGACGGTGCCAAGTTATAAGAGATATACTGAAGAATATAAATATAAGACGTATAGCATGGACGCTCGCCCTAATGTAAAGATTTGAACTGTTATTATTTTGACGTTAAATAATTTGTAATTGTGTTTTTTTTTCTATTTACCACCGCTTAGACGCTTCTCTAATAAATAACGTATTTCAAGTGTAATATGGATTACAATACGTTTGTTAGAAAATAGCAGAATATGTAAAGGGATGAATATATTTCAAAATTAGGTAGGGAAAGATACCCTCCCCAAAATGTAAGGAACTCCTAATGACTAAGCGATAATATACTAAAGTCCGATTTCACCAGTGAAATCCGTTGAACCAAACTGGGTTCTAAGTTCTCACGGTCATATTGTGAACCTGATAAAGCTATTTAGATTTAACTCGGTTCCTTTCATTGATGAAATTCACTCTGAGGAAAACGTCACTAGTATTACTTCTCAAACCTATATTCTAACAAACGAATCGTATATTTGTTGCAATATTCACGTTAATGTAAATATTATCTACTCCTCTTTGACTAGAAAATGTGACAAAAGAAAACTGAAAATAGTAAAATATGACCAAACGCACAATATAACTTTTATACGTTGTCTTAGAGTGTATAAAGACTGGTTGGAGATAGTCGCATTGAAGTAATGTTGAAAATTATATACAGTTCATGTTACTAAACGTGTATCATAGAAGGTGCTAAACGATACCATATTTTACCGTTCTTATAAAATAATTGTATATTCTCTTGTCTACTGTACATCTACATCGCTAATATACACGCAATGTTGTTTACTAAATGTATAAAACGAAACAAAGAAGCCTATTTTGTATGTAGTCTTATCAGAAAAAGTTTAAGTTATACGGGGTTGTAGCCTTGTCGTAAGGGGTCTCCTAATGTAGTCCCATGTCATGTCACAGGGGATTACCCGAGTGGTCCCTTGTCGCAAGGGTTCATACTTGTGGTTTCTTATCGCAAGGGGTCTTACGTATAGACCTTGTATCAAGGGGGTTATGTGTTTCTTATGAGATCTTATGAGAGATGTAGAAGATTCTCGAAATAGAGGATAAGTACTTACATACAAAATAGGTTTGTTTTATAAAATGAACAAGTCTCTGTAAATGTTGACCTATTAAATTATAGATCTTGTGACCCCCTGACTTGGGGTCACAAGAACCACAATTTCGAATTTAAATAAAATGTGACTTATTATCAAATAATCGCGTATGCACTGTTGATTTTTTAACAACAATAATATTAAAATAAAAAATCTTTTTTAAATTCAAAATGAGTCATAAAAAATGCAGTGAAATCGGCAGTTTTCTTCTAATAAATTTTTTGTTCATAAATACGAGAAAATTTTTATGAACAGATCAGATGAACCAGAATAGCTAGCATTAATACTAATTTAAAATATCAACTAGTGAATACGTGCATATCGATGTTACTGTAAAACTACATTTTTGTTAATATATACCTATCTATAATAATATTAAATAACTATAGCTCAATCCATGTTTATACAATCTAGGATTATTCACCGATGGTGCTATCGCGAGTGCCAAATGCTGCAATAGAGCTTGTCTAGGCCTAAACGACGCCCCACTACCGCCTTTACGCACATAGCAAATTGTCGACGATTGCTTTCGGATTTGTTGATCAACTAGTCATAATGTGACAGAACGCGCGAGCGAGCGGACGTCTTGCTCTATACAATATGTCAGCGCTAGTCCACACAGAGCGTTCCCGGATTTATCACGCGACTAGTCGACCGTTCGCAAACATGCCACAGTTCACGGAACAATCGACGTTTCTACACAGATGGAAGTGAATGTGTGGGGCGTGTCATTTCAGTTTAGACAAGCTATAAGTATAAAATTGGATAATATTTACATGAAATTTGACAATATTATATTAGATATAGGTGTTAAGTGCCTTGTTGTGTTTTGATAAGTAATACTCAGATCATAAATGTTGCTACGAAAGTTGAACAGAATATATATTTATTTTACTATTTTCATTGGTCGTATTATTTTGATTGCCTTACCGTGATATCCTGATAGCACAGATTACTATAATATAATTCTTATACAGATGCATAATCAGGCACAAAGAATGGTTACACTCGTAATCTCAAAAAGCAGGCAGGCTGCTTTTTAGTTCAGGAGTTACAACTAGATGGCGACATTGTATTGGCAAACTCTTTGTTACTTTTAGTATTAAAATTAACTAATCAAAAATTAAACATACTTTAAACCCATTATTGAGCATGACTGAATAAAACTATAAATATTCTAATCAATATAGATTCTGCCCAATTCTACAGTAATTTTAAAAATGAGAGACAATGCACTATGCCGCTAGGTTGCATAAAAATAAATAAATAGCACGATTGTCACGAAATCATTATTTATTACATTACCAATGAGTTTTATATGCTTACATTATCACGTGTATAAGTTCTGAAATTATTTACATGATTCTAAGTCAGCTAATCGATTTGAAAAGTTAGCATAGTAAATGCTTCAAAATTTCATTCAGCTAATAAGCGTTTTTAACTTTTTTATTTCTCTAAATCTAAATGAGTCTACTAGTGCCATCTATATTTTTTGAGTATTACTAAAGCTATTTTGTTAGTATCGATAAGCGATTTCCCAGTTACGTCCATATTTTACACTGAACGGGATCAGTTTATTATATTTTATGGCTTGTTGACTTCTATCATCTAAAATTCCGACGACCGACTAAGGGTCAATCCCCACTGAAGGAGCAGCGGCCGGCAGTGTACGATATGTACGATTGGATGAATCTAGGTGGACAATCAGGAACTTTTGTATTACATTTTCAATGATCGGAATTGCTTAATATATGGTATGTTAGTAAAATTAAAACTATATTTTACTTTAAAACTTTTTCAAAATTTTGTAGTATAATATTTTAACTATATAGAACCATAATTACGTCAGGTAGGAGATCCATCACTAAAAATACTTCGTATCACACAACTCTCTGAGACATGCAAACACGTAAACGTTAAGGGTTGCACCGAACGTACTACGTTCTCTTGAAAGGGTATCTTTAAAAAAGTCGCAGCGTGCAGGGATGTTTATTTTTGTATTATAAGTTGCTAGGGTTATTAAAAATTAAGGTACAAGCGAACAAATGTACAATTTCAGTTCGATTTTTCCATACGCTGTGCGGTGGCCCGACTTTTGTACTAAAAATGATTGAGAGCAGGCGCGCATATACACCTTCATACGACTATGACCTTTTTCTCCCGTAGATAAGATTCAAAATGGTTAGTAATATTATTTCCCAGAAAGCTGCTGCGGGCCGCTAATTTTTTTTTTTTTGTTCTATGGCGATCCCAACGATTCCGCCAATGACTGAGTCTTTATACTGATCGAAATAATTCTTTAAGTGGGGATTGACCCTAACCGTCACTCCGCAGCGTCACACTGATGTGTCAGTTAAGAAAAAAATACTAACCGTCACACTGCTATGCGAAGTGTGATGGTTACCTACTTGTCGTCAAAATTTCAAACCCAATAGACCCCTGCACCAGAGTTTCGTCTGACTTGAGCCCCGTACACAGAAATATATTAGGATAGATCGGCCATACGCAGTGGTCGCGCGTGGCGACTTTTTCACTGTAAATAAATACGAGAGATAGAAATACCTTGTTTTTTAATTTACTTCTCCATTTTTATTAAATAGTCGAATATAGCACAATTTTTTCTTTTTTTTTTAAAGAATATTAGCAACCTAAATTATCGAAATTATTAATATTCCCTCTAACCCCTCCAACTAAGCTAAATTGCTTGTGCTAGAAGTGGTTTCACGTGGCATATACCTACAAGATATTTTTAACGATGTTATTAGTTTAGTTTAGTTTAGTTTACCTGGGCTGTTCCGCACTTAGCCTCTTGATTGGGCCATTGTGCGTACCATCTTACCTCTCATTCCAACCAACCCAGATCCTCCCAAAAAGCCAGCAGCCTTTTCAGGTTTCCACATGCTTCCCGGAGTGACGCTGATGACTGGAGGAATTTCGCCCGTTGTGCGGCCACGCTCATGCACTCTGTAAGCACATGCCGTGGCGTTTCTTCTGCCCCCATGCATCCTCTGCATAGGGGGCTGTCCGTCACACCTATTGTAAACAGATGCTTGTTTAGGGGACAGTGACCGGTCAAGATACCTGTGACCTTGCGGATTTGGTCCCTTTTTAGCCTAATGAGGTTTCGGCTAAACGTTTTTGATGCTACCGGAACTGCATTCTTTGTTTGCCTGCATCCTTCAGTGTTTGTCCATTCTGTTTGATGGATTTCTTCCGTACTCTTTCGTAGCCAAGTTTTGACCTGTGCTTGAGGTATGGGTAGTATTGGTTCCGGTCCATATACTATCGACCCTGATCCTCTCTTGGCCAATTCATCGGCTGCGTCGTTGCCGAGGGAGTTGCTGTGTCCCTTGATCCATTGCAGCGTGACCCTGTTTGTGTTTGCAATGGATTGGAGTGTGTTATGACATTCCAATATGAGGACAGAGGTTATGGTGTTGCTTTGAAGAGCTTGTAGTACGGATGCACTGTCTGAGATAATCTTTATATCTAAATCTCTGACATCTCTGGCGGCAATCGTCTCCGCCGCTCTCGTTATGCCAATACATTCGGCTTGAAATATTGTGCTTAGCTTGTCCAAGGTGGTTGTTATTTTGATATTTAAGTCATTCGAGAAGACGCCTGCTCCGGTACCATATGTGGTTTTGGAGCCGTCTGTGTATATCCTAACTTCTTTGACGCCAGAGCTATCTCTTTTTTCTTCAGAAAGTTGAATATGATACTTCCTTTCGAAGACGTGGTGACATGGTATTCTGTCTATGGGAGCCTCGAGAAGTGGTATCTTCTTTAGGATTCCCTGTAGAATCTTTGAATGCTTTGTTCCAGTATCCCCTTTCCAAAGCCCATTGTTTTTCAGCCTTAAAGCTGCTGCCTTGGCCTCCTCCTGTATGATTAGATGCAGCGGTCTCAGGTTTAGGAGGTGCTCTAGTGCGACTGATGGAGTGGTTCTCATGCATCCAGTGGCCGCTGTACTCGCTAGGCGTTGTAAACTCTGGAGCTTTTCTTTCACAGTGATCAGTTCTGTTCTGGGCCACCATACAACTGATCCATAGGTTAGAGAAGGTCTGATAATTGCCGTATACAGCCAAAGTGTTATCTTTGTGTTAAGACCCCAGTTCTTACCAACGAGTCTTCTGCATTGCCAAAAACTTATACAGGCCTTTTTCATCTTAGCATTTATGTGGCTAGCCCAATTCAACTTATTGTCAAGTATGATGCCCAGATATTTAACTTGAGTTGTTAGAGCTAGTTCTGTATTAAATAGTTTTGGTAGTTGTAGTTCTGGTAACTTCCTTTTGTTGGTGAAAAGGATAAGTTCTGTTTTTTTCGGGTTAACTGATAGTCGGTGTTCTTCGCACCATTCTTCCACCATCTGAAGGGCTGAGCGCATGATTTTGCATAGCACGTTCTCAGCCGTTCCGCTTATCAGTATTGCCAGATCATCCGCGTACCCAATGGTGGTGTATCCTCTCTCGTTTAGTCTCTTTAAGAGGCTGTCTACTACTATGTTCCATAGAAGTGGCGATAGGACGCCTCCCTGGGGGCATCCTTTGACTACCTTTGCTCTTGTGGTAGTACTCATCACTATCTGGACCGCTCTTTTGCTTATTAGCTGAGTGATCCAGTCCCTTATGGTTGGTTTTACCCTACGTCTTCGCAAGGCTTCGTTAATGCTGCTATGTACCGTTTTGTCGAAAGCCCCTTCTATATCTATGAAAGTAGCTAGTGTTGAGGCTTTATTTGTGATAGCCGATTCTATCTTGTGCACTACCATGTGTAGTGCGGACTCTGTTGATCTACCCTTCCTGTATGCATGTTGCTGAGGATGTAGTGGGTTTTCTTTTAGTGTTCCATCCCTTAGGTATCGATCTACTAGTCTCTCCAGCGTTTTGAGGAGGAATGATGTGAGACTAATGGGCCTGAATGATTTGGGATGTGTGTAATCCTCCTTACCTGGTTTTGGTAGGAAGATGATTTTTGCCTCTCTCCATACTCTGGGTATGTATTTGAAAGCAATGCAGGCCCTGTAGATTGGAAGTAGGTATTTTGCTATCTTTGTCAGTTGCCATTGTAGTAGTGCTGGGAATATTCCATCTAGCCCTGCAGACTTGAAGGGTTTGAAGCTTTTTATGGCCCACTCTATTTTGTCTGCAGTTACTACCTTGTTTGCGGTCTCCCATTCTTGGGTTGTTGGTACACTGTAGTGTTCCGGTGGCCAGTCGATTGAGTCGGTGAATGGTGTGACCTGACAACCAGGAAAGTGTGTTTCTAGCAGTACTGCGCTGGTTTCATTTTCCGTTATTGTGTAAGTGCCATCCTCTCTCTTAATTGAGCCCATGAGGTTGAGTTCCCCCTTGGCCAGGACTTTCCTTACTCTTGCGGCTTGGTTTGTCGAATTTATGCTACTACAGAAACTCTGCCACGCCTCAGTTCTTCGATATCTGATGCGTTTCTTGTAGTGTTTTTGTGCGTTTTTGTATTTGTCCCAGTCTTCAGGGGTTCTGGTGTTTTTTGCTCTGTTGTAGAGCTTTCTCAGGCCTCCACGTAGTCGTTCGAGTTCTGGCCCCCACCAGGTGCTCTTTTCTGGACCTTTGGGTGTTACGACAGGACATGCTGGCTCATAGCTTTCCAGCAGAGCTGCAGTGATAGACTGTACGTTGTGTTCTATGTTATCCGTACTAAGTGTTGTGTCAGGTAGTTGTGACTCACTTAGTGCCTTGTTTAGTGCGTTGGTGTACCGTGCTATATCTGTTTTACGGGGGTTACGATATGGGACAGGGTCTGCTAGTTTACATTGTATTTGAAAGCAAATTCGGCGATGGTCTGCATAGGACGGGTCCATTGACACATGCCAACCCTTAATGAGGTTGGCTGCCGAATGTGTTGCCAGCGTGATATCAATGATGGTTTGACACCATGAGGTTACGAAAGTAGGTTCCGTGCCTATATTCATGATGTTTAGGTTGGTTTGGAATAAGTATTCGGTTAATAACTCACCTCTCTTGTTCGTGTCCTTACTTCCCCACAGAGGATGGTGAGCATTGCAGTCTGTGCCGATGATTAAGTCCCAGGTGTGAGCCTCGCAGTGTTGTACCAGGTCGGCTAGCTCCTTTGGAGGTGGTTCACCTTCGCCCGGCATATACACTGAAGCTAGTACTAGGATGGTTGCATTATCTGAATGGATTTTCACAGCGGTGAGATCTCTAGAACAGAATTGGTTAAGCAAAGTGGTGTTTATAGCGTTAGGTACAAAGATGCATGTTCTCGGTTTTTCAACCCTCGCATCTCGTATTAACTTACCGCCTATGTTATTTAGACCGCAGATTACGTTCTTATTGATCCAGGGCTCCTGGATCAGGGCTACGGTCTTTTTGCTTACCTCCAGCACTCTGCGTAGAGTGGCCGTTGCTGCTTGTTTGTGCTGGAGGTTTGTTTGGATGACATTTATGGTATCAGGGGTCGGTGTGGACGTCATCATCATCTCTGACGTGTCCCCCCTCTTGTAGCGGCGAGCTACACTCCATCTCGCTCTTACTCTTTCGAGGAGCCTCTGGTGTTGGCTCTTGAGCTGGAGTGTCTGCCCTTGCCGCGGTTCCTTCCCCGGCCGATGCTTCTTCTTGGGAGAAGAAGCGAATGTACCCACTTCCCGACATGTGGGCAACTCGGCGGTCCCTGGTGGTTATGGCCTCTTTCTGGTCTTCGGGAATTCCCAGAATAAGGTGTACCACCTTCTCGTTGGAGTTCGGGTCGGTGGTTTGGTCATCCACTGTCATGTCGTAACACTGCCAGGTATCCACTTTGTACCACGGATTTTGGGCACAAAGCACTCTGCGCAGTGTTACGGCTTCGGTGATGCGAGTGTGGAGAAGAAGCCCGGCTTTCAGTCGCTTCTTCAGGTCGCACTGCTTGACTACGGCCAAGGTGGTTTCTGGTATCGGGGACGTAATGCTTCTTACAGCTTTTTCAAGCCAGGTAAGAGCATTTTCGTCTTCACACCACATCGCCAGCACCCCTTCCAATAGGAAGGGTCTTCCGCGGAAAGATGGAGCTTGCTCACCCGAAATTGTTGACGACAACACTGACTGTAGGATGCTGTCGTCAATAGCCTCCCTCAGCTGGTCTGCCTGGAGTTTGGTAAGGTCCCTCGGCGGAACGGTAGTGACCGCTACTCGCAGATGCGACTGACTGGCATCTGCGTAGCTCACCGTCCGCTTGGTTCGCGAGTCAGTTTTCGCGCGTTTGGCTTCCCCTCTGGGGGACCGGGTATCGTCCAGACGAGCGCGCTTCGATGAAACACGCTCGTTCTGGACGGGCCCCGCCCCCTTTTGTTCCTTTCCAGGAAAATTGGGAGCCATCGCAGCGTTTCGTTGACCCCGAGCACCTCTGGGTTTCCTCTTATACTGCTTGCTCGGTGGTGGTGGAGGGGCTGTGGTTACTGCCGTCCCCCTTGAGGTGGATGGTGTGGGTTCGCGCTGCGTCTCCGCTGCTGCGGCACCCAACCCTGTTGTCGTTTTTGTAGGTTGCAGGGCCTCCCTTCTCGCGCGCCTGTTGGGGCGACTGCGTTCCGTTCGGCCGAGCCCTTTTTTGGTGGTTGCCGCTGTCGGCTGAGCATCCCTTTTGCAAGGGCGCTTGTGACCGACAACGGTCCATTGTACGACGCTCGTGGCGTTCGTAGTTGGTATGGCCTCCGAGAGGCTGGACAGGTCCAGGCTTGCGCCTGGTCCTGAACACAGGTTGCCCCCCCCAGAATACGAGGGGCAGACTGAGCAGGGCTCAGTGAGGGATTCTCCGCAAGCGGTACCCTCCTGGGGTAGTGAATTTTTTCCCTGTGTATTCATTTTTTGTTTGGGGCAGAGGTTTACTCACACTTCCTGCCCTAGGTGAGTGTGGTACAGCTTTCTGGGGGGATTTAGTGCCCCACGGCAATGTCTGCCGGGGTGTGGTTTTAGGCCGCCACGGTTCGGCACATTATATATAGATATATAATATAGGATAGATACATATATAGGTTGTTTAAGATAAATAAATAGACAATTACATAAATAAAGAGTGCCACGCTTTTAGGGGGTATTTAGTGCCCCTTGGCCTGTGGTGGCCCGGTCGGGTTAGTTGACCGCCGCCCGTTGTTCGGCGTTGTTGCTCAATTAGCACCACCCGGGGGACACGTGTAGGGTGGGCCTAGGAATAGGTGGTAAATCCTACGGACGTTGAGCAACCTTATCCCCCAACGATGTTATTACAAGCTAGCCTTAACAGTACCGAGTAAGCGTTCGAAAGTTGTATGCCTGCCTTATAGGACAGGAATTGCCCAAAAAGATGCCATGTTTTTTCCACTCACATGGCCGTTGTCCTCATATATTTCTGTGACCCTGAAGGGTTCGGTAGGGCCCTGTGCACCCAACCCTTGCTATATTACTATAATCGTCTTTGCGTTAGTCTCGGCAGCTTCGGAGCCCGTTAACTCCGTTTTTTTTTGTCATTTGGTTAAGCTTATATGGACTCTCAATTCTAAAAGGAAAACCTGCGCCAGTCTTGTCCAGCTCAACTGAGCACCAACAGTCTTGATGGGGCCCCATAAATCTTTTCTAGTATACCAGCAAAATAAAAAACCAAAAGTACAATTAAAACTATTTATTATACAATTTGTACATAACATAGTCACACGATCACACTTCAAACTCCTTATCGAACTGGTCCTCAGTGATCTTCCTCTTCTTCAATTTCTTCATGAGCGCGATATCGGCCGCCAGCTCGTCCACTTCCTCCTGTGTGACAGCCTTCCGTTTCTTCTTCTTGCCTACTTCTGTGCCGTTCTGCGTTTTCCACTCTTTCCGCTTCTTTCGTTTGAGTTTGCGCTCTTCTTTATTCTGTTTAGCTTGTTCCCATGATTGGGTTTGCATCTACAAGTAAAAAATAAAATAATCACTGGTCTATCTATATCTATAGCTTTTTAGCTTATTTTGGTATCGAATGCTTATGATACTATATAATACGTGATTAAAATATTAAAATAAGTAGAAATAAATGAATATTCTACACACACCGGCAGCATTAGCGGACCACAAAATTATGGTCTGGGGAGGGATATGTTTAGGCCCGGAGCTCGCACAGAGTTGGTAGGTTAGGCGACGGCGAAATCTGACTGCTGATCGGTATATTAGGGAGATTTTAGAGGAACATGTTGTGCCATTTGCCCCATTTATTGGTAACGACTTCATTTTAATGCAGGATAATGCTCGGGCTTACAGTGCTCACTCAGTACAGGCATACCTAAACCATGTTGGTGTTACGGTGATGGAGTGGCCAGCACAGTCCCTGGATATGAATCCGATTGAACACGTTTGGGTCTTGCTAAAGAGTGTTAAATCAAGAATGCCATCTCCTAACAATCTGGGCGAGCTGCGAAACACCAGAAGAATGCCAGAGGTTGCGTCAAGAAATCATTTACAACATCATACGCAGCATGCCCAGACGGATAGAAACCTTAAGTAGGGCACGAGGGGGAAATACTCGTTATTAAACAAGGTGTTGTTGTTTCATGTTTAATTATTATTTGTTTAAAGTTTAAAGCTAACTATTTTATACTCTCCTTTTTTGTGTTCCGCTAATTCTACCCGTGTGTGTAGAACATAGCATAGCTTAATTAGCTTGTATTATAGATTCTAAATTGTGGATTTTTTTAATACATAGGTTTTATACCCACGCAAACAGCCGCATACAGATATTTGCAATGAGCGGGAATCGAACCCGCGAAAATGGCAGTCGAACCCGCGAAAATAGCAGTCGAACACTACGCCACGTCATGGGGTTGTACCAGTAGTTACGTTGGGATAGAATGGACCCGTGTGGAGTCTTGTATAGCAACTGACATTCGGATGAAGACAACTAAGACAAGACCAATTAAGCTACTAATAACAATCCTCACCATTTTCTTCTTCTTCTTCGACGGCCACACCCCCGTCTTCTTATACTCCTCCAACTTCTGCAACCTACTCTTTTCCTTCTGCTTATCTTTGTACGGTATACTGTTATACTCTATTTGTTCTTTCGGCCCCACAAACTGGTCTTTATGCTCCTGCTTCACTTCTGGCATCAACGGTAGCTTGAGAAGACCATAACTGGTAGCGATGTGGCCTAAAGGCAGCTCTTTGAATTGCAGAAGTAAGTTACATTCGTGTTTGGTGTAAGCACGCATGTGGGAGACGAAAGCTCGCTGGCCCTTGTCGAATGTGGATCTGTCTTTCTTTTGTTGGTCGTGGAGCATTGTTAGTACCTGTAATTGACCAATTATTTATGTTTAAGTAAGTATGTATGTCTATATTTATAGATTAGTCTCCACCTGCTGGCCGGGTATCTCACGTAGTCATTGATTAGGTGGACTCTTCTGGACTTGAACACAGAGAAACTATAGATTCCGAAGGTGGAACAGATTTAAGGTTCTGCAAGGAAACAAAAAAGATTCGAAGGGGCGCCGTGAGAGCTGAAGGAACTATCTTTATGTACCTCATATCATAATTACTAAATAGATGGACCAATTTTGATGAACGGTTATCGCAACCAAACATAGCCTATGTCCTTTCTCAAGGTCTAATCTACCACTATACCAAATTTCATCAAAATCGTTTCAGTGGTTTAGGCGTGAAAGACGGACAAACAGACACGCACATACACTTTCCAAAACAAATAAAACTTTCTAAACCGGTCTACCCTTTAATTAGTCAGGTAAAGAACATAAAACAAACAGAGAATCTGTGATAAAAACAGGAAAAATTTGTAGCAATTACAACCAACCTTATCCTTCAACTTTTGGCTGATCTTAATCTCATCTTTGGACTGCCTCCAGTCCTTCAACTCCACCAGCTGGTTGGTCCTGATGAAGGGCACGTACGTGTCCTCTGTAGGTAACAGCGGGAGCAGCGAGCAGCCCTTGGCGCCGCCCCGCGCCGCCCTGCCCACTCGGTGTACGAGGGCTGCAGGCTGAGTGGGAGGCTCCCACTGTAGTACCCACTCTACTTCTGGTATGTCCAAACCTCTGTGGTAAGTAGAAAAACATGTAACTAACTTGCACTCATCATCATGCATCACTGCGACGCGAGCGTGGACTCGGGGCTGCACACGCTCACCGAGTGCCCGGCGTTTGAGACGCCGAGGCGGGAGCTTGTGGCGGCCCTGGGGGTGAGAGTGCTCACGCTCTCCACCCTGAGAGCGGCGATGGACCGATGGATGGCCCTGGGTCAGCCGGGGTGCGAGGGATGTGTCGCATGACAACCTCACCTTCGGCCTAGCACTACGACCCAGAGACAGCGTGCGGTTTAGTCGGTTCGAGTCCGACATAACCTCTCCCGCCGGCTCCTGGGTAGTTTTAAAGATGTTTGATTTTGTTAGCCGCCCGAAATCGCAGCACACTGTGACGTCATAATGTGCTGGGGCGTAGTGCAAATGTATGGAGTGCAAGAGAGCGTTGCGTTTACACGTGTACAATGTTAATAAGTTTCATTGGAAATGAATAAGGAATCTAAAAAGTTAGACATTTTGCATTATTTCGATTGTTTATATTTTGACCTATTTGCAGTTTAGTTACGCAACAGCATAGTTTACCATGCATATTTGTTGAGTGAAAACTGTGAGGAGGGCCAGACCGAGAGGGATGGCCCTTGGTCAGCCGGGGTGCGAGAGATATGTCGCATGACAACCTCACCTTCGGCCTAGCACTACGACCCAGAGACGGCGTGCGGTTTAATCGCTTCAAGTCCGACATAACCTCCCCCTCCGACTCCGGAGGGGTGAGGGGGTATCCGTGGGGATTCCCCAAGTGAAAACTGTGACATAAAGCAGTATCGGTGATGATCTGTTGACTTAGGACAGTAACATATTGGCGGAGCACAGTCGAGCAAAATGCTTGAGGTGCGTTAGTTTGAGGCTCGTCAGTCAGTCCTTACTACGCGAATTCGTGCTCGTTTTGCTTGGCTCGTCTAGCGTAGACGCAGCTTTATAATTCAAGGATCTACAACTATTGGCAGTGTTGACGCCGACGACAGTACGGGTGATCGGTCCATCTGTGTGGGTTGTTTAACCCATATCCCCTATATGACGATTGCCACAGATGTTCGTATGACTGACTGACAGGTTAACGTGCTCTCCGAGGCACGATAACACCCATACCAATGCAAATAGCATACAAATATTTATCCGCGCCCTGCGTAGCACTCACAAATGCGCTACCACCACAAAACTGTAGCTGTCAATGGTCATATGTAGATAAAAAGAATGTTTTATTAAAAATAGATCTAATCAAGCTTGCACTATAGCTATAATCAGGTAATAAATTAAACCAACCTCGCCATTAGATCCGTACACAGCAAAATCGTATTATCAGCGGCACGAAACTTCTCCAAAATCTTACCCCTCTTCAATTTCATTTTCCCATGAATAGAAAAAATATTCATGTCTGGCAAGAAAACTGGCAACACATCCGCCCAGTAGTCCACACACGCACAAGTCGGTAGGAAGAACAATCCCTTTGCTATTTTTCTGTTTCTAATAAAATTTAGTAGAAATAAAAATTTATCTTGCGGTTCTACTATTACATAATAGTTTTCTAGAAGCAGTGGGGTGCTGATGGAGGCTTTTTCTTTGACGCTGACGACTACAGGGTTTCTTAAACCGGCTCTGACTAGATCTTGGAGTTCTTTAGTCTGTGTGGCCGAGAAGAGCCCCGTGCGCCTCTGTCTCGGTAGGTATTGCAGAATAGTGGTGAGTGTTGCACTGAATCCTAAGTCGAGAAGGCGGTCTGCCTCATCAAGAACTAATATTTCCTGAAATTAAATAGAAATAACATTCTTTATGCATGATTTTTGCAAATATGCTCGGGCTGAAGACCAAGAAAATTGGCAGTCCCTGGAAGAGAGAGTTCTGGTGTGGACAATGAAATCTTAGATTACGTAAACATGTAGCTAAACCAGATATAAAAAGCCTTTTTTATTTATTTATGAAACCACATCATACACAAAGAAGTAACTTTTGAAAAGAAATGATTAATGATGAAGTTGAGCACATTAAAATTGAAGGTTTATACCTAGAATGAGAGGATTATGGCGGGCACGTTGCTCAAGTTGCAATCACAATGAGTTTGTCTCGCACAATGTGATCCATTGATTTATCTGTCAATGTTTTTGTAAAGAGAAGCTGGCGGTAATCAGGTCATAGGGACACCTCGCCACTAGTGTGCACCAACAATTAAAATAATGTTATTTATTTTGAAGAAGATACCACTAACCAATTCTCTAAGTCTTCCAGCCAGATTCAATTGCTTCCTCTCGCCCAGCAAGTCCTCGAGCCTGCCTGGAGTGCATACCACTATGTGAGCTCCCTTCTGTATCGACTCAATATCTACCTCCACTGGCCTACCGCCAACAAGAAGACCTATTGTTATATGAGATAGCTCTGGTTCCTGTAGAAATAGCTCAATGACCTGAAAGTGTACAATAAATATAAGTTTGAAGAAAATTTGAATTTACATAAAATGACAATTTGAATTAAATTCATCATTGTTACGATCTTTATGTTATAGGACCTCCCTCACTGAATTTATTCACTATAGCTTATGCCTATTAAACAAGGGGCAGTCAGTTGATAAACTGATTAAAAAAAAATTTCACTGACCTATACCTCCGACAATATTATAATATAATTCCTATACAGATCTAAAGGGAACAAAAAATTGTTACACTGGTGACTTCCAAAAGCAGGTGGTCAACGTATGTTTGCAGGAGTTGTAACTAGATGGCAACATTGTTTTGGCAAACTTTTCGAATTTTAATATTAAAAATTACCTTATCAAAAATAAAATGTTTCATTATTGAATTAGACTGAATAAAACTACAAATATTCTAATCTATATTGATTCTGCCAGTTTCTGCAGTAGCATCCTAAAATAGCACTATTGTCACAAAATCTTTATTTCTAACAAACGAGTTTTATATGCTGACATTATCATGTGTTTAAGTTCTGAAATAATTAACGTGATTCTAAATAGGGAAATAAGCATTTTACTTTTTATTCACATACTTAAATGAGTCTATAAGTGCCACCTATTGATTTTTGAGTATTACTATAGATATTTTCTTAGTATGCCATGCCTATACCTATAAAGGTAGTAAAGTGGTATCACTAGGTGAAAAGTTAGACACACCTTAATTTTATGCGAGTAATTTGGTGCTACTAAACTTATTATTAATTTGCCTACCCCAGAGGGAAATAGGAATGATTGTATGTATGTGTGTAAACTAATCATTGTCATTATCATGATAAAAATAATCACAGTCTAACCTTACAAATCTGAGTCGCCAATTCCCTGGTCGGTGATATAATAAGAGCGTAAGTGTAGTCTTTTCTTAGCGGTGAATCCTTCCCTTTCTTCATTAACATTTCTAACAGCGGTACCACGAATGCTAGGGTCTTTCCAGACCCTGTGACAGCTTCAGCCACCACATCCTTACAAGATAAAAGCAATGGTATCACTGCTGCTTGTATAGGAGTCATAGTCTTGAAATTCTGCTTGCTAATGCAGTTTAAGACTGGCTGCAATAAACCCGGTGATACTTTCGACCAATCCTTGTTAACCATAATTGAAACTTGTACTTTTCGCGGCTTTGAAGGAACTATATTAACATTATTCACACCAACAATAATACAATGAGACAGTAATAGCACATATTTATTAGTGAAATAAAAAATAACTAGGATAGGATAACAACTTCAACTTCAACTTTTGGTTTATATAGGATAACAAAAACACGACATAAACAATTCTGCCATGCGGTTTTGACATTGACACAATAGACAGTTGACAATTGTGACTTTTTCTTAGGCCATGATACATAGTCTTTTGCGCATTGAGGTAGGTTCGAGAAGCTCGCTAATATATACTGCTATCAGAAATAAATCAAAACAAAAGATCAAAACGTCTTTTCTATATTTAATTTCAACATCTGATTATCCCCATAAAAAAGACCCAGAGGTAGTAATCGATCATAGTCTTAACGTTGTTACTGTAGTTGTAAGTTGTTTGCTTGGTTTATAAGTTTGGCTTTTATAAGAGCGAGTGTCGCTTACCCCCCAACCCCGATAAGAAACCCTACGCTGGACCTCATCCTTTGTTTAGCAGATGCACCGATATACAGGTTAGATTCACTTGGACCCCGATGGTAATGGTGAAGAGAACTGCAAAAATAACTTCGGGACTACATCATTTTATTATTATAACATTTTGATTTAATTTATTAAATCTTCTTCTTCATCCTAGCGTTAAATTATCGTCATCTAATTTAACTGGTAACCAGTTAAATCAGATGACGATAATTAACATCAATAGTGAGAATTGGTTACCTACAGTTACCTATCAATGATGTGAACAGATCAAGAACAGATGAACATAACTTATTTAAAAGATTACGCCCGGTAGTGGAACGGTTGAAATCAAGAGATGATTTCTCGAGTCGGTCGATATAGTTTGCCACAACTGATATAGTTTCCAAATTCCAAATCATCTTGACAATTATTAATTAATAAAGGTATTGCTAAACACTGCAATAAGCCTTCGAATAAAAATAATTTATAAATGTAACTTACTTAAAACGGTTCACATCTGGTTTCTGATCATACGGCAATCGGCAATCAATATGGCGCATGTTGATAATGACAAATTGACAGCTGTGTTTTGTCCCGTATAAAGTTGTGATGTTTATATTACATCTCCAGACAGATAACGCACATATTTAAGACAATGACGCGGCCTTTCGGTAACAGCGACAAACGATTTTCTATTGACGATGCATTCGAGGAGGAAACCGATGAAGCTATTAAAGTTTACGGCGCTACAGGAGACAGATCGCCTTTACAGAATAAATATAAAAATGGGAATGAATATATGGCCAGGTAACGTGAATTTATTTTATTACGAACATTATGTGATATATTTCAAGTTATTAGTTTGTTTCAAGCAGTCGATCCTTTGTGTTATAATGTCAGTATGTTCATGACCTTTCGTGAGTCATTATGCCTCACTAGAGCAAAGGCAGTTGAACTTCCGAGCCGTTACTTACTCCTCCGACTTGCTCTATAGTGTTGCGGCGCTAATTACTTGTTAACATTTGCTAAATGATGTTGTACACTGACCCATTCTGTAGTGTTTGCGCTAAATTTATTGCCCTCGTAAAAAGATTAATAGTCTTACAAAGAATTAGACGACAACGATTGTGGACATTAGATAAATATTGGTCTATGTAATGTTGAAAGTATAAACCTGTAAAGCTATTTTTTCTTTCAATATGTTACTACATTAACATATAAATTATTTTGTTTAATATTTTTATCATCAATTTATTATTTTATCTTATAGGATTTGTAATAGTTCTCCTGTAAGAAGTAGTTGTCTATATTGGTCTTACATTATTATTCTTTTACTGTACTATTGCTAGACTTATCAATATAATTTTAGACTAAACTTTGAAATAGTAGCTTACACATTATGTAATTTAGAAACCACACAATACACATTTCATAATTTGTGGTTTGAAGTACTATTTTATGTGTACTGGATAGTGTTATTACAACTGATCGCTAAACTGCAATAATACATTTGTTATAAAATATATTGCAAGCCTTTACACACTTTTACAATAATGTTTTATGCTTTTTTGTGTATTTCTTTATTTATGTTGTGTAAGGTTCATTTGCAGCTGATAGAAAGTTGTGTAAAGTTCTTTTGCAGTCAATAGAAAGTTGTGTAAAGTTTATTTACAGTCAATACAAAGTATGATAATAAATAATGATGCAACATCTTCATATTGAAGTAAATACTGCTAGATAATATAGCTTTATGGAATATAATTTTGGAATGAACTATAATGGAACAATTTAATGTAGAATATTATACCCTCCCCAAACTAGGGGAGATGAATGGTAGATCATCCATTCGCATACTAGGACCATTTTGGAAGTAATAATAAATGTTTTAAGATAGATAATCTTTATAACATTATTTGAGAGTTTTACTGCTCTAAGCAGTAAACACCTGGTGTAATAGTTTTTTTATATCCTATACTGTTATCAGCCATAAGTAAAGAATGACAAAAGACCGCATCACATTAGAGCATATAGTCTAAAGAGTTCTTAATACTTTTATGACAGAGTTATGACATTTCCCATCATATCATGCTAATTAATTCACTCTCAATAAAAAAGAGGCCATGATTCAATTCCGAGTCTTGCTCTTTTGGCACACAAGTTCAAATAAATGAACGGTACACTCATAGATTTAATTTGATGAGTAATACAATTGCACATGCCTTCTTACTGATCTTTACACCATATAAATTTAGTTGATAGTGGTCCTTGGTAGTGGTGATACATAATACTTGCTTGCTTATTACTGAATATTACATTGGGCACATGTTGATCAATATGAAGTGTGTTGAGAAAAAGCCCAAAACCGTGTTTGTTAGTGTTTGCTTGACAGAAAACAGGTAGACAATATTATTTTATAATATTCTTGGTTATCCCTTTCGCTACATTTGTGACTTGTAATGTTTTTGTTAAAGTTCTATTTCTCTATTATGTTAATTTAGCTGTACACTCAATATAAAATTATATCTAAGTCTTTTGTGTGGATGAAATGGCTTGCAGACGGAGAGGGTGGATCATCCATCTGGCTTCCGGAGTCCTTGTTTTGAAATAATAAAGTGTTTTGGTGTCTTTTAATAACCCATTGCTTGTTTCTTCGCTTAGCTTGTCTATGTCTCTCTAGACCTCTTGAAGCATCTCTGAATGACCTCCCTCTTTTGCGTTTGATGTTTCCTGGGTACCAATTTACATATAATAATTTTATTTTGTCAATCTAGGCCATTTATCTTACCTTAACAACTACTGTCAATTGTGACGCCGCTGACCGACTGGGTGATCAACCCTTCGAGTGGGCTGTATCACCCATTTCCTCTTTTATAATGTCTGCCATAGATGTTTGTATGACATAACAACCGGGACCGACGGCATAACATGCTCTCCAAAGCATGGTAACACCCAGACCAATTCAAATCGAAAGGAGGTAGTATATGACGTTAATCCCGTCCAATTCAGCAGTCCAGAATTATGTCCAGCAGTGGACTGCAATGGGCTAATTGTTTGATTGATTGAGTAGTCCGACTATGGAATTACCTCCGCCCTACAGAATACCGTGGCCATGATAACCTCGTGTTATGTGCCCGGCGGTGAGTAGGGTAGCCAGAGCTCACTGGAGAGGTTTTGTGCTGTCCGTGGGAAGACCAAAGAAACCTCAAAAATTCCAGCTTTGTCTTCTAAACCGACAGCACAAAAACTCTCTGTGTTTACTGGGTCGACACCACGAGTGTGAGGCCCCTGGTGTTGCACACGTCCATAGGTCACGGTAAACACTTTCCATCAGGTGGGCCGTGTGCATGTCTGCCACCTCAGTTGAATAAAAAAATAGACGTATTCATGCATACAAATATTTGCACTGAGTGGTAATCAAACCCGCATCCCCTGCGTAGCAGTCGACTGCACTACCGTCACTCCATATAGGCTGCTCTTACCTTATCCTGATATAAATGCGAAAGTAAGTTTCTTTGTTACGCTCTCACGCCTAAAGTACAGACCGATCATTATGAAATTTTTCATACGAGTTGTTGAGGCCGTCCAACTGAGAACTGCCATTTTAGCGTTTTGACATCTACCTTTAAGGGGCGGCCTTCATTCATTATGTCCCCAGTAGATACACAGTGGCCAGTGATAGGACATGCTCTGTAACATGCAAGCAGGCTCAGTACTAGGCCCCGATTCTTTTGAAGTATGCCAAAGAACATTATTGCGTGCCACGATGGCCAATGGTGTGTCACTGTATGCAAATGCCCTGTACATAATGGAAATGGATTACTGTGCTCCCATCATGGTCCCCTACAGAATACCGCGGCCGGCATAAGGTTGCCAGAGCTCACTGGAGAGTTTTTGTGGTGTCAGTCGAAAGACCAAAGAACATGCTTTGTCTTCTACACTCACGAGTGTGACTCCCTCTCCTGGTGTTGCACAATGCACACTTGGTGTTGCCACTTTCCCCCAGGTGGGCCCTATGCTATAAAAAAAGATGCTTAAGAGTTTATATTTTTTTTAAAGAACGTAAATGATTTTGTTATCAATCTTCGTAATTACCTGCTCTTTAAGACCTACTTAAAGAGCAGGTAATTACGAAGATTGATAACATATATATAACTATAAATGATTTTCAATGATATGCTTATTTGACTAAATTTAAATAAGATTAGGAAGTCTTTAAACAATCATTACAAAATACATCTTGTTTTACAAATATAATAATATTTTGTTTGCGGTTGGTTGCAATTTTATTTTAGTCTACGGTCACACCACGCGTAATTAAACAACTCATAAAAATTACTTACTTCGAAAATAAAATGTTGCTGTTTTTTTTTGCATCACACAATATTAGACGTTGTATATTAACATAAATAACTCATATTTGTTTATTTCCATTCTTTTTTAGTCTAACCGAAGTCATTAAATTCAAGCTAGTCATAAACTGGTGTGGGCTGCTAAACAAAATCTATATAATTGTATACACATAGTGGATCTAGTTCTCATAGCCGACTTTTTTTTAAATTCGTGTCGTTAAATTGACTGCCTCCCGCGGTACCTCTATGGTAACCTGGGGTACAATCCAAAGAATAATAGTTACCATTATAGATGCTGACTCGATTTAAATAGTTCTTTCCTTCTTCCTCTGGTGGATCTTCTGCGCCACGAGTGACATACTAGTCCTCTTCTGCATTTTTATGCCACTTCACGATGAGAGTGAGAGGGCACAACGAGAGCCCCATACATACACTACATACACTCAGTTACTCAATTGTTTTTGACTGGTTTACTAGAAATATCTGAAGTGTAGTGTACTCATACAAATATTTTTAGAACTGTGTAATGTGAAGCATCGCGACAAACTCCTAGAAATTACAATATTATTATTTTCTTTCAGCAAAACATACAAATGCACAGAAGACACTACTTCACGGGACTCGGACTCACTGATCCACGAATATGTGGAAGCCACGACGTCCATGTACTGCTGGAACCATCCGAAAGTCAGAGAAAACTGGAAAACAGTATGTGCAGCAGTCGTTTTACTTTTAGTTGGCGTGGGACTCCTTGGTATGGGGGCCTTCGCTGTAGCTGAACCCGAGAATGGCCTCCAAGGTGCAGTATTCTTCGTAGCTGGAATGATCTGCTTCGTGCCTGGCGCGTACCATGTAGTCTACATCTGGCTAGCCGCACGCGGCCAACGAGGTTACGACTTTTACCATCTCCCGTTATTTACCTGATTTATTTTACTTTTTAAGTTTGTGTAAGCTTGTAAAATGAGTGTAAATTATTCGAGGAGTACGAATATCATGTCTGGAGATGTATGTGTGCGACTTTTTGCTCTCTAATGAAGTCAAATTTATGAGTTGTTGATAAAGAGTAGCTCCTTAACTTTCTCTTGTTGATGCATAAAATTAAGATATATCGAAGATGCTTTCTCCTTACCGTAATACATGTTATACCTACTGTTGAGAGTGATAAAAATATATACTGTTTGTAACAAACTTAAATAAAACCTTGTTAGAGTATCAGTTATGAGAATTACCTATGTAAATAAAACGATTATAAAAATGAATAGGTATAATAATTCAAAAATACAAATGAAGAATGAATAAAAAAGGCAAAGTAAATTCTTCAATCTATTACCAATCAAATATTTAATAATATAATAATTTTAAACATAATTTTATAGACTATCGAAGTGCCTAGTTGCATAGATACGTAGTTTTAATTTTGTAGCAAAATGAAGAACAGAACCAGCTGCACATTACCTGAAATCGATACCATATTTTATAACACCATTACCATTTTACGTTACGAAATAACACCCCTCCTACATAATTCGGATTAGGCCAATATAATATCTACCTAACCTTGTTACCAGCTATCAGATTCAGATAATTTGCAGCCCTGGTAAATAAAGCCATAAAAATGAGTTTCACAGGACAATATAGATAAATAAGACTCCACGCCTGCAAATCCACATTGATTTGCCTTGGTTGACGAAAATGTCTACCAATGTATATATGTTTGATCAATAATGAAGCTAGTTCATTATGCAGTACAGTTTTTGTCATAATGTCATAGCAGCCCCTAGCTTTAACCGTATAAAAATGGTAACGAAATTGCGGATAATTATCATAATCAAATAAATGTGATAAAGCAATAATAATTTATAAATTTAACAAGTAATGCTAATAGGATAAAAATGAATGAAGTTATCTAAATTAACAATATTCTTGTATGTTATTTAAGATTATTTATATTGCATATTTAAGTAATCTTAAACTTCTTTGCAAGTAGTTTCGCTTGCTTTGAAGAAACTATTGCAAAATTTCTGATCTCAAATCAACGCGATCATAGCATAAGCTGTTTTCTTAAAAATAATTTATCAGACTAGAAAATAAACTCAATAGGCAGAGATATACAAATAAGCCAATCTTGCACGAAATAATCGCACGCGGCGTTTGTTTAATCGCCTATTAATACAATGTTTTATTAGAAAAGGCTAGAAGTTAAGACTTTATTCTAAGCCCGCACCAGACATCATCGGATTGAAGTGACAATCCATTGCTCTAAGAAAATACAGGTTAATGTTTTAACACAAATTGACCTCCGTAGCCACTTATTACCTATCTCTTTCTTAGCTACATGCGGTGAATATAGTTTGTCTCCTCAGTTCAATAGGATCCACCGCCATAATCCACGGAACCGTGTAGCAAATAGTATTCTGGAGTTCTCAGTCATCCACCGTTGGTCTAGCTAGTGGATCCTGTCAGTGACACATGCACGATCCGACTGTTTCAGGATCCATAGATTACTCCACTAGTCCATTCACTTAGGGAGTTTAAAAATATCAATTTAACGAACCTAGCAAAATACAATCAATATTGGTTTAATCTATCTAAGCAATCAAAAACACAGAATACATTTTTTGTGCGTTATCTAAAATTAAGATTTATATATTGCCTAATTAAGATTCATAATAACAGAAATACCTAAATGTATTGAAAACTCGAAACTCGCAGCCATCCCATTATCTATAACGTGAGTGTTTTATTATTATTTTTATACGGCTAGATAAATTCAAGGTGGATTAGGTATTGCGACTGCAGGGATAGTTGAATTTTTTTTAATCGGGCGTTTTGTGCATTTCTTTTTCATTGGTTTAGTTACTGGCTTGTATCTTGACCCCAGTCACGTCACAAAATGTAGTTTATATGCGCAGTACACGTTTTTATGGTGTCTTCTGAGGATGGCACGGGGTGCTTCGGCGGTTGAGCAGTTTGAATCCTCCAATCATAGATTAAATCAAGATGGCCAGTGTCTCTTTTGTCTCGCGACTTGAGGTCAAGATATATATCAGTAATTATAACGCTTAACAAGTCCTTGAAACTACAATTAAGTAACGAAAAGTTTTTACTTTACGTGTTCGTTTTTTTAACATGATTGTAGATATTAAAGCTTACATGTTACGAATTTGTTTCTTTTTTTTATAGTGTTGAAAGCGTCTGAAAGCGAAAGTCGTCATTCTAGTCTACGCAATTCGACTAAATGTGTTCAGTTTACTTTCTACGTTTTTAATAACTTTTTTTTAATATTCGATGGCACCCTGTATTCAAATTAGATATTTTGATAACTTTGTAGCATAGTGTGTATTTTTTTTTTCTTTGATAATGCGATCTTAATATAGGTTAATATTTGTAATGTCAACATTAATTAGATATGATAAATTGCGACCTATTTACTTATAATCGTTACATACAAGTCAGATATAAAATATGAAATGAAATAGGTAGCCAGCGACAGAAGTTAATCTTAATTTGTCACAAAAAACATGAAATATGTTAGCTTTGTTCTTTACTACAAAAGACTTATTTATGTATGCTTCTCACAATTTAATCAACGATTAAATACTTTTGTCGCTGTATGTATACCTACAGTCCGTTTTCATATCATCAATAAAATCACAAAGCTAAGGTCTCTACCTAGCGTTTTATTTAACCGTGCATAGATACATTGTTTTTATGACATATGTTAGCATAAAATTGAGGAAAACTCATTTTAATTATTCGATTACGATGTAATTATATTTCACCATAATTACATTTCGTCAATGGAATTTAATTATACTCACATAGGTATTGTATAATTTACCTCGATGTATTTTTTTTTTACCCTTAATGTAATATGCTATCAACATAATAATATAGCAGCTTTAATTATGCGTGAAACCACTTGCGGCCTATCAACGAATTAAATAATTTTACTGTGTTCTTATATTAAAAGAGGTAGACATTTTTATAAATAAATAAAATTTCCAGCACATTCTACACACAGCTATCTAGATCCATAGAAACTACAGCTTAACTAGCTTGTGTTGTGATTTCTAGAATACGAATAAATATACTTGTAAATTTCACATATTCTTGCGTACAAATACTTGTACTAAGTGGGAATCAAACTCGCAACCTCCGACGTACTAGTAGAACGCTGTACTGTCACACCACAGAGGTCATCAATCGCGATACACTCTGTATGACAGACTTCTACTTATTCGTTCTCTGATGATTCCATAACCTATTTTTATTATACACTGGTCTTTGTGTTGAAATAGGTTAATTAACCTACTTTTGAGTTACCGTTTTTAAACATCTTCTACCCCTTTAATATAAGAGCATCAATGTTGTGTTGTGTTATATATTGTTAATTTTAATCTTATACAGTATACTATTATTTCGTCTTCATATCAATGTGTTTACGTAACTTTCTTACATTATAAAACATCTTATGTGCTTTCCTTTGATTAACTAGCACTATAAAAGGAAATAGATTCTTAATATACTAAACCCAAAGATTCTGTGAAATGGCGAAAATAATAACTACGGTAGTCACTGTCAAATGCATACTGTTTTATTTTATTGCAAATCAAACTCAATTCACCACGATTTGACATTATTATAGGGAAAGTTGCGGCCTCTTCAGCTCACGGAATTGTTATTTTTACTATACAAATTTTTGGCAGGTGTGAACGTATACTAACGAATGTGTCCGTGACTCTGTGACCCTATTTAACTTTAATTATTTTATGTATCATGAAGTCGAAATCAATATGAATTAGAAGTGGATATAATAAAAAATACTGTTAATAAACAAAATATAGTTTTGTGTACATACATAGGGCAATTAATGAAATAGATTCTGATACAACAAAATTTATTTATACTGAGTGAAATTCTGAATAATATTATGTGAGCTAAGGTTGTAAGAGTTGGGTTACATGCTGTGCTGACTGATTTTGTATGAAGTGTTACGATTTGGGAGCTTTTTTACGTCTGGCAACAAAAAATTGCAACTGCATCCTGCGCGACAGGGGACTACCCTCTGTCATGCGGAATGCGGTTTTCATATCCAAATATAAAAGCGTCAGTAGCCTAGCAGTTAAGAAGTTAACCTTACGACCGAGAGGTTCCGGGTTTGAATCCTGGTCATTACACTACCAACGTTAACCATAAGAGTTTCTAGTAAATCGCTTGATATATGATATTGTTTTTTACAATCTCAATAAAGTACATGAGTAATAAATTCACTAAGACAGTTGACAGTAGTGATGGATAATGGAAAATTTTCGGAATGAAAAGAAAAGAAAAAATGAAAAATTTCCAAAATTTTTTCAATTTTTCAAATATTTTTCAAATATTGGAAAAAATGGGGAGTCGACCAAGATCAGAAAATAAAACAAGATAACAAATTTTTATTTGTTACTTTTTATCAAAATACTAAAATTTCTCATATTTAGGATTCCGTACCCTATTACTAAGACTGTTATTTATTATTTTTCTTAAAGACTTTTATGATTTCTTGCATAAGATTATACCGTTCATCACCGGTATACCGGTGAAGTTCATGCGAGATAAATTTACAAATCATTAAGTTTGAAATTCTAATGTTCTCATTTTCTTCCGCTTTGTACTCTGGTTCTGTCATCACTGCCGCATCACAAAACTGATTTTCTGAATTTGGGATTTGTTTTTGGGATTCTTTAACTGTATAATCTGGACTAGACCAACGTTGAGCGTACTGACTGTACTCATCTGGTTCTGATATGTACGTATCACTTCTAGGTAAGCTGCAATTTGGAGTATTGTCTTTTCCGGCGACTTCTGAAAGCTTTTTTTTTTTCTTGGAATGTAATCAGCATTTTCAGTGAATAAATTTTCTGATTCATTACGCATATTGTCAAAATTACAGTTCATTTCAGTATCTGATTCACTATCTGAAGCTAGTATAATCTTTTCTGAAAAACAAATAAACATACCTACATAAACTCACACGAAGGCAAAGCCACTGAGTCTAAAATATATTATAATGCTACGTGTACGAGTAGTTATATGAACGTGCAATATTAAGTAGATAGATACCTACTAGTTTGTTGGTATTTCTGTTTAATAGTAAAATATTAGTTTTAGGTGCTTACCTTTGGACATCGCTGTCTACTAACAATGGCAGTTTTGTGGGTTAGATCAGTCAAAAACACTCATAAAAGGAGGGAGGTTATGTCGGACTCGAACCGACTAAACCGCACGCCGTCTCTGGGTCGTAGTGCTAGGCCGAAGGTGAGGTTGTCATGCGACATATCCCTCGCACCCCGGCTGACCCAGGGCCATCCCTCTCGGTCTGGCCTTCCTCGGGAAGGGGGGGACCACGCGGTCCCCGACTCAAACCCGGTGTGGGGAGGCGCGCATCGTCCTACGATGCGCGCCGCCGCCGTGGCCTGCTTCTGCTAGGGTGACGGGCGGCTCCACCCGTCACCCTCAGGCCCGCGCTCATGGGGGGCGGAGGTCAGTTTGCGCCCTCCGACACCCGAGCTGCCTTCGAGCGCGTGCAGCGATGTCAGCGAGCCTTTCTCGCTCATCGCGCTGCGCTCGCTCTGCTGTCTCCTTCGCGAGCATGACCTGCTCGCAGAAGGAGGCGCTGGCCGCCCACGCATCCGCGCAGCGGCCCATCGCCGCGAGCAGGGTGGAGAGCGTGAGCACTCTCACCCCCAGGGCCGCCACAAGCTCCCGCCTCGGCGTCTCAAACGCCGGGCACTCGGTGAGCGTGTGCAGCCCCGAGTCCACGCTCGCGTCGCAGTGATGGCACTCGGGCGTTGGCTCTATACCCATCAGATGCAGATACCGCCCGAAGCTACCGTGCCCGGTGATAATCTGCGTCTGACGGTACGAGAGGCTACCGTGTGGCCTCTCTAGCCACTCCCCCATGATGGGCCTTACCGCCGCAATCACGGCGTGCCCTGCGCGTGGTTGCCCAAGTCGTCGCTCCCACTCGGCCACCATGACCTGGTGGAGCCGGGATTTCTCGGCCCGAATATCCTCGGGCTCGGGTTAGAATCCCCGCTCCCGCGCCTCCTTTCGGAACTGATATAGTGCCGAAAGGGCCCTCGCTTCCAGGATCCACGGTGGCGATCCGGCCAGGAGACTCGCCGCTTCGAAGGATATCGTGCAGTATCCCCTGATGGCCCTGGAGGCCATCGTGCTCTGCGCCGTACGGAGCAGAGGCAGGAATCTGGCCTCCAGGGTGTCCGCCCACACGGGGCACCCGTATAGGGCCATGGACCGCACGACACCCGCGTAGATTCTCCTGCAGGAGGCCTCTGGGCCCTTCAAGTAAGGCAACAACCGGCCCAAGGCATTCGCCGTGAGCACCAACTTGGGGCGCAGACTTCGGAAATGCTGTCCGAAGTCCCATCGACCGTCAAGCACGAGCCCCAGGTATTTCAACCGGGGCTTGATGTCGATGGGAGTGCCTCCCACTGTAAGGCTGGCTCCCGGGCCTGGCCTGCGCCGAGGGCCATGAAAGAACATGGCCTCGGACTTGTGCACCTCGAGTGTGTACCTCGAGACCCAGCCGCCGGATCCTGTCGACGACCTGAGCAACCGCGGTCGTGGCCCTCAGGGTCGCTTCGCGGTGCGTAGCCCCGCTCACCGTCACCAGCGTGTCGTCCGCATAACACGGGACGGTGGCACCGTACGCGAAGCACCCAGTCGTAACCGATGTTCCACAGGAGCGGCCCCAGGACCGAACCCTGTGGAACACCGCACGACAATGTGTAAAATAAACCATTGACCATGAATCTGTATTAAAATATAACTTTGATCATTTGTTTTTTTTTTTAAACAACATGTAAAGCCATTAAATCATTTGAATTTCAACTTATTATGAACTATATTTTATAAACTATTTCATTTAAACTAATAATTTCGATAAAAAGATATATTTCCATTATTTTTCCAATTTTTCAATTTTTCAGAAAAATAAATTGAAAAATTTCCGGTATTTGAAATTTTTCGGACAATTACCCATCACTAGTTGACAGTGACAGTTCATAATTCACGTTTTAACAACAAAAATATATTTATGCCTACTTATGAATCACTTCATTTGCATTTAAATTTGTATTACTTTGTGAGTAACCGCTGGTGCCCGTATTTATAAATAGCTGTTACATACAGATTCATGGCTGTTACTTAACGTTAAAAGGTTTCTGAGTCGCCTTAGTACCGAGAATATTGCCTTGTTCAGTGGCTATTGATTTCAATCGAAATACTGAGAATTTATTTACATGTTTACCTCTTGTTCTAATGACGCAGCTTCGGACGGGTGTTATTTGATTTCCTGAGTCAATATCCCGAATATTTAAGAGTAAATTTCCTGAATAAAAATCTGTCGAAATACAGTCTCAATGTAAAAAAAAAAGCATTATTAATGTTCGCTCTTGAAAATGTTGTTATGAGAATACAGTTTTTGACATTTGGAAGATCGAAGTTAGATTGAGTCTAAAGCGTGCTTTGGAAAAAGTTAAAAGTAATTTTGTGTTTTACTTAATGAAGAAGCAGTCTGTGGGTATAATTAATTATTATAGCACGTTTTTTATATACAAATCTCGGAAACAACTGTCTTTTTTTGTACCTACAATTTATTTTTGCGAAGTTAACATTCAGGATTATACTTGAACCAATAAAAGTCTTGCTAGGAGGTTGCTCTGCCAACTGAGCTATCTGGAGACGTATATGTTGTGTTGAAGCCTAAAACAGTTAAACCCGACTCTTGTTCTACTCTGTACCTACTTACATATAATTATAAAAGTTGTAAATAGTTCTTAATTTAATAAATTAGTCATCTTTCTTCAATGTGGCCGTTTTATTTTGTTACGAACCACAGAGGTTACCAACTAATACCACAGATTACCTAATCGTGGTGCTTAGATCTCAGTTTTTATGTGAGCGACTACTGTTTAACAAATCCTTAAGGGTCGATTCTCACTGACAGAGACATATTGTCTTTTTCTCCCGAAGCTTATCAAAATGGTTTGTAATATTTAGCCTCAAAAAGCTGCTGCCGGCCGCTGCTCTTTCAGCGGGCATTGACTCTAAATCAGCAGGTGCATCCATGGCCAATCAGAACACAAAAAGGTATAATGACAGTACAGTAAGCTCATGAAGCTATTGTCTCTACCTTCATTACCATTGCGTTAATCGCGGTCGCAGCCGATATCTCTGCCTACCTCGGGTGAAAAGAGTCAGGGCATACCTACCCGTGTCGCACAGCCTCTGGATGAAATACATCGAGACATGAATATGTGCCGTTCGCACTATGCGAGTCGGCAAACCTTGGAAATTTCATAATTTGAATGTCTAATAAAGGAAGCTCCTTTTTTAGCGACATATGATTCACGCTGTGAGTTGAGTTATAATGAGATGAATAATAAATAACAATTAATGAGTGTTGCAACTGCTCTTTCAGTATCGAATGCTCGAAGCGTAATGTAAGGTCAACGCCTCGTACGTATTCTTATTTTTAATGCTAAGTAGTGGCCTTGCACCGAATCTTGTGCCAATACCTATTTAACCTACTGGCAACTGGCATGCGCGAGCAGATTTTTTTAAGATAAATTTTTCCTCATCCCTTCTCTGCTTACCGCAACCCCTTGAAACCTCGGTTCAAAAGTAGAAACTATCCAAAAAGGACCCTAAGCAAAAATACCAAGACTACATTTTATCATCGTACCGCTCGCCAAAGACAGGGAATACATCATCCAACGGTGCACACAGTGAAGTATGAAAGCGACTTCCACAGACGCTCAGGCTGTGGAGTGTGGAATGATCGCCCTGCTGTGGTCTTTTCTAGCGACTAAAATATGGGGTTCTTCAAGAAGGGTGCTAAAAGATTTTTACAGAGTCGGCAGCACAAGTGTGTCACACGTGGTGTTGTTCATGTCAGAGGCGTCTCTAGCCCTTGTGGCGCCCGAGTGCAACCAGTACCCTGGCGCCCTCTACTCTAGTAGTAGCGGGGTCAAAATGGAATACTAACAGTTATATTTTCAACTTCATGTTAATAGACCACTTGTCATCAGGTGGGCTGTATGCTTAACTGCCACCTATGTGGTATGAAAAAAGATTTCGAACAATACAATTTTTTTAAGCTTTTGAATTCCAAGGAATATTATTCAAATTATTCAGAAGAGAGTTAGATCTAACGCCTAATGGCAATGGGTACATGATTGGCAACAATATTGTAATGTAGCAATGTAAGGGCAACACCCTTACTTACTTACTTACTTCCAGCGGGGGACGCCGCAGACCGGACGGGTGATCTGCCCTTTTATGGGGGCCATTTCACCCAATTCCCCTATTCCTCCTGTTTGGAGGCCAAGAAGTGTCCGGCAATCACGGCGTTCCGTCGAACCTACCTGTCTCTTTGCAGAATCTTACGATCTGTTCCACCTTCAGATCCTCGAGGTCTTGTTCTTCTAGGGTGTCCGTCCCCATGTTTTCCCATCTTATCATTGAATACATGGGGCATTTGGCCAGCAGGTGGAGGCTGGTTTCCTCCTCCTCCATGCACTCTGGGCATTTGGGGTCAGTTTTCACCCCTATAAGTGTCAGGTGCCTATTTAGTCGGCAGTGTCCCGTTATCACTTCTACGACCAGCCTCATGTTTCCTCGGGAGAGTTTTAACAGTCGGCTTGTTTTCTTTGTGTCAAAGCTTTTGATGAAGATCTTCGACTGTCTCATGACTGGCGAGGACTTCCATCTTCTATTGGCTTCGGCCACTATGCTTCGGCTGATGACTCCCTTTGTTATTTTATGGGCGATGGGTAGTCTGGGCTCAGGGCCCACCTGATCTTCATCAGCTCCTTTTCTCGCCAGTTCGTCCGCCGTCTCATTTCCCATGTTGCCCTCATGTCCGGGCACCCAGGCGAGCGTCACGTCGAGTTTCCTGGACAGTCTTTCAATGGTATTCTTACATTCCTTGACGAGCGCAGATGTCGTCTCTGTTTTTCCTAGTGCCCTTAGTGCCGCCTGGCTGTCACTGTAAATGGTTACCTTGCCTGTGTCTTTCAGGCAGTCCACCATTTCCGCGCATTCCATTATGGCATAAATTTCCGTTTGGAAGACACTTGCATATTTGCCTAATGGTATTGTTTTATTTATTTCTGTTCCGTCTTCGCACCTGATGTGTACGCCGGATCCAGAAAGCTTGGTTGATTCTTTTCTAGAGCCATCTGTGTAGCAGATGATGCCTTCTGCATTCATCATCCAGTCGTCTCTTGATCCAATGTGTATTCTATATTTCTTATCAAAAGTCCTTTCCTTCCTAATTAGGTCGTTGTTTGACAGGACCATTGATAGTCTTTCTTCGTAGCCTTGACTGATTCTGGCATGGCCCTCATCCAGTATGTTGGCGGTCCACTGACCAGTGCTTCTTAGTTTGAACCATTGTTCTGTTGCTTTCCTTTTTATTTCAAGGTCTATAGGATTTAGGCCCAGTATGATTTCCAATGCGGCTGTGGGAGTGGTCCTCATCGCTCCGGTGGTCATAAGAGCTGCCAGTCTTTGGACTTTGTTTAATTCCTGTTTGTTTTTCCCAACTTGGGCTTTGTGCCACCACACTAGAGCTCCGTGTGATATCCTTGGCAATATAATTGCTTTGTATATCCACATCACTATGGATGGTTTCATCCCCCAGCTTCTACCTACCGCTCTTTTGCATTGCATCATGGCCATTTTTGCCTTTGAGCATGCCTGGCTTATGTGTGTCTTATAGGTCAGTTTACTGTCCAGTATTACTCCTAGATATTTGACCTCCTTCACCACTTCGAGGTCTTGATTATCTATTCTAATTGGTTCAGTCTGTCCTATTTTTCTCTTGTTGGTGAATAGGACCAGTTTGGTTTTGTCAGGGTTTAGGTTTAAGCCTTTACCCCTGCACCATTCTAGTGCTTCTTTTAGCCCCCTGTTCATAATGTTACACATGACACTGAGGACTTTTCCTGTAATTAGGAGCACACCATCGTCAGAGTACATCTGTGTGTAGATGTGCCTCCTATTGATCTTGTCGACTAATTCATCTATTAGCAGGCACCATAGTAGGGGCGATAGGCATCCTCCTTGCGGAAAACCTCTTTTTGCTATCACCGTACGTCTTGTTCCTGCTATTTCTGCTTGTATCAGTCGGTGTCTTAGCATGTTTTTCACCCATCCTGATATGTCTTTGTTTATTCCTTCCCGATTTAGGGTTTCCTCTATTGAGTCTGGAGTCGCTCTGTCGAATGCCCCCTCGACGTCAAAGAAGCATCCTAGTGCGTATTCTTTATTGCTCAGCGAACTCTGCACTCTGTTAACCAGGTTGTGAAGGGCTGTCTCAATCGATTTTCCCTCCATGTACGCATGCTGGTTTCTGTGCAGTGGTGATCCGCTCGTGGCCACTTGTTCTCTTATCAGTCTATCTAGTATCTTTTCAAGGGTCTTTAGTAAGAACGAGGAGAGGCTTATACATCTGAAGGATTTAGCTTCTTGGTACGTGGCCTTTCCTGGTTTCGGTATGAACACCGCTCTTACTTCCCTCCATCTTGTTGGTATGTACTTCATTCTGATGCTGCAGTTAAATAGCTTCAGAAGGTCGTCGCCTATATTTTTTATGGCTACTTGGATCATTTTTGGAAAAATCTCATCCATTCCCGCAGCTTTATAAGGCTGGAATGATTGGACACTCCACATTAAATGCTCTTTGGTGATAACTGTCCCCTCCTCCGTCTCCATTATTGGGTACGTGTTCGTGGACCTCTCATGAGCCTTGTATTCTTCGCATTCCGGGAAGTGTGTATTGAGCATCATTTCCAGGATCTTTTCCGGGTCAGAGATCAGTTCGTCCCCGTTCTTAATGCTGCCTAATTTGCAAGTGTTGTTCTTGGGGAACATCTTTGCTAGCCTTGCTGCATCAGGGTACTTTTCTACCCCTTCGCAGAAGGTCTTCCAGCTATTTCTGTTCTCCCTCTTGCAGTCCTTTTTGAAAGCATTCCTTTCCGTCTTGTATTTCATCCAGCTGTCCTCATCGCCCTTCCTTTGGGCTATCCTGAGGGCTCGCCGTGTCTTTTTTCTCTTTTTTTCCAGTGCTTTTGTCCACCATGGTTGTCCCTTTCCCGGTTTTATTTCTTTCAGTGGGCATGCCTTATGGTATGCCTCTCTCAGGGCTTCAACCAGGCGGTTGGTTTCTCTCTCTATGTCTTCTTCGTCTCTCAGTAGGTTTGGATCGATTGGACTCCATCTTTCGATTTGTTTTTCGTATGTTGCCCAATCGGTCTTCCTTGCATTTCTTGTTAGGGTCTTCTCGATCTTGGCACCCAGGTTGAAGGTTATTCTTCTGTGGTCCGATTTCGAGTCCCTTTTATCTACTGTCCAGTCTGTTATGTGCTGACTTATCCTGTCGGATGCGATAGTTATGTCCAGCACCTCTTCTCTGGCCTTGGTAACAAACGTTGGTGTGTTACCTTCGTTTATTATATCAAAGCCTGTTGAACTAATAAAATCTAATAGTAGGTCACCTTTGTTATTGCAGTCCGTGCTACCCCATACCACATGGTGGGAGTTTGCATCGCAACCTAGAATAATAGGAATGTTCTTACCATTATATTTTCTTGTTATTTCTTCCATTTCTGGTGTTGGGGGTTTGTAGTCCACCTCGCTTGGTATGTATGCGGAGACTAGAAGCACCCTCTCTTTGCTGCCTGTGTTTAACTGGATCGTTGCTGTGGCGCTAGCTAGGTCACTGTAACAATCTGCCTTTATTATGCCTAACGATCTTGCACTACCGCTTATGTATATACATGCCCTGGGAGTTAACTCACCGCAGTCGTGGTAGATGATTTCACCTCCCAGGGATCCGAGCCCAGCTATACGTCCTTTGACAACGTATGGCTCTTGCAGTAGTGCGATGTCTATTTTCTCGTCCACCACGTGTCTGCAGAATTCGATCATAGCGTCGCGGCAGTGGTGGAGATTTACTTGAACTATTTTTATTTTGTGTGTTTGTTTTTGTGGTGTGTTCCTGTTTGTGTTCATTGTTCAGTGTCTAGGTGAGTGTGTGTATGTGTCTGTGTTTATTGTCCCTCCCTATATCTCGCTACGAGGGCGGGGTTCCCCCCAACCAGTGCGGTTGCAGACGTGCTACGCTCTGGGGGGGGGTCCCGTCGCTACGTAGCGTAGGGAGGGGATGTATAGTGATGGTCTGTCCCGGGCGTGCCTGTCGGCGGGGTGTGAGGTCGGTCAGGTCCTCCTTTGAGGTTTCCATCACGGCACCCAGTTTCCCGCTTTCAGACACGGCCCTCTCCGAGTTTTGCGCATGTTGTGTCGTGCTTGGGTTCAGGCACTGCTGATACGGTCTGCCGTCGTCAGTGGCACCCCTCTGCGGAGTAGCCGACTGAGCGTGGCTGCCGCTTACGGCAGGCTCTTCCCCCGGTGTCATATTGAGTGGAGGTTGTCCTGACGGCTTTTCGGTATCTGGGTTACTGGGTCCTTTGCCCATTACTCTTGCGTACACCTGTGTGGCTTGATAATTAAGCCACACGTTTTCTTTGGCGCCTGCTTCTGGGACCCCTACCACCAGCCTCATCCCCAAGGGCATCGCCTCTTTGCGGATGAGGGTCCACTCCTGTATCTCCAGGTCAGTACGGTGTCTGTTTTGGAGCTTTATTAAGCCTAGTGGGTCAAGGCGTTTCCCCACTACGCTCCCGGGCAGCCAGATGGACAGTTTGTGGACGTCGAGTCTTTTTGTTATCAGCTTTACCCCATTGTACTCCCCTAGGTCGCAGCTCAGCAGCCATGTTCTCGAACCTTCGTTTATTGGGCTTACCAGAAAGTAGCCTTCTGCCACTAATCCCGACGCCGAGAACGAGAGATCCATGCTGCTGACCCCGTCAATCGCTGCTTCCTCTATCTTATCCACTAGCCTTACTCGGATCTCGGCGGCTGTGGCTTCGTCCATCCCTGCGCCGTCCCCTCGCAGGATGATGACAGAGAGATCACTTTGGCCCGTTGTGGGCCTCCGTGGTCCCTCACTCCGCGGATCGGGTTTAGCGCGCTTTGGTGGTCGTTGCTGCGTCCGCTCCTCAGGGTCTGTACCCTGCCTCTTAAGCTTGGTCGCTTTTGACCTGCCCTCGCCGCTCCTTGATGTGGACGTTGTCCCCCCCGTGGATGTTCCGGGTGCGGTTAGGCTGGCCCTCTCCTCCTCCTTCTTTCTTCTCTGACGGTCTCGTCGCCTTTTGGCTTTCGAGATCCATACAGACTCGTCCCCTTGGGTGCTTGGTTCCCCCGACGTGAGCGCAAGGTCGTGCTCGATAGTCTCCGAGGAGGGTCTATCGAGACGTCGCTGTACGCTCGGGGTTTTGGTTTTTGTGGTGGTTCGCGCGAATGTGCCCCCCCCAGAATACGAGGGGCAGCCTGGACCACTAAGTGGTCCAGAGAGGGATTCTCCGGCGGTGCCGGTACCCTCCTGGGGTAATTTACTATTATCATTTGCGCTCATTGTTTTTTAGGATTCCGGGATTGCCGGGGAAGAATGAAAAGCGACAGGTGTCATATATATATATATATATATATTTATACGTACATACATAACGGTTTATGATAGATTCTTATATAGGTTACATAGATATATATGCCACTCTTTTTGGGGGTATTTAATGCCCCTTGGCCTGTGGTGACCCGGTCGGGTTATTTAACCGCCGCCCGTTGTTCGGCGTTTGTTGCTCAATTAGCACCACCCGGGGAACACGTGTAGGGTGGGCCTAGGAATAGGTGGTAAATCCTACGGACGTTGAGCAACCTTATCCCCCAAGGGCAACACCCTAGTATACTAGTTCTTTCACAACATTTGCAAGTTGCTAGGATAAGATAACTTGTTTGAAATACAAATAATTAGCAACTACACATGGCTTCATCTGTGTAGACAGCAGAGAATTAGGTATTAAGAGAATAATATAAAAAATATAATATATGTAGTATAATACAATAGTAAATTATTCAAATCACTTATTATTTTTTCATTCAATTCCCCTCATTTAAAATTTCATTTCAATTGCTTAATTGTTTTAACATTACTGGAACAAATGTACATATGATTTTACCCTAGTTGACTTGCCGAGTCCTAGTCCACTACGTAAAATCTAAAATATGGATGGAATCAAGGATCTTCTATTATAATGAGGTTGATATTGTTATCTCCAAACTTGCAATACCAAGTGTTTTTTTTTAAATATTGGACATGGCAATATGACTTCACCTCGTCTGATGGTTAGCTGAAGGCCAAGTCTCAGGAAAGAGGGTCTCTATTACAGATACGAATAATGTTACAATTAGTAATGGGCAAACACCCGGGTTTAAACCCAAATTGAGTTTAAACCCAATATAAACCCACAAGTTTCCTCCCAATTGGGATTTTATTTGGGTGTTTTTAATTTTATATAATATACTCATAAACATTTGACGTTTTAGATTGCAATGTGACTATAAGTACCTGTATAATAATACCATTATTCTTCTTTTTCTTTGAGGTCATTTAAATTTCAAATATCAAGGTGTTTTCGTCTTTTCGTAGAGTACCGTAGGTACTTACGTATTAGACGTTGTGTTCTCGCGGCCTGCAGGGCTAGCACACGCTCACGCTCTCCACCCTGCTTGCGGCGATGGTCCGCTGCGCAGATGCGTGGGCGGCCAGCGCCTACTTCTGCGAGCAGGTCATGCTCGTGAAGTAGACAGCAGAGCGAGCGCAGTGCAGCGAGCGAGAAAGACTCGCGGACATCGCTGGCCGCGTTCGAAGGCGGCTCGGGCGTCGGTGGGCGCAAACCGACCTCCGCCCCCCATGAGCGCGGGCCTGAGGGTGACGGGTGGAGCCGCTTGTCACTCTAGCAGAAGCAGGCCACGGCGGCCGCGCGCATCGTGGGACGATGCGCGCTCCCCCCCATACCGGGGGCGAGTCGGGGACCGCGTGGTCCCCCCTCCCGAGGAGGGCTAGACCGAGAGGAATGGCCCTGGGTCAGCCGGGGTGCGAGGGATATGTCACAAGACAACCTCACCTTCGGCCTAGTACATCGACCCACAGACGGCGTGCGGTTTAGTCGGTTCGAGTCCGACATAACCTCCCCCTTCGACTCCGAAGGGGGGGTATCCGTGGGGATTTCCCGCATGTAAAAAAAAAGGCATTTTGCCGTTTTATGTCGATATGTTGACTGTTGGTAACATGCAGGGCTAACATGCGCGCCACGAGATAGCTATCTCGAGGCATTTTGCCGTTTTATGTCGATATCGACTGTTGGTAACATGGCAAATTTCATGGCGATTTGTCAGATGTCGAAATAACTTGACTTCGAGAAATCATCTCTACTTAGTGTCTGCAAATTGTAACATACGTGCCCTTATTTACTCGAATTTTGACATTTAAAAATGTTTTGTCTCCCGTCTTTCATTTGGTCGACGAGAAGTTATCTCGTGTAAACTTTTCTTGTGCTCGGTTCATTTTGGATCAAAATTTAGTACCTTTATGCTGAAAATGGCGGTGCCATATTATCGGAGCCAACATCCTGTGTTGCCCCGATATCGGAAATAGACTAAAACAGCGACTGCAAGCAATTTTCGACCTTAATGACATTTCCTTGGTTACGTGTCTTTTCGCGTTAATTGATGACGCTGATCACGAATATAAGAAAAAATATTCGATAGCATGTCATGTCAATAAGGTCGAAAATTGTTTGCACTATTTTTTCGCTTTTTTTCATCCCTTGCATCCCTAACTAGTCTGTGCTTGCGGATAAACGTATCTAAGTATGTTTATCCGCATTCTAGACTCCATAACACAAGCTAGTTATTGTTTTTGCTTAATTTTAATCTTGATCGTTGAGAAATAAATTATTAGAATACTGATTTGTTGTGTTTTTAAGTATATAATAAAAAATAAGTATGCAACTTGTTTTACACAATGAGACTGAGGCTGGCGAGTAGTACTTTCATTTTCAATTGAACACTAGATACGTTCAATTACGTACCACTAATTTTAACCCTATATTTGGGTTGCTTCCGGGTTAAAACCGGGTTTAAACCCAAAAAACCCGATTTAAACCCAATTCCACCCATTTGGTTTAAACCTTTCGCCCATCTCTAGTTACAATGGCTACCGCTGTCTCTCCTCTGAACTTTGTGAGGAACGCCCGCTCCAGATCCTCAAGCAGACTTCTGTTGATGTAAGATATTATTAACAGTAATAAAACACTTTTTTTACGAAATAACTATTATATTAAATGGCTCCTAGATATTCTTCTCAACTTGAAATGCTGTAGGAACCTCAATTCACCATTCCAATTCTTCAGTACATCCATTTGCTGGCGATCTAAAAGATCTGGCATCTCTATACCACATGTATTGAACTCTTCCAAGTCTTGTTTCTTGGTTATATTGATGATATCTTCCCTACTTGCATGCTGACGGTTTTTTCTCTGCCCGACTGAGTTTTTTAACGCTATTTGTTCCAACTCGTCGTCAAAGCGCGCCAAATACTCTTCTATTAACTCTAAGACCTGTTCTTTTTCTAAAACTATAGCGTCTGCTGGTATCCTCTCCTTAAACCACAGAATCTTCTCACCAATGAGGTTCTGTTTTATATGTGTACCAGTTTTGTTTTGATCTTTCTTTTCATTCCTTTTAACTTTGCTGATGAGTTTTAAGGTTTTTCTGCTGTTAGGATGTTTTAATTTCTCAATACTGCTTCTGACTTTAGTAACTTTTGGCATTTTGCTGTGCTTTGTTATTAGCTAGGCTATTAGGATAATTTACGGACGTCCCAAAATAGTCCTAAACTCACGTGTTGTTTCGCAATGGCTAAAATGTCAATTATCAATGTCAAATATTGTAATGTCAAGAACTGGCGTTCACTGTTATGTTAAGATTTAAGACAAAAAAGCAAATTAGGCTGCTACAATTCAATATTCCTATTTTATGTACATATATACTAGAGCTCATTAGAACGACTAAGTATCCAACTAGCATCACTTCGTCGTTATTCGTAAACAGTTTTATATAATACGAGGTTTGTTTTGTACAATGTTGATTTCATTCAAGTTCACAAATCATAACCACTTTTATAAACGCTCTTCTATGTCTGTCATCTGAAATTTCAGAAGTCAAAACATTAACCTGTCAAGTGCAGTGATGCCATTTCAGCGTATTTTATGGTACATTTAGCATATTTTCATGTCAAATGCTATTTGCTAAAGAACTACAATCTTTAGCAAATAGCATATTTTTTTAGCATACAAAATTAAACCTGCTCCAAGAAAAAGAGTCACTGATAAGTGAAATATAGCAGTCGTCAAGCCATACTTTAATTGAGTATATCCCAGTAAGTAGCTGGAATAGCAAGCAAGGTTGTTCAGTTATGTATCAACTTTTCAGTGTCTCCACTTTTGTTATTCAAAGATGTTTTAACTTTTTTGTTAGAATATTATTTGTAGAATATACTGCTTCCGGGCTGTTTGGCCGTGGTCTATGTGAAACTTGCGTGCCTCGTCGGTGGCAAGGTCTCCGAAGTCGTCGTTGCCCGGCCTTGCGCCACTGAAAATGTCGACCGCAGTGATCGACTAAACGTCTGGAACGCAAGTTTCACATAGACCACGGCCAAACCGCCGGGAAGCAGTATATTCTACATGCGACGCCGGCCGTGAAAGCCTGAAGACTTATAGAATATTATTTATTTTCCACTTTACAGTTAATTATAAACAATCTATTAATCCACCGATCGTTTGGTTAGGTTTCTATCATCGGCTCAATATCATGACAAAATGATTCCCAAAGGCAAAAACACAAATTACTTTATATAAGCTTAGTGGTTAAGGAGTCGGCCTCACGATCGAGAGGTCTCGGGTTCGAATCCTGGCCATTACACTACCAACGTGAACCCACTCCTAGCACAAGCAATTTAGCTTAGTTGGAGGGGTTAGATGGAATATTAGTAATTTCGATAATTTCGGTCGCTAATATTCTTTTTTTAAAAAAAAGAAACTCTCAGACCTTTGGAAGGAGGATCAGTATTGGTAAACAACGATGTGTTAATTTTGCACCTATTATTTAAGATTACGCTCATGTTCATGTGTTAAAACTACAACAGGGCCGGCCGCAATCTCAAGTTATGATACGTGCGCGTTGGCTCACGAAACTGACCTACGATGCACCCGCCGGCCATGGACTTCCAAATGTCAGCTGCTCACTACAATCCATGTGTTGAACATGTTGGTGTTGTACAGTTAGCATGGGCACTGATATAATTTTTTGATTTATTTGTGACTGAATAATAAAGAATTGTTTTACATTTATTTTATTTGTTTTATATTTATTTTTAATTGTTTTTACTACACGTACTTTCCGACACCAAGTAGTCAAACAAAGTTAACGAATCAATGGAATTATAGCAATCCATTGATATAATTGGTGGTGTAATCGCTTAACAATTAACAAAAACAGTAAGCATACATTTTAGCATATTTGTAAAGCATATTAGCATAATTTAAAAACATTAACAGAATCTTCATCGGACGAGTTGGCAACACTGGTCAAGTGTCAAGTGTCAACCTTGCCTGAGACAAAGGGATTATATTATACCGTTTTCATAATTTTACTGAGAAATAATCATGTTCCAAAGACCGAAACCAGGTGAAGATGAGGAGGACCTACTCCGTATGCAGGAAGAATTCCTCAAAGAGAAAGAAAAACACACTATACAGCCAGCAGCATCAGTTACAAATTTACGGCCCGATATTAAACGACCAAGCACTGAGCCGGGTAATAGGAAACCATCTAAATATGCCAGGACTAAAGGTCTTAAAAATCATACAGAAGCACAGGCCAGTACTAGTTCCGTCATGGGTAATATTTTAGAAAAGAATGTCAGTGAAGGTGCGTCCACCACTCTATCAGAAACTGATGATGATTATGTATACTTTCCTAAGGTTATTCCATCATTATTAGGCGAAATAGTTGAAAAGAACGTCTCAGATAATACTGTTCTCGAAGCTAAAGTAATGCCCGCGCTAGGATTCCCAGAAGTACCAAAATTAGAACCAAGTGCAGTTAAAAATAAAAAGAAAATTGATAAGAATGCCAGTGATAAGATAGACGTAAAGGTGTCAAACATTAGCTTGCCTACAAGGAGCTATATGGTATCTTCTGAAGACTCAAAAGATATTCATCATGAAAATGTAAAAGTACTTAGTGAAATGTCGGAAACCGAAATCATGGAAGAACAACAGAAATTGCTTTCAAGCCTTGATCCTAAGCTTGTACAGTTTATAAAATCAAAGAGACAACAGGCAAGTAAACAAGAATCAGATAAGAAAGAGGTTAGATTCGAAAACAAAACTATAGATATTAAAAATATTGAAGACCCTATGGACACTGATGCAGTTGTAGAAAATGATAGTCTGTGGGACAATGATATTCTGTCACACCCACATGTCAACAAATGGCTACATTTTGATTCACTAGAAAAAGATAAATTAGAATGGATCAAAGGCATTCAAGAAAGCAAAAGTATTAAAGCTGATGAACCTTATGAGGCTCGATTCGATTTCAACGGTTACCTATTACCATACACAATAGATTACAATGAAAGGACCAAAACATTATTTCACCACGGTGATGAACCACATAGACCGGGATATTCTATTATGGAGCTAATTGAACTTACTCGGTCAACGGTAACTCAACAACGCGTCATGGCCTTGAATACTATTGCTGGTATTTTGGAATATTATAGTACTGGCACATACAAAAATGTCATAGAAATACCACTAAGTAAATTATTTTTTATCGTACGAATAGCGTTGGACGAAAATAAAGTTATTGTGTTAGAACCTGCTTTAAAGGCAATGAGGAACTTGCTTTACAACCGGATAGATGAGGCTAGCCTTGACGCTTTAATTGGTTTTGAAGAAGGTACGCTACAGCCTTGTTTAGAAAATGATAAGTCAGAAATTGAAGAATTAGAATCGAAGGAATCGGAATTTAATGACTTTCATTTAGCAGAGATTGATATTATCACAGCACTTTTAAGAACAGATATACTCCAAAGACTGTATTATATTCTAGATGCCGTCAGACCAAATTTTAACTGTGTTCAATATTCATTGCAAATATTAACAAGGCTAGCTCGGGATTCCCTTGAAACAGCACAAAAGATTGTTGAAATGGAGAGCCTAATGAACACTATTATAAAGAATTTTCTGCCTATTACCTCCATCAATTTTGTTTTTGAGCCACAAATAGTGTATAACAGGAAGCCAATACTAGCTGCATTGAAATTCTTCAGAATAATATCACTACAAACGTGTGATATTACACATGTATTGCAAAATAAATATGATATTTTGAAGCCTATTTCAGAATATATAAATTCTGAAGTTGATCGATCATACGGTTTAAAAATCCAGATAGAAGGATATTGTGTTTTATCTAATTTCTTACATTTTGGTCTTGGCATTGACGCATCACTATCATTGTGTCCTGTCATTATGACCACTTTCTACAATCATATTAAAACGACTAATATTTTTGCTAATTCCTCAATCTTAACTGCAACACATGCAGCAGTGGTTTTACAGCTTTTCAGTAGACTTTTGCAATTTAATCTACCAGGCTTTTATTCTAATAAAACACAAATATATCCGTTAGTAAAGGATGGGGTACAGAAGTGGATCAGACAGCTTTGTACCGTTGATGAGTATACATGTGGACATTTGCGCCTTCTCTGTTCTGCTCTAGACTTATCTAAGACAGTCATTATGATAGAATGCTTGCCGATGAAGGTGTTAAATGATTCCCTCGTTTTACTATTCCAATCACAAGGATTCGAAAGACTGATCAAGCACCTTATACCAAGTTCAAATTTACTGTCCGGATTGGAAAGCAGAGACTTGCATTTTACCAAAAACCTGATGAGTCTAGGAGGATCTGCAATAGCTACATCACAAAAAGTTCTTCCAGTCTTAAATGTTTTATCACCAGTACCTTTTTTGGCGTCTCTATCCAGCCTGCTCACTTATATGAACGAAAAAGACATTTCTGAGTCATTCTTAAGGCATATGTTGCTGTATTTAAATGAACTGAGTAAAAAGGTGCCATGTCTCTGTGATAATTGGTTCACTAGGATGGAGACTAATTTAGTAATTAATATTATTAAGTTATCAACGCGGTATAACATGTCGGAGGGAAGCAAAGACTTGATATATTCAGTGGCCAATAAACTATGCTATATCTTGAGAATGGACAAGAAACACGACCTATATTTTCTATTTAATAATGTTGTTTTCAATAAACATTGGTTTACAGCAGAAAGACTTTTAAATCTCGTAAACGTATCGGACCCTGATAGCTTCAGTAAAGCTCTGACGTCCATCGAAAATATAAAAATGTGTTATCGCAAAGTTGTAAATATGAATTATCGAGAAACAGGACCTAATATTCTATTGAAATCTTGGCGAGAACCGATATTGCCGAGAGATTGGATCTATATGCCCATATTAACGCTCTACAGCAGGCATCAAGACGCAAGTAATTTCTCCAAGATTGTTGGAGAACACGCAAAGAAAATCGCTGAAAGGGCAACTGCAGAAAGAGAATTTATAATCATAAGCAGTCTTGAATGGATACTCTTCAACGAATTATGTTTTCCAGAACTTCTGAACGATATAGATGTTACAGACAGATTTTGCCGAATTATGTGCGTATTTCTGAGTGACAATTCGCTATTTCTTGATCCTAGAATCAAGATTCTATTGCAGAAATGTGCAGAAGCGTTATTTAAGAAGAAATCGAAGTTTAATTTCGACAAGCCGTTGGTGGGCTTGCATAATTTCCAAGATTTTTATACTCAGTTCTTAGAGCAATTCCAGGCTGTGAGTTATGGGGATCATACGTTCTCTGCGTGTCTTTTGGTTCCATTAGCTCAGAAGCACAATGTGAAGTGGAGAAAACTGTTATGGTCAGAGTATGCAGGTTGTCTAAGAGCTCTTGATTGCCCAGAAAACTTGCTATGCTACGAGTTGAATGATTACTTGTATCCTGAAGAGACAGATGAATCTCTGATAAAGTCTTATTTGCAAGCTCTTTCTACCAGTTTGTTGCGGCCGGGCACCATAGCGCACAAAATTGCGTCTCATCATGTTGAAAGTTATAAGAAACGAATTTGTGAAAGAAACGAATTTGTACATAATAATGCTTAGTAGTAAGAATGTGTATTAAATTATGAGAAACCAATTTACTTGACTATTCGCATACTTTATTTAAGGAAGTACTACATTATCATCATCCTTTACACGGGAGCCCTTCTTACTACTTCTTTTGGTTTATTTACTCATACGGCTTTTATGGTTCAAGAGCATCTGCTGTCTGACCTGCCAACCCCGGGAGGATAACCTGGGCAGGTTTCAATCAGCAAATGTACCGACTAACAGATGAGGTTAGCCCTTCTGAAAACAGCCTACTCTACTCTAGGTTCATAATCAGGGAGAATAAACCTCTCTCTGATTAGGTATAAATAAACTCTGGTGACGTTAGATCTATAATCTACAGTCAACGCTTGCCATAAAATAGTGTATTGTGAGTATTTATTTCCTACCTTAGTACAGTAAATTATTTGTTTCGTGCGACCACCTCCACCGACTAGCAGAGGGTGGGTAATGTGGTTATGTTGGACTCTAACAGACTCTTTATTTGCACGCACAAGTTAATGTGAGCGAAATGGTACTATTCTGAATTACTTCGGTTAGTATGCGTTCTGTATTGCGCGTGTGTGTGTATTATTTTTCTGAGCCCAGGGCCATTTCTTTCGATCTAGCACCGGCTCGGCTTGCTTCTGCTAGGGTTACAGACAGCTCTACCCTTCACCCGCTCGCAGGCCCGCTTTCATGGCGAACGGATGTCGTTCTGTTACCTCCAACGACGCCCAAGTCGCATCCGCTCGTCGCAGGCCATGTGAGCCGCAAGTCTCCTTCGGGCAAGTCACAGCAACCGTGCGCGGTGATCAACAGCGTCAGCTGGTACGAAAAGCTGCCGTGTGGCCTCTCTAGCCACTTCCCCATGAAGGATTTTACCGCCACTATTACAGCGTATGCTGCGCGTGGTTGCCCGAGTCGTAGCTCCCACTCCACTACCATATACCTAATCAGCTGGGTTTGTATTCCCGCTCCCATGCCTCCTTTCGGTACCTACTGGTATAGCAGCAAAAAGGGTCTCGCATCCAGGATCCACGGTAGCGATTCATTATGGATACTCGCCGCGTCAAAGGAAATCGTACCCCCCGATTGCCTTGATGGCCAACGTGCTGTGCGGAGCACGCAACAGCTGCACGTGCCTGGCTTTCAGGGTCTCCGCCCATATGGGGCACCGGCACCAATATAGGGCCATGGAAAGCACGATTCCCGCGTAGTCTCAGAAGTCTGACCGGCCTTTCTGTTGGGCTGCAGCTGCGCCAGAGAATGAACTGTGCCCTTCAATTTGGGTCGCGAGGCCCACTGTATATGCAAGAAAAAGAAATATACTTATAATAATATCACAAATTAACTAAGTAGGTATGTTATAATATATATTTCAAAGAAATAAAATCTAGAATTACTGTTTAAATCTAAACCACAATAAGTTTAATTGAAATTGCAAGTAACTTCATCACCATCTATTTTATATTTTGTCATTTATCTGCTTTAAAATTTATTTCATGTTGGAACTGTGATGTTCGTAGGTACTTATTTAATGAAACAGCATTTCAATGTCTATTGCGAGACTAACTGGCGAAACAGAAAAGAATGACCACTCCAGCCTCGGTTGGAGTGGGCTAATAGGTGGCAGCATCTCCCTCACTTAGAGGTGGGGGTTCCCGGTCAACGAGATAATAAAAAAGAGTGTGAAAGACAAATCAGATGTTTATAACTACTATAGTGAATATAGCGCAAAACAGTCTAGGTGACGGGTTTGGACCCTGGCGATAACCTTCAGTACTACGGATGCGCAATGTCGTGAACCTACTCATAACAGAGACTACAATAAGAATTTATTTTAGCCCTTGGTTTAATAGTACTGCCATTATAATAAAGAGATTATTAAAGACGTTAAATTACAGCATGCTGACTGGATTTCTTACAATTTGTTCCCGTCACGTACCGACAAAATGTAAACTGTAAACGCAAAAAATAAAGAAAGTAGTTGACAAATAAAAGTTTGTAATGTAAGTACATACCCGGAAAACTTGTCATGTAATCATATTTATTATACCACTTAGATGGTAGATAAGTTTGTTTGTAGAAATGATAAAAGATATTAACAGAAACACAGAACAGAAAAAGTGAACAGACACGAATTTTCAGTAGGCACACTTTTGAACGCACCGCTTCAAATCAAATTATTTTTTCGCGAATATTTTTGTTTGACAGTTTAAACTTGACAGAGATTGCAGGTGTTTTCTGTTTATATTGTTTAGAATTCTTTTAAATTGTTATAATATCATGTATTCGTGACAATAAATACATTAATATATTCGTTAGACCTCCATGTAGCTCCAAGATGTTTATAGAGGACATTCGTAATGATTTCTACAACATACTTCTAGGGAACGTGAGTTTTTAGTTTTATGTGTTAGGTTGTTTACAACCAAACTTTTTCGAAATAATAACGCATTATTACTTTTTCAGAGAGTCTTATTACTAGTTCATTACGACGTGGACGCTATATGCACTTGTAAGATACTACAGGGCCTGTTTAAGTGCGATAATGTGTCATATACTTTAGTGCCGGTAGGGGGTATTTCGGAGTTGAAACAGGCTTACGAAGAAAATAATGAAGAAATAAAGTATGTAGTGTTGATAAATTGTGGAGGGACTATAGACCTGGTCGATATCTTGCAGCCGGAAGAGGATGTTGTGTTTTTTGTGCTTGATGCTCACAAACCTACTGATGTTTGTAATGTGTATAGTGATGGTCAGGTAAGTACTATAAAATATTTCTTTTCATATTAACTAAGATGAGAAAGAAGCATATAGTCTGTGAGATAGTAAGCAGCTATCAGTACCTATGAAATAAAAAAAAAAATATGCAAGATGGACCATGGACACTTTGCTGTGTTATTCCAATGAGTTAAGAATTATTGAAAGCCTTAGCAACTAACAACTAGACGTTTGCCTACGGCTTTGCCTGTGTGCAATTTTGTTTGAAAAAGTAGCCTATGTGTTGTTCTGGACTGTAATCTATTGCTGTACCTAATTTCAGCCAGATCCATGAGTAGGGTAACCAGAGCTCACTGGAGAGGTTTTGTGCTGTCAGTGGGAAGACCAAAGGCTATTCCTGCTTTGTCTTCTACACTGATGGCACAGAAACTCTCTGTTTTACAGGTTCAGCAGCACGAGTGTGACACTTGGTTTTGCAAACATCCATCGGCCATGGTAACCATTTACCATCAGGTGTGCCGTGTGCTTGTCTGCCAACACAAAAAAATTGAATCAGCTATTACAGTGTGATTGAATGATTAACATCCAAACATCTAACTAACTTCACAAACTTTCACATTTTTAATATTAGTTTGCAGTTTGAAAGTGTTTTGCTAGTGGGGTTACTCTAAAATTAAACAGGACTTCCAGTTAAACTCTGCACCCTTGGCTTTCCAGTAGAAATTATAAACCTATTAAGGCTTTTTGAAAAATATCATGATGTGTCTGCTGTGTGAGACATCCTGCTCAAAGAATAGTGTGTGTTACGTTAATACTAGTACATAGTACATCTAGTACACAGCTGCTGTGGTCTTAGTCACTTTGTACTTTTTTTATATACAAGGCTTTTTGAAAAATATCATGATGTCTCTGCTGTGTGAGACATTCTGCTCAAAGAATAGTGTATGTTACTTTAATACTAGTACATAGTACATCTAGTACACAGCTGCTGTGGTCTTAGCCAGTTTGTACTTTTAGAGTCTGATTTGTTACTGCCCTGCCTCTCTGCGAGATATTTTTCAACGTATTCTTAGACAGTCCTCACTGCATTAGCTGATGAATATTTAATTTAAAAGTTTGGATATTTTTTCAGGTGAGGCTTGTGTACAGAGATGAGGAAGAGAACATTCCTAACTATGATGATATATTCAGAGATGATGATGATGATGAAGAAGTAAGTATTCAACATTATTTCCTTTTGCTATTATTGTTGTTTACCTACGGCCACAACTTCATTCATATAGACTTGGCTTTTTATATTTTCCATGGAACCATTTAAAAAAAAAAGCACTCTAAGACCCATATTCTAGAATGCCTTTGGTATATCTCCTCATATTATTAGACTCCATTAATTATGTCCACAAGACTGCCTCTCATTGAACTGCAATTCCTCTGTGCACTCCCGGGTTTGCTGGAAGAGAACTCAACCTTGAGTTAAGCTCGCCTTTGTACATATTATTTCTTTTATTTGTTTAAATACTATGTAAGTGTACAATAAAGAATAAATAAAAAAAAAAGAACCTCCATTTATCTGGGGAAAGATTGTATACAAATATTGAAAACTTGACAGGTTGTCTGGCAGATTGTCTATACATTTATTTCTCAGATAAATCCAGATTCAGCTGTGTGACATTTTAGAATATGGGCCTTAGTTATACTTTCAAAGTCAAAGTCAAAGTCAAATAACTTCAGCTATCTTTAGTAGCCTCTGGCGTGGCGATAGTGACCGCGGCCGCTACGCAGTAGGCGCGCGTTCGTACCCTGCTCTGTGCAAATATTTGAATGCATGAATGTGGTTTCTATGTATAATTAGTATGTATTTACAAAAAGAAAATATGTATCTAAGATGTTTATTCGCATTCTAGAGGGAATCTAGAATGCAAATAAACATCTTAAATAGTTAAGCTATGCTTACCATGTGTCTAGATAGTGTTATGTGAAATGTAGAATATTTATTTATTTATGGTAAAAAGTCCATCAAAATCTGCCTAACCTTTTCAGAGAATACCCTGTATAGACAGACAACATTCATTTGAATAGGTGTATAGACAGGTTCACATTTGACCACTATCCTACTAATTGTAAGTTTTGATATACTCAAATTTACTACAAATATTTGTTGCTGTTCTTTACAATGATAGTAATAGTAAATATTAATAGTGTTAACACATTTTCTGTTCTCTGTCTACCCTTTCATGGATTTGCAGGCATGAATATTTGTATGTGTAAAATATTTTATAACACTACAATATATGTTCTTAATGTTTTTAGAATGAAGAGCCTGAAAGTGGGCATGAAGGTTTGGAAGCGATGGTCGAGCGGCGTCGCGAGAAACGGGCCTGGACCGAGAGACGGAACACTCTCATGTTCAACTATATACAGTTCTCTTACTATGGCAAGCCTGTAAGTGCTGTTTTTTGTACTTAGATATTCTTATGTGTTTGTCCATGTAGGGAACATTGATCAGTAATTTTTAAATTGTATTGGTAATTATCCAGAATTACAGGAGTAGGTCCTTCGTTACCATTATCTATTTGAGAGTATTCGCTGGTTTGGGATTTCATTAGAATTTAAGTGCTTCAAGTTAAAAAAAAAAACTCAATGAGGTTTCGGTGGACCAATATATTTTCGGTGTCAATGTTGATAGGCAGTCAATTTAAAAGTGATTACTTATGTTTGGTCTGTCAAACTAAGCGTCAGTAGCTTAGTGGTTAAGGAGTCGGACTTGCGATCGAAATGTCCCGGGTTTGTATCCTGGTCATGACATTATTCGCTCCCTAACACGAGCAATTTAGCTGGGGTGCAAGGATTCACGGGAGTACTAGTCCATAATTTTGGATACTAGTAGACTGAAAAGACATTGAATTCGGGATTGCAGGAAAGTGTTAAGAATGTGTGTGTGTCGGCAGAGCGCGTGCGTGGCCGTGGAGCTGGCGTGGCGCGTGTCGCGCTGCGGCTGGGCGGGCGTGTGGGCGGCCGGCGTGGCCGTGGCGGCGCAGGCGGCGCTGCACGCGCGCGCGCCGCCCGCCGCGCTGCTGGACGCCGACGGCCTGCAGCGCCGCCTGCCCGCCGAGCGCTCGCACCAGGGCGTCGTCGTGTCGCTGGAGAAGGACGCGTGCCTGCCGCTGTACCGGCGCTGGTCGCTGGAGGCGGCGCTACGTCACGCGCCCGCGCTCGCGCCGCACCTGCGCCTGCACACGCTCGCCGGACACGCGCGCCTCAGGCAACTGCTGGCCGACTGCGGGTACGTACTGCACCACAGGGGTGTCGCTGCAGAAGGACGCGTGCCTGCCGCTGTACCGGCGCTGGTCGCTGGAGGCGGCGCTACGTCACGCGCCCGCGCTCGCGCCGCACCTGCGCCTGCACACGCTCGCCGGACACGCGCGCCTCAGGCAACTGCTGGCCGACTGCGGGTACGTACTGCACCACAGGGGTGTCGCTGCAGAAGGACGCGTGCCTGCCGCTGTACCGGCGCTGGTCGCTGGAGGCGGCGCTACGTCACGCGCCCGCGCTCGCGCCGCACCTGCGCCTGCACACGCTCGCCGGACACGCGCGCCTCAGGCAACTGCTGGCCGACTGCGGGTACGTACTGCACCACAGGGGTGTCGCTGCAGAAGGACGCGTGCCTGCCGCTGTACCGGCGCTGGTCGCTGGAGGCGGCGCTACGTCACGCGCCCGCGCTCGCGCCGCACCTGCGCCTGCACACGCTCGCCGGACACGCGCGCCTCAGGCAACTGCTGGCCGACTGCGGGTACGTACTGCACCACAGGGGTGTCGCTGCAGAAGGACGCGTGCCTGCCGCTGTACCGGCGCTGGTCGCTGGAGGCGGCGCTACGTCACGCGCCCGCGCTCGCGCCGCACCTGCGCCTGCACACGCTCGCCGGACACGCGCGCCTCAGGCAACTGCTGGCCGACTGCGGGTACGTACTGCACCACAGGGGTGTCGCTGCAGAAGGACGCGTGCCTGCCGCTGTACCGGCGCTGGTCGCTGGAGGCGGCGCTACGTCACGCGCCCGCGCTCGCGCCGCACCTGCGCCTGCACACGCTCGCCGGACACGCGCGCCTCAGGCAACTGCTGGCCGACTGCGGGTACGTACTGCACCACAGGGGTGTCGCTGCAGAAGGACGCGTGCCTGCCGCTGTACCGGCGCTGGTCGCTGGAGGCGGCGCTACGTCACGCGCCCGCGCTCGCGCCGCACCTGCGCCTGCACACGCTCGCCGGACACGCGCGCCTCAGGCAACTGCTGGCCGACTGCGGGTACGTACTGCACCACAGGGGTGTCGCTGCAGAAGGACGCGTGCCTGCCGCTGTACCGGCGCTGGTGGCGAGTATATGAGCTCATCTTAACTTATCGCAGTCCACTGCTGAATAAGACTTCTCCCAATATTAGGAGGCTTTGACCAACTGTTTCCACACTGGCCAGACGTCGTACAGCTTTCTTTCTCTCGCAATGATATCGCATTTTTCCGATTCTTACAACACCCGTCGGATGATATAGGAGGTGAACCCCATCACATCTGTAGGATGTCGTACTTGTCTTTTCTCTCGGTCACCAAACGGATGGTCGTGCATACCTCTATAACAGAAGCATGCCTCCCGTGGTAACGCCATTGTTGTGCGCTTGTGCTCTCCTTTTCATGGTCCTTCGAGCCGGATGTCACGATGACATAGTAAACTTTATAAGATCGCTTTCAGTATTTTATGCTTTATGAATGTGGTCTGTTGAGAATATGATATTCCGCAACGAAGCCAGTCCATTAAACAGATGAGGTTTTTGTTAATTCACTAATTTACTTGAAAATATCACGTTTTACTACAGGATCCCCCTCCAACAAGCCCGCCAAGCCTACCGCTCGATGGACGTAGAACTGCGCCGCTCCTTGCTGACCGCACTAGAGACGGCAGCGCCTAAGCACAAGTTGCCCGTGCCTACGCACACCACCTTCTTGCTACAGAGACCGCATTCTCCTACGTTGGCCGCCATGGATGATGTGTATGCGATCATGGGACTAATTGAACATGTGAGTTAAAGTAAACTAACAAATGGTGAACTGAGAAAAATATGTATTTTTTGACAGCAAGTTTTATACTTTTGTCAAATGTTGGTAATCTAAAAATCTTTCGATTTTCTTTTCTTTTTTTAAATATGGTAGATCTTTCGCCAAGTATGGCAGATCTGCCGCCAAAAATCAGATCTACCGCCAATGATGGGGATCTGTCACCAAATATAGAAGATCTGTCGCCAAATGTGGTAGATCTGTCGCCAAATGTGGTAGATCCGCCGCCAATTATGGTAGACCTGTCGCCAAAAGTGTTAGATATGTCGCCAAATGTGATAGATCAGTCGCCAAATGTGGTAGATATGCCGCCAAATGTGGTAGTACTGTCGCTAAACATGATAGATCTCTCGCCAAGTATGGCAGATCTGACGCCAAAAATGGTAGATCTGTCGCCAAAAATGGCAGATATGCCGCGAAATGTGGTAGATCTGCCGCCAATTATGGTAGATCTGTCGCCAAATTGAGTAGACTTGTTGCCAATGTCTGCCGCCAAGTATATAGATTACCGTCCAAAGAATATGAGACCGTGCGCCACACCAAGGAAAGGTATAGGTTAGAAGAGATCTTCTTGATAAGTTGCTTACACGTCGCTCGAGACTGCGTTTTGGCGGCAGATCTATTATTTTGGAGCCAACTCTTTTATTTGTCGAGAGATAAATCACACCCGTGAATTAAACATTCAGAGACAACGTATAATGATCTCACTGCCATGAAACTTCAAGACTGTGAAATGAATTTTTTTTCGGTCCCGCATAACAAGGGCAGAGTTTATTGCCGTCTGCTAGACACTTTGTCGTGTGCTATATGTTTACTGTCGGTTGGAGTATAGCTCTATTCCTTAGTCACATTCTACGGGTACAAATGAGATGGCCCTAATGTACATGTATTATACCAAAACTATTGAACTACATTTTGTTATAGGAAACGAAATCCAAAGGCGAGGGCTTCCAACACGCGCTCTCAGTGCTAGACATAGACAGCGGAGAGAATGAAAGTCGTCGCCTCGGCTGCGTGTCGGCGCAGAGGGCGCTGGAGGCCGTGGCCAGGGTCGTGCACGCCACGCTCAACGGGAAGATGCTGCATCTCGCTGGGCCGTTTAGTTACTTTATTGTGCCAGAGGTATGTATATAGAGAAGGTCGGCGCAGAGGGCGCTGGAGGCCGTGGCCAGGGTCGTGCACGCCACGCTCAACGGGAAGATGCTGCATCTCGCTGGGCCGTTTAGTTACTTTATTGTGCCAGAGGTATGTATATAGAGAAGGTCGGCGCAGAGGGCGCTGGAGGCCGTGGCCAGGGTCGTGCACGCCACGCTCAACGGGAAGATGCTGCATCTCGCTGGGCCGTTTAGTTACTTTATTGTGCCAGAGGTATGTATATAGAGAAGGTCGGCGCAGAGGGCGCTGGAGGCCGTGGCCAGGGTCGTGCACGCCACGCTCAACGGGAAGATGCTGCATCTCGCTGGGCCGTTTAGTTACTTTATTGTGCCAGAGGTATGTATATAGAGAAGGTCGGCGCAGAGGGCGCTGGAGGCCGTGGCCAGGGTCGTGCACGCCACGCTCAACGGGAAGATGCTGCATCTCGCTGGGCCGTTTAGTTACTTTATTGTGCCAGAGGTATGTATATAGAGAAGGTCGGCGCAGAGGGCGCTGGAGGCCGTGGCCAGGGTCGTGCACGCCACGCTCAACGGGAAGATGCTGCATCTCGCTGGGCCGTTTAGTTACTTTATTGTGCCAGAGGTATGTATATAGAGAAGGTCGGCGCAGAGGGCGCTGGAGGCCGTGGCCAGGGTCGTGCACGCCACGCTCAACGGGAAGATGCTGCATCTCGCTGGGCCGTTTAGTTACTTTATTGTGCCAGAGGTATGTATATAGAGAAGGTCGGCGCAGAGGGCGCTGGAGGCCGTGGCCAGGGTCGTGCACGCCACGCTCAACGGGAAGATGCTGCATCTCGCTGGGCCGTTTAGTTACTTTATTGTGCCAGAGGTAAGTATATAAAGAGCATCACCCACCATTGATGCAGCAAAAAGACTATTTTTATTGTTTTTGTACATATACGAGACTGTTAAGGTTAATATTATGAAAAATTAGTAGTAAATACTAAATAGTAGAGATTTTGTAAGATATAGTATATATGATTAAAAAGTTATTTAATGATATATGTGTCCATACAAGACCTGTATCGTAATAAAACTTTTTTTTTGACCTGTGCATAATGTTTGCCATAAGAGTTGATTTCAATTTTATATAATCTTTGTATTATAGTATCAGAGTAGATAAAATAACTTTTTAATCATAATGATACACCTATATAACCTCCATCTGGACCAAGAAGGTTGAACCTCTACTTTAAAAAAAGAAACCGCCGATTCGGAAGAAAAAAAAACAAAACAACTACTATTATATTTAATTTTATGTATATGCGTTTATAAAGTGCGTAAGTATAGAATCGTCTTTGAATTCGAAATTCGAACTTTTCGATTTGAGTGTAGATAATAGTAGTTTATGATACTGTTGCATAATAAGGGTTCTTATAACACGAGTGTGTTTTAAAAAAACGAGCCGTAGGCGAGTTTTTTAATATTATCACACGAGTGTTATAAGACCTAGTTATGTACAGTGTCATACACTACTTTATCTACTCTCATACTATAATACATAAACTAATTTATTTTACAAACAAAACCAAACTTTGTTTAATATAAATGTAAAAAAAAAAGTTGACGCCAAGACAAGGCCGCAAACATCGATTGCGCATGCGCGTTTCTTTTTTTTTTCTTGCGAATTGGCCGTTTTTTTTTTTTAAAGTAGAGGTTCATTCCAGATGGGGATTGTATAGGTGTATCGTTATGATTAAAAAGTTATTTAATGATATAGGTGTCCATTGGTGTCCATACAAGACCTGTATCGTAATAAAACTTTTTTTTTGGCCTGTGCGTAATGTTTGTCATAAGAGTTTTGATTTCAATTTTATAATCTTTGTATTATAGTATCAGAGTAGATAAAATGATTTTTGATTTTGACTTCTTCAAGTTACCACTTTTCGTACTGCATTCAATATGTTCCGCAAAGTAAACTAGTTTGTCAAAGTGCATCAAGCGGTAAATTGTTACTTTTGGAAGATTACATAAAAATTTGTGTAGCCCAATGAAATATTCGAAAACGATACACAATTGAATGAATGTGCAGGGTACTCCGGAGGCGCTGCTGGTGAAGGGCCCGCTGTGGCTCGGCGTGGCGGCGCGCTGGGCCAGCGCGGCCAGCGGCGGCGCCCGCGCGCTCGTGGCCAGCGCGTCCACGGGCGACCACACGTGCCTGCTGCTGGGCGTGCCGCCGCGGTACCACCACGAACCACGCAAGTTAGTACACATACACTCACTGGCCTTGTTCCTTTTTGCCGGCGTCTTAGGTTAGTTGTTAGGTCCGTCGCACCCTGGGTCACCCAGGGTTCTAGGATGGCGGGCGTGGGAAGCACGGTCCCAATTGAACCCCGAAAATGGGTAAGGCGACGTCACGCTGTGCCGGCGGGTGTGAAGGCCCCCACGCCTGGCCTAGAGCACGCCCCTTCAGGCCTCTACAGGGCCACCTCCCGCCGCGTCGGCAAGGTCGCCCTTGAGAGAGGGAGAGAGCCGATTCAGGGTGCAGGTTTCGGCATCCATTACTTTCCTATCATCTTGTACGACCAGCTCTCCCACCAGTGACCTCACCTTTCATTCTTTGCGCCTACGTATCCACTAGTGACCAACTGTTCGTCACCAGCATAGTGAAATACCCAATTATAAAACTATTCTCATTGCTATTGAAATCCGGCTCGAAGGACCATACTTTCAGTGTCTAAAATTTCCCAGCAAAATGCGATTTTTAGACAGCAAAGCCGCCTTTTTTTGTTCTACAGAGGTGAAAATGTGGTTATTTCGTTCGCATAACAATGAATAAAGAAGTAAGTAAAAACACTTATTAACGATCTTCCCTACTTTCTCCAGTCTATTCGGAGCAGCGTTTGAGCAGGCGGCTAACAAATGCGGCGCCTCAGTATCCCTAGAATACGTGGACACCTCCATTATATCCCTGCCCATCGCGCAGAGGGCACAATTCCTGGACGCCCTCACCGCGCTACTAGCGTGAAGATACCGAAGAAATACTGCTATTGGTCGACAGCATCACAACCCATATGAGCCATGCTTAAAATATAAGTACTCTGGTTTAATGATGACTTTCGATTGATTTTAATGTCATCCAAAGTTGAATCAACACCAGTGATCATAGCCCATGGAAATGTTATATTCTTTGGGGTTAGCTTGTATTTATCTGAGAATGTCATTTTATTTTTTAGATATCATGGTTTATTGCCAACATTTTCCTTGACCAAAGGTGTAGATAATCTTATTGGCAACAAAAAATTATATTTTTTTTTTGAGATATATAGTCCCCTAGTTCGTCAGTTTCACCCCCTTTTTTCAAGATGGCGGTCGTGTGACAAAAAATGCAACCCCACAATCTTAGATTTAACTTTGAACTGAACCCTCCCTTGGTATCTAAAAAATAAAATTGCACTCTCTGACAAAGGCAACCCCAGTGTAACTTACCAATTGTGCTCTTATACTAGGCAGTGCCAAAATGAATGACAATAATTTTTATACTATGATTGTTATTTTTTTATTAGGATAATTTTTGTAATTATTATTTTTTCTATAATTAATTCAAATAATCAAAAAATACATAATATCGAATTTAATTTTTTACTTGGATTCATCAGTCATTATAGCAGGAATTTGTTTTTTTTTTCATTACGACGTATTAACAAATTTGATAGTGGATTTAACAGAATATTAGTATCAAGAATAATGAAAACCATCAATGCGCTCCATCAAAGCCTCCCCCAATGTGCTCCATTTCTCCCGATTTTGCGCCTTCCGCATCCAGTCTGTACCAGCCACTTTTTTCAGGTCGTCATTCCATCTGGCTAGGAGGCTTTCCACCTCCCGTTTACCTTCTCGCGATCTCCACTCTAGGAATCGATAATTTTTTCTTGCATCACATTAGATCTGATCATGATTTTTTTGCATAATTGCGACTACTTTTACAATTGCAATAGATTGCAATTTTGGAGGTAAAGTTCTAGTGCTGAATTTAATAACAAAGACCTTGACTATATTAAAGTTTGTAAATACGTCCATGCCATAAATAAATCTACTCACAAACTATTATAATAATATTTGTATGAAATCTGTACCGAATTTAAAATGTTGTCTCACAGTGTATTATGTATTGTATCTATTAGTTAATTCATGCTTAGCTAAGGTATTATAGTTGTAAATAAGTATCACATTAACAGAAATGAAATGCCTATGAGGGTGATATGTGTGTGTGTGTGTGCATGTATTAAATATTTTCTTGTTAGTGATATATAAAATGATAAATGGACTTCTATTCTATACAAATAAATAAAATTGTACTGTATATTTGTAATGTTAAAACTGCTTATGAATGATTGCATATTAATGAATAATAACTTAACACAAAAGAAAAATTGAAATACTCAAACGACTTGGCTAATCTCAGAAACGGCTGGGCCAACTTAGACATACCTTCCACTGGCAGGTACCTTGGGTTATTTTAATTGTAGAATAGTAGTTTATGATACTGTTGCATAATAAGGGTTCTTATAACACGAGTGTGTTTTAAAAATACGAGCCGTAGGCGAGTTTTTTTATTGTATCACACGAGTGTTATAAGACCAAGTTATGTACAGTGTCATACACTACTTTATCTACTCTCATACTATAATACATAAACTAATTTATTTTACAAACAAAACCAAACTTTGTTTAATATAAATGTAAAAAAAAAAGTTGACGCCATGCCAAGGCGCAAACATCGATTGCGCATGTGCGTTTCTTTTTTTTTTCTTCCGAATCGGCCGTTTTTTTTTTAAATAGAGGTTCAGTCCAGATGGAGTTTGTATAGGTGTATCGTTATGATTAAAAAGTTATTTTATGATATTGGTGTCCATACAAGACCTGTATCGTAATAAAACTTTTTTTTGGCCTGTGCGTAATGTTTGTCATAACACTTTTAATTTCAATTTTATAATCTTTGTATTATAGTATCAGAGTAGATAAAAATAATTACGGTTCCGAGAAAAATTGGCAGGCACAGCAGTATAAAATTGAAGTATAGAAAAAAAAAACAATATTTTTCAAGTGATGCCTCCTAGCGACACCCTAAACCTATTGCTACCATTGTTAACATTACAGTATATAATGGAATGGAATAAGGAAATTTAAGTGTATATTATTTCTTTTAAACTCAAAAGGTACTTGAGCTTACCCATAGACTATAAATTGTGTGATCATCAAAATATTAGAACTAATATACCTTAGCTATTTTATGTTCATTAAATTGACTGTCCATATAATTGTAAGCGTCTAGGTTTTAGTATTTATTTAGAATGTAGAAACTATATCAAAATAAAATAATTAATGTGTACAAAAATATTTTATTGTAATATAAAACTACCTATGTACCAAATTGTACAATTACATCTTTTCTTGTATATACAAAACATACATTTACAACCAAAATTACACTACATAACTTTTCTGACAGAACATCATTTTCATAAAACAAAATTTTCATAAAATCATTTTCAACAAAAAAAAATCATTATCATAACATCATTTTCATTAAAAAAAAAACAATTTCAGATTTTATTAAAAAAATTCATTGAGCAAACTAAATTCCTAGAATTTTCACATATTGAGTATTATCAAGTAACTATCATCTATCTATATATGGATGTACTCCTCTAACAAGTTAACTGCCTACCCTATACATACATTGTTTGTGATCTTTTAAAGATCACAATCCTGGTGGTGGGATCCCACTTGTGATAACTAAGGTACAATCAGAAGTGGGTAGTGCAAACTGTTTAATCTGCGCTAGCACATAAAAAAAGCGCACCAATTATTCTGTTCTTGTAAACATTACCAACATAATTTTCTCATAGAAAGGGTATGAAAAGTAGAGTTTATGATTCGAAAACAAACTATTTTTCCTTCGGGCCATGGACTTTGAATCCCATGCTGCGCTCAGGATTCTGTTAGAAAAGTGATTCAAAGTAGCGCCTTCGCAGTAAAAATACTATTTCGCTCCCTTATCATACAATCTACTATAGAAGCTGACCCTATTCTAATAAACTGTAAAGAATAAAAAGAACTAAAATATTGGTTTAGTAATCACCTGGTTGCTACACATGGCTCCTGCAATAAGGACTCGGGCACAAGCTTATTCACTATTTAAAGTTTTGCATGCTCACTCCAACTAGTTGAACCAATACTTGGCTTTAATAAATCTACGAATCATATCTAGTGCCCACACTGGTTGATCTTTAGGCACCATATGACCAGAATTACGTACTAAAACTTGTGTGAGGTTACCTGCAAACTTTACATACCCGGCAATATCATTGCCCACATTCCAAATATACCTCGTAGCATTTTTATACTCTTCAGCTGATGAGAAGCTCAAATTAAGTAAGAACTGTTCAGTTAATGGGTAAGCGACTACAATGTCTAACTGCCCGTTATAAAACATTATACGGTAATGTGATAACAGTTCGGCAATAGTTGGTGCAACTGATTTCATTATATCAAATGCTAAATGCAGCTGTACGTTTTCTCCATCATTGAATGGGAGTCCTCCGACGTGAATACCAAACCTTAAAGTCATATTACGTAGCAAATGATTTAAAACAGTCATATCATCAAGTGCTTTTGGCTCTAAAAAATTATAATAGTTATCAAATCCTGTATATGCTTTAAAGTAGGATTGGCCATTTAATTGACCGTTCATTAACCTATCCATTAGAATGTCCGCTTGCTCCCAGTTCCCTGCCTTAATTTGTGCAACAACTTCATTTTGGTATTTAAGAAAGACTTTCAACTGCATATCATCTATCAAACCATGTTGATATAGATAGTTTCCGTAATCTAATTGATTGATTGGATCGCAGTAGCCATTGCCTATAGCAAGGCCTTTTAGATTGATTTTCTGAGTTGCGATTATTACAGCATTCTCTTCATGTATCTTCATAGCTAGGCTTGGTATATATTTCCCAGCGTAAGATTCCCCGGAAATATACAAATCATTTGATCTCAGTTTGGGGAATAGCTGAAAAAACTGTTGCAAAGCAGAATACAAACCTTTAGCCACACATTCTTCATTGTTGCAATAACCTTGATTATTTTGGGTGAAACTGAATCCAGTTCCCACAGGATTGTCAATGAAAATTAAATGGTAGTCCAGGGCCCAGTGATGTTTTCTCACTGTAAAACCTTTCATGGTTACTCCCAATGGTCCTAGTTCTTCAAATAGTCCAAAAAGTGAACTGCCACCTGGTCCGCCTTGGAGCCAAAGGATAATAGGCGCCGATTCGATTTTAGAAAACGGCGGGAAGTACCAAAAATATAAATTGGAGTTATATCTTTCACAAACTGTAAAGAATCCGGCATGACTGCGACATCCGAGTTCGTCTGTTAGTGATACTCGTGAGAGATTCTGAGCAAGAGATACTAATCCTTTCTTCAAATACGGTGTTAATATGAGAGGTTTGCCAATAACTTCTGTAGGCTTAAGATGCAACTTTATTCTTGGATATACGTTAGGAAAATATATGGCATTCGCAATAGAAATTATAGTAAATAATACGACCGAACATAATGCCTGTTTGATATAAGGATGGTGGGCCGTCATTTTGAGCAGAGCTTACCAAGCACATTAACAACAACACCGCTTTACACAAAAATAATAGAACGGTCCTTGAAAATTCAATTCATCATAACAAATTATTCTGCCAAGCCGAAGTATAAATAATTATAAAAGCAAATTAATTATAGAGTAACAGCAGATAGCTGTTTTGAACTTTTGACAGTTAGTAGTGACAATGTCACTGACCTCTTGATTCATTTAGACTCGTTTAGAAACTTAACAAATGGGATTATTACTAACAAAAAATAAATAAAAAGGTACCTCGCGTCACGGGGAAATCTATGAAATCGTATGTATGTCTTTATTGGCACTTGATGTCGAAAGCATCCGTACACGGAACAATAGTGCACCATTATGATATGAATGAAAAACATTTTTAATAATTGTCATGCGTGCGAGCGATACCTATACGCGGCTACGGTAGCCCTCTATGGGTAGCCCTCAGCGAACTTTCCCGCAAAAGACGCGATTTGGCTGTTTGGCGGACAGCGCGTCCGCGCCTCCCGACGCGTCGCAAGTTCCCCTCCGTTTCTCTGTGTGGTAGTAGTAATACTGTGGTAATAGGGTCCCGTTTTTACCTTTTGGGTACGGAACCCTAAAAAATGTCTTTCTTGACTGACACTCTTGACAGAATGATAAGACAAAAATAAATAAAGAGCGAACGTAGCAAATAAAGCTAGTTAAATTATTATTTTGGTTAGTTATTATTGTTGTAAAGAGGTGCAATGTATTGCTCTATGTCTGTAGTATGATTTGAATATGATTCGGATATTATAGAATCATGTCCGACTGACGGGACTTATGACTTATCAAATTACTTTGTTTCGTGAATGTTGATTTATTTTAGTAATAAAATATAAACATATTTTTTACTAAGTTTAAAACGTGTTTTTGTGTCTTGCATTTACTAGCAAGTTATTCCACTCACTCTGCTAGACGTTATAGTACCTACGGGCGGTTACTACATATTACAACAGGTTTTGTGCACCATCGCCGAAAACTTAAACAGTGAATGTGGACAATAGATTTCGGAGCAGGAGATAGTTCTGAATACAGAAACAGTTACAATCACGCAAACAAGATGAGTACTAGTCTTCCTACTTTTGATCGGTTAGAGGGGTCGATCAATTTTTCGACCTGGAAGTTCCAAATGGAACTATATTTGACTCACGAAGATCTTTGGGAATATGTAACAACTACGCCCCCAGCTACAGATCTTCCAGGTACCAAAAAGGATTCAAAGGCACGTGCGAAAATTTGTCTTATGATCAACTCAGAGTTACTGGTACATGTGAGGCAAGCCAAATCGACGAAAGAGTGTTGGGAAGCACTTGTAAATGCTTTTGAAGACAAGGGTGTCACTAACAGATGCCGCTTGCTAGGCCGACTCATTAGCTTCAAGCTGGAACAATTCAGCAACATCAAAGACTACATTACAGCGATAATGAAAGTAGCACAACAGCTACGAGACATCGGCAAAGAGGTAGACGATGAAATGCTTGCAGCGCTAATGTTACAAGGATTGACAGAAGAATACAATCCAATGAAAATGGCCATTGAAAACTCCAATATTACCCTGACGTCAGATTACGTCAAGACCAAGCTGCTACAGCAGGAAGACAACAAACTGTCATCATCCTCTAATGAAAATGCCCTAGTTGTGCACAACAAAGCTAAGAGTAGCAATGGAAGAGCAAATGAAGGCAATAAGAAAAATAAGCAGCTAAAGAAAGAGAAAACAGTCAAGTGTTTTATTTGTGGCGGACCCCATAAAGCTATGAAATGTCCAAAGAACCCAAATAAAAATGATAACAAGGGAACCTCATTACTCACTGCATTCACTGCTATGACGAACGATAACAATGAATGGATCGTTGATTCTGGAGCGTCATCTCATATGACCCATCGCAAAGACTGGCTTACAGACTTTACAGTGTTAAACAATGTTGTAAATATTAGTGTAGCTAATGGTCAGAAGTTAAGTGCAATTGGATCAGGAGATGTGCAGAAGACTGAGAGAATGCAATTCGGTGTGAAAGATGTGATGTATGTTCCTGGACTGACTGCAAACTTGCTTAGTGTAAGTACACTTGTAAATAGAGATTTTACTGTAGTATTTTCAGGGAATGGTTGTGAGATATATGACAGGGGTGATTGTTGTATAAAAGGAAAAGTACTCCATAGCTGTGAAAACGTAAAAGGAGTTTACAAATTCAAAGCTATTACAAATGCTAACCAGTCTGTTTTTTCAGCGCCGATTTCTGATGAATTTGAGCTGTGGCATAGGAGATTGGCACACTTGGGATCATCGAATATGAAACGGCTAAGAGATGGTTTGGCAAAAGGAGTAAGGTACCAAATTCCTGATAATATACAATGTGAGCCTTGCTTAAAAGGTAAGCAAACACGTACACCTTTTAAGAAAAGCGGCGCGACCAGAGCAACTGATGTACTAGAGCTCGTACATGCAGATGTTTGTGGTCCTCTAAGGGTAGAGTCGCACAGCGGGAAGAGATACTTTCTTTTATTTGTTGACGACAAAACGCGATATACGTTTGTTTACTTCTTGCGTGAGAAAAGTGAGGTCTTTTCAAAGATTGTTGAATTTAAAAACTTAGTCGAGAACCAAACTAACAAAAAGATGAAGGTTTTTAGGTCAGACAATGGGAAAGAGTTTGTAAATAAACGAGTTAGTCAATTATTCAAAGAAAGCGGCGTTATTCATCAAACAACTGTAGAATATACACCAGAGCAAAACGGCGTAGCAGAACGGGCCAATCGTACGATTATGGAAAAAACTAGATGCATGCTAGAGGAAGCTAATCTACGTAGTACGTTCTGGGCGGAAGCTGTTAACACGGCCGTATATCTAAAAAATCGCTCACCTACCAAAGCTGTGAACGTGACACCACTGGAAGCATGGTCTGGACAGAAGCCTGAACTAGGACACTTGAGAGTCTTTGGGTGTAAAGCTTTTATGCATGTCAACAAAGCTAAACGAAATAAACTTGATGCGAAAAGCAAGGAGCTTATCTTTGTTGGATATTGCACTGAGTCGAAAGCTTATAGGCTCTGTGACCCTGCTAACCTAGGTATTTATAAGGCACGAGATGTAGTATTTTTTGAGGATCAGTTCTTCAATCTAAGAGAAGCTAAAGTTTTAAGAGAGAAACCTAAAGCAAAAGTACAAGAATATCTTCAAAAAGAAACACAGCGACCTTGTGGACAGCTAATGCTAGATTTCTCAACAGAATCCGAAACTGATGCTGTTGAAGAAAGAATAGATTTAGATGAAACTATTGAAGAAATAATAGTTGAACAGAGACCAATTCTGCTGGAAAGACAAGATGAACTTTTCCATGATGCTGACAATGTCGAAAGGGAAGCGATTGAGGAAGAGTTTGGAACACCGCCAACAGAAGAAAGACGGTATCCTCAAAGAGAAAGAAAACCAAGAGACTTCAGCGACTATTATCTGTACCAAGCAGAAGTTGAAGAGCAGAGCGAGCCAGCTACTGTAGAAAAAGCACTTAGTGGTAGTGACAGAGAGAAATGGCAAGAGGCTATTGATGCTGAGCTGAATGCTTTGAAAAAGAACGGTACTTGGAGTTTAGTCAAGCCTGATCCTAGCGAGGTTAATGTTAATTTAGTGGATAGCAAATGGATCTTCAAAATTAAAAAAGAACCTGGAGGGAAAGTAAGGTATAAAGCTAGGCTTGTAGCACGCGGCTTTACACAGAGGCAAGGACTTGACTTCAACGAGACGTTCTCACCTGTGATCAGACATAGTACACTCAGACTATTGTTTGCTATTGCAGTTGAAAATGACTTATGCATACATCATATGGACGTAGTCACTGCATTTCTAAATGGATATCTAACGGAACGAGTTTACATGAAACAGCCCAGATTGTGTGAAGAGAAAGGCGCAGAGGATCATGTCTGTTTGCTCAAGAAAGCACTATATGGACTTAAGCAAGCCCCTCGAGCTTGGTACAAGAAACTCCATGATGCTCTATCTGAGATGAAATTCAAGCGATTGGATAACGAGCCATGTGTCTATATCAAAAACATGATTATCATTGCTGTCTATGTCGACGATATTTTGATATTCTATAAAAATGAGAAAGAGAGAGACACAGTTAAGAAAGAACTAACGAAAAGATTTGAGATGAAGGATCTGGGGAAAGTTGACACTTTCTTGGGAATGAAGATCAATCGGCTTAAGGAGGAGATAAGTGTTGATCAGAGTGATTATATTAAAATGCTCTTGAAGAAATTTGGAATGTCTGACTGCAAACCAGCTAGAACACCACTGCCGACTGGAATAAAACTAGAGAAGCCCAGTAATGATCATGTCCCACCCAAGGAGATTCCTTACCAATGTTTAATTGGATCTGTAATGTACGTAGCTGTATGCTCAAGGCCTGATATTAGCTATGCAGTTTCATACCTCAGTCAGTTCAACAGCTGTTATACGAGTGAGCACTGGACTGCAGCTAAAAGACTTTTGAGATATTTGAAGGCTTCCATCGACTACAAGTTGACATTTGTGAAAACTAGTCAAAGTCTTACTGGATATGTCGATGCCGACCATGCTGGAGATCACAGTGATCGTAAATCATTTACAGGATTTGTATTTATTTTAGGAGGAGCACCTGTATCTTGGGAGAGCAAAAAACAACGCACTATCGCACTGTCGAGTGCAGAGGCGGAATATGTTGCTATGTCCGAAGCATGCAGAGAAGCTATGTTCTTGAAAACACTGATTAGAGAAATTTCACAAGAAGATCAAACTGTGAAACTGTTGAGTGACAGTCAATCAGCTATTCAGATTGCTAAAAATCCCATTCATCACCAGAGAACCAAGCACATTGATGTTAGGTGTCATTATATTAGAGAAAAACTAAATGATAAAGTTGTATCGTTAGAATATCTGCAAACTGATCTTATGACTGCAGATATTTTTACCAAAGCTTTACCAAGGTGTAAGCATGAGTTCTGTATGGATCAGATGAATCTTAGGGCTTGTGTGTAAAAGGCTATGCATGAGCAATTGTTAGGAATGTGTGTGAATTGTAGTAGGTATTTCCTATAATGAATTTTATTTTTCACAGCTGTTTGCTGCTGAATACATAGAACACTACAGTTGAGGAGGAGTGTTGTAAAGAGGTGCAATGTATTGCTCTATGTCTGTAGTATGATTTGAATATGATTCGGATATTATAGAATCATGTCCGACTGACGGGACTTATGACTTATCAAATTACTTTGTTTCGTGAATGTTGATTTATTTTAGTAATAAAATATAAACATATTTTTTACTAAGTTTAAAACGTGTTTTTGTGTCTTGCATTTACTAGCAAGTTATTCCACTCACTCTGCTAGACGTTATAGTACCTACGGGCGGTTACTACATATTACAACAATTATCAATTCAGATAAAACAACAAACAAAAAACATTGATAACCTATAACATTTGTTACGATAGGCTGTAACCCAGCGACCCGGCGAGACCGGTTAAAATAAAAAGTACAAGTCCATTAGGGTTATATTTGTTTTGTTGGCTCTCTGGACATGATATTAATACGAAGGCAAGTAAACTAAATCATTGTCTTGTCCGCGTCGCTATTGCGTCGAGATGGCGCGCATACTATTAGCGCTCGTAATTTTTCAAATATTTTTTTCTGTGGAATGTTTTCTTCATCCATACCCTAAGTTGAACCTTGGTGAGCGTGATGGCGGAGACCCTGGAGAGCCACTATTCCTGTCGTCATATGTGGAGAGCGGAAACATCGAAGAAGGCAGGAAGCGAGCACGCGTCCCCTTCACAGAGGGTTTAGGTATCAAGAGCTACGCGGGATATTTCACAGTGAACAAGACTTACAACTCTAATCAATTTTTCTGGTATTTCCCCGCTATGGTACCGGACAATAAATACGCTCCTGTACTAGTGTGGCTGCAAGGTGGTCCCGGAGCTACTTCTTTATATGGCCTATTCACTGAAAATGGGCCCATTAAAGTGCGCCGCAACAAATTTGAGAGAAGGAAATACAACTGGGCCTTGAGTCATCACATCATCTATATAGACAATCCTGTTGGCACTGGTTTCAGTTTTACTAATGATACTAAAGGGTACTGTACAAATGAGACACAAGTCGGTGCCCAATTATACACTCTTTTGGTTCAGTTCTTCCAGCTCTTCCCGGAGCTGCAAGCAAATAAGTTTTTCGTTACTGGTGAGTCTTATGGTGGGAAGTATGTCCCTGCTCTTGCTTACACAATTCATAAGATGAATCCAACTGCAAAAGTAAAAATCAACCTAACGGGTATTGCAATTGGTAATGGTCTCAGTGATCCAGAACATCAACTTGTATATGGCAAGTACTTAAACCAGATTGGTCTGATAGATTGGAACCAAGCAAAGATTTTTGAGGAATATGAAAATAAAACTATTAATTTTATCAAACAAAAGAATTTCACTGAAGCTTTCAAAACATTTGATACTCTATTAAATGGTGATTTAATTGACGGGCCAAGTATTTTCACAAATATGACAGGCTATAATTTCTACTTCAATTATTTACATACTAAAGACTACACTCAGTATGAAGATTTTGGTCCAATGTTACAGAAATCTGCTGTCCGTAGAGCATTACATGTTGGAAATCAAACATTTAATACTGGAAAAGATGTTGAGAATCATTTAATGCAGGATGTTATGAGGTCTGTTGCTCCATGGGTAGCAGAACTTCTCGATCATTATTATGTAGTTATATATAATGGTCAGCTAGATATAATCGTTGCCTATCCATTAACTGTTAACTACCTCAGGAATTTGAACTTCACTGGTGCAGCTGATTATAAAACTGCGAAAAGATATATTTGGAAAGTGGATGGCGAAATCGCAGGGTATGTCAAGCAAGCTGGCAAACTTGTAGAGATATTGGTGAGGAATGCTGGACATATGGTACCTGGGGACCAGCCTAAATGGGCCCTGGATCTGATAACACGGTTCACACATGAGAAGACATTCTATGAACCAAAAAAATCAACTCATTTAGGTCATAAGTAGTACTTTATTGATTTTTTTAAATAAATAAATAACTAAATAAGATGTTGAGATGTCTACTAAATAATTATAAGATTATAAAGATCTATTTTTATACTTTTTCCTACTATTGTGTAAATTCAGATGTTGAACATAAATTAAAGGGTTTCCTGTTTCCTGATTTGCTAGTCCATGTAAGTGAGTATATTTTTAACCAGCCTAAAAAAGGAGGAGGTTCTCAATGATTTATGATCTAATTTATGTGATTTTTCTGCAGTTTGATGGGGCCAAATGGCAACTTTTCTTGCCATTAGCTCCCATAAAAATTTATTAGTTTGGCCCAGTAGCTTTCATTTTATTAATAAGTAATAATTATTGTCATATTTCACCAAAGTTGTGCATTCTCCTGTACATTTATTTGCACACTGTACTGGAACAATAGTGTAAATTAAAACTAAGGTATTTTGTTTCATCTCAATGGATTTATCATTGTGCAAGAAACCTAATACTTGTGAAATCAGTGATTTTTTTTTCTACATACTTATGTTACTATTTTGTGGACTGGTGAATCTAAACAACACAAGTATTATGATTGTCTTGAATATTCAATATATGCATGACATCAGTGAAATAAAATACCTACTCTGTTCTTTTTCCTTGTGACTGAACATGAAACTGGCTCACACGAATACATAAAATGTTGTGGTTGGTATGTGGTATTTTATTTTATTATTGGCAAGTTATGAGAATAAAACCTTTTTTTATTTTGAAATTGTTTTTTATTTTTTGCAATTGTACCTACCTTGTCTCGATTAAAGTAGGCACCTTTGTCATACCACTGAGGTGGCAGACAAGCACACGGCCCACCTGATGGAAAGCGGTTACCGCGGCCTATGGACGTGTGCAACACCAGGGGAGTCACATTCGTGCTGCCGACCCTGGAAACAGAGTTTCTGTGCTGTCAGTGTAGTAGACGAAAGTAGGACAAGGCTTTGGTCTTCTCATTGAGAGCACAAAGACTTCAGTGAGTTATGGCTACCCTACTCACCACCGGAAACAGCACGAGGTTATGGCCGCGGTTATTAGTTATTATATTCTGTAGGGTGGAGTTACTTTTCGTGTCCTAACTCTTTTGCAGGTTTGATTCCTGTTACTTTTGGCATAGGCATTGCACAATTTTGTAAATTTGCTCAATATAAGCTTTTAAAATAGAAAGCAACATAGTATGTAGGTAATGGTACATTCATATTCTCATGATAATCTTTGTGGCGTTGTAGTAACTGCTACGTCATTGGTCGCGGCTTCGATTCCCGCTTAGTGCAATTATTTTGTACCTATGTGTGAATTCGTATGGAATTGTATTGGTCTGGGTGTTTCCTGTAATCAAACAGGCACTTGACCGTGTTTTATGGAAATTACGATGAGTAGGTAGGTATATGAAGTGAAGGGCACGAGTATTTTTATTGTAACTATTTCAACAAAAAAGACATTAAATAATAAACATAATTATCAAGTATGACATACCGCGTTCACGGCATGTAATCGCCTTGGCATATTTTCCACGAGGTATTTATTGGGGTTCTGTTGAATGTCTCTACACTGGTTCACACTTAAATCACACGTTTTAGCTCCTTTAGAGTCTTTCGACATAACGTACTCGCCTTTTTAAGGGGTCTCAAACGTGCTCAATGGGGTTGGAGTGGGGTCCGCGCTTGCCAATGGAAACGACGAATACCGACTTTTTGCATGTAAGCATCTATCAGTCATCATCACCAGAACCATCCAGAACAGTTTTCTTTTTGTTTACCTAGTCATTCACAAAGAACATCTATAAATATACAACCGGTTTTAAGTTTTTGTAGTCCTTGGTCAATGATATCCATGTTTCTACATAGGTCAAAATCAAGGAGTAAATTAGTAAGGAGTAAACAAGTTTTTTGTTGCTTAATTTGTTTTTAATAAGTGCGTTTTCTATTTTTGCTAGGTCAAGTTTAATTTATTCAATTTGGAAAAGAAATCAAAACAGGTACCTACTACATCTACTATAGTAGGTACCTGTGTAATATTGACACATGGAGATAAATAAAAAACAAAAGTAACACAATATCAAATGTCGTTTTAATCAATTATTAATCCTAGAGTTAATTTTAAGATGTGCACTTGACAAAAGCACACATACCTTAGTCATATTCGTACACACACTGGTGCTATCAAACCTGATACTTTTTGAATGCCCTACTTTTACATCAAATATTTCAAATGTAGCAACACTTTATTCTTAATTCAAAAACCAATTCTCATATGTTAAATTACTAATTTAAAGCTTTAGACATTCAAAAGGTAGAATACTAGATACATTAGGAATGGTAATGACCTTATCGGCCTTCTATGTAAGTAGACAGCTCAATTTCTTCAGGCAGCTCTGTAATGTTGACATCAAAGCGATCTTGAACTTCATTTAGAATCTTAGCATCACCTTCATCAGATACCATGGTTATGGCCAAACCTTTGGTACCAAAACGCCCAGCTCGGGCCACACGATGAAGGTACGTGTCTGAATCTTCAGGCATGTCATAGTTGAAGACAATATTCACTCGTTCAATATCCATTCCTCTTCCAAACAAATTTGTTGCAACTAGAATCCTTTTCTGGAACTCCTTGAATTGCTGGTAACGGGAGAGACGCTCATCTTGAGTCATGTTCCGATGAATACCAATAGCAGGGAAGTTCTGATCTGTGAGCAGTTGTGCTAAAGCTATGCAGCGTTGTACAGACTTCACAAATATTACTACTTGGTTGAACTCCAACACATCAAGTAGTTCAAATAACTTCTTATTTTTCTCATTTTCCTTCAGTTTCACATAGTGTTGTTGCAAACCATGCAGAGTCAGCTTGGCTTCATCATCTACATACACTTCCATAGGGTCCTGCATAAACTTCTTGCAGACCGGTCTGATATCTTTGCTCAGTGTGGCTGAGAACATCATCACTTGCTTACCATGTGGAGTGTTCCTGAATATCTCCTGCACATCACGCCTCATGTCCAAGGACTCAAGCATCTTGTCACATTCATCCAAAATGAAATGCTTCAAATGTTTTAGGTTCAGCTTCTTACTGTTGACTAACGCTAAAATCCTGCCCGGAGTACCAACAACAATATGAGGGCATGCCGTCTTTAGCGTTTCTTCATCCTTCTGTATAGGCATTCCACCGAAAAACACAGATACTTTGACGCCAGCCATGTATTTGGAGAATCTCTCGTACTCTTTGCTGATTTGGAAAGCCAATTCTCTAGTATGGCACATTACGAGGACATAGACGTGGTTTTCGGACGGTTCCAGCTGCTGCAGAGTCGCCAAAACAAACACCGCTGTCTTACCCATACCGGATTTCGCTTGGCATAGAATATCCATACCAAGGACAGCTTGCGGAATGCATTCATGTTGTACTTCTGACGGATGTTCAAAACCACAATCGACGATGGCTCGCAGTATCTCGGGCTTCAACAAGAAATCCCTAAAGCCGGAACTGTGTATAGAAACATAAGATCCCTTAACCTCTTTCTTTGGTACCGCCTCAGAAGCCCCGTCAGCGGTCTGCTGATCCGCCTGTTCTTCATCTTCGTAGTCGAGAAGGTCGTCGTTGTCAGCCATGATTTGTAGATTTTATACTAATCTATACAACTAAATAAAGCTGCGCTCCAAACACGCACGTGAAACTTATTATGAAAATTTTATTTTACAATAATGGCGGCTGATTTTGGCGTCAATTTTTACTTTTTTTTACGATTCGTTCTGATACATGCTCAAAATGAGTATTAGTCTTTTTAGCCAAATACTGAAAAAATCTATAAGAGATTTCTAGTAAATTCGTATTAGTAGAGAGGATTATTTCAGTTTATTATTTTATATGTAATGATATAATGAATAAATTTTACTTCTTACCCGTTGCTACATGCAGAGAGGAGGGATAAGATTATGGGAATAATATAAAAAGGTATGGTGTGACTATTATGTAAGGATAACTAAAGATTTATTACTGATTTTAAGTCTTACAATAATTTCGCACTAAAATTCAATTACTTTAGTAAGTACTGCGTATCCGAATAATATTTTTTTATTTAATTTTAGTGAGCTGTTATTTTTGTCGTGAGTGCCGATTTTAGTAAATTACGAACTAAAGAAATAATCAAATCAAATCAAAGCAAATCTATTTATGTTATATAAATGTCTAAGAAAATTTATACATGCAATAACATAGAACAGAAAATTTCTGTTCCGTGTGCAATAAACAATCAATAGTTCTCATAAATCACGGTGCGTGGCGCTGCGTGTCCCGCCATTACGCCATAACGCCCCCGCATGACGAGCGCCGCGTTATTCAAAAGGTGGTGGTTTGAAATTCGAATTCATTCAAAATTCCGTTGGTAAAATGGATTTGGTTGCGCACTTTTAGCACAATACATCAATGTTTAAGTAATCATGTGGCTTTAGGCAGCATGGACGCCCTTTTTGTGTTGGAAAGGTGAAAAGGTAAAAATATATTTCTTTTCCTACAAATCTTAAGAATATTGCCAACATTTTAACGTCTCTACAGCGAGCATCGAGCGTAGCAGAGTTAGCAGAGCAGCTCTGGGTTTATGGCCAGGCCGCTTTACCATTAATTAATAGCTACATTATTTAATTAACAATATATTTAATAGTTACGATAGAAAGGGTAATTGTGTGGCAACTTTTTAGAAAATTCGTGCCGTATGTCGCAGGAACTTTTGAGCGCCTATTCAGTACTGACTAGCTTCTAATAACTTCTTTAAAGTACCGTGAAAATACTATGCTGTGCTATTTACAACTATAGATATAAAAGTGGAGAAGTAAACTTGAAAAACTCAAAAACGGACTTTCCATATCTCGTTTGAGTTTTTATAATAATTTATAATGAAAAAGTCAACATTCTACGTCAGTGTCTCCCATTTGCCGGATCGTGACCCGGTACCTACAATTAAAATAAAATAACGGGTCGCACTATTCCGGCTTTTAAAAAAAAATGCCTAATAGTCGCCTCGCATCGTATATTAATTTAAATGAAGCTGGGTTTTCAACACTAGTTTACTTTAAAAATAAATATAGAAACCGTCTTGAAGTGGAACCAGCCCTTAGGATAAAACGCAGATATTACGCAGAAGGCCTTCAACGCTCTTCGCGTACATTATAACAATGCTCTCAGGATGTTGTTGGGGCTTCCTCGGTTTTGTAATGCATTGGGCATGTTCGTGAAAGCGAGAATAGATAGCTTCTCAGCTATCTTACGAAAAAGAACAGCGTCCTTGATGGTTCGGTTAAAGGGAAGCACCAACGCCATCGTGAGAACAATTGTCGATAGACTTGACTGTCCCTTCTCAGGGCACTGGATACGTATGCATATGTACGGGTCCGATGCGCCGGAGAGGAGACACAGGTATATGAATTAATCTGAACACTCTGTTCCCTTTTAATACTAACATAGTTATTAAGAATATTGTATACTAACACATATGGATTTTAAAGTCTGGAATAAGTGAGTTATTTTATTATTATTATTTTATTATTATTATATAGTTATATTATTATTATTATTTTCCGCAAACTTGAATTCTTTATTTTACGTGCGGGAAATACCCACTGATACCCCACCCCTCCGGAGCCGGAGGGGGAGGTTATGTCGGATTCGAATCGACTAAACCGCACGCCGTCTCTGGGTCGTAGTGCTAGGCCGAAGGTGAGGTTGTCATGCGACATATCCCTCGCACCCCGGCTGACCCAGGGCCATCCCTCTCGGTCTGGCCCTCCTCGGGAGGGGGTATCACGCGGTCCTCGACGCGTCCCCGGTGTGGGGTTGCGCGCATCGTCGCACGATGCGCGCCGCCGCCGTGGCCTGGTGGCTCCACCCGTCACCCTCAGGCCCGCGCTCATGGGGGGCTGCGCCCTCCGATGCCCGAGCCGCCTACGAGCGCGTGCACCGATGTCAGCAAGTCTCTCGCACTCATCGCGCCGCGCCCGCTCTGCTGTCGCCTTCACGAGCATGACCTGCTCGCAGAAGGAACTTGGATTCTTTAGTAAAAAATAAGCAACAGCTCCATACTTCGCACTAAAATTTTGTAACTTCCTGAGTTTATGCAACTGTCATATAAGAAGGGGTATAAAACACGAGAGTCTGTTTATATGATAATAGGTTGACTCGAGTGTTTTAATACCTAAGTTACATGCAGTTTCATTCACTACTTTATCGTCACTCATAATTCTTGGTATATTTTGTCGTATTTTTTTTTGGATTTTTCTGGCAGGAGACTTTCAGTTAACGCCGATGCCGCGTCTAGAATATTTGGCGGAGTGAAAATCTCGCCGTCACTACTTACTACTCCAATCATATTTTTATCACTTACAGGATTTTAGTAAACTAATTTGCAATCCCGAATACAAAAATACGGCAAAAAATGTATGGGAAGCGGGGGAAATTAAGTTCAAACTACGCATGTGTGCGTCATTGTTTCACAGTTACTGCACATGCGTGCGCCTTTTTTTTCATATTCAGCCTAAAACCATAGACTAGTTTAATGAATAAAAAAGATAGCGGCACTATAATGAGTTTTATGATACAGTTGGCGGTACTATAATAAGTTTTATCTACTCTGATACTGGAATACAAAGATTATAAAATTGAAATCAAAACTCTTATGACAAACATTAACCACAGGCCAAAAAAAAAGTTTCATACGATACAGGTCTTGTATGGACACCTATATCATTAAAAAACTTTTTAATCATAACGATACACCTATACAACCTCCATCTGGACTGAACCTCTAACTTAAAAAAAGAATCCGCCGATTCGTAAGAAAAAAAAATAAACACGCATGCACAATCGATGTTTACGCCTTGGCGCCAACATTTTACATTTAAATTAAACAAAGTTTGGTTTTGTTCGTAAAATAAATTAGTTTATGTATTATAGTATATATATATAGAGTAAATAAAGTAGTGTATGACACTGTACATAACTTGGTCTTATAACACTCGTGTGATACTATAAATATACTCGCCTAAAGCTCGTTTTTTTAAAACACACTCGTGTTATAAGAACCCTTATTATGCAACAGTATCATGAACTACTATTATTTTTATCTACTCTGATACTATAATACACAGATTATAAAATTGAAATCAAAACTCTTATGACGAACATTACGCACAGGCCAAAAAAAAGTTTTATTACGATACAGGTCTTGTATAGACACCGATATCATTATAGTAGTTTATCTACTCTGATACTATAATACAAAGATTATAAAATTGAAATCAAAACTCTTATGACAAACATTACGCACAGGCCAAAAAATAAGTTTTATTACGATACAGGTCTTGTATGGACACCTATATCATAAAATAACTTTTTAATCATAACGATACACCTATACAACCTCCATCTGGACTAAACCTCTACTTTTAAAAAAAGAATCCGCCGATTCGGGGAAAAAAAAAAGAAACACGCATGCGCAATCAATGCTTGCGCCTTGGCGCGAACATTTTTTTTTTGTTCTATACATTTAAGTTGAACATAGTTTGGTTTGGTTTGGTTTAAAATAAATTAGTTTATGTATTATAGTATGAGAGTAGATAAAGTAGTGTATGACACTGTACATAACTTGGTCTTATAACACTCGTGTGATAATATAAAAAAACTCGCCTACGGCTCGTTTTTTTAAAACACACTCGTGTTATAAGAACCCTTATTATGCAACAGTATACAGGGTGTAATCGTTAAGTGTGTCCAGGCGATTATTCCGTAACTATCACAGATATCAAAAAACTTTAAACTGGTATCGAAAGTACGTTACCTAATGAATAAAATGACATTAATAACTTTTTAAAAATCAAACGAGAGTTATCTAATATTTTGACATTAAACACTTCCATACATTTAGTATGAGATTAGTAGAAAGGTTTTAGGTACGTACACCAGAAGGGACTTCTCTGTCTGGGTACTCTCTTCTGTAGACGATAATGGCCGCTCTTTTGTTACAATCATATTTGTAGTCAATTTTTAGCATATCTCTCTTTTCTCTTTTGGAATAGGGTCGTTTCGCCTGTTCGCGTCCATTTAGTGTAGTTGGCAAGTTTGACGGCGATAATAAAAATGCCCTTGCACTAATTTCTATGAAAAATTTATGTAATGTATTGATTATATAGTCTATTTTAAGATTGTTGTATATGTAGATGTAACTACGTACCTACCGCGGCTTCGACCCGGTACAATTACCTGTCCTTTAGAAATAAATCAGTGTGCCAATGACTAGCGTGTTTGACTGTTGTCCCTGTACGGCGCGTATCTAACAGTGGCGACGAGGCGGTTGAACTTTCGAGTGCAAAAATGTCATTTAGCGGTGTTTCATTCGGTTTACTCGCAAATTTTGATCATTTGTCCCAAGATTGGACCAGCTACAAATCTCGGCTACAACAATGGTATATCGCGAATGATATAACGGACGAGTCAGACAAGTTGAAGGTCAAACGAAGGGCAATACTTCTGAGTGCCCTTACTGGACCTACATACATGCTAGCAAGGGATCTGGCGTTGCCTAAGAAATTAGAAAAAACAGATTACGAAGAAATTTTGATACTTTTAGACCGTCATTTTGAGCCAAAGCGGCTCGGTTTTGCGGAAAAATCTGTTTTCTATGCGGCGGTACAGCGTCCGGACGAAAGCCACACTCAATGGGCGGCCAGGATTAGGGGATTGGCAGCACACTGCGGGTTCAAGACCTTAGAAGAAGCGCTGCTGGACAAATTCATAATGGGTATGCTACCAGGACGCGAGCGCGATAAACTTTTTGCCCAGGATCAGAAAGTCCTAACTCTGGCCAAAGCAGTGGAGATAGCGGAAAGCGTGCGATGTGCCAGACGTGCTGCGCTCACCGCTCCAGCTCCAAGCGGCTCGAGTGCTGGCGCCGGTGAAGACGGTTCAGTATGCACCGTGAAGGAAAAGTGCAGTGTGTGCGGTTATACCAGTCATAAAACCAGTCAGTGCCGGTTTAAAAACTACAAATGCAAAAGGTGCAACGTTAAGGGTCACCTGAGGAAAATGTGCCCGAGTAGCGCGAAGGTCAAGCACGTTGATGAAGGTCAGGTGGATGAGGGTGACGATGGTGAGTTATGCTTTAATATCCGTTGTGAAAAGGGACGACCCATGACAGCATGTGTTCATGTCGGTGGACTAGTTTTGGAGTTCGAAATTGATAGTGGTTCCGCGGTTAGCATAATTTCGAAAAATACCTACAATCTTTATTTCAACAAAGTACCGTTATTACATACGAAAAAAAAGTTATTTAGCTATACAGGTGAACAGCTGGAAACAATTGGTTATATTGCTTTAGATGTTAAATACTCGGAAATGGTGCGTAAACTAAATTTAATTGTTGTTTGTAATGGGGGCCCGCCATTGCTGGGACGTGACTTTATAAGCAATTTCGGTTTAGAACTTACTCACACGGTCAAGTCGGTACGCGGATCGTTTGAAAGTTTATCGGTGACCGATCTTGTTACTAAATTCCCTACTGTTTTTTCTGGCCAGCTAGGTAAATTTAATAAGTACGCCGTAGAATTACATTTAAAACCTGACTCGAAACCTATATTTTTCAAGGCGCGAACGGTACCCTATGCGTTGAAAGATAAAATAGATAAAGAATTGGATCGACTCGTTGAACTAGGAGTACTAGAACCGGTCCAATACTCAGAGTATGCGTCACCGATCGTACCTGTCTTGAAAAGAGACGGTGGGGTGAGAATTTGTGCAGATTTTTCCGCCACTATTAATAAACAACTAGTTGTTGATAAGTACCCGTTGCCAACGGTGAATGATTTGTTTACAAAGCTGTCGGGGGGCGTACAGTTCAGCAAACTAGACCTATCAATGGCTTACAACCAATTTTGTCTTAAAGAGAAGTCTCAAAATATGACTTGCATTAACACCCACCGTGGATTATTTAGGCATACCAGGCTAGTTTTCGGCTTAAGCTCGGCGCCTTCATTATTTCAGCGGGCTATGGAATGTTTACTATCAGGTATAGAGGGAGTAGTTTTATTCCTGGACGATATATGTATAACAGGGGTCGATAAAAAACAACATATGGACAGGCTTATCGCGGTGCTTCAAAGGTTGGCTGATGCGGGTCTTACACTACACAAAAATAAATGCGAGTTTTTTAAAAATGAAGTGAAGTACTTAGGGCATATTATTGACAAAAAGGGGATACGAAAATCACCAGAAAAAGTTGCAGCAATTCTATGTGCGCCCAGACCTAAGAACGTGTCGGAATTACAATCCTTTTTGGGTTTAACGAATTATTATCGGAATTTCGTTATAAACGCTTCGACTATACTTGCTCCATTATACAATTTATTACAAAAAAGTACTAAGTGGGAATGGACCGACAGTCACGAAAATGCATTTAATAAAATCAAACAGCAGTTGGCCTCGGATAAAGTGTTAGCTTATTTTGACCCCGCGGCTAACTTAATATTGACAGTGGACGCTTCTCCCTGTGGGCTTGGTGCCATTTTGTCCCAAATAGGGAGCGATGGGTACGAACGACCAATTAGTTATGCGTCTAGGACGTTGACAGCGGCTGAGAAAAGATATGCACAAATTCAGAAAGAGGCTACGGCTATTGTATTTGGAGTGAGAAGGTTCCACCAGTATCTATATGCTCGCGCCGTACCTTTCATATTAAGGACCGACCATAAGCCGCTGCTAATTATTTTCGGACCACACCGGGGTATACCGGAGGTTTCCGCAAACCGACTTCAACGTTACGCAATATTTTTATCCGCATATAACTATACAATAGAGTATGTTAGTAGTAAAAATAACAGTGCTGACTATTTGTCACGCGCGCCTATACGAAAGGATGAGTCATCGTCCGCTAGTGTCGAAACGGGATTGAACCGACATACTGCGGACGACCGCGCGGCGTATGTCCATTTCGTCATCGACGGGGGGCTACCCATTACGTTAAGCGATTTACAACGCGAAACAGAACAAGACAACACCTTGCGTAAAATAAAACAGTACGTCGAGTTAGGTTGGAAAAAAAGGGTGTATGACGATCAAATAAAGCCATATTTTTATTGTCGTAACCAGCTATCTGTGGAAAACGGCTGCTTAATGCGCGGCCACAAAGTTATTATTCCAACATCGCTCAGAGACATAATATGTAAGGAATTGCATAGTTCGCATTTTGGAGTAGTAAAAATGAAAGCAGAAGCGCGCAAGCGTCTATGGTTCCCGGGGATCGACAGTGCGATCGAGCGGCTGGCGGCCGCGTGCGCCGTGTGCAGCGCGCTGCGCCCCGCGCCGCCCCGCGCGCCGCTCGCTGTGTGGCCACACCCGCCGCATCCTTTTCATAGGATTCATTTGGATTTTCTAGGGCCGTTTAACAACCAAATGTTTCTTATAGCTGTAGACGCCCACAGTAAATGGGTTGAAGTGTTTTTAATGACCTCAACGTATGGTTCAAAATCGGTAATTGAAAAATTAATAGAATTAATGTCGCGTTTTGGTATTCCGCATACTATAGTAACGGATAACGGTACTTCGTTTGTTTCGCAAGAATTTAGAAATTTTTGTTCTAAGAACGGGATCATTCATAAGTTATCGCCGCCTTATAAACCGTCCAGCAACGGACAAGCCGAGTCTTTTGTCAAAATAGTTAAAAGAGGTCTCAAAAGCATCGTCCTTAATAATAATTCGAATAGAAAACCATTAAAGGAACAGATATCAAAATTTCTATTTGATTATCGGAACTCCAGAAACAGTACCACCGACAAGTCACCCGCTGAACTCGTGTTCGGGCGACCGCTGCGCTCTCGACTCGACCTGTTGACGCCGGCGCCGGCGACGTCAATGTCAACGTCATCCACTGACCTCATTCAAACGGTAGAACGAAACCAGTGCTTACAGGGTAAATATTTCAAAGGCACAGTTCGGAAGGAGTTCAAAGAAAATGATTTAGTATGGATAAATAAGCATATAAATAATAAGAAGTTCTACTGGATACAAGGGATTATTAAGAAAAGGATTGGAAATGTAATGTATGAAGTTTATGTTCCTGATTTGGATTGTTCAATAAACAGACACATAGATCAAATTAGAAGGCGTGTCACAATTCAGAATTCTGATCAAGACACAAGCTGGGATTCAGATGTTTTTCCAGACGACCAGCTCAATATCACGGACGGCCAGTCAACACCTGACGGTGAGGGGCACCAGTCATGTACCATCGGAAATGATGAAGTCGAGCGGACCGACCAGAGTGGCGAGTCGGAATTGGTCATCATAAGTACTCCTCCTTCGGAAAGAGTGACCATTTCACCCACTAGTAGCAGCACGCCTGTGGGAGAGGGCGAGGCGGATGGAAGGAACCCGACCTTTGCCACGCCTGAAGCGGAGACTAGCACATCACTTGATGAACGGGAGCTGCCTGCGCCTCCAATCAATCCACGACGTTTGGAACTGTCACCCGATAACTTTACCCCTTAGTTGTGTTTTACTTAGTTTGTTTCAGATAATCTGGTAATAAAAGGGGAGGGATTGTTGTATATGTAGATGTAACTACGTACCTACCGCGGCTTCGACCCGGTACAATTACCTGTCCTTTAGAAATAAATCAGTGTGCCAATGACTAGCGTGTTTGACTGTTGTCCCTGTACGGCGCGTATCTAACAAAGATTAACTTTCAGTTTTATTGGTAACATCTTGTGTTTTCTTTTTAAACAGATAAACTTCAGAATTAGGCGATTTACCCAATTCGCGTCCACAAAATCCAAATTGCGTCCACCCGTGGACCATTTAGCGTCCAGCAGCTTAGAAAAGGAATATAGGGGTGATGTTTTTAAGAATATGTAAAGAAAAATTATATTTTAACAGTTTCTTTATTTAAGAATATAAATATTAATAAATCAACATTATTATCATTAAAAATCACTTTGAAAGAAATAATTCTACATAACAGTGGTTGAACTTAAAATTAGGCACCTAAGTTGTTGGTAAATAGTGATTGCAACTTTAAGATTAAACAGTAATCAGTTCTGTTAATTTCACCCTACTTACTTACTTACTTACTTCCAGCGGGGGACACCGCAGACCGGACGGGTGATCTGCCCTTTTATGGGGACCATTTCACCCAATTCCCCTATTACTCCTATTTGGAGGCTAAGAAGTGCCCGGCAATCACGACGTTCCGTCGAACCTACCTGTCTCTTTACAGAATCTTACGATCTGTTCCACCTTCAGATCCTCTAGGTCTTGTTCTTCTAGGGTGTCCGTCCCCATGTATTCCCATCTTATCATTGAATACATGGGGCATTTATTTGGCCAGCAGTTTGAGACTGGTTTCCTCCTCCTCCATGCACTCTGGGCATTTGGGGTCAGTTTTCACCCCTACAAGTGTCAGGTGCCTATTTAGTCGGCAGTATCCCGTTATCACTTCTGCGACCAGCCTCATGTTTCCTCGGGAGAGTTTTAGCAGTCGGCTTGTTTTCTTTGTGTCAATGCTTTTGATGAAGATCTTCGACTGTCTCATGACTGGCAAGGACTTCCAGCTTCGATTGGCTTCCGCCACTGTGCTTCGGCTGATGATTCCCTTTGTTATTTTATGGGCAATGGGTAGTCTGGGCTTAGGGCCCACCTGATCTTCATCAGCTCACTTTGTTGCCAGTTCGCCCTCTGTCTCATTGCCCATGTTGCCCTCATGTCCGGGCACCCAGGCAAGTGTTACGTCGAGTCTCCTGGACAGTCTCCATGGTTTTCTTGTATTCCTTGACGAGCGCAGTATTAAAGCAACAAAACAATACATCAATTTGGATATTATTTGCCTATTTGTCTTATCGATTTATTCTTCTCTTGAGTTTCATTTAACACTTTCTTTAAATATTCTTCTATGTGTATTCTCTTTTCCTTCTTCTTTCTTCTCTCCGAAGAACTCAATTTAAATGGAAAAAAGAATGAAAGAAATTACTAATTTCAATAAAAAAAATAGAATTATACACACGTGGTCTTAATAAAAATGTACAATAATAATAAACAATACATGTTAAATTATTTTTACAAGCAAGTATTTATTAAAATATAGTGGACGCAATGTGGTTTATTATTATCCCCTGTAGGTATCGTTTGCGTCCATTGCGGACGCAAAGTGGAAGTTTTGTAAAATTCCATGTAGTAATTCGCGTCCAGCTTATTTTATTCTTTACATATAAAAAACATAAGAAAATTCATAATTAATATTATTCCTTTTTTCATCATAAAAGTATAGAAACAGCTATGTATGTTAAAATTCACATAAAATAATAAAAACTTACCATCAAACGCGCCGCTGCACACTAATTTTTTGCTAAAAATCCCGAGCGTACGCGCTTCCTTGTTGAAGAGCCGAGATTTATTATTTTTTTAAACGGGGTTGGTTTGAAGCAGAGAACTTTTGTCCACATGTGCGTGCCTCTTATATATTGAGGTATAAGCGGTAAAGACATTTCATTTGATTGGTGTGTTAGTTGACTTATTTTTGAAGATTTTCAAAGGGAGATCCGCAAAATGGACGCGAATTGGGCGATGGACGCGAACAGGCGAAATGACCCTATGCCATTTTGCAATCAATAAATGAAACAATCACGATTATTAACGCAAATTAAAAAAAAAACAACGATGAATTGGTGGGAACAACAACCCGAGATAAAAGTTTTGAATTTAGAACGAACACCAAAGAGTATCTTTTTTTTTGTAGTGCTTTTCAGTTAGCTCAAATTACTTAATGCGATATTAAAACACGGTTTATTACCAATTTCAAGTGGTACCTAAGATAATTATTTTACACATGTATCTATTTGAAAATCATCATTGTCATATTATACGTAATCATAAAATATGATTAAGGTAAAATGGGTACTAGATCACTTAAAATAAGGAAACTAAAACCTTTCTACTAATCTCATACTAAATGTATGGGAGTGTTTAATGTCAAAATTTTAGATACCTCTCGTTTGATTTTTAAAAAGTTATTGATGTCATTTTACTCATTAGGTAACGTACTTTCGATATCAGTTCAAAGTTTTTTGATATCTGTAATAGTTACGGAATAATCGCCTGGACACACTTAACGATTACACCCTGTATATGCGTTTATAACGTGCGTATATCGCTCCCTTAATAAAGTAAAGGCCTATCTCAAAAATACAAACTTTAGGGAAAACGTGTTTTAAGAGTCAGTGAACCCGATAGATCTACTCTAGCATCCATAACATCATAATTTAAAATGCTATGGCTTTCATTTTTTTTTTAAGCAGACTACATTAAGTGTACTACAGTATTCATAATTAAATTTTAAGAAAGAAAAAAAAATTAAGTATTAATTAATCCTTTATTTAAAACTCTTCCGACTTAGACCTGTTTTACATTATTTTTATTTTAGATTTAAAGGCAATGTTTGGAATGTGCCTTTCTAAAGCTAAAAATAATCAACATTATAAAGACTATCACTGAATAATGCTCTATCACACAATATAACCTATTACATATAGGTAAAAGTGCCTTATCGGAAAACGAAAATACCACAAAAAATTGCTTTCATCAAAAATTATAATAATTCAAAAGTTACCAAATGGCACATATTATTAAATATAGTGGAATATTCTAAAAAAATCAAAAATTTAACATAATATTACTCAACAAAGTAACAAAATTGCACATAATATTAGGTAAATTAGGAACTTCTAAAAAATTCACAAATGAAACTTTATATTACCAAAAAGTTTCAAAAACAAAACTATGAATATCACCAAAAAGTTACAAAATTGCACATAATAATAAAATCAAGTAGGAACTGCAAAAATTACAGACACCCTTTCTTTTTTTCCTATTATTAATTTGACCACAAACATTTTCATGATAAACTTCTTAAAACAAAACCTTTTTAATCTTTTAACAACTATTCTTTTATCTTATGCTATGAGTATCACCAACTTTACTAAAATTAACAGTTTTACAGTCTTTTCTTTATTTCAGTCATTACCTTAGAATAATAATCAACTTTGGTTATAAACTTATAACTTATGAAAAGCAGTAATTTGATGCCATTTGTTATATAAATCCCTACCATTTTAATAACAAATAGCTTTAAATTATCTCTGACGTAGGTACTCTAATAAACGTATTTCAAATAAAAACTAAATAAAAACTATTTCTCTTGAGTACTAAACAAAAAAAAACTTATAACAACATACTATCAAAGTAGTTCGCGTAGTAAGGTTCAATAAGAAATCTCTAAATAGATCTGTAATACTTTTTGAACCACTAATATACTCTCTTGACGTCGATGCTCTTAGATAATGGGACTCGATCCGAGGTATGGAATTAATAAAGTTACGAATGTCGTTTTTCAAAGCGTCACTTGCACTTTTATGATTCGTATGCCTTCCTCTTTTGTCTTCTTCAATACCAATGCCATTTTGGTTTTTAATTTGTACAGTTCGAATCATTTTTTGTGTGATACCTAATGTATTAATTAAAAATGTTTTGCAAACCTTGATTTTCTCATCACCGTCATTTAAGTAGTAAGCCTTGTTAGGGTTTCTAGGTGTTGCAGTATTGGTATATTTATATTTCGGTGTAACAGTTGACATGCTCGATGAAATAAACATGCACTGAAGTCGCAAATTCCCTAACGCCCAAAAAGATTTGAAATATTCCATCCTTTTGTGGTGGTCAAGTTTATCGCTGCATTTAAGTCTACATTTTCGAGAGCATGGTGGTTTCATTTCTCTAGCAGGAACAAGTTTCTTAGTAAAATTAGAAATGTATTGTTCGCCTAAGTTTCGTTTATTTGCTTCCACTGAGCCGGATTAGCTTTTCGTTTTCTTGTTAAAGTTCTAGTTAATGTAACGTCATCAGCGGTTGTATTAGTGGTATTAATAGATGAAGTATTCGATGATGAGCTCAAAGAACGCTGTCTGGCTTCTGGTTCTGCATTATAAGTTGGATCATTATCACTTACCTCAGCATCACTCTCTGCAGAATTAACTGGCGAAATGCGATAATCCACGGGAGGAGCGCGAATTGTTGTTATTGGCACAGCTGTTGGTTCAACATTTTGAAGTGTCAGCAACGAGGGAGACGCAGATTGTGGTCGAGGATTAAGTGGTTGCTCATCCGAGGGTATAACATTATCTTGAAAAAAAGGTAATGCTCGAGTTTTTGGGGAACATTCTCGGGATGATTACTTACTTTCTGCTCCTTAGGCGATTCATTTTGTTGTTCAACTTGTGGTTCAGGGAGATTGAGTAAGTTTAAAATTTTATGCGACCGCGACGTCATGTTTCTGTGAATAATAAAAATAACAACAGTATCTATTTTACAGCTACTTAACCTATAAACAGATTTCACACCTACTTAACCTATAATTACTTTTTGTTAAGCTAACCATACTAGAGATTATGAACGCAAATCAAAATTTGATTAAACATTTTGCATCGTGTAAGGAACTAACCTTAAAAGTAAACACATTTCTTGAATCTAATTTTGTGAAAAAAAGAATGATTTTGAGATTAACATAGAAAAAACTAAATTTTGTTGTAAAATAAAGAACTAATTTGATTTAAAATGACATATTTTAATAAATTTTGCTGATAAAGGAGCCTAACTCTAGTTCAACCTGTCTAGCACTAAAAAATATTGCAATACTTACCCGATAATTAGTAATAAAAAGGCACAATTCCAATTTGAACAACACGTCAGCGGTCCAGCGTCATCAAGTACCGGCACCTTACTGATTAGGCCTCTCTAGCGGGAAGGCGCGCGCGCGGGAGAGGGTAGTGTGAAAGGGACACTATCACCGTATTAATGTTTTTTCTCTTTCTGTCAAGGTCAAGTGATAGAACAGTTGTTATTGAGCCCATATAACACAAAAACTCAAAACCTCTAAATTTCGAATTGTGCCCTTACAATATTAAGGGAGCGATATGTAGAATCCCCTTTGAATTCGTAATTAGAATTTTTCGATTTGAGTGCAGATAAAATATTGTAGTAGGTACCTAGTATTAATAAAAAAATTCTAATATTAATTAATGTATATTATTAATTGGATCAGCTTGGCTTAAAAAGTATTCAGTGGGTCACGAAGGGGCAGTGTGAAAATTACTAGGCCATGGCTAGAATAATTTTTCGGCAACACTGTTCTAGGTTGTTAATATATACCTATCTATTTTTATGAAGGACTAGGTACCAGGATGTCTGATGTTTTCCTACCTAAGTAAAGAGTGATTACGACCTTCGTCCTCCATAAGCGCAAACCTGGTAGTGACAGACAAGTCAGGCCGCTTGTCACTCTAGCAATAGCAGGTTGGTGCGGCGTAAGATGAGGAAACCGTAGTTCACCCGAGGGGAGATGGCCCAGGGTTAGGTTCAGTACCTACCAGTGTTGGGCACATTTTAATAACAATTAAATAATAAAAATATCCAACGGCTGTCTAAAAAATCGAAACAGGTAAACCCGACTGCTGTGTAAAAATGAAAAAAAATATATATATCGAAGCAAGTTTGGCAGCACGCTGTACCCTATTGCCAATCATAAACAAAAGAAAAAATGGGTATCACTTGTTTCGATCTTTTAGACAGCAGTTGGGTTGATTGCAATTTAAATTTGCCTAAAGTGGTACACGCTCAAAGGTTAACTGGAGGCTACTTCGGGATCGAACCGTCCAGGGCCCTGATTGTGCTATTATTCTTTTCATGGCTAAGCCACTGCGGTACCACAGACACTGTAACCACGCCATTTAACTTTAGACTTTAGTTTTATTCTGTTAAAGTCTAACATTAAATGACAATCTTGTAGAGTGAATGAAAAATGAAATAGGTACATAAACTCATTTCTTTTCATTTTGAACTTGAAATAGAAATAAAGTCTAAAATTTAATGACATATAATGCAATGTCAGCGGTATGACAGTGGTGTTGCTATGTTATAAAATGAGCAGAATCTGGGGCCTGACCTACGCAGTTTTTCATCCTTCGGCCTATTACAGGGGTATGCCCTACAACGTGGAACCCCAGCGGGTATTGGCCACCTGTTGTAGGTACAGTAGGTGGCTGATGTCGTGAATGCAGAGAGCCTTACCTTCCTCCACACCGTTGAGAAAGAGTTGGGTATTTTCTTAGCTCGTTTTTTTCCTTGCAGACCCAGGCCGAATACCGGCGCTGCAGTTGCCATCCGTAATCGGATTATTTTACAACTTTCATGGAGGGAAACATTCTTATAAAGTTATCGTAATATTTTAGGGAAAGTTAAATAACGTAATGCAACATTTCAATATCATACATTTAATACTATTTTATGACATCAAAACTTATATTTAGAATTAAGATTCGACTGTTACTACAACCTACAATAAAATAAGGGCCTCGTTATGAAAATTGTTGTATGCACTATGATAGCGGCCATAGTTCTTTTTAATATCAATCACAGGATTTAATAAAAAAATGTTGATATATCCATGCAATATTCATATGGTAATACCAATGATCATGGTGTAATTATATGTGGACGCTTGCAAATGATGATTCTCAAGAGACTTAAGAGTCTCAAGAGACTCAGAGACTCAAGAGTCTCAAGAGACCCAAAAGTCTTAAGAGTCTCAAGAGACTTAGTCTCTTCGACCAATGAAATTCATTCAATTCAATTCAAAGCTCAAAGAAACTCGAGAACACGTCTAGTGTATCGTACTAAGGTAAGCAGGTAAGGATTTGAATACCCAGGAGTCCTTTTTAGGGATAATACTCTACGAAATGGACTACCTGAATTCGCCCTCAATAGTTGAAATTTTTATTATATATTTCAGGGCTATGTTAATTTAGTCAAAAAGTAAAATTTGTACCTATTCAAATCAATTCACACAATGGAATTTTCAGCTACATCAATCAAACAATTGCAGTGCACTGCTGGACATAGGCCTCTTGGCTCTTCCAATGTGCGCCATAGCACCCGATCCTCCGATTTGCGAATCCAGTCCACTCTAACCACCTTTTTCAGGTCGTCCGTCCATCTTGGGTGGTCCCTCCTTCCGTTTGCATTTACGAAGGATATTTGGAGAGACTAATTTTTCCCAAAGAAAATTTCTGCTTTATCAATTGATAATCACTACAATACATTATACAAATCTACGTGTTTCTTTTAAACAACGGACATTACGGTAACTAACACTTCTCACTATACGGCTTTAGAGGCTTAAAATCAGCATTCCCACTCAAATAAGAGTCCACAAAGTTCTGCACAGAATCTGTAGTGATCTCGTCACCAAATTTCATTGTCACCAGTCTTTGCTTAGGGAAATCTATTGAAGTCAGGAGGGGTACAGCATCGTCTAATCCTATATGTTCTCTAAGCATGTCTGCACTATCAGTTCCATCGATTCCTATGTAAAACATCACATGTTTGAAAGGTTTCTTCTTCATTCTGGAGTGGCGTGATGTTGGGTAGTCGAAGTCCATCGTTTCGTCGTCTGAGGAGTTCTGGTACGGGCAGAAGCCTGGGTATTGGATGCTGCATTCCTCGTAGTAGGATTCTGCTGATGCGGTTAATACTGACTCGGCAAATTCTATTTCGGAGTCTTCGTCATCTGGGGGAAAGAAATATTGAGGAATTTAGACTCTTGGTGAGTAAAGTTAAGGAGCAATTTTTGCTTCGTGGCCTATGCTGTACATGTTAAAACGGAGAGTTTCATTGCAGAAGACAAAGCAGGACAAGCTTTGGTCTTCCTACTAACAGCACAAAACTCTCCAATGAGCTTTGGCTCAAAGCCTGGGATGATGCTTATTGAATAATACACTTCACTTGTACTTTTCCACAGTTTATTTTAGTTTGAACCTGAGTGGGTGACATAGCCACGATAATTATACTATTTACTCTACACATATATTACTATATATAAGAAATTCAAACCGATTAAAACCGCAGGATGTTTTATCACGTGTAGCTGTGTTATCAGAGAACCAAGTACAATATTCTTAAGGCACCGACCGGCCTCTTCCGTCAATCTCGGAATTTTGGTGGTTTCATTATGCATGTGTCTGTCTCCCTAGTGAATTCACATATAAACACATTGCTAGCACACATCACACTCTGTAATTAGAGCGGGGGTAGGTAAATACCCAGTAGAAGCTCATTCCTGCTTGGATGTCTATAGAAGATAACTTTATAAAATAGCTATAAGTACTTACCGATGAAGAGGACCACGGCTGGGTGGCGAGCCATCTTCAGGAGAGCTTGCTCCGTCAGCACTGACACTGGGCGCTGCGCCCACGGAAAGTTCTGCAATGTTGAGAGGAAGGAATTCGTGAGTAGACGATTTTTAAGCGTTTTTAGTTTGTTCTGCTTGGTGGGTCTTTAGTAGATAATTGAAATTCACCTCCCTTTTTATACCACTTAAGTGGCAGAAAGGCACATGGCCCACCTAACGGAAAGTGGTTACCGGGGCCTATGGACGTGTGCACCACTAGAGGACTCACACTTACCGACTGATTGATCTGATATTTGATTCACACCTTCAGTTCGGATGGTAATATAATTTGAAACTTAAAAAACTTGGCATGTCAATATGACTTCACTTTGGTTCATGGCAAGCTAAAGGTGAAGTCTCAGGAATGGCGATAATCAAAATAGATGACACAACGCTACAATGGTGACTTTTAGTAAGAAGCTTCATGTTTCTTACCAACATTTAGACCTTTTTTGCGGTAATCCCCATGGATACCCCGGAGCCAGCGGGGGTGGTTTTTTCGGACTCGAACCGACCTAAATCGCACGGCCTTCTCGGGCCGGAGGTGAGGTAGGTAGCTTCTGGCAGATCCTACGCACACCCCGGCTGACCCAGGGCCATCGATGACCCCTCGGGATATTTAGACTCTTCAAACTATTTTTTAATTTATTCCTGTACCAAACCTGGGCCCTCCCGGGTAGTAGTAATTCTTATTCGTCGTCATCATTATAGTTATAATAAACCAGTGAGAACAATAAGCACGCGTACGTCAATAGGCGTGAGGGACGCGTCGAGTCAAGACTGTTATTAGTATAAGTGGGTCTCAATATTGTATTAAGTACTTAATTAATCAGACCATACATTTTCATTATTACACTTTGCATGAGACCCGTGTGAACTAACAAGTGGCAATGTCGCACAGTAATTAGGTTATGAAACACTATCACCATTATCACATTCTATGCCTTCAAAGCTTCCACTGTGGAGTCCGGGGCCCGTTCTCCTAAGCTTTTTCCTTCTGATGTGACTTATCTTGCACTAGCTTGCAAGCGGCTTGAACCCTGAAGACCTTGTTAGAACCCCAACTTTCTCCTCTTACTAATATAAATGTGGAGGCCTATGTCCAGCAGTTGACTGTAGTGAGCTAATTGATTAATAACATAAACGTGATTCATAGACATGGAATTCATTCTCACACATTGAGACCAGAAATGATGCGACCCGTGCGGTATGAAAGGAACTTCATCCCACACACGCTCAAGCTGTGGAATGAACTCCCTGCTGTGGTTTTCTTAAGCGACTACAACATGGGGCAGCGCGAGTGTGACGCTCCTGGTGTTGCACATGTCCATATGCCACGGTAACCGTGTGCTTGTCTGCCGACCAAGTGGTATAAAAAAAGTGAGTTTAAAAAAAGATGGATCTTCTCTATCTAAGTGTTAATCCCAATCGCGTCTGTAGCTTTCACCTCGTAGGTTAGGGTCCACTTTTTCGGGTCTAACTGCAGCTGAACTTCGATATTTTCCGTGAAGTGACCTTCTACCTCCACAATCCATTAGCGACATCGAAGCAATGCAGCTTGATCTGTTGTTGGACCTTTAAGGGCTCCAACTACTTGTAACGACTGTCAAAGACGTTCAAATAGCAACCGGGACCGACGGCTTAACGTGCTCTCTGTGGCACGACCAGACCAATGCAAATTACCCATATTTATTCATACAAATCATTCATACAGAAGCGTCGGTAGCTTAGTAGTTAAGGAGTCGACCTTACGATCGAGAGGGCCCAGGTTCGAATCCTGGCCATTATATTGAACCCACTCCTAGCACAAGCAATTTAGCTTAGTTGGAGGGGTTAGAGGGAATATTAGTTATTTGGATAACTTCGGTTGCTAATATTCTTTAAAAAAGACAAAAAAAATATAAGAAAAATGCACTGAATGGGCAACGATACCGCGCCTCGTGTATAGCGGGCGCGTTCTCTACTATCACCACGCCACGCCACAGAGACTGTCTGAAGATATTTGAATGTTTATCCAGGGATGAATTACAATAGTCTGGAATGACACAAACATATTTTTAAAATCTGGACTCGGTTGAGATCAGTACTCCACGCTCCACGGGGGTGGAGCAACAGCTATGATCATCCAAGAAATCTATAAGAATTATTCCAAGTGACACTTACAAATCCATGTGGATCACCAGCGAGGTGGTTTCTCCCGTTCGCCGTAAGCACCTTCCCTGTACCATCGGTGATGACCAGGGCGGGTATGCCAGCGACTCCTAGCGCTGTAGGCATGGCCAGGCGAGCGTCCCCTGCCGACCAGGGAAGGGAGAGAGCACCCACGGAAGAGACTGACTGGACCGTTCGATTGTAGGATTGTTCGCTCCTGGAAAGAGGGATATTGGAATGGCTTAGATGTGTTTTTTCTATATCTATAGATTGGTAGTTTTGTAATCGCCGATGTCCTGAATCATCATCATCTCAAAGCCTTTTTTCAACTACTTTGGGGTATCGGCTTTAAATTTTAACTGTGATGTGGCAGAACTTCGATATTTTCCGGACTGCCATCTAACCTCCACAAAGAATTGGTGATATCGTAGTTTTACAGTTAGACTAGTCGGACTTTTGTGGGCTCCAACTACCCGTAATGGCGGTAGTATCTATGGTGATACATCTTCATATAAACATGCTTTTCCAGGACGATCATGACCCTGATCGTGCTAATTTTTTTTATTGCAAATCCACTGCGACCTACAGACACTTACTAACCAATGCCATTTAACTTTAGACTTTACTGTAATATAGTTAAAGTCTATTTGGGAGATTCTTGCCTCCCCCTCGTTGACAATGAAACTGCTCATTCGTTATAAAGAACATACTACACTTGTTTATTATTCTTGCAGTTTTACATCACATAATCACAATTTCGATAAAAGTAATTATATATAACTTTTGCATAAACTTCTCATGCGACCTTGATGCGACCTATCTGTCAATCCCTTTCAGCTAGGGATGTGCCGTCCGGGCTAGGGATGTGACCATTACACAGATACATAACTTTGAACTTGTCATGCACGAAAATTTCCACATCTACATTTAAATGGCAATCTTGTAGAGTGAATTCAAAAATTTTATGAACTCTATTTTATTTTGGATTTTAAAATACAAGCATAAGTCTAAAATTTAATGACATTTAATGCAATGTCAGAGTAATGACAGAGGTTTTGTTATGTCATAAGATTAGCATAATCGGGGGTCGAGCAATGCAAATAGTCATATTCATACATACAAATATTTGCACTGAAAGGGAATTGAGCCTGCGCCTATACCACCACGCCACATAACACCTAGCTTGACAGATAACTTATTCATCATCATTTTAGCGTTCTTTTAGGAAGGCAGTACTCAAAGCCCAGGTTTAGCTTATTCATGTTCCTCCTGTTTTTAGTTTGGGTTATAAGACTTTTATGGGAGGTACTGCCATGTGACCTGCGCCAGAGCCTCGTTCGTCAATCAGAATGGTGTAAAGGCTTGCAGGTGAAGTTGGCTTGGGTATCAAAGATCTCGGTGGGTCTCGAAAATACTCAAGACGTTGCAGGTCGACTACAATATGGGGTTCTTCAAGTACGATTGTGATGCCCCTCGTGTTGCATACGTCCATAGGCCACGGTAACCACTTCCCATCGGGTGGGCCGTGTGCTTGTCTGCCACCTAAGCGGTATAAAACAGAGGTAGTTTTTCACTAATTAGAGGTCGAATAGATGAATAAAAAATAAGATGTAAATGAAATTTTACCGATATTTGTACCATTCTTTATTCAAATAAGCTCTTCAATAAATTATTTTAATTAAAGGAATGAGCCCAATTTGTTCACTTAGCACAAAAGCTTAACTGTAATATAATTCCCGTGACGTATTTCCGTAACAGCACGTTACCGAAGTAATAAATAACTTTGTCCGTTGTCAGCAATGGCGGTCATCAAATACTTTTTACGATACAACTTTGTATGTTATATCGCTAGGGATGGGGCACAATGATCCCGGGGTAACGGTCTCGTGGATAAGGAGGTTGTTGAACATAATTATAGAATATTTAAGAGGATTAATGAGGTAATCGTTTCTAATTAAAGGTTTAATTAGTAAAGTTGGTCCCTTGTTGGTCGCCATTATCTATTCGATGTTGTACGACAGGTAACAGCGAAAGTTCTTAGACCCGGCCATGTTTAAACGGAATAGAACGCGTTGGAAATTCAAAAATAGAATTCTTTATGTCATCTGCTGTTGTAGTTTTTGTTTATTTAGAAAATATTTTATGAACTAGATTTTTAAAATTTTCTTTGTGACGTTGATAATATTTCGAAAAGCAATATAATACTTAGTTTGGTTTATACAATGAATTCCATCTGTATCTATTGGTAGCTGTTTAGTTCCAACAAAAATTGTGTAACGGTTCCTGGGTGTGAAGGAATTTTGGATTTCGAATTTGGAACGAGCCGCAGAAATTAGAAAATGAATATATAAATTTTGAACGCATTCAAACCTCTTTCTTTTCCTTAGTATTTAATTGTTATGGTTAACGACAATGGTCAATACCGGGATCGTAAAATGAATCCCGTGAAACGATGGGACTCTACGAACCACTTCGTTTTCTCCATATATCTACTTGTGAGTACAAATAAATTATGTTTCTTTCTTCCATTTTCGTAATGTAATGAAAATGTTCGGCTTTATTTTCGCAGTGAGTGTGATATACATACGCTTTTTCTTAGGAGACTAATAATCGATTGTGTTTTCCATATTCGTTTATGAGTAACTATAAGCTAATTTGTATCTTTCGAACTCCTCTTATTTAGTTCTGTTTAGTTCGATATTCCCACCTAAGTAGTTTCCTCTTTTTCTATCCTAATCGAATAATAATACTAATTGCGTGAAAAATTCATTCAATTCTAATATTGGTTCTATTCCAAGACAGTTTAATTTTTCGGAGTCTTTACTTGGCGTTGTTTAGGTTTAAGACCTCGGCGGTCAAGAAGGAAGAAGAAGAAAAAGAGCCTATTTTAAAAAAGTTGAACCAGAACAGCCTTAGCACCTAGACAAACCAGAACAGAATTCTCCGGCTATAGAGACTCGACCACAGATAAATTAGGAACTCGGTTTGGACAAAGAAGAAGAAATATTAGTGAAAAGGAGATATAGAAGATCCCTTTTATGGCGCCCCAGGATAATAGAATGACCTCTGTACTTCTACGAGTATTGTACCTAAAAGCTGTGCTATATCTAAAATTCTTGCTTACTTCCTAAAAAAGTGTATTCACCTCCTGCTCCTAATATTATAGAACAATTCAAGGAACTGTTACGACTAACGAACTAAGACCATCATGTAAATTGAACCCTGTAGCGAGAAAGGTGAATAAATCCAACTGTTTACAGCTCGACATATTGCAGTTGCGAACAAATTGCTTCTCACAATGTAACATGTTTGTAAGTGACTGCTTTTTTATGTGCGCCTTGTAGACAAAGGATAATTTCTTGGATGGGATTACTACGAAATTGAGGATAGTTTTAAAGTAATTATGTGATTAATTCAGCGATTTGGTATTGCACGAATTTATTAGATATAAAAAGCGGAATGTTCATGTTATGTAACACAAAGGAACAATCTAAAAAGACCTCGTCACGCCCCACATGACTCCCCTCAGGATCCGAGCATGGTTTGCAATGGCCGAGTATCACGCGAACAAGGTTAGTATGACGGACAGACTATTATTCACTCTGATTACCTACTTAAAAACTAAACGAAGTTATAACCGTAGTTTATACTAAGTATATTATATTATAATAATTATGATTTCTACAGATTTCCACTCAGTGCAGTGATGTGGGCTTTTGAAAGCTGCAAGGAAGACTAGATGCTAATATTTTATTATGCTGAATTGCTAGTGCTAGGAGTGGGTTCACGTCGGTAGTGTAATGGCCAGAATTCGAACCCGGGACCCCTCGATCGTAAGGCACTAATATGTACTAATATCCGAAATATATGGACAATAGAGCACGGACAGCGACTGATCAAGAGTTCTGACCGCCCTAGGCTAAATATGAGGACGCGCCCCCGCTAGGTGTGTTACGGACGGCCTAAAATTAGCGAGTAGAGTAATAGTTTTTTATTTTATTTATAGGACACGTCAATTTGACTTTACCTTGCCTGATGGTAAGCTGAAGGCAAAGTCTCAGCAGAGAGGGCCACCATTATACACACGTGCCATGTTAACAATGGTGGCACTCAGCTTGACGGCCTCATCAGACGCTTTTTCACGCCCCGCTTAAAGGACCCGGAACTGTAAGAAGAGGGAAGCACGTGAGCTGGCAAGGAATTCCAGGTCTTAATTGTACGACAAAGGAAAGAGTTACCGTACCGCTTGGTTCTTGAAGGAATGTTCTGCACCGTATGCGGGTGACATCTAAGTCCTGCACGTGTCGTCCTGTATAGGAAAGGAGAGGGTGGGACTAATTGGAATACCTCTTCAGAACATTCACCATGGTAGAGGCGGTAAAATATTGCCAAGGAAGCAACATCTCTACGCAACTGCAAAGGCTCGAGGGTACTCGTGACCTCAGGATTTCCGATAATGCGGACCGCACATCGCTGCAACCTGTCGAGAGCATCTAATAAGTACTTTGCGGATCCATCCTAGAGATGTGAGCAGTATTCCACGCAGGAACGAATTGTGTCTTGTATAGAAGACACCGTTGCTCCGGCGTGAAAAACCGTCTCACTTTGTTCAGGACTCCGAGTTTACGCGAGGCTGTTTTGATGATACTCTCGATGTAGTTTTAGTTATTTAGTTTACAGCGAACATCCATACCGAGGATATTGAGGTTGTCCTGCAGTAGCTGTGGCGTGCTCTGAAGAGTGGGAAGGGGCAGGAAAGAAGATACCTTTGCTGTAAACGCACATGCCTGCGTCTTCGTGGCATTGAACTCGTTCAAGTTCTCAGAGCCCCATTGGGAAATGTGGTTCAGTTTCATCCGGTCAAGTTCAGTGACAAGAAGCTGCCTTTTTTCCGCGATATGCGTCTGCTTATCCGCAGGACGTCCATGATAACTCCCGTGTAAGATGCTATCATCCGCATAGCAATGAATGCTGCCGGTCGACAGCATGTCATTGATATGCAGAAGAAAGAGAGTTGGCGATAGGACAGATCCCTGCGGTACGCCGGCATTTACCTGCAAGAACTTCGAGGCTCGTCCATCACAAAGAACGCGAATACGGCGCTCCTGCAAGAAGCCGGCAACCCAGTCGCACAGTCTAGGAGGCAGACCAAAGGCTGGTAGCTTGAAAAGAAGCGATTTGTGCCAAACTCTATCGAAAGCTTTGGCGATGTCAAGACTAATTGCCAATGACTCGCCGTGCTTGTCCATAGCCTCACCCCAAATATGGTTAACATACGCCAGAAGATCACCCGCTGACCGTTTCGGCCTGAAGCCATATTGCCGGTCATTAATTAGGGCGTGATCTTCAAGGTGACGCATGAGCTGTTTGTTAATAATGTGCTCGAACACCTTGCACAGCACTGAGGTGACGGCTATGGGTCGATAGTTGTTTGGGTCTGAGCGATCCCCCTTCTTACGGATCGGCTGTACATTCGCCTCTTTCCAAGACGAAGGCACTGTACCAGAGCTGTAGGACAGCCGGTACAGCCGCGCAAGTATTGGGGACAACTCCGCTGCACATTTTTGCAGAACCACCGCCGGAATACCGTCCGGACCACTGGCTTTCCGGACATCCAGTGACTGCAGTACTGCTCGGACATCGCGTTGCCTGATACGAATATCAGGCATTGCATGGTCACTGATGGGCAGTGTCGGTGGCTCCATACCACAATCATCGACTCGGGAGTTGGCCGCAAAGAGATTAACCAGCAAATTTACTTTCTCTTAGGGCTCATGGGCCAGGGATCCATCGGGATTGCGCAGCGAGGGCAGCGAAGGCTGGCAGAAGTTGGCTTGCACGGCTTTGGCCAGTCGCCAGTAACCACGGCTGCCCGTGGGATGCGCTACTAGCTCCTGACCAAGCCGAGCTATGCGCTGGGCATCCGCTGTGACATAAGCCCTCTTGCAGACCTTTGTGGCTCTGTTGTACGCCGCCTTGAAGTGGCCCACGCTGGGATCGCACGTAGCGCGCGCCCTCATCCAAGCGCGGTGCGCAGACTGTTTATGATTAACAGCCTCCGCGCACTCGCGCCCGAACCAGGGACGCGCTCTGCGTACACCGGTGATATCAGTGTAGGGGATATAACATTCCATGCCCAGACTGATCTCACCGACGACAGCAATTGCGGCCTCAGAGGAGTTCCTTCAAAGCATGGACGCAAAATAATCACGCAGTCCATCTCAGTCGTCTGACGAGTAGTGCCAGAAACGCCGCTTCCCCTGCGCGGGTTGTGGGGGCGCTATAATGGGCACCTCGGAACGGACCAGATAATGGTCAGATTCACCTAAAACGGCACTCACCGAAACACTGTACTGGTCCGGGTGACTCGTCAGCTGGAGGTCTAGCAGAGAGGGCTCATGGTCCGACCTTTTTGGCATCCTAGTGACCTCGTGTACAAGTTGGGTCAGGCCATGCGCCAGAGCAAATGCATGGGCGGGTCTTCCCGCGTGGGTTGTTTTGGCGGAGCCCAACCAGATCTCGTGGTGGGCGTTGAAATCCCCCAAAGACACCAGCGTTCGGAAACCGCTCCTGCGCATCATCTGCCGCCTGACTCAGGTATTCAAAGAGTCGAGTTGTTTCGGTATCTCCTGTATGGGAGCAGTAGAGACACACATAGATCTGACTCGTAGAGCCATGGTCCATGTGTACCCAAAGGGTGGAAAAGGACGGGTCGGAAACGGAACGGCGACAACAAACATCCGCCCTGACATACGCACACACCCCGGCTTTTGCGCGGAAATTCTCCTCAAGGACATAGCCGGGGTAGAGTAAATAGGTAGTGTCATCAGGGCGGCGTATTTGTGTCTCCGTAAGAAACAGCATTGCTGGTTTCGCCGTCTCCAGGTGTTGGTGGACGGCGTTGAGGTTTGTATGGAGCCCACAGATGTTCGTGGACTCCACCTCAAATAGTGATTAGTGTGAAAATTTCAACATGGCACAACTAGGCTGCACTGTTTAAATTAGGAATTTTCCATACAAAATAAAGTTAAAATTAACGCTTTCTCATACAAAATGAAGTTAAAATTTGCGCCCGTTATTTTTGTTTTGTGTGCTTTATAATTTTTTATAATTTATTGTTAAAATTAGGAACTCTATAGTGCATTTAGTTTTAGTGTTTTAATAATAATAATCGTTTATTTTTTCCTCACATATCTGACATGTAACAGTTTTGAGATTATAAAGCTTACATTCATGAAACTATGTAGTCTTGAACAGTCTAGTATATGTGAGGATCTGGTGTCTGAAGTAGGTCAATTCCTGTATTACAGATCACCAGAACCCCATCACAGTACATCAAAATACAACTAGAATACAACTAGAATACAGTAGTATTATTGTTATCTGTGGCTAGATTTCACGAGAAATACAACTAATATCATAATAGATCTCTCGAATCCGTAGTTCAAATCTAGGTTGGAGGAGTTGTTTTGTCTCGGTCGAGTTGAAATATGTAGGGTAGATGCAATGATAGTAGATTAGTGCATAAGAAGATACGATTTCAGCGCGCCCGCCCTCCCGATCCTCGCGCCCTAGGCTGCAGCCTAATTAGCCTAAGGGTTAATCAGGCCCTGAGCACGGATAGAAATTTGAAAAAAAAAAAAGAAAACCAGCAATGAATACGAGTATTCAAAGCATACCCACTTATTCCATTTTTTACACTACAAGACAGTATTTTATCAAGTCCATTTGTTAGAACGCTTGGCTGAACATTTGATGACTTTTGCCAGTATCACCGAGTTTAATGTGAAAACTTTGCTGAACCATAGTTGGCGGGAGACTAATGGCTTCCCGCGTTGCGCGGTGACAAGGCGACTTATCTATACGATATTTGAGTTAGGAGTTGCGGATTCATAAAACTTTGAACGTTATGAATAACCTTTGCTTGTGGCTTAAGCTTTAGTGTGCCTGTTGATATTGATTTTATAGAAAATATTATGGAGCCGCTGTAGAGTGTCAAACTTTTTAAAAGTAAGTGAAACTTAGGCAATAAATCAATGTTTGTTCGTGTTTTAAGCGCTTCTGTATCGTAGATCTGATTGATTGCGATAAAACTTTGTCAGCTTATTGATTGAACTTGCTACAAACACTTTTCTGGTGATAGGTACACAAAGTAGGTATCATTATGGAGTCGGATGGGTGGCGGTGAGATCGGGTTCAAAGCCTTTTTAACAGAATTTTCGCGTGACGAATGATAACAAATTACTTTTGCCGTAATATCCACACATAGTTTGGTCATTATAGACAATAGATATTTCAAATAACAAATAGTGTACTAATTTTTTTGTTATTGGGCCAACATTTTTCTGCCTAATGATCTTCTTCATTCTAGTGTTAATCCCAGTCGCATCCGAAGCTATTAACTTGGAGTCTGGGGTCCGCTTTTACCAGTCCAACTGCGGATTTGGCTAAACTTCGACATTTTCCTTGAAGCGACTGCCATCTGACCTCCACAACCCAAAGGCGATACCGAAGCATTGCAGTTAGTAGACCAGTTGTTGGACTTTTGAGGGCTTCAACTACCCGTAACGACTGCGATTGATGTTTGTATGGCAACCGGGATCGCCAGCTTAACGTGCTTTCCGAGGCACGACCGGACCAATGCAATGCATACTGATATATTTACACTGAGCAGGGATCGAACCCGCACTTTCTGCGCAGCGGATGCATCCACTACCGCCAACCACTACGCCACGAAGGCTGTAATTTTTCTGCATAATGATATTTTATTGCGAGTCCTATGCTAACTATTGAAATCGATATAGGAGAATTTCAAGTGTTCAAGACGTGGCTCATGTAGCTCTGGCTGTTCGCGAGTTCAACTCTCGTCCTAAGCTTTCACTGTTAAACCAATCTAAACTGATTTTAATATATTTTTCTGGCTAACTTTACCAGACTAAGTACACCGGCGAATTCGTTTTTGTTCGTTCGTCAACGATCGCTTTCCTTTATTTGGTGTGTACCCAGCCCAATAACAACAAAATACAACAATACATCAGTTTTGATAAATGCTACGAGATTGCTTTCAATTCAATATAGATCAAATGCATAAATTACAGCTGGGAGTAGCACTTACGCGGAGAATGCCCGGGGAAACACAATTGTATCCTATAAACAATGTGTTCTTCAAATTGAATTTGTTTACTTCCTGCGTCAGCCCGTGTCTACAGAGTTTAAGGCTACATTTCTACTATACCGGGGTAGGCCCGGCAGAACATTTTCCGGCATCTGCTTGACCTTCAGCCGTTTGCATGTGATTTCGATTCACTGTGTCATTTGTACAGTCTCATGTGCAAATTCGGCAATGGTTGCTGGATTGAGTATTAGTAATTTCAACATAATATAAGTTTTGCAACCTTGTCAGTTATTAACCAATTTCTTAGTCAGAAAAAGTACCTATCGTCTACTACTACATTTCGTCTTTGTATTTGTAAATATTGCCATCTATCATAGGTGGTAATCGGCTTTTGTCATGATTTTACCTACTTCACGATAAGTAAACATAAAAAATCGTCCATTAAAATCATAATTTCGAAATTCCATAATTATTTTTCTTTAACATTGGCTTTGCCAAAATGGGGAAAAACTTGTAATCTATCAACCGCGTAAAAGGTAAGCAATATTGAGCCAGTCTGGTGGGCACGCGGCCTAACAAGCTGTATTCCACCATCGCTACGACGTCTTCCCGCCATAATTCTCTTGCGCGCCATTACGCACGTTTCACCGTACGGCGGCGTACCAGTCAAGAATAATAACGAAATAATGTATTGTGTTTATTCCACTCTTCGTTCTTAATAATAGTAGATAAACTGACTTCCTTATCTTTTGATAAAATTGCGGGTAGAATGAAATTTTGCAGATTTTTTTTTGAATTTGGAATGGAGTGCGTATTATTTCCTTCTGAGGCTGCGCCTTGCTACGCAGGTTTGAGTTTCACGTCAGTTGTGGCTAGCATGCGGCTAATGGTAACTTTTCACAGTGCGTTACTTTGTGGGGGAATGCAGATTTGTCCGCACGAATGCCCACAGGGCACGGCCACGCCAGACCGCGACAGGTTCGCCCCGGTTCCCACGGCGCATTAACCTGCCCTGTCATCAAAACGCGCCGCGGGACCCAAGCTTTAAGCTGCGCTTTTGTTGGTCTGATGCCCGTTTGCACTAAACTCTACTTAGGTTAATCCTTGTAAAGTGACTCCTAAGTCTAAGATAATCTTAACTTTATTTTCAATTGCACCAACATATTTACGAAAGGGCATTCCTAACTTAAGATAAGCCTAGTAAAGCGAATGAAGGTGTAAATGAACGAATGAATTAGCCAATTTTCTATGATAATTGAGCGATTGTCTATGATTTCTTTAACGATCTCGTCGGAGTTTTGGCGCGAACGCGGGAAAGCGCACATCGCAGTATTATTTTATTTTTCGAAATTGGTGTGAATTCGAGTTTTTATGTGTAAAAATGGTGGATTATTAGACATAACGTCTTGGACAATTCGAATTTAATAAAAATTTAATAAAAAAAACGATCACGTCTCGTCAGTCAAGTCGCGTAAGTCACGTTGTATTTAAATTTAGATTATTTATTTATTTAGTTTAATATCATGTGCCAAACAGTACATATAAATACCGGACATTGATTGACAACTGTCAAAAAAATAGGGTTAGGAGATTCTTAAAACGTTATGACTTACTTATTCGGTGTCATAAGAATTAAGATTGACTTAGCGTGTTTAGGAGTATCTTAGGGTTGGTGCAATGCATTTTCTTGTTAAGAGTGTCTTATATACCTTAGGCATCAGGTTAAGATACTCTTAAGTTCAGTGCAAACGGGCATGAGTCTTACATCCACTGTGTCTTGCTAGCGGCTACTTTTACGGATGGACACGGATCAACCCGAACCGTCGACGCAGTGTAGAAAAAGTGTCGCCTGTGGTAGCGTACACAAGTCCGTAGCGTCGTAACCGTAGAACACAATGAGCCAACACGCTACGGCAATTTTATAGTGGTTTGATAGAATCGATGATTGGTGAATTTAGAGTTCCTCCGTCGCCCTAGCATCGTGCTATTATCAAAAGACACTCAAAAACTCATACTGTGCATACAATTTTCTGAATCACGTACCGTGGAAATTGTAACACGTCAAAAGAGTATTTACTAATATATAATGTACAAAACAAAGTATAAAATTATCTAGACGATTTAGTTGTTATATTTATGATACTCTTGGGGAGGAGAAGACCAGTCTCACACGGTGCGACCCGGGCGACTATAAAGTCGAGTGTATATGTGCGGAGATAGCAAAGTTGAGCGTTATGAACGCGAGCTGCCAAGTTCAGTGCTGGTTGACGGCTAGACGGCGAGGCGCCGCGTTATCTTCTAATATATAAAATTCTCGTGTCACAGTTTTCGTTGCCAAACTCCTCCGAAACGGCTCGACCGATTCTCATGAAATTTTGGGGGCATATCGGGTAGGTCTGAGAATCGGCCAACATCTATTTTTCATACCCCGATTCGCGATAATCGACATCCACGCGGGCGGAGCCGCGGGCGACAGCTAGTATTATATATAATATTTTTTTACTGTAATTGAAAATGCATATTATATTGTCTTAGAATTTTTTTTAGATTGTTATCTTAACTAAATAATCCATACTAATATTATAAATGTGAAAGTGTGTGTGTGTATCTTTGTCCGTCTTTTGCGGCTAAACCGTGGAACCGATTTTGATGAAATTTGGTATAGGGGTAGATTAGACCTTGAGAAAGGATATAGGCTATGTTTGGTAGCGTTAACCGACATCCACGCGTGCGGAGCCGCGGGCAAAAGCTAGTAAGGTTATAATATAAGTTTGAAATTCAAAAGTTATTTTTTATGAAATTATTATATCTTCATTTATTTGGTCAACTATCCTATAATTGAGACATGACAAGTCATCTTCACAAGATTTTTTGTATTCCTCATCCTCTGTTCTAACAGGGTCGGCAGCACGAGTGTGATGCCCCTGGTGTTGCACACGTCCATAGGCCACTGTAACCACTTTCCATCAGATGGCCCCTGTGCTTGTCTGCCACCTAAGTGGTATATATAAAAAATATTCTCATTAGCGTTGTTCCCGGTTGCAACAGAGCTTTGCATCTCAGCGCCCGGTGTTTGCTGCCAGTTTAGCTTTCAGCATTTTGCAAGTGACTGGCATCTGACCTCCCATCCCATGACGTTATGTGATATGACATTGTCAAAATTTCAAATTAATTAATTTCGACTATCGTACGGCTTTCCTTTGAAGTTTCACGAACACAAACATATGAATGCTTTTCATATAAACATACTTACGAAAAATGGCCTTCAGTGTCATTTTTCTGAAAAATTTGCCCACCATTTTACACGCGATCAAAAAATATGAACTCACAGCACGCACCACGTAGCCCTCCACTTGGATGGAGTTACTGCACACCGTTCAAGTCGCCGTTGCTATGAATATTACATGCAGTCCCTCACACGGAACAGATTCGACAGAAAGGCTATAATAGCAACTTCTTTTCTATACATAATAACTGGTAGCATGCTTGTATTTACTATAGAAGATAGATCTTCTAAAATGGAGTTTCATTTCTTGACATTATTGAATCAAATTTGATATTTACGATCGCACTATGACTTGTTATACTGTTCAAGTATACGATACCACCATAAAACGACCTTCGCCGAGCTGGTTAATGGATGAATATAGCGTTTGTTCCCACTTGTTCTACTGAACAGTTCTACGGTAGAACTAATGGGATTTTTTTTTCTCACTAGTTCTACGATATTAGATGTAACAAAAGAGTAGAACTAGTGGGAGTCTTTATTCCCACTTGTTCTACCTCTCAGAGCAATAAACCAAACGGAGTGGACTCGCGCGCTATTTTGTACGAACAAAAGTCTGCCACTTTCAGCGGGGGACGGGGGACGCACACTAATTTAATTGTCAATTACTAATGCATTTTTAAATCACGTCGCTATGCACTCACACAACAAAAATGTTGAACACTAATTTAAACTATACGCACACACTCACATTCGCACACAGGGACCTCTATCAGTGACATCTCATTAATGTAAACAAGCTAGAGCTTGACCATGTCGATATTATGTATCGAGGTTTTCGTGTTTCAAATGCGTGAAGGTAATTATCAATTATCATATGTGATGACTTTTTTACGTATTATAACGTCATTAAAATAATATTCATTATATTTATTAAATAGAATATGCATTCTTTAATGAAATGGGTACTGTGTACAGGGGTTTTGCTAATAATTTTGTAAGTCTTTGAAGATTTAGCACTTTGAAATGGCCAAAAATTGTCCAAAATAAATTCCATTAGAGTTATTTTAATCAGTCGTGGGACCCGACGATGAAGTCCCCCAATAAGGGTTTCTCGTATGAAATACAGGTACCAAAGTAACAATAAATAGGTTAATTATATATATTAATTTTAAATAAGTGATTAATAAAAGGCTTTTTATTTTATTGAATACTTTTTCTACACTTTTAATACTCCTTACATATGAAATTGGCGTTATATAGAACTGGCCATTTTAATCTGCAACATCCAGCACAGCTAGCCGTTAATCGGCCGAGATTGGTGAACTGTTCTAGCCCACTGCTGCTTCAGGACAACGTTAGACCACACCAGACCAACAGACGGTCGTTAAAGTAGAGAAGGAAAAAAAATCAATTCAGATTAGGCAGTCCAAAACAAAACTACTTTAATCAATTTGTTGATTCTCGCTCCCGCAACTTTTTCAGCAAAGGAATCAATGCCTATAAAATGGCAAAAGTGCATAGATAACAACGGTACAAACTTTGATTGATATAATAAAAAAACTGTAAAAAATAAGATTATATATCGTTTTATAACACCAATTTTATATGTATACCTAATATTAAAAGGGTTAACTACTAAGCTGAAAATCAGGACCTAGTACAACAATAAAATGTACCTTGGGTAGTATCAACGTTGGTACAGCGCCCTGAATCAATTTTCTCTTAATGTTTGATTGTATTATAGAACAGGAACTTTGAAAATGCTGTGAGCAAATTGTACTTCTCGGCACCCACGAAACCTGGTTCCCACAAAATTGGACCCAAGCGGTACAAAGTAATAGTTCTTTTGGGAATCTAAAAATTAACGTTAAAATTGTTAATATGGTACTGGAATATTGATATCGATATTGGTCATTATGCTGTCCCAGCTCTAATTCTGGCAAAGTGTGGCCAACTTCCTACAAAATATTTCGCTTGTTTTTTCGAAATATTTTATTTTCGAATGTAAGATAATAATACTCTCATATTGAATTATATCTATGTGCATTGGTACTATTGGTTGAAAGGCTATGATGCTATGACAGCAAAAGTAATTTTGACATACCTATTATTAAGCAAACAGGGCAGCCAATAAACTGAATGTTAGTAATCTTTACAGGGTTTTGAAAAACTAGATTATGTTGCAGTAAGTTAAAAATAAATATTTCTTTATATTAATTGAAGATATGACTTAGGTATTGTTTTAAACAACGATCCCTTCGTTCTTATTCGATATAGTAAATATAACTTTCAACACGTAACTACAGCGATAATTTAAACTTCAAGCAAAGTACCAGTTGAGCGTCATATTCCACTTAGAATGTCAACAATATTATTATTTATGAACTCGGCTCTCCGCGGTTTTTACGCAGTAACTATAAACATACTATAGGCCTCGGTATCCACTTTCCATCAGTTGGACCGTGTGCTTGTATGCCATCTAAGTGGTATAAAAAATATACTGTGTAAAATCTTATTAAGCTTAATACAAAATTAATTAAATTGGTAAGAAACCTTAGCTTAAAAAATACCCCAGATTTGATTCTAGTTCATACATTGGTAACACTGTCGATTAGCATACATTTTTTGGTTTTTTGATAATTTAATGAATTAATTGATAATATTTGAACGAAATTATACTTACAGGTGAAAGGTAATGTTATCCTTTTGTTTATTTGATGTCGCTGATCGCTTTTTACACCAAAATACACAGCAACTCGGCATTTTAATAGGAGAAGTTAACTCAGTGAGCCGTGCGTCGAAATGGCGCGGAAAACGCGGCAACTAGTTTTATATAACGGGCATGACCCGCTGTCTCATACCTTTGGCAGCGGGGTATGCGTGTTAGTGGCGTCTCCGGTTGGTTTATTGCTCTGAGTTCTACCTGTTCCATCGGGTAGAACTAATGGGAGGTTTTGTTCTCACTAGTACTACGATATTATGTTTAACAAAATAGTAGAACTAGTGGGAGTCTCTCTTCCCACTTGTTCTACCTAAACCGAAAAGTAGTTTTACACAAAGAAATGTGTTACCAAATATGCTAGTTGTGGCGTGATATTCCCATTGTCCCCTCTAGCTCTGTCCTCTGGGGTGACAGCTAGGAAACCTAAAACTAAACCTCATATATTATGGCGTCTACTAACTAAGCTCGACGGAGCCCCGCTCCGCGGGGCTCCTACTTCTGGGTGGTTTAAAAAAAAAATAACCACGAAGACTAAGGCGGGAGCTCCGCTTCGCTTCGCTCCCGCCTTAGTCTTCTAACCTAACCTATCCGAGTCGGATTGCACTGAGTCGGGGTGTTAACGATAATTCGGTTTAGGTAGAACAAGTGGGAAGAGAGACTCCCACTAGTTCTACTATTTTGTTAAACATAATATCGTAGTACTAGTGAGAACAAAACCTCCCATTAGTTCTACCCGATGGAACAGGTAGAACAAGTGGGAATAAAGACTCCCACTAGTTCTACTCTTTTGTTACATCTAATATCGTAGAACTAGTGAGAAAAAAAAATCCCATTAGTTCTACCGTAGAACTGTTCAGTAGAACAAGTGGGAACAAAGTGAATATAGTACCTATTTGATATTCAATTAAATATATCAACAAATATTTGCAAGCAGTACCGATTTACCTGTTTATACCTGGCTACCTAAGAGTTTTGACGGGGAAAATTTGACAAACTCACGTTTGAATATTCTATGGGCTTCATACTTTCGATTGGTATGGAAACCAGTGAAATGTTTAAATTTTTCTTTTATTGTTAATTAGTCATATTCTAGACTGAATCAACAATAAAAAATTACATATTTAATCTATATCTATACTAATATTATAAATGCGAAAGCAACTCTATCTGTCTGTCTGTATGTTACGCTTTCACGCCTAAACTACGGAACCAATTTTGATGAAATTTGTTTTACGGGTAGATTAGACTTTGAGAACGGACATAGGCTATGTTACGTCGCGATAATTCACGTAGGCGGAGCCGTGGGCAAACGCTAGTTGAATATAAATTACTTTTGATCCATTAACCAGCTCGGTCGTTTTATGGTGGGATCTTAGACAGACTAAAAATTAACAACCGCCTTCCACATCATTTTTCTTTTTAATTTTGTATCACCTTTGAATTTCCAAGCGCTTTTGAATCACGGTAACCGCTTCCACAGATGGACTATCTATAAGTTCACTACCTCCGTAATTAAAAAAAAAACTTAACTAAAAAAACATGAATGCAAACATAAAAATATAATAATAAAAAAACATTGTGAGACCATTAACTACCTAGACGTAAGTATAGCATGTCATAGCTCAACTAGGTTATGTTATCCGATTTAGAATGTGAATAAACATACTTAATTTTTATTTGTTAATATGTACATACATATTATACATAGAAACACCACTAGACCAATAAAACACATATAAAACACATATACAAACATTTGTACTGAGCGAGAATTAAACCCAAATGCGTAGCAGTCGAACCTCTACGCCACAGAGGCCGCCGAAAATCTAAGCTACAGTAAAATTTTCAATTCCCAGAATCCCTTCAATAACCGCCCTTGCTAGTGTTGAAGCAATATAGCGAACATTCACCTTGGGGTATAATTCACCCCAGGGTCATGGGAAGTGTACGGTGAAGGTTTATCGGCGCCCCGCAGGCGGCGGTAATCGCCGGGTTACGGCTATCCCGAATCTGCCTACGGGAAGCGATAGTACGTAATGGGAGTCGTAATGGTTAGGGTTTGTGCTCACTAGGCAAGTTAAATATTTACAATGTAAACATAGTTTAATGAAATTTTCAAGCAATTAGTTTTCTGTTATCTTTATTGTTTTTCTGATCTTAATCAATATAGTATCTAGAATGCAGATAATTATACATAGAAACCAACAGACGAATCTACATCTACACTACTATTATAAAGAGGAAAGAATTGTATTTTTGTATGTTTGTAATGAATAAACTCAAAAACTACTGTGCTGATTTCAAAAATTCTTTCACCATTCGAAAGCTACATTCACCCTGAGTAACATAGGCTGTATTGGATTTCCACAGGAACGTTTTTACCACCCGTGCGAGGCCGGAGTGGATCGCTAGTGCAAATATGATGCTTACAAATATTTGCAATGAGCAGAAATCGAACTCAAATACTTTACGTTTACCGCTAATACACATGGTCTGTCTGTCTTGTCTTTAGGAATAGTACAGAAAAGTATCGCGATCATATCTAAATACATATAACTCAAAGGTGACTGACTGATTGACATAGTGATCTATCAACGCACAGCCCAAACCACTGGTCGGAATGAGATGAAATTTGGCATGCAGGTAGATGTTATGACGTAGGCATCCGCTAAGAAAGGATTTTGATTAATTCTATCCCCAAGGGGATAAAATAGGGATGAAAGTTTGTATGAGACTTTGTCAATTTTAAACCGATCGGGCTGAAACTTAGCATGCATGAAGCTACTATGTTGACTCAATACTAAGCGATAACCGACATCCACGCGGGCGGAGCTGCGGGCAATAGCTAGTCTTAACTAAAGGTAAACAATCTTGTTGCGACTTTTTAATAAAAAAAACACATATTAAACGAATAAACTAGGCAAGTGGATCAATTTAGGATTTTAGTCTTCAAAATAAAATTCTAAACAGTAAAATATTAATAAACATAGTTTTTAAATAAAATATCAATAAAAACGCATCAAGATTGGTTCCCGGCAGAGTAGAATGTGGGCCACCTCTTCTCTTCCCGTGTGGTGTCGTACAAGGCGACTAAGGGATAGGGCTGATTAACTTCAACATCAGACAGATATGTACAGCCCAGACTCAGCCTCGAGTCAACAATAGTGCCCGGAATACGGCAATAGGCTCACCCCCTATTACGTGGGAACGAATACATGATTGGTGAAATGTGGACCGGTGTTAATTCACCTCTGTCTAACCCTCTGGGGATAAAGGCGTGATTATATGTATGTTTGTATGTATGTGTATTGTTAACGTTAAGTTAGTAACTAACCGAATGGAGTATAGGTTTAAACTAACGCAGACGAAGTCACGGGTCTACCTAGTAAAGAAATAAAAGTAGAAAAATTCTAGAAGTTACCTTGTTCGTATTTTTTTGCCTCACCTGAAACAGCCATTAAGCTAGTTGACATAGCCCGTGCTAAATACTTCAGAGCTTTGGATTATCCCGCTACGTGGGTAGCTAGTGTTGTGTCCCCTGGGCACGCTTATAATTCAGATTTAGTTGTCTCACTTGTCTCAACCCATCTTGTTCTAATAAAGGGGTAGAATTATTCACGGTTTTTTTAAATACGTTTGGAAACAAGTTAGACGTTTGTATGTACGGTTTGTTATTAGATTTTGTGGTATATTGAGATTGGAATATTAATAGGTCCCAAGAGACATAGACCCGTGTACTCAGAACTGAATTTAAAAGTGGTTTTGCGTACAAAATGTAATCTAGATAATGAGACCAAATTATATGTCAGTCTCTTTTACGCAAATTTTACAATTAGTTCATTTTAGGCATAAGGGTGGGTATATATACTACCAGGATGGGGGGAAGGGCGGCGGGGGGGGGGGGGGGGGGTATTTGTTCTACAGCTCCTATTTGATTTTCAGGTTCCAGGGTTAACTGCAAGCCGGTGCTGCTACTGATTGACGCCAATGGTTCTAATGCGGGGGTCAGGCGGACGCCGTTCTCGTTTAAACCAAATTATAGAAAGGCGATGTAGAAGGGCGGAGCCCCGTTTTCCTTGCGGAAATAAAATGATATTAATATAAACTGATAGATGTATTGTCCAGACTCTAAAATGGCGACGAAAAGTGATGACTTTGCTCATCATTGTACGCATCAATCAGCGACGCGACAGTGCGCTACGAAATAAAATTCTTCTTTAAAAATAAATTCAAAATAATAATATTATTATTGAAATTCGACGCATTATAAGAAAATAGCTGTAATTCTTTAATATTTAGTGTCTGCGCCATTTTTTAAAGCCGCCATGTGCCTGCATAACGTATCTTTAGTTTATAATACATCATTGCGGAAATCCTCCCTTGTTCCTGGCGGGGGCGGTTTTAGTCGGTTGCTCGAACCGACTAAAACCGCATACCGTCTTTGATCTCCAGGTGGAGTGCGAGATTGTCTAAGACGTATCCCTTGCACGACGACGGCCTTAGGCTCCAAAGTACAAACTTTTGGATGCAACAAGGATTGGCGGATGGTGATGATGATTTGCGCTCTCGATTGTGATTTTCTAATACGAAATTTCTATATGTTTGGAGGTACTTTAACTTCTTCACATCTGATGTTACCATCACATGAGATGAAGGCTGAAGCCGACATTAAAAAAACTATTTTACAATGGTGGCCTCAGCTTGATTTCTTCATCAGATTCTTAAAAGACTGCAGGAAGAAGGAAACACGTCGTGTGCTTAACAGATTTTTGATTAAGTAACTAGCTACGAACGTAGTTTTTTTTTTTGCTTTCATGACCAGTTACGAAAGAAGAATTAAATTGCCGTTTTCATAAGAGATTTCACAATAAACATCGGCAATAAGGGGTGGGTATTTTAAACGCCCACCCCTAAACAATTAAGTCTACTTGTGTGTGTGTTGTTTATATTCGGCGTCCTCTGTACGTGTTATATTGTTGTTGTTGTATGGAGTGTTGTATGTTGTATTGCCAAACCGTCATTAAGCTTGACAGCGGCGCTAACTAATGAGTTTTGAGCGATGGAAAGACGTGCCAGTAAAAAGTAGCTAAATATAGGAAGTAGGTACAGGGGACAAGTAAAATTGTTAAAGCTTTTGTTATGGTATTTTTGAATCGAGAGTACAAAAAGTAGGCCAACGGATTACGTGTACAGTTTTGTAAGTTGGAAATATAAATATGTATAAATGGTACCTATATATTTATTTCGCACAGTTTTTATAATATTATAAATTGAATGAAATTTAAAAGCATTTATATGCTAACTATGCAATAAGAATCGGTTATCCTATCTTATCTTTATCGATTTGAATAATATTATAAAGTTTAAAACAATATTATATCTACTACAGTTTTAAAGCATAGGTATGTAATAATGTGGAACGTAGACACCCTGTACAGTAAATATGTATTTAAACATTGTATCACAGGTGCAACTTACTTTATTCGATACTTGAATCGGTAAGTCATTTTTTAATATACAGAGTGGAGGATTCCTATTCTACCTGGTGAGAAAGCACTCCAAACAGTGGTGATAGCGAACCTCACTCAACTCTATAGACAGTAAGACCTGTGGGTACCCGAATTTGGAAGATTAGAATCAACTTGACTTGACTTAATATCCGGTGTCCCCTGGATGGGGCAGAGGGCGTCCACAGTGATTCTCCATTCCGTGCGATCCTGAACTCGCTCCACAATTTCCTGATCTTCTTCGCCTCATCTGCCACTAAGCGTCGCCAGGTCTGTTTAGAGCGACCACTAGCGAAAATTAGAATCAAGGTGAAGAGTAATATACCTACTTACGCCTATTTTTGTCCGGGATAGGTAGAAACTACAGCCCAGCATCTGCTTAAACCCTCACATACTTAAATATTCTTTCAATCATTTAGCTTATTGCAGTTCATTGCTAGACATAAACCTTCTACCAATGCGCGCCATAGCAGCACCTGATCCTCAGCTTCTAGTCATTATATCTTGACATTAAATTAAATCAATGGCATCCTAACAAAGTTCCTTTTCGCAAAACATTTGTAGTAAAGTATTTACAGTAAGTTTAATTGCCAACACAAACCAGTAGCAAGTTGAAAGCCATTCAGCGGCACGGAGCGAGCCACGCAATCAAATTAAGCCGATAACAGACTGTAGGGAGGCCGTGTCACGTTCCTGCGCGAAACTCCCGCACTTTTGGGGAACTTTTATTGAGGTTTCAGTTGTACAAACTTTGCATACATAGAACTTTTTCTGGGGTTAAAAGTTAAGCTATGTGTTATTTCAGACTATTTGTGTCCCTCTTCCAAATTCAATTTAGTTAGACCCGTTCAGGATTTAGAACTTGATTGAATAACAAACATATAGCATCCAAAAGGACATAAGACATATTCAATGCGGGGTGCCCCAAGGAAGTGTTTTGGGGCCATTACTGTTTTTAATATATATTAATGACTTTCCAACAGTAACAACTAATTCTATGACTCTTTTTGCTGATGACAGTACTATTCTTTTTGACAAATGTAACATTAATGACATTCATGATAATATTAATCTGACATTAGAAAATACAATTAATTGGTTAAATGGTAATAATTTAAAATTAAACATTGGCAAGACAAAAGCTATTCAATTTAGGCAGAAACAATCACCCCTAAACTTGAATATAAACTATAAAGAGGAAGTTATAGAAGAAGTGCAATGTACAAAGTTTTTAGGTATTTACATTGACAATAAAATGTCATGGAAACAACACACGGATCATGTATGTAAAAAATTAAACAGTTATTCCTTTGCTCTTAGGAATCTTATTAGAGTTGTCAATATTGATACAGCGTTAACATCGTACCACGGATACGTATCGTCGACTCTTCGCTACGGTATTATATTCTGGGGTAACTCCACCAATGTGGACTGTGTGTTTAGAGCACAAAAACGGTACGTTAGAGCTATTTCCTGCCTAAAGCAAATAGAGTCGTGCAAACCACTTTTTATAAAATTAAATCTTCTAACTTTACCATCTATATATATTTACGAAACAGCTCTTTTTGTAAAATGCAATCTACATTTGTTTGAGCATTGCACAAGACAGCGTCACATAGGCAAATTATGCATTAGACCCTCTAAAACTGCTTTACTTCATAAAAGTGTCTTCTGCATGGGTCCTAAAATATACAATAAGCTTCCACTGAGCTTAAGAAATGAAACTCACTTAAATTTATTTAAAAAGAAATTACGTGCCATCCTGGTTGAAAGGACGTACTATTCGGTGAAGGAATACTTGGAGGAATCTGAAAGCATAGTATATAGAATGGAATAATTAATTAATTACATGTGTGACATAAGCTGTATTATTATTTGAAATTATTTGACATTAGATATTATTATTGTATAACTTAATATTTCTACACCTATTATGGTAGAATATGTATGAACAATGTAATAACATTAAGACCTCGATGTACCATATTCGGAGAAATAAATTCATTCATTCATTCATTCATTCATTCATTCATTCATTCATTCATTCATTCAAAAAGGTTCACAAAGTTTCCCATTTTTAGATTATATTAATAGGAAGCCGGATGTGGATAATAATAATAAAAAAAGCTTTCTATTTATCTAGCGTTACGATAATACTTTCCAGTGTTTCCTTAACTATAAAGAAAATGGGGGGACTGCCGTCTGAAGTCCGAAATCCAAGAGGAAAGCCACCAGATCCTCATCCAACAATCAGTAAGTTTACTTTTGAGGTTGATAGAGCCCCGCTGATCGTGACGGGGCTCTAAAATATACCCCAAAATACTGCACCTATTTCTGAATCTAAATTAGACTACTGAATCTGCATTTCTTGCCAGAATACCGGCCATAAACGAATCTGTAGATATAAGTGCTCATTACATTTACATAATTATTCTTTCAGTGAAAGAGGGAGAGAGGGGCTGCCTAATTATACCGGAGGATTTCGTGCAGTGTATACACATCTGTACACAACTATAGTTCCTCGGTCGCATTGAGAAATGCTATCACTCTCTGCTAGATCTCATTAAAGCTTTAGGATTCTAAGCCAATCTCACCTTGCTGATTTACGAACAAAGTCTCGTCTGCAGTTGTTCTACTCAGGGTTGGGGGTAAGATGGCACCCGCTCACGTAAAAGCAAACTAAAACAGTCTGTGCACAGAATACCAATTTTAAGACCTTTTTAAAGATATATTCAAAAGCAGTCTGGCCCTAATATAACGATCCCCTAAACGAGGGTTAGGTGATCCACGTGGAAGTCCTTTTCTGTTCCCCTTCGATCGAAGTCGAATAGTGATTTCTTTTGGATCCCCTGAGGGATTGTAATACGTGATCCAAACCGAAAATCCGATCTCAATCCCCCAAATGTCAAAAACGTTAACAATTTCAATGAAAAGAGGGCCAAGTCTCGTCCAATTTTTTTCTAAATTAAGAGTCAATCTTGAAAATTTTATTAAATAAGAGCTACGAGAAAACTGTTTTTGACATTTATTTGATTTTTACAGATTGAGACTGAACTTTCAACAGATATATAATTTAAAGAAGATTGGCTTTATTGTGCATTGAGACCCTCATTGTTTAGACAGTCTCCTCTCTGTGTTTTGTCTGTGGTGTTGCCACACTAAGGACGTTTAAGTTTTTATATAGGTGCTTTTATAATTTTAAATAAAAAACGTGGTCCGGAGATGAGTAGTCACTTAGCGCTCTCACTTGACGGATTTTTTTCAATGGCGGTCGTGGTGAACCTTTCATTTATATTTAGCTAATGATGTATGAACTCTGATAGCAGCGCTGTAAATGTGAAATGTTTATGTATGATATTAAATGAATGAATGTATGAGATGAGGCGTTTGTAAAGAAAAACTCGCATATTTTTACGGTATTTATACAACTAAGCTTGGTTCCCTATTAGAAAATTATTACTGGTCCCTACAATAGGTTGCAAGAGAATCAGGGCTTCGAATAAATGAGTAAATACTGAATGAGAAAAATGGCATGCGTAGGTATACCTAACGCATGCCATTTTCCTTTTGGTTCTATCTGAAACACCAATTCGCCCTGCACGAATTTAACAGTATTACTTATCAACCATTGATGGCGATCGGATTCGTTTTCTGTTTAACTTTACCACTTGAATCTCTTAACTGAAAAACTCAATTAGGTAGATTTTGCTCGACCTGGAAATTGAATGCGGTACCTCATCATCACACAGAAGCTATCAAGAAAATAGACTAACCAGTTGAAAGAAATAATGACAAAAAATATAAAACTATAACATAAACTACTTCAAAAACAAATTTCAACTCGCTTACTCGCTTCACTTAACTCTGAGGACCCAAATGGCGCGCTGCTGGCCTGCGGACCCATTTATATTCATAAATAGCTCGAGTTTTAATTAAATTTTTACTTGGAAACATTTGAAACACTCGAAAAGTTACAAAAATGCGGCGTACGCCCGGCCCCTCGAAAACCCTTAAACTTTATTACACGCATTCACTTTTATGCGAAAATTTATCTTTTCTGAGGGAATAAGCTGCTGCAACTTTTGTGCTCGTCACGTTGTCGTATCCTGATAAAACAGCTTTTATGAGGTATTCTTTTTAAGAATAGACGATGAATACGGATGAGTTGTTTTTAATGATTTTGGATGAGTTCTCTGGACAAATTGAGGGGTATTTTGGTTGGAGATGGCCCTGGTGATAGGGATAAATAAATCGTAGGTAATCTCAAGTCACAACTGGAAGCCTAAAACGGCAACCCTGGCAACTGAAAACCCAAAACGTTAAGTCGGTTCTAGTTCGACATAACCACATTTTTTTTATGAATTTGAGACAGGTATTGCAGAGAAAGACCGCAAATGATTCGTGCAAACACGAGCTATTGATGTTTATGAAATGTCTTAGTGTCAATATTGTATGATTATTATAAGAAATACAGATGCTAAGTCACTTTCTGCACCTTGTTAAGTCCTTGGGAAATAAAAAGACGTAAATATTATAAAAACGTTATGACATAAACAGCTCGCCGTCCAATCTATCTCCCCCGCAAGCGTAGGGATTACGCCCATATTTCTCTCGGATTACTTATTGCACGCTACTGCACCCGTTTATGTTTATATTCTGCTACTAAATTGGCTTTGAAGTGACAAACTACTGTAGATACATACAGCTACATACATACAGTAGATAGATACAGCTAGGGATACTTGGAGCTTTCCGCTAACCGGTAGGGATTTAATGGAATCTTTTATTCCATGAAGTCTCTACTGATCTCGCATTAGTAGGGATAGTTAGAAGCTTTTCCCTAAATCCCTACTAGTAGGGTAAGAGTTTAATTGCAACTTTATAACATACGAGTACAAGCAGAAAATAGATATAATTTTCTTATACCCGTTTGAAAATTGTATTCGATCAAAACTTTTTGACATATTAAAAAACTAATTTTATATTCAGTGTGGGATGATTGTAAGGATTTTAACATAACCCATTAGTCCAAAATTATTCAGGCATTTAAAATAAGGGATAAATAAACATTAATCTTGAAAAAAAAAAAATATCTTATCTATATAAAAACTATAAATGTATGGTTTTCCTGTTACGCAACAATCTGTGAACAAATTGATCTGTTTCGTGAGGCCGTAGCGCAGCGATAGTCATTGTAACTATTGTGTATTGGTCCTGGATTCGATTCGATTTGGGATGGATAAACTATTACTAGGTCTTTCTGGTAGGAAATTTTCAGTACCTAGCGACACAGAGTATAGAAGTGCTCAGTTATCGGTAGAAATAGTTTACCTAAGGTTACCCTATACGACTTAGACGTGGGACCAAAACCATAAATTGGGAAAAAATGATGTTAATAAGCTTCTGCTAGCCTCTACGTGAGTAAATGTAAAAGGCATAAACATGGTAGGTTATGGGCCCAAGGGGAAAATAAGTTAGCTACATAATAATATTCCGAAATAATGCATGGTCCCCGTGGGATGCGAGAGCCGAATTCCATGCCGGCGGAGCCGTTGGCAAATAAATAAAATAAAATTTACCTATTATTCGTAAAATATAATTTGATTATCATGTGGACTGGATGGTTTTAAAGTAGGTATGAAGGAAAATATTTAAACATCTCCATAATTTGTTTATTATTTCATGAAAGGTCTTAGAGATAAAGGGTCGAAATCGACAACTTGAAATATGTAATATGTTAGTGGTTACGGTTAGCCAGATCCGGCGTTGCGGGTCTTAAGTTTCTGCTGAGGGTGACTGTAGCTATCTGGCATGAACTATACGGAGAAGGTAGGAGGTATATGGCGAGTATACAAGGAGCTTAAAGCGTGGCATGCATGTCTGCGCTTCAAAACGTTATCATAGAAAGAAACTAAAATTTTGTAGTTACTGCATAATACTGTACTAGGAACGTGAATTTCTTTGCCATATCTTAACTTAGGTTACTTATTTTACTATAAAGTATTTTTTTATACCTATACTTTTGTTCACTCAGACACGAGACTAGAATTATACTAGAATTATAACGCACAATTTCAGTTTTTCGTTAAAAGTCTATGCCTATGGACTGCTTTCCGATCGAATACGGGATTTATGACACACTAGTTGTTGCCCGCGGCTCCGCCCGTGTGGTAGTCGGTTATCGCTTGCAATGGGGTTCTCATATCGCAGCCTTGGCAGGAAGACTTAGCTCAGCTGCCTATGCGGTTAGAAAAATAAGGTCACTTACTGATGAGGAAACGGCACGATTAGTTTATTTTGGCTACTTTCACAGCCTTATGTCGTATGGTCTGATGCTGTGGGGCTCAGCTGCTGATATTGAGGCTATTTTCATATTACAGAAACGAGCGATACGAGCAATCTATAGCCTCAGACCCCGTGACTCGCTGAGAGAACTATTTAAAGAAATTAATATTTTAACAGTTGCTAGCCAATACATTTACGATAATGTTTTATATGTACGCAAGAACCTAGATCTTTTCAAAAAAAACTCTGACGTACACAATTATAATACGAGGAATAAAAATAAACTTGTAGTGCCAAAACTCAGACTTCAAAAGGTTGGTAATTCTTTTGTAGGTAACAATATTAAAATGTTTAATAAAATTCCTCAAGAGTTGGTTGACATGCCTCTAAATAAGTTTAAAATCGAAGTAAAAAAGACGTTAATGAAAAAAGGATATTACAAAGTAAACGAATACCTTAATGATAAAAATGCATGGTCATCCTAATCTCTTTGCTTGCTCGCACAATATAAACCTATGAAAAATAAAATAAAAACAAATTGTTTTAAAAAAAGAAACTATAATATTGTTCACTGAGTTTCTTGCTGGTCTCTTCTCAGTAGAACCAACTTACCGAACCAGCGAAAGAATCATTTTCAAATGATTTATTTACTTAATTTAATATTATATTAGTAATTTCCTGACATTATTGTAAAATTTTGACGTTCATATGTGCTCTTTATGTGCCTAAACTGAATAAACGAAATTGATTGATTGATTGATTGAGTGTTGAGTCAACTCTGTTGGCCAATAAATTTTTCTAAAATATAAGTGGCCTAAGTTACTCCTTATTACATCAGCTACCTGCCAATGAAAGTCCTGTCAAAATTGGTCCAGCCATTTCAGAGATTAGCCGGGAACAAACAAACGAACAGACAAAAATTGTAAAAAATCTTATTTTGGTGTATGGTACCTATTATATTCATATGCATTTAGCAAAAAACGGCTATTTCAATATTACAAACAGACACTTCCGTTTTATTTATATGTATGTACGTATGTATGTATGTATGTATGTATATAGATAGCACAGCCCAATTCAAAAAGGTTTATAAATATTTTAGCGTTAAATCTCTTTTTGTCGTTAACTGTACTTACCTATTTATTGGTTTATAAACACGTGTATTTTCAAATTATTAGTTACTAGCTGTTGCCCGCGGCTCCGCCCGCGTGGAAATCGGTTATCGCTTAGTGTTGAACCGACGCTATTGAGCATTACATTCACCTCTCTACTCAACTTTGTCCTCGACGATGTATTCACCTCTGTTCTCGACTTTCTATTCGCCTCTATATTCAACTCTCTACTCGACTTTCTACTCGCCTCTATACTTGAATTTATACTCGACTCTCTACTGACTTCTCTGTTCCCCTCTCTACTCGACTTTGTACTCTTCTCCATACTCGCCTTTCCATTGGCCTCTCTACTTGCCCATCCATTCGATTCTCTCTTCGCCTCTCTACTTGACTCTCCCCACTCGCCTATCTACTCGCACCTCTACTCAACTCTTTATTCGATCCCTACTCGCCACTACATTCATCTTTCCACTCGCCTCCCTATTCACCTCTCTACTCAACCCTTTACTGCATTCTATTTGATTTCATACTCGCCTCTCCACTGGCTCTCTAGTTGCATATCTACTCGCCCCTGTAGTCGACTATACTCGACTTTCGATCTTTACACGCCTATCCACTCGTCCCTATAACAATCTCTACTCGTCTCTCCACTCGCTTCTATATTTGGTTTGCTACTCAACTAAGTCCGTTCCGAAGCTTTTATCCATGTCAGTACCAAATTTATCATCAGGATGTCTTGAAAACCGGCAAACTTTTATCCCCTATAAATCCCCCCTTAACCTCGTCTTTCGCGACAAAAGGTAGCCTATGTTCGTTCCCAAGCTTTAATCTATATCTCTACCAAATTTCATCAGGACATCTTCAAAAAAGACAAACTTTTATCCCATAGCCATATTCTACCCCCCCCCCCCCCCTTCTACCCCTTTTTGTGATAAAAGGTAGCCTATGTCCGTTCCCAAGCTCTAAACTATCTCTGTACCAAATTTCATCAGGATATCTTCAAAAATGACAAACTTTCATACTAACTATCTAGTCCTTATCCCCCCCCCCCCCGCCCTTTACCACAATAGTCGCAGTATAAGGTAGCAAATGTCCGTTACCAAGCTCTAATAAATCCCTGTAACAAATTTCATCAGGATATCTTAAAACTGTCTAACTTCCATCCCTTATTACCCCCCCCCCCCCCTATACCTCCATTTTCGCGGCAATAGGTAGTAAGCTTTTATCCATGTCAGTACCAAATTTATCATCAGGATGTCTTGAAAACCGGCAAACTTTTATCCCCTATAAACCCCCCCTTAACCTCGTCTTTCGCGACAAAAGAAGATAGCCTATGTTCGTTCCCAAGCTTTAATCTATATCTGTACCAAATTTCATCAGGACATCTTCAAAAAAGACAAACTTTTATCCCATAGCCATATTCTATTATACCCCCCCCCCCCTTCTACCCCTTTTTGTGATAAAAGGTAGCCTATGTCCGTTCCCAAGCTCTAAACTATCTCTGTACCAAATTTCATCAAGAAATCTTTAAAAATGGCAAACTGTCATACCAAGGCCCTAGTTCACCCCCCCCCTTCTTCCCCCCTTTTCGCGATAAAAGGTAGCCCATATCCGTTCCCAAGCTCTAAACTATCTCTGTACCAAATTTCATCAGGAAATCTTCAAAAATCACAAACTTCATCCCAAGGCCCTAGTCCCTCCCTTCTACCCCCATTTTCGCAATAAATGATAGCATGTGTCCGTTCCCAAGCTCTAATCTACCTCTGTACCAAATTTCATTAAGATATCTTCAGAAATGACAAACTTTCATTAAAACTTTCATCCCCTATTTCCCCCCCTTAAACCCCCTTTCTAGTGATAAAAGGTAGCCTATGTCCGTTCTCAAACTCTAATATACCTCTGTACCAAATTTCATCAAGATCGGTTCAGTGGTTTAGGCGTGAAAGCGTAACATACAGACAGACAGACAGACAGACAGACAGACAGACAGACAGACAGACAGACAGAGTTACTTTCGCATTTATAATATTAGTATGGATTCCTAAACCAACATTAAGTGTGAAACCCTACTCAAACTACACGGCGACAAAACTCACACTCTGAACATTCCATAGGTGTTAATATAAAAAGTCGACGCGCCTACACAATATACAATTTTTAAATAAAAACATTAAAACTGAACAATTGCGTAGCCAGAACATAATTAAATGCCTGAAAAACACTTTATTTCTGCATACAATGGAATGACAGTGACAACTTGACGCAGATTGAAGCAGCCCTATAATTAAAGCGGTGTTGCGTGTTGAAATAAATATAAGTACCTACATAAATAATTTTGCACGACTTAACTTGTCTTTGTACATTAGAGAGCATATATATTTCTGGTCCTTATAGAAACCATAAAACTATCTATCTGCCATAGATGGTTTTACGGTATCGTAACGGGGTAAGTCCATCCAACTCATCTAAGTAGAGAATGTTGATACCGCTTATACTGTCGATTGATGGCACTTGGTGGAACTTGCTACACATCTTCAATGAAAATACTTGTACTATTCCACATTATTTATTAAATTCCTGACCGTTTTCGCCTTACGGCATTATCAAAGGTTGATATGTACATGTTTTTTGGGTACCCAAAAAACATGTATCTTTCTTATCTCTTATCTCTCATTATTTTAATAAATAATGTGGAATAGTACAAGTGCTTTCATTGAAGAAAGAATATTGATACCGCTAGTTGTTTGTGAAGGTCAGATCAGATGGCAGTACTATCACAGAAAGTAACAGAATCTGGCCGCATGAGAAAACGCTCGGGAGATGATCGTAGTTATTCGCTGAAGAGTTTTACTATCCACACACTGACTGATTCTATTATCAGATTGGCTCGATGTTATCAAATTAATGTATTGCTTAAGTTTAAAATTGAAATTTCGTGTGGAAATCCCTTCCGTTGACTGACTCGCCGACTGACTTAAACCGCACGGCGTTTAGGGTCTTACGGGATTTTAAGGATACCCAATAATCCATTACCCTCCACTTGTCTTTAAATAATAATGACCGTCTCAATTTAATGCCTTCATTCAAAATATGTTTCAATTGCTTTAACCCTGGGCATTTTGCTAATCGATGCAAAAAAGGAGGGTGCAAAGTATGTGCGAGGAAGCACAAAATGGAGGGTCAGGACCAAACATCCCAACAATGACCAAAATCAAAATCAAAGATTTTTATTCAAATCAATTGTTGACGTCAATAATAATTCTAACTACTAAAGCTAAGTTTAGCACCGCTTCCAAGGCGCTCACACAAACAAACTCTACTGCGGCATTTTCAAGACGTCAACTTACAATAGTTATTTCCTTAAGGCTAAATGTGGACGGATCTACATTTGTTTCGTGCCTAAATAAACAATAAGTGTATTAAAAACGTTTGTACTACAATAATTAACCTATGTTAAAATATAGCAAAAAGGTCACGTTTCTAGTACAGTATTATGTCGTACCTTACTATAGCATTTTAGAAGATGCCAGCACCATGCTCAAGCCAGATATTGTCTTTAAGATTATCATCTGTCCTATAGTATGCTTTTTTACATAAGATGGTCTTTATATAGGTATTAAATTTATTATACATGTAATACCAAGTACCTACCTATGATATGATAATTCTCATCGGGTTTCGGTACCGCCTGCTATAAAGCTTGTTTTGATCTTTTCAGCATCAGTCGGGTTTTTTATGTTTATTAATTTATTTTATTTTATACTTTTTAGTTAAGACATGTATATTTTTGTTATCGTCTTCTAATTGCCTTCATTTTGATACCCCACTCGACCAATTAGTGTTTTTTTTTTAATAGGTACATACATTTTGGCGTTTCAATAACCAACATATAGCTTTTGTTCATATTTTATGTACCCACTTGGGCAATAAATACCTTTCATTTGAGACATAAATCATTGAAATCCATACGATGGTTCAGAATTTTACAAACATACACACAAGATACGCGCGAAAAACATAACCCTTCTTAGCAGTCGGGTAAAAAACTAACATTATTAACATTGCAAGTTTTTTTTCACACGTCAATTTGACTTCATCTCGCCTGATGGTAAGCTGAAGGTAAAGTCTCAGAAAAGAGGGTCACCATTACATACACGTACCATGTTAACAATGGTGGCACTCAGCTTGACGGCCTCGTCAGATGCTTTTTCACGCCCCGCTTAAAGGACCCGGGACTGTCGGAAGAAGGAAACACGTGAGCTGGCAAGGAGTTCCAGGTCTTAATGGTGCGACAAAGAAAGGAGTCACCAAACCGCTTGGTTCTTGAAGGAATATTCTGCACCGTATACGGATGACATCTAAGCCCTGCTCGTGTTGTCCTATGTAGGAAAGGAGAGGGCGGGACCAATTGGAAGAGCTCATCAGAACATTCACCATGGTAGAGACGGTAAAATACTGCCAAGGATGCAACATCTCTACGCATCTGCAAAGCCTTAAGGGTGCAAATATAAGCTTCTAAAAATATACTTAACTTTTTAAATATATAATCAACCAAAAAGGTCCGCATGAAATCAGAGCGTCCTGCAAAAATCCTTTGTTACTGTTTGTTAGGATATAATATCGATCGCAGCCTATCGTCACCCCTGCATTAGCCAGACGGCTACCTGTCGCGACTGTGACGTCACACCACCCCTTCCAGAGGTACCTACAGTCAATTGGGGTTGTTTTAGTGTACGAACTGTTCAATTAGATGAGATATAATTATTGATTGCAGTGCGTAGGGTAATATTTACTTCATGAATATGATGCTTTATCAAATTTAGAATTTTGTACGATATTTCATTTATATTCCACCACAATGCAAGGCACTAGATTATATACAGGGTGTAATCGTTAAGTGTGTCCAGGCGATTATTCCGTAACTATTACAGATATCAAAAAACTTTAAACTGAAATCGAAAGTACGTTACCTAATGAGTAAAATGACATCAGTAACTTTTTAAAAATCAAACGAGAGGTATCTAATATTTTGATATTAAACACTCCCATACATTTAGTATGAGATTAGTAGAAAGGTAAAATAAGGTACATACACCAGAAGGGACTTCTCTATCTGGGTACTCTCTTCTGTAGGCGATAATGGCCGCTCTTTTGTAGTAAATTTTTAGCATATCTCTCTTTTCTCTTTTGGAATATGCCATTTTGCAATCAATAAATGAAACAATCACGATTATTATCGCAAGTTAAAAAAAAACAACAATAAATTGGCGGGAACAAAAACCCGAGATAAAAGTTTTGAATTTAGAACGAACAACAAAGAGTATCTTTTTTTGTAGTGTGTTGCTTTTCAGTTAGCTTAAATTACTCAATGCGATATTGAAACAAGGTTTATTACTAATTTGAAGTGGAAAATTAATTTACACGTGTATCTACTTGAAAATTATCATTGTCATATTATACGTAATCATAAAATATGATTAAAGTAAAATGGGTACTAGATCACTTAAAATAAGGAAACTAAAACCTTTGTACTAATCTCATACTAAATGTATGGGAGAGTTTGATGTCAAAATGTTAGATACCTCTCGTTAGATTTAAAAAAAGTTATTGATATCATTTTACTCATTAGGTAACGTACTTTCGATATCAGTTTAAAGTTTTTTGATATCTGTAATAGTTACAGAATAATCGCCTGGACACACTTAACGATTACACCCTGTATAACGTTAAAAAAATAAAAAATAGAATGACCTCTTAGGTGAGCTCATAAAAACAAAAGAAATGGTGACCTCATCTCGTTGCTCTCTTAGGGAACCTTTTACAGATTACCACCACAGCCACAGATAAATATATATATATTTATATACCATGGTATATATATGTTGCCCGGCACCGAGACGTGGTCGCTAAATATTGGTCTCATGCATAAGCTCAAGGTTGCGCAACGAGCTATGGAAAGAGCTATGTTAGGAGTTTCACTGCGTGATAGAATCCGAAATGAGGAAATCCGTAGAAGAACCAAGGTTACCGACATAGCTCTTAGAATAAGCAAGTTGAAGTGGCAGTGGGCGGGCCATATAGCTCGCAGAACCGATAACCGCTGGGGAGTAAAGGTTCTCGAATGGCGACCGCGAACTGGAAAACGAAGTGTAGGACGGCCCCTCACTCGATGGACCGATGACATTAAAGCGGTCGCAGGAAGTCGGTGGATGGTGAAGGCTCAGGATCGGTCGTCATGGCACTCTTTGGGGGAGGCCTATGTCCAGCAGTGGACGTCTATTGGCTGATAGATAAATAGATACGAAGATTGTCTCAAAAAAATTCAATATCGCAAAACATAGGCCTTTGACACATTTGCCTCAGCAATTGGTGTTTAATTCCACATTCAACTTCAACTTCTTCAAAATAGCCTCTGCAGCAAATCGCCACAATTTTTCCAATGTCAAGTAAAATGTCAATTTAATTCCACATTATTTCAGACACATACCGTCATTTGAACATCTGCAGGATGGAGATCATTCTTTTCTACAACCCATCAAAAATAAATGGCAACATCAACATTGACAGTACCGACAGATCAAAGTGTTCGTTGTAAAAGCTCAATCTCCCTATAGACTCAAAGGGATCATTGGACCTCATCTGTTGTCTAATATTATCTGTGGCTAACAGTAGCAAATCTGTGTTATAATTAATAAAATATTCCACAACATTTCACACAACGCTATCTAGATCCATGGTAAGCATAGCTTAACTAACTTGTGTTAGGGAATCTAGAATGCGGATAAACATACTTAGATATTTTTTTTGTTGTAAATACATTCATAATATACTTACATAGAAACACCCAGACCAATGCAAATATACATATTCATGCATACAAATATTTGCATTGAGCGGGGATCGAACCCGCGCCTCCTGCGTAGCAGCCGCGTTCACTACCGCCTCGCCACAGAAGCTGTTATTATGTTATAGTCATTTTATAGTGGTATATATAGTCCTTCCTTATGATTTTACTTAAAAATCAAATTGCCACCTAGAAAGAGTGACAAATTTTTAATTCGTCTATGAAGCAAAATGACTTAATTGATAAACGACTTATTTTCAGAATGACGTTAGAGTAAATACACTATTCTATACAGAGACTAATACCTACTCGAAATGTCTATGTTATAAAATGACCACTTTTTAGACATTTTACCCTATGGTCAAAATAAAAATTAGTCACATTTGCTTCATGTAGGTACTAATTTGTCAAATATTGATGATAATATATATACTTCAATACTATTATTATAAATCTAAAGAGTTGGTTTGTTTGATTGAATTGCTAATCCTAGGAACTAAAATGATTTGTGTGTTGAATAGCTCATTGAACGAGGAAGGTTACAGGCTAAGTACAGCTGCGCTATTACTCAAGGGAGCGGAGCAGTAACCATAAACAACACAAGGTAAATCCGAAGCTCAGGGTCCGCGTTGGCTAACAATTCCGGCAAATTCTCGTACATTATTTGAAAATTCATAAAGTGCGGTATAAAGACGTGATAGGGGTTTTTTATATTCAACTTTTTAAATAAAATGTCCATAAATAAGTACAAACTTCTTTTGCGTTTTTTATTCTTTCACCTCATGACATCGTGACGCAAGTATGCAGTATTCATAGTTTAGCATCAAAGCTTTGAACGCGCTGCAATCAAGACGAGAACGAACTCCTTTGAAGATATTAATGAGGATGAACTTCCGATAGTTTTACCTCTATACTTCATACGTACGTAACATTTTATATGACGCAGCTGCCTTCACTCAAAGAACTTTGATTTTAATTTTTGTTCCATAGCTCTTTGAAAGGGCGGATTTTGAAAGGGACCTTTTCTAATAACGGTGGGCGCTTCTTAATTTGACGGGAAGCTTTGTTTGAGCGCTGCGAATTTGCGTGTCGAATCTTTTCGATTTCAATTGATGATTGATGATTAGGGGCGAAAATTGTGAAATAGGTGTTTCTGAAATTATCGAATTTGCGAAGACGCTTTTGTTCTTACTCTCACACTTTAAAACCAGAAAGTACTATGCGAATAATATTCTCCCGTGAGCTTTTGAATTGTAAAATTACATCTTGGTTTTAAAAAGGTTTCTTTAATTTTTTATGCTTGGTGTTTGGAAGTGGGATGAAATGCCACCTAGTATATTAATGAAGTTGACCCACTTCCTAAAAGTAAAGTAACTTATTTGGGGAGAACGAGAATACACCTAGTCCATGTGGTTACACATTACTAGTAGTGTTTACCATTTCTAATACCTTTAAAAGAAATTAAGCCCATAGTGAACAAATCAAATGCACCGTTATTTACTCTTAACTACCTAACTACTAACACTTAGCTAATTACTAACTCAAGGATAATGTCTTCAAGTCGAGGCAGTGGTGTGTTAGGTTTAAAAGATATCTAGTTATTTTGATAAAAGTTAAGTTTGCTTCTGCAAAGTTTAGCAGTCACTAGCGACACTTTGTGTGTGGAGTGGGGAGAAGGCGTGGAGTTTGTCTGGTCTGAGAATATCATGTGTCTGTGTTGAATCGTATATAAGGCAGCCGCAGAAAATATATTAGATGTTAGCGGCCCATCCAGGTTTCGTACGGAAAAGTCCTTTTCTAGTGAAGATTGGCAACATGGAAGTTAAATTAGGCTCGATGATGATGTGTCAGTCAGTCAGAACAAGTAAATATAAAATACATGAGATGAGTGATATCAGTGCCAAGATTTCGCAAAAGATATATTTTAATAGCATCGGTTGCTTTGATTTCAAAAAGTTACCTACAATTTTACTCTACTTCATTACCTTAACAACATTCGGTATTCCTTCCTCAAGATGGACACATTTGATATTGCTTTTATTTTAATAAAATAAAAATTAATATCAGGTGGGGTACTGTAAAGTTATTTCACTAATTGGAGCCTCTCTAACTAGGGAAGTACCAACACTTAATGGAAAACACAAAGAACCGAAGCTTTAGATGCTTATTGTGTAGAGCAGATCCCTCAGAAATCCTCCAGAAGGCATTGTTGAGTATTTATGCGTAATTCAAGAGAGGCAAATCTTTATAGGAAACAGAAATAATAGAAATAACAATAATACCAATGCTATTATTTAGATTACAATTACTTTTCTGAGAAACTCTAGCATAACATAAGTGTATGACTCCTGAACACTCTCGAATAGATAGTAATCTTCTTAACAAAACTTGGCAAGGGTTCGAAATGTACACAATCCAAAACTCTCAATACGAATCCTGAATATTAATAACGAAACTCCTTTTGACTTCAAATGAAACCAATTTTACCGGTTCTATTTTACTTCATACAGTTGATAAAGGATAAAGTACACAACTTCTCATAAAACTTTATATGAAAAAATTAAAACTTTAATCCTTTGACAATTTTACATAGGATTTGCAGATAATTTAAGAGTAAAGTTCTGTATCTCCCAATGCATGCTATTTTTAGAAGTAAATCATATTATTTTATTCATAACCACTACTGCGTACTAAATTTTCTATTTGTAAGTTTGATTATTGTAATATTTAAAATTTCATATCCTACACAAGCCGACTAGAAAGAATTTTCATATTCTTATGTAAATTGCTTTTACCGGCTTAACATGAATATTTAAATTCATAAATACAATATCTAAAGCAGACAGCCGTTCGATGTGCCGGTAAATAAGAAACAAGGCTCAAAGAATCGGCTTAACTTGGAACGGTAATCATTTGGCGACAAGTTTGGTAATTTTTAACAAAAATATCTCTTTTTTCATCAATCGTCATTCACTAAGCTCGAGCACTGAAACGTTCGACGAAATGAATTCAATTTGTTTATAACGATACTGTCTTGACTATGAATACTGTAAGAACTGTACAGGGGTAGGCCAAATTTTTAATTAAATATTTACTGTATATGGTAATTTATCATTTGGGTGTGTTTTTATTTGATTGGATATCATTCTCGTTTAATTTGAATGGATTTTGATGATGTATTGGGACCTCACTAAAATCATCTAAGCTCAAGCCACACTCACTAGCTTGCTTGTACCTATACCAATTGATTAACGGCCAAGAGCGGCCAAGGCTCTAGGGCAGACTTTTCTCTCAAGGTTCGAAGGTCAAATGGCAGTCACTCCTACAAGTGTTTGTAGGAGGTAGGACACGACGGTATTTTCGTCCAATTGATTTTCCGACTGGGGTAGTACGTCCGCCCTACAGAATGCTGCGGCCATAATAACCTCGTGTTGTGTTCCTGGCGGTGAGTCGGGTAGCCAGAGGTCACTGGAGAGTTGTTGTGCTGTCAGTGAGAAGACCTAAGACTTGTCTTGCTTTATCTTCCCCACTGACGGCACAGAAACTATCTGTTCTAACAGGGTCAGTTCAGTTCAGTTCTTGATTTATGGCTCCGCTTGCTTATAACAGGGTCGGCAGCGCGAGTGTGACGCTCCTAGTGTTGCACACGTCCATAGGCCACGGTAACCACTTTCTATCAGGTGGGCCGTGTGCTTTTCTGCCACCTAAGTGGTATAAAAAAATGCCAGTATAGCTAAATTAGGAGAGCGGGATACCGGACTCCCTGGGCTCAAAGTAAAAACTCTGAATGCAGTTGGGGCTGGACTATCGCTGCTACGACACTGATGTGGCATCTAATTTAGATACCTGTGCGAGTCAAGATAATTCTGCTAATTTACAAAGAATCGATTTCGATTCGTTTGGTTGTAAAAATAAAATAAAATTTCAAAAACAATCAAAATTTTAATGAAAAGTAGGTGAAATTCTTGTAATAAAAGTTATTCATTATTTTGCTTCGGGTGTTACTTCACCTCAGCCTAATTCTCCGGGCACAAAGGCGTTATTATATGTATGCATCTATGTTTCAATCTTATGTTTGAAACAATCACTATATGAATGTTCTTTCTGAATTTTAACCATTATAAAAATTAGCAGAATTAGGCCCCAGTTCTTTATCGCTCAGCAAAGAAAAAAAGATCTGAACCGTCAGATTTTATTGTTGTGTCAAGTGCATAATCTCAGTTCGCTCGACTCGACTTTTCAAGTTATATTATTGTGTTGGCGGGAAGCTGACAGCCCTGGCTGCTTCTAGTCGAGAGTATTTGAGACAAGTCTTTATTATTCAACATGTAAATGAACTCATTTGTTTGAAAATGTGGAAGTTTATTTCGAATACAATGTTGTAGTTGGAACCAGGTACATTTCGAAATGAAATTTTTCTGCTTTATTTAATACCATTTTATTTGGCCGTGGACCAACAACAACGAATAGTATTTTACTAACAACATTTTAAAAGCTTTTACTTACGAAAACACTTAAGGTGAGAGTATTTACAATATGTACATTAGAATTATTTAAATAAAAATATAAAAACAATACATAACATATACAAACCAACAGGTTCAGGCGTCAAAGAATTCCACCCCATCAACGTCAACTGGGAGGGTGGCAAGAAGGCTGGCGGCATTGCCACGTTGAATGGCAATACTTATATTAACAACTTATCTTTAGTTTAGACAACAAATAATTCAACAACTTTATCTATTAATCTAATAAAGAATACAGAATATGCACTTATTAATTTATAAAAATTAATGTAAAAAACGGTCCAATTATAAAGTGGCTATACGCATAATACTTATATTTGTATAACTACCAAATCTTTCATTTAATATTATGGATTGATATTGTACAGACTATAGATACGAACATACCGTTATTGAAATATTGAATTTGTCTAGCCATGTTTCATGGACGGACCCCATACTCGTTTCATTCAGTCAAAGGGAGGTTTAATTGGTTATATTGATTGGGGCTCAACAGGATATTATCGCCAGCTCACTCTTGGATACAAAGTGGAGTAGGTATTGCACATATTCATATACCTCTGTCGCCGCCAACTAGCTTAATCAGCCGTCAAATTAACTGCCTAGGCAGTTAAATAAACGGCGCCATTCAATTAACGGCCTGAATGACATTCAGCCGTCTCGTTTATTACATCATATAATAACCTGGCTGGCTAATGCTTAGGCCAATCGTAAGAAGGGGCACTACCCCGAAATAAGATAGAAAATTACATACATATACTCACACCTGTAAATCCCTGAGGGGGTAGACAGAGGTGTATTCACAGAAAATTGATGATAGGTTTGTTGTGATAGCTGCGCAATCCGACTTGGTTAGATTAGGCTATTTTATTATATTTTTTTTTATAACCATGCAGAAATAAATCATTTTTCTAACTGTTTAATTAAATGGCTAGGCAAGTAGTTAAACGTCATTGATCCAAGCTATTTGCGTAGCTGTTTATTGTTATTCGATTATTTAACTTTCGGTATTATGTACGAAACCCGTTTAATTAAATGGCTGAACACCATTCAGGCCGTTGATTGAAAGACGCCGTTTAGTTAACTGAGTTGGCTGATTAACCTAGTTGGCGGCGACATATCTAAGTAGAGTGAGTCAGGAGTTTGTTATCAACAGATCTCAACTGGAGTGATGAACCGACGCCGACGTTATTCTACAAATTCTTGACATAAGATTAATGAATAAACTGCCATTAGGCGTAGAGGCAGTAACCGCAATCACAGATCGTAAACGTCTTTGTGGATTTAGGATTCCGTTCTCCATGGTGTAAGGTAGATGGATTTAATCGACAAAAAATAAAAAAGGGTATAAAAAAAAGAAATTGAGATGATTAAGGCGAGCTAGAGGCGCGCTAGGCTATACGTTATAAATCTGGAGGCGTGCTTTTTTTATAACGTGCAGGAAATCTCCACAGATACCACCCGGAGGGAGAAGTTATGTCGGACTCGAACTGACTTAGCCGCACGCCGTCTGTGGGTCGCAGTGCAAGGCTGAAGGTGCGGTATCTAGCTATAGTGCATATTCCTTTGCACCCCGACTGACCCAGGGCCATCTCTCTCGATCTGGCCCTCTTCGGGACCACGGTGTCCCAATCTGGAGGCGCGCTAGAGGCTTGCAAGAGACATGCTATCGCAACAAAGTCATCCTGAATAATTGCTGCTTTGTTTTGTGAGTCTATAGATCGAGTCTAGCAAGTCCAGTAAGTTCATTAGATTGTGTCAAGTAAGTTCACTAGACTGTGTCTAGTAAGTTCATTAGGCTGTGTTTAGTAAGTTCGTTAGATTGTGGTTCTACGGTCTCCTCAGCTTAAGCTCGCCTTTTCTCTGTAAGTAACTCACGTCTATTTGCGGGGTTCACGTGAGTGGCAAAAATTGAATGTCTAAATGACAATTCCACGGGAATTCGGCAAGGCGGCGATTACAGAAGCGACTAATGGCTCAGCGAAACGACGGTGTGAGGTGTGATATTGCTTGGCCCACACAGGGCAACTCGCCGCACTATTTCACGGCATACTCGTATCTTGCTGATTCACACTTACTTCCAATGGTAAACTCACCTGTCGCTGGAGACGAGTATGAGCTGCGTGTTGGAGTATTTAGCGCGGCGTTTGCGCACCGCCGCCAGCGCAGCGCAGAGACTTGGCGAGAATGACCGGCATGGAGGACACTGCGGCAAATATTGGCAACGGTTAAAAACGGTGAAGATGTTATAATAGGACCCACAGATTTCCTTCTCAAGGCGAACCTGGGGAACATGCACACAGTACAGGCACGTCTGTCTGTGGTACGTGGCTACAAGCAGGCAGGTTATTCTGCTTTTTTTTTCATGGCAAAACCACTGCGGTACTACAGTCACTGTAACCAATGCCATTTAATTTTAAACTTTACCTTCATACTGTGAAAGTGTAAAATTAAATGACAATCTTGTAGAGCGAATGAAAAATGTTTTAAACTCTTTTTCTTTTCATTTTGGACTTTATAACTGAGGCATAAAGTCTAAAATTTAATCACATATGACAGTGGTGTTGTTATGTCATGCAGGATCGGGGACCAGATGTTATGAATAACCTAATGCCGTGGTGGAGTAAAGTAGGATACTCCCTCTCTTCCTGTGGGTGATGTAGAACTGCAGGGCTAACATGCGCGCGTCGTCAAATATCTCGAATCGAGATGAGATATCATCTCGAGTCTTCTCGAGCGAAGTAACGCCGACATATTTTGTCGCGTCAAACTTTTTCAATTGTTGTCTATGTGTATCGTATATACACATTTTTTAAACATTTATCCGATAAAATCGGCCCGATACGGCCATTTGCTCGAAAGCACAGACTAGTTAGGGATGCTAGGTATGAAAAAAAAGAGAAAAAATAGTGCAAACAATTTTCGACCTTATTGACATGACATGCTATCGAATTTTTTTTCTTATATTCGTGATCAGCGTCATCAATTAATGCGAAAAGACACGTAACAAAGAAAATGTCATTAAGGTCGAAAATGGCTTGCAGTCGATGTTTTAGTCCAAAATGAACCGAGCACAAAAATGTTTACACGAGATAACTTCTCGTCGACCAAATGAAAGACGGTAGACAAAACATTTTAATTTAAAAAAGAGAAAAAATAGTGCAAACAATTTTCGACCTTATTGACATGACATGCTATCGAATTTTTTTTCTTATATTCGTGATCAGCGTCATCAATTAACGCGAAAAAACACGTAACAAAGGAAATGTCATTAAGGTCGAAAATTGCTTGCAGTCGCACAAAGGTACTAAATTTTGATCCAAAATGAACCGAGCACAAGAAAAGTTTACTCGAGATAACTTCTCGTCGACCAAATGAAGGACGAGAGACAAAACATTTTAAATGTCAAAATTCGAGTAAATAAGGGCACGTATGTTACAATTTGCAGACACTAAGTAGAGATGATTTCTCGAAGTCGAGTTATGTCGACATCTGACAGATCGCCATGAAATTTGCCAAGTTACCAACAGTCGATATCGACATAAAACGGCAAAATGCCTCGAGATAGCTATCTCGTGGCGCGCATGTTAGCCCTTCATGCTACCAACAGTCGACATATCAACATAAAACGGCAAAATGCCTCGAGATAGCTATCTCGTGGCGCGCATGTTAGCCCTGCTGGGCCTCGATTCTACTAAAGTAAAACCATTGTCATACCACAGACACTGCAAAAATTACCCATTTAATTTTAAACTTTAATGTCATGGATTAAAGTCTAATATTAAATGGCTTTTTGTAAAGTGAATGAAAAAGTGAAATGTGACACTGTTCATTTAATTTTGGACTTTAGTGTCATTGTTTTAAAGTCTAAAATTTAATGCCATTTATTGCAGTGTGGTATGACAATTGATTTGGCTTTAGCAGAATCGAGGACCTGTTATGTACTGTTATGTGGGTGATTGAACTAAGTGATACAGCTGTTCTCCACATCCCTGAAGGGGTACTTCAGGGATGTACAGGCGTGAGTGTATTTGTGGATGTATGCATATGTTGCCGTCAACTAGCTTAATCAGCCGTTCAATTGACTGCCTAACTAAAGGACAATAACGGAGGAATTAAAAAAAATCCGGCCGATATCGGTTATCGGAGCCGACAACATTGTGTTGGCCGGTTATCAAATCACAAATAGACTAAAACAGCGACCAATTTTCGACCTTAATGGCATTATCTTAGTTACGTGTCTTTTCGCATTAGTTGATGATGCTGATCACGAATATAAAAATTGGTCATGTAATGATTGGTCGAAAATTGCTAGCACTTTTTTCCCTTTTTTTTCAATCCCTGGTATTCCTAACTAGTCTGTGATTTTCAGCAAATGGCTGTATCGGGCCGATTTTATCGGATATATGTGAAAACCCCGATATTAGAATCCGATATCGGGTGATTGTGAAAACGCTCTTATTTTAATCCCCTTTTCAGCGAACAGAGTCGCAGGCGCGAACAAGTGAATATTTTGGACGCTAATTTTCAAATACTCACCCAATGAGCCGCAAAATAAAACACTCTAACAGCATCAGCCGGCAGCTCCTCATATACTCTACTTTCTCCATCTCCTTGGAGCTGCACACCTCTCAGCACCTCGTGGAGCGGAGGAGCAGGCCAGGGGAATCTCTCCCCTAGCGGATCGTCGAGGAGTTGATCCCGGACATGTCGGCTGCGGATGACCAGGGTAGGGACTCCGACTGCGATGCTGTACTTCTGGGTGAGACGACGCTGTGGAGAGAAAATACTGGTTATTCATATGGAAGAAAGAACAAAGAAAAAAAAGACGGGTGGGGCACTCTGGGAGTGCCGGCAGAAGTGAAAGCTTTTCCTTTCTTTCTTTCTTCGTTATATACATAGAAAAAGATAAAAAGAACAAACCATACCATACCATACCTATGATATAGCGCCAATCATAGGACCTATCACTAATTTTCTGCTAATTTTCTGTCAGAAGAAATTAATAAATTACAAAAAGAAAAAATAATCTATCACAAAAAGTAATAAATTACAAAAAGAAAAAAATAATCACAAAAAGTAATAAATTACAAAAAGAAAAAATAATCACAAGAAGTAATAAATTACAAAAAGAAAAATACTCACAAAAAATGCCAGAACCCCAGGTTTGAACCTGGTAATATTTGAAACCATAAGGACTTACAGTCGAACCGCTAACCGTTAGGCCACGATGCTATTTATCGTATCTTGCATAATAGACAGTCTTTCTCTTTAGCTAATGTTGTATGACGTCAGTGGTCGGTTACGGTTCAAAGGTCAAACGATCCTGACGCAAGTTTAACAATTTTTACCCATCCAACGCCGCTAAAGAAGTTTTCACTTCAAAAATGTTTCGAAGTACGGATGAATATTAGGATTCTAGAATTCGAGCTGCTTATTTCTTGTCTACATTGATTATCTACAATCTGCTTAGACGCATTACATTTTTTTTTTGGATAAAGTAACGTGTTACCCGTGTAAATATTTAAGGTTTAATTTTTACTAGGTGCTTTTATCACCAACTGTTTTGATCCCCCTATACTAAAGGGCAAAGACAGGTGAATAACAGCTTGATGCCGTCAAGCGTATAATTAAAACAACATAAAAATTGGCAAACCCACAGCTCCCGGCCATGAATTGTGTTCCAAGATCGCTATGCCATCGAAGTTGTCGTCTTCACCATGATTATACTCGTGAAGCCAAAATCTAATAAATCATTCTAATAATTCCCCAGTCGCCAAACGGACTACAACCGTCATTTACAAATATGTACGCGTGAGAGGCGCTCAGTATTCAGTTTCCGTCTCACACGGTGGTTTCGACGTGATAAGAATGACATCACATCGGTTCCTATCGAAGTAATAGATAACTTAAATGGCATTACAATATAAATTCGATTTATTTATTGGTACCGACTTGTCTCCGAAGGGAGCAAATGGAAAGGTTCGCGCAAATGAAAGCAACTAGAGTTCTTATTCGGCTTGACCATGATTCTCTCAGCCTTTTTCTATAATTAGTTGTGGTTGGCTTTTCAATCTAACTGTGACGCAGCGACAGCCATTTTGACCTCCACCACTAATTGACGATATCAAAATTCTGCATTTAGACTAGTCGGACTTTTGTGGACTGTGGGTTCTAACCACCAGGGCACAACCAGGGCCTCGATTCTACTAAAGTAAAACCATTGTCATACCACAGACACTGCAAAAATTACCCATTTAATTTTAAACTTCAAAATCATGGCATTAAAGTCTAATATTAAATGGCTTTTTGTAGAGTGTGTGACACTCTTAATTTAATTTTGGACTTTAAAGTTATAGTTTTAAGTCTAAAATTAATGCCATTTATTGAAGTGTGTGTGGTATGACAATTGATTTGGCTTAAGGCGCGGTGAGAAGCAACCGAGTAGGTATTTGAGGGGGTGAAGCGAGAGGCAAGGCGGCGGTAGGCGCGGGGCCCGCCGCGCGGCGCGTACGCTCGGCGCTCGACGTGGTCATTGCTCCCGCTCGGTGCTGCGTTCACACAGTCGGTGCTGCGTTCACGCAGTGACGTCGATGCGTACTCGGCCGATTGGTTTACCTACCTATTCGCTATTCCTTTTCGAGTTGAATCCCTTTTTCCCGCTATTTAGGTATATCTATAATATTATGGCTTAGGTATAATAAAATTACTTGTCTTTAAAAGATTAGTACCCGAATAAAAACGTTTGTACTGGTTAGGTAATGTATGTATTTGGTAAAAATGTTTGTAATAGCATAATAACACATACAATAAATGCCAGGTAGCTGGTCAGTTTCTTAATCATCATCTATAGCCAATGAGAGGACTGTTGAAAAACCTTCCAAACCGGCTTGCTTCTTGCGAGATGGTTCACTTTCTTCGTATGCTTCACTTAAAGGAGATGATAAATGATAATCCCTCTAATGGTAATTTTCTTTTACAGCCCGCCTCATTTTTTACTACTGTAACTTGATGGAGATACAGCACCAGTGGTTCTTGAATTCAAAGGTTGATCGTCTCTCAAGGGCATGCCTCGAGATTGACGAGAGTTAACTATTTCTGGTAATAACCAGTCCATGAAGAATCTACCTAGTTTTCCTTGCATTTTTGTGTTCCAAAAAACATCGTCTTTTTCTATTACTTCCGTTTTTATTGGATTGCTTTCTCCACTCCACACGGCAAATAAACATTTTTTCTTGCCTGTCACCCGGAGTTGCCCTTGAATTTGGGAGATTCTTTCAATTCTTCTATCTTGAACTGGCGCATACCCATCTTGGCAGTTGGTTTCTATAGTCTCACTGAAAAAAAAAAAGATAAGTTGACTTAAGAACCATAGCTATTACGGGAGTCACTTCCATCCGACTAAAAGAGCACCCCGTAATAGCAGCGGTAAAACCCGTCATGGGGGAGTGGCTAGAGAGGCCACACGGCAGCTGCTTGGATCCGGAAACAGCCAGCGTCTGAGAGAGGACTCGGGGCTGCACATGCTCACCGAGTGCCCGGCTTCGAGACGCCGAGGCGGAACCTAGTGGCGGTCCTAGAGGTGAGAGTTCTCTCCTCGCCACCTTGCTTACGGCGATGGTGTGATGTGCAGATACGTGGGCTGCCACTGCCTTCTTCTGCGAGCAAGTTATACTCTTGAAAGAGGTGGCGGAGTGGCGGAGGGGTAACGGAGGAGACTCGCCAGCTACACATCCCAATCCCCCATGAGCGCGAGCCTGGGTACTTCACGCCAGCTGTGATACTAGCAGGAGCAAGCGCACCTCTCCATACACGGGCGCTACATGGGGACTCCGTAGGTCAGCTTTAAAGAAAATGCTATGGGTTGACCGAGGTGCGAGAGATTATGTCTCAGCTCACCCAATCTGACTTCCGGTAACCTACAACCCCCTAACAGCGTCCCATCATGGGGGAGTGGCTAGAGAGGCCACACGGTGACCTCTCGTACCGTCAGACGCAGGTCATTACCAGACACGGTAACGTCGGGCGGTACCTGCATCTGATGGGCATAGAGCCAACGCCCGAGTGCCATCACTGCAACGCGAGCGTGGACTCGGGGCTGCACACGCTCACCGAGTGTCCGGCGTTTGAGACGCCGAGGCGGGAGCTTGTGTCGGCCCTGGGGGTGAGAGTGCTCACGCTTTCCACCCTGCTCGAGGCAATGGTCCGCTGCGCGGATGCGTGGGCGCCAGGAATGGCCCTGGGTCAGCCGGGGAGCGAGGGATATGTCGCGAGACAACCTCATTTTCGGCCTAGCACATCGACCCACAGACGGCGTGCGGTTTAGTCGGTTCGAGTCCGATATAACCTCCCCACCGGCTCCGGCAGGGGTGGGGGGAGGGGTTAGAAAGTGCATAGTCCTTGGGAAAAGGTCCTTCTCAGAGGATGATGATTGTATCTTTGTGTCTTTTATTTTTTTACCTAATTATTATGATCTTTTATTTTTATGTTTGTACTCCTATCAACACTGACCATATCGACTGCCGTCAGAACTGAGAGTTTAGGGTTTTTGCCCTGATGATTATTTCCTTTTCTACAATAAAAATTAAAACAAGAATTCTTTAAAAAAATTAAAACTGACGTTTCTATTATTATTCTTTTCATTTCTCAAGATAATTAGGTACATAGTAAATATAGGTACCCAAACCAATGCCAATATTCATATTCATATACACCTGACAGCCTTCGTGGCGTAGCGGTAGTGAACGCGGCTGCTGCGCAGGTGGCGCGGGTTCGATTCCTGCTCAGTGCAAATATTTGTATGCATGAATATTTATATTTGCATTGGTTTAGGTTTTTCTATGTACCTATAATATGTATGTATTTACAAAAAAAATGTATCTAAGTATGTTTATCCGCATTCTAGATTCCATAACACAAGCTAGTTAAGCTATGCTTACCATGGATCTAGATAGCGTTGTATGAAATTTTGTGGAATATTTATTTATTTATTATTTATTTATGTATACCTGCAAATATTTGCACTGAGCGGGAAGCGAGCCCGCTAACTCCGACTTAGCAGTCGAACTCTCATCGCCACCACCGCCACGACACGGAATCGAACGTGGTAGGTACTACCTACTTGTGTACATAATATTTTGAGCGACTCAAGCCAGTGATTGCCAAATTCTATATAGTAGCCAGTAAGAAAATATTCCATATTATTACATAATTATATTCTGTATCAAATAAAATTACTAAATGAAATCCTCGTCAAATACTACTATCATCCATCACCAAGGTAGAAATATGTTTGTACTAACCCAGATACAATTTTCTTTTTAGATTTCTTATTCTTGTAAAAATACCCATTTTCTTATGAAATAGGTAAGTTATCTTCAAACATAACAAAAACTTCAACCGACACAGACACACACGCACTAATAACGGAAGTCAATTTGCACGAACGAATAATCTTATTATTTTCGACAATATTTTTACGCGGAGCAAAATTTTAGGCCCGAGTGACGTGCTCTCTCGCTAGAACCTCGCCGCCGACTGCCAGCGGCGGAGCGACCAACAATCATGCAATTTCTTTGGCGGTAGATGGGTTTATAATTTATTAAATAAATATGATGGGTATTACTGAGATCATATTTAGAGAAGCCTTTAGAAAATTAAATTTTCTTTATTATTGTAGCAAAAAAAATATATGTTATCGCTAAAAATATTGAGCAATGCGAGACGACAAATTTATTTCGTGAGTGTTCCTTTGCAATTTTTTTAACAAGAAACAGCTTTATTTTTCCCCAATATTTTTGAATTAACCTCTACTACAGATAATAATCTATACACAAAAAAAAATCAGTAGTGTAGCATTAATAAAATATGATGCTGTGAGTGACGAAAAATAAGCATTTTATGGTAGTTTACCTTTTGACAGCCCCTGCAGAAATTGAGGGCCTGTACGGCTGTCAGTCATAGATGTTCGTATGACCAAAGAGTATGTAAACCTAACGGTAAGAGACGGGAGTGCTATAGAAGAAAAACGATATATGAAACGTGCCCTCTAGACCAATACCAACCTAACCACCGCGTAAGACATACTGCCAACATAATTTCATTATTAGTGATGTGACTGTGGTGACTTTGGAAAACGTATCGATATCGATACCGGCTACAGCAGATTCTGAATTTCATTTTATTTTCAGGAATTAAATAAATGAAAGAAAATTTAAACTCGGATAGTTTTAATACATATTTTATTCAAGGCACATTAAACATAGACTTCTCGTGTCATATCTATAACTAAACATCGATATCGATAAATCCAGGTTGATGGGTAAACACTATGTAATGTTTTGTAAAAGTTATTCTTTTTGTTAAAATGCACTAAACCTTTAGGAATTGTACTAGTATTGACTTTTTTACAGAAATAAATAACTAATTATGCTAACCATTCTTCATCTAATGGAAATTTAGCCATAAAAACACGTTTGTTTTTATCAACCCGGCATGTTTTTATACCACAAATTTCGCACGTTATTTTTCTCATATTTCTTCATATATCTCTAATTTCTCATATTACTCAAATTTCTTCCAACAAAGTGATTATTAATACACTTTTAAGAATTTATACGCGTACTTAAATAATAACTTTGGAAAACCCAACAAACCAATTGTCAAACGCTGGTGACAGTCAGTGACCAAAGAGTATGAGTGACAGTCAACATGGCGGTCGATGTAATCCATCTATGTGTTAAAGATTCATAGCAGCCATAGCCCTAGAGTTATAAAGTGTTCTTCTTAATTTTATCGGATTTTGGCCGCCATTAAAAAGGACGTCCGTTTCATACATCGTTCTTTATATAGAGGAGTTTCGCCAGACTGGTATGACAACCAAGATCGACGGCATAACATGTTCTCCGATCAAGCATGGAATCGTAAACTTATTCGGCTTAACCATAGCATAACCACGTACGTTCGTATAAGCCGACACATTTATGTTGGTTTAGATTTACGCCAGTTGTATCTTCTATCTATGTTAACCAATGGAAATCTACCGTCTACGTTCCGAATGCGATTATAACTTATTGTCAAGCAGAATAACGTCTGTAATAGAATTTGTGGAAGCCATCGCAAACATTTTGTGGACGATGAATGAACCTTTTAAGAAGAAAAGTGAGTGAAATCTATTCAATTGACACGATTTTGTTACTTGGAATTGAATAAGGAAGGGTATTTCAATTCCAAATGACACAGTTGTGTCAGTTGTAGGCACGTTTATACCTATGTAGGTATTTCATTTGCGTGTAGAAACATTTCACTTCGCTGTTAACATGATAACACGGTAATTCAATGCAAGACCTATTAGGTATTCAGGATTGGCTCCAGATAAAAGAACTCTTCAACTGTCAACAGTACAAAAACGTGTTTGAATATTAATTTATTGATGCTTTAATTTATTGGTAGGTACTTTATTACAGTCATCAGAGTCTATACTCTACTATAGTTATCATATATCTTGACACCAAGTAGCGAGAGAAGCGAAGCCTTGTCGCATTTTGGATTGGATTGGTTTTGTTACCTACCAAATTTGTGTGGGTTTTCTTACCAAATATGGATAGGTAGGGGGGGGGGGGGGGGGGGGCACTACTGACGGTGGAGGTGAGCGCTGATGCATCACATGGTGGCCACCCTAAACGTACATCTGGGTCGCAAGTCCCTGTCGCCGTCACGGTGTTATACTCTGTACCACGCTATGGACCCGGCGACCGCACGGTGAATCCATGGAGTAATGAGAATCGGGTTTTATCTCTATGATTGGTAGATTTGAGCTCCTCTGCCGCCATAGCACTCCGTACTATACTTATTTCTTCATTGAAAATTAGAAACTTACGAACTACACTAGTCACTGACAGTGATGAGTGCTTAACCAATACAAACATTACACCCCATAAGCTAAATTGTTTCGTGTTGACATCATCGTTAGTAACAGGACACCACATCAACATGGCCGCCACCATGCTATCAGAGAATCTGATCGATTGCGTCATATAACAAACATTGAATGCGAAAATTAACATTATGAGTTCATACAAGTAGGTACAGCGACACGCGACTGTATTCAGAATTTATTAGTATTAGGTATCTCTTCATCCGATTATATTATCCCGGTTTCATCTAAAGCTATATGGAGTCCAGTGTCCGGACTAACGCGGTTATTTATCTTGAAGTCCTGATGTGTCTTTCCGGAAGCGACTAGCGTCTAAGTCTGACTCTCCAATTTCGAGAGGAATGCATGGTTCAGTCCTCATGTTGTAATCCCATTCAGTAACACCCAATCGAATACCACTGTTCGTATCAGGTCCGTTTTAATTAGCACTGTGTACCAGTCATAGTTAGCTAGGGTCTCGAACTTGTTGCGAATGAAAAGTAGCTTTTATAGTAGGTATCTGTGCTTATGTGCTGTTCCAGACTTACAACCAGACACGTTAGCCGTTTTGCCAGGACTACTTAACTTATAATTATTTTTTATTTTCTTTATTATTAAAAAAAAAAGAATTTTAGCAACCGAAATTATCGAAATTACTAATATTCTCTCTAACCCCTCCAACTAAGCTAAATTGCTTGTGCTAGGAGTGGGTTCACGTCGGTAGTGTAATGGCCAGGATTCGAACCCGGGACCTCTTGTATCTTGTATATTGGATTTGAAATTTCTGAAACGGTTCCAACGATAAGGGGCGGTAAATCGATCTAGCTAGGATTCATTTTTAGAAAATGTAATTTTGTAAAATAAAATAAAAGAAATATGACTCTTTCTGACATCTAGAAGGCGAACTTTTAAACTCTCGCGTTCCATGATATATAATTAACGAAACGGGAATCTTACCGTTACAGTGTCCAGGTGTCTATAAGATAGATTGCAGCTGTGGTAGTTCCTATATAGGCCAAAAGAAGCGGACTATTGCTGAACGGGTCAAAGAACACATCGCAGCTGTAAAGAATCGCCAGACGAGCAAATCGGCGATTGCAGAGCACCTGCTAGAAGCAGGCACCAATCACTGGATTGAATTTCACCATACGCAAGTCCTCTCCAAGGAACGTCACTTTTACTCAAGAGCTGTACGTGAAGCGATTGAAATCAAAAAACATAAAAATTTCAATCGGGAAGATGGTTTTAAATTATCTGCAACATGGAATCCAGTGATGAAAAACATGCAACCTCGCTTTTCTACGCAGTCGGATAGACACCGGACAGTTTGCTTACGTAATAGGGACACTGTGAGTGTGGTATGTGACGGTACATGGCGACAAGAAAATATTGAAAATGTGCGGGTAGATGAAGAACCTACTACCTCACGGATTCGAAGACGGCGGGCGTCCACTGCTGAGCCAGTCAGCCTGTGACCACGGCCGGTGTAACCTGGTCGAAACGTCAGGCAATCAAAGGTATGTAAGTACCTATACCATGATCGCGTTAATTCCCGTTTCGTTAATTATATATCTAGAAGGCGCTTTAGAACGGCGGTCTGAAGTTAAATGTGGCGAAGACAGAATACTTGGCGTTAAATTCAACAGATCCCACACCCCTCCGCATAGGCGATGACTTGGTCGAGCGCACGGACGAGGTTAAGTACCTAGGATCTGTACTTCAGGTGTCTGGTGACATCGACCACGACATCAAGGCACGTATTGCCGCCGCGTGGACCCAATGGCGGGCAATGACTGGCGTCGTGAAGGGACAGGTCTATAAGACGATCATTACACGGCTGTGTCCTTTTACACGGCTGTAAGGCGTGGCCGCTGTTGGAGCGACACAAGCAGGAGCTGCGTGTCACGGAGATGAAAATGCTGCGTTGGATGTGCGGAGTCACGCGTAAGAATCGCGTGAAGAACTCTCGCATCCGCGGCAGCCTTCATGTCTGTGACATCGTAGATAAAATGCAAGAGAGTTGCCTTCGCTGATACGTACACGTCTTGCGGCAACAGCCAGGCTACGTGGGTAACAAGTGTCTGGCAATGGCGCCCCCACTGGGTCCAGGTAGAAGGGGTAGGCCTAAAACTTCTAGTTTGACGTCGTGCAGGGTGACATGCGTGCGAATGGTCTCACTACCATGGACGCCCATGATCGTGCGAAGTCGAGGAGGAAGAGTCGAAAGGCGGACACCGAGCTTCGAGAGCAGAGCTCGGATGCAATCGGGACAACGTCTAAATGTCGATAATGATGACTCTTCCTGACATCTATTGGCGATGTAAGCAGCTACATAACTGCTTTAACGACACAATAAAGCGTTGTGACAAATAAATACATCCAGGGGCCCGTTTCACAAAACTACAATTTACAAATTACAAGTAGGTACAATTCGATGTACACTGCGTAGTTAATTGGCCACAAATTATAAAACCTATTTAACTGACCAATTACCTACGCAATGTACATCGAATTGTACTTGTAAATTGTAGTTTTATGGAACGGGCCCCAGATCATCCAGGTACTAGTAGTAAGAAGCCAGCACTTAGTTAGTAGTAGCACAGATAACATAATACTAAAGGTAGTGGGCACCCAGTGGTAGTAGTTAGTACAGTCAACATCAGATCGATCATAATAAAAAAGTCTACTTCATCTGAGTCCCAATTCCCAATTATACGCTTTGTGCTCTTCGTATCTTACTGCAGCCAGTACTCCTTTTTTCAACACCTTTAAATCTTTCCAACACCTGCTAAAACTATTATTATATTTATATTTATAAAATTCTTATACATCCCAAGAGTGGAAGTTTACTTTATAATTCAGTTCTATATTTAGAGGCACAGGAAGCCGCCCGTTACTCCTGGTTGACGCGAGCACGACACTGACCTGCCTTACCGATGTTTATTTATTTTGGTTACTGTCGAGGCAATCTGATTAATGTTACCAAGCTTCTGTTTAATCCTGATTTATGTTTGATAGCTTCAAATCCTTGGTTAAGCACTTCTGCATACATATATTCGCATTTTGAAGGCTTAATGGGATTATATGTTGGTTTTAGTTTAGTATCCGCAAATAATGTAAGATATGTTAAAAGTGCCCTTCTTCACTTTAGCTTCTCCTAGCATTAGTATTTATGTTGACTAAGTGGAGAATATATTAATTAGGATATTGTAGTTGTAGTAGTTATGTCATAGTTGTGTGTAGTAGTAGGATGCCCGAGGAGAGCCAGACCGACAGGGATGTCCCTGAGTCAGCCGGGGTGCGAGGGATATGTCGAAGACAACCTCCCCGTCGGCCTAGTACACAACGACCCACAGACGGTCTGCGGTTTAGTCGGTTCGAATCCGACATAACCTTTGCGAGGGGAAAGATTAATAGTGGGGATATCCCGCATGTTAAAAAAAAGGTATAGCTACCGGTATATATCTTAATCCCAGTCTCGCCACAAAATGTACACTATATGCCCCGTACGCGTTTTTTAGGTGTCTTTTGAGAAATAGCACGAACTGATACGGTTTTTTTTTATATAGGACACGTCAATTTGACTTTACTTTGCCTGAATCCGAATGCAAAATGCTCAGGAGAGAGGGCCACCATTATATACACGTGCCATGTTAACATTGGTGGCACTCAGCTTGACGGCCTCATCAGATGCTTTTTCACGCCCCGCTTAAAGGACCCGGGACTGTAGGAAGAGGGAAACACGTGAGCTGTCGGAGATCTGGAGAGAGAGGATATTTATCAATCATATTATCTCTCGTGATGCAAGTCACGATAAGTATATGCCAGGAACTATATCATTATACTATTTATTACTAGCTTTTGCCCGCGGCTCCGCCCGCGTGGATGTCGGTTATCGCGACCTGACATAGCCTATATCCTTTCTTAAGGTCTAATCTACCCCTATACCAAATTTCATCAAAATCGGTTCAGTGGTTTAGGCGTGAAAGCGTAACATATAGACAGACAGACAGAGTTACTTTCGCATTTATAATATTAGTATGGATTTTTACGAAATAGGTTAAACTATCACAACAATATTTCGTACCTTTGACAGAAATATCTCTGCTTCACCCTAAAGTTGACTGGTAGAAATGCCCATGGTATTAAGACCGCCTTTATTACTATTATCTATTCTGTGCCTTTATACAATTATTTTGTATTTGTGCAAAAAGTTTTTATAAATAAATAAAAATATATAACCTACAACCGGCGCATATGCAAGTAAAGAATTATGAAAGTGACAAGATATTTTTTCTTACTATGAAAATGGCGAGTCCCGGTCGCAATCGAGGCCTTCGCCTCGGAATCCGGGCTTTGCTTTTTTCAATTTACCTGCGACGCGGTTGAATTTGGATATTTTCCGTTATTTATTTATTTCTTAAAGGTACGCTTACAGGTTACTGCCATTACATGGCTAAACAGTATTCCAAGTATAGCATACACAACGTGAAATGGAAAACAAGTACATAAGTCCTACATGGCAAAGTATAGATACTCGCCACGCGCATACGAAATTTACAACTAAAAACCTATTTATAGATCCTTACCGAATGATTTAAAAAAAAGACGTGTTGCACTCCGGGAGTGCCGACAGAAGTGAAAACTTTTTCTGTCTTGCGTTTTTCGTTATATACAGAGAAAAAGATAAAAAGAATATACCATTATCATACCTATAATATAGCGCCAGTCGTAAAACCTATCACAAATTTTCTGTCTCTTTTTTTTTTACGTGCGGGAAATCCCCACGGATACCCACCCCTCTAGAGCCGGAGAGGGAGGTTATGTCGGACTCGAACCGCCTAAACCGCACGCCGTCTCTGGGTCGTAGTGCTAGGCCGAAGGTGAGGTTGTCATGCGACATATCCCTCGCACCCGGCTGACCCAGGGCCATCCCTCTCGGTTTGGCCCACCTCGGGACTTATTTTCTGTCAGCAGAAATTAATGAATTACAAAAAGAAAACTATCACAAAAAGTAATAAATTACAAAAAGAAAAAATAATCACAAAAAGTGTCATAAGCCCAGGTTCGAACCCGGTACTATCTGAAACCATACGGACTTACAATCGAAAAGCTTTTAAGCCTAACCTAACAAAATAAACAATCTGTAGCTAATGTTGTATGACGTCAGTCGTCGGTTATGGTTCAAAGGTCAAGTGATCCTGACGCGAGTTTAACACTTTTTACTCATCTAAACCCAACGCTGCTAAAGAAGTTTTCACTTCAAAAATACACTAGAATAAACCAGAAACCAGAAACGCTACTCAAATACACTTATCATATTTTTAATTAAACGACTGTTATCTGACATTCGAAATCTATTCTGTATTTTATGGGGATCCGAAATCGGAAAGACCTTGAACGCACAACATTTTGCAACTCTACAAAACCTAAAGTTACTAAGTCTTAATAATAAAACTACAAAACTATAGGGTATCATTAATTATGCCTTATCATGTATAACAGTCTACCTTTATAATCGTACCAACAGATGCACAATTCTCGAGAGCGTGTAATAAATGCCCCGCCTCGCCTGGCTGCGAGCCGAGCGCGAGCCACACACATCGCACCGAGCACGATTCCTTGCCACATCTAAAACCATTGCCGTGGAAATGCACACGATAATCCATCACAAATATACTTTGTAATATCATTTCCGGCTTTGTTATTTAACGGTTTTACAACTTAAAGCCGGGAATATTAAAATTGTAGGAGTATTTTTTTTTATACCACTGAGTTGGCAGACGAGCACACGGTCCACCTGATGGAAACACCAGGGGAGTCACACTCGTGCTGCCGACCCTGTAAATATTGAGAGTTTCTGTGCCGTCAGTGTAGAAGATAAAACAGGGATAGCCTTTGGTCTTCCCACCGAGAGCACAATAACTCTCTAGTGTGCTCTGGCTACGTGTGTCTTAGAGAAATTCATCGTATGAATGCTAATCCCGGTTCTATTCAAAGCTTGTTCTTTGGAGTTCTAAGTCTATTCTACTACTAGCCTTCTAGCGTGTAACAGTCCGACCCCTAACTCCAGAGGAAGACCTGCCCCATTCAATCATCTGAATAACGATCCAAGTAAGCAAACTCGGACCGAGGATTTAACTATGACTACGATTTATTTATGTTTTAGTAAAACTTGAAACGACTAAAAACAATATATCGATTTACATTGAAAAAATTGAATCCCTTCAGGCGGGATCCAAGCCCGTGATGTTTCTCTTACTTTTTATTCATTCATAAAAACAAATTTGTTACTCTAGTATAGTAACCGTACGAAATACCAATAAGTAGCTGAGGAATCAATAAATACTTACGCAGGTACTTCTCAGGTACAAATGTCTGCAAGCTAGCTTCTTACACAACGTTTCTGATGATGAAAATGGTAAAATATGCAAAGTAAGCGTGTGACCAGGAGACCTTATTGCATAATTTATGAATACTAGTTATCTAAGGGCAACGTAGGGTTAATTATGCAGATATTATCTCAATTGCAGCATGAAATTCATTAAAAATGTTACATCTCGACCTAATAGGCCTGCATATTTCTTAAAGCCCCTACTTCTCTAGACAAGTGGCAATTCGTTGGTCGTTGGCGTTAGATGGAATAGAATGACGAATGTATTGGATTTGGCATTTATGACAGTCGTTAACGCATGTCATTATACGTCATTTTATTCTGCCAAGCGCCGGCCAACCACGGAACAGAAAAAACGATGGAAGTGTGAAGTAGGCGTGGCACGCGTGTCATTGATATGCGGAGATTTGCAAGCTCTTACAATTTCAACCTTCAGTCGTATCTGTCATCACGTGTATTTGACAGTTTTGGACCGTGTGTTATTTAATACTATTTAATAGAAATATGCCTTACTGGGTCATGTTGTAGTGCACCGATGATAGTAGGAGCATAAATATTCGAAATGGAGGCGTTTTATACCATCGATAAGTCAGGATATAGCAGAATTTATAACGAATCTTATTGAAATGCAAAGAAATAAAATAAAATAAAAAATCAACCTTACCACATATCAATAAAGCTTGTTTTTGATTACACACAATAGACATGTCATACTTATTTATTCTAGAACTTTCTTCGCTATTCATTTAGTGATGTAGTCAAACTTTATCGATATCTACTTTTTTTAGAAATATTTATAAACTTTTGTCAAATGGTTTTATTGTTTTTTTTTATATCACGGAACATTCTGAACACTTCTGCATACCATTCAAAGGATACGGGCGTGATGTTATGATGTGTAGTGGCATAGACATAGCAATAATATGCGTTTGCAGCAATTACTGCTGATTTCCTGGTTTATTTTTTTTTATAATTTAGAAAACGGGAATTAACGCGATCATGGTATAGGTACTTACATACCTCAGTCAGCCTGTGACCACGGCCGGTGTAACCTGGTCGAAACGTCAGGCAATCAAAGGTATGTAAGTACCTATATCATGATCGCGTTAATTCCCGTTATCTAAATTATATAGGTATCATGGAACGCGAGAGTTTAAAAGTTAGTTTTTTTTTTATATAGGACACGTCAATTTGACTTTACCTTGCCTGTTGGTAAGCTGAAGGCAAAGTCTCAGGAGAGAGGGCCACCATTATACACACGTGCCATGTTAACAATGGTGGCACTCAGCTTGACGGCCTCATCAGATGCTTTTTCACGCCCCGCTTACAGGATCCGGGACTGTAGGAAGAGGGAAACACGTGAGCTGGCAAGGAATTCCAGGTCTTAATTGTGCGACAAAGGAAAGAGTCACCGAACCGCTTGGTTCTTGAAGGAATGTTCTGCACCGTATGCGGGTGACATCTAAGTCCTGCACGTGTCGTCCTGTATAGGAAAGGAGAGGGTGGGACTAATTGGAATAGCTCTTCAGAACATTCTCCATGGTAGAGACGGTAAAATACTGCCAAGGAAGCAACATCTCTACGCAGCTGCAAAGGCTCGAGGGTACTCGTGACCTCAGGATTTCCGATAATGCGGACCGTACGTCGCTGCAACCTGTCGAGAGCATCTAATATTGAAGTGTTTCGTGGTCTCTCTCTGAAACCCTTTATCGGATCTTTACAAAAAATAAATGGTATCATTCCGGAATAGTCTTCTTTCGAACAAAGAAGGAATTTTGCAAATTCGTCTACACATGACGAAGCTATGCGCGTACAAACATACAAAAATATAAACTTCCGAATTGAACACCTCCAGCTGGATATTTTCTAGTTTGTGAACGCGGTGCAACATGCATGCGCGATTAACAAATAGATTTTGGTGATCTACGTTTTCTCATTTTATGCAAATTAAATTAATTATTTCAAAGTAGTGTATGAAACTGCTCGTAAAATGGTCTTAAAACACCCGTCTGATACTGTAAAATACTCGCACTCGTATTTTAAGTATCCTTAAAGCGATTTTACATTTTCTGATATTTGGTGTCTGACACCGATAGCCGTCGCCATGTGCTGTTTCCACATATATTCAATAAAATCGGTCCGATTCGGCCATTTGCTCGATCGCACAGACAGGATGAAAAAAAGAAAAAATATCCTAGCAATTATTTTCAACATCTTTTTCTACTTTATTTTATTTCCTTCGATATCGGAGCCGACACTAATATCGGATATCGGATGCGCCGGATAGTGTGAAAACGTTTTTATTTTACAACAGTTACATAAAAAATCTACTATAAATGGACACTTGTTTTATTTCAATTAAATAGGTACATACGTAGTTTGAAGTCTTCATACATTTTTAATCGTTAATAAAAAACAGTTCAACAAGCTATAAAATCCCTCTTTTTTAGTACTCTTAGATTATAATTACTAACAGCGTTTGGATTCCTTTGACATTACGAAAACAAATTTCAAATCTATCGATATTGCCAAAATTTTATGTCACCGGTCTAGCGTTAATATTAAGGAGTTAGAGTGAGAGAGATAATACTTCAAAGTAATATCAACCGTATTCCTAACGCTTAAGGTTTTAAATAACATTCTTGAAATAAACGGACATCTGTTGGGGAGTAGTTGAACTTTTTCGGAATAGAGTTAGAGTGAGAAGCAAGTTTGATCCAGATACAAAACGTCGTAAATTCCTTTTTTATCTATATAAAAGTAATCACTAAAACGATTGAATAAGGTATGTTTTCGTTTTGCAGTGAGCATATTTTAGGCTAGTTTGGTGTTAAAGATATACGACCAATCAAAACAATTGTTTACTAGTAGTGCAACGTATTATTATCTGGTTGTATGTGTGAGTTTGGCGACATTGGTTCCGCTATTGAATCTGTCCTATCACACTTCTAATAGTTTTTTCTGTTCTGTGCGGCCAACAAATTCAAATTAAAATTTATTTATTTCGTGAAGCATAGGTTACAGAGTAGATGTTATAAGTAATATTAGTCCCAGCTATGTTCCGCCAAAGGCATACAAAATATTAAATAAAATCATAAAATAGACAATCATGTGTAGAATCCAATAAGATAATTAGGTCAGATCATAATCGCATAAGATAACAAAAAAAAAAAAAAAAGACAATGTCAGAATACAGATGTCAAGTAAAAAAAAAAAGAAAATGTCAAAGTATTAAGCATGTCAATAGATACCTAAATATTATTTGAGTCACCGTAAGAATTAAAATTAAAATTGATCGTTTAGGTACTCATTCACAGAATAATGTGCTTTGGTACATAGAAATTTAAAAAGTTTTGACTTAAATCCTAGAATATTCTTACAATGTTTAATGTCATCTGGTAATTTATTATAAATTTTAGGCGCCATCACATATACACTTCTATAATAGAAAATCGTTTTTGATGGCACCAAATGCAATTTTGCCACTTGTCTAGAGGGGCTGGAGTTTGAATGCTAGTAATGCTAAATTGGAGCTAGGTAATTAATGCCTTGTGCTTTACATTCCAGCAGATACAAAATACGTTTTTGAAGTGAAAACTTCTTTAGCGGCGTTGGATGGGTGTAAAATGTTAAGGAAGCGTCAGGATTCGTTGACCTTTGAACCGTAACCGACGACTGAGGTCATACAAGATTAGGTACAGACTATCTATTTTGCAAGTTACGATAGATAGCGTCGTAGCTTAAACGGTAAGCACGTCGACTGTAAGTCCTTATAGTTTCAGATAGTATCGGGTTCAAACCACCTGGCCTTCAGGGATTTTTTGTGATTGTTTTTTCTTATTATAATTTATTACTTTTGGTGATTATTTTTTCTTTTTGTAATTTATTACTTTTTATGATTATTTTTTCTTTCTGTAATTTATTATTTTTTGTCATTATTTTTTCTTTTCATAATTTATTAATTTCTTCTGACAGAAAATTAGCAGAAAATAAGTGATAGGTTCTATGATTAGCGCTATATTATAGGTATGGTATGGTATGTTCTTTTTATCTTTTTCTGTGTATATAACGAAGAAGGAAAAAAAGAAAATGTTTTCACTTCTGCCGGCACTCCCAGAGTGCAACCCGTCTTTTTTTTTTAAATATAGGACACGTCAATTTCACTTCACCTCACCCGAGGGTAAGCTGAAGCCAAAGTCTTAGGAAAGAGAGTCACCAATACATACACGCGCCATGATAACAATGGCGGCACTCAGCTTGACGGCCTCATCAAAATTAGTATTCTTTGAGCACCCGCTTCACTCGGTTCAATTCCATTCGTATTATTCTCATCCCTGTTATTCCTCGGTTCCTAAGGATTTAAACGTGATGTAAACCTAGTACTATTACCTATTCTATGCTTATAGCTTAAAACTACTATCAAGAACTACGCAATTCAATTCGTACCAGAGATTATCACTTTAAAACATACACATTTCAATCGGCTTATTAGTATAGAAGATGTAGGCATAGTTAAAAACCTAAAAGCGGCATATTTAGATTCAGTAAGACCAGTGTTCCGTACTCAAAATTTCATCCCTCAATACGTACTACTGATAAAAACCTATCCATACCCTGTTTCACGTCTATTTGTCCGTCTTTCAAGCCTAAACCTCTAAACTGATTTTGATGAAATTTGGTATAGGGGTACATCCACGCGGGCGGAGCCCCGGGCAAAAGCTAGTTATGAAACTACCATACATTCACTATTGATATGGACCCGTATGAGGCTTCTATAGACAGTGCGACGGAGTACAGGCCGGGCTTTTAGCGTGATTGCCTCGTCCTGTAGACATTGTCCTGTACAATGAGTGGCGTGACGTCACGGGTGCACAAATACTGGAGCGTGAATGAAGTGGGAATGTGCTGGGAATTATTTAGCACGTCTATTCTGTGGACGTTTTTGGTAAACCTTGTGTTGTTTTATGGGAACGAATGATTCATTCAATAAATAGTGTAAACGATAATGATAATAACTTGATTAAACACGTTTTACTTAATTGAACTTATATCATAGCCTAGTTAAGTTGTGCTTAATTTAGGTTTGGGGAGCATTGAGTAGAATGTCCCAGAATATTTATATACTTAGGTATTTCATCGAATTGGACGAATGTTTACCTTGGAAAAAAGCAATGCTTTTCGCTTTTTATAAACTGTACTGTTTAAACTATAGAATTTTCTTTTATTCGTAGATGCAAAACTAATAGAAGTATCTACTTAAACTTACATTTCATGAACATACAGGCTATTAATTTATAATAAAGAGAACGAGAATTATCATATTATAGGTACTTTCATACCGTTCTCGTCTCTTAATTATATATCATGGAACGCGACAGTTTAATATTTAGTCTATTAATTTATTTTCGTATTGATTATAAAATAGATAAGAATATCATTCCTATCAATACGTCCTTCTCCCTCTCAACGATTCACTTATCCTGGTGACCTTTTAGCCCTAAACTCCCCTTAAGTTTTCACATCACGTAAAGGACCGAGTTTTTCCAGAGATTTTATTGTTGGCAGTTTGCAGCCAAAGTTAGCCACAGCGGCGATTTCGACCCTTTCGATGTTAAGGAACTTATTTCTATTCCGATCGGCGACGCAATAAGGAAACACGAAATATAGGGCAGTATTTTGTTGTTTTTATTACTCTGTATGGTGTAGCGGTAGTAGTCGACTGCTGAGATAGAGGTTACGACTTCCATTCCGGTTCTAGTGTACCAAAATGGAACCTAGGACGACTGTCCCTCTGACACGTAAATAAATGTACTATTTAGAATTGAAGTATCAAGATCAATGCAAATTGTTGTCATATTTGCATCGGTCTGGGGGAATCAAACCCGCGACTTCCGATGTGCCTAGCAGTCGAACGCTTCATCGCTGTGCCACAGAGGTCATAGAAACATCAGTGTGAAGTGTGGATGATATGTGAGTATGTTATTCGCACATTTACCAAATACTTATCTACTTATTGAAATAAATTCACGTTTCTATCGCACTTTATTTGCTATCATTTACTTTTAGTCCGAAGTTTCGGCTACTTTTCGTGTTCGCGGTTTGACTAAGGAATGAATTGTTGGTGTTACTATTTACGAATAATGCGCTCACTGTGATGTTTATGATAGATAGAGAATAGAGAAGATGCCATGGTTGGAGCGTACCAGCAGCCTGGGGCCCAGTCATCCACTTAATCAAAACTAGTAAACAGCAAAATACAGTAAAATTTAACTACACAGTTCTGCGTAAATAGTAACACCAACAATTCATCACGATTCGGGCACTTCGAATTGAGATAACTTACTCTTCAAACTATATGACAACTACCATCATTCATTAATCAAACCGCAAACTTGACTGCTGAAAAATGGCCGAAACGTCGGTCTAAAAGTAAATAAAAACAAATAAATCGTGATAGAATCCGTTGTCTACTTTTTCGTCCTAGCGTTAATCCCAATCGCATCCAAAGCTAATCCCAATCGCATCCAAAGCTAATCCCAATCGCATCCGAAGCTTTCTGGGGTCCGATTTTACCAAATTCAGACTAGCCACATTACAAATAAGTATAAGTGTGGTTGCGCCCTCAAGTTTGCCTGTGTGGGTACAATTGCACTTGAACAGACGTCCATCATTCGCTGCCCACGTTTATTAAAAGGATTCATAGAGCTGCAGTCGTAATAATATTTCATAACACAGCGCTGCTGTTTCGTTGGCAGGCGGCGGATCAAACTAGAGTATAGTACACAGTACCTTGCACTCCTTGTAACAACTTGCTGTGTTCGCATTTTGTTTAGCAAACATCTTTTATTGTATTAAGCGTAGGCACTACGACTACAACATCATGTCGCCATAACTCGAGTGTCATCACCTGCTCTTGGGGTCGGCACAATATATCAGTCTCCTCTATACGTTCCTTTCAAATGTCATATCCTCAGTCTCTTCTATCCACCTGTTCTTGAGCCTATCCAGCCCCGGACCTGGGGGGGTGGGGGGCAAACAGGGGCATTTGCCCCGGGCGGCAATTTCAAAATTTCAAAAAATAGTTTATGAGCACACACTAGGTGATTTATGAACGCATCTGAACAAAGCAAGTAAATTTTATTGAACGCGTGGTTAGTATGCGTGTTTTTTGTGCTAGGGTTATCCTAGGGATAAACTACTTTGCGACGGACTTTGAGGAGCTAGTAGATTTCTTTGTTATATATTATGTTTTCTGCGTTATTGTAAATATTTACACATCATAATGTAGCGGTAGAATGTACATGGGACGCCCCTTTCTTGAGACCATATTTTATGTACCTACATTCGAGTAAATAAATGAATTTGTATGATTTGTGCGTTGGGTCTCGAGGTCGCCCTTCACAAATCCGAGGGTCTGTGCTTCCACGGGCACTCGTGCGGCTGATGCCCAACATCAGGGGACCCAACGCTCCCTACAGGAGACTGTACCTGGGGATCGTGCGAAGTATAGCCCTATGGCCCGTATGGGCGGAAACCCTGACGGCCACCAATGTTTTTTTATATTACAAATGCAAGTTATTAGTTTTTTTTTACCGTGAGGGAAAATCCTTCATGGATGCTATGCCGGACTCCTACCGACTAAAAATCCTCACATACCGCCTAATAGCCTGCGGTTGGTAGCCCCGTGTAAGCCCTTGGAAGGATGTCCCAGGACTACCAACAGACCTGCGGCTGCGGCCTCGCTTATGGGGTGGTTCGGGTGTTATCCCGCGTCTATGGTGGGTGGGGGTTCGGGTGTCATCCCGCTTCTTAGAGGGGGCGTGCGTGGATCTCTCACGTCACGCTGCCGTCATGGGCCTGCTTCTGTAAGGACGGTGAGCAGCCCGCTCACCGTCCTCAGGACCCCGGTCATGGAGGTCGATGGTCTTCGGCGAAGACACGTCGGCGGCGCCCAAGCTGCCGACTGCGGAACTCGGGTGGGAGAGTTCTCTCCCGCTCCCGCCCCGCCGCCACTTTCACGAGCATGACTTGCTCGCAGAAAGAGACGGCGCGGTCCTACTTACTCCCGCTGGAGACCATGGCTCGCACCATGGTCTCGAGCGTGAGAGTGTCCACGTCCAGACCCACCACGAGGACCTGGCGCTGTTCCACCCACGCCGTGCACTCCACCAGCGTGTGGAGCGCTGTGTCGTCACTGCGTGCCTCGCAGTGCTGACACTCGGCCGTGGTTTCCCGGTGTCTTCGCCACAGATATTTACCGAAGCTACCGTGCCCGGTAAGTATCTGTGACAACCGGTAGGAGAGAGCATCATGTCTCCTCTCCAGCCACTCGTCCATGACTGGTCTGACGGCCGCGATAGTGGCCCCTGACGTTGGGTCCCCTGACGTTGGGCATCAGCCGCGCGAGTGCCCCTTAGTTTTGGGACCGGCCATCGAGTACGAGCCCCAGATACTTCATCGAGGGCTCAATGCCGATGTTGACGCCCCCTACTAGTAGCCTGGATCCCGCAGGTGGCCCCATCCGAGGTCCGTGGAAGCACAGAGCCTCGGATTTGTGAAGGGCGACCTCGAGACCCAGACGCCGTATCCGACCTACGACTTGAGCAACCCCTGCCGTGGCCTAAGTGCTGCGTCTCGGTGCGTTGCTCCCCGCGCCGTAACGAGGGTGTCGTCGGCGTAACACGTTATGCCGACCCCTCTGAGCAGCGGACCGCGCAGCACCCAATCGTAACCGATGTTCCACAGGAGCGGTCCTAATACCGATCCCTGTGGAACACCGCACGACACATATCGCCGATCCGGCCCTAGCCAGCTCGGGTAAGTTATGGCCCTCTCAGAGAGATAGGCCCCGACAATTCGACGGAGGTAGGGAGGCACTCCATGGTAAATAAGCGCCTCCCTAACGTAGCTCCAGGGCAAGGTGTTTAAGGCGTTGGCGATGTCAAGGGACACCGCCACCACCACCTCACCCTCTGAGATTGCTTCCTCCGTCAGACCTCTAATGCGCATGATCGCGTCCACGGTGGAGCGCCCCTGACGGAAGCCAAACTGGCTATCCGCCAGATCAGGCCCCACGCGTGTGAGGTGCTTGCCGAGGCGTTGTGCAATAATACGCTCGAAGAGCTTGCACACCTCGTCAAGCAATACAATCGGCCGGTATCCTGATGGAGAATTCGCCGGCCGCCCCGTGTTTCGGATCAAGACCAGTTTCCCTGTCTTCCAGACCTTGGGAAACTGGCCTTTTTCGAGGCATGCGCTAAAGAGCACTGTAAGTCGAGGCCCAAGCTCCTCGAGAGCCAGGTCCCACGCTCGGCCTGGAATGCCGTCGGGTCCGGGGGCGGTGTTTCTGCGGGATTTAAGCCGCAGTACAGCCGCCCCTAACTCACCCTCCGTGACTACGGGCACGTCTTTCTCGCCACTGCCTTCCGCGTTGGACGCCTGAGACGGAGCCATGCGCGGAGGAATATGTTCTTCCGCTCTTGATACGAACCAGGAGTCCAGGACCCCCTCCAGCCGCTCCGGCTGGAGACTGCGGGCCAGTGGGGGCGCCTTAGGGCGTAATTTATCCCTTACCATAAGGCACGGGCGCCCCCACGGGTTCTGCTCCAGGGCCTCCTCGCGGCCCAACTTTTTGGACCACTTGATGGCCGTCTGGAGAGCCCTCTTGGCCTCCCTTTACCCATCATAGAGCTCCGTCTCTCGGGCTGCAGCATCGTCTGGGCGGCGACGCCTCCGCCGGAACCTGGAGTACCGACGGCGAGCGGTAACGCACTCTACGCGTAACTGCGCGATTTCCGGCGCCCATCAGTACACCTGTCTCCTCGCCGGCCTGGGCCTAGCTCTGGGGATCGCCGCATCGCAGATATGCGACATGGCTCTCCCGAACCACTCTACCTCGGCACCGACATCGGCAGGTCTGTCCGCTATCGGGATCCAGGCCTGCACGATGGCCGCCTCTAGGAGAGCCTCCGGATCCAGGCGATGGAGTACCCAACGCGGTTCCGGGGGATTCGCGATAGCTGGCTGCAGATTAGGTGGAGGGGAGACGTCGAACCGAATATATCGGTGATCTAACGCCGTCTCCTCCTCCTCCACCACACGCCATCCCTGGACACGGCGGGCGAGCTCAGGGGTCGCAAACGAGACGTCTATGACCGAGCTGAGCCCCGATTGCGACGTTCCCCCGGTTCAGAATGACTAGGCCGCGTGTAGTGACCCAGTGCTGAAGTATCCTCCCCCTGTTTCTGGTCTCCCGGGAGCCCCAAGCCTGAGAACAGGCATTGAAGTCTCCCAGGACCAGGACGGGGCGAGGCCGGCATGCAGCGAGAACGATGTCCAGCTCAGGGAGCCATAGCTCAAACTGATGCTGGTCGAGGCTCGGCAAGACGTAAGCGGACACGACAGCCACACCCTCATATTCCGCCGCGACGCAACCCGGGCCCCTAGCAATAAGCGCTAGGCGCGAGTCGTCCGCGCCGGTCCCTCCGAAGACAGTCGCCAGGCCGTCCAGATCCACCTGGCTTCCCGGGTGAACCCAGTACGGCTCGGCGACAACCACCACGTTGATGGACCACTACCTGATGCTCTGGTACGGAAGGTCCTGAGCACCAGCGCAGTGGTTCAGGTTCACCTGCAGGATGCGGATATGGGTGTCCATTAATGGACATCCATTTCCGCACCCTGCCGCGAACGTGCACCCTCAACCTCACCCCCCCGTGCGAACGGACGGGGCTTTGGCCTTGAGGCAGCGCAAGCCTTACTGCCCACCCGGTGGTTGGCCTCCTTGCCCACCGCCACGCATTTAAAACAGCGTGGCGGAGCGTCACAGGCAAAGGCCAGGTGACCAGGCTGACTACAGCGGAAGCACCGGTCTCCCACGGTGACTTCCGCTGTACACTGCACTCCTACATGGCCCACGACCAGGCACCTAAAGCACCTGGCTTCGCGGGGCTGCAGGAGATGCGCCTGCGCCCTCAGGAAGCCCCCGACAAGCAGGCTCCGTCCATCCGCCACTTTTTGGGCCGCTGCGACGGGGCAGCTCACGACTGCAGACCCGTGACCGGCGGGGCCAAAGCGGATTTCACTTGACCTCACCTGATCACGAGGGCAGACGCTCGCCTTCACGACGGCGGAGATTATCTCCTCCGTCGTGGCCGCGTCATCCAGAAGTAGTAGTTATTAGATAATAAAACGTTTGAATTTATCAAAGGATTTTTTTTTTTACAAATGGTTACAAAAAATGCTACTCATTGACAGTTTTAACAGTTTTTCTCAAACACTGAAGAGAGGGGGCGCCATTATCAAGGTTTTGCCCCGGTTTGAAAAATCCGGGGCAAAGCTTACCTCTGCTACTGAAGCCCCCTACATTCATACCTTTTTCACTTTCATCTTTTCTCATTCCGTAGCAGACTGTTTTGCTAAAGCTATCAGGTTAAAAAACTATCCTGAGAGTGTTGTCTAAAGATCGATTATGTTTTTGGTAAACAGCCTGTCAGATGTAGCATACGTAAATATTACCTAGTATCCAGAAATAAAAGTAATTCGTGAAAGCATAGGTAACGTCGATATTTTGTTTATATATACCCATATCAAATGCTAGTTTAACAATATAAGTAGGTCATGTTTATTTTTGGTCTACGTTGCGCTGTTTATCGAATGCTGATACAATTTCATTGTATTCAAACCTCAATTCATCCTATATTACTAATTTGTTAGCTATACATGCTATCCAAATAAGTTCGTAATGTCCGTACCACAGTAAAATCTAAGTGCCCTATTGTTATTTGTAATTAAACGGACCCATCTTTTGATCCCGTCTTCCCGGAGGCAAAATTTGTGAGGTTTCTAAACTCTAATTAACTTGTAGTAGTGAATACCAAGGATTAGGGAGTGCCTCGCTCCACTGCCTCAGATAGGAGGGCTCGGAGGGTCCGATGTTACGGTTTGGTGAACTCCTGGAAAATAACTTTAGATGGTTACTATAATATGAAGTAGGTAGGTAAGACTTATCTGTTTTAACTGGTATTCTCTTCTTTTGTTTTTGGATGATGAAATAGAATTGTGTTGGATTGCTGTTCAGCATGTAATTTGTGTGTTCGTAAAAAGTTTTGTTAAATTGTTTATTTATATTAGATTTTTGCTATCAAAAATGTATATATTTTGCTATCTATCTTTATAAAAGGTGAGATAGATATTACGTCTACTTCATTACATAAGTGCTATAATAAATAGTTACTTTGTATACTTGGATACGTTTTAAAAACTAATAGGTCTACCCCAATTGAGTGAGCTCAAGGTAAGTACTTCGGTACGTTCGAGATTTCAAAAATTATATTTCTAGTCATTATACTATATATTAATGTGCACCCATTCAAGGAAATAAGCTAGCTGTAAGTGTAGGGGTAAGGAGGTATAAGTAAGTATTATTTTTGGATGCCAGAATTCTTTGAAAAAAGATCTATACTTAGAACTTTTGAAGATTGGACGATCAATTTGCACCCATCTGAAGACAAGGTGATTGCTTATAGACAATAATAGGTATAATCAATGGACTTAAATAACAAAATCTAAACAATTTGTCTCAAAGTAATTACCATCACATTTTTAAAAAGCGTTTTCCAAGATGGTGGATTTCAAGATGGCCGCCTTTCTTCGAGCTTGGCGTATAAAAAGTGTGTTTTAAACCGGGTGTAGCAGTTGAATGCAGTGTAAATGTCTGTGGAAAGGGCTCGAGGGCCGCATTGAAGAGCTTGGAGGGTCCTCCGCGAGACGACAACCTACGACGCCTTGTACAAGTGTTGCGTTCGTTCTGAAATATGCATTGCTGTGGTTGGTTAGGGAAATATTACGGCATGTTTATTTCTTGAAGGATAATGTTGTGAAATGGTTCAAATATGAACGGTGTGGTACGGCTACACTGAAAACTATTACCTGGTTATTTTTAAATTAAAGATTTGTTTTGCATGCAGAATCCACCCCAGACAAACGATGGGTGTTACTCGAACAGATAAAAACAGCACGGTGTTTTGTCAGTTTGCAAGCCCTCCGGTAGAGAAACGTGTTTATATAAAATTGCGAACAATCAGCCAATTATTTAAATATTTTAACAGTGTGGAGGCAGTCAAGCACACGGCAAACCTGATGGAAAGTGACAACACAGAGTTTCTATGCCGTCAGCGTAGAAGACAAAGCATTTCCTTTCCAAAGTCATTTCAGAACGAGATCCCACTGCTGGTGGTCTAGTCAGTATGTTAAGTAAGTGAATTTTATTTGTGAAGTAGAAGTAAGTAGTAGAAATTAAATCACAAATTAATCTGGTTATTTTTATTATTTGAAAATTTGAACGCAGTTATTCTCAATCGTGAAATCTGACCGTAGGTTTCGTTCTGTGTACATACAGACATAAACATATAATATGCTTCGAAAAAGAAAAAGCTTTTGATAAAATTTAACAAGGTTTGGATGATCAAAGGACGTAGCCTTGTAGGTATATTCCCGAAAGGGTAGACAGAGTTGTAATAATATCAATAGATATTATTGCGACAATCTTTCTCTCTCACACTCTCATAGCAATTTTTTAGTTGTGTTCTTGCTTTTTAGAACGTAGTTCGTATGACGACTTTTCCAGTAGTGTCTGCTGTCTTGCTTCACAATCCTGAGAGGAAATTCTGCACCAGACGTTGCTTAATAGCTGCATTAAATTGCTGGTGGGACATCTTTCAGGCACTTGAGATCCAAGCCTCAAAAATAAATAATAAAAGTAGGTATAATTTCAAAAAATCTAAACATTGTCATTAATTCGCATTTTGTATCCCTTTCTTACTTGAAAAGCCATCCCTATCACAAAATAGCGGGATGATAAGGGATATGAGTAAGAAAAGGATCCAAAATGTGTCAATTGACAATGTCTTTTGTATTTTTTATATAGTTGACAATTGCATAAGCCATGAACTATCAACTTGCATTAGTGAGAAAAGTATGAATGTCTACATTTTTAAAATTATACCTGCTGGATATCATCGACCGATGTGATTGTGTATATGAATATGAATACTCTACTAACTTACTTAATCCTGGAAAACCGATTGTTAAGATAGTTGGACCACTCTGAATATTTACAACTATTTGAGTACTCTTATAACCAATATAAAATTGGAATTATGGTATTTGGATTATTTTGAGTACTTTTGTTATCAACATTTTAATGATGCTGAGTGAGTTACACTCAACGAAAAAAGTAGTACACGGTATTTTTTGAACGAACTTTAAGATTTTTAAATTGTCAGCAATAAACATTAAATTGCTCCACTGTTGGACATCGGTATATAATAGCCTCTAGGTATAGGTAGATAAATTTCGCCATAGAGCTGGAACCACCGTCTTCGTATAAAAATGTCAAATTAATTTTAATTAAACAGCATTGCACTGTTTGTCCTAGATAGTGATGGATAATGGAAAAATTTCGGAATGAAAAGAAAAGAAAAAATTAAAAATTTCCAAATTTTTTCTAATTTTTCAAATATTTTTCAAATATTGGAAAAAATGGGGAGTCGACCAAGATCAGAAAATAAAACAAGATAACAAATTTTTATTTGTTACTTTTTATCAAAATACTAAAATTTCTCATATTTAGGATTCCGTACCCTATTACTAAGACTGTTATTTATTATTTTTCTTAAAGACTTATGATTTCTTGCATAAGATTATACCGTTCATCACCGGTATACCGGTCAAGTTCATGCGAGATAAATTTACAAATCATTAAATTTGAAATTCTAATGTTCTCATTTTCTTCCGCTTTGTACTCTGGTTCTGTCATCACTGCCGCATCACAAAACTGTTTTTCTGAATTTGGGATTTGTTTTTGGGATTCTTTAACTGTATAATCTGGACTAGACCAACGTTGAGCGTACTGACTGTACTCATCTGGTTTCTGATATGTAGGTACGTATCACTTCTAGGTAAGCTGCAATTTGGAGTATTGTCTTTTCCGGCGACTTCTGAAAGCTTATTTTTTTTCTTGGAATGTAATCAGCATTTTCAGTGAATAAATTTTCTGATTCATTACGCATATTGTCAAAATTACAGTTCATTTCAGTATCTGATTCACTATCTGAAGCTAGTATAATCTTTTCTGAAAAACAAATAAACATACCTACATAAACTCATACGAAGGCAAAGCCACTGAGTCTAAAATATATTATAATTAGAGATGCGCCGAGTAGCACTTTTGCCGAGTAACGAGTACCGAGTTTTACTCGGTTCAATTTTTTTCCTACCGAGTACTCGGCCGAGTAACTCGGTTCAATCAAATCCCCGTTTCGGGCGCGTAAACAAGAACAAACAGATTCGCGCGGCACGAGCGGCCGGCTCGCGCTGATACACCCCTCACCCCGCCCCCGCCTTTCATCTATCAGTCGCTTGCTAGTTTACAAACAAATACATCGCGTTGCACGTCATAGTAAATAAATAATTGAAAAAGTTTGTTAATTAACAATTGACTGTGATGACTTCACGTAAAAGATTCCGAATTTGGACGTTTTACGACGAAATTGAAGAAGATAAAACGAAAGTGAAATGCACCTTATGCAATTGTCTGATTTCACGTAGCGGTATTGGACGGAAGGCTTCTACGACAGCAATGTTAAGCCATGTTAAAATAAAGCACACAGAAGAGTTTAAAGGTTTGGAAAATGAAACTTTGAAAGAAGAAGAAAGAAAGAAAAACCTTTTATTTTAGTGCAGCACCGATTATACAATTAATTGTGTACTGACACACGCAAACAAGTTAATCAGGCACAATTGTTGTTCGCGCTACACCAAAAAAAGGGCCAGTTCTGCATGGTATCAGGCACAACTGCATGGTATTAGTCACAAGTGCCTGACGCTAGTTTTCAACTGGCTCCTATGTGGAGGGCATGCGACATGAATAATAAATAGAAAGATATTAAATTTATAAAAATCTAGAAAATAGAAAAAGAGATGGAACACAAAACAAAAAAAAAACCAAAAATAAAAGACACAACAGCAGAAGCCAACATGCTGGAAATATCTCAAAATTGTGAACTATTTGCGTCAACGTCAACAACCTAAATATATTGCTTTACCTAAACCGAGTATACTCGGCATTAAAACCGAGTTATTCGGCCGAGTACGAGTATCAAAAAACCCGCCGAGTACGCCGAGTACCGAGTAGCAACCGAGTACTCGGCCCATCTTTAATTATAATGCTACGTGTACGAGTAGTTATACGAACGTGCGATATTAAGTAGATAGATACCTACTAGTTTGTTGGTATTTCTGTTTAATAGTAAAATATTAGTTTTAGGTGCTTACCTTTGGACATCGCTGTCTACTAACAATGGCAGTTTTGTGGGTCAGATCAGTCAAAAACACTCATAAAAGGAGGGTGGTTATGTCGGACTCGAACCGACTAAACCGCACGCCGTCTCTGGGTCGTAGTGCTAGGCCGAAGGTGAGGTTGTCATGCGACATATCCCTCGCACCGCACCCCGGCTGACCCAGGGCCATCCCTCTCGGTCTGGCCCTCCTCGGGAAGGGGGGGGGGCACGCAGTCCCCGACTCAAACCCGGTGTGGGGAGGCCGTGGCCTGCTTCGCCGCGAGCAGGGTGGAGAGCGTGAGCACTCTCACCCCCAGGGCCGCCACAAGCTCCCGCCTCGGCGTCTCAAACGCCGGGCACTCGGTGAGCGTGTGCAGCCCCGAGTCCACGCTCGCGTCGCAGTGATGGCACTCGGGCGTTGGCTCTATACCCATCAGATGCAGATACCGCCCGAAGCTACCGTGCCCGGTGATAATCTGCTACCGTGTGGCCTCTCTAGCCACTCCCCCATGATGGGCCTTACCGCCGCAATCACGGCGTGCCCTGCGCGTGGTTGCCCAAGTCGTCGCTCCCACTCGGCCACCATGACCTGGTGAAGCCGGGATTTCTCGGCCCGAATATCCTCGGGCTCGGGATCGAATCCCCGCTCCCGCGCCTCCTTTCGGAACTGATATAGTGCCGAAAGGGCCCTCGCTTCCAGGATCCACGGTGGCGATCCGGCCAGGAGACTCGCCGCTTCGAAGGATATCGTGCGGTATCCCCTGATGGCCCTGGAGGCCATCGTGCTCTGCGCCGTACGGAGCAGAGGCAGGAATCTGGCCTCCAGGGTGTCCGCCCACACGGGGCACCCGTATAGGGCCATGGACCGCACGACATCCGCGTAGAGTCTCCTGCAGGAGGCCTCTGGGCCCTTCAAGTTGGGCAACAACCGGCCCAAGGCATTCGCCGTGAGCACCAACTTGGGGCGCAGACTTCGGAAATGCTGTCCGAAGTCCCATCGACCGTCAAGGACGAGCCCCAGGTATTTCAACCGGGGCTTGATGTCGATGGGAGTGCCTCCCACTGTAAGGCTGGCTCCCGGGCCTGGCCTGCGCCGAGGGCCATGAAAGAACATGGCCTCGGACTTGTGCAGAGCCACCTCGAGACCCAGCCGCCGGATCCTGTCGACGACCTGAGCAACCGCGGTCGTGGCCCTCAGGGTCGCTTCGCGGTGCGTAGCCCCGCTCACCGTCACCAGCGTGTCTTCCGCATAACACGTGACGGTGGCACCGTACGCGAAGCACCCAGTCGTAACCGATGTTCCACAGGAGTGGCCCCAGGACCGAACCCTGTGGAACACCGCACGACAGACAATGTGTAAAATAAACCATTGACCATGAATCTGTATTAAAATATAACTTTGCACATTTGTTTTTTTTTTTAAACAACATGTAACGCCATTAAATCCTTTGAATTTCAACTTATTATGAACTATATTTTATAAACTATTTCATTTAAACTAATAATTTCGATAAAAAGATATATTTCCATTATTTTTCCAATTTTTCAATTTTTCAGAAAAATAAATTGAAAAATTTCCGGAATTTGAAATTTTTCGGACAATTACCCATCACTAGTCCTAGATAATGTCTCTTATGGACAAGTAACCCCTACGTCGCTCCTCTCAACTCAATACGATTCGGGTAATTTAGCAATCGTTCGCGCCAAAATTCCCTCACATTATCAGGCTCCCTGTGCTGCCTGTGCTGATATAAAAAATGCTAAATCGTAGAACAATGAGCCGTGGATGTGTTTTACGAGGGGAGTGAGCTCACTGCAACGACGATTGTTCAAAAATGCATCGTTTGGTACTTCATGTGATGTCTGTGAATGTTTTGTTCTGTTCTCTTATTTTGATTCACATATCATTGGATGGACATCTGTAACATATTCATACGTGGTTTGATCCAGAAAAAGGTGTCAATATTATGGATATATTCGTTTAAAATGAAGATTCTGAAGGTTTAATACCGTCATTATGTTAATTTTTTTTGGTACAATTGCTGGTGCAGATAATTTTTTGCGTTTTTTTTCTAATTAAATTGTCGCGTTTTGGCAAACGGCACGATCTCGAATTTGAAAAATATTTTTCTTTATAAATACCTACCAACTTGAATATAATAAAAAATTGTTAACTTATGCCGACAAATATTTATACTTACTAAAGTGATGTGTATTCAGCAAAACGTGTGTTTAGTGTAAACACGTCAGAATAAAATGTTAGCCATAAATTAGTAGCAATTACCCAAATGCGTTTTTTACATAACGTCATTGTTGTCAAACTCTTCCAAAGATTTCCCGCGGGCATCGGACGGCTCGAGTAATGGAGCATATCAATTGGTAAAATAATATCCCTCATCAAGGGCCTTATTCGCTTTTGTCAACCGTAACGTGAGGGCTTAATCACGAGCTTTCGTGCTAGCCCTAGGTTAAGCCGTTATAAGGATGCTCTATTTAGAATGTCGTTTCATTTACAGTCACTATACGTGTTACGACTATGATTCTACACGTTAACTTGGTATAATATAAGGTGCTGGCTTTTGCCTGCGTGGATGTCCTTTACCTTTCCCAAAGTCTAATCTATCGCTGTACCAAACTTCATTAAAATTGATCTAGTTGTAACACGCTGATTTTATATCGTTTCGTAGCGACAGGTTTTTGGCATAATTTCGTTAGCAAATCTTCTGGAAGTATTATCTTAGTAACTAAAGTAGTTATTTTTATATATAACACAAGCACCGAACCGACTATAAAATTCCATTGGATATCTTGAAGTGGAGAATGGACTAATTACTGCATCACAATGTTATGCATTTTAATAATAAATTGACTTGAATTAGAATTTGATTCAGGCGTGAGAGTTTAACAGACCAATAGACAGAGTAATTTTTGCATTTATAACATTAACAGATATGGACTATGGGTGAATCACTTACAGCAGTATTCTTTTAGGCCAGTATCTTCTGAGAAAGGGACCAAACTAAACAATCTGTACAGCGCTATCGGCCATTATGAGTTATATGATATGATAAATGGCTTGTACTATGTCCATATGTCATTATCACACTTTTGTAATCGATGATACATCATACAATATGACACATCAGTTAAAAATACGTACAGGAACCGGCTATTAATTTGGCTCGTCGGGTGAAGAGTTACGGTCGGGTATAGAGCATTCTCTTTGTCGTGCATAGAACTTGCAGTTTGATAATATGTTTATAGAGCAGTTAAAACCGTTTGGTGTTATTGAGACCATACGTTTTCATTTAAATATCATGCGTATTTTCCGTTAGTCGTCTCTTATGCAATCCTTCTGATGAGATACATGCATTGTGTCTTCATCATCACACGGATAAGAGATAAGAGTACCTACATCCCTAGCCCCCCTCGCGTTAAGCCTCGAAAAAACCAAGATTTACTGAGAAAGAAGCAATACTATGAGGTTCTTATAACATAAAACGGGGCTTATAACAACTGCAATATCGAAACTTATGGTGTCCGTTTGGTTTTCCCTTATCGCGTGCGACAAATGAGTAACAGGGAGCCGGTGATAAATTCTCGCCTCTTAATCATGGTCTACCCTAGTCATTTATTGAGAAATGGACCGTACTGCTTCGTTCGAGGAATCGCCAGCCATATTGATTGGCATGGCTATATTTGTCTTACTCTTAGAGCGTTTTCACACTCATTCGATATCCGATATCCGATATCCGACATCCGATATCCGATATCCGACATCCGATATCGGAGGCAGTCAAATGTATGAGATATTTATCTTTCTTTCACATTGTCCGGCCCGATATCGGTTATCGGAGCCAACACCACTGTTTCATTTGACTTCCTCCGATATCGGATGTCGGATATTGGATATCGGATGAGTGTGAAAACGCTCTTAGGGACAAACTCTAGTCAATGTAAAGTACATTTCGCAGCCTATCGTTTCGTACCTTAATCAGTCGTTCAATTAACTGTCTAGGCTGTTAGCTAAACGGCGTCGTTCAATTAGCGGCCTGAATGATGTTCAGCCATTTTATTAAACGGTTAGGCAAATGGCTAGGGTCGATGACATTTTACTTTTTTTTTTTACTTGCGGAAATCGCCACGGAATTCCTCCCCTTCGGAGCCGAAGGGGGAGGTTATGTGGGACTCGAACCGACTAAACCGCACGCCGTCTGTGGGTCGAAGTGCTAGGCCGAAGGTGAGGTTGTCATGCGACATATCCCTCGCACCTCGGCTGACCCAGGGCCATTCCTCTCGGTCTGGCCCTCCTCGGGTGACATTTTACTACTTGCTTTAGCCATTTAATTCAACAGTTAAAATAATAATTTATTTCTGCATAGTGCGCAACTTTCTCAATAAACCTATCACAAATTTTCTGTGCATACACATTTGCCTATCCCATCAGGGATTTACAGCCATAAATATATTATTATGTATGTATGTATATGTATTTTTCTGTCATATTTCGGGGTGGTCTCCCATTTTACGAATGGCGTAAGCATATTTATTAAATGTTACAACAAACATTACGGCTGAATATCATTCAGGCTGGTAATTGAATGGCGCCGTTTAGTTAACATCCTAAGCAGTTAATTGAATGGTTGATTAAGTTAGTTGGCTGCGAATACACATGTTATATTAAACCCCTTCGAATTGAGTAGTTATTTTATTTTTCCCTTCGAGTTTTCTTCATTTTTTTCAAAACGATTACCTATGGTCGAATATTGGCCAATGGTGGTAGGTGAATTAACAGGCTGTATTTTTTTTATCTTACCTATCTTATCACACTTAGAATACTGAACTGATTTTGTTGAAATTTCCCATATGAAATATCTTTTAGACGGTAATTCCAACCGATAAAGGGTTTCTGTGTCAGACTTTTAGGACAAAACCAATGTGAGGGCTTTATGAGTAAAATGTCCAAATGTCGGGCTTTTCTATTTTTGAAACTGGCAGCCCTATCTGCGGGTCGTTATGGTACTCCCACACAAAAGGTTCGAGAACAATTGCTGTACAACACAGCTACATTAATACGCATTGTAGTCAAAGTAGACGGGAAAATAGCACTAACGAACATATATTTAAGTGACAGTTTGACGTGTCAGTTTAGAGGCACCCATCTGCATTGTTTGATGTTTTACTAATTTTGCGGTTTGCATGAAAAGTAATAAACAGTATTTTAACTTAATAAGGGGAGTATTTCGATATAGTTAATTGATTGTGGAGGTCAGATGGTTTACGCTTCGAGATACACATCGATGTTCAGCCGCATCACAGCCTACATACATACACTCACGCCTGTAAATTCCGAAGGGGTAAGCAGAGGTGTTATTAATACCCACATTTCGCCAACTATGATTTTCGGTTCCCCATTCGGGCGAGCTTATTACCATAAAGCGGGTATTTAGTAATGAGCTTAATATAGGAAAGAAGTAAGCGGTTCGGCTCATACAAGGTAATGGCCTGGGATGCACCCGGGAACAATGTTTAGATGAATGAAGATGGAGTTGTCCTAACATCCTATCAAAGCTTGATATCTTTGATATATTGAAATTATGTATTTATTGTTATATTATGTTATAATAATGCATAAACCTTACGTACGTATAATATTTGTATGAAGTACTGGCACCAGATATTTGAATGATATTCTAATTTATTTTAGGTCAATAAGAAAATTTGCATGCTATGTCAGTTGCTCAATAGAACTTGCTTTACACAGTACGATTGTAAACAAATAGTATTGATAATAAAGCTCCTTAAAAGTGTATAATTGTATCACTTTACGCGGAACCTTGCTTGGATCCTCCCGCACATGATAAGCCTAAGAGACATTTTAATACTAGGGCACACATTCTGCACACATTGTAATTAATAACTTTCTTTGCCGCTCTATAAAGTCTTGAAATTCTCTACGAGAACACGTGTTTGCTTCTTCCTACAGTCCCAGGTGTGAAAAAGCATCAGATGTCACCGTCAAGTTGAGAACCACCATTGTAACATTGTTGGAGTCTGTAATGGTGAACCCCTTTCTTGAGACTTTGCCTTACAGCGTTTTCACACTCATCCGATATCCGATATCGGTGTCGGACGCCGATAGGCGACATCCGATAGCCGACACCTTGTGCTGTTTTCACATTTATCCGATAAAATCGGCCCGATACAGCCATTTGCTCGAAAGCACAGACTAGTTAGGAATGTTAGAGATGAAAAAAAGAGAAAAGAGTTTTCGACCTTATTGACATGACATGCTGTCTACTTTTTTTATATATTCTTAATCAGGGTCATCAATTAACGCGAAAAGACACGTAACTAAGAAAATGTCATTAAGGTCAAAAATTGCTTGCAGTCGCTGTTTTGAGTCTTTTTGTGATCCAATATCGGGGCAACACAGTGGTGTTGGCTCCGATAACCAACATCGGGCCGGACAATGTGAAAAACAGACGCATATCTCATACATTTAACCTCCTCCGATATCGGCTGACGGATATCGTATATCGGATGAGTGTGAAAACACTCTTAAGCCTACCATCAGGCTAGATTAAGTCCTATAGACGTTAGGTACCTATATAAAGAACAAAAATAATGTTAGTTTCCTGAAGTCTATTATTCGCAAAACTTATAATATAATATTACATGATATGTTTATATCGAAATCCGCCCAAATTTCTAAGGCTTTGGCACGAATAAGACCAATTTATCCGGTCTCATTTTCAGCGGATTACACGTAATTTATCGATATAATCCAAGCTTAGGCAACGTCATTGAAAGAAAGCTCAATACTCGTCAAAAACAAACGTTACCTACCTATTATTACCTGTTTCCCGCGACTATGTCCGTGTCCTAAGTTTGAAATTAATATATTGTGTGTTTGGAGATATTATACGTATTATTATGAATTCACAATGAGATCATCTGACGAAGAACTTAAGTTACCGACATGGATCGCGGAATAAGCAAGCTAAAATATCATTGGAATGGATAGATGTGGATCTGACAAAGGACCGATGGCTGTTGGAGTAAACGAGTCCTAGAGTGGAGACCACGGAAGGCCGGGAGCCACTTGGCCTGATGGACTGAAAAAGGTGGCTGGGACGGACTGCGGAAGGCGAAGGATCGGGTGTAAATCCAGACCGATGCAAATAATTGACGGAGCGAGCGAAGCGAATGGGAGTCTCCATTTCGACAAGGTGGCCAATTTTACTTTCGTCCCTATCTATGTCTGTTTATCAGTTTAGGTCTAGAGGACGCATTTCTTAACCGATTTTCACCAAACTTGTAACTGTACATGTTTGATTTAAAACTCAACTTTTGTGGAGAGCTTTTTTTGATAGGAATTAAAATGGGGGAGAAAAGGGGGAAGGTTTGGTGTTGCGCTATTTATGAACGGATCTTGATGATTTTTGACTGAAACATCAAGGAAATGATTCCTCACTGATAGTTGTAAAAAATCGTGCCTCGTAAAGGTGAATTTCGTTATAATAAAAAGATGGAAAAGTAGGTTTTCTTACTATTTATTTATGAACGGATCGTCATTATTTTTTGGTGAAACATTCATGGCTGTTTAAAATAAGAACAGGCCCTCGATTCTGCTAAAGCCAAATCAATTGTCATACCACAGACACTGCAATAAATGGCATTAAATTTTAGACTTTAATGGTAAAACCATAAGGTCCAAAATTAAATGAAAACTGTCACATTTCACTTTTTCATTCACTCTACAAAAAGCCATTTAATATTAGACTTTAATTCCATGACTTTAAAGTTTAAAATTAAATGGGTAATTTTTGCAGTGTCTGTGGTATGACAATGGTTTTACTTTAGTACAATCGAGGCCCAGATGTATTGCTTTTTTATGCTTGTTTAAGGATTAGGGGAACCTATCAGAATATGGCAAAGGGTGATCGCGAGGTTTAGGGTTCATGGAACTTGTAGTATTTGTACTGATCGAAAATCGAACCTGCGACCTCCTTCGACACTATGCTATACAGAGGTCGTTAGATATTCAATTTCGCACATTAGACTCAATTCTACTTCCGATTAAAACACAATACTGTGTATCACAGACACTGGTGCCTGACCTTCAATCCTCAACCCTTCGCATAACTTAAGCTAACAATGCATAGTGGCATTGCTCCTCTTTGTGACCCTGTGTCAACATCGGGTTAGAGGGTTACGATTGTGGAATCTGCGGGACTGTTACTGTTTTGTTGGGGATATTTCGGATTTTATTATTATACTGCTGATACCCGCGGTTTCCGGTCACGTTATTAAATATTGCATTCTATTCAACAACTTTTTTATACCACTGAGGTGGCAAGGAAGCGCACGTTACACTTCATGGGAAGTGATTACCGTGGCCTCTGTAAGTGTGCAACACCAGGAGAGACCCTGTAAACGCAGAGTTTCTGTGCCGTCAGTGTAGAAGACAAAGCAGGAATAGCCCTTGGTCTTTCCATTGACAGCACAAAAAACTCTCCAGTGAGCTCTGGCTACCGTTTTTACCGCGCGTCGGGAACACAACATACACACACAACGTATAAGTATACTTCCCCAGTCGGACTGCTCAATTGGATGGAAATACCGTCGTGTCCTAATTGCAATGAAACATATGGCAAGTTTCAAGTCTGACCATAACCTTTCTAAAAAAAACATATCAAAATCCTTACAGTAGTTTGTTCGTCCATCGTAAATAAACAGACAAACGGACAAGAATATAAACAAAATGGGCTCAGAATCATTCCAACCTGAGATCTCTTGATTGTAGACCAATTCCTTAATTCTTCTAAACGCTACTCATTGGTTGAAGTACACTAAGTCGGATTCGAACGAGAAACATCTCGATAGCAAGACCATCGGCTCATTATTTTAGATCAACCATTTTGAATACTAAAAATAGAGCTACTTTTTAACAGATTCTATTGCGATTTATTTTTTAACATTTACTTTTAGACCGACGTTTCGGCTACTTTTCAGCAGCCATATTCGCGGTTTATAGACTTTGAGAAAGGACATAGGTTAGTATTGGTCGTAATAACCGAAATCCACGCGGGCGGAGCCCCGGGCAAAAGCTAGTATTTTATATTTTTAGTAGGTATTCAAAATACATTTGCGTAGTTGATTTATCACCAAATAATGTCGATCATTTGAATATGACACCGCGCTTCCCGACTTTGCTAGATATTCCTGTTATTAGGCTAGAAAAAATGGGCGGAGGTCTCGCAGAGACGCCAAAAATTTTTGGTAGCTTTACTATTTTGGGACATATCAAAGTCATTATTTCGTTGCTTGAAGAGTCATAGACTAATTACTATTTTAACAAGGCATTCTCAAAAAAAGGTCAATTCTGCCTCGCCCAGAGCAACAATGCGAGTTTGCAGCAACAAAGGCTACACCTGACATTGTTATACAATGCTGGTATTTCATTACGAATGTACGAGCAGACATGAAACAATATTGACCTGTTGGGAGCAGGGGTCGCGGTGTCGATTCCGGCTAGCTATAAATATTTAAATGTATGAATTGGTTTAAGCCTTCGTTTTTAATGATTTATGGCTTGGTTGTAAGACCATTAGCTGACCCGGTGAACTTCGTACCGCCAATATTTTTCCGCCCGCGTGGCGTCAGATCCCGTTCCCGCTGCACCCTCTACTATATTAAACATGTATTATACATATAAACCTTCCTCTTTCATATAAACCTTTCTCTTCTAATCACTCTATCTATTAAAAAAAATCGCATCAAAATCCGTTGCGTAGTTTTACAGATTTGAGCATACAAAGGGATATAGGGACAGCTTAGAGACAGCGACTTTGTTTTATACTATGTAGTGATTATCTTAGTTGAAATGATTGTTGATGAGTTGATGATAATGATGATGACGACTATCAATAATGATTGCAGCCTCAGTAAAGTGGTGGACACTATACTAGAGGAAGCTAGGGAGATTAGGAACTAACACGAAACGTCACAATTACTAGTAATATGCCAATTTCTTACTATTGTGTACGTTGTCCAATGGCCGGTTCTAATATGCGATCTCAATCCATATATGCCAAACCAAAACCAGAATTTCGTTCGATTCGTTGTTCAAAACGTCCATATGTGTGATCGATAGTGAAAAAGTCTGGTCAAAGCGATCCCTCAAATGAATATATGGACGTTTTGAGCAACGAATCGATCGAAATTTTGATTTCGAATTTGGATTGACATTGCATATTAGGACCGGCCGTAAGAAGTTATGTCAAAAAATTCACCATTATGTCTAAAAACTGAAATTCACACCAATTACGGAAAGTAAAATAATATCGCGATGAGTCCTTCATCGCGTTGGCGTCAACACTGCTTATCTCGTATGTATGCGTGGGTGTTGCTATGTAATATATAAATATGTTTTTGGAACTAATACAAAATGATCATATCAGTATTGCATTGTTTCCTAGAATACCAGGCAATAGCAAGCAGTAGTTATAATTCGTTATTTAAAGAACAAAGTAGGCGTGTGTGATGCACCGAACTTGGCGCAGGACGTTTGTACTAGATAAGATAGTGAAAGATTTTGTTTGCTTTGGTACCTACTTTTGGACTTACTTTACCATAGATCGGGTAATATAAATAATTACATTAGCCCTTTTTGACGAGGTTCAACACATTCCAAGTAATGTTAGCTCTAAAACCTTGCATCAAATAATCTTATCATCTGAATATTACAAACATACCCGCTTATCTACATTATTAATTAATAAAGGTCGTCCCACCACATTCTTCGGGACGGCCACATTAAAATAAAGTAGAAAAAGAAAGTATAATGTAATGTACAGAACAGAAATAAACTGAGACGATATTCTTAAAACGTTCAAGTTGGCTGCTATGAAATGCAAACCAATTCACCAACATCACAATTGCACATCCCTTCATAAATCGAGTCATATCAAATTTCGCCATAATTTTGTTAGACCTCCTGCATCGAGTATGCAATACATCTATAACCCTGCGGCGAAAAAACACATGCTCCCTGTTCCCCTCGAGTCATGAAGCTCGAATCATTACAATCTGCGGGTGTGTGTGTTTCAATGACCGGTCTTGGGGGCAAGTTTCGGTGCTATTGCAGATTTTAATATGCTCGGCTATGTGGGCGTAAGATAATTCAGTTCACTATGGGGCGAAGTATTGACAATTTGGATGTCAAAGAGCTTTGATATTCTAGTTATGAGGTTTTATATATTATTATTTTTATAACTGATTGTTATTGTTGAAATCTTAATTAAGGGGTTAGTATTTGTAAGTAATTCTTGAAGTGAATACTATATATAATATTCTTGCAAAACATAGTCCCATAAATCTAGAAGCCAATTAATATTCAAATCATTCATATTTTATTCCGTATTGCTTAGTTACTGGCTCAATTTCCAGGTGCTATTTCTGTTTTATATTGTACTCTCTAACACTTATTCCAAATTTCATTCTCTCTTATGGAAATGTCATCTGTAACTTAATATGTAGCCAGTAACAGTTGGGTCAGCGTCATTTTCACCCTCTTTCACCCTCTCCCACAGTGGATTCAGCAAAATTCGTTCGTTCCTTCCTTCCTTAATGGACGCCCGCGGCAAAATGTATGGTCGAACGCGCCGAAATCTTCAGATTTAAATACATGGTGGCCTTTATTTTTCAGGGTCTAAATTACTGGACCGAATGAAAGTAATTTGGCAAAACAACAAAACCCGCTTCGCATTCGTTCCAAGGATTACTTTTATGGATTTAGGTTAGATGATTTTCTACACTGTTTCGGATAATAAAATGTGAGATTTGATATGTTTTCAGATTATTCAGCAATTGGTGTTAATTCAGAAATTCCTATCAATGATTTCTATTCTAGATTTTAAACATCACGTTGTTTCTGAAAACAGACAACAGTGAGAACGAGTTCCTTGAGATAGCGTTTTGATTCAAGATATGAGACGAATACCATTTCAATCACTTCGTGAATACAGAAGCGTGCTCAACCTTTGACCGCAACATCACTTTTCATCAGGTGATAATAGTGTTCAAACGTGAGCCTATTAATAAATTATAAAGCCTCGGCAAAACCGATAGAATTTGTTAACATTCGTTTGATTTCGCATATAAACTTTTTGTCCATCCCGAGAAATAAACGTTCACTCATGATCGTAAAACGAAATCTCATTGTAATACCACAAAGTTATAGGGTAGTAGTAGGTATAGGTAGGTAGGTAGCTGATTGATTAAAGATGTTTCAAGGCAGCTATAAACCTGCAGTACTTAACTGTAGCACTAAATAGAAATAATATTATTCTTGGTATTGACTCGCAGATTCTATTCAGATATCTTCCTTTTTATCCTCATTATTATGCTGAGTCAGTTCGCACTTAAAGATATTCCATTATTCCATTCCGAATAAATATGAATGTTTTATAAGGATTTAATCTCGTTATGATCTGAATCTGTATCCTCTTATAAACTCCCCTATTTCTATAGACATAAATGCTATTTCATCACAAAGAAATAGCTGCCTTATTCCAATTTGTCTTAATTTACCAACAAGTAGGGGCTAGCGTAAACAAATGAGGTAAACAGGACATTAATGTATGAAAACGCACCTGTGTTCGGTATAAAAAGCCCCTCTGAGTGAAACTGTAGGGGGAAAGCAATTTAGGGTGATACATAGTAGGTATTGACGCAACCCTCGCTTTTACACGTAATTACTAAGGGTCGTAGTACACGGACCACCGGCCACAGCGACAAAAAGCCGCGCGCCGCCCTCCGTATATTTCCTGTAGTTTCCATAGATTTTATATGGACTTGCAACACACGGTTGAAGCTGGTGGCCGCCACATGTTACAAATCGTCGTGGTTTCTTCTTGTGGACCTCACCAGACAAAATGTCGATACAACGCGAGAATGTATGGGATTTGACGTATTTGACAGTCGTTAACGCATGTCATAAACGTCAAATCCCTTACATTTGTCATTATATTCTACCAAACGCCGGCCAAATACTTACCACTTGTCTACGGGGGCAGAATATCTGAAGGCGGATTGTATAGACAGATTTATAGTTTCAACAGATTGTTTATACAATCTGTCCTCAAATAAATCGAAATTCAGAACTGGATACTATTCTAGATTACGGGCCTGTCTTCGCCTTCAGAGTCCATTATGATACTACGCGTATGGAAATTCCGCAAGTGTCGACCATATATCTGTCGAGCGCATCAACCAGTTTTGTGTTTGTTTCGAATTTTCGTGGCGGCGTTTGTGGCTGTCACGTGTGGCTCGTGTATGTCGACCCTAAAGTATATTATATCGTTTGAATGAAGCTAGGGACTTTCTTAGGTAGGAAACTAACTACAGCGGTCGGGTTGCGAGCCATGCAAATTTTAATGTTTGGTCCTCGCATTACTTGCCGACAATGGCTACCCTTCCCTCGTTTAGAATTCCTAGAAAGTGTACGTTTGTGGTTGTTTTATTTTAACGTAAGGTACGGTTAGTCGAGAGATTGGGCGGTTTGTATTTGCGTAGCTATGAAATTACTCGACTCAAAGTTATGTCATGCAAGGTTGTGACATAGATAAGTTTGAGTCGAGTAATTAGGTTTTCTGAACTAGTCTAGGTTCGCTACCGACCTGTGGTTCAACCACTAGAATATATTTTGTAGTATTGGTTGGACTACTGATAAATTTACATCTACGTAGTCAAACCAATTGGACGACAGATTTACTATACACAGATAAAATGGATAGTTTTTAATACCCGGGGTACGACAAGCTGGAAATAGCAGTTGAGGGGTCGGGGGCGGTCTAGGTTTAGAAACCATGATACAAAATTTAGCCTACCAGTAATAGTTCGACTTTTTAGCCTCAGAAAACTCAGTCAAGGGTCATGGTTGTCACAACAAAATGTATGTTAATTGTGAAGTGCCTATGGTCACCTTCCTACTCCATCATCAGAACAGCTCCATGGTACCATATTAATGCATAGCTCTCCAAATGAAAAGTGTTTGCAGAATTTCATCAAAATCCGTTAACGATATCTGCTTCAAAATCGAGCTGCAAGATTTGACTCGAACATACATCAATTACATCATACATGATACACATTGCAGGTTAATAAAAAGCTTGTATAAAACGAATTTCGACGAATCGAGAACCTTCTTTCTTTTTGAAGTCGGTTAAAAAGGTTTTTGTCGGCAATACACCCCTGACAGATTAGAGAGCGCAAACTAAACTGAGTTTGCGCTCGCAGTCACTGCTGTTCGCTTCCCCTGTACCCCTCATAGTACACTCGCGCAAGTACCGAGTCGACCGACTGTAAGAAATAATACTGCGGCAATGGTGCGCCATTGCATTGTCTATTGTTTAGCAGGTTTTTTTTCTCAGGTTTGAGCGATCAGACGGAATAGTTCCTGGAAAAATCGACTTACGATTCAAAAAACCTTGTCTAGTAATAGGTATACTAGTAGTCTGTAGTTTGTGACCAACACTCCTATCCTTACAACTATAATAGGTAGGCATACTTAGTTCATCTGCCTATACCGCGCTGCGCATTGAACGTGCAGTGTCTCTATCCTAGGAACAGAATAGATAATAGTCCCTAGGTTATTTATAGGCACTAATGGATATGCGTCTACTGTAGTATCCTGATTGCGTAGTATGACTGAGAATTATGAAACAGTGTTACTAAGGTGCTCTTGGTTATCCCAAGTTAGTATCAGTGTGGATGGAGAATGAATACAAGTATCACAACCCCATCTCATCCGAAGGGTGTCATAAGAGGTAAATAACTGAAAAATGCACAGACTATAATCACTACGAGAGAGGAAAACTCTGAATAAAACCGTGTACCAACCCCGGGTGGAAACAGTAGGCCAAAAAAACATAAATATAAACTCACGCCTTTATCCTCGAAGGGGTAGGCAGAGGTGCGAGCAAAGCCAATATTGGGATAGGCCTATGTCCAACACCGGACTGCGCTAGGCAAACTGATTGATCGTTTTTTTTTAAACCACTGAGGTAGCAGAATAGCACACGGTCCACCTGATGGAAAGTGGTTACCGTGGCCATACTGCCGACCCTGTAAACACAGAGAGTTTCTGTGCCGTCAGTATAGAAGACAAAGCAGGAATAGCCTTTGGTCTTCCCACTGACAGCACAAAAACTCTCCAGTGAGCCTTGGCTACTCTACTCACCGCCGGGAACACAAGACTAGTTTATAAGGCTGCGATATTTTGTAGGGCGGATGTTAATTAGTATACAGGAAGTAGCACATTGGAAGGTTAGGCTTTGTAAGTTAAGTGGTCTCATAGTTTGAAATGGCAGGCTGTTGTTTCTGCCTAACCTGAAGGGAAACAGGCGTGAGCATAGGTATGTATGATATTCGCTCGAACTGCCGTCAATATCATATAAATCGTATAACTGTTAGCAAGTCGCAACTCAACTCTAACAATTTTGATGGACTTGGAGTTAGAATCCTAGGTTTGAATGACCCCATACATCATAAAATTCACAAGTTAAGTAATAAAAGGGAACGCACATCTAATGTCGAGTAGTTTATAGTTTCCTGCTAAGTCCAAAGACATTTAATGGTGCCACTGGGTGGATAATAGTAGGTAGGTACTCTTTTAATGAAATTTTCTAAGTAACTTTCTCTATCGATTAGAAATATGAATTTATAGTAATCAAATAGAGATACAATGCAAAATATATTAGGATAGAACGGTCATACACAGTGTCGATACTTTTTCGCTGTTAATAAATATTCACGAAAAATAATAATGAATACCTACCTTTATTTTTCAATTATAGCTCTTCATTTTTATTCTATCGTTAGAAATAGCACAATATGGCATATTTACGGTACGGTTTTAAAACTATTTGTCATAATTTTTTTTTCATTTTAACAGTTCATTATACTATTGCAAAAGGTACAGCTTACTATAAAAAAAAAGAAAAATGCTACTCAACCCTATTACTACTTTCCAGATTGTTACACTGCGTGGGACTGAACTGGTGGGAGCTGGGACATTTGACACACTGCACTTTAGCGGTCCCCGAACTCCAAGATGAGAGCCTCGAATGGGACCGAGAATAATATGAAGATGAAGATGATGATGAAGACAGTGCATTGAATATGTCTTGAGTGGCTGTACTGAAGATAGTTAACGGCCGGTCCTAATATATTTAGATAGTGAAAATGGATAGTCAAAGCGATCCATCGATCTCACGTATGGACATTTTGAGCAACGTATCAATCGAAATTCTGGTTTCGGATTCGCATATTTGGATTGATCCAAATATATTAGGACCGGTCGTAAGATACTTTCTTCTTTATCCAATTCAGTTGGTGTTTCAATCTGCCTAAGAAACCGCTGAACTTTAACTTCGAAGCGATTCAAAATGTCTGACCTTCACAACCCACTGGCCGTTTGTAAAGGCGGTATAAAAAAAAAGTAAAAATAATCAGCCCAAAGGACTGCTGCAATATCCCAGAGAATTAAAAGTAAGCCTTTTGTAGGGAGTTTTATTTCGATAATAAACACACCGTTAAGACATATGACAGTCGAATGGCGAAAGATACGAAGCGACATCATCAATTCAAAGGAAAATCAATACACTGTTTATTGTTTATGATGTCGTTTGGAACCTTTTATCCGTGCAAATTCTATGTCAATTAAGGCATTCTGGCAATTCACCCTCGTATAGTTATATTGTAACGTTGTGGATTTTTTATAAATCTATTTTTAAATAATTTGTCTAAAACAGTCGATAATTTAGTATTTTCGATACGATATACTAATTTGTCTATGGCTGTGCGAGCGAGATTGGACAACATTACCTAAGTGTCTATTCACGGCGCTAAAGTGGCCCCTTTCTTCGGCTATCTTTTGCCGTGGGAGGTCACTCTTGACCCCGGCGGCCAACTGCTGTCGGCACCGGGTAAGTTTTGAGATCAACATTTCCTACTTCTTTCAACAGGTGAAGACTTCTCAGCGGCGCAGCTTACGGCCTGCTTAATGTATGGCTTACTATATTTTATTATTTAACATTTTTTTGTGCTATTTCAGCCTACCCATAAGTGCCACGAGACCGATGACCTCTACGGTCAGAGGTCACGTCACCAGCTTGCGCTGCTTAATTATTTTCCTTTTTATAGCTTCTAGCTACGCTGTTCTACCGCTGGGGAGATTATCTTCACCTGCTATTATTTTTAGCGGTTCACTGGACGAAGTTCCCATGTGACATACTGACCCGCACTCTTTCTTTTTCCAGGGTCTTCGCACCGGGCTTCACGCCATCATTCGGTCGTGAGGCACACCAGCGAGGACCCTGGCACGCCGGCAACATCAGCAGCCGGAAGTGAACGAGCTAAGTGCATACCACCATCTCTGCACAACGGATCAAACAACGCCTCGGCAGAATATTTATTGCGAATCCACCCTGAGATTCATTTCCATTTCTTAATACCTAAACATAAATTCATGTAACGCTTTACCTCGATTATAAATGTTCTAAATTGTTATAATCAATCTTATTATTTATCTCTGCTCATACCCTAGCCGGTATAGACATCATCTTTATTAATTTTACAGTTCTCATAGTCATTTAATCACTTTATTTAACCTCACATAAAACCCCAGTATAAAACATTCATTTTCGTTACAATATATAATTTGTTAGTCTGTAGTCTGAAAATATACTACGAGTATTTGCCCCTCTAGACCAGTGGCAACTTGTTTGGTAGAATAGAATGACGAATGTGTGGGATTTGACGTTCATGATATGCGTTAACGACTGTCATATCCGTCAAATTCCATACATTCGTCATTCTATCCTACCAAATGCCGGCCAACGAATTAACACTTAACTAGAGAGGCTGATATCGCATACACACATATACACACGTCTATTTACCTCCGGGGTAGACCAAAGGGTCGAAGAAATTCGCGATTCACAGCCAGGGGCATTATTCTGAGTAACATCGAATTTCAATTGCAAGCGTAACGTTAGGAAACTGCTGATTACAATTGGTTACATAATAGAGAGAAATGACTAAAAAGTAGACCGAATTAAATGTGTCGCCTTTTATGAACTCGCGTTGTTACGAAACGGTTTATCACTGATGATAAGGAACCAGTAAAATATTCCAAATTATAGTAATTAAACTGGGGTTTCCGTAAGTTTTCTCCAAACATTGACGTTGAAGTTCTACGCCAGTCGTCACGTTATTTTATGTTCTGCTTTCATTTAGTTTATTTTGTTCCCTATTATGGTTTGTTTAATTTGCCCGAAAGCCTTAAAATGTTTGTTTTTCACTTTCTAAAATTAAGAGCCATTAAGGCACTTAGGCTTTAGTAAACCGAGACTTTAAAAAAAATTAGATCTGAGTTTAAACTTGCGTTGCTTAATGTTCCGTTCCGTATTCGTTATCGTAATAAAAACCCTGTTCAATATTCAATCTCGGTATTCGCGTAACTCTTAACACATGGCAGATTTTAAGAAAAAATGATATTAATCCCTTTTAACATTTAGAAAATTAATTGATCAACACCCTTATTTTGCCGCTTTTGTTTTTAAGTTTTAAGTCTCTTGCCGTCTACTGGATACTTTTTTAAAGACTGTGCTAACTGTAGGACGAAGAACAGTTCTACCTTCACATTATACAATACCTATGGAAAGGTATGGGGTGGGTCTTTGTACTCAATTTCGGCAATCATTTCTCTGGCTACTGGCGGCGATAGGAGAATATTTCTAAATGATATTTCTTTTTAATAACGCCCATTGTAGCGTAGGCGGTAGTAATTGGAAGGGAATGGATTTTAAACATAATAATGTAGGTGCTTTCACCTTCAAAAGCTATTGGTAATAATGGTGCTCACATAATTGAGTATAATTGCGAAGGGAAGAAATAACTACTAGCCAGGTTTAGTTGGACTTGATAGTAATTATTTGCAGTGGAAAAATTCGACCCAAAGGAACTCCTTAGGTCAGATGTTAATCAATTGCTTATTGACAATTTAAAACTCAATAATATATGCTCTACAGGTGAGAAAACCCAATAACAATTTCCACCGAGTATTGAGACACAGGATCCAACGTAAAAATAAAAATACCAGCGGAAAAAGATGAACGCCAGAAACGTGCATTGCAGACTCTGTCGAAAACTTTCTGTTTTTGTTTTTGCTCCCTGTCACCATTTCCTTTCTGCACGTGTTTTTTATTCAACTGGACTCATCATAACACGAGGCAAATACTTGAAGTTGGTTAACCTTATCTTGAAGGCATTGTTCCCCTTTGAACGTGAATACTTTAGTTAGAACCCTGTCTAAGCAGTTGAATCTGGGCAGATGACAGAATCCACGTAAGCTTTTTACCAGCTTCCCTGGATATAGGTACCTATTTATCACCAGGAATCTTGGTAAACCACCAGTCCTAACGCAGGCTAAATCTGGGAACTTAAGTTGGTACGTTTATACGTACTGGATAGACTATGACTAAAGTAGGGAGCAACTAAATCAAGCAGCCTATATTATGCCTACCTTCGTGTCAACATCGTGGAATGGCACAGCGAACCACGGCTTCCCCGTCAGGCTCCTCCGGAACCCAGCTTCCCTCTCCACAGGACCCTCAGGTGTTCCAACATGAGCCCACAACACCACTTGCACAATCTTCAACCGAGGGTGCACTCTGTTAAAAACCTCTTCCAAACGAACTCCAAAATCGTCACTAGTATCGCTTATGTTTGCGAATGAGAAATAAATACCGCACACAGCTCCCTCCCCCTCTTCAACACAATCGGATAAAGCTTCGAGCGTCGAAATATTCTCAAATTGTCCATTTTGAGTTCCAGACACACATTTAACCAACACCTTGCCGAAGAGTTTTTCGCGCCAATCCATTTTAGCTATTTAAAATTTCGAATACACATCCATATTAAAAAACTAGAACACGTTTGAATTACAAAAAAAAATGTTCGTTTATTTAGAGGTTGCAATCAAAATATATTAACACCATATTATTGCACTGTTAATAAATTTAAATTTATTACAACTGAACGAAAAATATTTGCGCAAGCAGACCGCGAATGGAATGTGAATCAAACTTTTACAAAACAATAAGCGTTGCGAATCATGACGTGATATAAATAAGTTATCGGAAATAAGTTTTTAAACACATTCGTTATGGCAGACAGGATGTGCAGCGGCGAATATAAGTTTTATTTTTAAATTAGTCACGCGTTCGAGGCGCGGATGGTAAGGTGCAACGGCCGCTCGCCCTCGTCAACAAAGGCAGACTGGTGGAGGACGGAGGGAACAAGGGAGCCCTCTGCCTCAGACATAGAGCAAACATTTGAAAATAAACAGACACGTGAGATCGAAAAGAGCCCCACTAATACTTATTTGCCTTATTTGAATGTAAATATGGAGTGCCAAGCGATTTGTTTGGATAGGTAATGCTATCAGTGAGAGTCTAACGAGCTCTCGTCCGTGCGTGCGATAGAATAAAATTTCCAACTTTCTTTTGTTCTTCGAAATGAAGGTGAGTAAAGATAAAATTAAGTATTTTCTTAAGGTTTACGCGCGTTTTAATCTTATTAGCTTTGGTAGAGATAAATATTATTTTTGACAGTGAAGTGGATCAGATTTTAGCCGCCCTAGCCTCAGGCCGTGTCCACGGTGTGGCCAGTAGCCCTTTCTAAACTCGAATTCATTTATTAAAGGAAGAAATTTCACCTTTTTTCTATAGGTATCGGTATCGGTTAGACTATAATCTGTGCCTAATTCTTAATCCTAGCGTTACTTACTCCCAGCTACCACCTCGGAGACTGAGATTCGCTTTTCCAAGTCTTATTGCGAGTTTGGCTCAACCTGGATATTTTTTACATAATATAATAATCAATGTGGTGTCATTCCGATGAAAGTTTAGTTCGGATCAAGTATTTGAGTGAGTTCACTAATGACTATCAGAGGATTCTAGCGACTGGCTGCCTCTTCCGATTGGCTTGCTCTACCGACGCAAGTCGTGCGAGTTACAGCGTGCTTCATCGCAACACCAAACCTTCCAACCTAGATCACCAATCAGCAGGCTTACCACGAACTCTTAAAACAGGTCTATATCTAATTGAACGATTGTCCGCTGTCATACCAACAACTGCAAAAATAACTTTGTAATATTACAGTCATGATGGCTTGGAAAGCGGTATCTTGCTAGCCGCTGACCTCTTTGGGCAGGAGTCGACCACACCACCTGTACGCAGGGATTGAAAACGGTTCCAAAATACCGGTAAAACACCGGTATTTTGGGGTTCCGGTACCTACACCAGAACAGGAACCAGAACCTAAATTGGAACCTTTAGGAACCTTTATTTTACCGGTTCTAAAATCACGTATTTTAAACTAATAATCACGTATAGGTACCTATTTGATTGGCTTATTTTGTGTGTTAATTAGTTGTAATATGTTAGTGTAATAGGTAAAAAATATTAGTATATTAATCTATTTTAAGAAGACGTTACTTTAATTATTAATACGAAAACTATAAGTCATTCAGGCTTTCACGGTCGGCGTTGCATGTAGAATATACTGCTTCCGGGCTGTTTGGCCATGGTCTATGTGAAACCTGCGGTCCAGACTTTTCGTCGATCGCTGCGGTCGACATCTTCAGTGGCGCAGGTCCGGGCGACGACGACTTCGGAGACCTTGCCTCGTCGGCGGCTGAGTTGCGACTGATGCGAAGTCTTGAATCACTGGCGTATTTATAGGCACGGTCGGAGGGGGGAATCGACTCAATAGATTCTGATCGGTCGAGAGCTGTGGCACCGACGTACTCGATCCTGATTGGTCGTTTGCACCGTGATACCGAGTGGCTCTCAGTGCTGCGTACCAATCTTTTTGGAGCTGAAATCCCTCGTTTTTTCGGTTGAAGTTGTTGGGATGCTTGAATATTTCGATGGCTTCTCGAAGTATACGTGGGAAAAAATGTGTAGTGGTAGCTAGAACTTTCGTGTTCTGAAATTCAATAGTATGATTCCCATCCTCTTGGGTGTGTTCTGCAACCGCTGACTTGTCGAAGTGGCAGAGGTGGCAATTACGTTCATGTTCCGACAGGCGGGTCTTGATGCTTCTTTGGGTGGTGCCCACGTATACCGAGCCACATGAGCAGGGGATTCTGTAAACTCCAGCTGACGATAGTGGATCACGAGGGTCCTTGACCGAACGGTGAAAATTCCGTAGCTGCGTCGTGGGCTTGAAGATCGGCTTGATGTTATAAGCTTCTAGCAGTCTTCCGATACGATCCGTAATGCCACGAATGTGTGGCAAGAAAGCCTTCCCTATCGGAGCAGGTTTTTCCTCATCCTGGTTTGTTTGCGAAGCTTTCTTTGGGTGAAGAGCTCTCCGTATTTCATGTGCAGAGATCCATTAGCTTGGAAGGCCGAGTCCAAGTGGCGTAACTCGTTTTGTAGGTGTTGAGGTTCACAGATGGTCTTAGCTCGGTGGACCAGTGTCTTGATAACTGACATTTTTTGTCTGTGATGGTGGTTGGAGTCCTTGTGTAGGTAACGGTCTGTGTGTGTCGGCTTTCGAAAGACTCGGTGACCAAGACTGCCATCTTCTTTTTTGGATACTGTAATCTTTCCGACAGTTTTCGGTCATGGCGACCGCTGTCGACTCCTACGTTAAGTTTCGGCGTTCATGCGCCCTTATGTGGCTTACGTAGCCAATTTTTGCGGTGAATTTTCGCGCACAGTGCGGGCATGAAAGAACACCGTTGAAATAATTGTAAGTTATGGCCGCTGGTGGTCGGGCTTTAAGTTCGTCACGCTTAGCGTCTAGTTCCAGTATGCGACGCTTCTCGAAATTGTCAGTTTTTGTTTTGACCATATGTCTCCATTCTTGTCGCTGTGCTTCCAGATCCTCCCATTTCGAGGGCTCTATCTCGCATCTTTTCAAATGTCTTTTCAGAACGTCTTTGTATCTGAGGAGTTGACCGCCCTGCTTTCGCTTGCCCTCCTTGAGCTCTGAGTAAAAGACGCGTTTCGCCACTCGATCCTCCGCCATCCGCGACACGTGTCCACACCACCGAAGTTGTCGCCGCATCAAGTAAGCTTCAATGCCACCAACATTGGCTCGTCGCAGCACTTCAGTGTTACGTACACGGTTAGACCAACTTATCTTCATGATACTTCTCAGACATTTCAGGTGGAATCGGTCTAGTGTACGAATATGGTGTCGGTACAAGCACCACGTATCAGCGAAATAGAGTAGATTTGGCAGCACAATGGCCATGTATACGGACACTTTCGTTGTCAGTTTCAGATCATGTGAGCAGAAGACCTTGGAGTTGAGTTTGCCGAAAGCTGCCGCGGCAGCACTTATCCTACTGCTTATCTCTGAGTCCAAGTCGCACTTAGCTGTTATAGTGCTCCCCAGGTATCTAAACTTGTCAACCTGCTTCAGCACGTCGTCACCAATCTTTACGGGTAGTGTCTCACGACCATTAGTATCCAAGGATAGCACTTCCGTCTTTTTAACACTGATCTTAAGGCCATACTTGCAACAAGATTGGTGCAGGTCAGACATCAGCCTTTGCAGGCCCTCCGGGGATTCTGCCAAGAAGCAAAGATCGTACTTGGATTTGGATACTAGGACATCTAGGAATGGTAGCTCCCCGTTCTTCTCAACTTCCATGGTGAATTGGATGTTAGGATGGATGCTGTTTAGGTGATTCAGGAACTTAGTCAGCTCCTAGTCTCCATGAGTCTAAACCACAAAGGTATCGTCCACGTAGCGGAACCAGACCTTAGGCTTCTTGGGAGCTCTTTCCAGAGCATCTTCTTCAAACGATTTCATGTAAAAGTTCGCGACTACCGGACTGATGGGATTTCCCATGGCTAAACCGTCCACTTGCTCATAGAACGTGCTGTTCCACTGGAAGTAGGAAGTCGTCAACACGAACTCGAACAGAGTGGTCGGATACGCGACATTGCTTCCCTGACCGGAACTTTCGTGAACAGAGAGACGACGTCGAAGCTGACTAGACGATCGTCCGGATGTAGTTTTAGATTCTTGAGTTTCTCCACGAAGTGGCGAGAGTCTTTGATGTATGACGAGGATGATCCGACATGTTTTTGAAGCAGGCCGGTGAGATACTTCGAGACTGGATGAGTGGGTGAGCCGATAGTACTCACGATGGGCCGGAGCGGTACTGAAGGCTTATGGATCTTTGGTAACCCATACAACCTAGGTGGAAGAGCTTCAGACTTCTTGATGAAGCTTTGCGTTTCTTCTGGAATAGACGAACCCTCGATCAGGTTGTTCACCTGTCTCAAGATTCTTTTAGTTGGATCCTTTGGAATCTCCTTGTAGGTAGCTTTGTCGAGAAGATCCTTGATCTTGGTCTCATAATCCTTGGTGTTAAGAACCGCTGTGGCATTACCCTTGTCAACTTTCAGGATAACAATATCCTTATTAGCTCTTAGGTACTTTAAGGGTTTTCGTTCTTTCTCTGTGATATTGCTCCTCGGTGGCTTGGCCCGCTGTAAAACTCTAGAGGACTCTTGGCGGACCCTCTCAGCCAGTTCTTGGGGGAGTTTACAGTTTGTAGAGTATTGGAGACTATTTTTTTATTTATTTTTTTTGTTTTGTATTGGAGACTATTTTTTATTTTTTTCATTGTATTGTATTGGAGACTAGATTAGAGGATTTTAGGCTTATTTGTATTGTGTCTCGGACCTTGCTAAACGTTATGAGACTTACATACGACTCGGACTTCATAAGTTACTGTACTTCATGGTCGGAGAAAATAAAACATGATTATCATATTTGTATTGTTATTTATTATCAGTCAACCATTTAATTAGTTAAATACTTAGCATTATGTTTAACATGTGGGTCCCTATTTTTAACCCATCTCTTCAGAATCAGTTAAGGAAAATCCTTAGAGTGTTTCCCTTCCAAGGAATGTAGGAATACTAATATTCTTGAGTACACACGGGCTCTCATACAAGGTTTCATATTTTTCATCTCTTCTTTTCTAAGTAAGCTAAAAATGTCATTTCTTTGATCATTTTCTTCTCGTTGAATAGCCATACAGTGGAAACATTCAGGTCGATGTTTTTCTCTCTCCAGGTGTTTTTCAACCTTAGGGTGGAGACAAAGGGAGACTGTGGTCGTTCCGAATTTACAAAAATATCTAGCGAATGATAGCGCTTATTCTTACCCATGATGGCTGGTTCTGAAATAAATCATAAGAGCAAAAATTGGTAGTTGGTACTTTATTATGTCGTGAGCCCACAGAGGGTCGCAACCCATCATTTAAAAAAACACTGAGCTAACTAAGGGCTTGGACACATCACCACAGTGCGGCGCCGCCAACGTGAAATGGCATGATGTCGTGTTACGGCACGGTGCTGTGTACGGTGCGCCTCGTCGGTTTACATCGGTTCAATAACGAATGTAGAAAAAACAGAATCAAAGATCTAGACAAGCACTGCACAAGTCATTTTGAATTGTATTTATTACAAAAATAAAAAAAGTGTACTTGAGACCATACGAATGAAGTAAAACTTCACGTAAACGCATATTTGTACTTACTTTTATTATCCATCTTGGGGACAATCTTTGTAGTTGTAAAGTTCCAACACACTTATGATTTATTAATATTAATTTTAACAAACAAAGATTAATATTAACAAACAAAGTAGACGCGGAAACATTAATGGCGGCAAAATGGCAAAACAATTTGCTTTTGCAATTTCGGTTATTCAATCCCTGCTCCGAACACACAGGAAATCTCCCGTAAGGAACCTTTAAAACGGATGACAAGGAACCGGTATAACATCATCCGATTTAAAGGTTCTAGGAACCGGTATTTAGAACCGGTACATCGGAACCCAAACCGGAACCGATACCGGAACCGGAACCTTACCGAAAAGAGGAACCTTTATAAGAACCTAAATGAAGAACCAGAACCGAAATTGGTACCGGTTTTCAATCCCTGCCTGTACGATACTCCACATGTACTGAAATACTTCAACGGGCACTTCATTCAAATTCGAAGAGGGCGTTCCGGCTGACGCGCAAGTTGCTTCCGGTGACATGGTGCGGCACTCGCTTCAGGCCTTGACCGCCAAAATTCGTTGGGTATTAGAGTGTCTGCATCCATCAACCATTATTTTGATAGATACTACAACTATTGCTTTGAAATTATAGGATGTCGTTATCATTTTGATAGGGGATTCGCTATTAGTGCTATTATCAGCAAATGTGAAGTCAGGCTTGACCATTCGTGCATGTGCAGAAGCGCACTGATAGTTCCTGAGATATACTTCAACCTATCGGTACCGGCAGCCATCCAAACATCTGTAGCATTATTCGTTAAGTAAAAATATCTTAAAAAGTTCAAAAACCTATTTGAGTCCTGATTACAGAATGGGAAGAGGACAGCCATCGCTTTATGGTAAACTAGCGACTGGCCCCGGCTTCGCACTGGTGCAATGGATGTTATTATACATATAAACCTTCCTCTTCAATCTATTAATAAAAAACCGCATCAAAATCCGTTGCGTAGTTTTAAAGATTTAAGCATACATAGGGATATAGGGACAGAGAAAGTGACTTTGTTGTATACTATGTAGTGATATCGAAGTTTGGCCGTCCCCTCTAGTCAAGTGGCAATTCGCTAGCCGGCGTTTGATGGAATAGAATGACGAATGTATAGGATTTGACGTATTTGACATGCGTTAACGACTGTCATTTACGTCAAATCCTATACATTCGTCATTCTATTCCACCAAACGCCGGCTAGCGAATTGCCACTTGTCTAGAGGGGCGTGTCTATGTTAGATTGAAAGCCGTCACGAATTGAGTTGGAAAAATACTAAATGGTAGATAAGTGTCAATATCAAGTTTCCAGAAAATACACGAAGTTAGTCTCACTCCTTTCCTACACAGGACAACACGTGCAGTGCTTAGATGTCAACTGCATACGGTGCAGAATATCCCATCCATCAACAACCAAGTGGCTCGGTGACTCTTTCCTTTGTTACACCATTAAGACCTGGAACTCCTTACCAGCTAACATGCTTCCTCTTTCCTACAGTCCCCTTTAAGTAGGGCGTGAAAAAGCATCTGATGAGGCTGTCTAGCATGCCGCCATACGTTTTGGTAATGGTGACCCTCTTTCCTGAGACTTTGCCGTCTGCTTACCATCAGGCGAGGTGAAGTGAAATTGACGTGTCCTATTATTATAAAAAGAAGTGAGCTTTTATCGCCCGAGTGACACTCGACATCGAATTTGTATAAGTACCTATTACATAAGAATTATATTATACTAGTTTTTGCCCGCGGCTCCGCCCGCGCGGATGTCGGTTATCAAGACCAAACATAGCCTATGACCTTTCTCAAGGTCTAATCTACCCCTATACCAAATTTCATCAAAATCGGTTCAGTGGTTTAAGCGTGAAAGCGTAACATACAGACAGACAGACAGACGAGTTACTTTCGCATTTATAATATTAGTATGGATTATCTGTGCTATTACAGAAATCTGTAAACTTTGACGGTCTGCGTGTTGCTATGTAATCAATTATTAGTTAACTGTAACAAGTTCAATGCATCTATAACTTGCTGTTTTAGTGAAGTTTCAGACGTAATCGAAATATCGTAATCATACATGCACGCCTGTACATCTACAAAGTGTGGGCAGATATCTACTTATGTGTTAAGTGTAAACATGCCTTTTTTTACCAATTAAGTTTTCGGTCATATGTTTGGAGGCAAAGCTATCTAAACTAGGGCTCTATTTTAACGGTTCCTGTCGACGAACTCTTTGAGTACTTAGTGTGTGATTAACCTGTGAAGGATATTTACTATTGATGTCGATCTTCCACTGCTCAGTCGGAGGTCGCGGGTTCCACTCCCGCCCAGTGATTTATTAGACCTTCCATGCGAATAGTGGCACCATGTACCTACATATACATCGATACTAATATTATAAATGCGAAAGTAACTCTGTCTTTCTGTATGTTACGCTTTCACGCCGAAACCACTGAACCGATCTTGAAATTTGGTATAGTGATAGATTAGACCTTGAGAAAGGATATAGTTAGGTAGGCTATGTTTCGTTGCGATAACCGACCTCCACGCAGGCGGAGCCGCGGGCAGAAAAAGAAATCGATGCTTGTTATTCAGCATTCTAGATTCCATATTCCATAACAAAAGCTATTTAAGCTATGCTTGCTTGTCAAGATAGCGCTGCGTATTCAGAATGTCGTAGAACATTTAGATACTTATATCTATTTATTTCGGCAGTTTCGGCAACCCTGCGGCTACCATTATAACAGGTAGCACGGCCAATTAATTTCTGTAGCTAATTTTATTGCCATTAAACCTATTTGTACAGAAATAAATAGGGTGGCTATATGGTGGGCACTTGACAACGAACACGCATGTGCTATTTGTTATGTCAAACTGTTACCGGTAAGCGCTGAAGCGAGACTCGAGGTGGAATGACGTGCTGAATTGTCTTTGGTTAGCAATAAAACAGTATGCATTTCAAGCGATTGCCACGATTTTAGCCACTTCACAGAATCGTAAGTTTTACTACAGAGAGGTACCACGTAGGTAAACTCACATTACATATAAATATCTATCCCTTTTCCCCCGGAGCAGAAACAACAAGCTGCCTTTGTTCTCTGCTGAAATAAAGTGTTTATCTATTTATTTTACTTTTAATTAGTAGCGTATCTAATGACTTCAGGAGATAGGTTATCACAACCCTGGAAAACGTGGCTGAGTGGAATCTGTGGGTTCGAATAACATAGCTCGGTATGGGCGTTGATATGTCTCTGCGTGAGTACCTACATTTTTTTACCACATTTTTTTGCCGATTTTACCACAAGGGAGTCCTTGTGGTAAAATCGGCGTAAGTAATTTTACGACCGTCAGTATACTTAACTGTGTATATCTGTTTATTACCTACATGTAACAACAAACCTCTGAAACACTTGCAATAAAATTCAATAACGAACTAGCCAGGGCATTGCGTAAGGATCCCAACCCTTTCGGAATACCCAGGAGACTCCAGGAGTAATGTTCAACCACTCAAATTCGCGGAATGGTGAAACATAATAATTTCTGCAATGTTTTTCTATGTGTTTGCATCTCTGTCTGCTGTAATCATTTAATAAAGTAGGTATCTACTAAAAGTCGAGTTCCACAGCAAAACAGATCGCCGTCCAGGTCAAGCGGGCACTTTATCATGGTCTATATTTTTACTGTCGGACAATAGCCCTTCCCTTAGTCGTTTCCTGCGACATCCATGGGATGAGATGAGGTGGCCCTATCCTATTGTCCTAGTTAGGTATACTCCTATTTCATTATATTTCTTACTTTTTGAAATATCTACATAATCCCTTTCCCTCTATATTCTAAGTAATAAAATCTCAGCTCAGAACACAACGATAACAGAACCATATTTCATTAAATCATCTAACGGAAAACAGCACATGATCAATAAAAAGCGCTGAGAGGCACTTAGAATGATTTATATGATTATTTTATGGGAAATCAATAGCGGCGCAGAGCTGCCGGTCGGGGCTTTGTCGACCCGTCAAATCAGCCATATTTAATCTGTACGCGTCGTTCCCGCGCTTTTCCACTTTTATAGCAGTTCGGAAAACCGCAGGAAACAAATTAAGGACTATTTTTATTTTTTTAAATATTTATATTACTAGTTTTTTCTATTTTTTGAACTTATATTCAACGTGGCGGAGATTATTTTTTGATATATCTACTAGAATGGTTGGGCCGCCGCGCCGGCATTTGAACAATATGCAATGACTCGTAAGATATAACTTTTTTTAAAACAATTTAAGCAACGCTATGTTGACCAAAGTAAGCATAGCTTAACTAACTTAAGTTATGAGTTCTAGAATGCGGATGAACATGCTGAAATATTTTCTTTTATAAATACCTACATACATAGAAACACCCAGATCAATATGAATTCAAATAAACAGTCGAATCATTTTAAAAAGCCACAAATGACACGCCACACAACAAAGCAACAAATGAGGTGAGTGAGGTGACATTCTAAAATATTATTTATTAAATTGTATAAATCGAAATGGATTTCAAACATCTCTGAATCGAATGAACTGAAAAAGTATTTTTGTAATCGATTAAGATAGGAAATAGGTTATATTTGTTATATTTAGCATGCAAAATTGTTTAAAATTTCATTCAAAAAGTATTTGTAGATAATGTAGGTACTGCAATTTTAACTGAATTTAATTAAAAATCAAATTAAAAAGCCGAATGAATCCCTGTCTTATTTTTCTGTCGTGTTATAAATTTAGGACACAACATAAAACACGTACCTACATTATTATGGTCCGATAAATTCACACCCAACTGAAGTTTGGGAAGAAACGAAATCTTATAGGCAGCACATATTGCTCACGTCCATAGGCCATGGTAACCACTTTCCATCAGATGGGCCGTGTGCTTGTCTGCCACCTAAGCCGTATAGAAAAAGGGAAAAGTTTGAAAACCGTAAATATGTCAAACCGCCAAGTAAAACAAACAAAAAACAAGAAATCGTAAATGGTAAATGCAACTAAATCGGCCCAGCCACGCTATGTAATTGATGAGCCAGTCTTAGAACATTATAAGATAGCATCGATATAACTGTTAATAAAACGCTATTAATCGGTAATTTGTCGTTGTTTTTGACGCAAACGTGAGGAGGCAGTAAATCCTTGAGAAGCTGCGCCCGCTAGACATACGAAGAACTGAACTGAATGCATTTATTCTAAAAAGGTATTTATATTTGTAGTAAAGTGAGCTACTTTTCCCAATGTTACTTTTGAGGTGGGGACCGCTGTATCATCGGTAGGTATTGAAAAAGTATCTGGATGAGGCCGTCAAGCTGAGTACTGCCATTGTAACATGGTCCGTATCTGTAAAGGGTCACCCCTTTTTCATGAGACTTTGCTTTCAGCTTGCCATCAGGCAAGGTGAAGAAAAATTGACGCGACCTATCTAAAAAAACTACTTACTCTACTGTGTAACTGGGCTTTCATCTTCCTCCGTCCCGCGCAGTCTACGTAAATTATTCATGAAATATATACTTAAGTAACTCACATCTTCAATTAAATAAAACAAAATTGACCTTCTTGAATCTGGCTAATGATGATCATCTACACTGACGGCACAGAAACTCTGTTCTAACATGGTCGGCAGCGCGAGTGTGATGCCCCTGGAGTTGCACACGTCCATAGGTCACGGTAACCACTTTCGATCAAATAATCTCGGTTGACATCAAATCTCGGTGTACAACCGAATGTCGATCGTCACTTCAAACGTAAAAGTTAGCCACCAAAGTGGTATAAAAAAATAACAGGCCTTTTTCCTATAATTCAATTTATACTCTGTGATTGTTGCCTAGTAACCGTTACAGCATTTTGACATATTTGACATTTGCTTGACATGACGATTTTGTATCGGAATATTTTTTTGAATTGATATGCTAATAAAAATCTCATGTAAAAAAATAAATTGCGTTATGTTACTTAAATATAAATATTAAGGATACAGTGAGAATATTTCATACACAATGCCAGATAACCTAATTGAACTATCTGACGAGAGCTTTGACGATTACCCAGGTAGGTGCTACTAACCAAAAAGGAAGAGAATACAATTTCTAAACAGGTACACTATTAATATTCTGATAAATCGTGCTTTTTGTTTTAGCCGTAGATTTGGTACAAGGAAATTCGGCACCGTCAGGAGCTTCAGGTTTGTAAAACGCGCCCGTTTTGTATTATTACTGGAGTTCGTTATAAGGTATACCTCGCACATATATCTTGGCCCTAAAATTGCTCTTCACGTGTAGTATACGTTTCTTGGGCGTCTTTTGAGGGTAGCACGGGGTGCCACAGCGGTGGACGACCTCAAATCCACCAAGCAGACATTTTTACGAAACAATCGGCACGCACCAGGGCCCCTTTTGTGTCGCGACTTAGGTCCAAGAGGTATGCTTTCTGACTACCTTGCTGTTTATTATCTGAAGCAGTGTATAAGTCAGTCTATTTTCACAGGAACAGAGTCTCGGGTAGCAACTAGTAAACCTACAGCACACACTCAGGATCAAGATGATGACATCTTACAATCAAAACAATCATCTGTTCCATATGGGGTAGATAATACAGGTAATATTGCCTCCATGTGCATGTTTTACTAGCTGTACAACGGTATGTCTTCAGAAGAATTGTCTGACATACTGCCTGATGTTACATTCTATCATTGTATCACTCACCACAAGCAGGGAATTCATCCTCACATATTGCAATAGAAAATGGTACCTACACATGGTCAGGTAGAAAAGGAACTTGTAGAATGTCATAGATATTCTCACACATTGCAATCAGGAATGGTGCCCACCATGTGGTATGAACGGAATTTCATCTCACACACATTCATGCGAACTCCCTGCTGTTGTTTTGCAACTACAATATGCAGTTCTTCAAGAAGGGCATAAGGTTTATTCAGGGTCAGCAGCGTAAGTGTGAAGCTCCTGGTGTTGAATACATCCATAGGCTACGGTAGCCACTTTCCATTAAGTGGGCTGTGTGCTTGTCTGCCACCTAGGTGCTACTCAAAAATTTTTCTGTTAATGTATCTATTTCAGCTAGCACAAAAAACAATGCCAGGAAAAAATCTAAATTACCTAGTGCCAGCCAGGCTAAGAAGCAGAAGGTAGCTGAGGAGAGGGCTGCCAAGAAACATGCTGAGGAAATGAACAAGGTTTACAAGCCTGGAGAGTGTATGAAGGTATGGTATCCTATTCTACTTTCTACTATTATTGCAAAAGACAAAAGTTAAAAAAATTAGACAGATAGGCTTAAATCAGTTCTACATTCAAATTCTCAGTGTATCCTACCCCATGGTAGCTATTCTTATCATGGGGCACTCGGCACACATGTAGAATCTGGTATAGTCGCTATCCCTGCACATTGGGTATCTGGCGTCGGTTTTCTTTACATGTCTATCAGTTCTGTTGTCCAGAATCATTTTATTTTAGAGAGGAAAGATGATACACAAGAAGAGCATGCTATGACTATTTGAAGCAATAGGCCGATGTATTTTAATGTAAGATACCCTGAGCATAATCTTAATCCATAATAAAAGTCTTTTGGCTTTCACAGCCGGCCTAGCATGTAGAATATACTGCTTCCGGGCTGTTTGACCGTGGTCCATATGAAACTCTATCTCGTCTCGTTGAAGCACGTCCCCCCGTCTCACTCCGATGCCTATAAATACGTCGCACTTGGTCTTGGTCTACGCACTTGTATCTGCCCAGACCCGCACACTGAAGAAGTCAACCGCAATGATCGACGAAACGTCTGGAATGCAAGTTTCATATGGACCACGGCCAAACAGCCCGGAAGCAGTATATTCTAAATTAATCCGTGTTTAAAGATCTGCCTGCATTGTTCACAGTACATGACAGTAGAAGCCCACCCGTCGCTGCTGGCCGAGTGGTGGTTCTCGGACGTGTCGCGCGAGCTGGCGGCCGCCGGCGCGCGCCTGCGCCCCGCCGCGGCGCTCGTGCACCCCGCGCTCGTCGTGTGGGGCCGCGCGCTGCCGCGGGGACTGCACCAGGGAAGCGGCCAGGTGAGGAATAGCTTCCATTGTATACTACGATACCCGGCTTTTGGATTTGTTCGTTGATAAGATGAGTGAGAGTGCGAATAAGATAGTAATTTCGTAGAGCGTTCTCTCTATCGTAAATTGGACTGACAGTTCGGTACCTTTTTATAAAACTGTTAGTAGAATCCTCCACAAAACTATAGCAAGCCGACTTACTTACTGTACATGCGCTCTTCGACCTCCATCCCCATGAGCGCGGACCTGGGAGTGCCTGCTCCCTCGCAGAAGCAAGCCAAGCAGCGTCGCGATGTGCGCCCCTCCCCCTTTTCTGGGCGCAAGACGGAGACACCGTGATTCCAACACCCGAGGTTTTAGTTGGTTCGAGTCCGATTGAGAATATTATTTATAATCGAAATAAAATCACACATTTTGAAAACTTGGCGTTACTAAATCAGTCCCCTGGACGTTGACTCTTTCTGATACTTGTTACATACAAATAATATTAAACGTATCTCGTGTACAATTGAGGCAGCCAACCGCTTCTTCTTTTCTAAAGTGTTACGATCTATTATTGGTCTGGAGTCAGGTACCTCAGTGGCCAGAGATTGACCCTGCAAGGCATAGATCTCGGGTTCAAACCCCGCCTGGGCCAATCCAATATTTTTCCTATATTAATCGATTTGACTATTTAACATGCAAAATGTTACAAAATTTCATTCTAATTGTTATATTCGACCCCAGTTACAGTTATCCCCTGCGTCAGAACGCTGCACCCACGCTCTGTACGTGACGACGGCAGAGGATGTGGCGGTCCACGTATGCGAGCATACTCTAGCGTCGCAGTTGGCCGAGATGCGAGCACTCGTCGACTGTTCGCTTACTCTCGTCGTGTTTGGAGTTAAGGATTACTTGAAGTGAGTGTGGCCAGGCGAATTTTGCTCATCCCTATTGCATCCAGAGATTGCGCTTTAGAGTCAATCCCCATTGAGAGAAGCAGCGGCTGGGAGCGGCCGGCGGCGGTCAATGTTTTGCACGAGAAGTAATTGCGCGAACGTTCGCGCGTCCGCGCTGCGCCTCCTTCGCCTTCAAATGACTATGATCTTATTCTCTCGGATATAAGATTCAAAATGGTTTGTATTATTTTGCTTCAAAAAGCCGCTGCTCTTTCAGTGGAGATGGACCCTTACATTTTTTTTGTATACCACTTACGTGGTAGACAACACGGCATACATGACGGAAAGTGGTTACCGTGGCCTATGGACGTGAGCAATACAGGGGAGCAATACACTCGTATCGCCGATCCTGATAGTGAGTTTCTGTGTCGCAGTGCATCCTTGTCCTGCGCATAGCGTTATTTATCACCACAGCAGAACTAGGGACGAGTGGCAACGGGTGAAATTTTTCAAGAGAGAAGCTGGGTGAACATTTTCAAGAGAGAAGCTGGTGGAAAAAAAAACTTAACTCCATCTATTTGAATGAAATTTTGAAGCATGTACTATGCTAACTTTTCAAATCGATTAAGATAGGAAAAGTGAATCGCTCAGGCGGGACTCGAACCCGCAATCTTTCCTGCCCTAAGACGGTAGTATAGGAGAATTTGGATAGCTTCAGGCGTGGCTCGGTGGCTCAGCGGTGAGAGCATTCCCCCTGTAAGGGAAAGATCGCGGGTTCGAGACCCGCCTGAGCGATTCACTTTTTCCTATCTTAATTGATTACCTCCATCTAGTTTCCATTCGCCCCATTTTGAGGCCAGCAGGGATCTAGTTATAGGGACGTCACTGCTAATGATATGCAACTAATGAGACAATCCTTAGTCTATAACTATCAAAATAAATTAAACCATACTACTATCATTTGCCTCAGAACTATAGGTCCAATTTTCATTCTGTGTGGCTTATTTTGGCTATTACGGACGTGATGTACTCCCAATTCCGCGAGTAGAGAGAAAGAGCCAAAGCAACGTCCGACAGTAATCAAAAGTTTTATTGGCTTGCCGATTAACTCAAAGATTCCCTACATAAACCTAGTATTCATATTATTCACTTTGGATCATGATTTTAGCGTATCCACTCGTTGTTCTTTTGTAGGTCCACCCGCCGGAAAACATCGAACAGCAGTCTGACCACGATGTCCGAGATTGACTTGGAGCTGGCTCTCACAGGTATGTTCCATATAAGACTAACACGGACTCTTCGTTGGATTTGCCATCTTTTCTTCCTGTTCATACGATACACAAACACGCATGCACGGACATACGCACGGACCCACGTACGCAGGCATGCACGCAGTATATGCATGCACGCACGTGGTCACTCACACGCAATAAAGCACGCCCGTACTTAGACATACACTCACAAATAATTATGGAATGCAGAATCGGCAAGTCTAAAAAGGCATTATTGCGTGTTGATGTTCATTTGCAGATAAGTAGGAGACATATTTAGACCATAAAATGGTGACTTTTTAATATTTCATTCATATTTCATCTGCAACATATTCATATTCTACAACTACTATTTTAGTGACATTTGTTACTGATATTGCTCCAACAAAAAAAATATAAAGACGCGCCGAATCGTACTTGTGCGATATTGGTGTTAATTCGGCATGTCCACCCGACTAAACTAAACTAAACTAAAAATTATCTTATTTTACTTTAGTTCAACGCTTTGTCTATTCGGTTTGGCCACCGAACTAAAAATAGTGCATGCATTTTTAGTCAAGGTCACACGACTAAATTGAATAAACCCTTTTTAATATGTGAATTCAATGAACGAAGGACAACGTCCTTAGAGAAAGAAAGTAGGCCGTCTAAGCTGTAAATTATGGTAAATTAGTACTATCACAATAAGAAGTTGTTGAAGTGTGAGAGAGACAACTTAACTTCTTGTCAAAAAACATGTGTTCAAACGTGACCGTAAATTAAACCTCTGAAAAAGTAAACAAACCAAAACAACAAACTTGGCGGCATGGTAATGGGAATATTACGAGAAAAGAGGAAAAATAAATAAGTATGTCACAATCACAAAAAAAATCCTCTTCGCTTAATCTAGGGTGATTTTCAAGTATCTCCAACAGGAACTTGGCCGCTGATGACGGGACCTTAAGGAATTTTCTAAATTTGCGGTCGGCCTTCTCAAACGGATTTGATGCATCCCTCGACCGAAGCAACCTGGCCCGTTTTCCCGATTTCTGTAAAACAAATAAATTTCTAACCTTAAAATAAATTTCAAACCCAACCTTTATGATAATTGTTAATTTTTCAATTATTTTTTTGTTACACAATTTTTACATACTTATATTACAGATGTATTGGCAAAAATTAAATTAAATTAATAAAGTTACTATATATAGATATACACAATACTAAATATAATAAAAAAAAACTAAAAGTTAAAATGCGTCGTGGAATTCATCCGCATCGCATGCCTCTTGTGGTAGCGTTCCCAGAAGACTAGCAGCATTGCCACGTTGTATGGCAATACTTAATCTCTGACCTGAAAAGAGGCCAGCCTTCTGTTCACGAGAAGCGTCAACCATACGTTTCGCAATCTCCCTGAAGAGATTGCGGGCGCTCGGACCCCAAGGCCCATACGTTTCGACTCCAAACGGCACAAATTCATAATCTCCAATAAGATTGGAGTATTTGCGCCGCTTAACAGCCTCCGCAGAAGCTGCAGCGGCACCGGCACAGCTAGCAGTGCCAGGTATATGGGTAGGGGCAATGGTGTCGACGCAAGTTGCGTCCCACACCAGAGTCCTACCCATTTTCCAAGGCATTAATGACGTACCATCCAGTCTCTTGCCATCGTCGCGCGCCAAACCGTTTGGTTCAAGCACAGCTGGCATACCAGCAATGACAAGAGCACGGCGGATTATGTCGTTGAGGCTGGCGTGCCGTGGAATTCGCCCCGCGCTCCTGCAGCATGACAGGCCATGATGTCCGAGTCGGTCAATATTTCAGAAATCGGAGATTTTTTTACTGCTAGGTCAGTTTTGAACAAATAAACATATATTTTATTGATAAATTTTCTTATTTACCTTTATTGCTCCTCGAAAAAAGCAGCCATACGTTCATTTTTCTGTAATTTAAAAAAATTTCAACCAGCACAAACAATCAGCAGAACAAGGTTTAGTTTAGTTTAATCGTGACCAAAAATATGGCCACTAAAATAAGTCGGATTTTAGTTTGACAGGAATAAAATTTTGCCTTACCGAATAGCAAAATAGCAATTTTCACTAAATTGAATTCGACTAAACTAAAAATAGTTTAGTCCTGTCAAATTAAGTTAGTTGATGTTTTCCCGAATAAGAAACTGCAATTTGACGTGACTAAACTAATTATAGTTTAGTTTAGTCGGAATTTTGCCAACCCGAATTGACGTCATTGACTAAGATTTTACCACTAACACAGCGTTAATTGATAGTTATTATGTTCTATATACCAATATTCCATGATACCCATGTAACGAATCTGAATTTAAAGGAAAAAAGACAAAAATAAAAAACGTTTTCTTTCTTGTAATTTTATTCCAATAGGGCAATTTAGGCTCACATGATTTAAAAAAAACGGAGTCGTAACTAGTGTTAGTTGTCAAGTTTGTTTGAACTTTGAATTTTTCTGTAGATTCAGGCACGAAAGCTTAAAAATACAACAATGAAAATGAAAACACCAAAATGAAGGCAAAATGTAAGTCCCTACTAACATCTAATACGTCACGAATTACGCTTATAAACTGCAACCATGTTACGCATTTTCATATAAAACTCTATGAGATGAGATGATGCACAGCACACAGATAAAGCTTCATTTTATGATTTTTTAAAAGTGGCCTTTTACAAATAATGAAATAGGACATAATATGATGATCAGTAAATGAACATACAATTTGGCCTTTTTAGACCTGCAGCTTTCTCTGTGATATTACGTTATCAATCTCCTCAAAAATACTTCTGATAACATTCAATATCACAAACTGAACTATTCAGAACATCGTTGGTTGCAGATGTACTGGTGAGCTCAGAATGTGACACAGCTATAGTGAACACACCGAATGAACTTGCATTGCTGATAGTACAGGTAAGTTTTGCACATAAATGTTAATTATAAAAACAAAAACTATGACTTTCCACGTTTCCCTCTAACTAGCTGGGTCCACAGCACGCAAGGAGTGGGTCACCCCCATCCCCTCCTATTTCCAGGGTTCAATAGCGACAGCGTGATTCATCAGACATCTCAAAATGTTAGATTGGCCCTGGGTCAGATGGTTTGTGAGGGTATTGCCTTATTTGGTAACCGTCAAACTGAGTGCCACTATTGTTAATATGGGACGTGTATGTAATGGTGACTCAGTTTCCTGAGACTTTGCGTTCAGCTTACCATTACGTGAGGTGAAGCCAACTTGACGTGTCCAGCCTTACCAGCCGGTACGAGAGTAACAAAACCTGAGATGGAGTTACGGTTCTTTAGTAATGTACCCGGTTGCCTTTGCTTTCACGACTTCCCTTGTCCGGGAGCGACTTCTGATCACCTTCTAGAGGAAAACCTCGCCTGTCCGGCCCCGAAGATCTTGGTGGGTTCCTTGGGTCAGCTGAGGTGCGGGGGATATGTCGTCGACAACCTCACCTTCGGCCTAGCTCAACGGCGCACAGACGGCGTGCGTGTGTATTTTTAAAATTTAAGAATATTAGCAACCAAAATCACTAATATTCCTTCTAACCCCGCCAAATGGCTAGGATTTGAACCCGGGACCTCTCGATCGTAAGGCCGACTCCTTAACCACTAAGCTACATGTTTGTGTTGTCTCCCAGTTGACGAAAGCTATAGCGGAGGCGCCGTACAAGCTGCGCCAGCGCGAGGCGGAGGCGCAGGCGCAGTACTACATGCGCGCCGACAGCAAGAAGTGCGTCGCGCTAGACAAAGATGGTGAGTACTCCGCCTTATGGCATTTCTATTGGTGAAGACTCGAATGTAATAGACTTAAGTATATCTGTCTCTAATATAGTGTGACCATGGAGAAGGAAATGATACGGAGATGCTGCAAGGTAATCGTGTCGCGAGACTTCTATACGTCAAAACGACCCAATCACTATCTAGTTCTAGTGAAACGTCCTTGCGTTCGGTTGTCATTTTTGGTCAAAAGTTCAACGATAAAAATAGCCGTGGCTTAAGAATGAAGTGTGCAGTACAAGGATGTACAAAGTGTACAGATAATAGTAGTTTATGATACTGTTGCATAATAAGGGTTATGTACAGTGTCATACACTACTTTATCTACTCTCACACTATAATACATAAACTAATTTATTTTACAAACAAAACCAAACTTTGTTTAATTTAAATGTAAAATGTTGGCGCCAAGGCGCAAACATCGATTGCGCATGCGTGTTTCTTTTTTTTTCTTCCGAATCGGCGGATTCTTTTTTTAAATTAGAGGTTCAGTCCAGATGGAGGTTATATAGGTGTATCGTTATGATTAAAAAGTTGTTTAATAATATAGGTGTCCATACAAGACCTGTATCGTAATAAAACTTTTTTTTTGGCCTGTGCGTAATGTTTTTCATAAGAGTTTTGATTTCAATTTTATAATCTTTGTATTATAGTATCAGAGTAGAGAAACAATTTAAACATTTTAAGGGTATAACATTTCATCAGTAACTCCACTATATTAATATTTTAATTTCTTTGAAAAAAAAAAAATGTCTTTACAGAACCATCTAGTGTAGAGAAGCAATAAGTAACCTTGTCTTACATGTATACTAGTTGTAATAATAACTCAATTCATTTTATGAAAATTTCATCACAATAATCTCTCCCGAGTTCTTTAGTAATTTAAAGAACGTTATTTTATTTATTAAATGGTATATTAAGCTAAAATTGAAAATTAAAATGATAAAAATTGGGCCATCTGTCGGTATAAGGCCAAATCATTTAGGGGGCCCTAAATTATTTTGCAATAATCCGAAAGATGACCTTATGTTTAAAAAATATTTGCCTTATTATAGATTATTCTAAATTTTTGTGTAGCGTTTAGTGGCGAATAGTCAAACTATAAATAACAAAAATTACAAGCTCTGTTTCTGTTCGGTTTCGCTATGACGCACTAGATGGAGACGGGGGATGAGGCATGACGTCCCCCGCGTCTCCCTTCCCACCCGCATTTAGTCACGCGTTTTCTTAAGAAAATTTTGTTTTTTCATGTCTTTTATAGAATGAACATATTTTTCAACTCCTCCATCGTTATCTTCGCGTTAGTCCCGTTATCACGACTACAGGCAGTCACTTCCAAAAGAGCCTCGCAAGCCAAACGTTAAAGAACGCCCGAGTTTCAAATTCAATACTAAATTCCTCAATATTAAATTTGTTACTCAAGGGGTTTCAATTTACTTAACTTTAAAAAAACATCCATTTTTTACCTAGGGTATAGTATAAGGTATATTAAGTGCAAACATTCTATTCCTTTACAGGCATCGCAGTAGGTAAAGTGTGGCAGCAAATGATAGCAGTACTACCCCACTCGAGTCTCGAGATGTCGAGAGCTTTGGTGGCGCAGTACCCCACACCGGTGGAATTATTTGATGTAAGTATCAGTACTGCTACTGCCAGTGAAGGATAGTTTTGGCGGGTACACGAAAATGGACGCATCGTGGTATTATTTTCTGAAATTGGCGTGAATTCGAGTTTTTATGTATAATAGTGGTGGATTTTGAGGACTTGTACCTGTGTGCGTTAAGTGTAGGAATAAATAATAATATTCGAATTCGTAACGTAAACGTATACAAAGAACGGAACAATGCTATTGGCCGCCTGCCTACTGTGAACCAATCGCAATGCTCCATTCTCTCGATACGTTTATACGTTACGAATTCCAATGTTATTTATGCTCGGGACAATTGGCGATATCCAAGTTCTGCAGTTAGACTAGTCGGACTTTAGTAGGCTCCAACTACGGCTAACGACTGCCATAGATGTTCGTATGTCAGTAATATGACATGGCTTTACTATGACACAAAATAACTGTTTTTTTTGCGCCGTCTCTTCTCCAATAGCGTCTTGGAAGCGATGGTAAACATAGCTCAAGTAGAATTTATTATTGACGTCATCGTGTAAGAAACAATTATATTGTTCAAGATTGAGAGGTTCAACAATGACTCTCAGATGATGAAGAGTAGAGTTAAAAATTCATTAATGAAAAGTTACAGTAAACTTTTTTTACTTTCAGGCAATTCAGTCACCAGATTGTGTACAGGAGTTGGCAGATATCGGGGTCTCGCGCGCCAATGTGCCTGGCGCCAGAGCGCGCCGCGTCGGGCCAGAGTTCGCGAAAAAATTGAGGATATTGTTTACGGCTGAGGACGGGAACACCATTGTAGACTAATTTCATGACCACTGAAGACTCATTTATATTTTATACTGATAGAAAAACATTATGTGATTGTGATATTATTATGTAAATTATTAAAATATTAAAACAAATTTTATTTTATACAGTCTTTTGTTTATTTGATTACGGCGCAAGCAATGTAAAGAAGCTATATTTTTCTTGGTATAATAAATTCTTTAAGTTCCTTTCACAATGGCACACAATGGATAATTTTGTAATCATTGTTTTTTTTTTCTTATTCTATGTTTGAATAGTTAACTATTGTACAACATCAACAGTAAGCATTTAAGGGAAGACCTGGACGGGGCTGATTACATTACAGACCAAAGACTAATGCCGTGCTATAGGCGTGCAAATAATGGCCAATAATTAAGTAGGTTGAAACCACAGAACAGAAAAAAACTGTTGAAACCATCATTTCCCCTTCATCGTGTCTGTTGCCGGTGGTTGCAGTAGGTTGTTCCCACCCACAGCTGTCACTCATAAAATTTAAAACGACTGGTATCCATTTTCATAAACACTGAAATACTATTTTGGCGGGAAAACGAAGAGTGGCTCATCGTTGTGCTATTTTATTTTCCGAAATTGTTGTGAATTCGAATTGACGTCACTATACGTCTTAGAAATTGGCATATTTGTAAAGAAAAATCCAGAGTTGTTCAAAAAGGCCAGTGAAGATAAGCTGTACATGTCTAGAGATAGCACAAAACTTTTGCTGCCTAGCTGTAAAACTTCTCTTCATCAAAATAATTCACATTTTATGACAGCCAAAATTTATAATCACATACCCAGACCCATTAGAGAGTTGACCTTCAATAAATTTAAGAAAACACTAACTACCTGGCTGATGGAGAAGTCTTATTATAGTGTCAGGGAGTTTCTTGAGGATAAATGATGATGGTTTGGGTATTAATGACATCGAAGTATAAATCAAATTATGTGTGTAATAGATTGCTAATGTGAGATTATTGCTTGTGTAATTATTGATTATTGATAGTACTGTGTATTCTGACATTACAAAATTATTCTTACATGCATTCTTGACAAAATATTGACATTTTTTTTTTATAATGGATTTTTTATTTGCATTCTAATTATTTTAATCTTATTACAATTATTAATTATTAAATATGTGACATTTTGAATTCTAATAATTAAATAATTTAACTTTGCATGCAGAGAATCTGCGAAACATGTCGGACATTATTTGATTTTGTAACACCACTGTAAAATACCGTGTTTCGAGCAATAAATGATTTACTTACTTACTTACTTTTTTTATGTGTAAAAATGGTGGATTTTTAGTCATAACGTCTTGGACAACGCACAAGTGTTGGAAAATGGCATATTATAGTGAATTGTGACTTTTCGTGTTCGAGCCAAATCTCCCTAGGGAGCTTCTAGTAAAGACCCACAACTTTACTGAGGCAATAATCATCTCATTGCTCGTCATCATCATCATCATCATCGTCATTATCATCAATCCATTATCATCATCATCAAAAAATGAAGAGATATATATATATATATATAAATGAAGACGTGGCTTAAAGGTCTCGTTACCAGGCCATTAAATCATTATGTCGCATTATGTCAAAACAATAATCTAAGCATAACCTGTAATTTATGTAATATCCACCGAAAAGCATTTAAACTTGCATTATTATTCATTATATTTTAATTCTATACACCGTATACCGCAGCAATGACTGTGTATTTATCAAGAATTGCATTTAGTACCGTTCGGACTGTATCACAAAAATGTTTTACTGCGAATATGATTTCAGATTTTGTTATGCCGAATACTCGTTTATTGTCAATGAAAAATGATATTTTCTCTCTCGCAAAACAGTTAACAGTCAGAACATATGCCAGTAATGCTCCTCAGGCCCAAGTGATAATTGAAAATGGTAATATACCGATGAAAAAGAAGGTCGTCCATAAGAAAGCGAAGCCCGAAGATTTGAGCTCGAGAGAGGGCCATTTTTTAACTATGGCCTACGCTACGGCGAATTCTTACGATTTAAAAGGTTTAAAAGAAGCCCTGGTACAGCAAAAGTTGTATGAACCTGGAAAGTAAGACTGGCTTTTTTTTTGTTTGATGATGCAATTATTATAAAAAGTTTCAACAGTGAGGTAGATAGGAAAAGAAGTACTGGTTGTCTGCACAGATAAAGTTGTTAGATATAAAATGAACAAGTAGATATTGTATCTTGATTGTGACCCTATGACTTGTGACACATTATGACGAGAGGCCAATATATTCTATTCTATCCTACTACCATTATAATGTGAAAGTTTGTAAAGTTATCCATTCATATCATCTGCAAAAATCATATGATCTGGCAAACATTTTTTACAGGGCTGGATAAACAAAACTACATTTTCTTGTATGTATATCTTCCAAAAGGTAGTGAGAAAGAGATTGTGATTACAAAGCTAGCCTCAAATTAACTTACTAAACATTCATCTCACACTCCTCTGCCTATTCCTTCTGAAACAAGTTTTCAAATAAAAAATTCTAATTAGTTATAATACTAATCAATTAGCCTATCGCAGTCCATCGCAGGGCTTAAGCCTCTCCCAATGTTGGCCCACTGTTCCAACAGACGGGTTGGTACAGGGTTTCATTTCGTCGTATTGTCTGCATATTTTTTCCATTAGTTGCCTCTCACAACACCCTTTGGATGAGATGGAGTGGTGATACTTGGTTTAGAATGGTATGGTATCACGGGCTGGTCCCCGCAACTCCACGGCAATGCGCGGATTTTGCGTGAGGGTGGGCATTTTAATTGATCGACCCCAACTCTTTGAAGACCGCCAGCAAGCTATTCACGCTGCTGGTGAACTTCCTGAGCATACGTTTTAGTACCTAACCATGTATGTGGCGGTTGCAGGGCAGTGTAGGAGCACGTGTACCGCTGTTACTGCCTCTCTCATGCAGGCTCTGCAGAGGGCTGTCTGTGATTCCTAAAATAAAAAGAATATTGAAGGAACCGTGCCCCGTGATGATGGCCGTGCGCAGTTGCCATTTGGTCAGTTGTAGCAGAGGCCTGGTGAGTCTATTTTCAAGCACAGGGCGTGCTTCCCTCGCCTGTCTGCAAACTTCTAGATTCATCCAATAGCCATTGTGTTCATCTCTCGGTCGTTTGTTCATTACGGTTCGTAGGTATGCAAAGGGAATTGGTATTATCCCGAGTTTATGGTGTGGCTGTTTAAAGCTTGCAGCACGGCCATGCTGTCGGAGAGTATGCGTATTGAGTGGCCTTTTACTCTCCTGGCCATTACCGCTGAAGCTGCTAGGGTAATCCCCGTGCATTCAGCTTAAAGTACTGTGTAATGGGTCCCCAGCGGTGTTGAAATGGATATATTAAGGTCCTCCGAGAAGACACCAGCCCCGGTGGCTGTACCAGTTTTTGATCCATCTGTGAAGATGCCTAATTCTGTTAGGCATAAAGCTTCACAGCTGTGGTCCTCATGAAGTTGGATCTTGTATTTTTTGTCGAATAAGTGTTGTTTGGGTACACGATCATTTATTGCTCCTATCATAGGTATCTCCTTTGTGAGATCTGTGAGCAGTGAGGTGTGTCCTGTGTTTCTCTCACTCCATAGGTTGAGTGCGCTTAGGCGTATGACCGCAGCTGTTGGCGGATGAACAGATCCAAGGGTGGGAGTGCGCGCATGGCTTCCATTGCCGCTGTGGGGGTAGATTTCATGCTTCAGTGGTTGCCATGCAGGCTAGTCTTTGGGTCCGTTGTAGTTTAGCCGCTATTGTGCTGTTTTCGGTCCTTGTCCACCAGACGATAGCGCCATACACTATCATGGGGCGGATTACTGTTTCGTTAAGCCACAAAATGATTTTCGGTGTTAGCCCCCATTTTTTTGCCAATCATTCTTCTGCACTGCCAGAAGGTAATCCCGGCCTTTTCTAATTTACTGTCTAGTTGGTACTCCATTTTAACTTGCTGTCAAGAATAACGCCAAGGTATTTGACCTCTTTTGACAGTTGGAGTTTCGTGTCGACGAGTTTGGGTAATCGGTATTCGCTTAATACCCTGTTGTTCATGAACGTGACTAACTCGGTTTTGTTCAGATTCACCGATAGTTCGAATTCCCCGCACCATTTTTCTACGATGCGTAAGGATTGTTGGGTTAGGTTACAGACCGTTCACGCTACATTTCCTGAGATAAGGTTTGTTAGGTCGTCGGTTTAGCCTATTGTAGTCTCGGTTTTTGTTAACTCCACCCTGGGGGCAGCCTTTGGCTATCAGAGCTGTCTGATCTTCCCCAAGGTGAACCACTATTTTGCTGAGCATGTTAGTTATCCAGTCAGATAGTACCGGTTCCGCTTTTGACAGAGCGGCCTTAATACTGGTGAAGCTGGTTTTGTCCAAAGCTCCTTCGATGTCAATGAACGTTTTGTTGAACCTTTTTGTTTGATCGCTTTCTCTATCCTACTGACTACCAGATGGAGAGCTGATTCCGTAGACTTACCGGAGCTGTATGCGTGCTGGTTTGCATGTAGGGGTAGCTGTTTTATTGCACTAACTCTCAGCTCCCTCTCGCATAGGCGTTCCATGGTCTTTAGCATGAAGGGGTTGGACTGATTGGTCGATGTGCTTTGGGATTCGTGTGCACCCTTTCCTGGTTTCGGGATGAAAATTACTCCTACTTCCCGCCATCCTTTCGGAACGTATCTGTGTGCCAGACAGGCTTTAAAGATTCGCTCCAGTCTGCTCGCGACCGGTTTGTCGCCCCACTAGGTATAGCATAGCAGGGATGATCCCGTCGGGGCCAGTTGCCCTATAAGGGTGAAAACTACTGATGGCCTACTGGACTTCTTCCAGTGTGACCACTTTGTTTGCATACTGCCAGTCTCAGGCAGTAGGTGGATTCATCGTGCCAGTTGATTTGTGTTGTGAAGACGCATCCAGGGAAGTGGGTTTCAATAAGTACGTGTCTAGATTCTTCTAGCGATGTTGTGAGTGTGTTGTCCTGTTTTTTAAGGGCGGATACTTGTATCCTTTCACCGTCACTACATGGATGGTGATAATACTAAACCAATTATAATTTTTAGGTTAAAACTGTCGAATGACATTGGAGACGTAGTGGTAGCCAACCCGGTGTACACCATTGGATCCGAGCCGCGGGAGATCATCTTTTTCAGAGAAGGCGGCATCGTGTTCTGGAATTGCACCGAGCTGGAGGCTAGTAATGTGCTGGATTTTGTTAGACCGTGAGTGCTGTGGTGTTCAATGTTTTAAACATCAAATGAAATCAATAGATCATGACTGTTACGGTCAATTTCCCTTGTAAGAGCAGCAGGGGGCAGCTGCGAGCAACGGCTCGCAGCTGCCCCCTGCCGTTGCTTTTTGAAACAAAATAATACAAACTATATTAAATCAGGAGATATAACTCTTAATATATTGAGCTTGGAGGAGTGGCTGTCCTACAATTACATTTTGTAACAAATTCTGAGTACTAGAGGCAGTTTTTTCAGTGGAAATTGACCTTAAACTACTTTAGTATGGAAAATAGTGCTGGCAAATAATAGCAAGCTGAGTTTCTTGCCATTGTATTCTAAGGTCGAGGCAGGATACGAACTGGTGGTCCATTTGCTAGAAATGAGGCTTTGTCTGAACCGATAAGAAATTACCAATCACAAAAAATAATATATATACCCATTTACCTCGCAAGTGTTGTGCAGGCTTTACATTGGTTATAAAAAAAAGAAATTTGTTTTCAGGTTTGAAGTAGAGAGCTATCCTAAGGATGTTGTTGAGAAAGAGAGAGAAGTTATGACCTATGTGTATCACCCAACAACGTAAGTACTTAAGGATATCATATTTATTTTATAAACGTTCATTAATTTTTATATTATGTACTTACTTATTTACTTCCAGCGGGGGACGCCGCAGACCGGACGGGTGATCTGCCCTTTTATGGGGGCCATTTCACCCAATTCCCCTATTCCTCCTGTTTGGAGGCCAAGAAGTGTCCGGCAATCACGGCGTTCAGTCGAACCTACCTGTCTCTTTGCAGAATCTTACGATCTGTTCCACCGTCAGATCCTCGAGGTCTTGTTCTTCTAGGGTGTCCGTCCCCATGTTTTCCCATCTTATCATTGAGTACATGGGGCATTTGGCCAGCAGGCCTATTTAGTCGGCAGTGTCCCGTTATCACTTCTACGACCAGCCTCATGTTTCCTCGGCAGAGTTTTAAAAGTCGGCTTGTTTTCTTTTTGTCAATGCTTTTGATGAAGATCTTCGACTTTTTATATTAGAAGATATAATGTGAAAAAGATCAGATGTTTGAATTTAATCAGAAAAATTTCCTGTACTGTATAGTAGAATATATTAGTGGTTTGCAGTGATATTTTTCATTGTTTTTATTACAGGAAAAGTTGTCATTTGCAAGAGTCCTCATTTGTGTTGGTGAAAGACAGAGACAACTCCCTGGAGAGGTATACATTCAGGTGAGGATAACATTCGTAATTATCATTAGAAAATCATCAATGACAAGACTACATCGATAATATAATACCGGTCGATAATACAACAAGCATTATTATCGGTCGATAACACAACAAGCATTATTATCGGTCGATAACACCACAAGCATTATTATCGGTTGATACTACCACAAGCGTTTTTACCGGTCGATAATACAAAACAAGCATTGTTATCGATTGATAATATACAAACGATACGTCCTCCATCCTTCTGTATTATATCTACTATAAAGCTCGATGTAATATTCTAGTCACGCGATGGTACAGTCGGCTCGTCTGGGCGCGTTCGAGGCTCGTCTCGAAGCGCTGGCCGCGTCCGTCAGCTCGCACACGGATGCTATGCAGCAAGATGGGGCCGCCCGAGTTGATAAGAAAGCAGTAAGTCATTTTTATTTATTTATGATTAGTACATACATACATACATAGGCGGGGCAGGGTAGGAATGGAAAAAAGAGTTTACATTACACCCACTTTTTGCCAATGGAGAATGTTAACTAATTTTGTATATTAGCTATCCATATTCTATACCAAAAATAAAAAAAAAGACGGGTTGCACTCCGGGAGTGCCGGCAGAAGTGAAAAATTGTTTTTCTTTGTATCTTCGTTATATACTGAGAAACAGATAAAAAGAACATACCATACCATACAATACCATACCATACCTATAATATGGCGCCAATCATAGAACCTAACACTAATTGTCTGCTAATTTTCTGTCAGAAGAAATTAATAAATTAGAAACAGAAATAAATTACAAACAGAAAAAATAATCACAACAACTAATAAATTACAAAAAGAACAATAATTACAAAAAGTGCTAGAAGCCCAGGCTCGAACCCGGTACTATCTGAAACCATAAGTACTTTCAGTCGAAGTGCTCACCGTTAAGCTAAGAAGCTTCATATCGTATCTTGCAAAATACACAGCCTATAGCTAATGTTGTATGACGTCAGACGTCGGTTACGGTTCAAAGGTCAAGCGATCCTGACGCGCGAGTTTAACAATTTTTACCCGTCCAACGCCGCTAAAGAAGTTTTCACTTCAAAAAAAAATACAAGTGATAGAATTACTTCGATACGTCCATTAGTTTCCGATTTATAGAAGTAAACGTGCGATGCGGACTCATTGTCGATGCGTATGACGGTGTGACGTCATTTTACAACATTCGCAAGTTTAAATGCCTATAAAATCAAAACTAATAGATATTTTTAACTACAACAAAAACTATTATATTTGTATACATACAAGCTCTACCGTAACAAATTTTCAACCGATTTGGCATACCTATTAACATTATTCATTATGATTTTCGGCCCCACGTAATAGGGGATGAGCCTAGAGGAAGAGATGGGGTGGCGGTTTTCTACTCCACCGTGAACCATTGTTCAAATAATGTGCCAATCATTCTTGAACTCTATTGTCTCTTTCTCTTTCTCTATAGGGCTCTTATATAGGGCTGGTTGTCATCCGAAAATTAACCTACAGCCCATGACACAGTGCCCGCATGACGGTAATAGGCTCACCACCTATTACATCGGATTGTTACTAGCGTGAATTTATCAGAAAGAGTAACACAAAAAAATTCCCCAGGTAGTCCGCAAACTTGGCGAAATATTCTCCCTCCGGCATCGTCTGAACATAGAATCTGATCTATTAGACACTCCCGACTTCTATTGGGAAGAAGAGCAGTTGGAACGACTATACTCGAGTACTGTCGCATACTTCACCATATCCAGGCGGACCAGGGTGAGTAAACATAGGGTAAAATAATCATTGAGCATCGTTACATTGCATTGTTTTTTAAAAGAATATTTGTAGGTAAAAAATGAATATGGATTGAAGTTGGTCTTAAAATACTTCCTTGTGGAACCCCAAATTAGTATAGCAACTTATAGATGTCGTAAAAATAATTTTCTATATGTTGTCCAAATAATTAAGTTAATTTCCAAAAAAACCGCATCAAAATCAGTTCAGAAGTGTTTGTATAAATGTATGATAAATGGATGGATGGGTAGATGTATGATTTTTACTCTTTCACGTAAAAAATACTGAATGGATTTTAATGAAACTTTACAATAATATAGCTTATACATCAGAATAACACATAGATAGGCTTCAATTTATAACGATAACCGATATTATAGCGATCACCGACATCCACGCGGGCGGAGCCGCGGGCAAAAACTAGTAAAGCATAGTAATAGACTTATAGTGTGAACATCTTAACTCCAGGTCTTTTTTATCCCCAGGTTTTGAACGAGCGCCTGGCCCATTGCGTAGAACTGCTAGAGCTATTATCGTCATGGGCTGCAGACCGCAATCACGTGCGTCTAGAGTGGTGCGTCATCGCTCTCATCATGGCGGAGGTGTGCTTCGAGCTGCTACACCTGCTAGAGCGGTGGGTCATGCACTGACGTCTTGCTAGACATGGCTAAAACAGGCTAAATTTGGCTAAAACTGGCTAAATTTGGCTACATATGGCTAAATATGGCTACATGTGGCTAAATTTAGCTATACTTAGCTAGACCTATCATTAAATGTATATTCGAAGTTTCACATTTAATGCTGAGTCTATATGATAGCTGTATCAGTATGTGCTTCGAGATTAACAATTTGTTGTTCTTTAAATTGTAGACTACATTTCATTCGGTTAGTAGCTACTTAACTAAACTTAAACAATCTTGGTGTGTCTTTTTAATATGTTTTTAAGTCAAAAACTCAGTTTATTAATATTTTTCTGTTTAAGAACTCATTTTAAGGTCTAAAAACCCGAAATCGAATCATCAGTTAGGCAGTTAGTTAGCCTAGTTTCTTTGTTGCGGAAGACTGATGATCGTACGAAATGGCGCACATTGGGAGAGGCCTATGTCCAGCAGTGGACTGCAGTGGGCTAATTGATTGATTATTAGAATCGTTTAGTAATTTGTTTTTATAAAAAGTCGCTACAAGATTTGATTAAAATAGGAAAAAGTGAATCGCTCAGGCGGGACTCGAACCCGCGATTCCCCCTGTAAGTGAAAGATGGCGGGTTTGAGTCCCACCTGAGCGATTAATTTTTTCCTATCTTAATCGATTTGAAAAGTTAGCATAGTAAATACTTCAAAATTTCATTCGCTACAAGATTGTTTTCCTTTAGATAAGTACTTAACAGAATGGAGTACACTTAGTTTTAGTGGGTTGACTGATCTGTCTAATTTTGATATTAGGAGTCATAATATAGTTATTTGTTACTACATTATTGATATTTACATCTCATATTGTTGTATTTGTAATATTTTTGATTAGTACCGTTAATTATAATCGATTAAGATAGGAAAAATTGCATCGCTCAGGCAGGCCTTGAAGCCAAGAGCAGTCCCTTACAGATAGATGGATAATTTTGATAATTTTTTAATTGTACACTAATAGATTTACGTTAGGACAAGTAGGTAGCATGTATACAGTAGAATGTAAAATGAGCGGCGTTATCGCTGGAAGCGATTTCTTCCAGGCAACCTTGGGATGGACAATATTGGGACAGAACTGAAGATATGGTGTAGTTATCAAATAAACTAAACTAAAACAAAAATTAAGAGAATGATAAGTACAAATAAAATGGAATAAGAGCTCAGTGATCAGAGCATCTCCCCTGTAAGGGACCTGTCGCGGGTTCTAATCCCGCCTGAGCGGTTCACTTGTTCTAATATTATTCAATTTGAATAGTATACTAATTGATTCAAAATTTCATTGTATAGTGTAAATAATATATTATGTGAAATCATGTAAATATTACGAACTTAGTAGTTAGGAGAAAAAGTAGTTAATAAGTTTATAATTTTGTTATATGTATAGTAAATCGTATTGTTGGTCTGTCTTATAGTTATAATAGAATTTTTATTATTGTTGAAGAGTATGTATGAAGGTTTGGGTTGAAGAAGATGGTACTGTCATAATGTGTAATTTATACATATGGTATTGTGTTAGTAAACTAGATCATTATTGCACAGATTTTAATACAAAAAATACTTTGATCAAAATATAATATACTTTAAGAGTGAGTTAAACTTTTTTTTACTAAAATCTCATATTTTCAGTGTACAGGGCGATAAATTAATGTAATCCAGGTACTATAAATTAATGTGCTCAAGATCTTAATTTTAAAATCTGATAATGGTCATCTAGTTTTAATTCTAACTGTACGATATTTGCTTTATAAAAGTTATAATATCTATTTTTGTGCCAATAAAATAATGTCTTTTTTTAAATCGTATTGTTTTTTTACAAGCCGGTGCGGTAGGTACTCACAATTACTAATTTGTTTAATAATTTTAATGTTTAATTAGTAAGATTATTAATATAACCTTAACTCCTCTAATTAAGCTAAATTCCCTCCCTGCTGTGTTTTTGCAAACGACTACAATATGGGTTCTTCAAGAAGGTTATTAGAAGTTCTTACGGGGTCGGCAGCACAAGTGTGACGCCCCTGGTGTTGCAAACGACCAAAGTCCATGGTAACCACTTAATATCAGGTGGGCCATGTGCCTGTCTGCCACCTAAGTGGCATAAAAAAATTGCTCGTGTTCGGAGTGGTTTCACGGCGGTTGTGTAATATCGAGGATTGAACCCTAGACCTCGCGAACATAAAACCGACATAATATTTGAAATTCACCTATACAGTCAATTGAATTTCAGATATTAGGCCATTTGAACAGGATATAGGTGGTCACGCCTTTATGAGTCTCACGAGAACTTCTATAGCGCGATGTAGGGCCAGTAGTTGCTAAGTAGTTCGGCCTATTTTCGGTAGACAAAGTCAAAAATAAGTTATTCTTAATAACTATTTAAACGGCACTTACAAAACGTCAAATTGAAAAATAATTCAAGACTAGTGAAGAGAATGGACCACGCGGCCCCTTCCTGAGAAGACTCCGGCAAGAAACTCAGCGGGCATTATTCCTTTTGTCTATTTACAAACATTTGGTCGTCGTAGTCGATGCAGCGTACTATCGATTTGGTTTACTGTCCATGTAGTATACCGTCGTTTTAGTGTACTAACGATTTGGGGTGCTCTGGATGTAGCGTACCATCGATACTTTCGATACATTAGCCCGTCGATGAAATATTCTTAAATTTATCCACAGGTAAATCCCTAATTTAATTAGGGAGCTTGTTAAAAAAGCGTATACAGTTGACCCAGAGTCAACTATCACAAACTTCAAGATTGGTTTTATGTCTGGTATTTATATTAAGCCTGTCACAAACTTTTGAACATGTTTAAATATTTTTCCTTACATACATTACGTCCTCGAAAATGTAACGTGACATTATTATTATTAGAATGTCTATTTCTTTAAACTTTTCTCAGAGGGAGACTCTTGGGCCCAAATTATAAATAGCTCGCACAACCCGCTTTTGTAAGATAAATTTTGTGTTTAAATCCTCAAATGGCGTTATCTATATGTGGCGTCGAATTTAAAGTAAAATACAAATAATAAGAATTCTTTTAGTTTAGGGAATATATGTAATTAAGGTTGCTGAACACGCGATGTGTAGTTTACTCTGAATATCATGGACCTACGAATATTATACGTCCAATGCCATCTACCGAAAATACGCTGAACTACTTAGCAACTACTGGCCCTGCATCACGCCATAGAAGTTCTCGTGACGTTCATAACGCGTTATCATCTATATCCTGTTATAATGGACTCATAATGGAAATTTAATTCGATGGACTGTGTTGGTGAATTTCTATTATGACGTCCGACTTTTGATCGCGAGGTACCGGGGTCAAATCCTGAATATAACACAGCCTACGTGAACCGTCAATAAATCGTTACCGGCACAGTCAGCATATCAGATCGGTCTTGACGAACAAAGTACTCAAAATTATTGTTTTTATTATTTAAATTATGGACGAGCATCAATTTGTTGATATGTCCATTTCATGATGTTGTAGTATCGTTCAGTCCAGTAACACTTTTATTGTTTACTGTTACCATTTATCCAAGCGTCACTTGAAGCTGGTTGGTGTTGCAGCTGACACCACTTCCTCGGGTAATCTGTTCTATAGTTGCACAACACAGTTGTTTAGAGAGTGGTATTCTGTCAAAGAATGTGCGTGTGAGCGTGTGAGTGTGAGGTTGTGTCCCAAGGATGACACGACGGTATTTCCGTCCAATGGAGCAGTCCGACTGGGGAAGTACCTAAGAATACCGCGGCCATAACCTCGTGTTGTGTTCTAGGCGGTGAGTATAGTAGCCAGAGCTCACTGGAGAGTTTTTGTGCAGTCAGTGGGAAGATCGAAGGCTATTCCTGCTTTGTATTCTACACTGACGGCACAGAAACTCTCTGTGTTTAAAGGGTCGGCAGCACGAGTGTGACTCACTTGGTTTTGCACACGTGCATTGGTCACTGTAACCACTTTCTATCAGGTGGGCTGTGTGGTTGTCTGCTACCTCAATGGTATAAAAAAATAAGTAAGTTTTCTGTTGCCGCACAAATATATCACCAATATTAGGTAGGTAGGTTTGACAGCCTTCGTGGCGTAGCGGTAGTGAACTCGGCCGCTGCGTTAGGAGGTGCGGGTTCGATTTCCACTTAGTACAAATATTTGTATACATGAATATGGGTATTTGCATTGGTCTGGTCGTGCCTCGGAGAGCACGTTAAGTCGTCGGTCCCGGTTGCCTTACAAACATCTATTGGCAATCGTTACGGGTAGTTGGAGCCCCCAAAAGTCCAACAACTGGTCTAACTTCAATGCTTCGATATGGCCTTTGGGTTGTGGAGGTCAGATGGCAGTCGCATTACGGAAAATGTCGAAGTTTAGCCAGTTGGACTGGTAAAAAGCGGACCCCAGACTCCCAAGTTGATAGCTTCGGATGCGACTGGGATTAACGCTAGGATTGAAGTAAGAAGAAGTATTAGGTAGGTTATATTTATTGGTTAAGATTGTATAGCACTCAATGAGGTCTCTTGTTCTTCTAACTTTGAGCGTTGTAGCTTCATGATCTTTATGCCTTGGTTTTCCCCAAACATGTTAACTAATGGTTCTGACATTTGGCACACCGTAATTCGGACAATAATACAATTTAAATCAATAAAACAATTCAATTTACTTATAATAAATCAAGGTTTTTGAATCATTGTAGTCAAGTTCGTTCTGACGCTGACTGTACTAGATTAAATTAAAATAGAAAGTTAGTTAACTGAAATTACTGATATTCCTTCTAACCCCTTCAACTAAGTTAATTTGCTTGTGATAGGAGTGGGTAGGATGGCCAGGATTCGATCTCGGAAACGTCCGATATAACACAATTTCGAATCGTTTTTATCAGGACTTTGACGTCAGCTACGGAGCGCTTCGGTCCCCGCGCTCGACACTTCGCTGCGGAGATAGAGGAGGTGGGCTGCACTACGTAGCGCTTCGGACCTCCACCTCCCACGGGACTAGCACAAGAGGCGTAGGGTCAACTATTGAAAGGGCAGCGGCCGGAATTTGTAATTGGAAATAGTTGCGAGAAGGTTCACGCAGGCGGGCGACATCTTTTGCTTTCAAATGAGTATGAAAATGGTTTGTAATTGCCTTAAATTCAAATTCAAAAGATTTATTTTAGACTACAAGATAAAAAGTTTTGTTAGTAACAATATGTTAACCTAGAGTTCGTATATAATCAATAACATAAAAATCAATAAAATCTATGAAGTTAAAATCAACAATTAAAAACGAAATTAGTCAAATAAAAATCAGAATTGTGTCAACTCAATATATAATATAAAATATAATTAATTATATATCATATATTTATATATAATACTATTAAATTGACATTCATCATCATCATAATCAGGCTATATTAGTCCACTGCTGGACATAAATAAATTTTAATCGACATTAAAACAAAATAATTATGTGTGACACGATTTTTCTAACATAAATGAGATTACGTGTTTTGAATTCCTTATTCCATTGTTGAAAACATTGTCAATTGATATGGTTGTCTAACACGTCACGTTTCTAAGTTATAGTGTCAATACTATTTACGTGTACCCTCGTAAAAAACAAAAGATCAAACGTTGTTAATTGCAGATTTCTTTTAATACTGAAGTCTGTACGACTACAAATTAAAAGTTTTAGTGGTCTTAAGATAATTCTAACAGTTTATTTGGGTAATCATAACATTTTTTTCGAAAGTCATGAAGAAATGTAACCACCGCAAGTGTTTAAATCATCCGGACAAGTTTTGTTATGTTTGTGGAAAATATATTATTAAATCTCAAGGAAGAGTTCCTACTGAGAAAAAGAGTTAACAGCTTGGTTATCTCTAAAGAAAGTAATTCATGGATTTTTAGGCAATCTCAAAGCAGAAAATGCCGAGTTTTTAGTGAATGACTTGTTACAAAAATTCAAAACGATGGGGTGCAGAATGTCTTTAAAAATACATTTCTTGCATTCCCATTTCGATTTTTTCCCACCTAATCTTGGAATGGTAGGTAAGTGACGAACAAGGTGAACGCTTTCACCAGGATATTAAACAGATAGAAGAGCGTTATCAAGGAAGATGGAATGCTAAAATGTTAGCAGATTACTGCTGGTTTGTAATAAAAGAGGATTCTACTCTTCACAAGAGGCAAAGTTAATATTTCATCATTTTCTTTTGGAATATTTGGCTCATTTTTTATATTGACCACTTAAACCTCAGCTATTTTGATTCGTTGTCACTTGTCAATATATATAACATTTTTTTTGTGTAAAATTAATAATTTAAATAAAAAATATGATATACAATTTTGATACTGTCTTTATTTATTTATAGTACATCAATTTATCATAACTTTAAAATGATACGTGTTACAAAAAATCTATTGAAGTTTTTCTGTTCAGCAGGTTTATTTTGATAAAAAATAGCCGTTTCATTAAATGTTAGAGCACAAAAAAAAAATTTGTCACACAGTGTTATATTTACCTACATTAAATACTCGAGATCCAAAATGAAAATAAAAGTAAAAATTAAAAAAATATTTTGCATTTATTTTTATATATTATATTAGTTAAGTATAACCGCTAGCGGCCGCTGCCCAGTCAGAGTGACTTGACCCTAACACAGGAGGTTTGAATATGCTGTAGCTTGAATCTACTGATCTTAGAAGACCTTTGAGATTGAAGATTATTGATGTAGGCTTAGAAATGAGAAAGTCCTTGAAATAGGTATTTCTATACTGCATTTTATATTTTGAATATTATGTTTCTTTTTTATTTTATTTTTAATGAAATAAAAATATAAGAAATTTTAAAGCGATTTTATTTTCGTACCTACTTAGAAACGGTTTAACACAGAAAACATGTTTGAAAACTTGTCAATAGTGGCAGAAGGGCATCTGTAGGTTCTTTACAGGGTCGGCAGCACGAGTGTGACACCCCTGGTGTTGTACACGTCCAGCCACGGTAACCTCTTTCCATCAGGTAGGCCGTGTGCTTGTCTGCCACGTAAGTGGTATAAACAAATCAGTAATGTTAAAGCCTTTCACACTGGAGGCCCAGTGGCTTTGTTCGAAGGATCAGGACAAATTATTATACCTACAACTATAGCAAACTAAACTGCCCAACGAACTTCCTACCGGATTTTTTTGCCTTACCAGTCTCATCTGCACCATTGATGGTGCAGGTCAATGTTGCATACGGTACAACGGGACCCACGGTCCTGCTCCCGTGTAATTCAGAATCCTTGTTCCGTTCTCCTTGGCCTTCCTTCGCCTTCAAATGACAATGATCTTATTAGTAGTTCCGTAGATAACATTCAAAATAGTTGATATTACTCTAAGTGACATCTGATACCCAAAAAACATGTATCAACCTTTGATAATGCCGTAAGGCGAAACCGGTCAGGAATTTAATAAATAATGTGGAATAGCACAAGTGTTTTCATTGAAGATGTGTAGCAAGTTCCACCAAGTGCCATCAATCAATAGTATAAGCAGTTCAAAATAGTTTATTATTTTTTTCAATTCACTTGCTCATAAAATGGATCTGATCTCGCCGCAATTAGGCACATAATGGTACCTATAATCAAACTGTTTATTTTGTTTTTTTAATGGTATATCACGAGTGGGATATAGATTATTATTTTGATTGTATTTTATTAAGTTGAATTATTCTTAAAAAAATTGATACAAAAAGATCATGTTCAATAGAATAAATAAATTAATAGACCTACCTATTGCTTGTTCATTTCATGCAACTATGTATTAATATAGAAAATTTCAACTTGTACGTGTATAAGAAAAAAAACTTTCACTCATACATAACATTTGTTATCTCTCTGTTTAAAACTTTAGTAAATTCAACATTTTGTACACGTGATAAACAAAAAAGAAACCTCATTCTTTTAGTCTATGGCCAGTGCGCTAATAGAGAAAGTGATTAACTGTTCCCGCCAGTCCGCCCGTACCAAATCGTTTTTACTGGTGAAATTATTAGTTATTTATTAATGAAAATGTCTACAAGTACTAGTTATGAAGAAAATGATCTATATTGTATAACGTCCGATATATGATGTGACGGATGTGAAGTCCTTAACGTTATGGAATGTTTACTACCTGAAAACGGCAAGGGTAAATATCTATTTTATTATTTTATTCACAAGTGAGTTGAAAAACGTCGTGGGATACACGTATGTATTGTTGATAACCGTCTTCGGCTCTCTTTAGACTCAATGGTGCCTCAGCGGTAATCACCAATAATAAAATATATATGAAAATCAGCCAAAAGTTAGTTATTAAAAATATATTTACGATATATATTTTATATACATTTATATATTTTTTATAGATTTTTAATATATTTTTTATGTATTTTGAACTTTTTTTTTCATGGGAGTAACTAAATTTGTTTGTGCAAAACACAGGAGATTATTATTTTTTAATCTTGTACTAAAATATCGTTCAATTTTAATCTTTGGGTTATTTTACGTTAAGCATACTATTTTTTAAAGAAAATATTAATATTTTTATGTTTGAGTTAATTTAAACAGATAAAAATAGAGATAGTATTTACCTTCCTATGCAGATTCGAACAGTTTTCTTTTTTTTTTAAGTAAACTTGTAACATGTAATCTTACGTTTTTCGAGTAATTAAAGTGTAAATTTTAATAAATATCTCAAAATTGTATATAATAATTAAAAAAGAAATTTCGAATTCGAGTCTTTTTCGATTTTTGGCATTTTCTGAGAAGATTTACTATTTTAACATATTTTTTTTTCACCATCGAAAAGTAGAGATTTCAACGAACAGAAAACATACCAACTTTTTGATAAAAGCTGATATTTTGACTTTCGATTGAAAATTAGGGAGCTTTTTCGATATTAATTCAAAATAAGGTGCAAAAATAAATATTTCTGATCGAATAAATTACAGCGTATTTGGGACATAAAAAGGTAAGTTTTCACCAAATTTCATGAAAAAAGAAATTTATTTGAAAAGCTATAAATAAAAAACCAAAATCTTGGTTTTTGAATTTTTCACATACATTTTGAGGTTATGTGAAAAAAGTGCAATAACAAAAGATTTAGATCTTTTTATTACCTACAACTTTGCTTTTAACTTTTTTCCATAGGACTTTTAGTTTTACCGGAAATTGAGAAAAACCGTTTTTTACCCTTAAAACTCACCCCCATCCCCTTCCCGACCTCAGATCGCCCGTAATTTATTTTTCCTTTCATTTTTATAATATTCTCCTTCTTTTCTAATAGGTTTCATTCTACTATTATTATTTCTTGTTATAAAAATTATCGACCCTGGTCTATTATTAGACAGTCATCTATTGTCCACTCCACAATATAAGTGTGATACTTATAGGTATTATGCGCATCGCCGCTACACAACACGAGTCTACACAAAACAACAAAAGCTTACATGTCGTTACGGCGTCTTCGTGACGTCGGCGCGTGCCGGAAACGTCACGGACGACGCCGGTCTATGAAAGCCCATTTCATTTTGGGGTCGGTCCCATTGCGAGCGATTGACTGAGATTTTGAATTTTGATGTGACGGTTATATTCGGTTCATGTTATTTCCGTAGCATTCCAGCCCCTCTAGACAAGTGGCAATTCGTTAGCCCGCGTTTGATGGAATAGAATGACGAATGTATGGGATTTGACGTAAATGACAGTCGTTAACGCATGTCAAATACGTCAAATCCTATACATTCGTCATTCTATTCCATCAAACGCCGGCTAGCGAATTGCCACTTGTCTAGAGGGGCAGTCCAGCTAGCTAATCCAATGCTTAAATATAAAGTAAGATCTTGGAGCTTTATATATCCTGATTGTATCATCATGTATGTATGTACTGTCTATTTTGCTATCACCTGTAATAGGGTAAAATATAACATTATGTAAAGAATCTGTCATCTGCAATGCTACGTATTCGTATTCCAGTAGCAGTCCAGCGCGCTAATCCAGTGCTTAAGTATAAAGTATAATCTTTTAGTTTCAAAAATCCTGTATTGTATCATCAAATCATGTAGATATGTACTGTATATTTGGCTATTGCTGTAATAGGGTCAGGTGTAAAATTCTGTAAAGAATCTGTCATCTGCAATGCTTGTCCAGTTAACATGCTTAGTATTTTCTCGCTACTACATACGCTCGCAGTCGAACTTAGCCTAAAGTTTAACAATATTCATATTATTACCTATTGTCCCGCGTGGGGTAGGTAGAAATATAACGTGACCTTATTTTGTGTCGTCAGGTACATACGTCCGACGGATGCTAATCAGTTTCGTTGCCTCTGACGGATTTTTATTGATATTAACTATATTTTCAAAGACATGGAATAAAGAGAAAAGCGCTTCTCGCTCCTATAAAAACCGACCGTGATAACTCTATACTTATAGGTACTCACGGTTACCTATCTTAATCCCGAATTTTGATATTCCAAATATCATAATCATAAAAACGTTTGGTCATTTTTCATAATCCCGTTTTTTCAAATTCCGAAGTTTTATTTGCCATACAATCGTTACTCCGAATTTCATTCGCTCATTTATTCACTTGTACAACGTTTTATAATGCAGACGAACGAGTTCCAGACACACGAAATCTAAATGCACAAAATCCAGATGACCGTAATCCATATGCACGAAAGCCGAATTCTTAAAACACAAATTTTTGAAATCCAGAATTGATATCCAGACAAACAATATCCAGATTTTTAAACCTAAAACTAAACCTCATATGGCGTCTACTAACTAAGCTCAACGGTGCCCCGTTTCGCAGGGCTCCTACTACTGGGTGGATTAAAAAAAAACACGAAGTCTAAGGCGAGTCGATATTTCGATAGGTTACCGTACTCACGTATAAGTGCTAGATGGGGAAGTTTTCGTGATCCACTCAGTTCTTACACCATGGTTACCAGCCACAAGTATAAGCGCTTTATATGCAACTTAACATCTTCGCAACTGAAGACCCGACGCAGCGTGCCGTTTTAGACTGATCGATTTATCGGCGGTGGAGTATTCGAGGGGAACTTCGCACAAAATAAGGGTCACCACGAGGAAGACCATAGGACTATTTATGTCACCCACTGTAGTTTGAATCAGTTCAATGTAGCATCCACCCCGTTAAATGTGGGGACCGGTAATATCGAGATCAAATAAATCTTCTGAATCTAACTGTGGGATAGTTCAATTCAGAAGACTTTGAAGAGGTTTGAAGTAACAGGGCGAGGTAACGACGGTGGAAGATAGAAGTATTTTAAGTATTTATTAGTACCCAAAACTATCGGTAGGTATTCTCACTAACCTTAATCAAGCTAGGCTAAATTGACTCCTAGTCATTAGTATTGTAATGGCTAGTATTCGACTCCGGATCTCTCGTTCGTAAGGCCGACTCATGCCACTAAGCTATCAACGCTTAATTACAGATTCAATCAGATTGCCTTGGCCTATCGCAGTTATCTACTGAACATAAGCCTCTCCCAATGTTAGGAGTGGGAATTCCAATCCGGATACTTAGTTAATTCGAAAAATCCAAACAATTCGAATTTTGGGGATGGTTATAAATTCGGATTTTAAAACAAGAATCCGATATTTTTCGAATATTTCGGTTACTATCATGAACATTTTTATTTAACTTTAGTTCTATGTCGGATGGCCTCATTACGAATTTTATCCTGCAAGGAAACCCCAAGCACAGCTCGCTATATAGCTGGCTGCTCGACTTCCAGATCGTGCACTAACCTCACTGCCATTGTTCACGTTTCGGCACTGTAAGTCATGACATGTATTCTACCGCATTACCTGGCTGAGGAAAGAGTTCCAAAATTATTCGTCAAATGTTGATCAACCGCCCAATTCGATCTATTTAACGACTTCTTTTTGGAATTCATTTTGAGATATATTCTTAAACAACTTCGAGTGCCACTGTCATTGTAGGTGTTTGTTAAGCCCTACTGGATGACAGTATTTAAGAGGCTCGCTAGCCTTAACGTGCGCAAGATCCCTAAGGATATCCTCCGCTGGACTCTTCAGATGGTTATGTCGGATTTTAACCGACTAAAACGTATGTCATCTGTGGTTCGTAGGTTGCCGGAGGTGAGAATAAGGGTCCACAGAGTCCCTATTTAGAACCCGGGCATGGAAAGGTAGGAGCCGCGCGCCACCGCCACGGCCTGCTTATGCTAGGGTGACAGGCGGCTCGACCCGTCACCCTCATGCTTGCGGTCATGGGGAACGGAGGTCATTCTGCTCATCATCACTTACACAAAAAATTAAAACAATGAAAAATTCGGATTATCTGAATAATCCGGATTTAAAAGATATCGAAATCCGAGAATTCGGATTTGAAAAAGTACGGATTTTGCTATCTCTAGTTGGGAGTGATTAAAACAGTTAGACGCTTGTGAATATTTATGGGACTAACGTCAGAGATCGCGTCGCGTCGGGTCAATCTTTCACGCTCCATTTAATTTTCACCGAGGTCCGCCATCTTGTTATTAATATTGACAGATTAAAATGGCCGCTCTTGAGAGTAATGACGCCATGTCATAAAACGAACATGAAATTAAACTTGAGTAAGTTTATCAATTAATCTACAAACAAAATATACAGATCACCTTATGTTAAGCTGGAGCCGTAGCCAATGCTTGAACACCAATGGTCATTAGGTATGTGTATGTAATATTTTTATTTTATTTTGTAAAAGCATATGCAAATGATATGACTTCTAGGTGGGTACCTACCTACCTAAAAATTTTCCTTGAGCTGTTCCCCTTCGCCCCAGATCTATACTTACGGAGAAAGTAGATCTTGGGTCCTTTACAGTAGCGTTTCCCATTTGCAGGGTCACCCGGTACCGGGCCCTCAAAATAAAATAACGATTCGCACCATTCCTTCCCTTTTCTTATAAAATAATACCTACTATCGATCGACGCATCGTATATTAATTTATATGAAGCTGGCTTTAAACACTAGTTTACTTTATTAATAAATATAGAAACCGACTTGAAGTGAAAACAGACCTTAGGATAAAGCTTTTGTCATTTTCCGCAAACTTGAATTCTTTTGTAATAAATAAACAACAGCTCCATAATAGATGATACCAAAATATTGTTAGTAAGTACCTAGTATTAATAAAACCTTTTTGCTATTAATGAATGTGTATTATTCATGAAACTAGCTCGGGTTTAAAAGTACCTTTTCGGTGGGTCACAAAGGGGCAGTGTGAAAATTACCGGACCATGGCAGAACAATGTTTGGGAAACACTGTTCTACAGGATAAGAGAGTACCCACTATACAATGGTACTAGTTCTCTCCGTCTGCCTTAAGATAACCTTTGTGCCTACATATTTTCCCGTCTTACCTTGCATTACACATACTATAAATTAACTAAAGGAGTCTCGTGATTTCGTAGCGTGAGGGCTATTCTGATAAAAATGGCGTTTTCATGGCACATTATACTTGTGATTTATTACACTGGTTATGTTTTCTTCGAGCTTTTCTCTTGTAAATTTGTTGTTTATTTATAACATAAACTCACGCCTCTCTTCTCAGGAGTGGACATAGGCAACAAGCTCCCTTGTTTTGCCACAATAACCGAGTAACCCAAGATATAAACCTCTATACAGGGTGTAATCGTTAAGTGTGTCCAGGCGATTATTCCGTAACTATTACAGATATCAAAAAACTTTAAACTGATATCGAAAGTACGTTACCTAATGAGTAAAATGACATCAATAACTTTTTAAAAATCAAACGAGAGGTATCTAAAATTTTGACATTAAACACTCCCATACATTTAGTATGAGATTAGTAGAAAGGTTGTAGTTTCCTTATTTTAAGTGATCTAGTACCCATTTTACCTTAATCATATTTTATGATTACGTATAATATGACAATGATGATTTTCAAATAGATACATGTGTAAAATAATTATCTTAGGTACCACTTGAAATTAGTAATAAACCGTGTTTTAATATCGCATTAAGTAATTTGAGCTAACTGAAAAGCACTACAAAAAAAAAAGATACTCTTTGGTGTTCGTTCTAAATTCAAAACTTTTATCTCGGGTTGTTGTTCCCACCAATTTATCGTTGTTTTTTTTTTAATTTGCGTTAATAATCGTGATTGTTTCATTTATTGATTGCAAAATGGCATATTCCAAAAGAGAAAAGAGAGATATGCTAAAAATTGACTACAAATATGATTGTAACAAAAGAGCGGCCATTATCGCCTACAGAAGAGAGTACCCAGACAGAGAAGTCCCTTCTGGTGTACGTACCTAAAACCTTTCTACTAATCTCATACTAAATGTATGGGAGTGTTTAATGTCAAAATATTAGATACCTCTCGATTGATTTTTTAAAAGTTATTGATGTCATTTTATTCATTAGGTAACGTACTTTCGATATCAGTTTAAAGTTTTTTGATATCTGTGATAGTTACGAAATAATCGCCTGGACACACTTAACGATTACACCCTGTATACAGAATCAGTTGAGTACTTGGTTTTTATTGCTCATTTCATTTCCAACTTAGCTTAGCTTAGTGGTTAAGGAGTCGGCCTTACGATCGAGAGGTCCCGGGTTCGAATCCTGGCCATTACACTACCGACGTGAACCCACTCCTAGCACAAGCAATTTAGCTTATTTGGAGGGGTTAGAGGGAATATTAGTAATTTCGATAATTTCGGTTGCTAATATTCTTTATTAAAAAAAAAAAAACTATAGCACAATCAATGAACAGAGAACTGAAATTTCCCCTTAATTTAGGTACTGTAGCGTCAAGCTGGTGCGCGGCGACTTGCCTACCCGCCTATGCCAAATTTTAGGTCAGTCATACAAAACTGGGTCAAATACAACTTGTAAGGTTTCATTACAGATAAATAAGTATAGTTAAAGTACCTAAGTAGGTAGGTGCTGATATGGAAGTATAGAGGGTGCAATTGCAACACATCGAATGTGGCCCTGATGTAGGCTTTCCTCTCTGGTTTGAGCCGACATAGAAACCGGACTTCACGTTGAAAAGTGAAAAGTGTAAACTATATACGCGTATACTGAAAAATTTTTATTATAATAATAAGTAAAAAGGTCAACAATTATTTAAATCAGACTGTCAAAATAATGTTCGTCAAGAATTATAGGTAAAATTATGGCTGAACGCTGAAGGGTCTCGTGTCATAAGTCATAAATTTCGCGCTTCACAGAGTGGAAACAGATTACGCTAACTTGCTCGGGCACCTAGCTCCCGAGGGATAATAACAATAAATATACCGGTCTATAGGTTGTAGAAGGTCAGCTTTATCACGAGTGATAATTCGGTCGGCTGTGACCATAGTTTTTTAAAATCCGGTTTAGTTTTTGTGGTTACTTCATCTCATCGTCAAATCAGCCAACTTTCATTATCATCTTTATAGGAATTTTCGGTTGAAAATCTGCACATCCGGGCGTTCGTAAATTGTTTTATATTGGTATATAGGTACCTAGTTAGGTTTTTTTTAATTTTTTTTTACGTGCGGTATATCCCCACGGATACCCCCCCCCCCCCCTTCGGAGCCGAAGGGGGAGGTTATGTCGGACTCGAACCGACTAAACCGCACGCCGTCTGTGGGTCGATGTGCTAGGCCGGAGGTGAGGTTGTCTTTTGACATATCCCTCGCACCCCGGCTGACCCAGGGCCATTCCTCTCGGTCTGGCCCTCCTCGGGAGGGGGGACCACGCGGTCCCCAACTCGCCCCCGGTATGGGGGGGGGGGGGGGGGCGCGCATCGTCCTACGATACGCGCCGCCGCCGTGGCCTGCTTCTGCTAGGGTGACGAGCGGCTCCACCCGTCACCCTCAGGCCCGCGCTCATGGGGGGCGGAGGTCGGTTTGCGCCCTCCGACGCCCGAGCCGCCTTCGAACGCGGCCAGCGATGTCCGCGAGTCTTTCTCGCTCGCTGCGCCGCGCCCGCTCTGCTGTCTCCTTCACGAGCATGACCTGCTCGCAGAAGGAGGCGCTGGCCGCCCACGCATCCGCGCAGCGGACCATCGCCGCGAGCAGGGTGGAGAACGTGAGCACTCTCACCCCCAGGGCCGTCACAAGCTCCCGCCTCGGCGTCTCATACGCCGGACACTCGGTGAGCGTGTGCAGCCCCGAGTCCACGCTCGCGTCGCAGTGATGGCACTCGGGCGTTGGCTCTATGCCCATCAGATGCAGGTACCGCCCGAAGTTACCGTGTCCGGTAATGACCTGCGTCTGACGGTACGAGAGGCCACCGTGCGGCCTCTCTAGCCACTTCCCCATGATGGGCCTTACCGCCGCAATCACGGCGTGCCCTATATACCTAGTTAGGTATCTATATAGTTCAACTTTTTCAAGAATGACATAGGCTGATAGGCCTCTTCCAACTTGCGCCTTAGCACTTGTTCCACCATCTTCTACATCCTAGCATATCTCCCTTTTTGAGGTCGTTTGTCCATTCAAATATATAAGTTTAGTTTAGCCATTAAGCTATTTTGAATTTAACGTACCTAGTTGTAAATGTATCAATTTAAAACTTTACAAACATGTGACATCCGGACAAAACAGATTAGCGTTTTTGTTAGTCGCGTAAACGGAATCAGCATTAGACACGAGCGCAACCGCGTTCAACAGCCACTAACAAATATTTTAATAGTATAACTTCACCCTATCCGACGCACACAATCAGCTGATAGCGAATCCGCGAGAGATTCCCCTCGTTTCCCCATTATTTGCAGTGCGATACTACGCAGGCGCAACCGCACCGCCCGATTTCGCCCAGTCAGCTGTCAAAACCCGGCGCGGTCGACACCATTCACATGAAATAAATCAACATTCCGTAATAAAAACTTAGGTTATAACATAAATATAACATTTATTTATCGTAATTTTAAGAATAAAAAGACACTATTAATACGTAAAGACTCATTTTCAGTGAAAAAAGATTGTGTTACTGTTCATAAAGGTTTGGAATCAGTGGTTGCATTGTGTTAGTGTTAGACAAAAAACGAAATCTAGGGTTTATGTACTGTGCTGTGGTTTTGGTTGTAAGGGTAAGTAAGCTTCTTTGATTTTCAATAGTTGATTACCTAATTATGTTGTAAAAACTATTTAGAATGGACTTACGCGGTAACGAATTCGAAATGTCGAATGTTTATTTATTTACATCATCAAGAGTTCCTTCTCTTAATTCTGATAAGCTAGTAAACGTATCTAAATAATTAAGATGGAAGTAGTTATTGTTGTTGAGCGTTCTACACTCTGTTGTGTGTTTGAAATCAAAATTTTGCTATTAATGTGCGATGTTGTTATTTTTATTTTAGAAATGTCATAACAGTGATCGGAATTGCTGTGTGCAAACAGTATGGTAAGAATCCAAGGACCTTGTTTCCATCCCTATTGTCAATAGTGGAATAGATTTGTATAGACTGCACCTGTTATATTTGCATTCATCATCACCATTTAACATCTAAGTGATGTTCTCATCCGAGGCTTTCACATCGGAGCCTGATTATTTAGTTTTTATGGCTTTTATTGGAGCAACTGCTGTATGACCTCTCAGTCTCGAGAATCTCGTCTGCTAGAGCTTCGTCCGTTATCGTAGGTATCCCAGCAGAACCATTGATTCATTCATAGACCGCACTTCACAAAGTAAAGTACGGTCTAAGAATAAGTCAATTTGAATGGCGCCTTACAATAATTAACTAGCATTACTACCAAAGTCTTGTTAGCGTTTAGCTCTGGGAGTTATTTGATTTTATTCACGCGACGTCCCCGGGAGGTAGGAAGTCAGAAGATGATAAGAGTTTTTCTTTCCATACAGAAAATTCTCTAATCGCAACAGTGTTCGTGTGTTCTCTGATTGATATTGTACAAAAAATATTCGTTCAAAACCTGCTATTTACAAAGACAAATTACAAAAAGTTGAAAATGATAGATGTAGTAGGAGCCATATTCCACAAATCTGCTAAATTTGGCAGGCGATACACTGCAGACACTCTGAGCAATAAAAGTAAAAGTTAAACAAAAGATGAAAAAAGCTTTGATATATTCTCGCGCCGGCCCCAAGGCCCAGGGCTCGAGGTATAAGGGCTATTATTCAAGTTTTTTGTTTAGTTTTAAGTCGATCCGGGGCCGCGATGGCACGTTCCTGTCTTTAGTAAAGGTTATTGGGGGTCCCTGACACAGAATAGACAATAATATGCTTAGTACAGGACTATTCGCGGTTAAGAGTCTTGAAACTGATGGTTTAGATTTTTAAACGTCGACATTATTATATAATTAGCTGTAGATTTTATTTAGTAACTATTTTTCGAGCGGAAGACACGTGCCCAAGCTTGTTCAAGCTCACGTGTTTTCTTCTTCCTACAGTCCCGGGTCCTTTAAGCGGGACGTGAAAAGCATTTTCTGAGACTTTGCTTTCAGCTAACCACCAGGCGAGGTGAAGTCAAATTGACGTGTCCTACATTAAAAAACCCACGGATATCGCGGTGGCGGTTATAGCGAACTCTAACCAACAAAAAACGCTCGCCGTCTCGACTCTTCAGATGCCAGAGGTATTATCTTCGCGCCATCACCGGTTTCAAAATGCCCACCTCGGGTAGGCATAGGAAATTTATTAATACCTGAACAGTGCCCCGAGGACGAGAAGTATTCGAATTTGTAACATAAACGTATTGAATAAACGAAGCATTGCGATTGGTTCACAGTAGACAGGTGACCAATCGGATTGCGCCGTTCGTTGGATTGGATACGTTGACGTTACGAATGCGATTATTAATCTTGCTTTGGGCACTAATTTGAATGTACTTATAGGGTATCGTTAGACCCCTTACAATCCTTATATGATCCCATTTTTTATCGTGATGTCATTCACGTTCATCTACGGAACCATCGTCACTATAGGACATTTATCTTGGTCTCGCACAGGTAGTTTAATTCCCCGAATCCTTTTAACCTTTCCCGTCATTGTACACACACCACATGAGGTGGTATACCATTATAACACCGTCCCATTAAATGTATCTTACGTTACCTGCTAGTTTATGGGTGTTTGGTTATAGTTTTGATGCTAAATTATAGAATAAAGCGTTTTAAAGTGGTTTATTTTTCGATGAAACGTGTCTAATGAATATTAATAATAAAAATAATCCACCTCGGCTTCGCACTGGTGCAATGGATGTTATAATACATACAAATCTTCCTCTTCAATAACTCTATCTATTAAAAAAAACCGCATCAAAATCCTAATAGGGACAGAGAAAGCGACTTTGTTTTATACTATGTAGTAATGTAGTGATTTAACTAGCAGTGTCCTCTTTGATTTTAGTTTTAATTTTTTGTATGGAATTCTAAACTTTTCTTAAATAAAAGTAGCTTTAATTACGCCCCATAGCATCAGCTATTGACAGTAAAAAGCCTTAGAGCATAAGCTATCTTCAAAAAAATTCAGCCAGAGCTCACTGAAGAGTTTTTAGGAGAGACCAAAGGGTCTTTCCACTCATAGCATAAAAACTCAACAAACAACAACAAAAAATCCTGTTTTTTCTTCTAAATTGATGGCACAGAAACTCTGTGCTTACAGGGACGACAGCACGACACTCATGGTGTTGCACACGTCCATAGGCCACAGCAACCACTTTCCATCAGGTAGTCCGTGTGCTTGTTTACCAAGTAGGCAAGTGGTATAAAAATAAAATATTTTTTGAATCCAAGGCTCTCCCCAGGGAGATCGAGGCCCGCTTTCCAGCTTCTACTTCTCCAGTTCCCACTACCTCGGGCATCCATGGCAGTGACGTCTTTAATACCAACTGTGACGTCAAGCTAACGATATTTAAGTCTACCCCTTCTGCCTACCCCTTCTGCCGGTGCAGCATTGAAAAATGTCAGCTAATGAAAAATGTACCCTATTGAATAAACTTGATTTTATTACGTGAAGCTGAAGTGGTACGTAAGCAAGTAGGTCAGAGTTAATTAAGTTTTTTATACTCTCCTAACATGTTAGCACATTTTCTACATTCGTGATTAGTATATTTAATGACGGCACTACATTAAACTAAATGTGCTTTCGGTTTTACTCGCCGTATGTGGTCTTACTTTTTTTCTTTCTAAGAACGCGTATTCAGGATTGTGATACAATAATAATGGCATGAATGATGTTTGCGCATTAATCCATACTAATATTATAAATGCGACAGCCACTCTGTCTGTCTGTATGTTATGCTTTCACGCCTAAACCACTCAACCGATTTTGATGAAATTCCCTACAGGGGTAGATTAGACCTTGAGAAAGGACATAGGCTATGTTTGGTTGTGATAACCGACAAAGCTAGTCTAAATATATATAACTCAAAGGTGACTGACTGACTGACATAGTGATCTATCAACGCACAGCCCAAACCACTGGACGGATCGGGCTGAAATTTCAAGTAGATGTTATGACGTAGGCATCCGCTAAGAAAGGATTTTGATTAATTCCACCCCCAAGGGGATAAAATAGGGGATGAAAGTTTGTATGAAGCTTTGCCAATTTTAAACCGATCGGGCTGAGACTTTGCATGCATAAAGCTACTATGCTGACTCAACACTAAGCGATAACCGACATCCACGCGGGCGGAGCCGCGGGCAACAGCTAGTGTAATATAATAACAAAGCCGAGGATCTTTTTTCTCTGAACGCGATTACCACTGGAACTAGAAACCTACTTATGTGAATAGATAGCCCATTTCTGATAGAAGGTTCTCTTTTATCCAAGCTCCAATCCTGATTGCTATCAAATTTGTACTCACTCAGTTAGGTACTTCTCTTACTTTGTTTATCTTGACTTTCAAGGGAGCGACTTCGTAGGATACTTTAGAAGTCGGTTCCGGCTGTCAATAGCCGATAGGTCAAGAGGGAGGCCTATATGGGCGACCTGAACAACTCTGTCACATGTTGACCACTGGCCACTAACTATACGAAAAAAAAAAACGGAGCGACTGCCGACTGAGCTCCCAAACTCGTGAGAAAAAATACTCCAGAGTCTCGTCCGTATATCACCAGGTACCGGCTTGAAAATGAAGTTAACCTCGTAGGTGAGTGGGAGCACATACACACAGACTTAAATCAAAATATCCCCCTTGTAACATAATTCTGTAACATCATAATATATTTTACTTGCAGTCGTTTTCGTAATTCGGTAAGTACTTAATCCGTGTAATGCCATGAAAGCGAAATCAACGTTATTTACGCAAAGACGCAAAGCATGGGATTATAATATCCCACTGGGGTGGAGACTCGTTTTAATGGGGGTGAATTATTTGAACATATTTTGTTGCCGTCTGAAATTGCATAGATTGATTCCCGAATAGAATAGAACGCTCTTGCAAAGTATTCTATATTTTTCTATACCACTTAGCCCATATATATATACCACACGGCCCACCTGATGGAAATCGGTTACCGTGACCAATGGACTTGTGCAACGCCAGTGGAGTCACACTCGTGCTGCCGATACTAGTAGCGCAGAGAGTTTCTGTGCCTTGGTCTTCCCACTTACTGCACAAAAACTCCATAAAAACTTTATTCCTATTAGGTAATCTATGACTAAGCGCTGATCTCAATCCTACAGTAAGTAAACAGCTCATAGGAAAAGGTCTAGTGGATTGTAATTGCATCGCTTCTTATTAAGCGGGACTGAAAAACATGGTTGTCGAAATGTGGGTGTTAAAACACTTACCTACCTCTTCTGGTATAATAAAATAGCCTCTATATAATAAAACTTTTTATAAAGGCCATCGCTTTCGCTTCCTCTTAACAATACTTGCTCTTAACAATATTTCTTTTTTACCTTTAATTATTCATTCAATTTCAATCGCTTAACATTTAAAAAAATTAAAATTTAATATGCTTAAAATTTGACTTGAATCCCTTATAGTACAGGAGGAATGCTCTGACCATTGAGCTACAAAATCACATTTTGAGCATTCCAAATCCATACTAATATTATAAATGCGAAAGTAACTCTGTCTGTCAGTCTGTATGTTACGCTTTCACGCCTAAACCACTGAACCGATCTTGATGAAATTTGGTACAGAGGTATATTAAAGCTTGAGTACGGACTAGGGCCTTGGGATGAAACCTACCTTTTATCACGAGAAAGGGGGTTTAAGGAGGGGAAATAGGGGATGAAAGTTTTTATGAAAGTTTGTCATTTCTGAAGCTTGGTACAGAGGTAGATTAGAGCTTGGAAACGGACATAGGCTACCTTTTATCGCGAAAAGGGGGGTAGAAGGGGGGGAGGGGAGACTAGGGCCTTGGGATGAAAGTTTGTCGTTTTTGAAGATTTCATGATGAAATATTCATTCCATCTTCCCATCCTTTCAATTATTTTCCCATTACGCTGCATTGGACTGTAAACAATCATGTAAATTCCCATTGGGAGGAGAACGACTCGACAAAACTAATTGGCAGTCGCGACGTTTTCACTGAATCGATCGGCGGACGCAGACTGCTCGGGGGTAGTCCGCGCTCCACACGCGATGCTAGACGCAGGCTGCGATTTGTCACAAGATAAAAAAGTATAGAAGGCTTTATACGAGTAGAGGAAACACATGCACACACATTTACATATTAATACTACTTATCACAAGGAATATGAAAAAAAGTCCGTATCCTACTTTCCTGTTCCGTAAAAATGATATAAAATATGAATGTGTGTAGTGAAGGGATTTAAATGTTTAGAATTAAACTAACTTTTAAACTCTCGCGTTCCATGATATATAATTTAGAAAACGGGAATTAACGCGATCATGGTATAGGTACTTACATACCTTTGATTGCCTGACGTTTCGACCAGGTTACACCGGCCGTGGTCACAGGCTGACTGACCTGACCTGTGACCACGGCCGGTGTAACCTGGTCGAAACGTCAAGCAATCAAAGGTACGTAAGTACCTATACAATGATCGCGTTAATTCCCGTTTTCTAAATTATGTTTAGAATTAAATCACATGTATATCGTTAAAAAGATTTAAAAGAAATTGTAACAAAGTAGACCATTTCCTGGAGTTAGACTTTTCATCTCGGAGATAGATTCGGGTTCGAGCGTGGAAAGGGAAACCTACACTTTATGCATAATCATCCTACCTTCGATTAATATTAAAAAAATGTTAAAGTTTTTTAAGAAAGAATATTAGAATCGAAATTATTAATATTCCCCCACTCCTATAACAAGCAATTTAGCTTAGCTGGAGAGGCAGCTAAGCTAAATTGCTTGTAATAGGAGTGGGTGGATTCGAACCCGGGACCTTTCGATCGTAAGCCCAACTCCTTAACCAATAATCTACCGACGCCTGATCGGATTTGGTTGAAATTAGCTATTATGATAGATGTTACCCAGTCTACTATAACACACTTGTATACGCTTTTTTTTATCTCTCGTATAGGTTTCTGATGTGGGACTGGATCAGAATTTCGGCGGAGCCACAGGCAACTGCTAGTTATGCCATAATTCCTTCGTAGTTATTGAATAGGTAAAATAATACAATATTGCCTGACATTTGCCTACAACATCGAATCAAAGGCTCGCGTGTCTAAATGTAGAACAACTTAACATAATACAAAGAAATATAAACCATATTCACTGTTAGTTTTATATTAACATTTTTGAAACATCACCGTCTGCAAAAAGAAATGTTAGTTACTACAAATATTTCTTTAATATTTAGTTATAATACTCAAGATATATATAACGGGAAATCGGGAAGCCGGACGGTTGCATCTGATTGGTGATTCGTGGCCTCATCAGCACGGGAATTCATGAAGGGCGGCCAATTTCAAGAAACGTTGAAAAGAATACACTGGCGCGTTGTCTGTTCACTATTTTAATTATACAGACACTTAAATAAGGATTTGCAGTAATAATTAACGATTTAGAGCCAATGGTTTTGCGAATGATCATTACGTGCAACGTCTGTCCACCACCGACCCATCACAGTGACACACCGTTTGCTCGTCATGATTGACGCAACTTCATTCGGGGTTACCCGCTCTCAATCGATTAATCGTTAAGGAATAACAAAAAAGATTACAACTCTTAAAATTAACTGATTTTCATTATTGAATATGGTCTCGCGCCGTTACGGCCGTCCTGCATCTTCACACGTCCTCGGGTGAATAGTTTATCTCATCAGTCATCAGTCATCATCTGTGGAGAATCGTAAAGCTACTCAAATAAACAACTTAACGTTCGGTCATTCTGACCATTTTGAATCAAACACCACATTATCATCATCAATAAAACAATTAATTATCAGATGACCACACGGGTTACTACCACACAGGCTATTACTACACAGGCTATTGCCACACAGGCTGGCGCCACACAGGCTGGTGCCACACAGGCTATTGCCACACAGGCTGGTGCCACACAGGCTATTGCCACACAGGCTTTTGCCACACAGGCTGGTGCCACACAGGCTGGTGCCACACAGGCTATTGCCACACAGGCTGGTGCCACACAGGCTATTGCCACACAGGCTATTGCCACACAGGCTATTGCCACACAGGCTACTGCCACACAGGCTATTGCCACACAGGCTATTGCCACACAGGCTATTGCCACACAGGCTACTGCCACACAGGCTATTGCCACACAGGCTATTGCCACACAGGCTATTGCCACACAGGCTATTGCCACACAGGCTTTTGTCACCAATGGTTAATATTAGCAAAAGCATTCACACACACTTCACAGTAAACAAGTAAATCCAGCAACATTACTCACCTGCGCCGTTATCGGCACATTCTGACACTATACTATTAGTAGGTGTCTCCAAACCTACATTCAACTCCAATGGAACATAGCATTCTGGCATAGGTCGTAATCTGTTCTAAATCTATCTCGTCTGTATCTAACGTCATAAGTTATAGCAATTAATAGCCAGCTGTACTTCTGGTAGTGCAGCTTGCCAAGATTTATGGTTGCTTGTTTCTAGCGCTATTAGAGTCAATGTTCATAGTATGATGCAGAAGTACGTATTTCGTAAAAGCATCTACTGACACAAACACGTACTCCTTAGAGTCTCGCTTACCGCTAAGCTGTCCCGTTGTATCCATATGAGTAGTATGCCAAGGTACCGTTACTTTCGGTATTGTATCTGCTTGAACTTCCCAGAATGAGATTTGGACGATCTACATGTGATGCAATTTTCAACAAACTTCCTGACATATTTGTTCACATTAAGAAACCAATACTGGCAATACGTCTTTTCTAATGTTTTCTCCCACCCTGAATGCATTATGCTTTCATGAACATGATTTATAATTGATCACTGAAATGCTTTTGGTACTATTGGGTAACCAATATGCTCTATCTTTCTATGCAGAACCCCTCGTTTAATTTCGTAAGTCCTAGCAAGGTCAAGGTCAAGCTCATTATGCTAAAGTTTTTCAATATCAAACTCAACTTGAAAGTGTTTCTACAAACTTGACAGCACCACCATCTATGCACTCGCGCAGTTACCTACCTTGAATTTTTACCCATGCAGATAATGGCGAAAATGTTTCACAGCATTAACTACTGCGAGCGTGTCTAACTCGTAAGACTGATATCAGGACTCAGCGCTAGAGGTTCGACGGCTGTAGTATTCAATCACGTGTAGTTTACATTCAATTTCCAGTGCCATAACCTTCAGCGCTGACGTCAGTGTGCAATTCTGTCTGCTTGCAAGTAGGATCAAAAATAGTTAAAACTGGTGTGTCTGTAAGTAAGTCAATGATTTCCTGTCTAATAACTTGCCTGAAACTAATTGACGCTTATACTCAGTATCGATATTGTTAAAATTACTGATCTTTTTGCCTACATCACAAGCTAAAACTGTTCTAATTTTCCTCAAAACAACTTGGCTTTCACCAACTTCAACCGAAAATCCCTTTGATAGCAAGTCCCTTCCAATCATAATCGAATCAGTGATACAATAGTCTGCCACGACATGCAATAATAACTGCATTGAGTATCCTTGTACAGTTACAGTTGTCAATATTTGAACATTGCACTTAACGTTTGATTGGCCTATACCTATTAATGTCACCAAGGTATGATGACGCTTGCCTATTTGCTAAAATTTCTTTGACCAGAGAGCACTGGGCGCCGGAACAAAATATCAAAACAAAATGAAAACTTCTCACCGGTTTCAATTGCTAGGCGATCAGTGGCTGGTTTCTCAATGCAGGCATTCACCCGGTGCTCTACTTTGCCGCTACTAGACTTGGTATTCTTTTTTCGGGTAGCAAGTGGCGATGTGACCTGATTCGTTGCAGTAGTAGCATGTAGGCGACGATGTTTTGTTTGGTACACTATTGTCCGGGTATCTTGCTGTTTGTTTGCTGAAAACTGAGGATTGGAATTAATGTTGGTATTACACGAGTCTTTGGAGAGGCATTCGATTGCCATGTGGCCTAGTCTGCCTCATTGTAACACTTCTTCGGTTCATATCGCGGCTTCTCAGCGTCCCTGTAACTATTAGACTTTTCTGGCATCGGAGGTCCTCTCTTTCGATAGGTACACGCCATTAGTTTTATGTTGCAAATTTCACTCTAGTAACATTTTCTTTTCAGTGTATGCTAGTCTTTGCAACCATGGTTGGATTTTCACTGCGTGAGCCAGAGTCTCAGTAATTGCAATTTGTTCGGTCGATAAAGAATGCCATTGGTTCATTAATGTACTCAGGAATCGAGTAGCATAGGCCGACATGCACTCTCCGTCTCTTGGGCTTTCATTAAAGAGTCTACACAATGTGGTAGCTGGAGTCTCAACAACGAAGCGCCCTTAAGCGCCCTTAAGTGTTTTGCTCATGGCGATGATCAGAGTACGACTAGATAATTGTTGTCTTGCATGCATAAGTTTACAGTATTATACCACGACATGGCATTGGCGTCTCGAAAATCAGGATTGAATTCGAGGAATGCTAATTTTGAATCGCCCGTGTTTGTATCCTTTATAGCATGAATTAATTCCATCATGCTACGTTGTTGCATGTCAAACAACGTTTTCAACGGTCGTATTCACTATTTAGGTTAGTAACAATACTTTGACCTGTTTCACATTCCTGGGAATCTCGGGTAATCCCACTTCTGATAACGGGAAATCGGGAAGCCGGACGGTTGCATCTGATTGGTGATTCGTGGCCTCATCAGCACGGGAATTCATGAAGGGCGGCCAATTTCAAGAAACGTTGAAAAGAATACACTGGCGCGTTGTCTGTTCACTATTTTAATTATACAGACACTTAAATAAGGATTTGCAGTAATAATTAACGATTTAGAGCCAATGGTTTTGCGAATGATCATTACGTGCAACGTCTGTCCACCACCGACCCATCACAGTGACACACCGTTTGCTCGTCATGATTGACGCAACTCCATTCGGGGTTACCCGCTCTCAATCGATTAATCGTTAAGGAATAACAAAAAAAGATTACAACTCTTAAAATTAACTGATTTTCATTATTGAATATGGTCTCGCGCCGTTATATATAATACTCAATAGCAAAACTGCTTGTACCATGTTAGTATTTTGATCAATATAGTTAGGTTTTGAATGTTTAGCGCAATGCGACGGTGGATGTTACAATTATTTTCAACTGATCGATGGCCTAACGGTATTGAATGTGACGGTATTGAATGCGACGTTATTTTAAATAGAGCATGGAGTTCTAAAACAACTACTAAATATCTTAAGACTTAAGACTTTTGCATGGCATTATCTACTAAGCTCAAAGTGAACATAAATAGTTTACCTACAAGCTTAGTTGCCGCAGTAGTCGTCTCGTCGCTGACCACCACCCAATCACGTCAATCGCGAACGAGTTCTCACTTTGTCATTTTATGTAGGTATGTTACGGTGTACGGTATTTTTATTTCTATTCATATCTCAAAATGACACGAGATGGGCTACCATCTTCCATTCAACATTCGAAACTTTTGACCCGTTTACGAAACATGAACAAAAGTCGTAGTATTTGGGTAGACTGAAATCACCCCAGTTTGTTTGAAGCCAAACATCAATTGCGGATATTTCATAGTAAGCTCAAAGATCTTGTGAATCGAGATCCTGTGAGATCAGGGTTGCATTCCCTAGAGAAAGTGAAAAACCAACCAAGCATTGCAGAATCTAATTTTAAAAGTAAACTCAAAGCGCTTATAACGTACGAAACATACAATTTCAATTAACCCAACGAAGGGCTGCCGTCTAGACCAAGCCACTTGAGCTTTGAACGTTTTGAAAAGGTTATAAACTTGTTACTCAGACTGTACGGGTAAGTCAGACTCATAACTAAATTGTTCAAGTATATGAGTCACACTGTTATACTTATTAAATAACTTTTAAGCATGCTTTGTTAGCGTCATTTGTAAAATGTTGCTGTATTGTTATGCTGTGAAATTGTTCAACATAAACTTAGAACGCGATTGTAGGCCGTCTAATACAGGAAAGAAAAGAAGGAAAAAAAAAGACGGGTTGCACTCTGGGAGTGCCGGCAGAAGTGAAAAGTTTTTCTTTCTTTCTTTCTTCGATAAATACATAGAAAAAGATAAAAAGAACATACCATTCCATACCATACCTATAGTATAGCGTATATAAAAGTAATAAATTATAATAAGAAAAAACAATCACAAAGAATCCCTGAAGGCCAGGTGGTTTGAACCCGATACTATCTAAAACTATAAGGACTTACAGTCGAAGTGCTTACCGTTTAAGCTACGACGCTATCTATCGTAACTTGCAAAATAGATAGTCTGTACCTAATATTGTATGACGTCAGTCGCCGGTTACGGTTCAAAGGTCAACTAATCCTGACGCTTCCTTAACATTTTACACCCATCCAACGACGCTAAAGAAGTTTTCACTTCAAAAAAACGTAGAAGAAAGGCACACTGATTAATGCGAATTCAGTTGTTTTTCGTTCGTGACACAAGTTTGTCATAATTGCGAAAATCCTCCATAGTAATCCAATCTCGGTTGGATTGCGTTCAGGGGTCAGCAAGTGCATAGCCAGGCAGGGGGGATTGGTGTCACCCGATGCTGCGACGACAATCCTCTTTTGATGAGGCCGTTAAGCTGAGTGCCACCATTGTTAACATGGTACATGTAGGTAATGGTGACCCCCAATTTTACCTTCAGCTTACCATCAGGCGAGGTGACGTCAAATTGATGTGTCCTTTATAAAAAAGGTAACCCCGCTAAATGAATACCCAGGACTGGAGTTGAAACTTGAACCAACGTCTACGTTTATCGGACACATTTCTAGAATTTTAGGCTGCTTGGGTCCCGAGGCCCTTGCACGGGAATACATTTGTAAAAGAAACCTTTAAAAATTTAGTAAACAACCGTTCGTCGCCTACTTTACGCCCTTAGGTGGTAAAATTTGAAAAAAAAAGCAATATATTTACAGCTAGGTATATGAAATTTCACGATCCTTTAAAAATGATGGATTTTCCATTTAACGAGTTCAATACCTATTTTACTCATTTAGTAGTAAAAAAAAAACGCGGCCGACGCGCAGGAGGCGCGGGTTCGATCCCTGCACAGTGCAAATATTTGTATTCATGAATATGGTTATTAAATTCGTATGGTCGTGCCTCGGTTACCATGTTAAGCCGTTGCTCCCGGTTGCCATAAGATACATCAATGACCGTCATTACAGGTAGTTGGAGTCCTCAAAAATCTAACAACTGGTCTTATTGCAATACTTCGATATCGCTTTTGGGTTGGGAGTGTAGATCAGATGGTAGTCGCTTCACGGAAATATTGTAGTTCCGCCAAAAAGCCAGATTGGTAAAGCGGACCCCAAGCTCCAAGTTCAAAAAGGTTTCACATGCTATTGGGATTAACGCTACGATGAACAAGTACTTACTGAAATTTCCTAAAATCTGTTCTTAGTAGCAGGTACACTATTGAAGACATCGCCAGTCAATATTTCAGGTGTACATATCCAGTGGCTTATGCTCGGAGTTGAGGATCAGTCAGTTGGGACAAGAAATTTTGACCGACTTCGAAAAAGGAGCAGGTTCTCAATTTGATCGGTATTTTTTTACGTATGTACACCGATTACTCTGAGATTTATAATCGGATTTACGTACATTTTTTTTAGTTCGATGCGGAATAGTTGCCGTTTTGTCCCATACATTTTTTATATAGTTTGATTCAGTAGTTTTCATTTTATGATCATTTTTTGAATGTTTATGACGACACCTAGTTGGATAAATGGAAAATGCGCAGCCTGGGAATAATGACAATTGACAATAGTACCACTATAATTATGTTATTGATTTTGAAGATAATGAATAGTTTATCAAGGTTGCGGGTTCGATCGCTTAGTGGGCGGGTGGATGACGAGGGAGGGTGGCGCGAGGGACAAAGTAATGAGACTTGACTATTCAGTAGAAGTGATTTATTTAATCTGTTTTTGACTTACAAGAGAGACAAAGAGCTAAGGAGAAAGTGTCGAAGATAGTGTGTTTGTTTTTGTAACATTAGTGGTCATCTAAAAGTTGGAATTTGATTGTTAAGTTTAAGGTGGTAGAAATGAACTAATTATTGTAAATTTTTTATGGTCCCGTACCTTTATTTCGGCCATGGGATGGTTATGTAAGACTCGAACCGACTAAATCTTCATGCTAAGATGTTTAGTGAGAATTCCACACCTTCTTTTTTAAAGTGCGGGAATTCCAGCGGAACCGCTCCCCCCACATCCGTAGAAGCCAGCAGTAGTGGTTATATCAAACACGAACCGACTAAAACTGCATCCCGTATTAGTTCATTAGTTTTCGAGAGATCTCGGCTGACCCAGAGCCAAGGGTTCCGTACCTCAAAAGGAAAATACGGGAAAAAATTCTGCGTGTGTAAATGCCTAAAAAGGGTTGACGATTGGAATCGTACCGGACGATACAACCAGCATTATACCCATGATGGACACTGAGGTCACATCCCTGAACCTTTGTTCACTAGCGGCCGATTTAAGGTCACTAAGCAGATGTGGTAGGTACAGTCAACAATAGATCGAACTTGAAGTGCTCAAAATGATCTTGATGCTTTGGTATTCGCCCTTCCTGTAGACTGATTGTTCCGATATTTGGCACATACCTTTAGTGAGGACGATTTCACAATTTAAATCAATAAAACAGTTCGGTATTACGGTTTTATTGATTTAAATTGTATTATTGTCCGAATTAAATGAGTGTCAAAACAATCAGTCAACAGGAAGGGAGACCGAGGCGAGAGCTTGTGGCGGCCCTGGGGGTGAGAGTGCTCACGCTCTCCGCCCTGCTCGCGGCGATGGTGGCGTGGGCAGCCAGCGCCTCATTCTGCGAGCAGGTCATGCTCACGAAGGAGACAGCAGAGCGGGCGCGGCGCGATGAGCGACATCGCTGCACGCGCTCGAAGGTGGCTCGGGCGTCGCAGGGCGCAGACCGACCTCCGAAAAAAAAAATCAAGAAGGGCGAAACAACATTTCATTAAAACAGTAGATTATATTATGTTAATACCAAACTGTTTTATTGATTTAAATTGCATAATCGTCCTCACTAAAGGTGTGTACCAAATATCGGCACACTCAATCTACATGAAGGGGGAATACGGTACAAGAACGTTTTGAGCACTTTGCTCGTCAAGTGCGATCTGATACTGACTGTACTTATGATCTTGCAAAGCAATGTTATAGTCAAGGTGAATGCGCTAGCGCCATTACAAGTGCTATTTACTAATTGTGCCCATAGATGGCACTGCGGCACGAATTAGAAGGATTTTGTTCTTCTAATTAGTAGTAGCGTATAAGTTTTATTTTTTAAAACGGTCACATCGATATGAATTTGGTACGAAGGATGGTAAGGTATAGATAAAAGACACCACCGTGGTTGTTGAATGCGAGAGCCCTTTCGGTGCTATATCAGTTCCGAAAGGAAGCGCGGGAGCGGGTCACGGTCCCGAGCCTGAAGAAATTTGGGCCGAGAAGTTCTGACTCCAGAGGAACATGGTAGCGGAGTGGGAGCGGCGATTTAAGCAACCGTGCGCAGGGCACGGCGGTAAGAACAATCGTGGGGGAGAGGCTTGAGGACATAGGCAGCCTCTCGTACCGGTTGACACACGTGATCACCGTGCACGGAAGCTTCGGGTGGTATATGTGTTAGAAAAGGAAAGAGTCAACGCCCCAGTGTCAACACTGCGATGCGAGCGAGGACTCGGGGCTGCATACGCTCACGGGGTGGAGCTGTTCACTCGGTGAGCGTGTGCAGCCCCGAGTCCTCGCTCGCATCGCAGTGATGGCACTCGGACGTTGGCTCTATGCCCATCAGATGCAGGTACCGCCCGAAGTTACCGTGTCCTGTAATGACTTACGTCTGACGGTACGAGAGGCCACCGTGTGGCCTCTCCAACCACTCCCCCATGATAGGTCTGACCGCCGCAATCACGGCGTGCACTGCGCGTGGTTGCTTAAGTCGTAGCTCCCACTCGGTCACCATGGCCCTGTGGAGACACGATTTCTCGGCCCGAATTCCTTCGGGCTCGGGATCGAATCCCCGCTCCCGCGCCTGCCTTCGGAACCGATACAGTGCCGAAAGGGTCCTCGTTTCCAGGATCCACGGTGGCGATCCGGCCAGGAGACTCGCCGCTTCAAAGGATATCGTGCGGTACCCCCTGATGGTCCTGGAGGCCACGGTCCTCTGCGCCGCGTGGGGCAGAGGCAGGAATCTGGCCTCCAGGGAGTCCGCCCATACCTGTTTAGGTGGACTTAGGGTTGTAACGATCGTGCCATGGACCTCACGATCGTTACAACCCTAATCAATTCTACAAATTATTACGAAACTACGTCTCGAACATCATATTTTTCTGTAACGACACACCTCTCAGTAAACAAAGCAGACATCCGACTCAAATTAGAACCGAATTATATATATTACCGAATAAACCGCTCCAAAACAATATGGCGCATTTCAAACTTTATATTTAACATGCAAATTGCCCATACCTTCCTTGTTTCCGAGAAGGGCGGGCAATGGGGCATACTTGCGGCTTGTGTGGTGCAATTCACAGAAATAATCATTTTTATTAATAGTTCTGCCCCCTATAGACAAGTGGCAATTCGTTGGTCGGCCTATTGTAGAATACAATTAGGAATGTATAGGATAGACACGTATTTTGATATTTATGACGTTTATAACAGACGTCAACGTATGTCAATCTCATACATTGAACAATTTATTCTACAAACGTATTGCCACGTCTGGAGACTCTAGAGGGTTGGTACCGAAGATACAAATTGTCCACTGCGGATAAAATGCACCATTTTTATGCTGACAGGTAAAGTTGAAGTTGCTTCGGATTCTTAGGTGTACAAGGGTGACCATTCCGGGGGTAAGATAGGGCCACCGTTGTTCCAACACATAAGAGGGTCATCTCGACACCGGAGATGGCCCTGGATTGATCACCGGAGGGTGCGAGGGGAATACCTTATGAGCCCACTTACATCCCGGCATCTGAAGAACAGAGACATTTTGCAGTTTTAGTCGCTCAAGTTCGAAGTACAAAAGAGTCACGTGCTTCAGTGTCCGATTTCGGTATAAATGCATTTTATGTGTACCGAATGCCCCTTCGCGAAATTAGAATTTGACACACACATGTCCACCCACACAGTCAATATATTACTTTAAATGACATCTGATATTCAAAAAACATGTATCAACCTTTGATAATGCCGTAAGGCGAAACTGGTCAGGATAATAATACCTAAATAACGTGGAATAGTACAAGTGTTTTCATCGAAGGGATAGAATATAGTTGAAAAATAGACTATAGTCTGAAAAGATAGACTTCAGTCTGCAAAACATCATCTTATTAGGTCGAATTAAAGAGAAAAAATTGAATCGGTCTAGGCGGGGTTTGAACCCGCGATCTTTGCCTCACAGGGGCAGTGCTTTGACCACAAAGCTACCAGACCTCGCCCGAACCAACTCAAATTTCTTCTTCTATATCTGTCTTTGAGGCGACAGTGGAGTATCTACCGACATTCTTACGAACTATCCAATGAATGATTTTTCAATCAGTTTTAAACATTGATTTTTGACTACTCCGCCCATATCTTATTAGGTATACTGTTGCATACTTTTATCCCAGGAATAGGTTTCTTTGGGTCGCGAGAACGGGTTCAGTATTTCAGCTTTTTAATCGACTTCCTAAAGGTTAGGTTTCCAAAATGACCGCCATGTTTCTTACACAACAAACCTTAAACTACATAGTATATTTGTTGAATTATGCCCGGTTCAAATTATTCCAGTAGCATTCCAGTCGGGCGAGCGAATCCAGTGCTGGAATGCTACTGGAATAATATGAACATCACTGGATTGTGCCCATTCCAGTGAGGGATTCAACACTTTTACAACACTAGAATAATGTCAACTTTACAATCCATTCCAGTGCTGGAACAGATTACTGGATTGGAATAATGTGTACCGGGCATTAAGGATTGCAGAAAATACATTATGTTGAACAGCTTCACAACATTGTGTCATATAATCGACAGCAGCTGCGACGCCTGGAACAATTTCTCTATTTATTTCTACCTGCTTAAAACTAATAACTTAAACAGTGTTGCAAGAAGGAAGTTCCATTACAAAGTCTAGACCACACAGCCAACTAAGTAACCCTAGCCATTCATCAACCCCGGAGCCGCCGCTCCAGTTATTTTAGTACTTCCAACGAGTTCGGAGTAAGTACGTTAATGCATTCATACATGCAAGTAGTATATTATTGGGCATTCTAGACCACTCTCAGTCGCCTCGGCTCCTGCGAGCGGTCTAGTAATGCCCAATAACATACTGTAATAAACCAACGTTCCACATTTTAATGTCGTTCAATACATTACCGTTCCGTCGGCTCTCTGCGATCCCCTGCGTCGTAATTGCGTTGAAAGATGCTCTGTTAGTTAGCGATAGAGTCATTTCATAAACAGTACAGTCTTACGTTTACCTATTGCGTTGTCTGTAAGCAGATTGGTTTAACTATTTACGGTTATAAATACATAATGTCATAATTACATCTGTTCATAACCAGTCCATCAGCATTGCATCAAACATGAAATTCATTAAACAAGCAAAATCGTTACAGATTAGTATAATCTGTAATGATTTACCAAAAATCAAGTTACGCCACGGAGAATTATTGCCGAATACAGTACGTTGCATCATTTGCGGACCATCAAATTGTGGAAAAACCAATTTGTTAATTGGTCTCCTTTTGCACGAAAATGGATTGACATTTCAAAATGTTTATGTATATTCTAAAACTCTATATCAACCAAAGTACATTTTTTTAGAAAAGGTTTTATGAGGAGTACCAGGAATCACTTTTCAGAAATATCAAGCAAATGATGACGTTATGAAAGTGTCAGATGCAAAACCTAATTCAGTGATTATTTTTGACGATGTAGCATGTGAAAATCAAAGTAATATGCGTGATTATTTTGCCATGGGGAGACATAAATTGATTGACAGTTTTTATTTAAATCAAACATATAGCAAAATACCTAAACAACTAATAAGAGATAACGCTAACTTAATTGTGCTTTTTAAGCAAGACGAAATTAATTTGAAACATGTTTATGAAGAACATGTTAACACTGACATGACGTGGTTGGAATTTCGTACCATGTGTTCTCAAATATGGAAAGAGCCTTATGACTATGTTGTGATTAATAAAGACTGTCCTAAAAACAACGGCTGCTATAGAAAAAAATTTGACACTTTTGTAGAATTAGATAAAATTTGAATATTTAAATAGACTGCTTTCACTTTCTTGTTATTCTTTAATCAACTCTTATCCGATTACCATCTATTATACATGATGGAAAAATCATTGAAAAGACAAATTGTAGATGCGACACAAGCTGTAAAAAAAAAAAAACGTAACATGAAGGATTTTGAAGATAATAACAGACAAGTGCTTGATACAGTTTTTAAGCCTGTTACAGAATCTCTTAATTTAATAGCCAACACCAATAACCAACTAGCTCTAACAAAAAAAGAAGAAAAAGGAGAATTTCATGATCAACCTTTCAACCACGACTTACAGAAAGATTATAAAGATAAAGATATAAGAGAAACAAATGATACCAGTGACGAATCGGAAACCGATATTGACTCTTCATTTCAGTCATTAGTCGATACTAATCCAAATCATGATGTATCATCTTGGTCATTATCTTCAGAAATATTAGCGGATGTGCCATTTGGTGTAAGAAATGAATGTGGAAAGTTAATGTTAGGTTCCTCTAGTATAACGATTGGTGACGACGTTATTACTGTAGCCGGACACAAATACAAATGTACACCTGGCTTGCGACAGTTGCTCTTAAAAAAAGACGTTGATCTGAGCTTTGTTACAGACTATGACATGCAAAATTATAAGTCGATGTTACTTGTAACAAATGCACATCGTCGCGATTTTGATTCAAGAAAACCAATTAAAAGTAATAAAAGACAAAAATATATGCAAGTTATTAAACCTCTTTTCGATCAACAAAGTAAAAGTCCAAGCTGTGAACCAAAAGTAGGAAAAGGATTACCTTTAACGAAAATGTGGAAAAAAAACACAGATTTTGTATATTGGGATGATCCAAATGAATTGGTTGATAGATTAAAGTTATTAATTGCTTCTCGAGATGCTGGCAACACAGGACTAGATAATGAAATAATATCTATCGTTGAAGAACTACGTGAAAGCAAAATCATTAAATAGATTTACTAATAAGAAATGTGCATCATTTTATTGTACACCGTTCTACACAATACATCTTAAATATGAATGTAGACAAATTTGGTCATTATATTCATAAGCGATTACGTATATCAGAATTGCTTGGATTTTATGATAATGCATTGCTAAAATCTGAAAATGGTGATTACGATTTGAAGACATCGAAGCTAACAGGGGTCAAACCTCCTCAAGATGCAGATGATGCAGTAAACAAAGCATATGTAGATGCATTGAGAACTAAACTAATAACCGACTTACAAAAATTGCAAAATACTATGTTAAACGATGTTCAGAACCATCTGGAGAAAGCTTTAAAATCAATAGTATCTGAGGCAGTGGTTCACTTGGAAAGCAAATTTTATAGTCGAAGAGCAGTTGATGAGATAGTTGAAAAAGCAGTTAAATTTGTATTAGATCAAAAGTATAAGCTTGAAAGTTCCTCAAAATGACAAAACAACAAATTGTTAACGAAATACATAAAGCTGCACGAAAAAATTTTCCTCGTCGATCTGTAATTTTAAAAGGCATTGATGATTTGTGGCAAGCTGATTTAATCGACATGCAAAACTTGAGAAGATTTAATAAAGGTTATAACTATATTTTAATAGTTATTGATTGCTTCTCAAAGTACGTTTGGATAGAACCACTAAAAACTAAAAATAAACATGATGTTTCTAACGCATTCGAGAAATTGATATCAACTAACCATCGGATACCAGCTCATCTCCAAACTGATTTGGGTACCGAGTTCTATAATTCATCATTTCAAAAGCTTATAAAAAACTATAAAATTAATCACTACTCCACGTTTTCAACGAAAAAGGCTTCAATTGTAGAACGTGTTATCAAAACTATTAAAAATAAATTGTATAAGTACTTTAGTCTCAACGGACACTATAAATGGATAGATTTTGGTTTGGAGAGTGTTGTAAAGACATATAACAACACAAAACATAGCACTATTAAATTAGCACCCGTTGATGTCAATAAACTGACTGAAGCAGATGTTAAAAATAATATTAAGAACTCAATGAAAACGGTATCGTATAGACATAAGCCCAAATTTATGATTGGTGATAGAGTTAGAATTAGTAAATACAAACAACTATTTGAGAAAGGTTATACACCTAATTGGTCAACGGAACTATTTACTATAAAAAATATCAATAACACTGTACCAGAAACATATAACATCGAAGATCAACACAATCAAGTTATATTAGGAACCTTTTACAAACACGAACTTCAAAAATCATCTTGTCCAGGTGTCTATTTAATAGAAAAAGTTTTACGAAGGAAAGGAAATAAACTGTTCGTAAAATGGTTGGGCTTAAGCAATAAAGAGAATAGTTGGATTGATAAGACTGCAATAGTGGAATAAATATACATAACAGTTTTTAATTATAATATTTTGTTCATTATACTTTGAGCTATGCAAGGTGGTGGACTACTCAATAGTGTTATTAATCATTTGCCATTTGAACTGCACTTACCCGGCTATAATTATTGCGGACCTGGAACAAAACTTTCAAAACGTTTACTGCGGGGTGACAAAGGTGTAAATAAGCTAGACGAAGCTTGTATGTATCACGACATTGCATACGAAAACTATACAGACTTGTCTAATCGTCACAAAGCCGATTTACAACTTTTAAATATGGTCAAACAAAGAATGAAAGCAAAAGATGCTAGTAAAGGAGAAAAGCTTAGTTCGTGGCTAGTGAGTAAAGTTATGAAAGCTAAACTCAAATCTGGCGCTGGTGTTAAGACATTCAATAATTTCGTTACAAAAATTAAAAGAAAAATCAAGAAACGCTTACCCAAAGATAGTAAATCTTTAATACATGCAGCTTATATGGCTGCTAAAAAAATTGTTCCATGCGTTCCAAAACTTCGAGTACCACGAGTCATACCTTTACCAAAAACCGGAGGCATTCTGCCTTTAATCCCGATTTTTGCTGGTTTATCAGCTTTAGGAGCTTTGGCTGGTGGTGCAGCGGGTATTGCAAAAACAGTGAATGATTATAGAGAAGGTCAAAAAAAAATACTAGAATCTGAACGTCATAATAAGACTATGGAAGCTATAGCATTAGGTAAGGGTTTATACATTAAACCACACAAAAAAGGCAAAGGATTGTTTATAAAATCGTCAAAAAACTAAATAATAAGCTACCTAATCGTGCCTTAACTAATATCGATATTCAAAATTATGCACATGGTATTCCTTATTTTCGAGGAGTTTACATGAAGGATCAGTTACCAAAAATCCCTAAACGAATTGAATGTGGTATAGTTAACCTAGATAATTCAGAAAACGATGGAACGCATTGGGTAGCTTATGTTAAGGTAAATAATTATTGCGAATATTTTGATAGTTTTGGTGATTTAAGACCACCAATCGAATTGATACGATATTTTAAGAACTGTAATATTAATTATAACTATACAAGATATCAAAAATTTGACACGCTAATTTGTGGACATTTGTGTTTAGAATATCTACAATCTTTTTGGAATAAATACTATAAATTTTATACTGTTCTTTCATTTCAATCATTTGCAAGATGACACTCACCTTGTCTATAACTGGAAACTCATCGGTATTAACTACCTTCTACCCACATACGTTACAATTAATCGGGGAGTATGAATGTGCATTATTACATTTATCCACATATAATTCTATTCCAAATATTGATAAAACAAATAATAAGTTATACTATGGATCAAAGAATGTTATTGAAATACCTGAAGGTACTTATGAGTTGCAAGATATCAGTGATTATTTAAAATCTGAAGTAAAGGATGCATCCATAAAACTCCATTGCAATAACAACACCTTAAAAACTATGTTATTTTGCACATCGACTATAGATTTTACTAAAGATTGTACGTTCGGAGGTTTGTTGGGGTTTAAAAGACAAGTCTTGGAAGCCAATAAATATCATGCATCAGAGTTTCCAGTCAACATTTTGCCTACAACCGTGATAAGAGTTGAATGTGATATAGTTAGCGGTTCCTATATAAACGGACAATCCAGTCACATTCTACATGAATTCGCACTTAATGTCCCACCTGGATACAGAATTATAGAAATACCAAAAAACGCAATTTACTTTCCAATCAACCAAACCTACATCAGCTGCATACAGATCAGACTTTTGGATATAAATAATAACTTAATAAATTTGCGAGGTGAAGAAGTACAGTTGTATCTACACCTCAAAAGAAAACATGATTGACTATAATAAATATAATATGTTTCTTCCAATTCAAAATAACAGTTCTACTCAAACTCTCAATCAAGTAAGAGCTCGACCTAAAAGGAGAATAAAGTTAAATAAAAACAATAAAGCATTTCTTAAGGCGATTGGTTTGTTAAAATGAATATCCTAGATGTTTTATCCGCTCCCGCCTACGACAACTCTGTGGAAGGAATCGAAATTCATTCTTACAAGCCTTACGTAACAAGTTTTAATAGAAGCGATGAAATCAGGATACCTATTAATCAGCAAGACTTGTATATATTACCATCAGGAAGCACTTTGTTTTTGGAAGGGACTGTTATTGTAAACAAGGCTGAAAATTCGAAAGAGAGAGTCAGTAGTGTTCATTTCACAAACAATAGTTTACTTTACTTGTTTCAAGATATAAGGTATGAGATAAATGGAGTGGAGATAGATAAAATAAAAAATGCTGGGATAACTAGCACGATGAAATCATTTATATCAATGAATGAGAGCGAAGCTAAAACATCTTCTACTTGGGGTTGGAATATCGACGGAATAAAAAGTACTAATGGAGGTAGCTTTTCTGCTTCTATACCACTTTGCAACATTCTTGGTTTTGCAGAAGATTTTAAGAAAGTAGTAATAAACAGTAAACATGAATTAATCTTATTACGAAGTAATACCAATCTGAACGCACTAAAACTTAACCCTGGTGAAATTGTAGAAGATATTATTATAAACAAAATAATATGGCGTGTACCACATGTTAAAGTATCTGATAGAGAAAAAATAAACATTCTAAAATTGTTAGAAAAAGATCGACCACTTCAGATGATATTCAGGAATTGGGATTTGTATGAATATCCAATGTTGCCTAAAACCACCAAACATACTTGGTCAATAAAAACATCTTCGCAAATAGAGAAACCAAGATTTGTTGTTATCGGTTTACAGACAAATAGAAAAAATAATGCTATATCTGATATGTCTCAGTTTGATCATTGTGAGATTCGTGATGTTAAGGTATACCTTAATTCCACCTACTTCCCATATGAAAATATAAATACAAGTTTCTCGAATAATCGAATTGCTTTAATATATGAACAATATACTAGATTTCAACAGTCTTATTACGGACGTCGCGCTGAGCCTTTATTAAGTGAGAAACAATTTAAAAACGTTGCTCCGTTATTCGTCGTAGACTGTTCTAGACAACCAGATAATCTTAAGTCAGGTCCTGTTGTGGACGTAAGAGTGGAAATTGAAAGTGATTTTGATATCCCAGATCAAACTTCGGCATATTGTCTTATATTGAACGACTGTATAATTGAGTATAAACCATTAAGCAGCACTGTGAGAAAATTATCATGAACCCGAATACGATTATAGTGGATGTCCAGGGGTTTAAAGACACTTGTAATAACTTTATAGTCAAGGAATTAGCTCTGGCCACTCATGATTATACGCAAACGTTCTTAATAAAACCTCCATACTTATTTAGATACTTAACTAGTGATGAAAAGAAACAGGTTAGATGGTTGGAAAGAAACAGAGGAATTTACTGGAACGAAGGTTATATTGACTATAGAGAATTTCAACGTCTAATTGTGCCCTACCTAGAAAATAAAGATATTCTTGTAAAGGGTTTAGAGAAAGTGAAGTGGATAAGGGATCTTTGTGTGAACTGTACAGTATCAGACCTTAGCAGTGATAAGCACCCAAATTTGTCTATTTTATATAAAAAATATTCACATAATAATTTTAATTGTATAAAGCATTCAAAACACTGTGCACTGAAAAATGTTTTATGTATTAAAAACTATTTAGAGAAACAGGAGAACATTGTATCTAATGGGTGAAAATAAACAAGTTTATACATTTAATACATTTATTTTATTGAACATACCTAGCAGAAAATAGTAAATATATCTATAAATATAGCACTTACAAATTAATAATCAGTGTCCAATAATGACTTAGAAATTTTTTTCACAAGGTATTCAGTTTCATCCATAATACTATCCACCAAATCTTTCACCACGTACTGAGCGTTAATTATAACGTTTTCACTGTCACTACCACTGTCTGGGTTCTCGACGCCGAGATCTATTACTGATATTTTTATCAATTTTATTCCACGCCGAGGTATTCGACTCATTACAAAAGATTTCATCGGGTTCAATTTTTTCGTTCTTTCTTTCCGTCGTGGTTTCGATTTCTTGGGTTCTTTATTAATTAGGTTACTGCTACATGAAGCAGTGTTCTGCAACATCTCGTAGTACTCCTCATAAGGATCCTGAGCGTATTGAGAGAAAACTAGCTCCGTGTCCTCCTGAAATAGATAAAAATATTACATTTATCACCGATGAAATATAAGACCTATACATACACGTATTTAATTATGTTAATAAAAAGAAAAAAATCTTCAAAACTTACCGTTGACATTATAATAATATGTTGTATTTTAACTTTGACGTTGAAACTTGACTGTTTTTAATTCCGACTTGTTACTGTTACTGTGTGTTACTGAGATCTGAAATTAATATTTACGATCGAACATGCACTACAGGGTCAATGCTCTACAATATTGTTAATTTAACACTTTTCAAATATATTAATAATATGGTTATGGAATGATGATTCACATCCTCTGATTAGTAAACATACTATCGCAATCTGATTTAATATTTCGTAATTTTCTAGACAAGACTAAGCTCTTGACTTTGTTCCATTCAATTACTAAATTGTTATCTAATATATAAAATTCTCGTGTCACAGTTTTCATTCCCAAACTCCTCCGAAACGGCTCGACCGATTCTCATGAAATTTTGTGGGCATATCGGGTAGGTCTGAGAATCAGCCAACATCTATTTTTCATACCCCGATTCGCGATAACCGACATCCACGCGGGCGGAGCCGCGGGCGACAGCTAGTTTCAATATAATTATTGTGAATAAAATTATAAAAGATCTTGACGTGTTCTATCTGTCAGTTGTTTAGTTGACGTTTTATATGAAATAGGTTACATTGCATATAATCACAACTTTATTTCAAAGGTAGGTAGGGGTGAATAAACACTTGCATAATAAACTAACTTATTTATTTTCAGTTGGACGGAGTTATAAATATCTATATTCTAACACGTACTTTAATATGAAATGAAACAAACAACATAAATATTCATAGTATATTTCACCATAATAATATTTTGTTACAATTCTGTAAGTTTATTATTCTTAGACTATTGTTTATTTATGGCTATATAAATATGATCGTATAAAAACTTATAAAATAGGTATAACTTAGTTTATACTACTTATATTAATTAATAAATAGATCTGAGTGACCCCAGGATAATGTCGATATTTTATTTCTTGAAATCATTCGTTTGTCATCATTACTAGACAATGCTATTTTATTCACATTTTGAGTAAAAATTTCGTGTTTTATTGATTTAAATATAGTATTTTTCCTACGCAGTGTTCCTCCATTTAGTAAAATATTCTCATAATCTTTAATATCTAAATCGCGGATCACACATGACTTAATGCCCTTCGCTTTTTTAATCACATGATTAGAAGATTTTATGGAATAAAGTTTTGATCTTAAACCCACAAATTGCGAAATATATTTACCCCCCATTTCATCTTTAAAATAGCCTGGAACTTTTTTATTTTTTAAAGGCAAATTGTGATTACTATAATTACTAGTGTCGAAGTATTGCAAAAACTGGTACTTTAGATCCTTACTATAAAAGTCGTTGGTAAATATTTCATAAACAAAAGAATCAGTATCGGTATAACATAATCGTACTCTGTCATTATAAAACGGTTTAATAATATTATAGTGAAAATTATACATATGTGACTTAGACAGATCCAAAACCGTAAATCCTATATATATAGGTTTATCTAAAATTATCTGATCAGGGTTCATTTGTATAGCAACTAAATTCTCTGATAATATGGATGCGCTATGAAAATAGGGGCTAGCTATAAGTCTCTCTGCTGATAATGACTTTTTAGTTCGATTCGTTTCGTCACTCCATTTATTTACTAAGTGTACAGTAACCCTTTTTTCAGTATTTTCTAATGTTTTACCAAAAACACTGTTGTTTAATAATTTAAAAAAGTCCTGCTCGAAACAACTTTTTGCTTTTTGACGTAATTTAGTGTTTAACTCTATATACTCTTTTAAATACGGACTTTGTTTGAAAGTAACGGCTCTATGAATTTTACGCAATATTAATCCATGTTCTATACATTTTTTCAAATGTACATAATGTATAACATAATGGTACTTATTATACAAGTTTGCTATTAATTTCTTGTTTTTCCCGCCTGGCGGAATGCATTTTTCTGGACAAAAAGGTAAGTCATTGTGGTAATTGTGTAAACTATGGGGATATAAGAGATCTACTTCCAATATATAGCCCCACTCAGCGTTGTCATCAATACTTTCTATTTGTAAATGAGTTAATTCATGTTCACTAAGAAAACGAAAACTAGAATATGGTAAGTATTGACACATGCTAAAACCATATAAATTATTACAGTCTAGATATACTATATAGCAATCGGGTTCTGAGGCATTGTAGTTAGACATATACTTATGATTTGCTTTTGCATATCTGTGCGAACACATACACAATCCTCCTCTAATCCCGTCCTGAATCATTTTAATTATTGCTAAATCGGACAACAGTTCTAGTTGAACCCCTGTTTTAAGAAGCATCGCATCAAATGACAAACTAGGGGTAGTTATATAAAACGCAGGGTCCAACCCATAATATCGCTTACAAGTTTTTCGAAAGTTTTGGAATATATCTGTTAGTAATAATACATCTGTTTTTAAGTACAAATCAGTATATTCGCCTAAGTTATTTATGTTAAAATAATTCCAAACAGTTTGAGCATGATTATAATCCTTATCACTGATCCCTTCATTGGTTAAAGAACTATGAAAGTGTTGTTTTAATGGCAACGTTTTATGTTCATAACATTTCCAATTCGTGATAAAATCATAGGGATAAATACCTTTCCGCGTCAATAAATTAAACTGTTTATCGTCAGGAAAATGGAATCGTAGATTAACAAAATCTTCAATCTCCATTGTTTTCGCAAGTTTGTCTAAACTAGTACTCAAAAAGTTAAAGGAATCTAAGAACCGTAACTGCACGTATTCATTGCTTGCCACAGGAATGAACTTAGAGAATGACATATATTTTTCTTTCGTTTTGGGTATAATTTTTATGAAACCAGGCATTTCTCCTAATTTTTTTATAAATAAATGGCAATCATAACCTGATAAATTGTGAAAAAATATAGGTATAAATTTAGGTACTTTATGCTGAAGATTGCAATGGCGATGGGCCGCCCCGCGGTACCGACCAGTAATATGATAGTGATCTATGACTTTGTTAGACCATAACAAGTTTTCACAAATATGACATTTAATAGCATCCTTGAAATGTACAGCATCTTTTTCTGTATATATCATAGGTTTATTTTTAGTTAATATTTTATAAATCGCAATGACATCTTCAGTAAGGAAATGTACAAACTTAGAAACACAGTCACTGCCGCGGTAACTTCTATACTGATTATTAAGATCATTTCCCTCCCTTTGTTTCGCCGCAGTCGGATAAATTGTACTATCGAAAGATGATACAATATTGTAACCAAACGCAGCCGGCACATGTTTTTGAGAATATGATGTGTTAGCAGTATCAATTTCATTGCAGGAAATGGGTGCAAGTAATGTTTCAAAATCTGCATAGATTATGAACGGTACATTTTGTTTTCTTTCATAATTTTTAAATTTTAAAAACGAGCCTTTTTCAGGTAATACTGTCACAACTCCTTCACATAAATGAGTTTCGAGATGAGTGATGTCAGGAAAAAACAATAAACAAGATTCACAGAAATATAATTTACTGTGATGTTTGGTAATCTGACTGCGAATTAAGCGTGAAAAATTTTTAATTAGACAATAATGAGAGTCATTATTGTTTTCTAAGTATAATAAATGTATACTCCTAGATTTCTTATTGACTGATTTATACAAAGGTCCGATTATATTTTTATTATTTTTTAAACCATATACAAAAATATTTAAATCGTTATTATTTTTTTCAAAAATAGGTATATCCGTAAAAGTAAGGGGAAACGACAAACCATTAATATTTAAAACATCTTGGAAGTGTGGATATGATGAAACTCTATCAGGGTGGCTCGTGGCAGGGTACAAGGCTGCTACAATACTCCATAAAAAGCAATACGGATCTCGGTTTTTAATATTCACACAAGATTTTTTACTTTTTATAAATGCTGGCAAATCTATAAATTTAGAGCCATGAAGGGGTTGATAATTATTAATATTCACTTCTAAGTATGAATTATTTAAAAAGGTCCAACCGCTATCTCTTTCTTGAAACTCTTCAATTTTTTTAAGAAGAAATAAAATTATTGAACTGAAAATTTTGTTGAAATCATAATTTAAATGAATGTTATAATTTTTTGTAGCAAATGATTTTATTTCCTGATAGTCGTTTTTAAACAAATGAAATACTGAAAAAAGTTCAAAATTAATTTTGAGAGAGGTATATCTCTGTAGTGTCTGATCTATCAGAGTCTTAACTTGCCCTCGAATTTTATTAAGAAAAGTCTCTGGAAATTGAGTGATTACTTCATCAGTAGCTCTAATTCTATAACTTATAATACGCTTCTTGAAACATGATTTAATTATCTCTATATTGTCATAAAAAGGAGTTGCAATTTGAGTTTTATGTAAATTGCTACGCAAATGACCTGACCAGCGATGGCTATCTACAGAAACATGACAAACCATACAATAACGCATCATGACTACACGAAAACACCCAAACAGATAAATAACTTCAGTAACTAACCACAATGACCTGTATTAAGGAATATCTAAATAAATAATTCTGAAAATAAGTATACACTACAATAACAAAGGTACCTGAATAAATAAGTACTTTTCTCTTTAATACTCGTAGCTCTTGTTTTTGTTGTTGATTTCCAGAATAATATTTACTTTTCTGAAAAAAAAAAAACAAATATTAAATCAATATGTTAAATAGATATCAAACCAGAATTAAGGTCAAACAACAGGCGCTTCCAACATTCCTGGTACTACGCGAAGGGTGAAGCAGGCAAATGCAAGAATGATGATGATGATGATGATGATGACGATGCGTGCGCTCGTTCATGAGCGAGGCTCTGGCGCACGCATCCTTCTTGGGAAAGGAGCTCAGCTGGCAGTCGCTCTCACAATTAATTCTCATTAGCCTAAACAACCGAATCTACGAAAAAAAATGTGCACCATGAGCTCAACAGGGATTGACGTTCAGATAATGATTATAGTAAATTAGTACATTATGTAAAAGTAGTGTAAACGATCAACTTACCTGAGTAGTAATATTGTATTTCCAAATAGGTTCTTTATTCAAAGTTGTTGTCCTTTGTTGATATTTAACTTATAGTTTATTTTCCTTGAAAATAAGACACGATATGAATTATTTGAGTACTATAAATACATAGTAAATTAGTACATTATGTAAAAGTAGTGTAAACGATCAACTTACCTGAGTAGTAATATTGTATTTCCAAATAGGTTCTATATTCAAAGTTGTTGTCCTTTGTTGGTATTTAACTTATAGTTTATTTTACCTGCAAATAAGACACCACATGAATTATTTGAGTACTGTAAATACATTCAACCAAAATAGAACCAATATATTATAATATAATTGATATAATTACCTGATAAAATATATGAATTGTAGGTAGGTATACTTAGATAGGTAGATACACAACTTTCACATCGAATGACGCTTTAGGGATTCTTTGATCCTATTACTTTCAATAAACCATTTTTAATGTCTGTCAAGCAACAATTATTTGTTATTTGTGACAAAAAATCATATCAGCTTTAGTTTTGCAATAAATCAATAAAATATTTAGTTTGAATATAATGCTTCATTTACACCATAGCAGAACAGAATCATCAAATTCGTCTGGTATAAAGCATAATGACCCTTCACTTCAAGTTTATAAGATACAAACTAAATACGAGTCAAAAAGTCGTGAGACTTTCATTTTGAGAATTTCCTTAGCAAAGATTATATTACAATTAATATAAATGTATATAATATGCTTTGCATCAGACAAATTTGACGCTCCCATTCCGCTTCGGTGTAAATTGGGCCCAAAAATGCTAAGTCTCAGATTTTAAGTAGGTTACACGCGCGCTGTGTATAATGTTGTTTAAGCAATTTCGTGAATAGGGTTGTCGTAAGATATGAGTAATTATTACTGTATGAATGTATGTTACTCTTTTACACAAAAACTATTTAATAGATTTGATAAAACTTTAGCATAATACGAGAAAACGCAAAACTTTACTACTAAACTACTTAACAACAGTTATTTTGAGATAATATTTGTATAATGTATGTAAGTCAAATGATATTATTATCGTATCACATTAAAATCGAGAAAAAAATTATAAAACATTTTTTATCCCACCTAGGTGTCAGCCAAGCACACGGCTCACAACACATTTATTTTAACAACCCTAATTCAATGCTTTAAATTACAACTCAATATTCATTAATGCTTAGGTTGTATATGCAACCGTTAAAGTATATAATCTAGTATATTATAATAACTACATTATGTAATCAATGTAAACGAAAACTGAGCTATAAGAACCGTAATGGTTAGTCTTAGCGTAAACCACGCCTCACAGAGGTATAGAAAAGTTATAATATCAATAATTTACTTCGAATTAATACAAATAAAAATAAGAAAAAATGTTATTAGATTAATTTGATGACTGATCTGACTAGAGTTTGGATTTATCTATTTTGATTTTAATACCTATGTACTTACTTTTAAGCTCTAAGTATGACGTTGTTCGGGCTTCTCTCAGACATCAGGTTTTCTGTACAATGTCGGAAACATGTATATTACTGTTAACATGTTGCAATAATAATCAACAATTCTTTAAAACCTTTGTCATCGTTTTAGACGTGTGTTTAATGCGTACAAAGAAAAAAGTAGATTCTTCCTTAAATTGACACTCAATTGAGGTATTTTTAAATTAGCAAATTTAAGTATGATTTTTGTTTATTAACCGCAGTTTTGAATACCTAAGTCATTATCATAATCAAGAGCTTCAATATTCACCAAGAAAATGTAAGTAAGTGCTATTATGTATGTGATTATTGTAATTAATATATAATATGTAATTAATGTGATTCAATCAATCAATCAACTAGCCTATAGCAGTCCACTGCTGGACATAGGCCTCCCCAATGTGCGCCATGTGATAAATTCGATCAAAACCGTCGATGGATAAAGTATCCCTGAATTTACTAACTTATTGTTTTCATTTTAATTCAACAGGTCTGACTCAGAGTATGATCAAGCATCAACGAGTTTAAATAGAGGTATAGCAGAAATTTCACGTAAACGATCGACTCCTGTAAACAAACGGAAAAGTCCATCGACGAAGAAAACATCAACTTGTGCAAGGTAATTTTCTTGTGTGTACTATTATTGTTTAAAACGTGTCAACAGGAACTACTTATTCCATACCAAGTAACCAAGTCAATTAGTAAGATGATTTTTTTTTTGTAACTGTTTGTATCTTATTTGCATAATATATTAACTATTGATCTATTTGGCAAAATCCTTACTATGTATTCATAGATATTTAAATGAATAATAACTGATTAAAATAAATGTCCCTATGTTTGTTCCAGAAAAAAACCGAACACGGCTGACATCTTCGGCATTTGTAGAGAAGGAATTGAACCGAACGAAGAAACAAATACGATATCATCGTTCTTCGTGAACCGCGTAGCCAACGGGAACGAACGTCGGTCCACAGACACACGCGGTGATTTTCTCATAGACTTGAAGGTGTACCACGCGAACGATGTTCGAGTCACAGAAAACACAGAGCTCTGGAAGAAGGCTTTAGTGCGTATAAAATTTCAGACTGATGAGGATTCCCACCAATGGCGAAAGCTACAGTCATTGGTGCAGTCTGTAGACGGATTATTTTCTGATCCCCCAAAGTTTATGTCAGATAAATAATTTGTTAAATTACTTACTTATTAAATAAATGTATTACAGTTAAATGTACCTATTGTGTGTTTCAGTTGTCAGTTGTGGACGAGCAAACGCAAACTATATAAATGCCTGTTGGTTCTCTTTGCTATTGCGATGAGCCACTAAACTGTTTTACAGTTGTGGACGAGCAAACGCAAAATATAAATGCCTGTTGGTTCTCTTTGCTATTGCGATGAGCCACTAAACTGTTTTACAGTTGTGGACGAGCAAATGCAAAATATAAATGCCTGTTGGTTCTCTTTGCTATTGCGATGAGCCACTAAACTGTTTTACAGTTGTGGACGAGCAAATGCAAAATATAAATGCCTGTTGGTTCTCTTTGCTATTGCGATGAGCCACTAAACTGTTTTACAGTTGTGGACGAGCAAACGCAAAATATAAATGCCTGTTGGTTCTCTTTGCTATTGCGATGAGCCACTAAACTGTTTTACAGTTGTGGACGAGCAAACGCAAAATATAAATGCCTGTTGGTTCTCTTTGCTATTGCGATGAGCCACTAAACTGTTTTACAGTTGTGGACGAGCAAATGCAAAATATAAATGCCTGTTGGTTCTCTTTGCTATTGCGATGAGCCACTAAGCTGTTTTACAGTTGTGGACGAGCAAACGCAAAATATAAATGCCTGTTGGTTCTCTTTGCTATTGCGATGAGCCACTAAACTGTTTTACAGTTGTGGACGAGCAAACGCAAAATATAAATGCCTGTTGGTTCTCTTTGCTATTGCGATGAGCCACTAAACTGTTTTACAGTTGTGGACGAGCAAATGCAAAATATAAATGCCTGTTGGTTCTCTTTGCTATTGCGATGAGCCACTAAGCTGTTTTACAGTTGTGGACGAGCAAACGCAAAATATAAATGCCTGTTGGTTCTCTTTGCTATTGCGATGAGCCACTAAACTGTTTTACAGTTGTGGACGAGCAAACGCAAAATATAAATGCCTGTTGGTTCTCTTTGCTATTGCGATGAGCCACTAAACTGTTTTACAGTTGTGGACGAGCAAACGCAAAATATAAATGCCTGTTGGTTCTCTTTGCTATTGCGATGAGCCACTAAACTGTTTTACAGTTGTGGACGAGCAAACGCAAAATATAAATGCCTGTTGGTTCTCTTTGCTATTGCGATGAGCCACTAAACTGTTTTACAGTTGTGGACGAGCAAACGCAAAATATAAATGCCTGTTGGTTCTCTTTGCTATTGCGATGAGCCACTAAACTGTTTTACAGTTGTGGACGAGCAAACGCAAAATATAAATGCCTGTTGGTTCTCTTTGCTATTGCGATGAGCCGCTAAACTGTTTTACAGTTGTGGACGAGCAAATGCAAAATATAAATGCCTGTTGGTTCTCTTTGCTATTGCGATGAGCCACTAAGCTGTTTTACAGTTGTGGACGAGCAAACGCAAAATATAAATGCCTGTTGGTTCTCTTTGCTATTGCGATGAGCCACTAAACTGTTTTACAGTTGTGGACGAGCAAACGCAAACTATATAAATGCCTGTTGGTTCTCTTTGCTATTGCGATGAGCCACTAAACTGTTTTACAGTTGTGGACGAGCAAATGCAAAATATAAATGCCTGTTGGTTCTCTTTGCTATTGCGATGAGCCACTAAACTGTTGTACAGTTGTGGACGAGCAAACGCAAACTATATAAATGCCTGTTGGTTCTCTTTGCTATTGCGATGAGCCATTAAACTGTTTTACAGTTGTGGACGAGCAAACGCAAAATATAAATGCCTGTTGGTTCTCTTTGCTATTGCGATGAGCCACTAAACTGTTTTACAGTTGTGGACGAGCAAACGCAAAATATAAATGCCTGTTGGTTCTCTTTGCTATTGCGATGAGCCACTAAACTGTTTTACAGTTGTGGACGAGCAAACGCAAAATATATAAATGCCTGTTGGTTCTCTTTGCTATTGCGATGAGCCACTAAACTGTTTTACAGTTGTGGACGAGCAAACGCAAACTATATAAATGCCTGTTGGTTCTCTTTGCTATTGCGATGAGCCACTAAACTGTTTTACAGTTGTGGACCAGCAAATGCAAACTATATAAATGCCTGTTGGTTCTCTTTGCTATTGCGATGAGCCAATAAACTGTTTTACAGTTGTGGACCAGCAAATGCAAACTATATAAATGCCTGTTGGTTCTCTTTGCTATTGCGATGAGCCACTAAACTGTTTTACAGTTGTGGACCAGCAAATGCAAACTATATAAATGCCTGTTGGTTCTCTTTGCTATTGCGATGAGCCACTAAACTGTTTTACAGTTGTGGACCAGCAAATGCAAACTATATAAATGCCTGTTGGTTCTCTTTGCTATTGCGATGAGCCACTAAACTGTTTTACAGTTGTGGACCAGCAAATGCAAACTATATAAATGCCTGTTGGTTCTCTTTGCTATTGCGATGAGCCACTAAACTGTTATACAGTTGTGGACCAGCAAATGCAAACTATATAAATGCCTGTTGGTTCTCTTTGCTATTGCGATGAGCCACTAAACTGTTTTACAGTTGTGGACCAGCAAATGCAAACTATATAAATGCCTGTTGGTTCTCTTTGCTATTGCGATGAGCCACTAAACTGTTTTACAGTTGTGGACCAGCAAATGCAAACTATATAAATGCCTGTTGGTTCTCTTTGCTATTGCGATGAGCCACTAAACTGTTTTACAGTTGTGGACCAGCAAATGCAAACTATATAAATGCCTGTTGGTTCTCTTTGTTATTGGGCATTACTAGACCGCTCGCAGGAGCCGAGGCGACTGAGAGTGGTCTAGAATGCCCAATAATATACTACTCATGCATTTCCGCTGCGCCCAGCCTGTTCATTGAATAGTTTAGTGATGTGAATGACTACTACTATAATTATGTTATCGATATTCTGGACTGGTTTTCTACAGGTATATTTATCTGTTCGGAAGTCAACGCCGCCGGTGTGGCAACCACTATTGGGGTTGTTTCGTGAACACGTCGTCAATTTTTTTCTTTTTAATATATAGGACACTTCAATTTGCAAGGGATATGTCGATGACAACCTCACATTCGGCCTAGCACAACGACTCACAGAAGGCATGCGGTTTAGTCGGTTCGAATCCAACATAACCTTCCCCTTCGGCTCCGGACACTTCGATTTGACTTTACCTCGCCTGATAGTAAGCTGAAGGCAAAGTCTCAGAAAAGAAGGTGTCGTGGACTGTATGACTTTTATCTCCCTATCAGGATTCACTTGAATAATACTCCAATTTGCAGACTTGCAGCTTTATTCTTCTTATTTCTATTGTTCTGGATCGTTATTTCCCAATTGTTCCGAAGACTGTACTGTATCGTACTGTACCGCTTTACGGGCGTAACATACTCGCTTAAGTACTACATTTTTCGTTAGCCGTTTATTAATGACGCAGTTTGCTACCGTGTCTTACAATGTATTCTTAACACTACTTATACACTAATATATACATTATAGACCGTTCCTAATGCGGCATGGCTCGGCGTACTGGACAGAAGGTCACCATAACAAACACGTGATGGCACTGGTATCGAGACGAGGGTATATGCAGGGGCATCCTCCTCATGACAAGTGTTAGCACCCTTACGATGTAGAAAATGCAGGTAGATATGGTCGGTCTTTAAAGTTGATCTCCATGAACCATCGTTATTTCAGCGTTCCCGAGTTCATGTTGCAACTGAAGCCTTCACCTTGAGGCCTGGAGCCCACTTACTCCTACACCTTTTGGTTTGACTTTGCGGCTTTTACAGGAGTGTCTGGTGCTGGCCTCCAAAACCGAGAGGAGAGATTGTGTCAGACTGTGATCCGGTCTATCAACGGATGGAGAGCAGATTTTTTTGCACACTTGTGCTGCCGACGCAGTTAGAACTGAGAGTTTCTGTGCCGTCAGTGTAGAAAATGAAGCAGGGCAAGCCTTTGCCTTCTTCCCTCTGACAGGACAACAACTCTTCAGTGTGCTCTGTATGGCTACTCAACTTACTGCCGGGAACACAACACGAGGTTATTTTGACCACGGTATTCTATAGGTCTTGGCATTGAATATTTTATTGGACCATTAATACTTTTTTCATTATCGGACTTATAAATAGGAGAATGATCTCAATTCGTTTGATATTAACTAACATCTTTACCTTGTTTCGATTCTTGTCGTGGGCTCAAGTCCCACCTGAGCAATTCACTTTTTCATCCACTTTAATATCGATATTATCGACTCTCTACTTCCCTATCGGAAACAGCTAATTCATCTCGTAGGGTCGGGCGCGGGTCAACTGCGCTCAAGTGCGTTGGACAACAGTTGCTGTTGTTGTGTTGTTGTCGGTCAGTTGCCGGTCAGACGACAGGTCAGGGAGGGATCCGGTCCTTTAGTCATTAGGCTGTTTGTTCAGCTTATTATAATGTTAAGTATAAGTGATAGGGGCTAATGTGATTTGATTGAGTTTGCTTTAAGTTGGACAATCAGTTGTATACTACTATTATGCTCTTTACCGGTTTTCTGTATTTAATATTTTGAAAACCCGCCATCTAAAGTACAGGAAATGTTGCGTGATTTACTCATAAAGTGGTAAGCGTGAGAGCTCTCACTCCCATTCCCAGGGCCGCCACTATATAGCTCCCGCCTCGGCGCCTCCCACGCCGGACACTCAGTGAGCGTGTGCAGCCCTGAGTCGCAGTGCCTCGCTCGCGTCGCAGTGATGGCACTCGTGCGTTGGCTCTTTCCTCTTCTGATACAGGTACCGCCCGAAGCTCCCGTGCTCGGTGGTCATCTGTGTCAGTCGGTACGAGAGGCCACCGTGTGGCCTCTCTGGCGCTCTCTCTAGCTCTTACCGCCGCTATATCGGCGTGCCCTACCTCAACTGCTAGATGTCCATCTTATTGACAGAAGACGTTCTAAGATAAGCTTTCTTTCTGGAGCTGGAAGGTCAGAAGTAATTAGAATCTACACACATAGGAGAGCGGAATCCGGGCTCCAAACCATAAGCTATTTACGGGACCAGGCAGAACGTTATGATGATGATGATTGCTTTTTTTAGATATATTTAGAACTGTTTATTTTATGATAATGAAATAATAGGATGTCATACCCCCCAAAAATATAATAGAATGTTGTTCCACCGGCATCGACCAAGCTAACGCTGGTTACGACTCCAAAAAGACGAATTTCCTTTTTTGAAGTGAAAACTTCTTTAGCGGCGTTGGATGGGTAAAATGTGTTAAACTCGCGTCAGGATTACTTGACCTTTCATCCGTAACCGACGATTGACGTCATACAACATTACAACAGCTACAGATTGTTTATTTTGTTAGATGCATTAAGAAGCTTCGTAGCTTCGCGGCAAACCCTACGACTTTAAGTCTTTATGGTTTCAGATAGTATCGGGTTCGAACCTGAGCTTCTGACACTTTTTGTGATTACTTTTTCTTTTTGTAATTTATTACATTTTGCGATTATTTTTTCTTTTTGTAATTCAATAATTCTTTCTGACAGAAAATTAGTGATAGGTTCTATGGTTGGCTCTATATTACTCCCGGTACTCCCGGAGTGCAACCCGTCTTTTTTTTTCTTATCCATGTAATGACGTGCGTGTCTCCCGGTTGCTCGTCCCGCTTAGCGCGGGAGAGTCTAGGGTCCACTTTCCACTTTGCACGGTCTTCGGCATCCGATTTAGTTAGTCTGTTGGCACCAAGCCAGCGTTTCTTGGGCCGTCCCCTACTTCTGGCGCCAGGCAACGTCATGTTGAGGCATTTGTTTCCCACGTATCCTACCGGGCGTCGCAAGACGTGGCCATACCACCGAAGGCGACTTTCCTGCAGCTTGTCAGCTATGTCACGGACACGGAGGCTACCTCGGATGTGTGCGTTCCGAACACGGTCGTTTCGTATAACGCTACACATCCACCGCAACATATTCATCTCCGCGACATGCAGCAACCACCGGTGTCGCTCCAGCAACGGTCACGCCTGACTGCCGTACGTAAGGACCGGTCTAATAATGGTCTTACAGACCTGTCCTTTTGCTTGACCGGCATTTTAGGATCACATATAACTCCCGTTACCTCGCGCCATTTCGCCCCAGCCGCTGAAATATGGGCGTTGATGTCACAATCGATGTCTCCGGACGCATCAAGCACAGATCCGTGGTACCTGAAGTGGTCCGTACGCTCGACGGTGTCGTCGCCTATACGGACAGTCGTCGGATTATTGCAGTGTTATTGCAGTTACGGAGTAATAATACAAGTATCACTACGTCACTACCTCATCTTATCCGAAGAGGCGAGGAACGAAAAAAATTCCACGAAGACGATATGAGTACGAGAGAAGGAAAACTCTAAATGAAGTCCCTGCACACACACCAACTGCGTGAAAACAACAGGCCAAAGCCTCCCAACATTGAGAGAGGCCTATGTCCAGCAGTGGACTGTGATGGGCCAATTGATTTTTGAAGTGAAAACTTCTTTAGCGGCGTTGGATGGGTGTAAAATGTTAAGGAAGCGTCAGGATTAGTTGACCTTTGAACCGTAACCGACGACTGACGTCATACAAGATTAGGTACAGACTATCTATTTTGCAATTTACCATAGATAGCGTCGTAGCTTAAACGGTAAGCACTTCGACTGTAAGTCCTTATAGTTTCAGATAGTATCGGGTTCAAACCACCTGGCCTTCTGAAACTTTTTGTGATTATTTTTTCTTTTTGTAATTTATTACTTTTTATATAATTCTTCAGGCTTTCACGGCCGGCGTTGCATGTAGAATGTACTGCTTCCGGGTTGATTGGCCGTGGTCTATGTGAAACTTGCGTTCCAGACGTTTCGTCGATCACTGCGGTCGACATCTTCAGTGGCGCAGGGCCGGGCGACGACAACTTCGGAGACCTTGCCTCGCCGGCGGCTGACGTGCGACTGGCGCGATGGCTTGAGTCACGGCTGTATTTATAGGCACGGTCGGAGCGGGGAATCGACTCATTCGATTCTGATTGGCCAAGCGCTGTGGGGCGGACGTACTCGATCCTGATTGGTTGTTTGCACTGTGATACCGAGTGGCTCTCAGTGCTGGGTACCAATCTTTTTGGAGCTGAAATCCCTCGTTTTTTCGGTTAAAGTTGTTGGGATGGTAACCTATTGAAATATCGAATTTCTGTTACCTGAATCTTAAAACCCCGAAAACGGTTGGTAGAACTTTTAAAAGACAGATGTAATGAATGACAACTTTCTATAATTCCGTTTTTCATTTCCCAGATGAATCAATTTCCAGGTGCACTAAAACCAAATTTTCAAATAGTATTTTTTTGGTTTCCATATTGTCATAATCCAAATATAGTTATACCAGATTCTCAGAATATTTTTTTTTGTTTCCCATCGTACCATTTTCCAAATAAACTATTACCAAATTTTCATAATCTTTTTATTTGGTTCCCATACAAATCGTGTTCCAGCTAAACTATATACAGGTATAGTAAAAATCAGTAAATTTATACGATTCATTTAGGGTGTGTAACGGTTGATATAATAATAAAAAATCTAACGTTCACTTAAGACATAAATAATTTCACTTAATATAATGAAAGCCTGAAGACTTATAAATATAATATAATTTTGTTTAAATTATTGTTTTCCATGTCTTGCATGAACAGTTTTGTATGCAGGTATAATCAATGAATCAGGAAAGCGAGCTCGTGAACACTGCATACCACACCCGACCCGACTCGCCGTGGTACTTGTCCTACACTAGAGTGTTATTTAAGAACCGGAGGCGCGGAGGGAGGGGAGCCCCTTATTTCGTAGAAAGAAATTTCATAGAATTTCGTTTCACAGAAAATGCTTCATATAATATTTGGTTCTTATATTTTTATTTCGAATATTATTGTTTCAAAAACGATTTCCTACAATGAAACATATTTCACAGAAACACAATTTTTAATCACATTTTTTTGTTTAACAAACTTATCAAACTGTAGAATTATTTTTAAAGAATATTAAACCACCTTTATAATGTTCCAAATCACATTTTTAACTGTAACATTTACAATTTTAATACCCCGACTCAGATTACCCCGACTCGGATAGGTTAGGTTAGAAGGCTAATGCGGGAGCGGAGCGTAGCGAAGCTCCCGCATTAGGCCTTCGTGGTTATTTTTTTTATAAACCACCCAGAAGTAGGAGCCCCGCGTAGCGGGGCTCCGTCGACCTTGTAGACGCATCAATTGTTTAGTTCATAAAAACCATATATATGATAATATGTTATTCTTTGTTATAAGTTTCTATTAAATAAACAATAAAATGATTAAGAATAGTTGATTTGATATTCTATGAAATGATTATTCTAATGTTTAACTTTATATGAAACAAAATTCAATGATTTAAAATTATATTAATTAAATATAATGATTATATTGATTATTCTATGAAATGAAATTATGCGAAACATAACTTTTAAACTCTGTGGCCGTGGTCACAGCCTGTGACCACGGCCGGTGTAACCTGGTCGAAACGTCAGGCAATCAAAGGTATGTAAGTACCTATACCATGATCGCGTTAATTCCCGTTTTCTAAATTATATATGCGAAACATTTTCTGTTATACGAAATTATATTAAACAATTGTCTATAAAACAACGCACACCCGCGGAGGGCGGGCGGTCCTCGCCCGCAGTAACGAAGCTCGGGCGCCCGGGCGAGCTGGAACGGCTGAGGCTGGTCGCCAAAGGCGACCAGCAAGCCGAAGCTGCGGAATCGAGCATGGGTGCCCGAACTTTGTTATGCAAGGGCGGAAGGACTGCACTTCCCGCAGCGCCGGAGAAGAGCAACACTTATGCTTGCCTGCTTGCCTGCATGCTTGCCTGCTTGCCTGCATGCATGCCTGCATGCTTGCCGGTTTGATTGCTAGCTTGCCTGCATGCATGCTTGTTTGCTTACATGCATACATATATTTTTTAAGGCAACGTGTGTTTTGTTCAGTAGGTCTCCAATTGTAGTTAGTAGACGCCATATGAGGTTTAGTTTTAGGTTTAAAAATCTGGATATTGTTTGTCTGGATATCAATTAACTGGATATCAATTAATTGCATTTCAAAAATTTGTGTTTTAAAAATTGGGCTTTCGTGCATATGGATTACGGTCATCTGGATTTTGTGCATTTAGATTTCGTGTGTCTGGAACTCGTTCGTCTGGATTATAAAACGTCGTACAAATAAATAATTAAGATTAAGATAGGTAACCTGTTGGGATGCTTGAATATTTCGATGGCTTCTCGAAGTATACGTGGGAAAAAATGTGTTGTGGTAGCTAGAACTTTCGTGTTCTGAAATTCGATGGTATGATTCCCATCCTCTTGGGTGTGTTCTGCAACCGCTGACTTGTCGAAGTGGCAGAGGCGGCAATTACGTTCATGTTCCGACAGGCGGGTCTTGATGTTTCCTTGGGTGGTGCCCACGTAGGTATACCGAGCCACATGAGCAGGGGATTCTGTAAACTCCAGCTGACGATAGTGGATCACGTGGGTCCTTGACCGAACGGTGAAAATTCCGTAGCTGCGTCGTGGGCTTAAATATCGGCTTGATGTTACAAGCTTCTAGCAGTCTTCCGATACGATCCGTAATGCCACGAATGTATGGCAAGAAAGCCTTCCTTATCGGAGCTGGTTTTTCCTCATCCTGGTTTGTCTGCGAAGCTTTCTTTGGGTGAAGAGCTCTCCGTATCTCATGTGCAGAGAATCCATTAGCTTGGAAGGCCGAGTCCAAGTGGCGTAACTCGTTTTGTAGGTGTTGAGGTTCACAGATGGTCTTAGCTCGGTGGACCAGTGTCTTGATAACTGACATTTTTTGTCTGGGATGGTGGTTGGAGTCCTTGTGTAGGTAACGGTCTGTGTGTGTCGGCTTTCGATAGACTCGGTGACCAAGACTGCCATCTTCTTTCTTGGATACTAGGACATCTAGGAATGGTAGCTCCCCGTTCTTCTCAACTTCCATGGTGAATTGGATGTTCGGATGGATGCTGTTTAGGTGATCCAGGAACTTAGTCAGCTCCGAGTCCCCATGAGTCCAAACCACGAAGGTATCGTCCACGTAGCGGAACCAGACCTTAGGCTTCGTGGGAGCTCTATCCAGAGCATCTTCCTCAAATGATTCCATGTAAAAGTTCGCGACTACCGGGCTGATGGGGTTTCCCATGGCTAACCCGTCCACTTGCTCATAGAACGTGCCGTTCCACTGGAAGTAGGAAGTCGTCAACACGAACTCGAACAGATCAGCGATGTCCTTGGAGAAGAGTGGTCGGATACGCGACATTGCCTCCCTGACCGGAACTCTCGTGAACAGAGAGACAACGTCGAAGCTGACTAGACGATCGTCCGGATGTAGTTTTAGGTTCTTGAGTTTCTCCACGAAGTGGCGAGAGTCTTTGATGTATGACGAGGATGATCCGACATGTTGTTGAAGTAGTCCGGTGAGATACTTCGAGACTGGATGAGTGGGTGAGCCGATAGTACTCACTATGGGCCGGAGCGGTACTGAAGGCTTATGGATCTTTGGTAACCCATACAACCTAGGTGGAAGAGCTTCAGACTTCTTGATGAAGCTTTGCGTTTCTTCTGGGATAGATGAACCCTTAATCAGGTTGTTTACCTGTCTCAAGATTCTTGCCGTTGGTTCTTTTGGAATCTCCTTGTAGGTAGCTGGGTCGAGAAGATCTTTGATCTTGGTTTCATAATCCTTGGTGTTAAGAACCGCTGTGGCATTGCCCTTATCAGCTTTCAGGATAACAATATCCTTGTTAGCTCTTAGGTACTTTAAGGCTTTCCGTTCTTTCTCTGTGATATTGCTCCTCGGTGGCTTGGCCCGCTGTAGAACTCTAGAGGACTCTTGGCGGACCCTCTCAGCCAGTTCTTGGGGGAGTTTCCGTAGGCTTGCTTCGACATTTGCGATAATATCTTCCACCGGAACTGATCTTGGGGCAATGGCAAAGTTCTCACCTTTGCTTAAGACTGACATCTCCTCCTCGGATAGTTGGTGGTCTGACAGGTTCACTACTACAAGTCGTTTATCCAGACTTGGACCAGACTCTTGTGCTCTTGGGAGCCTGTTAAACTTCCTCATCTGACGTGTAGTAGCCTGCTCGCTTTCCCAGGTCATGGTGTTGAAGGTTAGTTTTTCCAGGCGGTCCCAATCATTCGATGAAAGTGATCTGTTCGAGTTCGTGTTGACGACTTCCTACTTCCAGTGGAACGGCACGTTCTATGAGCAAGTGGACGGGTTAGCCATGGAAAACCCCATCAGCCCGATAGTCGCGAACTTTTACATGGAATCATTTGAGGAAGATGCTCTGGATAGAGCTCCCAAGAAGCCTAAGGTCTGGTTCAGCTACGTGGACGATACCTTCGTGGTTTGGACTCATGGGGACTCGGAGCTGACTAAGTTCCTGGATCACCTAAACAGCATCCATCCGAACATCCAATTCACCATGGAAGTTGAGAAGAACGGGGAGCTACCATTCCTAGATGTCCTAGTATCCAAGAAAGAAGATGGCAGTCTTGGTCACCGAGTCTATCGAAAGCCGACACACACAGACCGTTACCTACACAAGGACTCCAACCACCATCCCAGACAAAAAATGTCAGTTATCAAGACACTGGTCCACCGAGCTAAGACCATCTGTGAACCTCAACACCTACAAAACGAGTTACGCCACTTGGACTCGGCCTTCCAAGCTAATGGATTCTCTGCACATGAGATACGGAGAGCTCTTCACCCAAAGAAAGCTTCGCAGACAAACCAGGATGAGGAAAAACCAGCTCCGATAGGGAAGGCTTTCTTGCCATACATTCGTGGCATTACGGATCGTATCGGAAGACTGCTAGAAGCTTGTAACATCAAGCCGATATTTAAGCCCACGACGCAGCTACGGAATTTTCACCGTTCGGTCAAGGACCCACGTGATCCACTATCGTCAGCTGGAGTTTACAGAATCCCCTGCTCATGTGGCTCGGTATACGTGGGCACCACCCAAAGAAGCATCAAGACCCGCCTGTCGGAACATGAACGTAATTGCCGCCTCTGCCACTTCGACAAGTCAGCGGTTGCAGAACACACCCAAGAGGATGGGAATCATACCATCGAATTTCAGAACACGAAAGTTCTAGCTACCACAACACATTTTTTCCCACGTATACTTCGAGAAGCCATCGAAATATTCAAGCATCCCAACAACTTTAACCGAAAAAACGAGGGATTTCAGCTCTAAAAAGATTGGTACCCAGCACTGAGAGCCACTCGGTATCACAGTGCAAACAACCAATCAGGATCGAGTACGTCCGCGCCACAGCGCTTGGCCAATCAGAATCGAATGAGTCGATTCCCCGCTCCGACCGTGCCTATAAATACAGCCGTGACTCAAGCCATCGCGCCAGTCGCACGTCAGCCGCCGGCGAGGCAAGGTCTCCGAAGTTGTCGTCGCCCGGCCCTGCGCCACTGAAGATGTCGACCGCAGTGATCGACGAAACGTCTGGAACGCAAGTTTCACATGGACCACGGCCAATCAGCCCGGAAGCAGTATATTCTACATATTACTTTTTATGATTATTTTTTCTTTCTGTAATTTATTACTTTTTGTGTTTATTTTTTCTTTTCATAATTTATTAATTTCTTCTGACAGAAAATTAGCAGAATAAGTGATAGGTTCTATGATTAGCGCTACATTATAGGTATGGTATGGTATGTTCTTTTTTATCTTTTTCTATGTATATAACGAAGAAAGAAAAAAAGAAAATGTTTTCACTTCTGCCGGCACTCCCAGAGTGCAACCCGTCTTTTTTTGAAGTGAAAACTTCTTTAGCGGCGTTGGATGGGTAAAAAATGTTAAACGCGCGTCAGGATTAGTTGACCTTTGAACCGTAACCGACGACTGATGTCATTCAACATTACAACATCTACAGATTGTTCATTTTGTTAGATGTGTCAAGGAGTTTCTCGGCTGAGCGGTTAGCGCTTCGACTGTAAGTCCATATGGTTTCAGATAGTACCGGGTTCGGAACTAGGCTTCTGAAATTTGTTGTGATTATTTTTTCTTTTTGTTATTTATTACGTTTTTTTTTTTTGTAATTTATTACTTTTTGTGGTTATTTTTTCTTTTTGTAATTTATTGCTTTTTGTGATTATTTTTTCTTTTTGTAATTTGTTGCTTTTTGTGATTATTTTTTCTTTTTATAATTCATTAATTTCTTCTGACAGAAAATTAGTGATAGGTTCTATGATTGGCGCTTTATTATAGGTATGGTATGGCATGGTGTGTTCTTTTTATCGTTTTCTCTGTATATAACGAAGAAAGTAAGAAAGAAAACAGTTTTCACTACTGCCGGCACTCCCGGAGTGCAACCCGTCTTTTTTTCTTAGCTTTTTTTGCACTCGATACCTAGCTATCAGCAGTGATAACGTCTTTACTATATATATACAGATGGCGTTAGCGTATATGGCTCGCTAGATTTTTGTTATCTAAACTGATTACAATTATACTACTGATGATTACAAGCGCCTGTCAATACGCAAGCACTTTCTTTTACAATATCCTTGAGTTATCAACGCAATATGGGCGTCTTATCAATGAAATATACGGCTTGATAACTTCATTCTTTGGTCCATTAGTGGTGAAATTTTAATGAAAATACTAGATATTCTGGACTAGTGATTTCTTTTCCTGTTTTCGCAACATATATGGGCGCCTATTTAGGAATAGAATGTGGCCTATGGGTTTGCCTCTCCACTCCCTCCATGTTGGAATTTCAGCCAGATTCGTTTCTTTATCACTTAAATGATAGACAAGCACACGGCCAACCTGATGGAAAGTGGTAACCGTGGCCTATGGAAGTTTGCAACACCACGGGATTCAAAAACTCGTGCTGCCGACCCTGTAAGGACAGAGAGTTTCTGAAGGACAAAAGGCTACAAAAAGTTAATCTTTCAATCAACTTTCCCGCGTAAAAACACGTGCCATGTCATATGTGAGCGTTGGCACGTACACACACTAAATCAAAATGGCTACCGATAGTGAATAATCACTTTTTTAATTGTTTTACCACATTATACGGATACGTTATCTGAAATATATTGGTGACGGGTTTTATCCGTTTGTGGGCTCGGAATACACTGATCCGTTAGATAATAATTCGAAGCTGATAATAATTAGGCGCCCTATAGTAATTTATCATTATACTTTTACATAATACACGCCTCTTTTTGCAATTTGGGAGGTAGAGAACACATGCTTTTCATGTGCTATTTGCAGTTTTCATACATACCCATTACCAACAGGTACTCTTGACATGGCCTTTCTTTAAAATGTCCTCCTGACCTGGGAACAGTCCACCTCTTGCCTGCTCTCCGTGGTCCCCCCTGCTAGGGAGTCTTCAGAGGGAGATGTAGAACCTTCGAGCAGTCCTTTAAGGGACCGCTCCCGCCTCGGCCGTAATTCAGCCGAAGTGGCTGAAGCATTCCCTTTCAGCAAAAGAGGCGCTCCCAGAACTCAGATAGGCTCGTACCTAGCAACTATTTAATCGTATTGGCGTAATAATATGACAGATAATGATTGTGTGAAACAACAAAATGATTAGCAGTATCTGTTGCGGTAATTAACATAGGTAAACAAAGAAGTATACTAGTAATAACTGGCTAGATAATAATGTTAATCGCTTATTGAATATTTTAAGCAATAAGTATACTATGACATAGCCCGTCTTCTAAAAAGACACTCAGGCCCGTATTCTAAAATGCCACTCAGCTGAATTTCGATTTAGCTTTAAAAAAATTGTATTCACATTGTCAAATTTGACAGGTTGTCTGACAGATTGTCTATACAATTTTTCCTCAGATAAATCACGATTCAGCTAAGTGACATTCTGGAATATGGGCTTAAGTCTTGAATGTCGATTTATGTGGACGACAGATTGTACAGACATATTGACAGATATGACAGATTGTATAGACAATCTGTCCTCAGATAAATCGGGATTCAGAACTGAGTACCATTCTAGAATATATTCAAGAAATAGGGCTTTAAATTCAAATCGGAAAAGTCAGCACTCAGGAAGGGACGGAGTAGGGTAGGGTAGCCAGATTTCACTGTAGAGTTTTTGTGCTGTCAGTGGGAAGACCAAAGGCTGTTCCTGCTTTGAAATCTACGCTGACGGCACATAAACTTTCTGTATTTACAGGGTCGGCAGCACGAGTGTGACTCCACAGGCCACGATAACCCCTTTCCAATAGGTGGTGCTGCTCGAAATCGCTTACCGTCCCTTTCTACAGCGAATACGCTGAGCAACTGACTGAGCTATCTAGCCGAGTTTTTTTTTACATATGTATAAATAATAAAGCCTGTAACTTTCCGGAGGGTTACGCAGAGGTGTATTAAATCCTCGTGATATTATCATCTTTGCATGTTATACAACAACGATTTAACAGTGAAATTGAAGTGCGTGTACGCATTGCATTCAGCTGCACGCCGCCGCGCTGTTCTATTTTCAAACGCACCAAGTTCATTAACGTCTGTTTTACTGATTAGGGATGGGACATTACTTTATTGTAACATATCGATATTTTTGAATTTGCTTTTATTTATTTGGACTACAATATTGAATTTACTGATTGATTTATTGACTGAGAGACAGCCTCTGTGGCGTGGCGGTTCGATCCCCGATCAGTGCAAATATTTCCCATCGGTCGGTCGTTCCCGATTACCATACGGCAGTCGTTACGGGTAGTTAGAGCCTTCAAAAGTCCGACCACTCTAATTACCTACAGAACGTGGATATCGCAATTGGTTGTGGAGGTCAGATGGCAGTCTCTTCACGGAATATATCGAAGTTCAGCCGCATCTTAGTTGGACTAGAAAGACGAGCCCAACTGCATGAGGAATGTTGAATTTGCTGATGATGCCTCGAGGTTTCTACTTGAGAAAAAAAAAGCACAAGGAAAATAGAGTGTAGGAAATAAGTTGTATTAATGCGGATATGGCTCATGGTTTAAAATAGTTATAATCTTGTTTAAAAAATAAATTTTGTACGTTTTTGTTCATTCGAAATCGCAAAGATATGTTTTGTTTACGTGCAGTGTGTTGTGTTTTTTTTTACTAATAACTAGTTATTATTCTAACATGTAGTGTTTGGTGAAGGTCAAACCGATTTGTTCCTTGTGTTAATCGTTTTTAATGCTTCCCTGCTTTTCAGGGTTTCATACCTCAAATGGAAAATTAAAGGGTTACTTATTAGTGGTCTGTCTGTCTGTCTGTCAAGCCCTTTTTCTTAAGACCGCATGGCGAGAAGGCGTGAAATTATTTTCAAATTTGATGAAAGAAGTAAAACTGTGTAGCTCTGTTACAAATCTATTATTTTGGTTTATTTTGACTTCTTCAAGAGCGACTGCCATCTGATCCTAAAGGAAAGCCTGTGTGGAGCCATGTTTGGAGGGAGGTATACCAGCGTGGTGAGATTGGCTAGGTTCCCGAAGATCTTGTTTTCCTATGACTGTTTAATATTCAAAAACTTTTTTAAAATACGTCCACTTATGATTGACACAATGACATAATCCTTTCCAAATATTTATGCAAATGCGATTAGGAGTGCACAAGCTGGCCTCCCGGCGTCACTCGCTCGCACTCACCGAATATCATTAGCATTGATTCATATTGTACGGACAGCTTTTTCCGTAATTCGGTTCCGCGTCCGGTATTAAATAATTTTAATATAATAATTATGTTTTGTACTAGGAAAGTAAATTACTTGATTTACTTTCATTTTCAAAGTGTTAATGGAATAATATGTAAATTATAGAGCTATTTAAATTGTTAAGTTAGTTTGTATATGCTTCAAAATCGCAAAAAGTTCTGTATTGATTGAACTTAAATTTTGACAACATTAAATTAAGTTTAAATCGGGTTGAAGTTTTGTTTTTCAACTTACACCCCGTGTGAAATCAGGCTCCAAGCAACTCGTTTTATTTACGACCGGATGGGACTTGCGCCGCCTGCCAATCCATTTCAACAATATTTTCCGATACTTCTGAAGTTTATCTGAATATCACTAATTGGACGGATTCTATAGCGATCGAAATAATAAAAAGTAAATCGCGATAGAATCAGTTAAAAATTGGTTTTATTTCAATATTTATTATACTAATTGCTCCAAAATATAATTACACTCATTTTTTGAGCAGCCGCGTAGAAAGGGAATGGTTAGAACCGTATCCCGTTTGTCTTGAACGCAATAAAAGATGTCATTACCATGATACGAGCCGTTACATTATTCAAAATGGCGGCGGTCCGAACGCGCCTGAAGGAAAGCTTTCACGTAGGGAAATTAAAATCGATATACCTACCCTACCCACACTATTCGTCGAATACAAGAAAATTTGGATTTTTTTTTAGGGATCCTCAATGATGGTGTAATAAAAGAATAGTTACTAATTACTAATAATAATGTAATCGATACAAATACATAAATTAAATGAATATGTCTGTTGAAAACTGCTAAGAACGGTTTTTTTTAGTAAATAAACATGAATATTTAAGCAGCAGCATACCTATATAAGGTTTGACTTGGTTAACCTCTTGAATGGCTGGGCCGCTTTTGACGCCGTTTTCACTGGCAGGTAGCTGATATTATAAAGCATAGATTAGGCTAATTTTGAATTCAGTAGGTAGTACCGGCTTCTAGGACTTTTTCGTACGATACCCACTGGTAGTAAAAAACAAGTGTCCCTGGTAGTCAAAATCACCAGAAACCTCACGGTAAAAGAAAAAAAAAAGAAAAACTCCGTAAGAAAATATTCTCACGGATCTGGGTCACATAAGAACTTAAGAATAAATTTGTCATTCAAATGCTTAATGCAGTAAATAAACAGTAACATAACCTCAACAACTGCTATTAATTCGATACTATTATACTTCTATTATTATTAAGAGCAACACTTAAGTCATAACTTTGAAATGAAATCAATTAAGTAGCTGTACTATGAAGGTAAGTGACAGGAGGTAAGTGCGCACCAGCGCCCACGCGCCATTTCATTGTCAACTTATTAATGCTTGTGGGGCGGCCCACATTTCTCAGTGTGATAAAGGCTTCTGCACACTGATGTGTGATACATTGAAGTATATCGTGAGGAGGTGACGCTGTGTGTACAAGGATTGGTTGGTGATTTCGCACAAATGGTATCATTGGTAGTGCCACCACTCACTATCATTATTTTAACATTAGGTCCCAGTTGAATCCTAAGGACGTGGAGGAGCTTCGCAGGGCTTTTTCTTAGGATTTGAATAAGAAAACCGTCAGACAAGTTTTAGTATCGAGAACGTGAGACGGTAAAGGGATGGTGGCTCAGTTGAACTGGCTACCTGAAAAGGTAGCTGGGATAGACTTGATGCAGAAGGTGGAGGTTTATTGTAGTTATACTTCTTTTGGCGCGTTAGGGAAAAATTATGAGAGTAAATTTTTACGATGCGCGCACACACCGTCACGAGAAATCGACACACTGAAATTAGCTATTGTCAACATTTTAGTTTTTCAAAAGAAGTATAACTTTTAACGCGTGTACCTACATAAGTACAGCACACACTTTTTTATATAAGTCTTGTCGATATGACTTTACCTCGCCTGCTGGTGAACTGAAGGCAAATTCTCAGTAAAGAGAAGAAGAATGGTGGCCCTCAGCTTGACCGCCTCTTCAGATATTTTTTCACACCTCGTTTAAAGGTTTAGGAATCGCGATTTCAGGGGATCAGCCCCTCTAGACAAGTGGCAATTCTTTGGCCGGCATTTGGTAGAATAGAATTAGGAATGTCTAGGATTTGAAGTTCATGACAAGCGTTAACGACTGTCACATACGTCAAATCTTATACGTTCGTCATTCTATTCTACTAAACGCCGGAAAACAAAATGCTACTTGTCTAGAGGGGCTGGAACTATAGGAATCGCGATGTCTGTGGATCAGGAGCTATGGTGCATATTTGAAGTCTACTACATCCAGCAGTGGACCATGACAGGCTAATGCATTGATTTGTATGGTGACGTTTTATTCTTAAATCACACAACAGCTACGAGAACAAAACTAAAATGTTATCAATATTGCCAGCCGGCATCATATATTTCTATTCAATAAAAAGATGGGCCATTAGCTACCGTGCTCAAAGCTCTATCACATAATACCGAATGGTGATACCATTATCGTGTATACGTCAATGGCTATACAGCCTTTTGTAACAGCCACCATTTATATTATTAAAATAATCTATTGTAATCATAATATTGATACACTAAGAGCTTTGGTTACGAAAGCCTCGACTCGTAATACCAAGTTTTTGAACGAATAATTTCTATTGTTACAGTTTCTGGGCGTTCGAAATGAAAGACGTGTTTAATCTGTGGTAAGTAAAATATTAATTGGATAATTTACTGTAGTAAAATAAATTGTTTGTGTGAGCTTGGTGAATGAAGAATTGTATCTAAAAGAGCGGTATCATTGACTCATTGTTTTTATTTCGTTTGGATCATCCACCCACCCCTAATATTTAATTATTTGCCAATAACATGTGTCATGTCGTCACGTCATTACTATCAACTGTTAGGTTGGTAGTTAAATAATCAAAGAAAATTTTTCTAGCAGTGAATATATTTTCCACTTTCAACCGGTTTTTATTCCTTATTTTATCGGTAAGTTAAGTTAAATAAAAGATCTAGTTTCTATCGGTACATAGTGCGTTCCTTTTTTTACCAGTATTAAAATAAATTTCAAGATTGCATGTTGGAAGCTCACATGAACTCCCCCTAACAATCTACCTGACATTTCGTCACCTCACAAGTGGCATGCAGATCAATCATTGAACGTATCTGTCAGCATCGATTCGATTGCGAGATATCGAGTAGATAGCATCGCACCATCGAATGCTCATTACTATGGTCGTTTGGTAACTAATCGTTAATCGTTATAATCGTATTTCTTCATATTGAATCGAGTCCCTGTTCTTAATTATGGCGAAGTTTGAAGTCAAAGGTCGGTAGCATTCTTATTGGTACACCAATTTATTTGTTTAAGGTATGCATCATTAATGTTGTGAAATTGGTGAAATATGTCATCAATTGGTATGGTATCGCGGGCTGGTATCCGCAACTCCACGACAAGGCACGATTCTTGCGTGAGGGCGGGCATTCTACTCGATCCACCCCAATTCGTTGAAGAACGCCAGTAAGCTATTCATGCCACTGGCGACCTCCCGGAGCGTACCTGTGTTTCCGAAGTACTTAGTCCTGTATTTGGCGGTTGCAGGGCAGTGTAAGAGCATGTCTGCCGCTGTTTCTTCTTCGAGCTGAGCCGTGCCCCGTATGCAGCTGTAGCTATGCGTAGTTGCCGTTTAGACAGTTGCCGAAGATGCCTGTAAACAATTTAGATGTTTGAATATGATTATTTACGAATCAGAATATGAAACATACAATGCAGTCTTTTTAGACCTGCAGATCACGGTATTATTAGTTAAGTTTCACTCTCTCTCTTCTCTCTCTATTATTAGTTAAGTTTCACTCTTTATCGTTAATTTAAATGTTTATCGATACCCCGAAATACGCATGTGCCATCCCTAAATCTTTCAAATAACGCTGTGTTTATACTAGGGGTTGTATGCGCCTCGTCGCCTCGTCGCCGTGTCGTCAGTGTCTCGTCGCGTCGTCGTCTCGCACGCCAGTGTACACACTACAATGAATCACGTCGAGTGTTACAATCTTTATTAACTTTCGTCAATTACGTAGGCGACGGAAGCGCGGAAGCGCTCAGATGTAACACCACTAAACGGTCACCCATCCCAATGGTAGCCTCCACCTAGGTTACTTAACCCACTGATCGTTTACAGTCTGAGGCGACTTTTATAAGGAAATATATTGTTCATTTTACTTGCTCATATACATTATGCTCTAATTTCATCGAAATTAGGCATATAATTATGATACCTATTTTCAAACTGTGGTTTTTAGATTGTTATTAAATCATGAATGGGATACTGACTTTTTTATTGGTTGAGTTGTATTATTCTTAAAAAAATAGATACAAAAGGATCGTGTTCAATAGAACAAATAAATTAATATACCTACCTATTGCTTGTTCATTTCATGCAACTTCGTATTTAAATAGAAAATTTCATCTTGTACGTGTATAAAAAACAAAACTTTTACTCAAATATAACTTTTGTTTTCGCTCTGTTGAAAATTTGAAGTAAATTCACCATTTTTTACAAAGAAAAAATTGGTTGCCTGTAACGTCGGTATACGGGCGAAAGTTTTACGTGACAACGACTTTGAGTGGTAAAATAATTTTAATGTGAATATTCATTCGTATAGTAGGAAGAAGGATGAAATAATAGTAACAATTTAAAAATGTCTGTCTCTCTCGCTCTTAGGCGGGCTAACCATGCCCGAGTGGAAGGGACGCGTGCCTCTCACTCGCTCTCATTGTGAGCGCATAACGTGAGCGGAGCGTAACGCAGTTTCTTGAAGTGTCACCCGGCAAACCAATTTATAAGACGTTGTCACGTCAAAAAAGAAACCTCATTCTGTTTAGTTTGTGGTCAGTGTTTTTTTTTATTATTGTCGCCAGTCGGCCAGTACCAAAAAGTTTAGCGATCCGTTTGTACTGGATTTCACCAGTACAAACGGATCGCGAAACTTTAACTATACTAATTTTCTTTTAACTATAGTAATTTATTAATTAAAATTTATATAAGTATGTACTAGTTATGAAGAAAACGATTTATGTACCTAGTACACCGCCCGATACATACACATATACTGTACAACGTCCGATATATATGTGATTGATGTGAAGTCCTTAACATCATGGAATGTTTACTATCTGAAAACTGCAAGGGTAAATATCTATTTTGGCATTATAATTATTCACAAGTAAAATGAAAAACGTCGCATGATACACGTGTGTATTGTGAATTACCATCTTCGGCTCTCTTTCGACTGATATCGCCTCAGCGGTAATCAACAACTTTACACACTTGTATCATAATCTACTATTTGATAGGTTCTCAAAATGGTAGCTCTGCCATTAAATATGGTAGTTCTGTCACCAAATACATCGATTATTTTTCGGTAACTTGTGACAATACATGAACACAGACGTTGCTAGGGACTGCATAGGTTTTATCACCAAAATTAAATATTTACTTGGATTTTCTTTTCTAGAACCTTTTACCCTATTTATTTAGCGACACCCCTTTTCATGGCTGTTATCATTAAGACATATATGTCCCCGTCAACTAGCTTCATTAGCCATTCAATTAACAGCCTAGGCTGTTGACTAAACGGCGCCATTCAATGAACGGCCTGAATGATGTTCAGCCGTAACATTTTAATAACCTGGCTGGCTAATGCTTAGGCCATTTGTAAGATGGGGCACCACCCCGAATTGAGACCGAAAATTTCATATATATACATATTTATGTAATTTTTTTATATGTTATGTAAATCCCCGAAGGGTAGGCAGAGGTGTATTCACAGAAAATTAGTGATGTATTTATTGAGAAAGCTGTACAATCCGACTTGGATAGGTTAGGTTAGAAGGCTAATGCGGGATTGGAGCGGAGCGAAGCTCCCGTATCAGCCTTCGTGGTTATTTTTTTTATAACCATGCAGAAAAAAGTTACTTTCATATCTGTTTAATTAAATGGCTAGTCAAGTAATTAAACGTCATTGCCTAGCCGTTTAATCAAACGGTTGAACAACATTCAGGCCGCTAATTGAACGGCGCCGTTTAGTAAAGAGCCTAGGTAGTTAATTTGGTGGCGACATATAGATTAGGTAGTTACAATATATATCAATGGCTGTTATATATACCTACATGATATCAAATTACATAACAGCGCGCTATGTCTTTACAAATAAGTGTCATAATTTATTTACTTCATAGTTTCTGCGTCCAGTTGCAAATTCAAAATGGATAATTTTCATTCCCATCTCACCTCACGTCACCGATGTTATATTATGCTGCCGTATAATACTCTATTTTACATCAAAAATAAACTTCTTTGCTTTGGTACATCAGTTTATTTACGTATTGAAGGGAAGAATGTATCTTGTAAACAGCTGATACGTAATCGTCTAAATACCGGTACACATACAAACAAAAGTGTATTGTACCAACAAGGATTTATTATGCACTAAATAGACTTCACAACACAAGCAAAAGAATACATTTCTCACGCGTAATAAAGTTGAAAATTGGATGGACTGTTTTGTTTAAGCTTGCGGGATTACAGAAAGGATGAAGGAAGTATCGGAAGTCTAAAGATCCTGACTGGTAGTCGCCGTTTTTCTTCGTTTTGTGTCTTTTATAAATAGCTTAACAGGAATTGGGAGAGGTGGAGAAGTTAAACAACGAATCCTCTGAATTTTTTAAGAAAAAAAAAAGAAGCAACACTTTTCCGTGGCTGTATTGAATTCGACTTCTACGCAGGTGCCGCGATTCCTGCTCAGTGCAAATATTTGTATGCATGAATATGTCTATTTACATTAGTCTGGGTAATTCCGTTCCTCAGAGAGCATCGTCGTCGTTCCCCGGTTGTCATACGAACATCTATGGCAAATAATACGGGGATTTGGGGCCCCAAAAAGTCCAACAATTGGTCTAACTGCAATACTTTGATATCGTAAATAGATTGTAAGGGCTGCGGACATTGAAGTCTCTTGGAAAAACCACAACAGCGAGAATATTTTACAGCTGGTGCGTGGCATTTAGTTCCTTTAATATCTTACTGTGCGCACCATTTTCGGTCGCAACGTGTGAGGATGAATTCCCTGCCTATGGCGAGTTGAACGTAACAAGTCATAGAGTAATATTCGGTGTCGTAATATTTGTAACAACACAGGATGTATGGTGTACTATTAAAGTCCACATAAACCGCGCCGTTAAAAAATCACGCTCTCATGCATTCGTTTTAGATCGCCTTAAAAGGCACATGTCCATCTTAGGACTTAGGGTTGGCAGCTAAATAATATATTTTTATGAATAGGAACTTTTAATAATCAACATCATCTTGGCGATGTTTACAGTTGCATACGAAGCTTTTACTTCAGACTTTGGGGTTAATTTTGCATTATAGGCGCTATTACTTTCTGTCCTTTTAAGCCTTAGGGGGTAGCCTGCGCCAAAATAATCTTTTGTAAATGTCACACTTTAGAGAAATCTAAGAAGTATAGCTCTTTCCACAGCGTCTACCTTAGCCCTACCACTCTTAGAGATGATCGGAAACAGGCGTTTGAAAGTTCACAAATATGAAAGTCGTGGTTGAAAAAAACGGACTTACATTACCTCGTATGGGGTAAAATTCCGAGAAATCTTTCCTTAGCACATTTTTCTACTGTATCTGGGACCTTATTCATCTGATAAGAAATGAACTCTTTTCTGAAATACATTCTGAGAATTTACTAACTCACAAAAACAGCATGGTATTTGATGTTCTCAAGTCTCTTAAGAGTGTTTTCCTGTTATGATTGATCTAAAATCCACATTTCCTCTTACTTACACCTGGCAACCCTGATTTAGTATCGCATTACGCAACATGTTATGGCGTGCAGATGGCGCTGTGTATTTCGGTACACTGCACCAGGCACATGCATCGGCGTCGCCTTATACCGAACCTTTGAAACTTGAGTAAAAATGCGGGCCTTGTAAATCAAACTTTGTGTAAATCAAAATTAGAGAAACTTGTGTTCTACCTAATGACATTAACCTGTATCTACTGACGTGGATTTTAATTTTGCGGTAACACACGTGTGGGCCACAGAGGCCCGTATGTTGAAATATATCTTTTTCAGAATCTACAGGATAAACTGGTATTATTATCGGCCTTAAGGGCACTAAACTTAAAGCTACTAAAAGCAGCGTATACGTATCCGGCAGGGTAGGGGAGAAACTCGAGATTTTAACTTTCACAGGGCCTGAGCGGCCCCATATTACCAGTTAAAGTTTAATGCTGGTCATTACCAAGGATCGCCTTCTGACTTAGTTTTGTCTAAATTGCCCGTTCTTTGAGGAACTACGTAGCAGGGCGTGCAGAAGCATCTGATGAGAACGTCAAGCCGAGGGCCGCCATTGTTACATTGTCGGTGTGTGTAATGGTGACTTGACCTGAGACTTTGTCTTCAGCTTATTATCAGGCAAGGTGAAGTTATATTGACGTGTTGAATAGAATAGTAGATTATGGTAGAAGTGTTTAAAGTTGGTGATTACCCCGACGAGGGTCTAAAGAGAGCCGAAGACGGTAATCAACAATACACACGTGTATCATACGACGTTTTTCATTTTACTTGTGAAGAATATAATGCTAAAATAGATATTTACCCTTGCAGTTTTCAGATAGTAAACATTCCATAAAGTTCTCTTCACAAATTTAAATCGGACGTTCTACAGTATATGTGTATATCGGGCGGTGTACTAGTTACATAAATCGTTTTCTTCATAACTAGTACATACTTGTAGACATTTTAATTAATAAATAACTATTATTTCACCAGTAAAAACGAATAGCTAAACTATTTGACATTGGCGGACTGGCGGCAATAATAAAAAAAAAGCACTGGCCACAGACTAAACAGAATGAGGTTTCTTTTTTTTGTGTAAAAAATGATAAATTTACTTAAAGTTTTAAACATAGCGAAAACAAAAGTGAAAAAAAAAACTCAAACTCAGTGAACAGGGATACCTTGTTCACCCAAGCTAAATTAGAAACCCCCAAAATCTATAATTTCCTTTGGCAATGTTACAGGTACCCCTCTAAATTATTATATAAGGACAAACTTTTGGAATCTGCTGTTGGTTGTCAACAAGGAGACCCACTTGGACCGGTAATTTTCAGTTTAGCTATTCAACCTATTATTCGGCAGTTAAATTCTAAATTCAATGTATGGTATCTAGACGACGGGACCCTAGGAGGAGATGTGGAGACTGTTTTACAAGATTTGGCCTTTATCAAAAACGAATTTAGTTTAATTGGTTTAGATCTAAATGATAGCAAATGCGAGATATTTTTAAATGATGCTTCGGACAAAAAAATTACTATTTCTAAATTTAATTTTTTGGCTCCTAATATCAAAATTATAGAAAAAGAGTCTCTACGTCTCCTCGGGTCCCCAATCTTAGAAGAAGCCTACACCCCATTTATAGAGGAAAAAATTCAAAATTTTAATATCATTTCGGACCGCCTACTCAAAATTAATATCCATTCGGCTTTCACTATTCTCCGGTATTGTCTTTTCGTTCCGAAATTCACCCATGCTCTCAGGTCTACACCCTTTTGGAAACATTTAACAATTTTGGAAAAAATGGACAAAATTATAGAAATTACACTCACTAAAATTTTAAATGTGGCCTTGAATGATCGTGCGTCACTACAAGCGTCTCTACAGATTCGCTTGGGTGGGCTCGGTATTCGCAAAATTTCGGATGTCAGCTTACCAGCGTTTCTGTCTTCGGTCCACAGTACAGAAGAATTAACTAGGAAAATCCTTGCACCTACACTAGTTAATTCTGAAGTATTGTGTAAGACTGAAGCAGTGAACGCTTGGAAAATTGCTTGTCCAAACACTGATCTCCCAAGGAACCTTTTCTCACAGCGTCAGTGGGACGGGCCGCTCTGTAACTTATTAAGACAAAATTTATTAAATACTTGCACTAATGCTGCTAAGCGTGCCCGCTTACTGGCAGTTGGAGTGTGGGAATCGGGTCTTTGGTTACAAGCTCTTCCGTCATCTAACGTAGGGACCATGTTAGATGACATTACTTTCCGCATCGCGACGTGCCTCCGCCTAGGTGCGCCGTGTGTCTCTCCGCATCAATGCCGTTGTGGAGAAGCAGTTGACCGACTCGGACACCATGGCCTGTCGTGCTGCAGGAGCGCTGGGCGAATTCCACGGCACGCCAGCCTCAACGACATAATCCGCCGTGCTCTTGTCACCGCTGGTGTGCCTGCTGTGCTTGAACCAAACGGTTTGGCGCGCGACGATGGCAAGAGACCGGATGGTATGTCATTAATGCCCTGGAAAATGGGTAGGACTCTGGTGTGGGACGCAACATGCGTTGACACCATTGCCCCTACCCATATACCTGGCACGGCTGGTTGTGCCGGTGCTGCTGCAGCTTCTGCAGAGGCTCTTAAGCGGCGCAAATACTCCAATCTCATTGGAGATTATGAATTTGTGCCGTTTGGAGTTGAAACGTTTGGGCCTTGGGGTCCGAGCGCCCGCAATCTCTTCAGGGAGATTGCGAAGCGTATAGTCGACGCTTCTCGTGACCAGAAGGCTGGCCTCTTTTTAGGTCAGAGATTAAGCATGGCCATACAACGTGGCAATGCTGCCAGTCTTCTGGGAACGCTACCACAAGAGGCATGCGATGCGGATGAATTCCACGACGCATTTTAACTTTTAGTTTTAGTTTTTATTTTTTATTTAGTATTACATATAGTAACTTTATTAATTTAATTTAATTTGTATATAATAGGTTTGATTTTGTAAACATAGAAATAATTTCTTTTCTTAAATTGGAAATAAAATTGCAGAAGTGGCAAACAAAAGTTATATTTGAGTAAAAGTTTTGTTTATTATACACGTACAAGAGAAATTTTCTATTTAAATACGAAGTTGCATGAAATGAACAAGCAATAGATAGGTATATTAATTTATTTCTTCTATAGAACACGATCTTTTTGTATCTATTTTTTTTTAGGAATTATGCAAATCAACCAATAATACTTAAAAAAAGTCATTATCCCACTCGTGATTCAATAACAATCAAGAAACCACAGTTTGAAGGTATCATTATGTGCCTAATTTCAGTGAGATTAGAGTCACATTTGTAGTGTACCCGGAGTACAACCAGGGGCCTTTGGCTTCGGGAGCATTCCCTTACACCCGGTATAAAGTGGTAGGGGTTAGCGTGAAAGGTTTAATAATAGTAGACGAACCTCGTGACGCATGTAAGAACAGAACCAGATTGCTGTTATTTCTGCCTACCTACTCCGGACTAAACGGCGTGATATGTATGTTTCCAAAGCCGTATTTTCTTGCAGACTACAATTTATCCTCTCCGATCATTATCAGTGGCGCCATAAGCAATATTTCTTCACCACTAATTGGCGATGACTACAAAGATTCCTGCTCATCACCCTGACAATGGAAAGGCGTGTCGCACTAGCCGCTGTGCTTTTATCAATCAACATGATATATGTCGTTGTTGTGCACTTGTCAAACTAACCACGGAGCAGTGGGTTGAACAGTATTAGAAGTTGGTTATGTTTTTGACGTGAATACGTTATCTTACTGGATGCGGAAGGCGGAGGATCAGACAAAATGGCGCGCATTAGGAGAGGCCTATGTCTGACAGTAAACTGCAGTGGGCTAATTAATTTATTGATTGATTGACCTTAACTTGAAATTGTGTGAGTATCTTCGGAGAACAAGTAAATCTCGTCAGCTATTTGGTACACCTGCTGTTTAAGAGCAAAGGTTTCGGCTAGACTTTCTTTCCGAGATAGAATGGTTAGATGGTAGAGCCAAATCATTAGAAAAGCGGACTCGGACTTCAAACTTCGGGTTCAATCAGGACATTTTATCCAATTAAGCAGTCCGACTGGGGAAGTACATCTGCCCTATAGAATACCACGGCCATAATAACCTCGTGTTGCGTTTCCGGCGGTGAGTAGGGTAGCCAGAGCTCACTGGAGTGTTTTTGTGCTGTCAGTGAGAAGACCAAACCAAAGGCTATGCCTGCTTTGTCTTCTACACTGACGGCATATAAATATATATATACATACTTACATATAATCACGCCTTAATCCTCGGAGGGTTAGGCAGAGGGGAACTAACACCCACATTTCACCAATCAGTATTCGGTCCCACGTATTAGGGGGTGAGCCTATTGCCGTATTCCGGGCACTATTGTTGACTCGAGCCATGCATCTGAGGCTGAGTCTGGGCTGTACATATCTTTCTGATGTTAAAGTTAATCAGCCCTATCCCTTAGTCCCCTTGTACGACACCACATGGGAAGAGAAGGAGTGGCCCAAAATCTACTCTGCCGGGAACCACTACTATACTACTATAGCTTTATATATAGCTACTATAGCCTTCCTCAATAAATGAACTTCATACATACATACGCTCACACCTATTTCCCTCCTCGGTTGGCACAGACAACAATACCCCTAACACGAACAAATATCGAAATCGTATCGTAACCGTATCGTAACCGTATCGTAACCGTATCGTAATCGTATCGTAATCGTATCGTAATCTTGTCGTAATCGTATCGTAATCGTATCGTAATCGTATCGTAAGCGTATCGTAATCGTATTGAGAGAATGGAGCATTGCGATTGGCCGGCTTCACATACACACAGGTTTACAGTACGCAGCCGGCCAATCACAATGCTTCATTCTCTCAATACGTTTACCCTACGATTAGTATTAGTTGTTCGTGCTAGGGAAACTGCGCGCCAATTGACTTTGTTTATTCTTGATATTATAACAAACAAACACACTCTTCAGTTTTATAATTTCGGTCTAGATTTCCAAAGACTAAATTTTGTTACTCTTTCAACCGAGGGAAAAGATTCGATTACTGATTACTACTAAGTGATTATGAGTGCTCATTCCAAAACGGTTACCAAATCTATGTGTTTATAAGTTTTATACTAACAATACTCATTTAAACTAAGTTTAAAAAGATAACTTACTGTTCTAAACTTACTGTGGTATATTTTAACAAGGTCAATGACCTTTAACTCGCGCTGACTTTGGCAATCTGATATGTAATAAATATTTGTTGGTACTGACAGAATTCCTTTGTGCCACCGTATCTAGATCTTATGGAATCAACTCTAGAAAAGTTTAATTTATTTATTGATCAATAGTTATATATAGCTATTGTTATATATGTGCACAAAGGTATACAATATAATAGGTACATTGCAACCTACATAAGTACATAATATATTTTCTAAAGTTTACGCGATTTATTTGTTACACACCAACACCAACGATTAACAAAGTCTGTGGACACGCGCAAAAATGTACCAACCATTACTTAAGGTTTGATAAACCACAGATACTCACTAAAGAGCATAGATATATACCAAGACTGATCCGCGAAGCTATTAAAATTTAAAAAAAAAACACCTAAATTTTAATAGAGAAGATAGTTGGAACGTACCAGCAGCCTAGAACCCAGTCATCCACTTAAACAAACCTAGTAAACAGCAAAATACAGCAAGACTTAACGACACAGTGAGCTCAGTCAGCGTAAATGGTTACACCAACAATTCAACATGATTCGGGTACTTTGAGATAACTTACACTTCAAACTATATGACAACTACAGACTGCCGCGGTCATAATAACCTTGTGTTGTGTTCCCAGTAGTGAGTAGGGTAGCCAGAGCTCACTGTAGAGTTTTTGTGCTGTCAGTGACAAGATCTAAGGCTTGTCCTGCTTTATCTTCTACACTGATGGCAAAACACTCTGTTCTAACAGGGCCAAGAGCGGGTCTGTGATGCCCCTGGTGTTGCACACGTCCATAGGCATCGCTAAACACTTGCCATCAGGTGGGCTGTATGCTTGTCTGCCACCTAAGTGGTATAAAAAAACTACCATCCTTAGTCAAAATGTGAACATGGCTTCTGCCCCTCTAGATAAGTGGCAATTCGCTAGCAGGCGTTTGATGGAATAGAATGACAAATGTATGGGATTTGACGTATTTGACATGCGTTAACGACTGTCATTTACGTCAAATACCATACATTCGTTATTCTATTCCACCAAACGCCGGCTAGCGAATTGCCACTTGTCTAGAGGGGCAGGCGTTTGATGGAATAGAATGACGAATGTATGGGATTTGACGTATTTGACATGCGTTAACGACTGTCATTTACGTCAAATACCATACATTCGTTATTCTATTCCACCAAACGCCGGCTAGCGAATTGCCACTTGTCCAGAGGGGCAGGCGTTTGATGGAATAGAATGACGAATGTATGGGATTTGACGTATTTGACATGCGTTAACGACTGTCATTTACGTCAAATACCATACATTCGTTATTCTATTCCACCAAATGCCGGCTAGCGAATTGCCACTTGTCCAGAGGGGCAGGCGTTTGATGGAATAGAATGACGAATGTATGGGATTTGACGTATTTGACATGCGTTAACGACTGTCATTTACGTCAAATACCATACATTCGTTATTCTATTCCACCAAATGCCGGCTAGCGAATTGCCACTTGTCTAGAGGGGCAGGCGTTTGATGGAATAGAATGACGAATGTATAGGATTTGACGTATTTGACATGCGTTAACGACTGCCATTTACGTCAAATCCCATACATTTGTCATTCTATTCCACCAAACGCTGGTTAGCGAATTGCCACTTGTCTTGAAGGGCTGAAAAGTAACCGAAACGTCGGTCTAAAAGTAAATAATTACAAATGAATCGCGATAGAATCTGTAAAAAGTGGTTTTATATCAATTGTGCGAAAATTTATTCCTCTTTTCCTCTGTTTGCAAGTAAAGTGTAGTAAATTGGCCATAAAACTAGCAGTGTTGTAGCGCATCACGAATATTTTCAGGGTCAGCGCTAGAACCACCCTGTCCTTCTACACAAAGCATAACAGAGAATGGAATAGATTGATCAATGTATGGGCTTGACATACGTTGATGACTTCCGTAATCTCCAAAATACGTCTGAATTCCACACATTTATCATTATATTATTATACAATACGCCGAGCAACGAATTGTCACATGTCTAGGGAGGCTGAAGTGTTTTTAAAGGCGCCCACTCACTAACAGTCCGCCTGCAGTCCGCCTGCAGTTCCTGATCTGTCCGGCGACCTGCAGTCCTAAGCCGATAGCGCCCACACACTAAAGCGATTTTAGCCTGCCGGCAATTCCCTGTTGTCAGTTTTGCGACCACACACTAGCAGTTGTGAGTCGTCAGTTTTAGGTCGTACGATCGCCTGCCGGTAATGGTCTAATATCAGTTACATAGAGAGTACGAAACAGTGCAAGCGATTTTCGACCTTATTGACATTTTCTTAATTACATGTTTTTTCGCATAAATAAATGCTGCTGATCACGAATATAAGAAAAAAAACTAGATTTGTTGTGATGTCAATAAGGTTGAAAATGGCTTGCACTACGTTATTCTTATATAAGTATGTGCTAATCATTGTGAGAAATAGGTGTTAGCTATTTTGAACCCTATGGACTATGTGCATAAGAAATATAGACGAGTATGTACAAAAAAGGAATAAAATCTTAGTAAAAACTGACACGAAACGTCGATCGACAGGCCCGTTGTGCTCGTTCGCCCTGACGGCCTAGGACTGTCCGGCTTAGAACTGTCCGGAATCGTTCGGCGGCCACACACTATCGGATCGTAGTAGTCGTCAGTCCAAAATCGTTAACGAAACTGTTAGTGTGTGGGTTATTGCGATTAACTGACAGATTTATATCGTCCGGCCGTCGTCCGGTAAACTGTTAGTGAGTGGGCGCCTTAATAGACTCGATTGCAAATCATCCGTATCAGTGTAGAACCTGTAGTTGAAATTCACGTAATTGTAATTCTTTAAAGCATATTTCTCTCATCTCATCGCTTTCCGATGTAAACTGACCCTAAGAAGTATAGAAAACTGTGCACACAAGGTGCATTTCCAAGTAAATGTTCAACAATTCACACACCTGTGAATTATCAGGAAATCGATTGCTATTCTGGTGGAATTGCATGTACTGGGTAAAAGTATAACCATTGTATGACCTCTTTATTTCTTTTTGTAGGACTTCTTGGTATGTTCGCGTGCAATCGTGAGGTTTGATACCTGAGCTGGGTAAATTGCGATTGGGGCTTTCTAAAAGGTCAAATTTAGAGCTCATTAGTAACCAAGTAAGTACCAAGTTCTGTGTCAATCTTTCAATTAGTCAATGCAGTCCACTGCTCGACATAGGCCCCTCTAAATATGCGCCATTACGTGCGACCCTCCGCTTTCTGCATCCAGTCTGTCCTAGCTACCTTTTTCAGGTCATCTGGCTAGGGGGTGTCCTATACTTCGTTTGCCTTCTCGTGGTCTCCACTTTAGGACTCGTTGCTTCAACGGCCATCGGTCCTGCGACAGACTTGGCCAGTCATACCTCTGTGTATAACTAGAAAAAATGAAAAAAGAAAATTTAATTATTAGGAATCACAACGCATAGTGAAACAGCATCGTAATAATAATAAAACAAAATACAAAGAACAGAGAATTCATATTTTAAATACTACTCTATTGTACGATTGCAGAATTCATTACTATGCGAATTGGTATAATCAGTTAATGAGGCATATAAGCCAATGCGTCCATCATCCTTCTTAATTAAATCAATAAAATATGTAATGTACCTATCTTGGAAGAACAAAATATTGTAATCCTTGGATATGCGCATCTAGATGCTAAATGAATTATTTATTTTACATAATATTATTATCACAATAAATACCTAGTGGATTATAAGAACCGGCATGACAAGAATACAAATCTATTAATATAGAAAAATACATCGGAAAATTCAAGTGGAAAATATTGCATTGTAAACATTTCCAAGATTTATTGAGTACATCATTGTGGAAATTAGGTGCTACTTTATTTATTAAGCTTGTAGATTGTAGAATTAATTGAAGAAATAAATATATATCGACTTACATAACATCACTTTTAATAAAATGAGTTTTAGCGGCACTGCATCTATTTATAATATGTAAATAAATAATTTATATATTAATTTGTGTGACGTAATGTCCAGAACTATTGCATCTATATTAAAAATCATGTGACACTAGGCTTATAGCAGCTTGTAATTTGGATTTTAGAATACGAATACACGTTTACATTTCTTTTATTAAATAGAAAGCAACCGACATTATTAATGTTCCCTTTAAACCCTCCAGCTATAAGCTAAATTGCTGTGCTAAGAGTGGGTTCACGTCGCTAGTTTAATGGCCAGGATTTGAACGATTTACATATTACCAGTATAATATAAACTCAATAGACACTCAGCAACCATAATTATCCACCCAATACCCACTGGTCATGAGCACGGGACACGTGATCTTCTGATCATACATGCGTCTTATAATTAAAAGATAGCGGGCTCATTCCAGTGGTCCATTAGTGTTATGTTTCTACAGTGACATATAAGTGTATATCACGAAAGTTCTAATTATTATGTGTGTGAATACACTATGTATGTACTACATTCATCCTTCTAGTAATTTCCACGTTGCTTCTTGGGGCTCGGATTTTTACATCGGAAGTACAGAGGAAGTTTGAAAGTGGCACCAGTGAATGAAAAAATTGAGAAGTGAGCGACTTCGTGGTATGGACTTATTATGAGAAGAGAGGAAAGTAATGTTGTAAAAAAGGTCCGAATAATATATATAAATATTGAATTGATATATTATGTACCTAAACCGTGTACTTCTCTGTATGGTCACGTAGAAATAACTCAATTATCACTACTCTATCTCATCTGAGAGGTGTCGTAAGAGGCGACTTATGAAAATAAATACACAGAATAGAAGATGGAAAGCAGGAAAAAGAAGGAGACCCGAAATAAAATACTGTACCAACCCATCTGACCAGCGTGTAAATAGTACACTAAAGGCTTCCAACAATGGGAGAGGTCTATCGATAGGCTAATTGACCTCATCTGAAGTAGGTACACTGTACGATGCCTTAAGTGCAAATTCTTCCAACAAAGATGGTCGATGCAAAGTCAAGAGCCACACAATCTCCAAGGCCGTCTACGAGTATTACCATATTAATGTCGTGACCTCATCAGTTGACAGGCCTGTTTCCGATACGCACTCAATTGCAACGCACATCAGTGCAACGAGAATGTATGCGCTGTGGCGCCGGCTATCAATGAAGCTCTATATCAATGTACAGTCGATAAGAAAAGTCTTTAATACACATTTTTAGTAGAGTACTAAACATTTAGCGAGGTATGTTTAGTTTCGATGGGATCATGTCTCATATCTCCCACGGTAGCTACCCTGAGTCAGACAACGGGTTATTGTACCGTAGCTCTTTAAAAAGGGTAGACAAAGCCTTTCAATTTTTCAATAACTTTAAGGGGGTTTTGTCACTCTATGCTTGAAAATGCCAGGTTACTGAAATTCCCAATTCGTTTCAAGTGACACGGGCGTGAAAAATAGAAGAAAATATTTGATGAGGCCGACAAACTGAGGACCACTGCTGTAGAATTATTTTCATCTGCAATGGTCAGACGACGACAATATCAACGTACTCTATATTAAAATAAACATATTTAATATTTAGAAATCGTAGAGTCAAAATAATTTTCAAGGATATTATAGAAAGTTAAATCATTAGTTGTTTAATGTCAGAGAGAGCGGATAGAAAGCACCGCGGGGTTCCTTCTCTCTCGTCTGGGTTATTTTATTTTTTGCTTTTCTTTCACTAAACCTTATTATTTTAGTTCTATTTTAATTATATTTCATTTAACGCTTATTTATTTTATCTTTTAATTGATGGTTACTAATAATTTATATCCATTTCCAGACTACTTAGATTATTAGACATACGTCAAATTTTGCATGTTTTCAATTCATTATATGACCAGTTCATCAATATTTTTACATGTAGATACGAAAGTGACCTTCTCTATCTCTCTGTCTGTCTGTTATCTTTTCACGCCTAGACTGTTTAATAGTTTTTTTTTCAATTTAGCATTAAGATATCTACGGATAGCCTGACATAAAAAAAATGATAGTGTTTAATTTTGATTAGCTATTATTTATCGTGATCAAGGATTCTCACTCGGGCGGGACTTGAGCAATCAGTTAGTTTAATATCGATATTTGCAAGGCTAAAAAGAATGTGAGTGACCATACCAGTTGACAAGAAAATCATTAGTCAGTCTTTACTGATTTCCTTTCTGAGCCTTTGATTTACAACATTGTTTGGACTCATTTTCCTTTGCAATCTCAATTAAATTTGCACCCTTTTATATTTCTATCATCGATAGGTATTTATCTGCAGTCAATGAAATTCATATATTCCAAATATTGTATGCATAATTTAAATAATTTTAATGTCTGGAAGTGAATAATTCATAATGAAATACTTCCTTGACTTTCAAATTGATTATTCATTTTAAGTAGAAAGCTCTCGGGTCAGACCTGGGCCAGGTCACATGACATAGGTTACAGTGGAAATTTTAGCTATAAAATAAAAATTACGTAAAACAGTTTTGAATAATGTGCGCAAACGAATGCTGACTAATTCATGCGTTGTCGACCAAATGATGGAGGTTTGCTTAAGCACAATAACTAACTACAACGCATAAGTTATTGAAAGTTATTCGCAAAGAGATTTAAGTGTTTGAGCACATTTCATTACTATCATGCAGTTTTCCAGCAAATAAATTTAAATGTACTCAAAAGCTTCTGGTATCGACTGTACCTGGCGTACCTGCATACAGCGGGTTCATCAAGATAAAATGCACTTGTTACAGAGAGGAGTCGTTCATAAAGAATTTGCGTAAATAGTTGAGTTATGCTTTAATTCGTTTTGTTAACAATGAATGTTAATATTGTGACCAGACGTATTTAGATTTTTACTAATAAAAAAATATGATTTACATCAGTTTGCATGCTTAGCGTAGGGTAAACCAATGGTCCACCAAGATTTTCCTACAGTAACTTTTTTGCGTAAATTTTTCATTGCAATTTTTTATTAATCCATATCTGCAATCGACTAATTTAGTCTGCTGTTTGAAATTGCTTTAGAAATTGCTCTAAGGGCTTTATTATGGAATCTCTGGAATACTTGAGTAACTTGCAGAGCTCCATAGTTCTATGCCGTAAATTTATGATTAAATTTTAATGTAAATTAAAGACAACTCAAGATTTCGAGGCCTTCACCTTGAAGTCAGCTTTCCGGCTTTACTTCTCCAACACTTCTCCAAGACCATGCGGGTCTTCGGCAATCCTGGTAGTGAGACCATTGATGCATATGCAGTGTACAGTCAGCGTCAGAACAATCTTGACTTCAAAATCTCTAAATTATCTTATAACTAAGGTATTACTGCAAATCAAACTTTTTTATTGATTTAAATTGTATTATTGTCCGAACTAAAGGTGTTTACCAAATATCACAACAATCAGTTACCAACAGGAAGGAGGGTTAGCTATCACGGTTCATGAGAAACAGCATTGAGCCTGGTGACAGACAGTCAGCGAAGTCTTAGTAATAAGGGTCCACTTTACCCTTCGGATAAGAAACCCTAAAAAGCGGTGATGACGAAGGCAAGTTTACAACTGAACTTTGATCGATCTCTTAGGAGGTAGGACACGACGGTATTTCGGTCCAATTGAGCAGTCCGACTGGGGAAATACCTCCGCCCTACAGAATAATAACCTCGTGTTGTGTTCCCGGCGGTGAGTGGGGTAGTCAGAGCTCACTGGAGAGTTTTGTGCTGTCAGTGGGACGAATAAAGGCTATTCCTGCTTTGTTTTTTACGCTGACGGCACAGAAACTCTCTGTGTTTACAGGGTCGGCAGCACGAGTGTGACTCCCCTGGTGTTGCGCACGTCCATATAGGCCAGGGTAACCACTTCCCATCAGGTGGGCCGTGTGCGTGTCTGCCATCTCAGTCGTAAAAAAATGGACAAATATTTTTAAGGTATCGGAATCTTTGCCATGTTGTATTGTTTCAAGTTGTTCCCATTCCTCTAATAATAATGTTTGTGACCATAAAATAGTTTAAATATATATAAAAGTTATTCATATTCAGATACAAAGGATTCATCTCCATCACATTGACTATATAAACTATAGAATATAGTTTTTTCGTCTGGCCAAGATAAATAATTTAGTCAATATTAAATAAGGAAGTGTTTACATAAGCGACGCGTGCGCAGTCTGCGCCGAGACATTAATTACAAATTGTTTTAATGGCGTTATGTATGATGTAGTCATCCCCTGTGGCGTCGCGGTGGTTAGCGTGACTGCTACGCAGAAGGTGTTTTTTAAACCACTTACGTGGTAGACAAGCACACGGCCCACTTGATGGAAAGTGATTACCGTGGCCTATGGACGTGTACAACACCAGAGGCGTCACACTCGCACTGTCGATTCGATTCCCGCTTAGTGCAAATATTTGTACGAATATGGGTATTTAGATTGGTCTGGTCGTGCCTCGGAGAGCACGTTAAGCTATCGGTCCCGGTTGCCATACAAACATCTATAGAAGTCGCTACGGGTAGTTGGAGCCCTGAAACGTCCAACAACTGGTCTAACTGCAATACTTCGATATCTGCAATGGGTTGTGGAGGTCAGATGGCAGTCACTTCACAGAAAATATCGAAGATGAGTTAAACCCGCAGTTAGAATGGAAAATGCGGATCCCGGACTTCGAGGTGAAAGCTTCATATGCGACTGGAAGTAATGCTAGGATGAAGAAGGTGTATGATTTAGTCTTAATGAAATTAAGTATTTAGATATTGTTTAGGTATTCTCATTATATTATTATTAGGTATGTCATGTCATACATAGAATAAATTATTGTTATATTACAAAAGAATTACTTAAAACTTCTCAATAAGTAAAATTTTTCAAGATTAGTCAAATACAGATGTACTTGCGTAATGGAATAGTTTTTAAGCGTAGATTCTACTGGCTTCACCTCACTGTTTTTAATGTGTTCAATATTCCAACTGATCCTTCCCCCCCTCCTCTGGTGGAGGACTTGAACCGACTGAAACACACATATATTTTGAGCCGGCTCCCTTCGGCTGTGAAGACTATGGTATCTCCATATGGCCTTCTGTTCGGGTGACAGGTGGCTCCCCCCGTCACTCCAGGCTACTCCTCACTGGGTATACCTGATTCCAACTGACTAAACGTCTAACTAAGTCTAACTAGGTCTACGTCACGTCAAAAAGAACTGAGATCAATCTAAATATAGCGTGATGCATTGTTGCATAGCGCCATCCACTATCGTACAACAGTCGCACGCGCAGCTCCCACTGCCGAGTTTTTGCGCATCGCACCTACACATGTTGCGATGTGATTTTTATATAATCGTGATCATTATAATGATACTTAACTTCACTATTATTAGCAGTTAGTAACTAAGTGATATGTTTGTTTCCTGAAGGTATGCAGAGATGTTATAATACCCAGATAACCACATGTTAGCTTAAGTATCTCTTTCTTGAAACTTTTACCATTAGTTGAGGCGGAGTCATATAAAAAATATTCTACGAGCCGGTATACATGCTGATAGACGGACGACGAGGTTTGAGGGGCAGTCGCTCCCGCAAAAGCTCGAGTAGAAGAGCAGTCCTAGGGCTCCGCTGGCAATTTTACTACTGTCAATGTAAACCTTTGAGAATGCCGTAAGGCGAAACCGATCAAGTTCAATAAATTTTTTTTTTTCAAATAATTTATTCTTCTTCTTCATCCCAGCGTTAATCCCAGTCGCATCCGAAGCTATCAACTTGGAGTCTGGGGCCCGCTTTTACCAGTCCAACTGCGGATTTGGGTAAACTTTGACATTTTCTGTGAGGCGCATGCCATCTGACCTCCACAACCCAAAGGCGATATCGAAGCATTGCAGTTAGACCAGTTGTTGGACTTTTGAAGGCTCCAACTACCCGTAACGACTGCCATAGATGTTTGTATGGCAACCGAGACCGACGGCTTAACGTGTTCTCCGAGGCGTGCCAGACCAATGCAAATACCCATATTCATGCATACAAATATTTGCACTGAGCTGGGATCGAACCCGCGCCTTCTGCGCAACGGCCGCGTTCACTACCGCTACGCCACGGAGGCTGTCCAAGAATTTATTATTGAATGCAAATTAAATATCTTGGGAAAGTACAAGTGTGTTGTCAATATGTCTTGTGTCTATAGAGTACCTAAAAGTTTCCGGATAGCTAAAAAAAATCATTTAATTCCATTTTAATTTTTTATATCACTTGGGTGGCAGACAAACACACGGCCCAACTGATTGAAAGTGGTTACCGTGGCCTATGGACGTGTGCAACACCAGGGGCGTCACACTCGCGCTGCCGACCCTGTTAGAACAGAGAGTTTCTGTGCCATCAGTGTAGAAGATAAAGCAGGACAAGCCTTAGGTCTTCCCAAAATAATAAGCAAATGGTCAAAAAATTTGATCTCTGCCTACTCCACTGAGAAAGAGGCATGACTGTATGCATCTAAAATATAGGGTTCTTCAAGAAGGGCATTAGAGGGTTTCTCAGGGTCGGCAGCGCGAGTGTAAGGCTCCTAGTGTTGCACACGTCCATAAGCCATAGAAACCACTTTCCGTCAGGTGGGCTGTGTGCTTGTTTGCCACATAAGTCGTATAAAAAAATTCATATAATTCTTTTTTCGCTAAGTCTATAACGAAATACCTGTATGAAGGACGAACTAATGAATGAGATACGTGACGATGTGACATTACCAAATGCGGGTGGGGTTCAGAAGAAGTCCTCAGCAATTACAAATATCTCGTGGATCTCGTCCAGGCTCGGTCGGCGACTTGCGACACGGCAAAGAATGTCAACATGACACCCACTGACAGTTCGCGCTTGACGGGTGAATTTCAGAAGTTCAGTTCGTCACATTGTTTAGTATTGATGTCTAAATTATTGTACTAGAATTATGAAAATAGAAGATGCTAAAGATACATGCAAGGATCGTTATAAGCTGCTACAAGTCCACACCTACCTTAATGGGAAAGATCCAAAATCAGATGTAATTACCGTGCTGGTCCCGTGACACCTAATAAAACTACTGGTAGTATCAAGGGTATAAAAGAATTCACCATGACACCACCGGCAGTATCAAGGATATTTTTTATCTTATTTTATTAATACATACATATTATACATAGAAACACTCAGACCAATGCAAATAAACATATTCATGCATACAAACTGCCACGCCACAGAAATTGTCAAGGAAATATGGGCGTTTATTAAGGGATTGGGTAAATTCTCAATTTATTTATTAGATATGTACTGTCTATAATGATCCAATTCTTAAATAAACAGTTGTATAATAGTGTCTTATTTTACGACTTGTCGATAAACTTTGTAACATTGCTACAACAGCTGCATGTTGACAGGCCATAAAATGTACCACCAGATGGAGTGATTCTGTACATCGCTTCAACGAAGACCAGTACATATACGGCAAGAGAAACGTGCATACAAAATGTCATGCCTGCTATCGTTTTAGATCTGCTTTTGTCAGAGTTATAAGCTGTGATATCAGTCGCCATTAGCCCTCTCATAGTCAAAGTCAAAGATTTGTATTCAATCTAAAACAACATGGTTGTTTCTTATTGACGTCATTAATAAATTCTACTTAACCTAAGTTTACCACCGCTTCCAAGGCACTGGTGAGGAAGAAACGGCGCCAAAAAACTCCATAGACGCTAAAATATATTTTTTGTACCAAAATTACAAACAAAAAAATATGCAGCGCATATGAGGGGGTTTTGCACCTGATGTACATTCTGCGAGAAAGGATTATCACGCCCTACCTTCATGAGACCCTTTCTGGCAAGGTTGGTAGAAAGAGAATAATTCTAAATGTGTATTTTACCAGTAAAAAAATTCAACCTAATGGGATTCTTATATTTACCTAAAAATGGAGTAAAACGTGATAGCACTGATAAGTTTCTATCATTAGAGTACTTTGTTCTAACATTTGTATACATTTAACATACTGCAATTCTTCTGTACAGTTGCGTTTAAGTTGGCCCAAAACAGCGGTTAGTGGGCGCTCTAATATCCTTGCTGCGCCCATATCCACCAGATAGTACCGACATATACGTGCTTACCACAATACCTGCCATCTAGTGCCGTGTGCAGAACACTGGGCCAAAACCGCTTTTGGTACTTTTTTGGTCATAGTAATGTTGAAATAATACCAATTTTACCTTTTCATTAGAAGAGGTTTAGTATAATAATGAATAATGAAGTGTTGAAATTGATTATGGTATCGTTAGACTGCAGAAGGCGTTAATTTGCACAAAGATAAAAGTGTGAAATTTTAATTAAAAAAGCTCATATTTGCACTTTACAAGAGTCCACTCCACACAATTAGACTTGGATAGGTATTTCTTACAACCATCCCAAAAATAGAAGTTTCGCAAAGCCCTTGGTAAAATATAGATAACCAAGTAAAATGTTTTGTTCAAACAAGTTTTACCGTATGCCTGGTCGGTAGTCTGCAGATTGCCTAGGATGTCCTCAGATTACCTAGTTAAGTAATATGCAGAATACCTCGTTTATCTGCACTGAGTGATTTATGCAAATTAACGGTACCAATGAAAAAGGTCAAGCTAACTTTTTTTTAAATCCCACTAAGGAGGCAGACAAGCACACGTGGTTACCGTGGCCTGTGGACGTGTGCAACACGCACCGCCCCCCATGAGCGCGGGCCTGAGGGTGACGGGTGGAGCCGCTCGTCACTCTAGCAGAAGCAGGCCACGGCGGCGGCGCGCATCGTAGGACGATGCGCGCCCCCCCCATACCGGTGGCGAGTTGGGGACCGCGTGGTCCCCTCTCCCGAGGAGGGCCAGACCGAGAGGAATGGCCCTGGGTCAGCCGGGGTGCGAGGGATATGTCACAAGACAACCTCACCTTCGGCCTAGCACATCGACCCACAGACGGCGTGCGGTTTAGTCGGTTCGAGTCCGACATAACCTCCCCCTTCGGCTCCGAAAGGGGGGGGGGGTATCCGTGGGGATTTCCCGCACGTAAAAAAAACCATACCTATAATATAGCGCCAATCTTAGAACCTATCACTAATTTTCTGCTAATTTCCTGTCAGAAGAAATTATTTAATAACAAAAAGAAAAAATAATCACAAAAAGTGTCAGAAGTCCAGGTTCGAACCCGGTACTATCTGAAACCACAAGGACTTACATTCGAAGCGCTTACCGCTAAGCTAAGAAGCTTCTTAGGATACCTAGTAAAATAAACACTCTGTAGCTAGGAATGTTGTATGACGTCACGTGTTTGGACAAAGTCGTCGGCACGGAGGACAGAATATGATTAAGTAAGTCGTCGGTTACGGGTCAAAGGTCACGTGATCCTGACGCGAGCTTAACACGTGATCCTGACGCAAGTATAACCCTTTTTACCCATCCAACGCCGCTAAAGAAGTTTTCACTTTAAAAAAGTCAAATGCGAAACAAATAAGCTCGCACCCTATACCTATTGCTACCGGAATATTCCTGACAGAACAGCCTTTACTAGTTTACCGAAACCCGCAATTGAACGCAGGACATCACGATCGAGAGGTCTTACATGTGCCGTCAGTGGCGTGAACGATGAAATGTGGACACGTGGTCTGTCTAAGTCTGTTTCTTTGAGAACACAAGCGTGAGTGTATGTATGTATATCTGCAATGAAAATCTCTGATTCACTCGTGTCGTATGACCAAAGATAGTATGCTCAGTATGTCCGAACAGTACTTACTCATACCGCTGCATGGCCTCTGAATTCTTGACAGATTATAGTACTACAAATGGCACGTGGATAGAGTGGAATGATACGTTTTTATTCAATAATAAATAAAATTGACATTTTAACATGCGGAAACATTTTGTGACACGCTAATTTGATTCAACTTCGCCTGAAGGTAAGCTGCAGGCAAAGTCTTAGGAAAGAGGGTGACCATTATCTATATACATGGTACATGTTAACAAAGGTGACACTCAGCTTGTCGGCCTCATCAAAATATTATTGTAGTCGCAGCTCCGTGTGACACCCACCGGTCTTAATAGTGTTACGTCCACAATTTTCACTGCCCGCCAGGCACTTAATGACCCCTAAACGCCATCCAACCGGAATTGAAATATACTTAAATACATACCTACATACACAGAACAATACAAATTGATAGTTTAGCACCATGTTTAAATGAATGACGCTGTGTTTCCCATACCTGAGGGGGTAATTTCGACACCGGAGATGGCGCTAGGACAGTCTGGGTGCGAGGAATAAACATAAGACAGTCTCCCCACACCTTAGCGGCATCTGAAGACTCAAGTTGTAACCACTAAGCTATTGATGCTAATAAAGCTGTTTTTAATGACAGGAGGTTGGACACGACGGTATTTCCGTCCAAATGAGCAGTCCTTTTGGAGGGGTATCTCCGCCTTACAAAATATCAAGGCCATAATAACCTCATTTCTCGTGTTGTGTTCCCGGTATTTTTGTCCAATTGACCAGTCCGACTGAGGCAGTACCTCTTCCTTACAGAATACCGCGGAAATATAACTTCGTGTTGTGTTCCCGGCTGTGAGTGGGGTCGCCACAGCTCACTGGAGAGTTTTTGTGCTGTTAGTGGAAAGACCAAAGGCTATTCCTGCTTTGTCTTCTATACTGACGGCAAAGAAACTCTCTGTGTTCACAGGGTTGGTAGCATGAGTGTGACTCCCCTGGTGTTGCACCCGTCCTTAGGCCACGGTAACCACTTTCCATCAGGTGGGTCGTGTGCTTGCCTGCCACCTCAGTTGTATTAGAAAAAAAAACCGTCCTATTCTCCTCTTAAACGTCCTATATTAATAACCGAAATTACTAATAAACCCCTCTTACTAAACTAAATTGTGAGGAGTAAGTTCACGTTTGTAGTGTAATGACCAGGATTCGAACATGGTTTTTTTTTTTTAATATTACCTACCCCTATATGGTACCCCTCAATCGTAAGCTATATATAAATACCGTGATATAATTAAATAGTACAACCAAATTTAATATCTCTTTCTTGTCAGGTAAAAAGCTGATACCCAAAACTCTCGGCGTATTTCCTTAAAATGCCTTCTCTCTGAATCACGTTAACACTTGCGATACCCAATTAAGGTGTTATCATCGTGAGCAGTAATGAAGGGTCTGAGGGTCATGACCTCGCCAAGGTCACGACCGCTGCAGGGGAACTTCCGCACGATATTTGAGAATACGACTTGACATTGAACTTTGTGGGTTTTAGGCGCTTGGGACTTGGAGAATGCTTCCTTTTTCAGTTCATCGGTGACTATGACTTATCAGTTTTGGGTTCGGTTTTGCCTTGTCTTCTCTACCACATAAGTGGTATCATAAAATAATAATAAAGGGTTTGCACTACGAAAAAATAGTCAAAAACTAAGACTCATGAGAATTTTTTTTGGCGATTTCTTTCAATATATAAAAACATTACAAATGATGATGATGCTATGAGATTAAGTACCTATCTATATAATTTGGTTGAGAATATTGTTTCTAGTTGAACGGATGACCTGAAAAAGGTGGTTGGGTTAGAAAGGATATGCAAGGCGGAGGATAGGGTACTATGGCGCGCATTGACAGAGACAGCGGCCTATTTAAAGCAGTGGACTGCATATGAGAATTGATAAATTAATGTAGGGTGAAGTATGGCATAATAAATGACCGAAGGAAGAGGGATGAGATACATTTTTTTTGAGAAGAATACGAAAAAAGAATTGCATTTATTTTCGTGTAAAAAATGAAAAGACCTCTGTGTTGAAATCGAAAAACCTATATCGGCTAACTGATTGATTGATATAGGGTGAAGTTTGTATAACATAATAAATCACTGCCTCTACAGTTTTTTTTTCGTGTAGCAACGATGTTTCAACCTTTAAGCTTGTCGCTTTAAAATAATTTAGCAAACACATTTTCTCAACCTGTGCTAACAAAAACTTCGCATCACTTAATTTCAACTCTACGGTTGTAAAGGGAACAAAGCAGCAATAACTAAATAACACAAAGTAACGAGCGGCGCCAACTCATATAAGGCGCGTACTCAGCTGTCAGTGAAAACGAAACAGTGAAGAGTTAGGTACGAAGTCTTTATTACAATATGCAAATGCAAGGACCGCGGCCAGCTGTTGTTTATCTCAATACACTTGTTTCCTTTTTAATTTTGATTGCTTTAACGGCTCTCTTCCGTGAGTAAAATTAATATTGGGAGTTAAGTGAGTGAGGAAAATAAGTAAATATAAATGGTGACTTATAGATTTACCAGTTTTGTTGCCCGCGCCTCCGCCCATGGAGATATAGGTTATCGGGACTAAACATTGCTTATGTCCTTTTCCCAGCTCTAATGTTATTGAATCTGATTTTATGAATCTAATTATTGAATCTTCGAAAATTACGAATTTTTATACATACTTTTATACCCTATTCGAGCCCCATTAAGCCTTTTTTTCGATAAAAGGGAGTCTTTGTCATTCCCCAAGCTAATTATGATTAGCTCAGTGGTTTAAGTAGATGTAATCGTAACAGACACACATAGTTATTTTCGCATTTATAATAGGTACTAGCTGTTGCCCGCGGCTCCGCCCGCGTGGATGTCGGTTATCACTTAGTGTTGATCCGACGCTATTGAGCATTAAATTCGCCTCTCTACTCAACTTTGTCCTTGACTATGTACTCACCTCTGTTCTCGAGATTTCTACTCGCCTCTATATTCGACTCTCTAGTCGACTTTCTACTCGCCTCTATACTTGAATTTATACTCGATTCTCTCCTGACTTCTCTGTTCCCCTCTCTACTCGACTTTGTACTCTTCTCTAAACTCGCCATTCCATTGGCCTCTCTACTTGCCCATCCATTCGATTCTCTTTTCGCCTCTCTACTTGACTCTCCCCACTCACCTATCTACTCGCACCACTACTCAACTCTCTATTCGATCTCTACTCGCCACTACATTCATCTTTCCACTCGTCTCTCTACTCAACCCTTTACTGCATTCTATTTGGCTCTCTAGTCGCATATCTACTCGCCCCTGTAGTCGACTCTACTCGACTTACGATCTTTACACGCCTATCTACTCGTCCCTATAACAATCTCTACTCGCCTCTCCACTCGCTTCTATATTTGGTTCGTTACTTGACTATGTCCGTTCCGAAGCTCTAATTTACCTTTGTACCAAATTTTATGAGAACATCTTAAAAGAAATTCTCACTATTTATGCCATATTCACCCCCTTTTTTGTGCCAATGAAAAATTATAAACTTTAATTCCATAGCCCTATACCGCTTCCCCCCTCCCCCTTCTATCCCCTTTTTCGCGATAAGGGGTAGCCTATGTCCATTTCCAACCTTTAATCCATCTCTATACCAATTTCATCAAGATATCTTCAAAATTGTCAAACTTACATACCCTTGCCCTATTCCACCCCTTCAACTCCCTTTTTCGCAATAAAAGGTAGCCTATGTCCATTTTCGAGCTCTAATCCATCTCTGTACCAAATTTCACCAGGATATAATCAAAAATGACAAACTTTCATACTAACTATCCAGTCCTTACCCCTCCCCTTTACTACAGTATTCGCGATAAAAGGTAGCATATGTCCGTTACCAAGCTCTAATTAATCTCTGTACCAAACTTCATCAGGATATCTTTAAAACGCGAAAATGGAGGCATTAGGGGGGCCTAATGCCTCCATTTTCGCGTCAATAGATAGCCTATGTTCGTTCCCAATTCAATCCATCTCTGTACCAAATATATCAACAGGATGTCTTCAAAACTGGCAAACTTTCATCCCCTATATCCCCCCCCCCCTTTATCCTCGTCTTTCGCGACAAAAGGTAGCGTATGTTCGTTCCCAAGCTTTAATCTATATCTGTACCAAATTTCATCAGGATATCTTCAAAAAGACCAACTTTCATTCCATAGCCATTCCCCCCCCCCCCTATCCCCATATACCCCTTTTTGTGATAAAAGGTAGCCTATGTCCGTTTCCAAGCTCTAAACTATCTCTGTACCAAATTTCTTCAGGAAATCTTCAAAAATGATAAACTTCCCAAGGCCCTAGTCCCCCTTCAACCCCCCTTTTCGCGATAAAAGGTAGCCTATGTCCGTTCCCAAGCTCTGAACTATCTCTGTACCAAATTTCATCAAGAAATCTTCAAAAATGACAAACTTTCATCCCAAGGCCCTAGTCCCCCCCTTCTACCCCCCTTTTTGCGATAAAAGGTAGTCTATGTCCGTTCCCAAGCTTTAAACTATCTCTGTACCAAATTTCATCAGGAAATCTTCTAAAACGATAAACTTTTATCCCAAGGCCCTGGTCCCCCCCCCCCTTATTCCCCCCTCCTCGCGATAAAAGTTAGCTTATGTCCGTTCCCAAGCTCTAAACTATCTCTGTACCAAATTTCATCAAGAAATCTTCAAAAATGACAAACTTTCATACCAAGGCCCTAGTCCGCCCCCCTTTCCCCCCCCTTTTCATGATAAAAGGTAGCCTATATCCGTTTCCAAGCTCTACACTATCTCTGTACCAAATCTCATCAAGAAATCTTCTAAAATGACAAACTTTCATCCCAAGGCCCTAGTTTCCCCCCTTCTACCCCCCTTTTCGCGATAAAAAGTAGCCTATGTCCATTCCCAAGCTCTAATCTACCTCTGTACTAAATTTCATTAAGATATCTTCAAAAATGACAAACTTTCACATAAACTTTCATCCCCTATTTCCCCCCCTTAAACCCCCTTTCTCGTGATAAAGCCTATGTCCGTTCTCAAGCTCTAATATACCTCTGTACCAAATTTCATCAAGATCGGTTTAGTGGTTTAGGCGTGAAAGCGAAACATACAGACATACAGACATACAGACAGACAGACAGAGTTACTTTCGCATTTATAATATTAGTATGGATTATTAGTAAGGCAATGAAGGATGCTGCACTAAGATCCTTAGGGCGTAACACCCCACCTTCGATGCCTTCGAGTCACTATGTACCCGATGATTGACGAATCACAACGGTGCAGACTTTCTTCTCAGGGTAGGCAGAGAAAAAACCCGCTACCTACATTGTCCTTACAAACTCTGATGCAATCCGCCTTCTTAGAATCATTCTTTGAGCCTTTTCTCATCTCAATCGTAATCATAACAAAAAAATAGTTAGAATAACTAGGTATTTTTGAAGTGAAAACTTCTTTAGCGGCGTTGGATGGGTGTAAAATGTTAAGGAAGCGTCAGGATTAGTTGACCTTTGAACCGTAACCGACGACTGACGTCATACAAGATTAGGTAGACTATCTATTTTGCATTTTACAATAATAGCGTCGTAGCTTACACGGTAAGCACTTCGACTGTAAGTCCTTATAGTTTCAGGTAGTATCGGGTTCAAACCATCTGGCCTTCAGGGATTTTTTGTGATTGTTTTTTCTTATTATAATTTATTACTTTTGGTGATTATTTTTTCTTTTTGTAATTTATTACTTTTTATGATTATTTTTTCTTTCTGTAATTTATTATTTTTTGGGATTATTTTTTCTTTTCATAATTTATTAATTTATTTAACAGAAAATTAGCAGAAAATAAGTGATAGGTTCTATGATTAGCGCTATATTATAGGTATGGTATGGTATGTTCTTTTTTATCTTTTTCTATGTATATAACGAAGAAAAATGTTTTCACTTCTGCTGGCACTCCCAGAGTGCAACCCGTCTTTTTTTTATACCACTGAGTTGGCAGAGCTCTCACGGTCCACATGATGGAAAGTAGTTAATGTGGCCTATGGACGTGTGCAACACCAGGGGAGTCACACTCATGCTGCCGTGCCTGTAAACACAGATAATATATGTGCCGTCAGTGTGGAAACAAAGTAGGAATAGCTTTTGATCTTCCCATTGACAGCACAAAAACTCTCCAATGAGCTCTGGCTACCCTACACACCACCGGGAACACAACACGAGGTTATTATGGCCTGTACGGCGGAGGTACTTCCCCGGTCGGACTTCTCACCTCCTACAAGACATCTTGGACTAAAGTAGATCGTTTATCACCCTATAAGTACATTTATGTTTTCTTTTTTATAATCATTCTTTGAAACCATTTTCCAAGTCAGTTGGGATCGGCTTTCAGTTACTTCCCCAGTCGGACTGCTGAAATTTGACGGAAACATATTCGTGTCGTCGTAGGAGGTAGCTACAATAATAATAGAACTTCGATAATCATCAATTGGTTGTGGAGGTCAGATAGTAGTCGCTATACGGAAAATCTCGAATCCATTTAAATAGAAAAATTGAGTCGGTCTAGGCGGAGTTCGAACCCGCTATCTTTGCCTTACAGGGGCAATGCTTTGACCACTAAGCTACCTAACAACCCCTGCCTAGACGGATTACATTTTGCCATTTAAATCGATTTGAACGTTTAGCAAGAAGATGCTTAAAAATGTAACTCAAAAAGAAAGTATTGAATTTCAGCCGCCTCACAGTTAGACTGGAAAAAGTCGGTCTTACACAAGCAATTGATGATTATTAACTTTTTAGGTCGCAACTACCCATAACGTCTGTTGTAAAAGTTCGCTGTTCGATATTCTTGCTGTTTACCGTGGAACATGTAAATATGTACTTATTATTTTTTCTTTACCTAGCTAAATTATATATCTAGGGTTGTACCAAACCGTTAGTTCAACAGCTTTAAGTTAGACGTTCTTACAAACAGTAAATTCGTATTTATATTCGGCAGTACCGGTCTGGCAGTGGCTCCGTTGGTTCCTAGAATGGAGTCGTATGTGTTATCAAATCTCGGGCACGTTGCACGAGGGCAATCAACCCGGTAAATATGTATGTATATAGCTACATAACATGTGACGAAAGTTGCAATATACTTCTGTGAACCTTTATTTTATAGTGGGGAAATCTTCTCGAATTAGGGGGTTGTTTAAGTCTAACGTACGCCGTTTTAGGTCATCTGTTGCCGAGGGTGTGATTGCCACTAGCATATCCTTCACACCCCTGCTGACCCAGGGCCATCTTGAGATGGCTTCGTTGGATGTGGAACCAATGAACCTCAAATAAACTCAATAAAATTCTTATAAAATGTTAAGATAATTATACAGGACCAAGCGGTTCGACCTCTTCTGGCGCATCATAAAGACTTGGAGTTCTTTATCAAGGTTTATTGGCTAGCAAGTAAGGGGTTTTAGTATACATGGATACACGTTAAGCTGAAGGTAAAGTCTCAGGAAAGAGGGTTATCATTACATACGCGTACCATGTTAACAATGGTGGCACTCAGTTTGACGGTTCTCTATTTTTATTCCTAAAATTTTTTGTCATAATTTAACATTGCATAATGTTACTTGTCATAACATTATTTACGCATAATACTCATTTGCCATAACTTTTGAAGCATAATTTTTTTACTACTATTTACTATAGGCATAATATTTTATAAGCATAATATCCTAAAACATAAGTTTACTTAAGCATAACGACGCATAACCATAACTATTCCGAAAAATTCACTACATTTTTTTAATTTAAATAGTAGTATAGTAATATATAATACGACACAATATTACACTATTTTATACATTGCTCTCGTCAAACTTATAGGCTCATCAAAGTTCATTTAACCTAATGTTCTTTTGACATAATTAGTCGACGGAGCCCCGCTACGCGGGGCTCCTATTTCTGGGTAGTTTATAAAAAAATAACCTAACCTATCCGAGTTGGGGTGCCCTAAAGTCCAGATCCTTGCTAGCTTGCTAGCACCCTGTTAGGAGGCGTTTATCATTATCGCAAATAACTATTAGACAAATAAACAATATGCTTTACAACTTTATGCATATCAATGTTATGAATAAAAACATTAGGATATACAATATTTATGCTTAATAACACAGTATGCTAGAAACCAATTATGGCACACTATTATTATGACACAGAAAATTATGCCTAATTCGTTATGGCAATTTAAATTAGGACAAAAAACATTATGACAAAAGATGGAATTCCCAGTTTGACGGCCTCACCAGATGCTTTTTCACGCCCCGCTTAAAGGACCCGGGACTGTAGGAAGTAGGAAACACGTGAGCCGGCAAGGAGTTCCATGTCTTAATGGTACGACAAAGGAAATAGTTACCGATGGCTTGGGGTCTTACGATTCGACGCGGAAGATTCAAATCTTGGCCATTCCTCTACCGATGTAAGCCTACTTCAAACACGAGCAATTTAGCTTAGTTATTATAACTTAGCATACATTGTAAACGGTGCGCACTGTGTGGTATGGTGGTATGAAATGAACTTCATCGCACGCACGCTCATGCTGTGAAATGAACTCCCTGTTGAGGTTTTCCGAAGCGACTACAATAAGGTGTTCTTCAAGAAGGGCATTAGGTTTCTTCAGGGTCGGTAGCACGAGTGTGAAGTCCCTAGGCCACAGAAACCACTTTCTATCAAGTGCACCGTGTCATTATCTGCCAACTAAGTAATATATAAAAAAAAATAGAAATATATAATAAATTTGTGTCCCAATGCGACGCTGAGACTAGAAACTATCTATGAATCGCATCCACCATACTGGCAGTCGCCATTTCATTAACCAACTAAGGCTAATGAGTACAATTACCTGTTATTACTACAGCACACGCTAATCCAAATCTTGCCAAACAAAAGTCCCAAATTGTGGGCACTCGCTCTTATCAGTACATCGTATCAGGCACACACCCACGCTACAGCAAACACAGTTAGGCTTAATGGGGGACGTTGTGGGGAAAATGGACATCGGTAAATTGGAATTTATTTCTTTTTTAAATAGGACACGAAGTGCGGGTAATTTTATTTGAGTAATATTGGGTAAAAGCACGTGTCGTTGTATTTGGAATTAGCAGTGCCCATGACTTCATTTGCATTAAGAAATTTTGATGTGCTATTGCACTTCTTTCAAAAGCAAAGTTACCTAATCAAGTTACGCCTTAAAACATCAGCTATCTGCAGTTATCCATGTCTCTTCAAAATCAGCACAGACATTTCTGAGATTACCCGGCGGAAACAGAGAGACAATAGAAGAAGAACGGAAACTGTTTTGCTATAGGTACTTATTTTTATATTATAGGTACTAATATAAATTTAAGTTTATAGGTACTGATATAAGTTTTTTTTAAATTTTGCTTATACATCTTTGCCTTACCTTTCATAGACAAAAAGCTATAAGTATATAGAAAATCATTTTTGCTATCGATTTAACACGTAGAACAAAACAGTAACGATCTTTTCCTAACACAATTCTTATCAATTCAATTCCATCTATTCCACAAAACCCCCACTCCCTCTAATTACCTACATAAAAACACAGGACATATCGTTGAATGACTCACTATAACTGTTAGTTGTAATCAATAGTATAGCCTATTGCTTACAATAGGGTTTCTAGGTCAAGCTGCTTCGGAAGTACCACTTCATACAAGGACATACATTTTGCCCCAACGGGGGGTAAAATTAAACAGGTATATAAAGCCCAGTGTGGGCAGGCAGAATTCATTTACTCGATTAGGTGCTCAGCTGCTTTTTAGTAAGCTAACGTAGGCTTAATCAGCTATGGTTGTCTAGCAAAAATGAGGTTAAGCAGTTCTTGCAAAGGTTTATCCAAAGATGGGTGTGCATAAGACTATAACCGTTTGTATGATCGAGAGCCTATGTATTAATCTAGGCTATAAATCTATCCAAGAACCAAATTTCAGACGGTTAAGCGTGATTGAATAATAAACATTTTAAATACACTTGCTCATAAAATGACCCTAATCTCACCGCAATTAGGTAATCAAACTGTGTTTTTTTATTGCTATATTTCCCTATTGGGATAAAGATTTTTTTTTAAATTTTATTGGTTGAACTGCTTTATTCTTGAAAAAATTCGATACAAAAAAGATCGTGAAGATACGAAAAAGATAGAACAAATAAATTAATATACCTACCTACTGCTTGTTAATTTCATGCAACTTCCTATTTAAATAGAAATTTACATCTTGTACGTGTGTAATAAACTATGTACAATAACACCCTATGATACACGTGTCTATTGTTGATTACCGTCTTCGGGTCTCTTAAGACCCTCTTCTGACGGCTCGGATATCAATGACGCTTCAGCGGTAATCACCAACTTTACACACTTGTACCATAATGTACTATTAAACATTTAAATATTCGAACATCTTCAGAAACTTTTTTGTATAGAAACTATCGTGAGCCATTTTACAATTGTTATCGAATCTTCAGATACTTTCTCATTTATGATATTAGCATAGTCTAACGAACTTTTTGACTCGTTACACTGAGGATTATAATAATAATAATAAATATTCCACAACATTTCACACAACGCTATCTAGACCCATGGTAAGCATAGTTTAACTAGCATGTGTTATGGCAACTAGAATGCGGCTAAACATGCTTAGATACTTTTTTTGTTGTAAATACACTTAAGACCCTCGTCTGACGGTTCGGGTCTCAATATGACCTCAGCGGTAATCACCAACTTTACACACTTGTACCATAACATCAATGTACTATTAAACATTTAAATATTCGAACATCTTCAGAAACTTTATAATATTAGCATAGTCTAACGAACTTTTTGTCTCCTTACACTAAGATATTAGTACGATATGGATTGGTAATTGAACTACGCTATTCTACTCCACAGAGAACCAGCAAGCAAGATGCGCCAAACTTATTTATACCTATGTTAAAATCTAAGCTCTTACACTAATGACAAATCGTTCTCCATGTACTATTAATATTGAATTAGCAAACAAATTGCGCTATTTGTATCATTAATTACCACACTATCAAAATTTATCAACTGAGAACATTGGCGTCATTTAAATAAATAAATTAAACAGCATTTTTCAATAAAAATGTCAAGAGTACATTTAAATAGTGAAACCAAATCTTTAGGTAGTTTAAAATGAAATGAATTCCGTTGTTTGTTCGTTTAGATCTTTTAAACAAACTAGCTGTCGCCCGCGGCTCCGCCCGCGTGGATGTCGGTTATCGCGAATCGGGGTATGAAAAATAGATGTTGGCCGATTCTCCGACCTACCCGATATGCCCACAAAATTTCATGAGAATCGGTCGAGCCGTTTCGGAGGAGTTTGGCAACGAAAACTGTGACACGAGAATTTTATATATTAGAGATACACGGAACTTATTACAGTTTGCAGCAATAGATAGGTGTAATCAAGAGGAAGGTTGAAACTAGCTGTTGTCCACGGCTCCGTCCCTGAGGACTTCTGATCCCATTCCCGTTGCTGACCCTCCCCGATAGCGTGATGTCGCAGCCAAATAGCTTAATTAGCTTTCAATGAGTTTCAATGAACTGCCTTGGCTGTTAACTAAGCGGCGCCATTCAATGAAACGGTTAGGATAATGAATTATTTCTGCATGGTTATATACAAAAAATAACTACGAAAACTACTTCTAACCTAACCTATCCAAGTCAGATTGCGTATCTAACTTTCTCAATAAGGCTATCACAAATTTTCTGTGAATACACCTCTGCCTATTCTCTCGGGGATTTACAGGCGTGAGTGTATTTCTGCCCTATCTGACGAAAGGCCTAAGCATTAGCCAGCCTGTTTATTAAATGTTGTAGTAGTGACATTACGGCTGAATATTATTCAGGCCGTTAATTGAATGCGACGTATACAAATAAGTGGTAAAATAATGTAGCAAATCAATTAATTTACAAGAATGCACGTCAAATTAAATTTGACGTGCATGATGTGGGAGGAGGGGTGGGGCCATGTTCACTGTGAGCTTGTTCCCCTTTGCGCCGCTTATGGCTTGCAGGTGAAGTGTACCCCGTGGTCCACTAAAAGCTGGCTACGTTACGTCTGTCCTAAGTAAGCACAGCTTTACTTCATATTCAGTGTTTTGAATGCGCACATATTATACATAGAAATAGCCAGTGGTAAAATAATGTAGCAAATCAATTAATTTACAAGAATGCACGTCAAATTAAATTTGACGTGCATGATGTGGGAGGAGGGGTGGGGCCATGTTCACTGTGAGCTTGTTCCCCTTTGCGCCGCTTATGGCTTGCAGGTGAAGTGTACCCCGTGGTCCACTAAAAGCTGGCTACGTTACGTCTGTCCTAAGTAAGCACAGCTTTACTTCATATTCAGTGTTTTGAATGCGCACATATTATACATAGAAATAGCCAGTCCAGTCTAAAACTTCATATTCATGCAAACACAAATTTACACTGACCGGTAATCGAACCCGTGCCTCCTGCGTAGCAGTCGAACTTTCAAACACTACGCCACAAAGGCTTTTAAATTTTCATACATAGTCACATTCGGTATCAATCTTCGAGATTGCTCCATACAATTTTATTGTTGTCAAGTATCCTCCAAGGTTGTGTCAAATTTGACCTCTCCATATAATATATATCTCATGGCCTTTTTGTTACAACTTGAGGTCCAAGGCCATAGTTCATAAATGACATCAAAGAATCTTTACATGTCATATACCAATCATCTCAGAGAAAGAAGCATTTGTTTGGATGTAGCACCATTGATATATACACACTAGATTAGCAATGGCCGCACCAAAATCAATGCCACCACAGATCTGACCACGGTCATATCTGAGGCGACTTCTGTTTAGTCGACGTCACACAGTTCTGTCACACGTCCGAACTGAACCGAGCGCGCTAAAATGGTGAAATGCGCAGTAAAATCTTGTGATTCTAAGTTCTACATGCACAAAAAACAAAAGGAATTAGTTTTCACGCGTAACTATACCATTTATACATTGATATTGACGCAAATACCGCTATAATCCAGTTTTAAAATTAATAATTATGATTGCCATTCAGTGTTACCACTAAAACATCGTTTTGGTTTACCCACATTATTGGGAGAATTAGGAATTATGTCAATTATAGAATAATAATATCTTTTCTTACCTGGGGGACTTGAAGTAAACTCGCGAGTGCATAATCCAAGTACCTTTAAATTTATATTGAGATCATACATAATTTAGGCTATTCATACGTTGAAAACAAATCAGTTTACAACAAGGTTTTATAGTAATGATCTTCACACACGTTAAGTAATGTCAAAATACAATTACAAATAGCATCACGTTCTCGGGTTCCCTTGCAACAACAAAGAAGCACGCGTACCTACCCTTCGAGAGGTTCTGGCTGCTACTGATTAGACCTAGAGTAGTTGACCTGTGCACCGTCTAACGCGGGCGCAGGCGCCTCGTATTGAGGTGAGTAGGGAGTTAAGGGGCCACCGCACGCGCGTATGTTGTATTGTCAGTAGGTATACTAGGATATTATACTTGTATAAGAACATTAGGAATACTTAGATAAAAAAATATGTGTTTTTTATAAGGTAAAAGCACTAATGGTGGACACTGAGCATAACCTTTATTATATGAAAAGTAACTATTTTGTTTATATGAATATTTACTTAAAATACATCTAATGGCATATAATATTATATATATATACGAATTCGCTGTCGTAAGTAAAAATTGGATTGGAGGCAGTGGTTTCTAAAGATTTTTATTAAGTTTTTTAATAGGTGTAATTTTTTTATTTATTATTAATGTGCATCACTATGAGTATGGATGTTATAAATATGTAAATTGTTGATCTACGTAGATATTGGTATAGTTGTGACCCGATAGTCGACACTTTCGAAAAGTTTCCTTTATTTAACGAAAAGTAACCATTCGGTTTATAGGACTATTGACTTAGAGGATGCTTATTGGCATCTTTTAAGCATGTTCAATTTTGAATTAGAGACCATTATAACTTAAGATTTTTGTTAAGGGAAGTAATTTATTTGCTAGATGTGATTTTTCTTTATTATGATGATGATGGGAGAGATGTTAAAAATAAGTAAATTCTTGACCTACTTAGACCATTGCCGTATTTATATGGTTAGAATTTCAAACAGTTTTATGTGATTGTCCACTTTTGATGATAAGGATCAAGTGTTATATATTTGTACTTAAACTAAAAATATGTTAGTTTATAAAGATTTTATCTGCAAAAGTTAAAAGTTGCTGTAGGAATTGAGAGAAGACGTAACGATCATTCTTCTAAAAACATAAATTAAGTAGTTTTGTATACCTATTGAAGTTTGATTTGTCCATAAAGTGTCGGCCATTGGCGCTTTTACCTTAATGGACGAATCTTGAAGGTCGATATATTCAGTTGATTTCCTTTGGCACATTATATTTTCGAAGGTGAAAAATCATAAGGCTTATATTAACATACATAATATACGTTTTACTTAATTATAAACTATTTTCAAATATAAATAATTTGTTTCATAATGTACTAATAGATACATACATACATAAATATTCATACGTCTGTAAACACTGACCCACGATCACATGTTAATACTTTTGTCTTTGTCTAATCCCAGCGACATTGGTGTTCATGCCACGCGTGCGAGTGAGACATATATATTTACCTTCATCACCTTCAGTAGTTAAGTAGTTTTTCTCGTAGTTGCGCTTCTAAGCTCACAAGTGGCATCGCTTTTTGTGGCGGCGATTTGTACTGGTTTGCCACTCTATTTGTTTACCACAGTGTGTAGCACAAAGAGCTTCTAGCAAAAAATATGTACCTAATGCTTCGGTGGTGTAGCAGTAAACAGCTGTGTGTGAAGTCTGGGGTTTGATACTTTTTGTACCACTAAGGTGGCAGACAAACACACGGTCCACTTGATGGAAAGTGGTTACCGTGGCATATGGACGTGTGCTACACCAGGGAAGTCACACTTGTTTCCAGTAACCTCAGAGTTTCTGTGCCGTCAGTATAGAAGACAAAGCAGGAATAGCCTTTGGTCTTTCTACTGACGGTACAAAAACTCTTCAGTGAGCTCTGGCTACCCTACACACCGCCAGGAACACAACACGAGGTTATTATAGCCGCGGTATTCTGTGGGGTGGAGGTACTTCCCCAGTCCGACTGTTCAATTGGACGGAAATATCGTTGTGACCTACCTCCATACAGATTATTACCTAGGTTTGCTGCAGTTTGGAGATAACGGTAATAGGTTTGTCTCACACTTTGTAAAATATTTCCACTCGTGGAGGTAAAATGCGAACTTTGTGATCCGGTGGGGATAAATTCTCTCTAGTGTTTTCATGTAAGGTTACCCGTGGGATAATAGCAAATACCTTCCATATCCTTCTACGATATCATGTTCCTACCGGTGAGCGCGGGCCTGAGAAGGGGCAAGACCGAGAAGAATGGCCCTGGGTCAGCCGGGGTGCGAGGGATATGTCGCGAGACAACCTCACCTTCGGCCTAGCACTACGACCCACAGACGGCGTGCGGTTTAGTCGGTTCGAGTCCCACATAACCCCCCTCTCCGGCTCCGGAGGGGGGGGGGGGGATCGGTGGGGATTTCCCGCACGTAAAAAAAACCTACTTAGATGTCCTTAGTTCGATTCAGACATATCATAGTAACTTTTCCCTTATTCTCTTTATTCCGAACGCCAAAAGAGTACTTGCGGAATTCGAACCGTGGTACGAATATCTTTTAGTATAAAACGACTAGACACCTCATCTATTAAACTATTCCAGTGGAAAGTGTATCAAACAAACTAACACACATACAAAGATTCACAGATATCCGCGTAGGCAAGCTGCAACTACAGCTTCGTAGTGCGATTGTTAAGCAACTGACCGTCTGTCGCAATGTCGCGTTTATTGAACAACATTCCTGCAACAATTCGATTTATTTGTTGGAATCCTATAAATTGTCAGATTAACAATCTAATAGCCCAGTTAGGGACAGTTCATTAGGATATCTGAGAATTAGTAACTGTAAGTATCAAATTGTCGTTTTGCTCAGATGGAGAAACTTACTAACTTTATTATAATTTGTTCATCAATTTGTACAGGGCTCCACAAAGACCGTCGGGGCCCAAGCTAACTCCATCTTCTGATTGATTGATGAGGCTACATTAAATAACTGAGTTCTGTAGGCATGCCGCCCTCTCGAAAGGAGAAAAGATAAAAGAGAGCAGTCGTTCAGAGTTGACGAAGAGGTTTTCTAGCCAGCACATAGGAGAGTAGATCCAAAATTCTAGCTTTGGATGCACAGCGAAAATGGAGAAAAAGATCACATGGAAAGACCTCGAAAAATAAATAAGGTCAGATTGTAGGTACTTCTACGTACTACTAAAATAATAACGTCAAATTAAGCTGTGTTACACGTACAACGCAATGAATTTCATGGAAGTTAAACTAGGTTATCATGTTTTTATCAATGAAATAACAATCTTACGTGACACATAATCCAGTTTAATTAGATTTGGTAGCAATTGTTCAAATTGAACTTTACCGGTGTGACTGTGATCAGAAGATTTCCTCATAGAATAGTAGAAGGTAGGAGTCGATATTCCCGTCCAATTGAGCAGTCGGACTGGGGAAGTACCTCCGCCCTACAGAATACCGCGGCTATAATAACCTCGTGTTGTATTCCTGGCCGTGAGTAGGGTAGCCAGAGCTCACTGAAGAGTTTTTGTGCTGTCAGTGGGAAGGCTATAGGCTATTCCAGCTTAGTCTTCTACACTGACGGCACAGAAACTCCCTGTGTTTACAGGGTTTGCAGCACGAGTGTGACTCCCCTGGTGTTGCACACGTCCATAGGCCACGGGAACCACTTTCCATCAGGTGGGCCGTGCGATTGTCTGCCACATAAGTTGTATAAAAAAAATAGAATCAGGTACATACCATATAAGTAGATACTTATGAGAAAAGCGATTGACGTTATTTGTGGTTTTGATGAAGGTCAAATTATTTGGTCAAGTTAAAAGCGTCATTCGTTCGGGAAAAAAGATCATCACGTATTTAGATCATCCAGTAAGAGAATCCTTGCATTCCTATGTACAGTTTCAAGGAAAAAATGTCTTACGTAGATGTGTATTCGATGACAAATTAATATTTGGCCGAATCATGAGCTCATGCACACTTCTTGCAATAAGCTATCGAATTATATTTCCTAATTATAGACGTTGCAAACATCGAGAAGGAACACACAAGCTTATGGCCTCTAGTAGCCTCTTAAGTGATTGTTTTTACACTTCCAAATTTTGAATATTGTGATCAGTGAAAAGTGATAAACTGCGTCAGCCGGTACGAGAGATCTCCGTGTGTCCTCTCTAGCTAGTCCTTTAATGCTCTCCAAAATTTTCTTCAAATTTTTTTCCCCTAATATTGGGAGAAACCTCTATGTCCAGCAGTAGACTGCTATAGGCTTAATAATAAAATCGCGACGGACCGAGGCATTCGTGCGGACTTTGGCAACATCTTACATTAATACTACCCCTACCTGGATCATGCAAAAACATAATAAATGAACCATTACCTACATACAAATATGTTCGCAGCATGTCATATAAGGTTCGCGAGAATGCGATCATGAGTCAGAGGTCGGCTATGGCCGGGTCAAGGTGCGGCTGGCCTCCAAAGTCTAGAACCGAACGTGCCACCGCGCATACCTCACCAGATTCCTCCAAGAATCGCTTTGATAAGAGAAGAAGAAACTAATAATTATTGTATGGTCATTGAGGTAAATGGGCTTAAATGTAATGCCAAACCTCACACAAGGTTTGGCATTACATTTAAGCCAAAAGTGTCGTTAGAAAAACAGTGTGGATTTTTTCTTTTTTTTTTGTTATACCCGTAACAACCAAATGGATTTTGATGAACTTTGTAAAGTATACACACACATATAGCTATTAATGTAAGGATGATGATAACACATAATGCGAAAAATAATTCTCAAATAGGACTGTTTAATATCAGATACAGCCCAGATTCAGCCTTATACATGGCTCGAGTCAGCAATAGTGCTCGAAATACGGCAATATGGTGCTTACATAAAGAAGCGGTTTGCCTGTTTCGACAAGCCGGCGGCGATCTACTCTTGTTTAAAATTAGTAGAGTATGTATAAGACAGCGCGCGCTCGCGCGGGCCAACCTGCTTCCAACCCTCCGGGAATAAAAGCGTGATTATATGTATGTAGTTCCCAAATAGTTGGAATAGGAAAAATAGGAAAAATTGTAGGTATCAATAACCTTTAAGACAATTCAATTTTCAAGAAACGGACAATCTCAAGTTTCTCAGCAAATATTGGTAATAATCTCGCCAAGTTTGGCTCGTGCTAGCACTTATTATTAATTCAAATATTATGTTTTTTAGACACCTATGAACCGTAATATGGCCTCCTAAATAACACTTGAAACCCATAACTGGCGCTTGCTTAATAAAATCGCTAATTAAGAGGTATTTTTTGTTTGTCAGTGTGAGCGACCATACCTACGTTAATCGCGTGGAATGGTGGCTCTATATAAATAGCCAGTGGTTCTTTATATGGACAGTCGTGTCAACTTGTGGGTCAAAGCGGATGTCATATGGCAGATGAGTAACAGAAGTTATAAAATATACTAGTAGATAATAAGGTACAAGCGATAAACGACTACATTCAATTAATTATTTAAATTAAATTAACATCGAAGTCAACAACATTTTTTACAAGAAATAAATTAATAAAGTTATTAAAAATACAACTAAACAAAAACAACTAAAAATAAAAGTTAAAATGCGTCGTGGAAATAGTTTTATTTCAAAATACTAAATGTCACCCAAATCAATTTAGTATTTTTACGTGATTGAGAGAAATAATATTAGTGCTGTGAAGTTGCACCCGTCTTTTTCCACAGCAATATGTGAGGAATCATTTCTTTGATGTCTGAACCAAAGACCATCAAGATCCGTTCTTAAATACCATGACAGCAAACTACACTCTTCCCTCATTTTCTCCCTATCAAAAAAGTTATAGATAAAAGCTCTTCTAATACCGTTTTAAATAAAAAAAACGCCAAGCTTGAAGAAAGTATTCAGAAGAAAAATTATCAAATGACACTACAAAGTTAACCTTCTATAGATTTATCTATGTAATACCCTATACAGTACGGCGCCAGCCAGGTCAACCGTATCGACTGCACTGTCCTGAGGTAGATATTAATGCACTGTACTATCTACACTTCCTTTATTCTGATCCATCGTTTATTTATATTGCACGAGTACTTAACAGATAATAGTACTGTGTTCATAGTAGATGTCTGTCCTGAAACGATTGAGAACTATGTGAAATGCAAAATGTTTTGAAGAGCACACTTTTTCTTCATCCTAGCGTTTAATCCCAGTCGCATCCGAAGCATTTAACTTGTAGTCTGGGGTCCGTTTTACCAGTGCGGATTTCCGGATGTGGGGATTAGCTTGAACTTTGGTATTTTCTGGGTACACTCCGACTGTGGAATGCTGTGGTTTTCTCAAAGGACTACAACATGGTGTTCTTCACTTCAAGAAGGGTAGTATAAGGTTCTTGCATTGTCGGTAGCACGAGTGTGACGTATCTCTTGTCACAAATGTCCATAGACTACTGTAATCACTTCCCATCATGTAACAAGTGTTGTTTGTCCACTCATGTTCGTCCAACAAACAATAAGTCGTGCGTCATGTTGCGCGGCAGTTGGCAACGTCACGTGCCTTGCGCAACGTTGCCGAATTTGTTGAGCGTCAGGTTTTGCACGTCAAATGTTGCGTGGCTTAACTAACAATCAAATATACGGCAAACGCGCTTCCTAGCAATTTTTTATACCAGTTCTATAGCAGACAAGCACAAGGCCTAAAAGTGGTTACGTGGTCAATAATCGTGAGCAACATCAGAGGCATCACACTACTTATGCTGGTGACCCTGTAGGAACTATCTGTTGGCCTTCTTGAAGAATCCCATGTTGTAGGTCTTTGGAAACAAATGTCAAACGGATGCAGTAAATCACAACCAGAGCCGATGTTTCTAAACTTGGAGTCCGTTCTCCTACTCTTTCTCTTAATTTTACACTTATCTTGGCTTTTGCGGGAGCGAATACCATGTGCAGAACCTCAGCCGTCAATCCGCAGAGGCTGGCAGAACTTGGGCTCTAAAGATCTTGTTGTAGCACAAAAACTACCATCATACAACTATTTATATCCATCTCAACTCCACAACACAAACGCACAGTTGAAATCAGCGCCATTGCCAGCAGATGGAGCATGGAGTCGTAAGAACAAACAAGGGTTAAATTTTATTAGGCAATAAAGCACCATCTATAGAATTAAGTTTTTGTTAGCGTTGCCCTCGAGACCACCGCGACCCTATGACTGAACTGTTAATGTACAGTCGAGTACATAATAGAAATCAATTTAATTAGTTGGTTGTGGCATTCGTTTGCGATTGCATCAAACAAGATTTCCACAGTCAAAACAAGTAAAATTTCTCATATTCATATTCATATTCATATTCATTTATTTATTCACAGAATGCAGGTATAACAAGTGTGGTCTTATAATTAAAATAATGTTTCCTGGTACATTCTACCACTTTTGTGTGGTATGTAAATATTCATACAGTCAATAATTAATTTGTGATACAATAGCTATAATATAATAGTAAGCTAGGAAAAGAATTAAGCAATCCTAAAAAAAAAACAAAAAATAATCAAATGTCACTGTGGTCCAATAAATAGAAATAGTAGGAAAATCAAAATAAAAATGTCATACACAAAGTGATTATAAATGTCAAATCTTAAAATTAATAATTGTCAAATTTAATGATTGTCAACATAACTAGGTCCATATTATCATGTCAAAAAGAGTTTAAATTATTCAAATGTCAAATGTTAGGTATATTCAAAATGTCAATTGATTCAGAGTTGTATCCTCTAGAAATTCACTTAAATCATAGTAACATTTCTTGCTTAATAACTTTTTCAACTTTATTTTAAATATGTCTGTATTACAATCTTTTAATGTATCTGGTATTTTATTATAAACCTTTGGCGCAATACCTAACAGGCTGTCAGACATCATAGTAGTTTTTGAAGTATGTAAACACAACTTCTTATCATTGTTATGAAACATACGCCTGTTTCGCTCAATGAATTACATTATTGGTGACTAAGTTTAATTTGACGGATCGTCTTTTTCCAATTGAAATCTATAGGAATAGTTAGCATAATATTTGTTTAAAAATTTCATTAAAATAACATATTTTGACTAAATATTATTAGTGGTTTATCAGCACGTGTGTGACGCCCCTGGTGTTGAGTACCTATGTCTATTAACCACGTTTCATATATTTTATATCAAAATCAAATTTGCAATCTTTAGCTCCTTGAGACTACGTGTAAAAATCTGTGTAAGTTGAATAGAAGAACAAGAAAACGAGTTAGGCAATAAAAACCGTACCGTAGATTGATCAAACATTGTATTGAATAAAACGCAATGACTTTGACAGATTAAATACGTCCTTATTACTTTCTAATATAAGGTATAATTTTAATTTTACAACATCCCAGATGAATTTGCGAGCCGCTCATAGGCCAGTAAAGGATTTCCAAGAACACATATTTGTGTAACACTAATCTTATGACTAAAACAGCATGTTTGAATAATAAAAAGTAATGCGTTACACTTTAGTACGTGACTGTACAAGCTGCCGCCGGCCATCGCCCGCATAGCCATAAAATTAGTGACAAATAAACACGTGTTCTGTGGGGATTATAAATGTGCGTGTACGCATACACTCAGCATCATATCGATCTTCACGAACAAAGTACTCAAAATGAACTCAATGCCTTGTATTTCCCTCTTTCCTGTTGACCAATATTTTTGATATTTGGAACAAACCTTTAATTCGGATAATAATACAATTTAAATATATAAAACAGTTTGATTTGCTGTAATACCTTAGTTTACAGATAATTTTGAGACTGTGTAGTCAAGATCATTCTGTTGCTGACTGTACAAGGCATTGCCAATCAATAATAGAACGAGTTCCTTAATTCATTTGGTTTAAACTCCATATAAGGTTGTGTGATATTTGAAATTCAACTTTAAGTACATAGAAATTGAGTTCTAAATTTATTTTGTAAGGACGAAGTTGAAAAGAGTTTTATTCTTTTATATTCTTTTTCAAAAGATTCTATTTCATATTTTGTTTATTGTAGAATTTTCGACTCTATTTCTTATCTGTTACAATTTAAATTTGAATACTAATTCAAAACTGCGCATAACAAAATTTCACGTCACTTTTTTTAGAATATCTTAGACAGAAATATACTTTATTCTTGTCGAATTAAGGTTGATTTCAAAATACCATGAAATCAGGTTCCCCTTGTATACAATAAATATAGGGTGTTGTATTGGGTCAGGGCAGTTATTGTTAACATTTCGATAAATGCACTTCTTATCGTCAAGTGCGCAGTTCATAATAATTGTGGAATAAAATCGGTAATTGTATTATTAAGCAACACAAATATTAACAACAGCAGTTAACCCTGTTTGGGTCAGGGTACTGTACTCTCCGTTTATACTTATTCAGCTCTTCTACACAAGTAGCAATACATTTGTACAACAGAATATTTAGGATTGAAAAACGTTGACGACTCTCATAAACGTCATAATAAAAAAAAGTTGTAAGAGAATTTGTTACTAACAACGTTATGGACTTACGTCTGAAATAAATATGTTATTATTATTATAATACGTGTTACTCCCGTACATATAGGTATCATTATAGATATAGTTGTACAATATGCCGACCAACGACTTTCTACACCAGTTCCATATTCTAATTCCTTTTCTGCCTATTTCCTAGTACCTATTTCCGAGATAAAAGTAGCCTATGCGTTATTTCAGACGATGATGATGAGATGGTATCCTTATACCAAATTTCAGCTAAATCCATTCAACCGTTTGAGCATAATTGAGTTACAAACATCCAACCAGTTTCACAAATTTTCATACAACATTTTCATCAGTCATCGTTTGTATAAATAGTTGGATAAAATAAAATAGAGTAAATAGAGCAGTCTAGGACAGACAGCAGAATTACAACAATTCATTCACTAAGCAGATTCTATTATCGTGTAATTATCGCCGCTGAACATAATTCTATACTGGTACGATTCCAATAAAGTGGCCATTTTATACCTGTCTCTGGTTCTACTGCACTAGGAACCAACTTAAACTTGGTACTAGCTCACCCTGTTAACAAAAATAATCCGAATCTAAATTTAATGTACAATTTATTTTTGGGAACTTGATATTTTTGTATTGACATGTTTAAAATAATATTGACATGAACTCCATGAACTATTTAATTTCCTGTTTAAACCATTGACTATGTTTAATGTTTTTGTAATTTGCTATTCAATGTTCTTAAATGTGACATAACATAACTTATAATATAATATAAAAATATTTTTTCAATTATTAATATTTTTTGTAGGCCTGCACTATATCAAACGACAATTATATTGTAACACCATCCATATAACCCGTGTTTATGCAAATAAATGAATCTTGAATCCTCTGTACTTACCTTTCACTCTTTGTTATAGTTGCCGGCATTTATTTTGACTACAGTGACGTCACAAAATGTATTCTATAAGCGTAGGACGCGTTTTTAGGGTGTCTTTTGGGATAGTACGCAGCGCGGCGTTGGACGAGCACAAATCTGTCAACTACAGAATATATCAAACCAATTCGCACGCACCAAGGCCTTATTCCTCTTACGACTTTGGTAACTATACTGTTATATAGGTCGCTGACACAGAGCATCAATTCAATCGTCACAGGAAGGAATCATTCAGAGGGGATTGGGTCTCAATAGGGAGCCACTTGTTCGGTCAATGACCCACTATCATAGATTAGATAACGCATGTGCGCGATGGCCCATTTTAGACCATAGATACATTTCAACAGAGTTTAGATGTAAGATGTTTTATTAACCGACTTTGAAAATAAAGGAGGTTCTTCGTTCGTGGGAATATGTAAATTGTAAAGTAGTATACTTAGAATAATAGTATGGTAGTATAATTCCGATATCGATGTGCACTAAATTCTGTTTTTTTTTTGCTCATAACCTCATCAGTCTAGCTATTATACCTGCTGGTTGAGGTTCAGACTTAGAGCATTTTCACATTGTCCGATATCTGATATCGGAGGAAGTCAAATGTATGAGATATGTATCTCTTTTACATTGTCCGGCCTGATATCGGTTATCGTAGCCAAGACCACTGTTTTGGCCCGATATCGCATCACAAAGAGACTAAAACAGCGACTGCAAGCAATTTTCGACCTTGATGACATATATTCTTAGTTACGTGTCTTCGCGTTAATTGATGACACTGATCACAAATACAATACTCAATACCATATCATGTCACATACGGTCAATTTCTTTTATTCCTAGCATCCCTAACTAGTCTGTGTTTTCAAGCAAATGGCACAAGGTGAAAACAGAACAAGGTGTCGTCTATCGGCGCCCGACACCAATATCGCATATTGGATATTGGATGAATGTCTAAATGCTCTTAGGCACCTCTTAGAGTCGATAAGGAAAACCGCAGTCGCCCCCACAAAAGCCGAAAGAGTCAAAATATGATGAAGTAATTTGGTTAACGTATTCAATTTTTTAATTCATCATATTCTTATTAGTGTTGTTCCTGTATCGCAGGCTCTTATCTTTTTACGTGGGGTGTGGACTCCTTTTTAACCTAATGGTTTGTTTTATGAGTTTTTTATGGGAGCAACTGTCTTATCTTCCATCTCTATTAGGAAAGTCTGCGCACTCGTCCATCACCATACACAAAAAATCTGATAGCAGACATTTTAAGCAAAGGCCGGGTAAAATAGCAGTTAAGCTAGCTTGCTAATGTATACTAGAGTTAAGCAAAACAGTTTAGCAAGTAAAAGAAGCGAAAACCATTTTCTAGGATCGTAGCAAAAGGGTTAGTGTCTTCTCTGCCTACCCCAGCGGTAAAGTAGCATTACTATATATATTTATGAACAATGGAAAGCATAATAGGCGAGATTAGAATAGAAAACGTTCTTCAATGAAAACGAAATAATATTCTGTGAACGCGGTAGATGCATTTGAAGGGATAATAAATTTGGTAAAGCTGTCACGTTCAGCTCTTTACCATCCTAACCTACTTATATTATTTATAACTGTGGAGGACTGTGAAGATGTTTGAGTCTTCGTTACTTAAACAAGCTACAACATCAGATCAGATCTGGATCAGAAATTTAGTACAGGTATAGACTATTATAGTTGAAATTGACGCAGGGGTTTCATCCCTGCCTGGGACCGGATAAAACAGGAGGTGAAAAACATGGCTGCTGAAAAGTACCCGACACGTCGCCGTCGGTCTAAATATAAAATAACAAATATATCACGATAGAATCCGTTAAAAATTGATTTTATTTCAAAGATTTTTCTCCCTGTTTAGGACCGGACGATAAAAACAGACATTTTTACCCTTATTTGGGATTGGACAAAACACAAAGGTTTTTATCCCTGCTTGGGACCCGATAAAAACATGGGGTTGCGAGAACGGTACCAGATTTTCACGCAGGAGGAATTGCTCATAATAATTGTAACAGTCTTTTAAAATCATCTTAATTTTTGAAGCTCATCAAAACGTCGGTGCCATCAGGGCCCAAGTCATGGTGTAAAAATAATTTATTTTTACTCTACCTTAGCAAACCTCACTTGCCAGTCAGCACATCTGCAGATTGATGGACGAGACATCTGGTGCAGACTTTCCTCTTGGTGTTCGGAGGTCAAAGGGCAGTCGCTCTCACAATCCAAGTAATGACAAACCAAGAGCACCAGTAGGACACATACCCGGAGCTTTGAATGTAATTGGGACTAACGCTATGATAATGAATAAAATTGTGGTACAGTCAGCATCACATCGATCTTGATAAACAAAGTACCTACTCAAAATGGTCTTAATTAATTTATTTATTTCTTCACATACCTACTTGCAACCATCATTACAGGATTACCTAATACAATGACAGAAGTAAACGAAGTAATAAATAACAGCTTACAATAACAATAAAACATTATATATAAATAAAAACTTTGTTGATACCATATCATGTCAATAAGGCCGAATTTTATTCATCCCTAGCATCCCTAACTAGTCTGTGCTTTCGAGCAAATGGCCGTATCGGGCCGATTTTATCGGATAAATGTGAAAACAGCACAGGGTGTCGGATATCGGAAAACGGACGAATGTGAAAACGCTTTTACTACTACTGCTACTACTGCCAGTGGAGACGCCGTTTGAGCAGACGGGTGATCAGCCCTTCTATGTGGGGCCATTTCACCGAATTCCCCTATAACGACTGTCATACATATTCGAATGGCAACCGGGACCGGCGCATCTTAACGTGCTCTCCGAGGCACGACCTGACCAATGCAAATACATGCATAAAAATATTTGCACTGAGCGGGGATCGAACCCGCGCCTCCTGTGTAGCGGCCGCGTTCAATACCGCCACGCCACGGACGCTCTTAGTCTCAGATCTATATCATATTTTCTCTAAGCAGCAAGTAATTTAATCTCTGACCCAATAATTGTAAGCCATTAAACCCATATTGTATATCTGATCTCGACAACAGAACAGTATGGTTCATATGCGGTGTGTCAAGGAGATTTTATCATCATTGATATTTAATATGGGTCATTTTTTAATTGACTATTCTGTGTGTGAGGCCAGCGGCTGCAGTGTCTCCTGGGTTTATAGGGAATCAATCAGTCAATTCGTCAATGGCCTCTCCCAATGTGCGCCAATTCTCCCGATCCTCCGCCTTCCACATCCAGTCTGTCCCGGCCACCGTTTTCAGGTCTTCAGTCAATCTGGCTAGGGGGCGCCCACCTTCCGTCGCCATTCTAGGAATCGTTTGCTCCAACGGCCTTCGTTCTTTCGACAGATGTGGTCACCTCACTCCCACTTCAGAATGATCATTCTACGAGTAAAGTCGGTAACTTAAGTTCTTTGTCAGATACTCCAAGCATAGCTCGTTCCATAACCATATCTCAATATCAGGAATACTAGAAGTAAGTTCGTTTGCCAGTACTCTTAAAAAAGTATCCAATCGATGCCAATAGGTTCACTTAAGTTAAATTATAGTTCATTACGGAGCGTGGGAGTATATAATGCATGTAAATATTGATTTCGAATTCTGTCATTCTCAGTAAGAAGGACGTATTTGCTAACTTCATTTTGCTTATAATATTGAAAATATTATCTGAAATTTATTCAGATATCGCACATTTTACTTAATATTTAACAGTCAAATGTTTATTATCTATTAAAATATTTTAATATTCAACTTGTTTAATACAATTGTGTATGATGGACAGTATAGACATATTACTATAATAATATTATTATTCTTATTCTAATCTGTTCTAATATTACTATAATAAAACAAAAAATCTGAAAAGCAAATCTTAATATATATAAATCTCGTGTCACAATGTTTGTCCTCGATGGACTCCTAAACCACTTAACCGATTATTATAAAATTCGCACACCATGTGCAGTTCGATCCAACTTGAGAGATAGGATAGTTTAAATCTCAAATTATAGTCCGATTCGCGATAACCGACATCCACGCGGGCGGAGCCGCGGGCGACAGCTAGTAATTATATATAAATTAATAAATTGTATAAATAACAATAAGAAATAATAACTAAACAGTATAAATTGTTCTCTAATCCCTCGGGATCAGTCGACAGTTGCTCCTGTAGAAGCCAAAATTAATCAAATTAGTAGTAAGAAAATAATACCAAGGGCTCTAATTGCTCTACTTTACCTTGAACTCCGTTTACAGATTTTTACCGGTAAAACCTCAATACGCGTCGGTAGCTTAGTGGTTACGGAGTCGGCCTTACGATTAAGAGCTCCGGGGTTTGAATCCTGGCCATTACACTACCAACGTGAACCCACTCGTAACATAAGCAATTTAGCTTAGCTGGTGTGGTTAGAGGGGAGTATTAGTAATTTCGGTTCTAATACTCTTTAAAATAAGTAAATTTTAATTCTAAAACCTTTTTAAAAACAATCTTTTTTTTTTTTTTTGCATTGCCATCCGAACTGAACGTGCATACCAAATTTCAGCTCAATCAGTTGAGGGCAAGTGCCTTAAAATTGAGTTGTAAGATTCTACCGGAACAAACATACATTGCAAGTTAAATAAAAGCTTGTAAAAATACTTATTGTTTCACTAATTTGTGTTTTTAGTTAGATCCTTTCCTTGCATCAGCAGAATTATAATGCCAAATTGTATGTTGTATTTTTTTGCGCGCCATTAGGTGCTCAATAGATACAAAATCAAAGTTTTTTATCATAGTGTGTTCAGTTTTATAACATATACATTTATAACAAAGTTACGCCTGTCTTGTAATATTACTACATATATAGTTCGGTATATTGACGTTTGAACAAGTAACTTGAACTTATGGCTAAGTAAGTAAGACAAGGTTTTACATCAGTGTTTACCTATTTGCATTAAAGATAACTTGTAGCTTTAGCTGTGGATGAGATTATGGAATCGATTCCCGAGACAGGCAATTTCTTCGTTCTTTTTTTGTAAGCTAAATTTAAGTACCAATATTTTATCTAATTTGAAAAATGAGAAGCGAGTGACTGGCGTGGTATTTTTTTTATGCCATTTAGGTGGCAGACAAGCACACGGCCCACCTGATGGGAAGTGGTTACCGTGGCCTATGGACGTTTGCAACACCAGGGGCGTCACAATCTTGCTACCGACCCTGTAGATACCTTCTAATACCCTTTTTGAAGAACCCCATATTGTAGTAAAAGTATGAAGAGTATGACATATTATGAGAAGAGAGGAAAGTAATGTTGTAAGGAAGGTTCAAAGGCAGAGGTAAGCCCAAGAAAAGATAGATGGATTGCTTGAAAGATGATATGGCAAGGAAGGGAGTAACCGAGAAAATGACAGTTGACAGGAATGTATAATTATACTGACAGGAATGTCCGACCTCCGCCCTCCATGAGCCTAGATCCACCCTAGCAGAAGCAGGCCACGGCGGCGGCGCGCATCGCCGCCATACCGGGGGCGAGTCGGGGACCGCGTGGTCCCCCCTCCCGAGGAGGGCCAGACCGAGAGGAATGGCCCTGGGTCAGCCGGGGTGCGAGGGATATGTCACGAGACAACCTCACCTTCGGCCTAGCACATCGACCCACAGACGGCGTGCGGTTTAGTCGGTTGGAGTCCGAAACAAACCCTTCGATCCGATCCGAGTCGATCCGTGGGGATTTCTCGCACGTAAAAAAATACACTGACAGGAATGTAATATTATAATGTATAATTGGGACCACGGCAGGTGACGTTCACTTTATCTGGGATTTGCAACAGTGTCCTCGCTCACTATAAATATTTGTATGCATGCATCTGTTTGTTTGTTTGAGCTCAGAAGAAATAAATTGGGTATTTTTTTTGCATTAATTATTGTCATTAGAATTCTAATTATTCACATTCTAAAACCCATATCATGTGTTATGTTATGTCTAGTTTGGGTCCTCAGTGTAACAAATCCTAGAATGTTTATTTATTTCTAAATAAATCAATACATTCATAAATCAGTGCTATTGAATCAGTTAGTAATTTAAATATTTTCAATAAACAGACATACGAATCACATTAGTGCTATTCATGTCCGTGTATCGACAATGACCCAATGACCTTATAGAAAAAAGTTCGTTTTTATTCGGTCCGATCACATCATCAATTGATTTGGGCACGTGTTATTCATAATATGTTTAAGAACTAAAATATTAATAAAATGAAGTCATGTAGGAATTGCCTATTGCGATTTGTTCCCACAATTGTCAAATATGATTTGTCTGCTAAGTACCTAAAGTTGTTTTGGGTTATGTGATATACTTAACGTAATTGACACTAATATTTTCGAAGTGAAAACTTCTTTAGCGGCGTTGGATGGGTGTAAAATGTTAAGGAAGCGTCAGGATTAGTTGACCTTTGAACCGTAACCGACGACTGACGTCATACAAGATTAGGTACAGACTATCTATTTTGCAAGTTACGATAATAGCGTCGTAGCTTCAACGGTAAGCACTTCGACTGTAAGTCCTTATAGTTTCAGGTAGTATCGGGTTCTAACCACCTGGCCTTCAGGGATTTTTTGTGATTGTTTTTTCTTATTATAATTTATTACTTTTGGTGATTATTTTTTCTTTTTGTAATTTATTACTTTTTATGATTATTTTTGCTTTCGGTAATCTATAATTTTTTGTGATTATTTTTTCTTTTCATAATTTATTAATTTCTTCTGACAGAAAATTAGTAGAAAATAAGTGATAGGTTCTATGATTAGCGCTATATTATAGGTATGGTATGGTATGTTCTTTTTTTATCTTTTTCTATGTATATAACGAAGAAAGAAAAAAAGAAAATGTTTTCACTTCTGCCGGCACTTCCAGAGTGCAACCCGTCTTTTTTTTATATAGAACACGTCAATTTTACTTTACCTCGCCTGATGGTACGCTGAAGTCTCAGGAAAGAGGGTCACCAGTACGAAAGTCTGTTACGCATTAAAACCTAAACTACTGAATTAATTTTGATGTGGTACAGAGATAGATTAGACCTTAAGAAAGGTATTGCCTATATTGCTAGTTGTTCCTACAATTGTCAAATATCACATGTGGGCTTTGTTGGCTTTTTTTACGTGCAGGAAAACCCCAGGGATACCCTCCCACCACCACCCCTTCCGGAGCCGGAGGGAGAGGTTATGTCGGACTAAACCGCATGCATAGTGTGGGTCGTAGTGCTAAGCCGAAGGTGAGGTTGACTTCGTCAGATCCCTCGTACCCCGGTTGACCCAGGGCCATTCCTCTCGGTTTGGCCCTCCTCGGGAAGAAAGGACGTGGGCTATGTTTGTCGCGATAATCACCATCCACGCAGGCGGAGTTGCGGACAAGGGTTAATAATTGGTAAAACTTGATTCATCATCACCATCAAAGTGCGGTTTCAGGGTGCCTCCGACGCTTACACTTCGGAGCTGACCACTAAGATACTTCTCTCTGTGTTTTCACTACTTCTATAAGAGCGACTCCCATCTGAATTTTTGATTACGTGAGGAAAGCCTATTCTAGATCCTAGTCCGTCAATCATTAGGTGTACCGACTTGCAGGTCATGTTATCTGGGATTCCGGAGCTTTCGAAGTGCTACAGAAACAACCTGGAGGTCATAGACTATCCTCACTAAACTTTCAATTTACGAAAATACCACGAAAACTACAAGCATTAGTTGTAAAAAGTCCGTACAAACTACAACACGATTCCTATCGGCTTCTCTTTCAAGAATTTCACCATGTTGTGTTAGTTTAGTTGCTGCTATTACCAGAAACCCAATTAGAGTTCTACATGCCCCCAGTTTCTAGTAGTAACGCAAGCAAGAGAGCTCAAAGGAGCGTAGATATATTTACTCCTTAAAATTTCTTGTCTCCAGTGCCTCATGATCATGGGGTTTGCAACAGCGTCGAAATATCGGAATCTCGTAACAATACGACATGGTAAATATTCCGATAGTTCTAATAGTAGGTAATATGAGTGACCATGACGGTTTAAGTACCTATAAGTCATGCTAAGTTCCATCGGCTTCCTATCAGAAAACCTTCATCAGTTGCCACTGACTAACATATTTTATAGTTCATACATACTCACAAATGCAATGTGTTGTATCATAGAAGAATTCAGCGCAACACTATAAATACCTAATAAAAAAAAAACATTAAAAAAGCAATGTAACACCGACCTAGACATATTTGCCGAATTATTGCAATATTTCAGTATACCGCGGGACACATATCTTGTATCTAAAATGATCTCGAAATGTGCTCTATACCTACGCGCAGTACATATTTCTTGGGTGTGTTTTGAAGATAGCACTGGGTGCCATGGGAGTGGATGATTTCAAATCCACCAATCACTCATTATTACAAAACAATCGACGCGCGCCAAGGCTTCGTTCTTCTCGCGACTTCAGTTCTAGATTTGTGTCCTGAGGTATACACGGGACATGCGTGGGCGCATCGTTATTGTACCCACAAGTTTAATAGATATCGTGTAGTTATATAAGAAGTATCAAAGTTTTTATACCTGTGTAGTACTGATTGATGGTTTTAATAATGCTAAGGTTACACCACGGAGACGGTAATGCCTCTCTGATGCAGGGCTTAGAGGAGGAGACGCTGCCACCGTCCTTGCGGAATTTTCTTCGGATGCTGGGATCGAACCGATTAAAACAGCACGCCGTCCCAGATCTTCAGGGTGTAGAATAGATTCTGCTTAGGGCATATCCCTCGCGCTCAGGTTGACCCAGGGTCATCTCCGGTGTGAAATGGGCACATTGGGTGTGGAAACCACAGTGCCCGCATCTTGAATCCGAACCACGGTCAATTTCGACCTAGGTAAGAACGGCCTGTAGAGGGCTGCTAGGAGGCTGTCTCAGGTTTGCATTAAAGATTCAATGATAGTAGAGCATCTGTTGTTGGGGGTGTGGTTCCTGGAATATCCCTCGCGTACCCCAACTGACCCAGGGCTATAGAAAGCCCCATCAGGTGTACTTGCGAAATTCCTAAAATTAAGTTCTTTGTCAAACATTGGTATCTCTGAATGATCAGATTCTCTTAATTATCATAAGGAAGTTTTCAAATTAGTTCCTTATGGCAAAATTTCATACAACTTTCAACAATCATCAGAGTGATAATGGTTAAATAGCTAATAAAAACATCATACATAGTTATATTTTTTTTTTACCACATATCAGTAAATATCTTGAAATTATAGGAATGTCTAAATACTAAAAGGGCACTTGTCACTTTTTTTACCCAAAATACTTTTATCGTTTTAATATCTTGGCAACACCCATTTACACTGTTTTCCGTCGATAAGGCACTTGTCCATGCTTTTTAGACGTCATGACAGGACTGACAACATTCAAATAAATACTAAAACGACACTTGTCCAAACACACGTGCCCTTTTAACAACTAATTTGTGAACGCTTCAACGTTCAACATGCAGAAGAGTATCGACGAAATCAAATTAAGAAATCTAGGGTTTCTGGAGAAAGTCATAGGAATTGGAAAGGGCGTTGCGTACATCTTGTACAGGTATGCGGGGCAAGTCGCCCCGCATACCTGTACAAGATGTTTATTACTTGAGACAACTTTCCGTTAACAAATTTGGCATTTATAACTTTGGCAATGACAAAGTACACACTTATGTGTATCATGAAGGCACTGCCCGCAAAACACCTGATGATGTATGTTCCTTGCTATGGCATTATTTACAAAGCTTTTTAGATAGAGACTATGATGAACTTCACTTATTCTGCGACAATTGTGCAGGTCAAAACATAAACCATGCCATGATAAGATTCCTGATGGCACTTGTTGAGAACAAAATGTTCAAGAAAATTAACTTGTACTTTCCATTTCGTGGGCACTCTTTTCTTCCATGCGACTGCAGCTTTGGGCTTATCAAGAGGAAATTGAAAAAAACTGACAGAGTGTATACTGTTGATGAATATGTTAGGTCCATTATTATGGAGTGTTGGCAAATAAAAGACAAGTTTACTGTCTACTTAGTAGAACAGAAGGATATTTTGAATTTCCAGGAATGGTTTCCTAAGTTTTATTATAAAACTAAACTGTCTAATGCTATGCAGCAGAGAGACTTGAAATAGAAATTTATGATCTCAAAATATCATCAGTTTCAGTTCAATGCAGCACAACCTCAATGTTTGGTTGTAAAAGAATTAATTGATGGCCTTGTATCTCATACATTTAATCTTAGAAAACAGAACCAGTTGAACCTTCATCTACCTTTTCAGAATATGTATGATTCACCAATACCTATAGCCCAAAATAAAATGAATGATTTGCGAAAGTTAGCAGAATACATTCCTGAAGAATATACCCCATTCTGGAACTTAATATATTTTCGTGTTTTTTTACAATATTTCCTTAAGATACCCTTATTTGTATAACATTAATTTGGTGTTAAAGAGGCACATGTCCATAAAATACATGATTAATTACTAAAAGGTAACTTGTCCATGTTTTTTTTTAAGCTATTTCTCAAAATATTTTATGACGTACGTTTTGTTATATGAAGAAATTTATTGCTTCTTATATACTCTGTATCATATATTAAAATCGAAGTTTAGATGGTCTTAATTTTAGAAATATTTGGTTTTTTCTATTTCCTGTAAAGTTATTACTTTGTCATTTAAGGGGGACATGTGCCCATTTAGTAATTATGCATGGTATTCGAAGCGGCAATAGCACAATGGATGAATCGGTTCGAGCGCTATAAGTGTCTCGAAAGAGGCATATTCTTAGTAGTACTATCGTCTAGTCTTACCAGTAGTACTACTGGGAATAAAGACTAATCTGACCACTAGGTCTAGACTATGCGATGTCAAGATTAATTAACTAATTTTAAAAATTAACGAATACTTGTATTAATTAACTTTTCTCTAAATTTTATGACTAAAATGATGGTCTAATCGCGCGCTCTCAACCCTTCATCTCAGAAATTATTCAATTTACCTACGTATTAAAAAAAAAACAAAGCAAATGTTTTAGTCAATTTAATATTCTACAATATCGAAGACAATTAATATAATATAGCGAATAAGAGATAAGAAACGTGAAATTTGCTTTTGATTTCTGTATTAAAAAAAAAAAAACATATTTGTAACCTTTGACCTTAGATTTCAAATAGTCTCGGTCACCTCACTCTACCTTTTTGGGATGTTAATATACAAGTTTAGGCACCCATTCCATTCCATTAATTCCGAGATAATTTTGACTTAGATCACTGACATTTATCTGAGCACAAAAACATATACAAACTCTGCCTACTTCCTTTGGGGATATACTGTAGATACACTTGTGTACTGTACACTATATGAGTACATTTGTACAGGTATGATAATAAATCAACTTTCGCTCCTGTACACGTTATTTAGTAAAACACGACGATTAGCGTACGCCTATGTATTTAAGACAATATGTCATGTCTGTTTGTTGACAGTTAGCCGCAAAGTGACGGCACATTAGCGACAAGTGTCACAGAACTGTACTTCATAGGGCGAGCTGGCACTGCGAGCGGAGAGAATTGTATATTGGTCCCCACGGGAAATTTTAAAAACGTATATCATGATAAAACTGTCAGTTTCGGAATGACATTATCTGAAATTTGGCACAGAGATAGATTTGGAATAACATACAGGCTGCTTTCATCCCCAAAATTGGGTCCCATGGGTTACGGAAATGTAATTGGAAACATTCCGGTTATGCGGAGATTCCTACATGTAAGAATGTATTGTAGCTGATGATTAACACAGTATTTGGTTTGTTTCAGGGTTATCGCTGATGCTAATGTATAATCAAGTAAGTTATTCTTAATTATTTATCTATGACTCAAGGTGATTATTCTGAAAACCTTTTCATCGTTATCCGTCTAATATTATAAATGTGAAAGTTAGTAAGATGTTTGGTTATTTGTTATTATATCACGCTCAAACGGTTGAACAGATTTGACTGAAATTCGGTACGGTGATAGATTATAGTTTAGAATAACACATAGAAAACTTAAATTACGGGAATACCATTTGGTTGCAGAGCTGGGATCAGAACTCAACGCGGGCGGCACCGCGAGCAGTTGCTTGTTATTAATATTATTATCTTTATCATTAGAACACGATTTAACACAAGGCATTCTAAACCATAACAGTGTAGATAAATGAGAAATTAATATCTTGAGCAGGTTACGAGTAACTTGATTTCAATGAGTCAGAAATATTTTAATTGGAGTATCATTGATACATTTATTTATTTTTAATAAGTTATATTTGCTGCAGCAGTAATTACTTATGAGGGAAACAAGTCTTGGAAGTCCAATTTAGCTATCTAGCTTCTAAGTGTCATATAGTTGTGTTGCCAATTCTGTTGTTGACATCTCTTATTGCTTATACTGTTGATTGATGGCACTTGGTGGAACTTGCTACACATCTTCACGGAAAATACTTGTACTATTCCACATTATTTATTAAAATCCGGTTTTGTATCAACCTTTGATAATGCCGTAAGGCGAAACCGGTCAGGATATTAATAAATAATGTGGAATAGTACAAGTATTTTCATTGAAGAAGGACATCTCTTATCTTGTATTGTAATGAAAAATTATTGGACTGAGTAAACTAATGATGATGGAATTAGAATGTGAATAACTAATGCTTCTTTAAAACTATTAAAAACCCCTTCGAACTGACACGTATATTTGGTTTGTTTTAATTCCTACAGCCACGTGGGTCCCGGCAGACTAGAATTTGGGCCACCCCTTTTCTTCCCATGGAGTGTCGTACAAGGCGACTAAGGGATAGGGCTGATTAACTTTAACATCAGACAGAGCACCAGACTCAGCCTCAGATGCATTTCTCGAGTCAACAATAGAGCCCGGAATACGGCAATAGGCTCACACCCTATTACGTGGGACCGAATACCTACAGATTGGTGAAATATGAGTGTTAATTTACATCTACCTAACCCTCCGGGGATAAAGGCGTGATTATATGTAGGTATGTATGTTATTCCTACATACAATGGTGATAAAATTAAATTATAATTACATTATTGATTTTTTATTTCATTTCTTAAAGGTACGCCTACAGATTACTGCCAGTACATGGCTAAGCATTTGGAGACAGATACAGTTACAAGTTAAATCTATACAGTATTTCAAATATAGCATACACAACGTGAAATGAGTAAAAAAAGTGCATGACAAAGAATAGATACTCGCCCTGCTTATATGAAATTTACATTTGGCACGCTAATCGCTCGCAGTCCGCCTGCGTCTCATTTTCCTTGCACCGTTACGGTGCTTCTGGATAGCAGCATCCTGTAGTTAACGAAACAAGTACCTTACTGTAACTTGGCTATGTACACGCGAAACTTCTTAGTCTTTTAACTATCGTCTACTTGTTGAATTTCGCACGTATCTTCTCAATATCGTCAATTTATGTTTACGCAAAGTTTGGGATTGGTGTTATTGAGCTACTTAGTGTTCCTCAATGACACACATTCAAGATCCTTGAGGTCGTCAGTAACATTGCAATTGTCCACGCCCTCTCATTCTACATTTTATGACAAATCGTTCACTGTCAAGTCTGTACTGTTGTGGAATGCTCTCTAACCCTTAAAGCTTACCCCCATTGTGTCAGCAGCGTCTTCCTCTCCGTGGGAAAGAGGCGCTAACGTCTCCAATTTGTAATCCACAGTCGTCTCACGTTTTGACTGCGTTTGAAACTCGATGTCACTTATAGTAATGCTTAAGTACTCTTATGAGCCTACCGCTTTAGGACAACCTTTTTCAAGTCTTGTTACATCATTTTATTCTCAGAAACAAGAAGCAGAAGAAGCTTTTCCGGGGCATAGATGGAGACGTCATGGTCCTACATCCGAGGGAGCCTTCGATGACCCTGGGTCATGCGAGGTATGCAAGTGATACGCTAGAGGCTACCTCACCTACGGCAGGGTATTCCCGCACTCAAAAAAGACCATATCATTGTCAGCCTGTCAGCCAGCCTTACTCCAAACATAGGAGTCTATTATTAGTGTCAATTAAAACACATTTTAAACAAAACATGACTTAACTTTCTAAAGATGATATTCTGAAAAAAAGTTCTCACGAGGTCTATTTTTAGCAAAACCATTAGTAATGTTAGCTTTAAGTTTCATTACTATGCTAAGTACATACAACAAAGAAAAAATGGTACAAGTCGGACTTGTGTATGAAGGGTTCCGTACCATTATCGAGACGACCTGCAGGTATCTGTCTAGGAGGAACGGAAAAATACGCAGACGATATCACTGCGTGAGAAGGAAAACTCAAAATAAAACCCTGTTCCAACCCGTCAGCACCAGAATAGAAACAGTGGGCTGAAGCCTCTCTTCATAGAGAGAGATCCCATGTTCAGCGGCGGACTATGATGGCTAATTGATTGATCGAACTAAAAACGGCAATAACATCACGTTTATTGTATGGGAGCCACCTAAATTTTGTTTAAAGTGAAAACTTCTTTAGCGGCGTTGGATGGGTAAAAAGTGTTAAACTCGCGTCAGGATTACTTGACCTTTGAACCGTAACCGACGACTGACGTCATACAACATTACAACAGCTACAGATTGTTTATTGTTAGGTGCATTAAGAACCTTCCTAGCTCTGCGGTAAGCGCTTCGACTGTAAGTCCTTATGGTTTCAGATAGTACCGGGTTCGAACGTGGGCTTCTGACACTTTTTGCGATTATTTTTTCTTTTTGTAATTTATTACTTTTTGTGATTTTTTTTCTTTTTGTAATTTATTACTTCTGTGATATTTTTTTCTTTTTGTAATTCATTAATTTCTTCTGACAGAAAATTAGTGATAGGTCTATCATTGGCGCTATATTATGGGTATGGTATGCTATGGTGTGTTCTTTTTATCCTTTTCTTTAAATATAAGGAATAAAGAAAGAAAGATAAAGTTTTCACTTCTGCCGGCACTCCCGGAGTGCAACCAGTCTTTTTTTGTCATTCTTTTTTTAGTAATTGTTGTTATAGTGGATCAGAAATACATTCCTCTGTGAAAATTTCAACTGTCTAGTTATCACGACTCATGAGACACAGCCTGGTAACGCACAAACAGAGAGCTATTCGCCCGTATGCCTGTCTGTCACCAGGAGTCTTATTACTGGGGTTCCGTTTCTACCCTATGAGTGCGGCACCCTAAAAAAGATCAGATAACCATGGGCCAAATATCGACCGATCAATTGCAAATAAAGAAAGCTATAGGTCAGGTCTGTTGCGACAATAAACATCGCCATGCCTCACTTTCCATTGCTATGCACGGCTGATGGATGAGTACAGGCGCCTTTAAAGATAGATGGTTCAGTTACGTATATGAGGATAGCAAGTAGTTGCTATTGTGTCATCATTATTTAGGCGTTAGTTCCGCCGGATTTGAGGCCTTCAAATTGGACTTCGGGGTTTGATTTCTGGCTTTTATTTCACTACTTCGAACGCTCTTGGACATTCATCCATTCATTGAAGGATGTAGGACGTGATTTTGTCCAATTGTGTTCCCAGTGGTAGGGTAGCCAGAGCTCACTGGAGAGTTTTTGTGCTGTCAGTGGAAAGACCAAAGGCAATTCCTTCTTTGTCTTCTACACTGACGGCACAGAAACTCTCGTGTTTACAGGGTCGGCAGCACGTTTGTGACTCCCTTGGTGTTGCACACGTCGATAGGCCACGGTAACTACTTTCCATCAGGTGGACCGTGTACTTGATAGACACCTCAGTAGTATATAAAAAATATCATGGTAGTGAGATTTCAAGACCTTGCAAAACAGTTCCTATTGTTTGCTTGGTATATTAGGTACATGGATGCGCTCACGCCTTTTCTCTCGAGTGTAGGCAGAATTATAGAACCCGCTATCATCTATATTAGCTGATGGTTTAGGGAGCTTTAGACCTGCCCTTTCTTCATCTCAGTTTAAGAAACTACGAATACAAACTCTTTCAAATAAACATACACTGTGCTTTTCATATGTTTTCATTTTTTATAAGTGTACCACTTTCTATCGATAGAGACTGTCAGACAACCAAGATACAATACGTAGTATAACCCATATATTGGCATGGGTCACCATCAATACAGGTACGGGTCACAAAATAAATTAATTATTGCGAGTTCGGACAAAGGACCAGCGTTGTGTGACCCGTGGGAATAGTTACAATCATTTTAATGATTCAATTTAGAATACTTTTTATAGACTACCATTTGACCCGACCTGGCGTGTTTCTTTTTTACATATACAAATGCCAGTCAGGTCAAACCTCTGTGGCGTGTCTTTATAGTGAACGTGACTGCTACGCAGGGGGCGCAGCTTCGATTCCCGCTCAGTGCAAATATGCATTGGTGCCACAAGTATCTATGGCAACCATTTCGGGTAGTAGGAGTCCTTAAAAAGTTCGACTAGTCTAACTACAGAACTTTGATATCGCCAATTGATTTTCGAGGTCAGATAGCAGTCGCTTTGCGAACTATCGAAGTTAAGCGGCATCTTAGTTAATCTAGAAAACTAAACTCAACAGAGTTGAGAAAATGCTCGGTAATGATGACAGTCAGTTCTCTAAAATGTTGTGTAAAGGATACTACCCACTCACTATTCCTCTATCCAATTCTTTGCCGGATGTCAATCAACCAATCTAGCCACAGTCCACTGCTGGACATAGGACTCTCCAAATGTACGCCATTTCATCCGTCCGTTTTCGCGCATTCAGTCTGTCCCAGTCACAGAACAGAATTTTTTCTGTTCCGTGGTCCCAGCCAACTTTTTCAGGGCGTCGATCGAACCTGCGCCTCCTGCATTGTGGCCGTGTTCGCTATCGTTATGCTACAGAGACTGTCAGAGGCCAATTTTTCTATTGATATTTGTAGGAAGTGCGAAATCGAATAGTTGGGGACAAAGTTATTGTCTTTAAAAGTAATACTGGTAGTTAATGCAGTATTATAAACTAAACACAGATATTTTTGGGTAGGTATGGTGTGGGCCTGCTACGCAGGCCTGCTTCTGCTGGGGTGACAGACGATGGAGGTTCCGAATCAAGGATTACCCACGTAGCCTATCTGTGGTGATTGTTGAGATTTTTCAGTCTTAACATAGAATAGTGTGTCTCTTTTGATTTCTAAGCCCCGTCCACCCACCCACTTCCCATCAGGTGGGCCTTGTCTGCCACATAAGCGGTATACAAAAAAAAACCAGTTAAATAATTAAATACGTACATTCGGCAACATCAAAACCTTACGATTACTTTTTACGTCTCATTTGCAATGCCCGCAGGCGAATCTTGGCAAAATGTGAACTTAATAAAGATGTTTCGAGCAGAGTTCTATCAAAAATAGTCGAGTAAAAGTAGCCCGCCCCGGGCGGTCATTACGAGAAACGACTGTTTGATTGATCACATCGTTTATTTGGACGTATCAATAGTTCATTGAGAAATATATGAGAATGTTTGAGCAATGAGGTGTTCGGTGATATTTATACGGTTTATCATGTAGCTAATGTAATGATAAGTAACTATGTATGTTTGTTAATATGATGCGGATTTAGAGAGTCAATGTTTTAGCGTGTTATGTAAATTTTGGATAAGAAACTTGCTTGTTACTAAAATTATAGTACCTTCTGTTAGGTATCTACTTAACTAAACGTAAACCAACAATGTTCATGTGTCTTTTCCTCCTGCTATCAAGCTTGTTCCGGTCTTTTCAGCAACAGCCGGGTTTTTTATTTTATACCTTTTAGTTATGACATTATATATATATATATATATATATATATTTGTAATCATCTTCTAATTTCCTTCAGTTTGATACCTCACTCGATAAATTTGAGTGCAACTTTTTTTACCACATACACTTTAACACCAAAAAACCAACATCTTTTGTTCATTTTTTATTTATCAAAGGACACTTGGGCAAAAAATACCTTTCATTTGAGACATGAACGTCGGTCTTAAAATAAACAATTACTACATAGTATAAAACAAAGTCGCTTTCTCTGTCCCTATATCCCTTTGTATGCTTAAATCTTTAAAAATACGCAACGGATTTAGATGCGGTTTTTATTAATAGATAGAGTGATTCAAGAGAAAGGTTTATATGTATAAAACATATTTAAAATAGTAGAGGGTGCAGCGGGAACAGGATCTGACGCCACGCGGGCGGAAAAATATTGGCGGTACGAAGTTCACCAGGTCAGCTAGTAACAAATAAATCGCTATCGAATCCGTTTAAAGTGCTTTTATTTCAATGACAAATATTCGCGTAAATTTTAGAAAATATCATGAAGAATATAAATATACCTACATACTAGAACAAGATTCCGCCAAGTGGAGAAGCAAAAGCTGAAAGTTTGTTTCCAGTCTCCCAGGTGTCAGCCTCGGATGTAACAAGGACTAACTATTAGATGATGATGATGAATCTAAATTAGCTTTAGTCAGCAAGCTAGCTTTAAGTTTCACAAACAAACTAACATACAAACATTGCAAGTTAAATATTATATTCTGCTGAGCTATTCCAATTAGTCCCACCCTCTCCTTTCCTATATACAGGACGACACGTGCAGGGCTTAGATGTTACCCGTATACGGTGCAGAACATTCCTTCAAGAACCAAGCGGTTCGGTGACTCTTTCCTTTGTCGCACCATTAAGACCTGGAATTCCTTGCCAGCTCACGTGTTGCCCTCTTCCTACAGTTCCGGGTCCTTTAAGCGGGGCGTGAAAAATCATCTGATGAGGCCGTCAAGCTGAGTGCCACCATTGTTAACATGGCACGTGTATATAATGGTGGCCCTCTTACCTGAAACGTTGCCTTCAGCTTACTATCAGGCGAGGTGAAGTCAAATTGACGTGTCCTATATATAAAAAAATATATATATAGAGCAAGGGCGGTCTTTTAAGACCGCCCTTGCTCTTTGAAATTCTATAACTTATTCCATGCCTAAGTAAGCTACATAATCGTGAATCCTCCACGGAAACCATTATTTACCTACTTATACATCACGCTGGCTATTCCAGCGAGGTTGGCAGAGTTCCAGCGTCTAACTATGTTCAATCGTTGAGTCGTGTGACTTGTAACGTGTACATCAAATGGCCAATGACTCCTAGCCATGCATAGCATGAATACTTCTAATTTTAAGTTCATTTTCATAACATCAGTAATATAGTTCCTATAGCATCTTACAGTTTGAATTAGGCAAGGGATTTTTAGGACTCATCAATTTGACTTCACTTCGTCCGATGGTAAGCTGAAGGCAAGGTCCGCTCTTCTAGTCTTCTTCTATCTTGGCTCTTACAGGAGCGACTGCCATTTGATTACCCAAACCAGGGATGGCCGGGCCATATATTCAATAAGTATTTGTATGTTTTGAGTTCAGTTGTTACAATGGCGAAGGGTTAAAATTTTCAAAACTGAAGCCAGTTTAAAAAAGTTCATATCGGTCTAGTTTGTAATGCGCCATGCGACTCATAGAGAAGCCTACAAAAATCGCGTTGAAAAAATTTACGTTTACGCCACTGATTGTTTCATCCTATTTTGTCTGGATTATAAATCTTTCAAGATTTTCTTCATCCACCCGCCAATCCATTCCATCCATCCATGCAGGCGTTTGATGAAATAGAATGACGATTGTATAGGAGTTGACGTATTTGACATGCGTTAACGATTGTCATTTACGTCAAATCCAATACATTCGTCATTCTATTCCATCAAACGCCTGCTAGCGAATTGCCACTTGTCTAGAGGGGCAGGTCAATACAAAGCTTGCACTTTAAAGTCGTAATTACGGGTAAAACAGCAAGGCATAACTAGTGATATATAAAACTAAGTCGCGTAGTAAGCAATCCAAAATGCTGCACAATTCCTAGTGAAACATGTAACTTGGCACCTTGCCAGTTAAGATGCCTGAACCCACCGCAGCAGCGCCACGGCACTTATGGCGTAATTTTAATGAAGTGACAAGTCTTCCTCGAGTCACTATTTCTGACTGTTATTACCATACTAAATTTACTAGTTACGAACTTAACAGCTTACAGTGCTTAAAGGCAATAAAATATTTACATACAAAATATATACATACACTCACACTCTAACTTCAAAAGCAGTGGAATATTGATATCATCGTTCACAAGTGACATTATTGGTACCATTGGGACAAAAATATTCCCGCTAGTACCATTTATGGTCCTACTGGAACAAAAATATTCTCAGTAGTACCATTAATGGTACGAATCAATGGTACAGCTAGGAATGCGCGATACATTAACGCCTGTACATCCCTAAATGGGTAGACAAAGGTATTCGTGAACTCTGATTTTTGGTACCACATAAAGGGGGGCTAAATTTTAAAATGTATCTATGTCTTTCGAAAGATTCAGAAGTGTCCGCGCGTCATTCCATTACTGCTTGACTCTCAATGATCGTAGCGTTATGTTATATTTCTCAAAACCTCTCCGATAGCTATTAAATGCAAAGATTAGATTTCACACGCACTGACGCACTACACCTATTTTTGAAGTGAAAACTTCTTTAGTCGCGTCAGGATCACTTGACCTTTGAACCGTAACCGACGACTGACGTCATACAACATTAGCTACAGATTGTTTATTTTGTTAGGTACGCTAAGAAGCTTCGTAGCTTAGCGGTAAGTGCTTCGACTGTAAGTCCTTATGGTTTCAAATAGAACCGGGTTCGAACTTGGGCTTCTGACACTTTTTGTGATTATTTTTTCTTTTTGTAATTCATTAATTTCTTCTGACAGAAAATTAGTGATAGGTTCTATGATTGGCGCTATATTATAGGTTTATAGGTATGGTATGGTATGGTATGTTCTTTTTATCTTTTTCTCAGTATATAACGAAGAAAGAAACAAAGAAAAAGTTTTCACTTCTGCCGGCACTACTGGAGTGCAAACCGTCTTTTTTTATATGGTAACACATTTTTTTCTAATTTTTATTCATTCTATTGCTATTACATATACTACGAAACTTACTTGCTATTACTCTAATTCTCTATACTTATATCTATCTTACACGAGCACTATACCTGTTTACCACGGGTCCATTCGCGTCAATACATTTTGACAAGCCCATCAAACTTAAAGATTACTGATAGTAGCAAGATAAGAACGGGGAAATCCAAGGGGAACTGACTCAGCGTGCGTGCGACGAGTCTTCCGACCAAATAGTCACTGAACCGATCCCTAATTACGTGCATGTTTGCGTATCTATACCTACATTTACCTAAGTTCAACATCGCGTGAATACCCACAATGTTTCACGAAAATTCTGCTGACGACATATTTTCGTTTCCGTTTAAATAATTTGTGTTGCTTTTGAGTAATTTCGTAAAATATTAGCTTTTTTATACCACTTAGGTGGGGCAGACAAGCACACGGTCCACCTGAATAACTCACTATTTCTGTATTCGTAACTTAAGAAAACAATAGGACGCGACGGTATTTACGTCCGATTGAGCAGTCCAACTGGGGAAGTACCTCCGCAATACAGAATACCACGGCCATCATAACCTTGTGTTGTGTTCCCGGTGGTGAGTAGGGTAGCCAGAGCTCACTAGAGCACTAGACAGTTTTTGTGATGTCAGTGGCAAGACCTAAGGCTTGTCTTGCATTATCTTTTACACTGACATCACAGAAACTCTCTGTTCAAACAGGGTCGGCAGTGCGAGTGTGACTCCCCTGGTGTTGCACGCGTCCATAGGCCATGGTAACCACTTTCTATCAGGTGGAACCCGTGCTCGTCTGCCTACTTAGTGATATAAAATAAAATATTAGTCAAAGAATGTCTGCGGTAGGTATACGTGGCAAAAGCAAGTCGATTTGTGTCAGTTATATTCTAAATGCGCTTGGCGACAGCTTGGCGCATTTCCGCCCGCCCTGGCGTTACTCACCGTCGGAGTGTGCCACTTAGCGACAGGTAGGCAGCCCTCAGAGGTATTTTGATACTGAGTGTAATATTACGTGTGTTTGAAAAGAAGAATTCACCGATTTTTTCACTTCAAGATGAAATTACGGTCAATAGTCGCTAGCTTAGTTATAGTTAAAGAGTTAATATCCTACTAATATTATAAACGCGGCAGTTTGTAAGTATATTAGTGGGATGAATGGATGGATGTTTGTTACACTTTCACGTAAAAACTAGTGAATGGATTTTAATGAAACTTTACAATAATATAGCTTATAATATCAGAAAAACACATATTCATAACGATAACCGATATTATAGAGAAGTAAAAGCTTGTCTATCATTATTGTTGTTGGTGAAAACACTATTTTATTTTATTTATTATTGTAAAAACACACAGCTCGGTAAGAATAACTTCGAGAAAGAACTAGCCAGAAGGATCCGGCTGGGCTGGGCAGCATTTCGCAAACTACGTCGAGTGAACTACGCCCGAAAACAAAGGTCTATGACCAGTGCGTCCTTCCTGTTTTACGGTGCCGAAACGTGGACACTAACGGTAGGATTAGTCCATAAACTAGAAGTTGCGCAGCGGGCTACGGAGCGAGCTATGCTTGGAGTTTCTCTGAAGGATAGAATTCGGAACGAGGTCATCCGACAAAGACACCGACAGAACCAAAGTAACCGACAAAGCTCGAAGAATAAGCAAGCTGAAGTAGCAATGGGCTGGCCACGTCTGTCGAAGGACCGATGGCCGTAGACGAGTCCTAGAGTGGAGACCGCGAGAAGGCAAACGAAGGGTAGGACGCCCCTTGGTCAGATGGACCGATGACCTGGAAAAGGTGGTAGGGACGGACTGGATGCGGAAGGCGGAGGATCGTACGAAATGGTGCACATTGGGAGAGGCCTATGTCCAGCAGTGGACTGCAGTGGGCTAATTGATTGATATTATTGTATTTATCATCATCGTTATCATAACGTCGCATCTCAGCTTTTCACTTTTCTTCTCCTTTTGATTTGGCTTTGTCCTAATTCTGAATGTGTCCCTTACGTGATAAGGTGATGGGTACTACGATCCAAAGGGGTCCGAGAATCATCATATATTGACAGTATTGGCGACGTTCCATAACTCTGACTTCGTGGTTATGACCGTCGTTGTCCATCATCGTCGAGGCACACCATGGTACCTTTCTTATACCGTTTTAATTCAGCTTGGTATTAAACGTTTTGTCGGACAGCATCAGAAACTCATATGAGCACTCTCCACCGTTGCTCTTAGTGCAGTCTTTATGATATGATAGAATGGATAAGACTGCAGAAAGAAGAAGAACTGACAGAAAAAGAAAAAGATTACAGAAATGCCGCAGTGGAGTTTGTTGCGCCGTTTCTCACCACCAGCGCCTTGGAAGCGGTAGTAAACTAAGTATGAGTAGAATTAGTTTTTATTGAGGTCAATAAAAAAAAACCACGTTGTTCTAAATTGAATAAAAATCTTAAACTATGACTTAACTGTCCAACCTCAATGTCTATTCTCTAATAATCGAAATGACACCAGTTCTTGTGTCAAAATGTAGATATGACTGCCTCCGTGAACGTGGTCACACACTGAGTTCATTACAGCATTGTTTTTGTTGCGTATGTCAACAGCACTAGGTTATCTAACAAAAATTGCAAGAATTGAAACAAAAAGCATAAACTAAAAGCACAGTTTTCACCAAATTGGACTCGCTGAAACATATTAAATGAGTCCTGATAAAAGAGATCCCTAGAAGGGCATTAGAAAGTTCATACAGGGTTGGCAGCACGCATGTGACCAGGGACGTGCACAGTGCACACGTCCATAGGTCACTGTAACCACTTTCCGTCAGGTGGGCGGTGTGCTTTGTGTGCAGCCTAATTTTTTGAAGCAACATATCTTTTTTTGTTCTCCAGCTAAGCTATGCTTGTGTTAGAAATGGATTCACATCAATGGCCAGGATTCGAATTTCGAACGCCTTAACCACAAAGCTGCTGACCTTTCCCTGGACCTTAGGGTCTGCTTAAATACATCTCCATAATAGACGGCCTTTGTGGCTATAGAACATTCGACTGCTACGCAGGACGCGCGGGTTCGATTCCCGCTTAGTGTAAATATTTGTATGAATGAATATGTATATTTTCATTAGTCTGGATGTTTCCTATATATAATAATGTACCTATGTGTTTACAAAAAAGTTACGTATGTACGTTTATCCGCATTCTAGATTCCAAAACACAAGCTAGTTAAGCTATGCTTACCATGGGTTTAGATAGCGTTGTGTAGAGTGTTGTAGATTATTTATTTAATTGATTGAAATACGTGTATATCTATCAGATCGAAGGCATTTTAAAGAAATGACAGTGACCCAAAACGGGTGGGAATGTATAAAACAATCATGAAAATAGACGAATCGAAAGATGTATGACAGGATCGTAGCAAGTGGAAACATATGGTCTCTATCCACCCCACTGTAATTGATTTACCTTTCTTTTTTATCGTGCGGGTAATCCCTTCGGATACCACCCCCGCCGGAGCCGGAGAAGAGGTTATGTCGGACTCGAACCGACTAAACCGCACGCCGTCTGTGGGTCGCAGTACAAGGCCGAAGGTGAGGTAGCTATAGAAAGAGCATATTCCTTGCACCCCGGCTGACCCAGGGCCATCTCTTTCGATCTGGCCCTCTTCGTGTACTTAATTTACCTTATAGCACAAGAGATTTTTGGTTACCTAAACAGTATAAATAACCCCATATATCACAATCCCACCTACGTAAATACCGCTTACTCACAGAATTCCTCACAATGTCAAGGTACAGTCGGTAACGTTCGTATCACTCCAAGTATAGTCATGGGCTTGATAAATAACTTGCAGTAATAACATCATCAAAATAAACATATTACGCATTATTATTTTTCAGTAACAGAATTACAATGGAATCCTTGAAACCTGAGTCATATAATTTATAGGTTGTTGCAACCTTCAGGTTGAGAGGACCAACCATTATAACATAAAAATTATGATATTAATATGTCCATATGCGTGTCATCTATATATAAGTACCTATATGTCACGGCCAACTAGCGTAATAAGCCGTTTAATTAACCGCCTAGGCTCTTTGCGGAATTGCGTCAGTGGCTTAGTGGTTAAGGGGTCGGCCTCACGATCCAAAGGTCCTACTGGGTTCGAATCCTGGCCATTACACTACCGACGTGAACTCACTCCTAGCACAAGCAATTTAGCTTATAATATTTTACTTATAATAATAGTAATTTCGATCATTTCGAATTCATCATAAAAAAAAAATTTGCGGCCTGAAAGGTGTTCAGCCATTTCATTAAACGGCCAGGCAAGTAGCTTGGATCATCATCATCATCATATCAGACGCACACAGTCCATTGTTGAACATAGGCTTCTCCCATAGACTTCCCGAACGACCGATCTAAAACTTGGATCGATGACGCTTAATTACTAGCCTAGCCATTTCATCAAACAGCTATAAAAATTAATAAATGAATAAAATTCTCTTTAGTTTTAAAATATAATTTAATTTCCCATTATTATTCCATTATCATTATTATTTTACTTTGTGTCTGAAGGTTGAGGCCTATCGAGAGCTACAATAAGCTCATTACTAGGACGAATGTCTAAAGCGGCACTAGTAGGTTCGTATCAAATTTGGTTAGGCAGGGAGGGGAACTTGGGTAGTGAAGGTGAGTGTTGATGTACATCAACAAAAGGGGCCCCTTCTAAACCTACACTTGGGTCGCAAGTCCCAGGCACTGTCCCGAGTACCCAACTCAGCAACGCGATGGACCCGGCACCCGCACGGAGAATCCATGGATTGCTAAGAATATCGTCTCTGCCATGTAGTAGGTACATTCGATAACAAACTGGTTAATTTTATTTTTTTACACTAATTGTACATTTCACATGATAATAAATACAATTTCACATACTCCTATATCACCTTAGTGGTGTATGTATGTGCTCATAAAAAGCTATACAATTTGTTGTTCAGCCATACATATTCTCACATCGGTCATGTTTTCTAATCAGCACAATGGTAAAAGCTTGTTAACGTCATATAATCGCTAGTTATGATGATCCATGGGGACGCGCCTCATTGACAGTGATAAGCGATTTTTGTCAAAAAAATCTAGAAGAATAAAAATAGAAGAGCAAAAAAGAGAAACAGAAAATGGTAACAAAAATTATATCTGAATTTTTGTAATAAACTAATGTCTCCTTTCCTCACCAAGTATACTTTTCACTATCTATCATCTGTTCATATTCTAGGTACGTACAATCAGTATGAGATCGATCCTAATTATTTGGTTTTCTCCCCTTCCTGTAGACGGATTGTTGCGATATTTGGTACACACCTTTTGTTCGGACAATGATACATTTTCAATCAATAAAACAGTTTGATTTGCTTTTAATACCTTAGTTTTAAGAACATTTTGACTCTGTTATTAAGATATTTCTGAAGCTAACTGTACAAGACTTGCTGGTATTTTAGTGTACTGCTGATATTGGATTATTATCAGATCTAAAATTTTGTGAAACTGTTATTGTAAGGATTCTATCTCTCCGTGACCTTGTCTGTAAAAAAACAACAAAAAGATTCCGCCAAACATAATTTTATCACAGTATGAGTCGTTCGACTGTGGGTTTATCTTAATCCATGATCTTTCATTTTTATACGAAAATCGCAGTTGTCTATCGGGTCAAGTAGTAACCAAATACAAGACATATTCTAACCGCTAGCAGTGACACCACGCCTCAAGTCGGGAAAGTGTTTATTGTTTGCGGTACAGTCGTCGGGAAAACCGATGGTGGGAAAAGGAAATCGTTCGGTGCGCGCTTTTACGATGAAGAGACTGTGTGCTTGCCTGTACTTTATATTTGTTTGTGTATATGACTTCTTTGTGTTTGCGGGAACCGTATGAGTATAAAGTCGGTCCTTGTAACCATCTACATAAATAAAGAAATAGTGTAGTTTTCCCAAGCGACTAATGGGATACTTCAGGAAGGGTATTAGAACGTTTCTCCAGGGTCGGCAGCACGAGTGTAATGCCCCTGGTGTTGTATACATACATGCTTGTCTGTCATCTAAGTTATATCTAAAAAAAAAACCAGTGCCTCTTGGTCTCGCCATAACTTGAGAAAGATTTTACCGATTTCATTCACTTTTAAAGAAGTTGTACAGAAAATTGCAATTTTTCAATAAAATTACGACTGTATATTCCACGCGGATGCTACGCGCTATTTGCTAGTCACTATCACTACATAGTATAAAACAAAGTCGCTTTCTCTGTCCCTATATATCCCTTTCAAAACTACGCAACGGATTTTGATGCGGTTTTTTTTAATAGATAGAGTGATTCAAGAAGAAGGTTTATATGTATAACACATGTTTAATATAGTAGAGGGTGCAGCGGGAACGGGAACTGACGCCACGCGGTCGGAAAAATATTGGCGGTACGAAGTTCGTCGGGTCAGCTAGTAACATATAAACTAAATGAAAATTAATGAGTCCTGCATGCTACCAAAATTGTTTCGTTCTGTTCAGCGGCAATCATTTTAGTTTATTAAAAAAGCCTATCACGATATATATTTCGCGTCATTTTATTATTTACATCAAATGAAAAAATGAATCACGATCAAATTCGTCAAAATTACTTTTATTTAGCGTATTCCCATACAGTTACACCCAAACAAGTTTTTTTTTTACGTGCGGGGCCGAAGGCGGAGTTTATGTCGGACTCGAACCGACTAAACCGCACGCCATCTGTGGGTCGATGTGCTAGGCCGCAGGTGAGGTTGTCTCGTGACTTATCACTCGCACCCCGGCTGACCCAGGGCCATTCCTCTCGGTCTGGCCCTCCTCGGGAGGGGGGAACACCCAAACGAGTAACACTGTTACTGGTTGGGTAGATAATTCCCAATTTGGTACAGATGTTCCTGGATGCTACGTTCATTCGCTTACATTTACCTACAACAATATCCCCCATACCGGGGGCGAGTCGGGGACCGCGTGGTCCCCCCTCCTGAGGAGGGCCAGACCGAGAGGGATGGCCCTGGGTCAGCTGGGGTGCGAGGGATATGTCGCATGACAACCTCACCTTCGGCCTAGCACTACGACCCAGAGACGGCGTGCGGTTTAGTCGGTTCGAGTCCGAGATAACCTCCCCCTCCGGCTCCGGAGGGATGGGTATCCGGGGGGTTTCCCGCACGTAAAAAAAAACCTACAACAATATCCTGTATTCTGTTTATTACTGCATAACTCCGTTAGTTTCGTATCAATTGATAAAAACCTGAATATGATTTTGAATTACAAAAATGCATCTGATCTCATTCGTGATGCTTATCGGTAGGTCAATGACCTGTTATCTACCTCACGCATTTAGGGGAGATTACACATCGATTCTAAATTTATGTAATTTTCGTATTATTATCAATTTCCTTATCAATGGGAATTAGAGCCATGCTAGATATTATTAACAGGCCAGCTTGATCGGAATCAACCTGTAAGGCTGTAAATATACGGCAATTCATATCTTATCTTAATAATAAGTTGGTATAATCCTTCTGTATATTATGTGTTTATCCCTTAACTCCTCCTAAACTCTTGAACCGATTTGAATGGAATTTTGTATGTAGGTATATTTTCAGTGCCAAATCAATATAAAAGGCGCTCATGTGCACTGTTTTTTTTACAAAATTTCAGTTATCCTGGAGTGATCCAAAAAGATCAATTGCTAGATTACAATAGTTCTTCTTAGAATTTGTTCTGAATGTGGATTACTTGTAAAGACGATGATTTAAAACAGCAATATTTGAATACTAATATAAAATACCAATAATATCTAACTGACATAATCTTCTAAGAAACATTTTCTACTGTTTTCGACAAAATTTAAGAAGTAGCTCTAGATACGGTGACCACGTTCCCAGAAAGCTATTCATCCACTCATCTTAATACTACAGCAAAATTGAAAAACAAAAAAAATAAGATTAATTTCGAAATGCATTCAAGGTTGTTATGCTGATGGTACATGCGCGAACGCAACTCCCGCGCGTCCGTCCATCAGTCAAGCCGCCACCGTCGTGGAGAACACACGTGACAGCTCGCGGCTATCGAAAGCATCGATAGAACAGCGCAGCCCGCGATAACCCAGTGTAGTGTTGTTTTTATTTAGCGAAAAATAGGATTTTGTTTTGAGAGAGAAAAAAAAGTGGTGTGACGACTTGGAGAGGCGAGAATTTATTTCTGTTAAGGTTCGATTTTTAAAATTAGTTTGTAACGGCTTTGAATACTATAATTATTTTATTATTGATTTAGCATATCCGTATAGCACGGAGCGTCAGCAAAAAGGATTCATTGATTTTTCTAAAAAAGATAATTGCAAATTATTTTGCAAAAAAATATTATTATTGTTTCTTTTAGTTTCTTTTATACTGTTTCAGCACAAGGAAACTAAATGCAGTATGATGATTATTAGTACAATGTTTTTTTCCTATTACTAATTAGTAAGTGACGCATTATTGCTGCAGCAGTTTTTCGTCATGGTTGATCATTAAATTAATAATACGACATGCAAATTATTATAAACATAAAACGATATCTCAAATCCGGTTCGACGCATCGATGCAACCTTTAATGTATCTTGCCAATTGTTATCACAGTCATGAAAAACGTCAGTCTACTTATCAGTGACAATTAATCTGTTTAATACGATTGGACAGTTTTATTTTACTTTTTATTGTATAAATAGGACTTTGACATTAGATATTACACATATTAAAAGAATAAGTACTTACAAGAAATTACTTTTGCAAGGACTAATAGTTTAATATAATAAATATCATAACCATCATGCTAACTAATGCCTAATTCCCTCTGAGGTAGACAGAGCTACTTCACGAGCTTAGTTTATTAGTGGGTAATTACTTGCATTACTTTTTCGGTACTTAAAAATAATGAAGACCCGATATTGGTAAAATTCGAAAAAAATATATTTTACGTCCTTGACTATAGGTATAATATATTAATACAATGATTTCATTCTATATCTGATAACCATCTACCGTACCTTGTTACTCACTAAAACCGTAATCTTATCAACTCTAATCTAAAATAAAAGTATCTTCACAAGCCTTTCAATTGAAACATAAATAACAAAGTAATTATTTTGCAACATTTCTCACATAAAACTCGACTCGAAGTTATTTATTGGAGCGCCACTATTATGATCATTAACGCGGAAGATGTAATGTTATAAAAAAAAAGATAAACAATATTGACAATAGTGGGAAACAAGTTATAAAAACAAAGTGAATGATAAATCCGTTACTGACAGTTGATTCTTACGATTATAAATGTCAACCACTTGATTCACTTTTTACTCATATAAAGAAAAAAAAAACAGCAAACGGAAATGAATAATATGCAAAGCTTGACAATCATATTCGCAACAGTCCAAGTACGATACGCTACCAAATATGGCTGCTACTCCGTAAATGCAATAAAAGATCGTGCTAGTGTAGATAAATATGATGTTGTAGTTAATATTCAGACAGATGGTTTGTCTTAACATATCAATTGGTACAGCTGGATGCTGAGGCCAGACCGCCGTGGTCGTATCACGCTGCATCGTTCGATACCCATGGGAAAGGATGTGGGTGGTCTATTTTGAACGTGGCGTATAAAAAAGTATACACAGTAAGAATCGGGAATCGTTTGGGGACTTGTCAATGTAACGGGTTGATAGAATATAAGGAGATTTTTTATTACTGTTTTGTATTATGCCTATGTTATGCTAATGCAACGTCAAATGATATTTATTTTGTAAGATAAACTAACTTAACTTCAATCTATCAGTTTGGTTTTGTTATTTTTTAAATAAAACTCACTATAAATACTCTTATTTTTACCAATATCGTATAAAAAAAATTGAATATGAAAATGTATGACATACAAAAAACCGTTTTTTATACCACTGGGTATAAAAAAACGATTTTTTGTATGTTCAAAAGTATACAAACGAAATTACTGGACCGATTTTCATCATTCATCATTCTTACCCATCATTAGAATGCCAATATATTCGTGAGTAACATTAGGCTACTTTTTATCTTTATACAAATATGAACCAATCTTTGTTTGATAGGTAGTTCGTATCATACTGACATAAAAGATTTTTGCAGTTCTTCGTCGTTCGTGTTAATGATTTTATTTATTTACAAAATGGTAAGCCAATATTGTAAAATTCAATCAGAGTCAATTTCCTTGATTTAATTCGAATATTCGTAGGTAATTTAATGCATAATTTATATTCTAGTTTTCCTCTCCACCACTCTTCCACAAAGTAGTTATGTATTTATATTTATTACAATGGAAATACTTACTATTGTTTCATACAATAAATAACGAATGATCTCATAACATCAATAAAATACATAAATAACATAAAAGAAATTGCGATGAGATCTGTTCAAATTCGTTAAATCACACTTCAAAAATATCTTTATTATAAATAGATTTTTTTGCCAACCGTACTTATATATTTTCAATAAAAAGAACAGTGATCTTTTAAGTCGATTTTTATGATGCCATAGATAGCATAAAGATCTATAGATCTTTTACTTAACTCGAAGTAAATATAAAATAAATGTCTTTCTCAATGAGCGGAGAATGGAAAGTCTCAAGTAGTTTCTGATAAGAGTTGAGTCTGACCTAAATATTGAGAGATCGCCCTCCCAGGGAGTTAAGTGCAGTCTAAGTTCTATATACGAGCGAGTACTCATACATTAAATGTTTTTTGACTGACTGATTTCATTCGTTTGGACCACGGAGTACAGTAACCAGTGCTCTGTGGTTTGAACATACTTTTTCTATAAAAATAACGACATATGAAATTAACTATCTGTAGTAGGTAAGTTCAAATCAAAATCAGTCCAGCCAATTTCAAGGTTATCTGAAGCAAACAGACAGGAAGACAGACAGGCTGATATTACTAAAACATTATTTTTGTTGTTGTACACACATAATTTTATTTTATTTGTTTAGGTAATGTTACAAAATGTTACAATAATATAATTTTAGATTGCCTACTATGAACGATTATCGTGTGTCCTAGCAGTCTCTGGTTCAATTATATAAAAAAAAAAATAAACAAAATCAAAATTGAGCATCAGGAATATTTGTACCTATTTAGCGGAAATCTGACATTTTTATTCAACCCAGGCATCGTACCCTTAATAACATGCCCAGCATTAGTACTCATTACCACTGAGCCACCAATGCAGTCAGTTCGCACTAATAGTGCATTAATAGACGAAAAATTTCTAATTTTACCCGGATTTCTCACGGACATTAAATCTTATCAAGAAGTTACATCTGTACAGTGTTATTGGCAATAGAACGGACATGTCAAACGAATTGATTTGAACGGGTTAGTAGACTAGCTGTGCCCTACGGTTTCACTCGCAATACCAGATTGTATTTCCCCGGAAAGTTACTTCTAGGCAAGTTTGTTTACCGTCGGCTACATCGTCACTTACCAGCAAGTGAGAGAGTGGGCAACCGCGAGCCTATCCATTAAAAAAAATGGTTGTATTTGATAATTTTCTACCGCATCGCCATGCCAGCCTGTTGCTTCTTTTTTCTAGTTGCTCGGGTCCCAAGTGTCATAGCGTGATGTTAGATAGCTTATAACCTTCTAAAAGAACTGGGCTATTAAAAGCTAAAAGATTTTTGGTTTTCACACTTGTAGTAACAGAGATAAGCACGTTCAAACAAACTCTTCAATATTATCTTTAGTATAGATTTACTAGGTTTTGCCTGCGGCTCCGCCCGCGTGGATGTCAGTTATCGTGCCCAAGCATAGCCTATGTCCTTTCTCAAAGTCTCATTTACCCCTACACCAAATTTCATCAAAGTCGGTTCAGTGGTTTAGGCGTGAAAGCGTAACATACAGACTTACTTTCGTATTTATAATATTAAGTATGGATACAAATACTTACTGATGTTTTATGAAATATTATTATCTATGTCAAAATTACATGGTTGGCGGCATAACAAAATTGGTTGCAATTCAATCATAGCTGAAATATTGTTTAAACTAATACGTTCAATATTAGCTGGCAACCGCGTAGAACTGCTCATAACACAACATGAATATCATGGGGTTTATTGCATTTACGCGTAGTCCTAATTCTTTTTCTAAAGTAACTCAATTTAAAAAGCTCTTCTCGTAATATAAAAAAGTACAAACAGACACATCTTTATTTATTAGAATACAATTTGAAATCGATCACCTTGAGACAACACCGATGACGATTTATTTCACTTCACTCCATTTTTTACCTGCAGAAACTCCTTTGGACTTCACTTCATTGTAGCTAACGATGAGGTGGGTATGTCCCTTCATTTCTTCCATATACAATAAATACGTGAAACAAGTTCAAGTATTCGAAGCTGTAGCTTAAAATACTGTCCGGCGTTCGACTTGGAATTCAAAATGGACGAAAAGTGGAGCTATTTTGGGAGCTCCCAGACTGTGGGGGAATGCGGGACACTTTTAGTATGTTTCTCCTATCTTTGATATTTTTACGTGTATAGAAATTATAATGTTCGTCGTCATGTTGGTCCTAGTTCTCATTCGACAGCCGTTACAGGTAGTTGGAGCCATAAAAAGTCCAATAACTGGTCTAACTGCAGTACTTCGAATACTCCGATATCGCCAATTGGCTGTTGGATTTCAGATGGTAGTTGCTCCACGGAAAATATTGAAGATCAGCCAAACCCGTAGTTAGACTGGATAATTGGATCGCAGATTCCGAGTCCAAAGCTTCGGATGCGACTGGAATTAACGCTTCGATGAATCAGAAGGAAGAATTATTGTGTAGGAAACATTGACTTCTTAGTAACTATAACACGCTATTTAGAATAAAATTTGTATCACATTACGTGGGTGAGGCTGGGCTCGTTTGTTAATCAAAGGTGTAGTAGGTGAGGTTGGGCTTAGGCCCTAGTGATCTTAGTGAGGCCCCAAAACAACCGTTGTCTTGGCTGTATGTTACAAGAACTGTATTCAGCACCTGTGCGCCATAGCGACCGATTCTCGGCCTTCCACACCTAGTCTTTCCTTTTTCAGGTAGTCAGTTCATCTGGTTAGGGAGTGTCCTACCTTCCCTTTGCCTTCTCGCGGTTTCCACTATAGGACCCGTTTGCTCCAACGGCCATCGGACCTTCAACAGATGTGGCCAGCTCATTGCCACTTCAGCTTGCTTATTCTAAAGGTTTAAAAACCTCACGTAGATGTAGCTAGATTTTGTATAAACGGATATTATTTGCTAATAGAATTGAAATCACGCGTTTTGATAACGCGATGTTACTGAATGGGCTCCAGCTGTATTGTTGATGCTGTTTGAAATGCGTTTAGACTCGCTTGGGTTGAATTACACGGTTTAAGTGGGAATTAGACATGGTTTTTATATTTGTTATTCTGTAGTGTAAAGAGTTAACAAACAAACAAACTTAGACTTCTCTATGTACCTAGTGTTAATATGTTTGTTTGTTTCATATTGTTGTACATTCAATCAATTGTGATAATGATAAAGGAGACTTTTAAATAAGTAAACTACTCGCAGTTCTGCTCATCTCTTTATTGCATTTATGTCTCTGTCAAATTTTAACTAAAACTGAAAATGAGACATAGACAGACGAAGAGAAAATAAAATATATAAATACAAATACAAAATAAATACACTAGGTCAATGAAAAAGTCCTATTTCCTGACAGATATACCTACCAATTTAGATTTGTCTAAATCGGTGACATCGGACAAGCAAGTTTTTCTGTATGTGTATTTTTGGTAGAAACTTTTCCTTTTTGTGTTTTTGGAACTTATATTAGTAAATGTTTTAAACATTATTTATCAATTAACATGTAGATGAATACAATATATCTATATCAAAAAATCAGAGGTTGCGAAATACTACTCAATCAAGAGTAAACCTCGTGAGTAATTTCAGTCAGTTGCAAATTATTTTATGTGTTGTTAACGAGAATTACAATTAAATCCTTCAGTTTGCAACGAAATCGTGACGAATGCAGGAATCTGCAATAGGAATATTAATCTTCATCCTTTATTGTAATGGAATCAAGGTTCAGCAGTAAAAGTTTTCTCCGCACAGCTTTTCGTCATCATCATTGGCCTGCCCTTGTCCTAATTATTTAGGACGGCGTAATATAACTACTCGCCACCATACTGACCAACTGACCATACATTCCTGTCAGAGGTATTTGTTTAGTCCTACTTTGGCTTTTGTTCATATTATATGTACCTACCCAAGAACACTTGGGCAATAATTACCTTCCATTTGGGATATGAATTATTGCAATCCGTACGGTGGTTCAGAAGATATGAGGTAAGAAATACGCGCAAAAAACATAAACATTCTTGGCAGTCGGGTAAAAAAAGGTTTTAACAATTTCAACATTTCTAAATGCATCACATCTCTTTTCACCTCATACAGCATCTCCATTGACAATCAAATATGTTTTTTGTACTTTAAAATAATAAAACGAAATATTTGAGACATTCTCAACAAGTTTTCTTATGTATTGTGTTAGTGAAATATTGATTTTCATACTATTATTGAACAATATAAATTTCCGTCGTGTTTCTGGTTGTGACGTCACGCATGACATCATTTTGAATACCATTGTTATCAATATTTTTTTTAGCTTATTACCTTCGCGTTTTGCAATATTTGTGGAGCGTTAGTCTTGCAATATTTTTAGAGGTAAGTATAACAGTTTTATGTGTGACTTTGTATCCTTATGAAATAGATATAAAACGTGGGTCTCTGGGTCAAGCTTCTGGCTTTAGATAGATAATTAAAACTAGTTTTATTATAGTTCTCTCATGATCTAGAATGGTACATTGTTATATCTACATACATAGATATAAATACGTGTATGATGTAGTCATATTAACCTAACTAATAGCGGATGTCTAGTTTCTGTTCGTATATTGCGTTAATGTCATGCAAAAATACAAATTTAATTTGTACCTATAAGAGAGTGAACGTCTGCATTGGGACTTGTAATTGTGACTAGTTGTCACCAGTCCCATTCAAGCAATTAATAAATTGCTCACAAATTTCGCTAACCCATATCAGATAAAGCATTTTCTTTCAAAATTCTCACACGAAGAACTCTGTCAACCCGTCTAACCAATACTAGCGTGACAATCACAGAGTACATGGCTTGTGTAGTCAAACGCATATCGATGGTTATCGGCGGAATGTGGGCATTACCATCTAAATAATGCCAGTACAATGGACATACCTAATGTGTTCACCGTGACCGCCGATAAAACTCACTGTGGCTATATCGAATCTATATGAAACGATAAGACCAATGGGTATTTTAACAAAAGTTATAAAAATATTATTAACTGATTTTAACGGGTTGTAACTCGATTTATTTGATACGTTTGATACGTTTTGTAAGCGCCGTTTAAATTGTCTATTCATAATAAAGGATTTTTGACTTTGACTTCAACTAACTGGAACTTCATTCGCTGTGTTATGTATTTTAAATCCGTTCCCGCAACCTCATCATCATCTACCTGTCTGGTCCCAATTATTTGGGGTCGACGCAACATGTCATTTTCCTTCATAAATTCCTGTTGGATGTCATTTCCTCAGTTACTCTCTTCTTTGCCATAACATCTTTCAAGAAATCCATTCATATTTTCTTGCGCTTACCTCTTCTCCTAAGCTTCTTCTCCTAGCCCATATTCATACGTTGAACCTTTCTTACAACATTACTTTCATCTCTTCTCATAATATGTCCATACCACGATATTCGCTCGCTTCTCAATTTTTCATTCACTGTTGCCACTTTCAAACTTCCTCTAATATTCCGTTCCTGCACACTATGAGGGTATAATCCGGGGTAATATCCGGGGTAAAAATTGCTAGACATTATGACGGGGAGACCCGGGCTGGCTCTCCAATACCTACCTACAAATGTTTAATGTGTTAGGGGTTCATCCCATTCCTGGTTGGATTTAGGAGTCTGATTATTTCTCCACTTTTTGGTTTAGTTTAAACGACTTTTGTAGGAGTTGTTATCGACAAGTCTCAACCTCGTCCATCAAGCAATCGACATGCAGTTGAGGTAGAACTGACCGCGAAGGCCTTGTAGGTATAGATATGGCCCCAATCCTAATTTAAACATTTTTATTAAATATAGGACACATAAATTTGACTTCACCTCGCCTGATGGTAAGCTGAAGACAAAGTCTTAGGAAAGAAGGTCACCATTACATACACGTACCATATTAACAATGGTGGCACTCAGCTTGACGGCCTCGTCAAAAGAGGATTGTCGTCGCAGCACCGCGTGATAGCCACCGGTCTCGCTAGTGCTGCGACCACAATCCCCCCTGCCCGGCTATGCACTTGCTGACCCCTGAACGCAATCCAACCGAGATTGGATTACTATGGAGGGCCGAAACAAAAAAATGTTAATCCCAATATTTCACCCGCAACTGATATACATATAATTTTTAGATTAATTCCCACACTAGTATGGGATCTAGATCGATTAGATGGAATCGAAAATTGCGGTATAATCGATTTATTAACTTGACACTATCAATTTATCGGACGACTGTCAAGTTCGAGCAGATATCTATTTTCTATGTACTTTTTACTTCCGTACACCGAAGTACATTAACAGTCATATAACTACGACTACACGGGGTATAAGCAGATAAAGAAATGTCTTAGTTCGGAATGCTAAAATTGTATAGAAAATGTATGCATGACACGTTACCGGGATGTACATATAATACCCCGTCATGGTGCATGGAACCAAGCCCCACCGAGGTGTATGACACTCGACCAGGGTATATGGTACCCTACCCGGATTTATGGAGCCCACAAAGGCCTTCAGGGTCAGCCCTACAGAACACCGCGGCCATAATAACGTCTTATAATGTTTCCGGCGGTGAGTAGGGTAGCCAGAGCTCCCTGGAAAGTTTTTAAGCTGTGATTGGGACGACCAAATTCTATTTCTGCTTTGTCTTCTACACTGGAGGCACAGGAACTCTCTGTGTTTACAGGGTCGGCAGCACGAGTGTGACTCCCTTGGTGTAGCACACGTTCATAGGCCACGGTAACCACTTTCCATCAGGTGTACCGCGGGCTTGTCTGCCGCCTCTGTGGTATAAAAAAAAGACGGTTGCACTCCGGGAGTGCCGGCAGAACTGTCAATTTTTTCTTTCTTTCTTTCTTCGTTATATACAGAGAAAAAGATAAAAATAACATACCATACCATACCTATAATATAGCGCCAATCTTAGAACCTATCACTAATTTTCTGTCAGAAGAAATTAATGAATTACAAAAAGAAAAAATAATCACAAAAAGTGATAAATTACAAAAAGAAAAAATAATCACAAAAACTGTCAGAAGCGCAGGTTCGAACCCGGTACCATCTGAAACCATAAGGACTTACAATCGAAGCGTATACCGTTAAGCTACGAAGCATCATCAAACCTAACAAAATAAACAATCTATTGCTAATGTTGTATGATGTCAGTCGTCGGTTACGGTTCAAAGTTCAAATGACGCGAGTTACACACTTTTTACCCATCCAACGCCGCTAAAGAAATTTTCACTTCAAAAAAACTCCTCTCCCGAGGAGGGCCAGACCGAGAGGAATGGCCCTGGGTCAGCCGGGGTGCGAGGGATATGTCAAACGACAACCTCACCTCCGGCCTAGCACATCGACCCACAGACGGCGTGCGGTTTAGTCGGTTCGAGTCCGACATAACCTACCCCTCCGGCTCCGGAGGGGTGGGTATCCGTGGAGAATTCCTGCACGTAAAAAAAAAATAAAGCTCCCCCTCCCACCTCCTTAAATAGCCTAGATTCCCCTCTCCCCCAACTAAACTTATTTCTACACTCCCACTGAGTAAGATTCGTGCTTGTAAGTAACACAAAGTTTACAAGCCGCGTGTGTAATGAGCGACTCAAAATAAATACAGCGACGACGGGTGATGCGCTGTAAACAGATTAGCCTACTAACTGTACCGATAGCAGAAAAACCGTCTCAATTTTTTGTTTAAGTTGGATTTAAATTTAAATCGATTAAGATGGGAAAAAGTGTGTTAGCTCAGGCGGGACTTGAATTTGCGATCTCTCGCCTGTAGGGAATAGTTCGCATACTGAATGCTTTGAAATTTCATTCAAAAATATTGTACATAAATTTGTCGGTAACTTAGGAGTTAAGGATGAATCCTGGTTATATGACGAACGTAAATCCACTCCTAATTTCGGTTCCTATTGCCCGTTAAAAAGTAATTGATATTATGTTTATTATTATTTCACAGATTATTATTGACATATAATTTTAACGTTATTTATATGCGTTTCCATTCCTTGTAATGCTTTATGCCACCGAAAGTGCATTCAGTCACGTGATCATCGCATTATATTAACATTATTGGTTAGACAGATCTATTAACTAGAGCTTTAAAAGTATTATTTATCACTTGGGTTTTCTTCCGAAACCGATACCACCGTTTTCTTGTTGTTAAGCGACGCGTATATATGTAGACATCATTCACGGACTCGAATCTCGGACGAAATAAGGTGAATCTTACGGCATGCACAAATTAATGTTAATGCATTAATAATAGTATTCAGTGATTAAACATTATATTTTCCGTGGCGTAGCGGTATTGAACGCGGCCGCTACGCAGGAGGCGCGGGTTCGATCCCCTCTCAGTGCAAATATCTGTGTGCATGAATATGTATATTTGCATTGGTCTGGGTGTTTCTATTTATAATATGTATGTATTTACAAAAAAAAACGTATCTAAGTATGTTTATCCGCATTCTAGATTCCATAACACAAGCTAGTTAAGCTATGCTTACCATGGGTCTAGATAGCGTTGTGTGAAATGTTGTGGAAAATATTTATTTATTATTTATTATTTTCTATTTTAATTAATTTCTTAATTTAAAATAAAAATAGGTGACCTACATATTTTTATGTTGTCCGTACAGCCGCGACAACGGAAGTCAACGGAGCATGCGTTTGCGCAACTCGTTGTGCCACCATTGTCTTGACGCTGCTGACCCTACCTGGTCAGTGTTTACTGCACAAATATAAGCTTTTTAATTACACATTGTTATGGATACGTTATTATATCAACAATCTTGTTATCAACTTAAAAAAACATTTATTTTGTTTCACTTACACTTGACGTAAGTGGGTTTTGTCTACAGTATTGCAACATGCAAAATAAAATTGCTTTACGCTTTTGTTTGTTTTCCGCTTAATAACATGTTCAGTTCACACTGTTTGAGTCAGACCATATTATGTGGCAGGATCCTGCCTTTTTGGCAGTTTTAGGATACAATTTGTCACTAGTGTAGACGTTTTTAAATTTTGACAGGATTTATCAGTTTACCTACATATATTATAAAAGATATTAAGTAGTATTTAGTAAGTAGTAAAATATTTATTGCTAGGAAGCACGGTATTTTACAGTGCTGTTACAAAATCAAATTATGTCCGACATGTTTCGCAGATTCTCTGCATGCAAAGTTAAATTAATTTATTTATTAGAATTTAAAATGTCACATATTTAGTACTAGCTTTTGCCCGCGGCTCCGCCCGCGTGGATGTCGGTTATCGCGACCAAATATAGCCTATGTCCTTTCTCAAGGGCTAATCTACACCTATACCAAATTTCATCAAGATCGGTTCAGTGGTTTAGGCGTGAAAGCATAACATACAGAGAGACAGACAGAGTTACTTTCGCATTTATAATATTAGTATGGATAAAGCTTTGTTCATAAAATGTGCATGAAATACAATGTTATTCATGTGAAAAATAACAGAACAGTTTTTACCACTTAGGTGGCAGACAATCTCACGGCCCACCTGATGGAAAGTGGTTACCGTTACCTATGGACGTGTGCAACACCAGAGGAGTCACACTTATTGAATTTCGAGAGTTTTCAGAAGGTAAATCGGTCCTGAGTATTAGTCGTTTACATACTTACAGACATTTGCCTCCGGGCTATGCAGAGAGCCCGCAATCAAATCTAATCAATCCTTTAACACTTTACGAGCTTCCTGTACTGCCATTAAACTTTTCATACAACCCCGGTTCTAATTAACCATTTTTTATTACTATTTGAGTGTGACCTAAATACAAAATTGCATAATAATGTATGCTAAGTTGCTGTCATTTGTTTTGCAATCGGTACAGTAGCGACAACGGAAGTCACCGGAGCGTGCGCTTGTGCAACTGTGGAGTTCGTGCCATTGTCTTGTGGCTGACCCTACAAGATACTTAACTAAATATAATATGGTTTTAGTTCTAGACAAGATTGTAGAAATAAAAAAAAAGACGGGTTGCACTCCGGGAGTGCTAGCATAAGTGCAATCTTTTTCTTTCTTTCTTTCATCGTTATATACAGAGAAAAAGATAAAAAGAACATACCATACCCTACCATACCTATAATATAGCGCCAATCATAGAACCTATCACTAATTTTCAGTCAGAATAAATTAAATAAATTACAAAAAGAAAAAATAATTACAAAAAGTGTCAGAAGCCCAGGTTCGAACCCGGTTCTATCTGAAACCATAAGGACTTACAGTCGAAGCGCTTACCGCTAAGCTACGCAGCTTCTTAGCGTACCTAACCAAATAAACAATCTGTAGCTAATGTTGTATGACGTCAGTCGTCGGTTACGGTTCAAAGATCAAGTGATCCTGACGCGAGATTAATACTTCTTACCCATCCAACGCCGCTAAAGAAGTTTTCACTTCTATATCTGTATAAATAAATTAAATGAAGAAGTCTGTTTATGACAGACGAAGTTGCGAACACAGTTAGTCTATTATAAACTCATCATTTTTTTATACGAATAAGTAAACGATCAAGTCTAAGATCTGCCTGATCTTAAGGCCATGTGGTTTCATCTACACGTCCTTTTACATGAGAGTGAATATATAGTCCTTGGGGTATGTCGGGCTCTATCAAGACCTACGGGCCTAAAACCACCCTCACCGGCAAGTCGTTACACATCATCATCATCAGGCTATATTAGTCCACTGCTGGACATAGCCCTCCCCCAATGAGCGCCATAGCGCCCTGTCTTCAGCTTGCCGCATCCAGCATCTGCCTGCAGTCTCTCTTAGATCCTCATCCCACCTGGTCGCAGGGCGTCCTACACTACGCTTGCCGAGTCGCGGTCTCCACTCAAGAACACGTTTACCCCAACGGTTGTCGGTTCTTCGTGAGATATGGCCAGCCCACTGCCACTTCAGCTTGCTGATTCTTTGAGCTATGTCGATTACTTTGGTTCTCTGTCGGATGTATTCGTTGCGGATTCTATCCTTCAGAGAAACTCCGAGCATAGCTCTCTCCATAGCTCGCTGAGCGACTTTGAACTGATGGACCAACCCTGCCGTGAGTGTCCATGTCTCGGCTCCGTAGGTCATGACGGGTAGGACGCACTGATTGAAAACTTTCGTTTTCAAGCATTGCGGTATGAATGACGAGAAGACTCGGCGTAGTTTCCCAAACGCTGCCCAGCCCAGCTGGATCCTCCTCTTGGCCTCCCTCTCGAAATTGTTTTTACCTAACTGCAGAACCTGCCCGAGGTAAGTGTACTCAGAAACGATTTCGAGAGGGTGACCATGTACGACGACCGGTATCGGATCAATGTGGCCATTAATCATGACTTTGGTTTTGTCCAAATTCATGCCAAGACCGAGACGTCGCGAGGCTGAAGCTAGTCCGCCCAGCATCTGGTTCAGCTCCTCTAGCGACTCCGCCATTGAGACTATGTCATCTGCGAATCGTAGGTACACACCTGCTGAATAACAGACGAGGATCTGGGGTAGGCTTTTTTCTTGGTACGGTATTGGGAGGTCAGATTACAGTCACTACCATAAAATTGGTTTAAGCTAAATCTTAAGGAGACGGAAGAGACCCTGCCCCACTAGACAAGTGGCAATTCGTTGGTGGATGTATGGGATTTGACGTATTTGACAGTCGTTAATGCATGACATAAACGTCAAATCCCATACATTTGTCATTTCATTCCACTAAACGCCAAACGAATTGCCACTTGTCTAGAAGGGCTTATCACACTGGGTTTTGAGGTGAAAGCCTCGAAAGTAACTGGTAACCAGTCTAAGATGGTGACGATGATGAAATTCGAACCAGCAATATGTCGATGGGTAACTTAATGGCATCATCATTAATTGCCGTACTTATCATCCATCAAACTGTACTGACTCAGAATCAAATGATATTTTTATCCGACCGGGACTCGAACGTGAGACACCCAGCTGTTGATATACGTTGTCATAATAATGACACACGCATTCTCTTACTTGAACTATTTCTAGAAATTAATAGTAGATAAAATATTCTAGGAATTAAGGACATTGCGTCATCTAGGCCGAAAGCACAGATTACTTAAATAGTTACACAAAGTAAGTTTGGCTTGTGATATGGGTTCTAGAATACCTACATAGTTAATTATGTAAAAAACTAATGCTAGCTGAATGTGGCTTCGTACTCGTGGACTTAAATTTGGGTTTTATGGACCTTGATGCATCTTTCTAAAACAAAAGTAGCCGAAATTACGCCTTACAATATCTTTTTTTTTTATTGTGGAAAAGGATCTCATGGATACACCCCTCCCCCCCCCGCCAGAGCCAGGAGAGTTCATGTCAGACTTGCAGCGACAAAAATACACTCTGTGTGAGGGCCGTTGGTTTTGCGAGGGATAATATGCTCTATTGCGAGGGATATGCTTTATAGCTACCTCATCGTCGGCCTTGCACTGCGACCCACAGACGGCTTGCGGTTTTGTCGGTTCGAGTCCGACATAATCTCACCCTCCGGCTTCATTGGGGGAGGTATCCGTGGGCATTTCCCGCGCGATAAAAAAAGATACGTTGGTTTTAAAATATCAGCTATCTGCCAGTGAGAATAGTAATAATGTATTTACACTGGGCGGAAATTGAACCGGCAACCTATGACGTATCAGTCGAACGCTCTATCTTTTAGATAGGACACGTCAAAATTATTTCACCTCGCATGATGGTTTGTTGAAGACAGTCTCAGGAAAGAGGGTCACCATCACAGACTGTAAACCACGCCTAATTAGGTACATGTCGTCGAAAATTCCTCACTTTTATAACCTAGAAATCAACTTTTGGACAAGCATAATGCATGGATTACCTATTGTAATCTAAGATTATCGCTCAAAATATGACTAATATGAAGGTATTTAGGTAATGACATATTTGGCCTAGATATTTTCTATATTAGTGAGGCAGTTAGGCACAATTGCACCATCTCACTATAAACTCAGGAAGGTTAATTTTAGCAAATATATTTTTGTATCACGCTATAATCTTCTAAAAGAAATGATGCTGCATTGAATGTGTAATAATTGGATTGCTCTAAGATTTGTAACAATATACATATTATGCTACATTGTACCTAGAACTGTAGACCGGCGAGAGGCGCGTGGCCCCGGCTCTTCTTGCGAAGTGTGGAGCTAACGCCGCGCGCCGGGGCACGCGCGCTTCTGCGTCGCATCTTAGATATCTATAACGCGCACCTTGTTCGTTTAGATATTTTTGCACTTTCGCACAATAAATTTAAAATGCAAGCTATATCTTCACTTCTTGGAGTTAAGACGGCACAAGATTTGCACAATTTTAACTTTTTAACTTTTTTACATTATTTTGCGGACATAAGTGTGGGTTATACCTACATTTACCAAATTTTATAATATGAACTGTAATTTTGTATAATATAATATAATTTGTGTCCCAATGAAATAAAATACATGAGGTCTCAAAAAGATCTACGGGGCCCAAGCGAAGCCAAACCTCATCGAAATACCTGCTGAGTGACAGATGAGGCTCTGATGGTTACTCTAGGAGTCAAAGAATCAGTCGGTGATAACCAATCTATATCGAAAAGAGGAGTTAAGTTCTCTATTACTCACACAAACGTGCATATATATCATGTTCTCGCCTTTTCCCGTCCGTTATATGCAGAGGCAACAAGCCCGCCACAATATGCGTTTATCATTACATACTTCAGGAGCTTTCTCGACTTTCATTAAAACCTTTCATCTAAACCTGCACTAATTTACACCTTATTAATTTGGTCAGTGTATGTATTATTCGCATAAACTTTATAGATTCAGCCAACTGCTACTTAAATCTATATTTATTTAAAAACAAAAACAAATCCAAATTACCTACTAATCGCTCTATTGATTATGTGCTTGAACCGTACAATTACATTTCATCGAAGTCTTTATCCACCGCGAGTCTAATTCTATACGATTATCGATTATGCACTCGATATAATCGCTATTCAATTACCGATTCATCGTTGCATTCGCATAAGACGCGCAGTTTCATACAAAATACAGCATTTCGAACGTAATTGGATTCAATGAAACGTGTGATATGCACGGGTAATTATTATGCTGCTATGGTGATGGTTTTCACGTAACAGTGATTGTGATATCACGATTCTTTGAAGACGAAGCTATAACAAATTACTCTTCGATACGCTTGTTGTTACATATATTACTATTGTACCCAGAGGCGGCCTTACCCATTGCGAGGCTCTGGGCGGTAGGTCTTTGCGAGGCCCTTTGTCCTTCATAAAAAGTATGTGATGCGAATGTAGGTCTGGTTGTTTAGGTATTTGTCATGTTTAAGGAGAAATGCTAAAATTATAAAAATAAATAAATTATAATAACAATGGTTTTAAAACTACATTTCTTAATAATTACACAATACTAAAAAAGAAAACTAAAAGTTAAAGTGCGTCGTGGAATTCATCCGCATTGCATGCCTCTTGTGGAAGTGTTCCCAGAAGACTGGCAGCATTGCCACGTTGTATGGCAATGCTTAATCTCTGACCTAAAAAGAGGCCTGCCTTCTGGTCACGAGAAGCGTCGACCATACGCTTCGCAATCTCCCTGAAGAGATTGCGGGCGCTCGGACCCCAAGGCCCAAACGTTTCGACTCCAAACGGCATAAATTCATAATCTCCAATGAGATTTTAATAATTGCGCCGCTTAAGAGCCTCTTCAGAAGCTGCAGCAGCACCAGCACAGCCAGCCGTGCCAGGTAAATGGGTAGTGGCAATGGTGTCGACACAAGTTGCGTCCCACACCAGAGCCTGCCCATTATCCAAGGCATTAATGACATACCATCCGGTCTCTTGCCATCGTCGCGCGCCAAACCGTTTGGTTCAAGCACAGCTGGCACACCGGCAGTGACAAGAGCACAGCGGATTATGTCGTTGAGGCTGGCGTGTTTTGCCCAGTGCTCCTGCAGCACCACAGGCCATGGTGTCCAAGTCGATTAACTGCTTCTTCACAACGGCATCGATGCGGAGAAACACACGGCGCACCTAAGCGAAGGCACGTCGCGATGCGGAAGGTAGTGTCATCTTACATAGTTCCTACGTTAGATGAAGGAAGAGCTTGTAACCATAGACCCGATTCCCACACTCCAACTGCCAGTAAACGGGCACACTCTGCAGCATTAGAGCAAGTATTTAATAAATTTTGTCTTGCTAAATTGCAGAGCGGCCCGTCACACTGACGCTGTGAGAAAAGGTACCCTGGGAGATCAGTGTTTGGACAAGCAATTTTCCAAGCGTTCACTGCTTCAGTCTTACACAATACTTCAGAATTAACTAGTGTAGGAGCAAGGATTTTCCTAGTTAATTCTACCGTACTGTCGACTGAAGACAGGAAGGTTGGTAAGCTGACGTCTGAAATTTTGCGAATACCGAGCCCACCCAAACGAATCGGTAGAGACGCTTGTAGTGATGCGCGATCATTCACGGCCACATTTAAAATTTTAGTGACATAATTTGTATAATTTTATCCATTTTTTCCAAAATTGTTAAATGTTTCCAAAATGGTGTAGACCTGAGAAATAAATACAAATAAATCAAATTTGAGTTTTAAAATATTTTACATTGAAAGATTTAGAAAAGTCAACACGAGAAACGTCGCGAGTACAAAGAATAATCGAGTTATATTTATTATATACTATTTTTTCAACAATTTGAGTCTTCACGTGACTTGCCATTATTTGTATGAGCTCATTTTGAATACTTTTTCCGATATAGTGGTCATTAATCGTCTTATCCTTTACTTGTCTTAGGTGAAGATCCACGTAGATTTTCTTCTACCTGCTTTCTTTTGATAGCTCGTTTCCTTTTTGAACTCCCTGACTCAAAGTTTTTACCGGCATCACGATCAAGCGAACTTTTTTTTATATTTTTTTTAATTTACTTGGATTGTTGCGCGAGGCCCCTATAAGGGCGAGGCCCCGGGCGATTGCCCTGTTCGCCACCCCCTAAGGCCGCCACTGATTGTACCCTTTAGCTATTCCTATTTGTAGCATCTTAATATACCTAATTGTGGCATATTCATATTCATGGCATATTAAAATTACTATTTCTGGCATATTAATATTCTAATTTAAGCATATTATTTTCAGTGATTCATTTTCATCTCAATTCATTTTCATAAAATGCACGATATTATTAATTCTTATATATCTTTCTGGACAGCTAACATGTGATGGAATGAAAATTATAATACTTATTGTACATTATATTTGCTTGACATAATATATTCGAATATCGATTAAGTATCTTTATCATTGCCAAATTGCAAATTGTAAGGATTTAAGTCTCTACGGAGGAAAATTTTATTATATATCACATTGACAGGGATGATTGTCACTACCACCTCCTAATCAAAACGGTCTACCATAAATTGGGAATGGTACCCGCGAAAGCAGGCAGTGAGCCGCGGCGCGCGCCGGACCGTGGGGGTAAATAAACTGTGTCACTCAGAGTCGCGACGTCTGTATGACAAGTGTACTCATGTGTTCAAAGCATTATGTATACATTTGTAATATATATGTCGCCGCCAACTATTATTATTTAATCCCTTAACTCCCTCGTACCTCAAACAACGTTTTGAATTCCTCCACGACACGCACTCTAGGGTTTTAAGATCATCGGAGAATCTGAGATTAAAAATGCCAAATCATTCCACCAACTTTGCCGACAAATCCTTTTCGGTTCAAGCGGCTCGGTTGTGGAATGCTCTGCCAGTGGCTATTAGGCGTGCCCAGTCCTTGCTATATTCAAAAAACGAGTCAAGGAACATTACCTAGCCATTCTCTCAGTGGATTAACTGAATTGCCTGGTAAAAGCTTAGTACCTTTTTTTGTGTTTATAGTATATATGTTTTATTTATTTATGTTATGTATGTTTGATTTATTTATATATACCTATGCTTGGGTAACTATTGTGTTTATCTGTTCTTTTTTCTTATCTTTTGACTATATAATGATATAATATCTATGTACACCAAACTACCCTAAAATATATTCTCTTATTTTTCTCTTCATCCTACGGTTGCCTGGAAGAGATTGCCGCAGAGCGATAAGGCCGCCAATTGTACGTACCTACCAAATTGTTTTGTTTTTATGATATTATGTACTTGGTGTATAATAAAGACAATATTATTATTATTCCCCTTTATTAACATTTTTTATCTTATAAATTATATTTTTAAATACATATACACATATAAAAACATATATTTAAAAATATAAAAAATAGAGTCCCACCGGTATCGGGCACAGGGACCAAGCTACCGGTGGCTAGGGCTCCAGAGAAAGGAACCTCCTCACAATACGTGCCGTGTCGAGGAGTACCGCCTTCTGCATCGGGCCCTTGAGCCAGCTGCCTAACGAGAGCCTCTTAAGGTGTTGATCGAGGCTCTTAGCAATCAGCCCATGGGCTGATATGACTATCGGCACAATGATTGCCGAATCTACATTCCACAAGTCGACAACCTCATGAGCCAGATCCAAATATTTTATTTGTTTGTCTTTTTCGGCTTTCATGAGGTTTTCGTCATGAGGAATGGTGACATCAACAATCATTGCAAGGCGCTCTAATCGATCTATAACCACTATGTCAGGCTTATTAGCGACAATAGTCCTGTCCGTGATGATAGATCGATCCCAATATAATATGGCACGACCATTTTCGAGAACTGGGTCGGGCACATACTTGTAGTATGGTACCTCTGAAGTCACAAGATTGTATTTAAGGGCAAGTTGCTGATGAACAATCTTGGCCACTTGGTTGTGCCTGTGCAAATACTCGCCGTTGGCAAGACGAGAACAACCGGAAATAATGTGTCTGAGAGATTCTCCGGGGCGGTGGCATGCCCGACAGATGTCTACCGTACCGTCCTTCAGAATATACTTCCGATAGTTGTTCGTCATAACAACTTCGTCCGTAATTGCAAAGACAAAACCCTCGGTTTCTCCGAAAAGATCACCGAACTTTAGCCAAGATACGGACGCTTTCAAGTCTATATCGGGTCCATTTAAGGCCCGATAAAACCGTCCGTGTAGTTCTTTACCCATCCATACCTCCCTGCGATCAGCGGTACCAAGTACTACAGGTTTGCGCCAGTTCTCTTTAGCCAACGCAAGAGGGGTTAAGCCATTGTCCACTGCTGTCACATCACGGTGCATATCCGTATTTGCACGTAAGAAATATTCTCTGAGGTTGTATATCTCACGATTATGAAGGGTCTTGACATTTAGAAAGCCACGACCCCCCAGTTTCCGCGGGATATACAACCTCATTACGGAAGATCGGGGGTGGTGCATCCGAAATGCGGTCAACAGTGTACGAAATCTTCTATCCAGGGCATCTAGTTCCGTCTGAGTCCATCTAAGTATGCCGAAGGAGTACATTAGGACTGGCATGACCCAACCATTGCAAGCGCGCACCTTGTTACCGCCCGATAAAGAGCTTTTTAAGACTTTTTTCAGGCGGCCAAAGAAACGCTCCTGCAGTGCTTGTTTCATGCCAGCTTCAGGTATTCCTAATGCCTGCGACATACCTAGATATTTGTAGGTTTCGGTTGAAGAAATAGCTGTAAGCTTAATGGAATCCGAGAGAATCAAACCTTCGGATTCCACTATTCCACCCCTTTCTACATGCATGACCGCACACTTGTCTAAACCAAATTCCATCTTGATAGAGCTACTAAAGCTTTCAGTCATCTTTAGTAATTCTATCAATTGTGTATTATTCGGAGCAAATAATTTCAGGTCATCCATGTAGAGGAGGTGGGATATAGCTCGACCCTCTTTCTGCAACCGGTAGCCTAGCCCTGAATTCTCTAAAATAGTACTTAGAGGATTCAGTGCTAGACAGAACCATAGGGGACTCAGACTATCACCCTGGAATATACCCCTCTCAATTCTTATGGGTGCATCGTTTGTCTGGCAACATCCTGGATAGTGAAGGGCCGTCTTCCATTGCCCCATACATGCCTTCAAAAAGGTCGCTAAAGTTGTATCAATTTTATACAACTCTAGGACCCTCAGAAGCCATGTATGCGGTACAGAATCGTAAGCCTTCTTATAGTCTATCCAGGATATAGCCAGATTTTTACGTTTACGACGCACCTGTTGACTAATGGCCATGTCAACTAAAAGGAGCTCTTTAGTGCCACGGGCCCCCCTCCTACATCCATTCTGAGAGATAGATATAATCGATTTTTTTTCTAAATGAGAATTAATTTTGACTCTCAGAATGGAAGTGAGAAGCTTATAGACCGTCGGTAAGCAAGTTATGGGTCTATAATTTTTGGGATCCGTAACACTACCGGACTTATAGAGTAGGTGGGTTATTCCAGTTGTAATGAAATTGGGTAGTGAACCCGAGTCAAGAGCTAATTGGAATTGAGTTGCTAAACAAGCATGTGAGTTACGGAGCCACTTCAGCCAAAAGTTGTGCAGTCCGTCCGGTCCTGCCGACTTCCAATTCGGCAAAGAACGGACTGCACTTGCAACATCGTCAGGTGTAAAGACAATTGGCTCCATAATCTGTATATTCTCACATGCTCGCTCAACCTCTCTCATCCAATCACCTTCAGTGTGGGCGACAGGCGTCGACCAGATGTTACGCCAGAATGTATTCGTAGCGTCAGCATCCGGTCGAACAGTGTCGTCTACACCTAACTCGGGATGTTCCCATTTTCGGTAAACCCATCTCTCGTCCTTTTGAAAAATGCGATTCTGATTATACCTATTAACGCGCTTTTTATAGCGACGGATTCGATTTGCCCATGCATAAACTTTCTGCTTCAGAAAGTCGATGCGCTCTGTGACACATGAAGCATATTGTTGAGGGTGAACATTGGTACCCAAAAATGCTTGTGTCACAAAGCGCATCACCCTAGGGCGCGTATTGCCCGATCTGAAGCAGAATAGCTTACCAATAAGTGCCCTAGCCTCGGCAATACGACATTCGATCCTATACTGCCAGGCCGGCACAGCAGGTTTAGGGCGAGTGGCCGGTTTATTAACACTAAATTTGACTCCAGCCACACGACATGCTGTAACGGCCGCACAATACAGAATCGAATGTGTATCACCGAGGTCTTCGCTATTTTCTAAATAATTAGGTAATAGCGAATCTAGGGCACACACCAGCGCTATATTGCGTTTATGCATAGGTAAACGGGGCAAGCGAGGTCTATTACTTGGTGTCATGGCCCGATATTCCAGTATCGCATCTTCCAAAGTGCTCCTTAGTCGTTCATTACATTGGGTACTTACGGATATAGTCTCACTTTCCACCACTTCATCAGCAGAAGAGAGCTGTGGTGTGTTTACACTCGCGGCTGCACCGGATTCTACCGGAGGCACAGCTTGCGACGAAGTGGTAATAGTAAGACTATTCTGTACGTCAGATAATAGCCGCTCAAGTACGGCACCATCCAACAAGTTGCAACGCTGAATAGCCCGTACCTGGTCCGATAGCCGTTGTGCTGAGACGTTGACAGCCGGTTCAAGTTCCTGAAACAGTGACAGTAAACGAGCACGATACGCAGTGAGGTTGGTTCCTCCCTCTGTAGCCGCAAAATATGCCCGCATGACATTCTCATTTATTGCTGTTGTCCATCGCATGCGGCGCACATTGCCACCGGTAGCGGGGGCCCTATTCGAGGCCGGCGGGCCTCGGGACCCCAAGCAGGTCGGTGGCCGGCCTCTCCCTCGCCGACGCGCAGGTGTTGGTGACGACGGTGGGGAGAAATACTCGTCACTCGAGCTGCTGCTGCTCGACGCCCCAGGAATTCCATTTGTGGTTGGCTGTGGGGCGGAGCTGAGTGACGAGTCCGGAGATCTTGGGCGTGCGTTTCTCGTTTGGGATCGAGTAATCATAATCGTGTCCTTTTATTTTTCATATTTTCTTGAGCGATGAATGACAATATCTGTCATGTGAATTTTATATTTATATAGTAGCACTATTTCCATTTTATTTTACAAATTTTACACATAGTTTTGCAGTGAGATTTATTTAATTTATTTAATTCCGTGTTTTGTGGATCTCTAAAAATCTATTGTATATTTTTATTAAAATTTTTCTTTAGGGCACAAAAATGTCAACCATTCAATCCCGGTGTTGCCATTTTTGTTTTTATTATTATTATTATTATTAATCTGGCTGTTAATTGAAAGGCTGTTAATTGAATGGCGCCGTTTAGTTAACTACCTGGCAGTTAATTAGACGGCTGAATAAGCTAGTTGGCGACGACATATACATAAAACAAAAGCGAAATACCACTCACTGATTAATCACGAAATCTCAGAAACTAAAACACCTAAAAACTATTAATTTGGTAGATAGGTTCCTTATAGGGTGTAGATATTCGCTAAGAGCGGATTTTGCGAAAATTTGCCCCTAAGAAGGTTAAACGGGGGTAGGAAGTTTGTATGAAAGTCCTATGTGTTTGAAGTAAGAGACTTGAAATTTAAAATTTATTTTATAGATGATATGGAGGTGTACTATAATGTGTCCTAAGAAATAAACCCCCTTTTGGGGTTAAAACATGGGCTGTCGCAGGCGCTGATGACAGTGAGAATTAACTGTTATATCCATTCTTATATAAACACTCCCGTTAGTATAATATCAATTTGCAATATTGCAATTTGGGACATAATCTTCCTCTTTTTGCAATTTTAATATTTTTAATTGTAGCATTATCTGTGGTGTATTCATGTTATCATTTGTTGCATATTATTAATATTTATAATTGTGGCATATCAGTATTCGTATTCATGGCACATTAATATTCATATTTCTGGCATATTATTATTCCTATTTGTGGCTTATTAAATATTCATATTGGTGGCTTATTACATATTTATATTTTTGTTGCATGTGAGCATTCGTATTTTTTAACATGAGCACATATCAGATAATAGTCTATTAGTGGTCAATCTATTGAGAATTAGATAGTAAATACTTCATGCCACTTGCTATTGTGAATACTTGTATAAATACATATATACATGCGCTCACGCCTATTTCCCTTCGGGATAGGCAGATACATGTATTTTAGCAGTTCAGTTATGATATCCCTAAAAATAACTACACCAGCAACATTTGTACTCGTAGATATTATACAGTTCATCACATAGGTGTCAAAATTCAATAACTAATTCATCTAGTCTCTGTGTCCGGTTCCAGTTTCAAAATTTATTCCCGCCTCACCCAAGAACAGGTTCAAATTTTTGGCGTTGTAGTCAACTCGCCTCAGTGAAAATAAATCTCAATCAAAAATAGTAGTAAACTCGCCTTTTCTAAGCTTGTCTAGTAAGCCTATTTATTGATAGTGACAGGATGCTTCATTTTACAAATTAACATATCAATTATTTTTATGATGCACTTAGTATCATACATTAGATACAGCTATAAACATAATTGATTCGTCTACTTGACAATTTTAATTGGCCAATTACGAGACAAGCTATTTAACGTGTATAAATCTTAAACTATTTCATCCTTGGCAATCTGGCGGCCATTACAGTAAACGATTTGACAGCTGACAGCTATCATCTGTATTCATCAGGGTGACATTGCGCGGTGTTGCCAATTAATTATACAAATAGTTAATTGGCATTAATTCACCTTATATGTCTATATGACTACTTATTTATTCTTCTTCCTGGTTTTATTTACATAGTTATGGTGTTTTTTTTTCAATTCAACATGGTAGGTAATACCCGTCGTGATTATCAGAATCAGGTTTGATTATCAGTATCAGAATCGACAGGTCTAAACTGTCATGGTCACTGACATTACTTCTAGACGTATTAGGATATTTACCATGTTGTATTGATTCGAGTTTTGGATATTTCGGCGCTGTTTCCTCGGCTCCTTCGTGAACATGGTGCTTGCGCCTAAATATATCAGCCTAATTTACTCGAAACAATACAACAGGGCCTCGATCCTACTAAAGTAAAACCATTGTCATACCACAGACATTGCAAAAATTACCCAATTGATTTTAAACTTTTAAGTCATGATCTTAAAGTCTACTATTGAATGGCTTTTTGTAGAGTGAATGAAAAAGTGAAATGTGGCAATTTTCATTTAATTTTGGACTTTAATAGTTTTAAAGTCTTAAATTTAATGCCATTTATTGCAGTGTCTGTGGTATGACAGTTGATTTGGCTTTAGCAGAATCGAGGGCCTGGGTAAATATTCCAATACTTCTAGCAATTATTCACAAGTACTTTAATATTCTATGATCTTAGCATATCACTAGTAGCTCTCAGAAATGGTGTATCTGTATTGTAGAACCAATATTTACAAAAAAATATTATACATGTGTAGTATTCCGTCTAATCACTCTAGCTAAATTATTTGTGTATAAATCGTATATAAATAGTAGGTTCACATTGGCCAAATTTTGAACTTGAGACCTCTTGATTGCAAGGCCAACTTCTTAGCCGTTAAGCTTACCGTACTATAATAATTACCTAGTTTAGAGGCATCATACAAAATGTCCTTCAATTTATTTTCTCTCTTTCCAGATCCAGTAATGTCCATATAACTCCACAACAAAATTCACAATGGCGAGTACTGGCGCTGTGCTCCTGGAGGCGAGGCCTTTCAGGCCCTTCAAGTCCTCAGAGGAATACTTATACGCCATGAAGGAGGACCTGGCCGAGTGGCTCACCGTCCTCTACCCTGAACTGAGGATCAACGCTGATAACTTCCTGGATAGATTGGACACTGGCGTCGCTTTGTGCAGGGTGAGTCTATATTTTAATTTGGGATATTTTTTATGAATAGACTATTGTGTTATTATAAGTATAGGTACTCTTATTTTTAGGATTATTAGGAGTGAATAGAAGCGTGATCGCGTTTATACTTGCGATTTTACTTAGGGGGTAATTCTCGCACAGTAGAGTGGTATTCTACAAATTCGATGTCGAGTTTCAGTCAGACGAGAATCACACTTCGGCAATATTCGAGGAGCTCACTGATTGTGTTATCAGTGTGATATTACTTAAAATAAGAATAACATTGACCTCAACTGACCGTATTGCACAAGCATGGGTTGATAGCGCCATTAACAAACTTCCAGAACATTCCCGAAGAGAGATTTTCATCTATGTGACAATCGACATCGAATTCCTATTATAAAGAAGAAAGAAAAAAGAAAGAAGAAAGAAAAGAAGAAAGAATGAAAAAGAAACGTAAAACGTACATTCTTTGTTACCGATGGCAAAAAGACATATTTACACAATTTTCTACAATTACCTTCCTTTCAATGTTTCTTGCTGAAAATTGCCCATATTTTTGTATACTTAACTCAAATTGATAATTTGACATTTAAGACGACATTATAAATTGTTCACGGTAATGTTTTTGCACGAGGGGTAAGGACAGATAACGAAGTGAGGTTCAAAGATCGATGTTATCAACACAACTTTATCACCGCAAATGATACTTATATGACAGGCATTCATAAAATAGTCGGTGTATAGGCTTATAATGATTTTATATATTGACGGCTAAAAAGTGTAAGTGACATTGACAGTTCACAAGAAAATCACTTTTCAGTAAAGTGTTTTAGAAGTCGATAGGGATCTTTTCTTTTTGAAGATGTGATATCGCTCGTACCCTTTTGTTTTTCTAGGAGATATAATATGACAACTATTTCAAATTCGCTAAGGAATTTATAGATAGTGTTCATTGCAAAGTATTTTTTCATTGTGAACCGATTTGCGATAAGATTGTAATTATTTGTGTACTCGGCACGTTTTAACTGGGTTTTCCTGGTTGTGGTCAACAGCTTACTGTTGAAACAAAAAAAAAACCTTTGGCTACGGTTAATTCCCTTATTAAATTAGGCTTCCCCGTGGTTCCGAGCTCGTGTATTCTAATTCCTTACTTGTATATCAACGGGCCAGTTAAAACTTAAAAAAAAAATTATTAAACATGTATTATGCATAATATAAACCTTCCTCTTGAATCACTCTATCTATTTAAAAAACACGTTGCGTTGATTTAAGAATTTAAGCATACAAAGGATTAGCTCCTCAGACTTCAGATTTTCGGACTTCTACGGGCTAAAACTGTATGCCAAAATCGCAGTTAACATAATAAACCGCAAGTCTAAGTATAAATAATTCCGGTCTACCAGACCCTGAGCGTAAAATTGGTAAACGTAAAAAATACTTGGAGTGTTTAATAAAACTAGTTTTTTTTATTTTAAAGTGATAAGTAGTTTTCCTTTAGGCCGCGGGTAGAGTACGGCCGTTGAACCGGCGAATTACTCTGAAAGTTCATTGCAGGTAATTGTCGTAGAATATCGATACCTATAATTCATGTTTATTTTCCTTAATCTGAGTAATTATTGAGTATTTTTAATTAAACTAGTTGAGAAATTGGTCGAAATTAGATCGTGGACTGCACTATAGCTCTACCTGGACGTAACAGGAGAAGCCGCCTGTCACCCTGGGAGAAACAGGCCCTCCCTATGCGGGCCAAGATGGGGACACCATGTGGGTGAACCGGGACTTCTAGGAATGCCCAAACGAAGTGGGGGAGGAAAAGTTGAAGGTTCGAGGTGAAGATTTCTGATGGGATAAAACGATGATCATAGCAGTGAGATGAGAGGAACAAATAAAACTATTTTTTTATACCACTTAGGTGGCAGACAAGCACACGGCCCACCTAATGATAAGCGATTTCCGTGGCATATGCACGTGTGCAACACCAGGGGCGTCACACTCGCGCTGCCGACCCTGAAAAAAACTTCTAATGAGCTTCTTGAAGAACCCATATTGCAGTCTAGAGGGGGTAGACAGAGGTGTATGAACACCCACATTTCGTCAACTATGATTTTCGGTCCCACGTAACAGGGGCGAGCCTGCTGCCAACACGCAACCACTTAATCGTGAGCTATATATTTATTGTCAGATGGTGGACAGCCTTTTTCAATAGTTACTTAATTAGTTGAATGGACATGGAATGATAGGGGCTACTAAATTTTATCGATCAAGACTAATACAGCTAATACTAATGTATATGACGTCACACCACTATCAATTAGCAATATCGATATGCGTACATATGTGAGAACTTCCTCGATGCTATCATCACTTAAATGAGGCCAAAAAAAATTATCATTCACAAGTCATAGATATTAGAAAACACGATGACGATTACAGCTTAACTTAAGAAACGTTATGAAAAGACAATTTAGTGCCCCGAGCACGAATAGCATTCGAATTCGTAACGTTAGCGTTACCAGAGAACGCAGCAATGTGATTGGCCACCTGCCTACGGTGAACCAATCGCAATGCTCCGTTCTTTTAGATACGTTTACGTTACGAATTCGAATGTTATTCGTGCTCGGAGCACTGAATTCGCTAGCTAGCGATGCTTTGTGGACCCACGATTTAATAACAAAGCATACATTCTTCATTATTTCACTTGACAATGACTTCATAACGCATTCGTAACGTAAGTAAACGGTAGATTTCAGTTGGTTAACATAGAAGATCAGGCATAAAACTAAACCAACTTAAATGTGTCGGCTAATACGAACGCGCGGGTTTGCGTTACGTTTGGTGAAGCCCAATAAGGCTCCAGTCATCATTATCATCTCAGTAACAGTAATAGATTATATTCTGGAATAATATTTAGGTTACTTTTATCCCTGAAATTACGGGTGTATCCCATCTGCCCCGGCCGAAGGTGAGGTAGTCTCGTGACATATCCCTCGCACCCCGGCTGACCCAGGGCCATTGCTCTCGGTCTGGCCCTCCTCGGGAGGGGGGAGCACGTGGTCCCCGACTCGCCCCCGGTATGGGGGGTGTTTAATATAGTAGAGGGTGCAGCGGGAACGGGTTCTGACGCCACGCGGGCGGAAAAATATTTGCGGTACGAAGTTCGCCGAGTCAGCTAGTGAACATATATTATTTATTGTCATAATATTCATTCTTATGGGAATAAAACGGAGCAATATGCCTACAAAATAATGAAGTCAATAATAACGCAATATGCGTTATTATGCCGAAGTGGTAAACAGTATGCCCTTATCGTTATGCCGATAAGATAAGATATTGATTGACCGAGTAACTGAATGGATGTTGATTTTATATCAATAAGGTGATTGAAAATAGCATAACTGTAAATATATTACATGTCGATCTGTATAGTCAGCAGCGGAAATCGATAAACCTCTTAAAATTCTGAATGAACGCCGTCTTGTATCTTCAGATATCGGAGTGTAAGGCATATCCATCGCCCCTTCGAGTGTGGGAGCCACGGTGTCCCTATCTTCACCGACGCCTGTATGCCAAAGTATAACTATACCTACCTAACTTTAGAAACTACTAACATTTACCCGCGGCTCCGCTTGTGTGGATGTCAGTTATTGCGACCAAAGTCTAGCGTAGCCTTCTCAAGGTCTAATCTATCGCTATACCAAATTTCATAAAAATCGGTTCAGTGGTTTAACCGTGAAAGACGGACAAACAGACACACACACAAACACTTTACCATTACAATATTTGTATAGATGCAAACTCGTTATACAAGAGTCTATCAATCAATCAGTTAGCTCACTGCAGTCCAGTGCTGGACATAGGCCTCTCACAATGTGCGTAATTTCGTCCGATCCTCCGCCTTCCGCATCCAGTCTGTCCCAGCCACCTTTGTCAGGTCGACAGTCCATCAGGCTAGGGGGTGTCCTACCTTCCTTTTGCCTACTCACTGCCACTTCAGCTTGCTTATTCTGCGAGCTGTTTCGGTAACTTTGGTTCTTTGTCGGATGACCTCTGATCTTCTATATCCGCATGGTTCCCGTCAGAGTAGAATTTAGACCACACCTTCTCTTCCCATGTGGTGTCGTACAAGGCGACTAAGGGATAGTGCTGATTAACTTTAACATCAGACAGATATGTACAGCCTAGACTCGGCCTCAGATGCATGGCTCGAGTCAACAATAGTGCCCGGAATACGGCAATAGGCTCACCCCCTATTACGTGGGACCGAATACAGATTGGTGAAATGTGGGTGTTAATTCACCTCTGCCTAACCCTACGGCGATAAAGGCGTGATTATATGTATGTATGTATGTATCCTTCAGAGAAACTTTAAGCATAGCTCGCATCATAGCGGATACCAGAGTATGTTAAGACAAAATTCTGCTAATAATGTGAAACGATCTTTAAAAATCATAATTCATATTTCAATTACGATTACTAATTGCAACACTGTCGTCACTCTAAACGTTTTGTTTAATTAAAATGGCCGCCGATCAGTTTAGTGGCAGTCACATTCATGACATATTTCGTTGTGAAATATTACTCTAATGAGAGTTAGGTACACGATGTTGTAGACACGTCTGCAATAGTTATTAGGATTGACAACCAGTCCATGTACATATTCATTACTTACGTATTACTTACACAGAGTATTTGGGCTTTTGAGTTTGAACACGATTTCTGCACGTCGAAGAGTGCCCCGCCAAGGGTCAATGCAGATTGGGGAAAGTTGAAGCAGTTTTTGAGTGGTGATTCAAATCAACATTATTCTATTAAGATAGTACTTAGAAGAGTATGCAACTACTTTGACCTTTTAAGCAATTAATATGCTAACTATTCAAATCGATTTAGCTAGAAAAAAAGTGAAGGCTTAGGCGGGACTCCCATTGTCGACCTAAGATGGTTGTATACGAGAATTTTAAATGCTCAAGATGTGGTTCGATACCCGAGTCAGGCCATAGCATCCCTCTGTGAGGGAATGGTTGGGGATCGCGGGGTCCAGTCCCGCCTGAGCATTCACTTTTTCCGATTAATACCGATTGGAGTAAATGTAATAAGGAGGTTTTCATTTGCCCGAACTTTGACGTATTAGCTCATCTTAATATATATAAAACTCGTGTCACAATGTTTGTCCGCAATGGACTCCTAAACCACTTAACCGATTATAATAAAATTCGCACACCATGTGCAGTTCGATCCAACTTGAGAGATAGGATAGTTTAAATCTCAAATTATAGTCCGATTCGCGATAACCGACATCCACGCGGGCGGAGCCGCGGGCGACAGCTAGTTCTATATATGAAACTAATTTCTGCACCATTTTTTATACTCCTGTCAAATCTTTAATATTATTTATTAATTAATACACACTCGTTAGAGTTAGTATAAATCAAATAATTAAAGATACTTCACTAATAATTAAATCGTGTCTACTAACTCAAGGTTAGGTTACAAATTATAACAAAATCAAATTAGTCACGAAATTCTGAAATAACATGTTTAATTTTGAATATATATTTGAATTCACAAAAAATTCTATGAGCAAGGAATTGTATCTCATTTTGCAATACATACATATATTCGCGCTTGTAAATCCCTGATGGGATAGGCAGGGGTGTCTCGTCCTTCATGAGCCTATTGCTGTCAAATCGGTAGGTACTTTGTCATGGGTTATTTGTTAATTGTCGGATTCAGAACTTCTACTGTCTATAGTTTGGTTTCCCTGTCCTCGATGATCTTGGTAAGGCTCCGGTCGTCTTTGTCGTATCATTGGTTATATCTACTCTAATTGTATCTCCAAATGGGTAGGCAGAAGTTGCTAACAAAACAATCTCTACATACTATCTGTTTTATCCAACCCGGGAATTGTAATAATGAGCTAACGATCGCACTAAAATAAGCTCAAAGCAAAAAGCACAACACAAGATCATCGGAGCAAACGTTGTCTTTTGTTTATTTGAAATTTACAGTCTCCGTGGCGTAGCGGTAGTTAACGCGGCCGCTACGCAGGAGGCGCGGGTTCGATCCCCGCTCAGTGCAAATATGTGTATGCATGAATATGGATATTTGCATTGGTCTGGTCGTGCCTCGGTTAGCACGTTAACCCGTCGGTCCCGGTTGCCATACAAATATCTATGGCAGTCGTTACGGGTAGTTGGAGCCCTAAAAATCCAATATCTGGTCTAACTGCAATTTTAAAAAGTTTAGCCAAAATCTGCAGTTGGACTAGTAAAAGCGGATCGCAGATTCCAAGTTGATAGTTTCACATGCGACTGGGATGAAAAGAAGAAGACTTTTAAAATTAAGTGTTACCCAAACTCATGTTTATAGTTGTCAATGTTATATGACCAGTTTTCAGTTACTGTGTCCAATGGTTGTAGACTATTATTTTTGTAATCTTATTTTAGTACTTTGATTCGCTATTTATTTTATGAATCAACTTGTTTTTGTCCACAGTTTTGTCCACATGTACTCGTATGTTGTTTAGCAGGAATACGGACAGATAATTCTAGTCTTTATTAGTTAAGACTTAGCTTCATAAAAATTAAGTAATAAATAAATCACTACATAGTATAAAACAAAGTCGCTTTCTCTGTCCCTATGTCCCTTTGTATGCTTAAATCTTTAAAACTACGCAACGGATTTTGATGCGGTTTTTTAATAGATAGAGTGATTCAAGAGGAAGGCTTATATGTATAACACATGTTTAATATAGTAGAGGGTGCAGCGGGAACGGGATCTGACGCCACGCGGGTGGAAAAATAATGGCGGTACAAAGTTCGCTGGGTCAGCTAGTAATAAATAAAAATAATTAATAAAAAATAGGTACTTAGTAAGTCTAACCAAATAACACTTGGGGCCTGATTCAGTAACACCGCTTTTGAGAACGCGCGATTTCAATTCTATTGTTTGTATATTTTAACCGCAATATTAAATCAAATCAAGAGCATTTTCGTACCTGGTCATAAATAAGTAAATTGTCATCACATAGGGCTATTTACCAAACCCCGTATTGCTACTAAGAACTTCATAACATAAACCTCAAAAAACGATTCACCTAACCCGGTCATCAAAGCCTGGACAGCACGCACAGCTGTCACTCTCTACCATTATTGCACCGAAATAAGTTAGAAAGTACAGGAAATCAATTAGGTGGAAAATACTTGAATTTTATTACACAGTTACACGCCAATATAGTATGCAAATGAGACGATCGGATCTACACAGTAATTACTTTAGGAAATAGTAATTAGAGTTATAAGTTGATGATTTGCACTTTCGTACGTTTCGCTGTCAGCACCTAATGATCTGTGACGGAGTAGTCAATTTATTTACACACATACTTAAATACATATATTCACACCTGTGAATCCCCGACGGAGTAGACAGAGGTGTTTTAACATCCACATTTCGCCAACGATGATTTCAGTCTCACGTAGGAAAAGGCGAGCATATTGCTATGAACCGGGTACTTTGTCATGGGCATTGTGTCAGGCTTCAAACAATCTTGTAGTTTGTGCTAGTAGACTCTATGGAATTAGTAATTCTTTCCGGGGCAACTGTATAGGCTTTTTTAAAAAGCTTCCTAATGAAATTAGGGATTTACTTGTGAATAAATTTAAAAATTTAATTTAGACTAAACTGTACCAAAAAGGTTATTATAAAATCCAAGAATATTTAGATGATAAACAAACTTGGAAATGAGCTCTTTGCTCAACTATATTACTCAAGCAAGCTATTGTATTTAGTCTAAGTAGACTAAGCAAATGTTTGTAAACAAACCAAAAAAAAAATGCCCGCTGCATTTCTTGGCGGAGACTTCTCAGGTCGGGGCCGCGTAAACTAGTCAAGAATTTTATTTTTTAAATTTGACGTTTTGTAAGTGCCGTTTAAATGGTCTATACAGAATAAATTATTTTGACTTTGACTGTAGTGCTTACAGTCGGATGGATGCCCTATCTCTTAGTGGTCCACTACAAAACCCACGAGAAGAGAAGGAGCAGCCCTATTTTACCCCACCGGGAACCAATACGGCTACCTGTCAAAATACACAATGCTGATTGACAGACTACGAAGATTTCCTCTTGGGATGGCTGTTGCTCCCATAAAAGCCATAGGTATAGTCCAATCAAAAAACTAAGAAGCAGTAGGTAGGTGGAAGTGAAAGACACGACTCCAACCATACAATTATATGACGTTTTATCCTTTTGGAATAAAAATAGCTTAGGTGTGTATTAGTACTTAATTACAAAATAGATATAATAAAAATATTTTAACAAAAAAATAACCTCCGAAGAAGCTGAAAATAAAAAAATATAATAAACCTTTTTTTTAACCTTAATAACTAGCTTCTTAAAGTAATGAAACTATATCTAAGTATATATTTTTGTAAAACGTTGAGTTTTTAATTCATTCCTAAACTAAGTAGGTATAGCTAAGTAATTTTAAGTCGGTTGAAAAGTTAAATGTTTATGAACCCGGGACCTCTCGATCGTAAGGTTAAACGAGATGAAAACTTTGTACTGTAGGTGTGTTGTTGGAAGTAATAGAGGCACCTGTTGAATACGTTCATACACTTCATACAAACTGTTATCAATAAAACTGAAGTCACGTTGTCTGCCGCTGCTGATAGGCTATCGGCTCGATATGTACAGTAATATTTCTATATATAGAATAACTATATAAACACACACCGGCACAATTAACGGAACACAAAAAAGGAGATTATAAAATAGTTAGCTTTATTTTTAAACGAATAATAATTAAACATGAAACAATAGTTAAATTAACATGTTTTGACATTAATTTGAAACACCATAAATACAGTTTAATTTTGAAAACTTAACTAAACAAAAGAGTAAGAGTAAGTTAGAGTAAGAAGGTAAGAAGGCTAAGGCGTTTCGTGGTTATTTTTTAAAACCACCCAGAAATAGGAGCCCCGCAAGGTGGAGCTCCGTCAACCCTTTTCCCATCACGTGAGCCGTGTGCTGCCACCTAAGTTTGAAGAAAATATTGATTTTTGTGGTATTTAACAAGCTAGAAATTTTGAGACTTGGACATTTTAGGAACTGGTCAATCAGAGAATTGGACATTTTAAGAACTGGTCAATCAGGGAATTGGACATTTTAGGAACTGGACAATATGGAAATTGGACATTTTAAAAACGCTTGACATTCTGAGAATTGGACATTCTGTACCTGAACGCATCCTCCTTGCGCTAATCCGGGTATCCAAGGCCTCCACCTCGGAGTCTGGAGCGGTCAGTCTAACAGCGACTCGGCTGAACTTCGACAATTCTCGTGACACGACTGACATCTTACCTCCAGAACCTATTGCCGGTATCTTAGTAAAGTAGTCAGTCCAGTTTTGCAAACTATGTACGGATGGACTTAATAAATATAATTATACTTGCAACTTCGTCAAATAGACAAGTCATTGTTTAAACGTCATTAAAGTCCATTATCTAATCATACTATTAGTCTAATCTAAGTGGACATATATATCAATTTGAACAGAATATATTACTTTCAAGTAAATCTAATGTTACTATAGAATGAGTTGTAAGCCGTAGTATAAATACCGCGAATTAGAACGGCATTACTGTAATTTCATGAGTAATACGAGAACGATTATCCTGTTTATAGAAATATTTAAATATGTACGGTATGCTAACATAATTATGTATATAATTGGGTATTTGTCTGACTAGTCAAATTAGTGACTTTTTACTAAACGTCAAAACGCTAAGTTAGTAAAGAAAATTGTATGAAAAATTTTAGTGACGTCATAATTTTTAATAGTCAAATCATTTACTATTACTAGTTGGATGGATGATTAAAAATAAATAAGAACGATAAAATAAGAACCGACGCATCTGTTTTCACTCTTTTACTATTCTTAATTTAATAAGTTCAGCTAAATAGTTTATTTTAACTACAGGAAAATACCCCATTGTACTATATTTAAGCTTGGAACGCTGTCAATGATCCATACCACTCACGCCATTTCTCCCTCCGCGGTAAATAGAGCCTACCACCTATCTGAATGCTCCTGTCCCTCTTGGTATTGTCATTAAACGTTTCATGCAGACATAACTAAACAATAAAGAGGTTGACGACGGTATTCCCGTCCAATTAAACAGTTCGACTGGGGAAGTGCCTCCGTCGTACAGAATACCGCAGCCATAACAACCTCGTGTTGTGTTCCCGGCGGTGAGTAGGGTAGTCAGAGCTCATTGGAGAGTTTTTGCGCTGTCAGTGATTAGACCAATGACTATTCCTACCTTGTCTTCTACGCTGATGGCACGGAAATTCTCTGTGTTTATAGGTTCGGCAGCACGAATGTGACTCCCTTGGTGTTGCACACGTACATAGGCCACGGTAACCACTTTTCATCAGGTGGACTGTGCGTTTGTCTGCCACGTCAGTGGTATAAAAAAAATATCAATGCGAAAGTACTTATACCTCATTGCTTTCACACTACTGGCATGGCTTTGAACCAGGCTTTTTTTGGAGTTAGGTGGTCAATCGATATTTGCTCACATAGAAGCTATGATAAAGTAGGAAAGTGGAGCTCAGCCTTGGAACAGTCGACAAAGGAGTCTTTAGGCTTTCACGGCCGGCGTTGCATGTAGAATATACTGCTTCCAGGCTGTTTGGCCGTGGTCCATATGAAACTTGCGTTCCAGACGTTTCGTCGATCACTGCGATCGACAGCCCGGGAGCAGTATATTCTATAGGTTACACTTTTTTGTATAAAGTTGTATGTAAAGGTGAAACCGTATCTCCCTTGCCGGCTGTACATCTTTGAATGGAACTAGTATTGGTGTTCGTATGATGAATATGTAAGTATTCAAACCCATTAAAATAGGAAAATATTGAATCGGTCTAGGTGGGGTTTGAACCCGCGATCTTTGCCTTACAGTGGCAATGCTTTGACCACTAAGCTACTAGACCTTGCCCGAACCAATCCGAATTTCTTCTTTACACCTGTCTTTGAGGCAACAGTGTTCAAAATATGTAAGTATTTATTGTAATAATAATACAATTGATATGATTTCGAAATAAATTCACGTCAAATTCCAAACAAAATTTAAAAATAAAAAAGCATATTTAATTATTTCTTTTGACCTTAAAGAGTCAACCGTCTGTGGTTCCTTTGTTAGTCTAAAACTTGCGCAAGCTTTATCGTCAATTAAAATAAAAAGTATTTCTGAAATCCAGATCCAAATACATATAAATTGATTTAAATAAATATATAATTTAATGACCGACTCGTAACTTTATAATATACCGATCTTTGTTTTTTGTAGCCTTCATTAACCTATTTTGTTAATTAAATTAGCTTAATAGGTGTATTTATATATAAGTAAAATCAAAACCGTTTAACAATACAAATATAAAATTAGATAAGATGAGTAATATTTAGTATCTGTTGGCAATTACATTCTATTAAAAATCTTTGAAATTCAAAAATATAATATAATAAAAAATGACAATGGATTATATTGCTATTTGATTGAAAAAAACTCATTACCATTCCCGGGACACGTCTAAATACAACCAATTTCATTTAGGGTACTAACGAAAACAAATATTCTCTTGTCTGTATTAAAAAAAGAAAACTTCTTTTTGAACTTATTAACACGACATAACAAGACACCAATATTAAAACAAAAAAGTATCTTTGTATCAAAAAAAAAAATGTATTTATTGTCTGTTTGTTTGCAATGGATGCAAAAAAATAATAACCCTTTTTTTATTAGAAAGGTCTTGATCAGACTTGACATCTTACGTTTGAACTTAATTGATTTAGTAGAATCAGCGATATGGCCAAAAATCGCGAAACCAACAGTAGCTCATAGTAATAAAAATTATAATATTTTCAAATAGTTTCGACGGGACCTTGAGTACGTGTGGTAACATCTCATTAGCAAGTCTTAACATCTGGCTACTTTTGTCGCAACGTGACCCTCACCACGCCTCGAAGGTATTTCGCAAAATATGTTAGAAAATTTGACCATTTGACGCCTTTTATTCTGACCATTATACATCGAAACACTAGTAATTTTATTTGCTGATGTTTTTTATTACTTTCACTGATTTGAACTTCAAGGGATGCTCAAAATAACAGCGAAGTTGATGATTGTATCAATATGGTGTTTCTATGTACAATATGTATGTATTTACAAAAAAAGTAATAGTCTAAGTATGTTTATTCGCATTCTAGATTTCATAAAAACAATCTGGTTAAGCTACCAGGGTTAGAATCGTGGTGTAAAATGTCGACGAATATTTACAAAATGATTTACAAAAGCAAGATATAGGATCATAGTGGTATAAAAAAGGTAACCGCAGACTGACTCCTTTACCTATTTATAAAGAGTGACTATCCAAAACACCGGAACCGCCTGTTATCATGAAACTATGACTATTCCATGAGTAAATCATGCTCGACTTCAGGACGGGTGTGGTGGCCAAGTGAATCACTAAACTAATATTCAAGCAGATTGTTTCAGGAAAGAAGTATGAATGGTGTTACCCATTCGAACTACATATTTGTGAGTAGGTGTGGAGATATTTTCCTTCTGACGAATACAATGGACATGTTAGAATGTTTTATTGGTTTGTGTATGTAGTTGGCAGACAAGCACGCGGCCTACCTGATGGAAAGTGGTTACCGTGGCCTACGGAAGTGTGCAACACCAGGGGAGTCACACTCGTGCTGCTGACCCTGTAAACACAGTTTCTGTGCCGTCAATATAGGAGACAAAGCAGGAATAGCCTTCATCTTAGTGTATCTTCAAAAACTCCAATAGTTCTGCATTGATTGAGCACAAATTTTGATGGAAATTGTATTTGCGTCACAGATGGTTTTTATCTATTTTTCGCGAAGTTACATGGCATTGTAATCAGATTTTGGGCAGAGAGGTTATCTTCATTCGTTATACATTTTTACTTACATTTATTATTTTATTAATAGAAATAATATAAATATAACTTAATGTAAATCTATTCTGATGAATGTAATTTCATTTTGTATCATATAAAATAAATTTAAATCTATTTTAAGTGAGTCAATGATTCATATAATTCAATTAAATAATGAAGTGTCTTTGTATTCATTCGATAAATGAAGTGTATGATAATAAATAAAATGCGCGCATAATAAATTAAAAGCACTTAACAATGACTAAAGAGTTGATTAGCAGGGTTGTAAATTCAAATTTGATAGCACGTGCAGTTTCTTAACAAATGCACGTAATACCAAACAAAGTAGTGTTGGAGTACAGAGTGTATTAAAAGTAAACGGTAATAGGTGATAGGGTCCCCTGATTTTATATAATAGGTCATTCATTACATATGAAATTGCCGTTTTATTGAAGAAATTGGAGGAAACCCAATTTGCAGTACTAACATATTTGCATTATTTTAATGACAAATCCAAATTTTATGTTTTTTTTTTCCTGTATGAATGAGAGGATATTAAGCTAACAGCAACTATTATTAATTTTTTTTAAAGTGACAGCTGTAAAAAGGTAATACGAAATTTATTATCAAAATGGCATATAGGAAGTACTGTTTTTGAAGATCGAATTTAATTTATCAAGCGGCCAATAAAAACAAAATTTAATACAGACTTGTAAAATCTTGAAATCAACTTTCAAACAAAGTATAAATAATGGAAATAGCTATTTAATTACAGGAATAACGAACTCATGAATCTGTAAGAAAATTTCGGCATGTTCATAATGTATAGACCTAATATAACCGAAAACAATAGTCAAAATATCGGTCAATATCTATAACTCCTCTCTAAACATGAATTAATATTTTTTTAAACTAAATACAGTTTTAAATCGCGACGTCCTGATTACGCATTGTTTTACAATCTAGTATTGACAAGTGATAAACAGCTGTTGTAAAAATACTCATATTTTTATCTACCTTCCTAAAATTTTACTCATATACTAAATAACAATGACTAAGATACTTATTATTCATAATGAAATTGGATAGTCTATTGCAAACAGGAATTTAAATCTGACTTGGTGACTAATGAAAATATACCAGTTTATTTAGGGCACAGCAATGATTGTAAAATTTATAATCATGTTTAATTAAAATATTGAGTGTTTTATGGAAGGGAACGGCTTCTTGGAATACCTTCAGCCTTACAAGTCTAACATAGGTATAGTGTAATAACTGTTGTATAACGTAATGACTATTATTTGTATAACTTATTGGTTATTATTTATACATTTATTGAATATACTTAATTAAAAATAAAATAAAATAAGTATTACAATTATCTTATATTGTTTTTGTAAATTACATGCTTTTATTTATAGTGGAAACACTTTCTTTGCGTTAACTGACGTAGTCCGGTGTAATATTTAATGTGACATGTTATATTGCAAATGTAAGAATTTAATCATTTTTATTATTTAACTTATTTTAAAATATTCCAATAAATTTCACTATTGAAATTCACATATGAAGTACTTACAGTGACTTCTATTTGTTAATGATTGCGTGAAGTCATTAAAATTTTTTTTTTTTTTAATGAACATTTTGCCAATCAAAAAATGTTACCACTGACACTGGGTCCCCACTACGAACAAATTTTATTAGTGACTAATAAAATATTCTAGATGGCGTTATGTGTATCAATTTAACATAAAATTCTAAATGAACAAGAATTGAATCCTATAAATATTATTTTCTCATAAAACTTTAATATTTGTTAATCATAAACATATAATAATTAACTTTTAAACCTAATTTCGACAATTTGTTATAATTATGCAGCGCCCTTCCCGTCTTTTATCGGTACTATAATGATACTGCCGATACTGTGCACTACGTTACACACAATAGATGGCGTGTTATTCAATTCTCTATATTTTCACGGCTGTTACTCAAACAAAAAACATATCGAACGAGATTTACTGCAATTAAGAATTGATTAGTTTCTTTTTTAATTATTTTAGGAGTATGATTAAAACTAACAATTAAAAAGTTACTTCTGTTCTGTATTTTTTTAACGTACCACCTTTATTGTTGAAGAAAACCGCTGTTTTTATAATCTACGAAATTTCGTAGGTATCGCCCTTTGTTCCGAACATACAACGCCGCCAACTTGAGTGTTAGGGTTGTCACTTTGTCAATGAAAATTAAACAATCCTATAAAACGTTTAGAATGCTTATTTATTTTTAACCCCCCACGCGAAAAGGATAAGTCATAATAATATTATTTGTTTAAAATTAAAAAATTATAATACCTCTCCCCAGTGTTCTAGGGTACATATTTGTTCATGTTAGTTCACATATTAGTACTTGGGTCAACAAAAGCAAAACGTTGGATTTTTGGCGCCAAAATGTTTTTTTTTTTTCGCTCTAACTTGTCAATAAGGTTATTAAAATAAGGGAAAATTAGAAGGCACTTGCATCATACCTTCTGAGGGTGTCAGAACTGTCAAACTAGGGACAGCATTTTGTAATGGCGGTCACTATTTTATGGATTGCACCCCAGTTTACCATTAAGCGGGGAGCAGTCAATTTGAAATATTTAAAGCAATTTAAACAAATTAAGAAAAATAACGCTCCTGTGGCGCGCGCCTTGTGTAGGTAATACTAGGTTAGGTAGGTAGTACTAGATAGGTAGGTAGTACCTGCTTCTTACCTATTGGAAAAAACAAGGGCTTTTAAACATGCTGAGTACGGATTTAAAAAAAAAATTGATATCTGGAATATTTCTCGCATATTTCTACTGAAATAATAACGGTAGGTACCTACTTTCTGCCTCATTTTTTAAAGACTACCTATCTACTGGGGTACTTTCTGAGTTGGTGTAGTGTAAATAATGAATTTATATAATTTTGCCACAGGCATTTTTCCAGTTTCCACTTTTTCAATCGGTAAGTACCGGGTTTTGGAGCTTAGGCCCCCGGTGGCCGACGCCCGACTGAGAATCCGTATCCAAATTAGTATTCTTTCTACTTTTGCACAACTCTGGGTGACCCTTCTTAACATTTGAAGTTTTAAGCGATATTAGCCAGGTCGGTTTAAGGATGGGTGACCGTGAAAATAACAAGAAGGTAGGTAGGTATCTACGTAATACCTTTTAGTTAAACGGCTTTATTAATTGAAAGTATGACATCTCAGGCAGGTAAATTGTCGTCTGAAAAGACACACGCCTTCCTACTTACCTACCTACCTATCAAATTTAATATCACATCAATTACTCAACAGGAATAGGGTAACATTTATACCTAAGTATAGGTAGTCAGTAGTAGTAGTACCTACCGCACATACAACGACACACGGCGACGAGCCAAGCGAGCGGATGATATACCTACCTATAACGAGCTCCTATGAGACGACTTTCTCGCTCGCTTGATCGATTCATCCTATCTCGCTCTGTGTCGCCAGCGCAACAATAGTCTCTGTGGCTGCCGGCCAGTGCATTTTAAATTTCTACACGAATATCGCAAATGCGAAATGGCAATCGTTAAAGAAAGTTGGAGCCCTTCGAAGACCGATGTCAAATCTCTCATAGGATTGTTGACTTGGTGACCATTCCTCAATTAAAGAATTTTTGTTGAAAGATTCCATTAGCTCCATTAGCTCTTCTACTGTCCTAACAGTAGGGGTAGGACCCGTAGGTCAAACGGCAGTCGCTCATGTAAAAGTCAAGGAGTCCGAGTCATTTTGAGTTATTCGTACACCCCCACTGATAAACGGATGGGACTCTAGCGCAAGCTTTCTTCTTGAGGATAGTAGGTCAAACGGCAGTCGCTAATGTAAAAGTCAAGGGGCTGAGTCATTTTGAGCTATTCGTACCACCCACTGATTAGCGAATACGGCTCTCGTGCAATTTTGCTTCTTGAGGATAGTAGGTCAGACGGCAGTCGGTCATGTAAAAGTCAAGGAGCTGAGTCATTTTGAGCTATACGTATCACCAACTGATTAACGGATGATGCGGCTCTGGTGCAAATTGGCTTCTTGAGGATAGTAGGTCAAACGGCAGTTGCTCATGTAAAAGTCAAGGGGCTGTGTCATTTTGAGCTATTCGTACACCCACTGATTAATGCATGCGACTCTGACGCAAGTTTTCTTCTTGAGGATAGTAGGTCAAACGGCAGTCGCTCATGTAAAAGTCAAGGGGCTGAGTCATTTTGAGTTATTCGTACCACCCACTGATTAACGGATGATGCGGCTCTGGTGCAAATTGGCTTCTTGAGGATAGTAGGTCAAACGGCAGTCGCTCATGTAAAAGTCAAGGGGCTGAGGAATTTTGAGCTATTCGTACACCCACTGATTAATGCATGCGACTCTAATGCAAACTTTCTTCTTGAGCATAGTAGGTCAAACGGCAGTCGCTCATGTAAAAGTCAAGTGGCTGAGTCATTTTGAGCTATTTGTACCACCCACTGATTAACGGATGCGAGTCTGGCACATTTTGCTTCTTGAGGATAGTAGGTCAAACGGCAGTCGCTCATGTAAAAGTCAAGGATCAGAGTCATTTTGAGCTATTCGTACCACCCACTGATTAACGGATGCGAGTCTGGTGCAATTTTGCTTCTTGACGACAGTAGGTCAAACGGCAGTCGCGCATGTAAAAGTCAAGGGGCTGAGTCATTTTGAGCTATTCGTACCACCCACTGATTAACGGATACGAGTCTGGTGCAATTTTGCTTCTTGAGGATAGTAGGTCAAACGGCAGTCGCTCATGTAAAAGTCAAGGGGCTGAGGAATTTTGAGCTATTCGTACCACCCACTGATTAAAGGATGCGACTCTGGCGCAAGTTTTCTTCTTGAGATTTAACTGGCCCAGATCAAATGGCGGCAGCACAAGTAAAAGCCATGGGGCCTGAGTCATTTGTTTTGAGTCGTTCGTCGTGTCGGAACAAAATGGCGAGAGTAGAAACCTAGTCATATTTATTCGTGTTTATAGGTGCATAGATCCCTACATACGATATTTACATATTCTTGTCCCATTCTAGGTATGCCGACGGCCCACGTCGTTCATAAGTACTTATGTAAGGCGGGAGTGCTTATGTCGTACTCGACATATATGCGGTGCATCCGCGACGGCTTAGTCGGTTCGAGTTCGAGTCCGACACCACTGCGCCGTGCCACCGTGTCAGCCGCCGATGCTATGCCGATGATAACAGTTATGTTGAACTCGACTGGATATACCTACTCTGGCATGAGGTGTGTGTTTTTAATCGGTTCGAGTTCAACATAACCACCAAAAATGACACCAAATTCGTACTCAGCACACCTACTCAAAAACAAGTTAGATCATACCCGTATTGCAATTTTGTATAAATTGGACTTTGATTAACATCTAATTCATACTCAGCATACAAGAAGTGTGAAGTAGTAGCCCGATTGCAAGTTTGAAGATGCGATCTATATTAATTTACCTCTTTGGTAATATATATTATTACTAGCTGTTATCCGCGGCTCCGCCCGCGTTGATGTCCGTTATCGCGGACTGGAGTATGAAAAATAAATAGTAACCGATTCTCAGACTTCGGTCGAGCCGTTTCGGAGGAGTATGGGAACGAATATTGTGACACGAGAATATTAGATTAATTATTTATACTTCTTGACAAAATATAGTACACCACCATCTAGAAGCTATTACTGCGAAATGTAGACTGAACCTCGGGATATTTCGTTGACATCTAGTGGCGAAGAATAATATTTAAAAATAATGCACAAATTAGCCCGAGTTATGATGTATAAGTCTTCAGGCTTTCACAGCCGGCGTTGCATGTAGAATATACTGCTTCCGGGCTGTTTGGCCGTGGTCGACCACGGCCAAACAGCCCGGAAGCAGTATATTCTACGAGTTATGATGGTCTCATTTTTTTTGTATGGAATGGGGTATCTGTACTTTAGTATTATGTTATCTGTGCCCATATTGCAATTGTCTACCTACAGCGCGGCGGCCCTATTGGGGGTCAAAAATGACGTCAAATTCGAACTCGGCATACTCGAAAACTCATTAGATCATACCCATATTGCAATTTATCTAGGATACCACGGCGGCCATATTGAATCCCAAAAATGACATCAAATTCACACTCAGCACACTCAAAAACCTATTAAACCATACCCATATTGCAATTTTCTACCGACAGCGCGGCGGCCATATTGGAGGCCAAAACTGACGTCAAATTCGAACTCAGCATACTCGAAAACCCATAAGACCATACCCATATTGCAATTTAGCTAGGACACCGCGGCGGCCATATTGAATTCCAAAAATGACATCAAATTCACACTCAGCATATTCAAAAACCTATTAAACCATACCTATATTGCAATTTTCTATCTACAGCGCGGCGGCCATATTGGAGGCCAAAACTGACGTCAAATTCACACTCAGCATACTCAAAAACCTATTAAACCATACCCATGTTGCAATTTTCTACCTACAGCGCGGCGGCCATATTGGAGACCAAAACTCAGCATACTCGAAAACTCATTAGACCATACCCATATTGCAATTTATCTAAGTCACAGCGGCGGCCATATTGGATCCCAAAAATGACATTAAATTCACACTAAGCATACTCAAAAACCTAATAAACCATACCCATATTGCAAATTAGCTAGGACACCGCGGCGGCCATTATGGATTCCAAAAATGACATCAAATTCGTACTCAACACACTCAAGAACCCTCTTATCTGGCAAACGAGGGTATTACCCTTTTTTTCTTGCGAAGATCCGCTGTTTGAAAAAGCCCGATTGCGAGTTTGGAGATGCGGTCTCTACTAACATCACTCACAGTCAATCTTCTTAAATAAATAGTAGTCATAATGTGCCTACCTATGTTTATTTCTATATTTATGACACTTCTTATCGTTGAAAATATAGTACACCACCATCTAGTAGCTACTACTGTAAAACGTAAGCTGAACCTCGGGCTATATTGTTGACATCTAGTGGCGAATATTAATATTTAAATTTAGCCCGTAAAATAGCCCGAGTTATGATGGCCTCATTTTTTTGTATGGGATGAGGTATCTGTACTTTAGTATTATGTTATCTGTGCCACTGATAAAGTGTGAACCAGACCTAACTATTACAGTTTATTAAAAAAATATGAACTAAAATTATTTTAATTGCGCGTTCGTTTTCGATATAGTTCTTCTTTTCTCGTCCAAGCCAGAAAACTCCCAGCTGTTAATGCAAATTTAATGGCTTCTTCCAAGAATTTAATTTATTTTCGTCCTTCTCTGAACATAGCGCGTCTTCGCAAGCCACTCTGTAATTTATATGAACACATAAATTGTCTTAATATATTCTTAAGTAACATTTAATTGAAAGCAACTATGTTGTATGCGTCTGATATTATTATTTGGATACTATGTTATTAACATTTATTAATATAATTAATGTTTACACGCCAATTATTTCGAATAGGTATAGAATTTCTGAATTAATATTGTAAAGGTGGGATCTGACTAGCAGCATTCGTAAAGTCAGTATGAGTAAACAAACAAGTGATTTGGAAATGAGAATAGTAGGGATTTTATCTAATAAGTCTATTTAAGAATTTTCTGTAGATTTCTGGTAAAGGTAATGAAAGAGTACAATGAGAAAATTGGGATTTGCGACTGTAAACCGGAGTCAGGCAGATCTAACATAGCAGTTGAACGCTCTACCACCATGCTAAAGGTTGAGCAATGGGAATATTGAGCCATTTGTGTTTAAAGAAACTGACAACTGTTGCTTGCGGCTTTGCACGCATGAAATAGGTACTAATCTGGCTTGCGCAATACACTACAACCTATTCCTGAAATGAAAAGTTGCTTATGGGCTATACCTACCGATCAGAATTTTTACATCTATGTGCTAATTTTAGATAATCTGTATTTCAATAAATCAATTCGTCCGTATCCTCCGCCTTCCGCGTTCATATTTGGTCTGTCGTTTTTCGTGATAATATCCATCTATTTATTCATACATCTATGCACTAAACTTCTTGTATGGATGATATCTAAATTAGATAAGATTTCGTAAGGTAAGATAAGATCTTAATATAATGGACTTCTTCAAAACGCAAACTAAATGTTTGCAAATTTTTTACTGTCTGTTCTCAACTTAACTATTGTACCTATTTTATTTCTTGAAATATTTAACTAAACATAAAAATATATATTATTAAAATAGATTAATATGAATATAACTTTAACTAAACTACATTAATAAATATATTATTATTTACTAATTATTCATTAAGCAGATATAGTCAGTGTTGTTGTGTTTTCTACGTCATAAAAACAACAGTGTTGCAAACAAAACTGCAGTAGGTAGAACTATTAACATTTTGCGATTGCTCCGATGGGGTCAAGCAATAAATCCTAGTTATTATTCTGCAATAGATCGAACATAAAGTTCCTATTTTACGATCTAAATGCGAGCCGATGGACATTCACGCTGGCGATAAAGTTTGGAGTGTTGCAGCACCCATGCATACCTGTGTGGTGAAAGACCAAAGGCTATTCCTGCTTTGTCTTCTACACTGACGGCACATAAACTCTCTGCACATACAGGGTCGGCAGCACGAGTGTGACTCCCCTGGTGTGGCACACGTCCATAGGTCACGGTAACCACTTTCTATCAGGTGGGCCGTGTGCTAGTCTGCCAACTCAGTAGTATAAAAAGGTGACTTGTAAAAACAAGCGTCGGTAGCTTAATGTTTAATGAGTTGACCTTACGATCGAAAGTTCCCGGGTTTGAATCCTGGCCATTACACTATCAACGTGAACCTACTCCTAGCATAGCTTAGCTGGAGGGGTTAGAGGAAATATTAGTTATTTCGATTCTAATATTCTTTTTTTTTCTTTTAAAAAGAAGAGGATTGGATTTAGGTCGAAAGTATTCGTTTCTATCATATTTATATGTTATTTCCGAAGGGGTAGGCAAAGGTGTATCAACATTAACATTTCGTCAATTATGATTTTTGGTCTCACATAATAGGGAGCAAGTCCATTGCAGTCAAACAGGCTATATGTTAACTGTCATATGGAAAACAGCTTTATCCCTTTGTCGCCTTTAACGACATCCACAGTAAGGTATGATATTTGTGCATTTATTTAAGATCGATAGCGTCTTCCGAACTTTCGATGTGAAAACTTCTTTAGCGGCGTTGGATGGGTGTAAAATGTTAAGGAAGCGTCAGGATTAGTTGACCTTTGAACCGTAACCGACGACTGACGTCATACAAGATTAGGTACAGACTATCTATTTTGCAAGTTACTATAGATAGCGTCATAGCTTAAACGGTAAGCACTTCGACTGTAAGTCCTTATAGTTTCAGATAGTATCGGGTTTAAACCACCTGGCCTTCAGGGACTTTTTGTGATTGTTTTTTCTTATTATAATTTATTACTTTTGGTGATTATTTTTTCTTTTTGTAATTTATTAATTTCTTGTGACAAAAAATTCGCAGAAAATTAGTGATAGGTTCTACGATTGGTGCTATACTATAGGTATGGTATGGTATGTTCTTTTTATCTTTTTATATGTATATAAAGAAGAAAGAAAAAAAGAAAAAGTTTTCACTTCTGCCGGCACTCCCAGAGTGCAACCCGTCTTTTTTTTCTAATGCACGGCTCAATAGTTAGAGCCTTTCTCAAACACCGGGCTATCAAATGCTATACTAATTTTTCAAACTCGTACATATATAGTTTCAGAGATCAGTATGTTCAAACCAAAAAAGCTCTATCATATTTATGGCACGTTCATTAAATGAAAGAACAAGTACCTCTAATCAATAAGATTCTAATCACTATAAGGTATACAATTCCTCGCCAATGAAACAATAAATCTGGTACCGTCAGCATCAGAACGACCTCGAAGAAAAAAGTACTCAAAATGATATTAATGTCTTGACTTTCCCCCCGTCCTATTAACTAATTGTTCGGAAATTTGGTACACGCCTTTAGTTCGGACAATAATACAATTTAAATCAATAATAATAAAAAAAACGCAGGAGGCGCGGGTTCGATCCCCGCTCAGTGCAAATATTTGTATGCATGAATATGTATATTTGCATTAGTCTGGGTGTTTCTATGTATACTATGTATGTATTTACAAAAAAGTATCTTAGTATGTTTATCCGCATTCTAGATTCCATAACACAAGCTAGTTAAGCTATGCTTACCATGGGTCTAGATAGCGTTGTGTGAAATGTTGTGGAATATAAAAAAAAGGACGGGTTGCACTCTGGGAGTGCCGGCAGAAGTGAAAACATTTTCTTTTTTTTCTTTCTTCATTATATACATGGAAAAAGATAAAAAGAACATACCATACCATACCAATAATATAGCGCTAATCATAGAACCTATCACTTATTTTCTGCTAATTTTCTGTCAGAAGAAATTAATAAATTATGAAAAGAAAAAATAATCACAAAAAATAATAAATTACAGATAGAAAAAATAATCATAAAAAGTAATAAATTACAAAAAGAAAAAATAATCACCAAAAGTAATAAATTATAATAAGAAAAAACAATCAAAAAAATCCTCGAAGGCCAGGTGGTTTGAACCCGATACTATCTGAAACTATAAGGACTTACAGTCGAAGTGCTTACCGTTTAAGCTACGACGCTATCTATTGCAAATTGCAAAATAGATAGTGTGTACCAATCTTGTATGACGTCAGTCGTCGGTTACGGTTCAAAGGTCAACTAATCCTGACGCTTCCTTAATATTTTACACCCATCCAACGCCGCTAAAGAAGTTTTCACTTCAAAAATGTTTAATTTGCTCTTAATATCTTGGTATTAGGATCATTTTGAGACGCTCAGGTTGTGGAATGAACTTTGCTATGGTTTTCCTAAGCGACTACAATATGGGGTACTTCAAGAAGGGCTTTAAAAAAATTCTATAGGGTCGGCAGCGCGATTGTGATGCCGCTGGTGTTTCATACGTCCATAGGCCACGGTAACCACTTCCCATTAGATGGCCCGTGTGCTTTTCTGTCACCTAAGTAGTATAAAAAAGGTAGTAGCCTTTTTTATACTACTTAGGTAGGGTAGGTAGGTACGATAATTTATTTATACTTTATAAAAAAAGGAAAACTTTGTAGTCAAGAACGTTCTGACGGTGACTGTACCTATGTAAATATTATATTGCTAGTACACCTGCGCCGGCGCCGCCGCCAACGATCTACGTTTACTACAATCGATGGTTATGACTATTGACGGTTACGACAATTAACGAATGCCGCAAGGACGTCAAGATAAACAGATCTACTCTATTGGTTGTTTCTATGATTGGCTTTATGAGGAGGTTTTATTTGCTTTGGTAGCTTAGTTTGCTTTGGTGCCGGGTTCGAATTCTGGCCATCAAACTATTGACGTGAAGATATTAAGAGGCAGTATTAGTAACGTCGGTTAAAAATATTCTTTAAATAAATGATATGTTTTGTTTTGGGATGAAATTAAAACATAAGGTATATGTTCATAAACAGCGTATAATATTTAGGTATATGCGTAAAACATAACTATATCCCTCCCTCTATCTTTCTGGTTATATATACCCCATGGCCCATGGTGGTGGGTTGGAGTCAGCCTATTATATTTTCTCTTTGGCTATTGCACTTTTCTTTGAAAACTATTTATACCAATAGTATATTAAAAAAATATAGATGCATTGTCCGGACTCTAAAATGGCGACAAAAAAAATATGACTTCAGTCATCACATCATTTTATGCATCAATCAGCGAAGCGACAGTGCGCTACAGAAAAATAATACGTCTTTAAAAATAAACTCTTAATAATAATATTATTATTGGTATTATAATAATGTAATTCATATTAATTAATGAAATTGACGCATTATTAACAAGTACCTATATTTTTTTTTAATTTTGTGTTTTCGCCATTTTTGAATGACGTAATTTTAGTTTATAATAAATTATTGATTTAATACATAATATATCTTAATCAATACCGCACATAAAGCAGGCCTTTCTTGATAGTTTACATTTTTCATCGTCCGTCAAATTGGATAGTGAATGGCACATTTAACAATAAAAACTTGTGCGCTTTTGTTTGTTTAAATTAGATAGGAAACAGTAAATTGCTTTTTTATCGTCCGGATGTTAAAAAATAAAATAATAAAGGTTAAAATATAATATAAAAACCGCTCTAATATATTACTTTTATATTTTAAACGGAAATAGGATTACTTAAATAATCTTTTGTACAACTATTAACCTCGAATTAATTCAAAGCTGTACTTTATTTCTTCTATTGTGTCCTGAGTAATAAAGTCGTTGCTTAATAAAAATAATTTGTTTTTACGAGTGAATGTATGAAGTAACTAGGTAGGTCAGACCTCCGAAAACCGACCTCGGTAAACTGTAGGTTAGGTTTTTTTATACCACTTAGGTGGCAGACAAGCACACGGTCCACCCGATGGAAAGTGGTTACCGTGGCCTATGGATGTATGCAACACCAGGGGAGTCACACTCGCACTGCCGACTTGGAAGAAATTCTAATGCCCTTCTTGAAGAACCTCATAGTGTAGTCGCTTGGGAAAACCACAGCAGCGAGTTCATTCTACAGCTTGAGCGTGCGTGAGATGAGGTTTCCTTTCATACCATACGCAATGTGAGAGGATCAATTCCCTGTCTATAGCGAGCGGTGCCGATAGAATGTAGCTGTGGAGCCTTCTTGCAATTTTAGAATAACTACTTAATAAATGTTTCTGATGAGGTGCTCTAACACATCTGTTCATTCTTCTTCTTCTTTTTTCAAATGGCTCCTTGCATCAGCTATTTGGGTGCCGATGATTCTGCCAACCTCAAGGTGGAGAGCAGGTTTAATTGCAGGTATATATCAGAAACTCCTTTACTGACTTCAAAAGACAGTAAAAACTACTGTACACTGCAGAAATAACAGAGTATAATATTTTAAGTATTGCAACGTATTGTTATGTAAAAGGATCTCAAACAATATGTATTGTAATAACAGCACACGCCATACATTGCAAGTTAGGTAAACTCGCAGTAAACGGCTCAAATGAAGTCGAGTGTGTGGCCCGTGGGCGTCGGCCTTGTCCATCGATATACCTACATAATTTACAATAAAATATAAGTGTCGCCGCCAACTAGCTTAATCAGCCGTCCAATTAACTGCCTAGGCAGTTAACTAAACGGCGCCATTCCATTAACGGCCTGAATGATATTCAGCCGTCTCGTTTATTACATCACTTAATAACCTGGCTGGCTAATGCTTAGGCCAATCGTTAGATGGGGCACTACCTCGAAATAAGATAGAAAATTACATATATATACTTACACCTGTAAATCTCTGAGGGGGTAGACAGGGGTGTATTCACAGATTTTTTTTTATAACCATGCAGAAATAAGTCGTTTTTCTAACTGTTTAATAACATGGCTGGGCAAGTAGTTAAACGTCATCGATCCAAGCTATCTGCCTAGCAGTTTAATTAAATGGGTGAACACCATTTAGGCCGTTAATTGAATGGCGCCGTTTAGTTAACTGCATATATACGGCATAAATCTTGGCCCCAAGTCGCAAGCGAAACGAGGCCTTGGCGCGTGTGAATTAGTTTGATATGATTGATGGATATGAACTCGTCACCCACCGCAGCACCCCGTTCTATCCTCAAAAGACACCAGGAATATGCGGAAAGCGCACATAGTCTACAATTGTTGTGAGGAGCCAAGAGAGGTCAAAATATGTGCCAATAATATGTTCAAATATCTGATTCCCGCAACTCAACTCTGTACATTACAGACGCATAAAAAACATAGAGCAAATTTTAAGTCGTACACATTTATTACCTCCTTCACTATTATAACTTAAATCCTTAAGACTTTGACAACAATAGCGCAGTAAAAAATGAGTTTTTACTAACACTACTTAGTATCCTGCACACCCATCTCAGTCAAATACTAAATCCACGTGCGTACCACGATTTTATTACCAAGTTGAAACAATAGCTTATTTTGCGAGAATTTTTGGGGTCTCTACACACTGATGTTATGTGATTTAGCGAGCTCAAGAGCATGTGGAATTCCCATGAACTAATTTCTACAAATAATCGCATGATTATGTATTAGAATGATAAGTGGTTATGAGTTATGAGTGCGAAAGTAAGTGTTTACTTGTAATTCAAGCGTGCAGAAACGGCTGGATGGATTTTTACGTTATAAGTATACCGGTGTCTTTTTATTCATCCTAGCGCTAATCCTGTCGCATCTGAACCTTTTCAACTTGGAGTCTGGAGTCCGGGTTACCAGTCTCACTGCAAATTTGGCTGAATTACCATATTTTCCGTGAAGCCATTGCCATCTGACCTCCACTACCCAAAAGAATTATCTAAGCATTGCAGTTAGACCAGTCGTTAAACGTTTTGGGCTCCAACTACCTGTAACGACAACCGGGACCGAAGGTTTAACGTGCTTTCCGAGGCTGGACCAGACCAATGCAAAAACCTATATTTATACATACAAATATTTGCATTGAGTGGGGATTGAAGCCACGCCTCCTGCGTAGCGGCCGCGTTCACTACCGCTACGCTACAGAGGCTCTCATGATGTTTTATAACAGGTATGGTTTCCTGTATATTCCGGGAGTGGTAACAGTTTTCGAATCAGATGGAGACATAGATGAAGGCTAGTTAAAAATGAAAATACTATTTGTCTTGTGTTTTCAAACGCCTTCTGAAAAATACAAACAATAATATACACGAGATACAAATAAATATTGAAAAAGGGAACTTCTCTTTAGAAAACATTGATACAATTAACTAACATAAGTACTCATAATTTATTATTCAAATTATAAAAAAAATGTTTAATAATCGAAAAAAAAAAACAATTCATAACTGTACAATGAGCAAAACAAAATAAAACAATACTTTAACCTTGTGTTAATGAGAGTGGGATGTCAAGAATATCAAATCGGAACCTCGGCGTCTACGACAATTTCCAAAAGCAAATCTACGCGCGCCCTTTGTTTCACGAATTCTATCGAGTGTGCTCGGACCATAAAATCGCTGTGTTCTTAAAATTTAGTTTACATAATTGCGATTCTGTCCGCGTCTGTCTGCGATATTCGACGAATCGGAGCTGAATTCTATCTTCTGCTCTCTTTGCCAAGTTGCTACGTGTCTTGCATGCGCGAGAGTTGGTGCGAAACTGCGCTGGTGAGGGCACATTTAAAGTGACAATGATCATTGAAGGTGACAAATGTTAAAAAAATATTTTTTTTGCTAAAGATACTGAATTTGCCGCGCCGTATACTTTTGAAGATATTATCTATTGTAGTGTAGCGGTAAAATGGTTGACTACTAAGTCAAAGATATTTCGTATGTAGGTATTAGTTTTACAAACAAAGTTTATCTGAGTATATTTATCTGCATTCTAGAACTCATGACTTGCTTACTTTATTCAGCACTTATGGAAAAGCTCGTAAATAACAGAGTTTTATAGGAAAAACACTCTAAAAAAGTTTTAAAGAGCGAAGAAATTATCGCAGAGGTTTTCCTTTTTACTACCAAACTAGCTGTTGCCCGCGGCTCCGCCCGCTTGGATGTCGATTATCGCTTTCCCGCTTTTCTGTTGAAATTTTTCCTGAATTTTCTTTGCTATAAACCTCACGGAGCCCGAGACCTTTCCAACGAATGCAAAACCGTGGAAATCGGTTTGTGCGTTCTGGAGTTATAGCGTCAGGAAGGAAAACCCGACTTATTTTGATATAGTAGGGTAGTACATAAAATGTTTTGCCACTCAACAGTTGGGCGATTATTTCGAGTTAAAATAATTGGTAATTTTTTACTATAAAAGCTCGAAAAGGCCTACAACAGTCTCGGCTAATTGGCGGTATAAATATTAATTAATCAATCGATCTTATCTTGATTGAATCCGAATCAATTTAATTACAATACAGCAAAGTTTTAATTGCCATTGTACGAAAATATAATAAAAACTGACTGAAATGATTTCTCATGTAATTAGTATGTAAGTACACTTTTAAATAACCTTGATGAGATTGTATGTTTAACAAAAAACTAATAAATAATAATTATTAAAGTTTGTTTGTTTGTATTTAACCGCGGTAGCCTACTGGTATGGGTAATGGACCGCTGAGACGAGGTCTCGGGTTCGATCCCAGGTTTTCCATGGCACACACCAATGACTTTTCGATGTTTTTCGAAGTTATGTGTGTATTTATCGCAGGTTTATAAGTGCCCAGTTAATGGCAATAGGCTCGCCACCTGTTACATTGGAACCTAAACATAAACTGGCGAAATGTGGGTGCTAGCACTTCTGCCTACCCCTTCGGGTATAAAGGCGTCAGTTTATGTATGTTATGTTGTTTGTATTTCTTGTGCTGTCAGTGGTAAGAACGAAGACGATTCCTGCTTTGTCTCCTACACAGACGGCACAGAAACTCTCTGTGTTTACAGGGTCGGCAGCACGACTGTGACTCCCTTGGTGTTGCACACGTCCATAGGCCACGGTAACCACTTTCTATCTGGTGGAATCACCTTAGTGTCAAATATCACTGCCGTCATAACATAGTGAAATTTATTAATACAACTTGAAAAGCACAAAATCAAATCGTAAAAATAAATTATTATAAAAAAATCCTGCGTGATGCTGTAAAGATCGAAACAAGCTTTATAGCAGGCGGTACCCATTAATTTTCATCCGGTTTGAGATTTGCAAATGCTTTACTGCATCAGTCGGGTTTTTTTAATAATTTATTTTATTTTATACTTTTTAGTGATGACATAATATATATTTTTGTAATCTTCTTCCAAATTCCTTCATTTTGATACTCTGCTCGATATATTGAAGTGACATTCATTTTGGCGCCGTAAAAGCAACACATAGCTTTTATTTACAAAATGTACCTAAGAACACTTGGGAAATAAATACCTTTCATTTGAGATATGAATAATTCAAAGCCATACGGTGGATCAAAAGATATGAGGTAATAAAGAATATTACAAACATACATACAAGATACGCGTAAAAATATAACCCTTCGTAGCAGTCGGGTAAAAAGTTACCCCATAGCTGTATTGAGACAATTTGGTGCGATTTTAATTGGTGTGTTAAATAGCCCTATTACATCGTACAGACGAAGTCGATCAAAATCTGCATAACATGAAGTAGTATTTGTTGATTAATTGCATGTAAAGGGCGAGTTATAAATAATCGTGGCCACAGGTGTGCGGACTAATGAAAGTAACAGTTTTACTTAATATTAGTACACGTTGGGACACATATCTTGGATCAAACAAGTTCCTCGCATGTGCACACTGTTTTGTAATAATTTATGCTTGGTGAATTTGAGTTCGTCCACCGTACAGAGCACATTTAGAGTACATTTTAGGTCCAAAATATATGTCTCGAGGTATACCAGTAATAACGTTGAACTTGTAATTTTCGTGTGTAGTAATTCGTAGGAAACTGATACGATTTGTTACGGTTGTGTCGAAAATTTACTGATTGAAAACTTGAAAATTATCCGTGTATCATTGCGTCAAATGTTTCGTCCAATGTTTGTGGAATTAATGATTTCTTTGTTTTACAAATGTTTGACTAAAGGCGTGAATTCTTTTTTGCGTGAAATAACTGTGAACTTATGTATTCTAAACATGGTGATTTTTATTGTTAACATGTTTGGGATTTTGTCTTCTGGACACAACAATAAGAAATGAAAAAAATATGTATATTTTAACATAGACACGTTATTTTGCGATAAAAAAATTACAATATGCATGTAAGCATGTTTTTGTAATTATATAAGGTAAATATTAATAAGCTTCTCAAATAACTAATTATAAACTGGCACGTTATAAAGATGATGATGATTGGTCGTGATTAACTTCTGGTGTCCGTCATGATTGGTCATGATTTTAATTCCAAAAGTTAATATTAGTTGGTAGCTAATTTTGAAACGATGCGTATACTGAACATAGTTTATACAATGTCGTGATCTATGTGCGCCCTAAATATTTATTTTTCTTCGATCACATTCGTTAAAAATACTCTTTCTACTTAACCAGCTGCCAATTCTCAGCAAAGAGCGTCAACATTACATTACACCAAGAAAGTTACAATCATTTTTTTTTAACGTCGAAAACGAAAGTCCTTCATGGATGCTAGGGGGGTTCGGGTGTTATCCCGCGTCTATTTGACGGCCTCATCAGATGCTCCTTTTCACGCCCCGCTTAAAGGACCTGAGACCGTAGGAAGAAACAAACAGGTGTACTGGTAGAGAGTTCCAAGACTTTTTCGAATCTGATTGAGAAGATTAGTTGCTAATGTGGCTGGAGGGCGTTTTTCTGTCTGTGTGTAAATAATTTGTTTATCGGGAGTACACTCATAAATTCGTAACTTATCGTAGGCTTATTTTTATCTTGTTTGGCTTTTTTTTTTTTTTTTTTTTTTTTACGTGCGGGAAATCCCCACGGATACCCGCCCCTCCGGAGCCGGAGGGGTGGGTTATGTCGGACTCGAACCGACTAAACCGCACGCCGTCTGTGGGTCGTGGTGCTAGGCCGAAGGTGAGGTTGTCTTGCGACATATCCCTCGCACCCCGGCTGACCCAGGGCCATCCCTTTCGGTCTGGCCCTCCTCGGGAGGTGGGGACCACGCCGTCCCCGACTCAACCCCGGTGTGGGGAGGCGCGCATCGTCCTACGATGCGCGCCGCCGCCGTGGCCTGCTTCTGCTAGGGTGACGGGTGGCTCCACCCGTCACCCTCAGGCCCGCGCTCATGGGGGGCGGAGGTCTGTAAGCGCCCTCCGACGCCCGAGCCGCCTTCGGGCGCGAGCAGCGATGTCAGCGAGTCTTTCTCGCTCACCGCGCCGCGCCCGCTCTGCTGTCTCCTTCGCGAGCATGACCTGCTCGCAGAAAGAGGCGCTGGCCGCCCACGCATCCGCGCAGCGGACCATCGCCGCGAGCAGGGTGGAGAGCGTGAGCACTCTCACCCCCAGGGCCTGCACAAGCTCCCGCCTCGGCGTCTCAAACGCCGGACACTCGGTGAGCGTGTGCAGCCCCGAGTCCACGCTCGCGTCGCAGTGATGGCACTCGGGCGTTGGCTCAATACCCATCAGATGCAGATACCGCCCGAAGTAACCGTGCCCGGTTATCATCTGCGTCTGACGGTACGAGAGGCTCCCGTGTGGCCTCTCTAGCCACTCCCCCATGATGGGCCTTACCGCCGCAATGACGGCGTGCCCTGCGCGTGGTTGCCCAAGTCGTCGCTCCCACTCGGCCACCATGACCTGGTGGAGCCGGGATTTCTCGGCCCGAATGTCCTCGGGCTCGGGATCGAATCCCCGCTCCCGCGCCTCCTTTCGGAACTGGTATAGTGCCGAAAGGGCCCTCGCTTCCAGGATCCACGGTGGCGATCCGGCCAGGAGACTCGCCGCTTCGAAGGATATCGTGCGGTATCCCCTGATGGCCCTGGAGGCCATCGTCCTCTGCGCCGTACGGAGCAGAGGCAGGAATCTGGCCCCCAGGGTGTCCGCCCACACGGGGCACCCATATAGGGCCATGGACCGCACGACACCCGCGTAGAGTCTCCTGCAGGAGGCCCCTGGGCCCTTCAAGTTGGGCAACAGCCGACTCAGGGCATTCGCCGTGGTGACCAACTTGGGGCGCAGGCTTCGGAGATGTTGTCCGAAGTCCCATCGACCGTCAAGCACGAGCCCCAGGTATTTCAGCTGGGGCTTGATGTCGATGGGAGTGCCTCCCACTGTAAGGCTGGCTCCCGGGCCTGGCCTGCGCCGAGGACCATGAAAGAACATGGCCTCGGACTTGTGCAGAGCCACCTCGAGACCCAGCCGCCGGATCCGTTCGACGACTTGACCAACCGCGGTCGTGGCCCTCAGGGTCGCCTCGCGGTGCGATGTTCCACAGTAACGGCCCCAGGACCGATCCCTGTGGGACACCGCACGACATCTCACGCCTACCGACTCCGGTCGAACTCGGGTAGACGACGGCTCTCTCCGTTAGGTAAGCCCCGACTATGCGGCGGAGGTAGAGAGGCACACCGTGGTACACGAGTGCCTCCCTGATGCAACTCCAGGGCAAGGTGTTGAAGGCGTTGGAGATGTCCAAGGACACCGCCAACATCACCTCGCCCCGGGCGACCGCATCCTCCGCCAGAGTCCTCACACGCATGATGGCATCCACAGTGGAACGCCACCGGCGGAACCCAAACTGGGTATTCGCCAGGTCCGGCCCCACTCTAGAGAGATGCTCGACGAGGCGCTTGGCAATTACTCTTTCAAAGAGTTTGCCCACCTCGTCGAGCAGCACTATGGGCCGGTACCCGGACGGCTCGTCCGCCGGGCGTCCCTTCTTGCGGATGAGGACCAGCTTCCCCGTCTTCCACATCTTCGGAAACTGGCCCCGCTCCAAGCATGCGCTGAGGAACCCTCTCAGTCGGGGTTCGAGACCGTCTTCCCCTAGAGCTAGGACCCACGCGCGGCCTGGAATGCCGTCGGGTCCCGGGGCGGTGTTCTTCTTGGCCCTCAGCCTTCGCACCGCCAGCTCTAGTTCTACCCAAGTGACCTCGGGCACGTCGTCGTCAATCACCGCACTGGGCGCCGTAGGCGACCGAGGCGGCGGAGCCATCTGCGGCGGAACATGTTCCGCTCGCGCCGGGAACAGGGAGTCGACCACTCCTCCGAGCAGAGCCGGCTCGAGCACCTGGGTCAGCGGAGGGGCCCGGGGGCGCAGCTTTGCTCTTACCATAAGGTAAGGCCGCCCCCATGGGTCCCGCTCCAGCGTCTCCAGGAGCTCCCGGTAGCAAGCGGCCTTTGACCGCTTGATCTCCGCTCGGAGGGCATTCCGGGCCTCCCTGTATCCCTCGTGAAGCTCCGCCAGTCGGGGCTCCGAATCTGCGGTACGGCTACGCCTCCTACGGAGTCGAGCCCACCGGCGGTGCGTGATCACGCAGGCTTGACGCAGCCTCGCGATCTCCGCATTCCACCAGTAGACCCGACGCCTCGGATTATAGGCTGGAGCCCTAGGCATACCCGCATCGCAGACCCGTGTCATGGCCTCCCGGAACCAGGCCGCTTCATCGTTTATGTCGACAGGCCTGTCCGGCGCAATGGCCCAGGCCTGTACGATGGCGGCCTCCAGGAGGTCCTCCCGATTCAGTCGCCCCAACACCCAGCGCGGCTCGCGTTGGGCCGATATGACCGGCGCATCACCCGCAGGAGGGGAGACATCGAACCGAACGTAACGGTGATCCGATAGTGTCTCCACCCCCACGGCGACACGCCAGTCCCGCACGCGGAGTGACAGGGAAGCGCTCGCGAACGAAAGGTCTATGATCGACCTGCGCTCCCCCGCCACAAACGTGCCCACATACGTGGCTTCGGCCCCGCGATTCTGGAGAACTAAGCCGAGAGAATCGGCCCAGCTCTCCAGAGCCCTGCCCCGCGCGTTTGTGCGCCGGGAACCCCAAGCCTGAGACCAGGCGTTGAAGTCCCCGAGCACAAGAACCGGACGAGGCGTACAGGCATTGACGACGTCGGTCAGCCGCTCCAGCGACCGCCGATACTGCCCGATGAGTCGGTGTGACCCCGGCGTGAGATAAACGGCCACGACCGCAATCTCCCCTACACGCGCCGCTACGATGCCATGCTCCCTTGCGATCACTACAAGGGGAGGGGCACCCGCAGCCGCGTTATGCACCAGTGCCGCCGATCCATCCAGGTCGACCACCCAGGCGGGCCCGAGGGGCCGGTGAGTGTACGGATCGGCGACAGCGGCGACGTGTATGGACCACTGTGCCATGCTCTGGAGCAGAAGGGCCTGAGCATCGGCACCGTGGCCCAGGTTCGCCTGCAGGATGCGGAGTTGGGAATCCATTACGGAACCATCTCCGCATCCCGCCCCGAACCATTGGCGGAACGCCCGCCTCGCGGCTTCGGCTCCCCGCGGGTGCAGGCCTTGCTGCCAACCCTGTGGTCGGCCGGCTTGCCCTCCGCCGCACACCTAAAACAGTGTGGCGGAGCTTCGCAACCACCGGCCCTATGACCGGGTTGGCTACAGCGGAAGCAACGGTCGCCGACCGTTACCTCCGCCGTGCACTGCACTCCCACGTGGCCGACCGACAGGCACCTAAAGCACCTAGCCGGTCGGTCCTGTAGGAGGCGTACCCGCACCCCTACAACTCCGCCCACCGCGAGGGTCCGCATGTCGGCAGCCTTTTGGGCTGCTGCGATGGGACAGCCGACAACTACTGCCCCCTGTCCGCGACGGCCGTAGCGGATTGCTCCGACCTTGACCGCTTCAGGGGGGCAGCCCCCGGCCTCCGCCACGGTGATCCGAATTTCATCGGCCGTGATGGAGTCGTCCAGGTCCGAAATGCGCAACTCTGCGCACTTGGTGGGCCTGGACACCCGGACGTCGGCTGCATTCAGCGTCTCCCTAAGCTTAGCCGCTATGGCATCAGCCTTGGGACCGCTTGTAGCGCCAGGAACGTGGATGAGCCGGGCACCCGTCCGAGTGTGAGTCACTCGGAGGGTCCCCGCCACGTCGAGGGCCCTCATGTCAATGAGGCCCCTCGCCTGTTTTACCAGGTCCACGTACTGCACGCCCCTCTCCGTCGCCTCCGGTGTCATCGTTAAGACGACAGCGGTGGTACGGGGGACGCGCAGCCTTCCTGGCGCTCCCTTCGCAGCAGCCTGGGCCTTCTTGGCCCTTTTGGCTGCCTTTTTGCGAGCATTCCGCCTTTTTTTGGCCTCTCCGACCACCTCCCAGCCCCCTGCCGGTGCAGAGCTACTGGAGGTAGTCGGGGCCGAAACCGGTGCCAAGGCCGGGGCAGGGACCGAGGACTTCTTGCCCTTGCCCCTCCCCTTCCCCCTGCCCTTGGCTTGGGCAACCCCGGCTGACGCGGCGACAGTGGCCGGAGCAGCCGGCGCAGTGGGCGCGCCGCGGGCCGACTCCTGCGGGGTCCCCGCCGCCATCGTACGGTTGGGGCCCCGCTTGACCGCCGCGGCGTATCCGCCACTCGGCTGCGCCAGGGGTGGACGGTGAATGGAGGCCATGATGGCCTCCAGACAGCTCCGCGTCCACTCCTCGTGCCGCGCCTGTTGTGCCGCCATCGCCGCCATGCAGGCCTCCACGGAGTTTGCCGACGAACGCGGCGGCACTCGCGGCGGCGTCGGCAACTTCGGATGCACTGGCGGCGGGACCGGCAAACGAGGCGGGAGCGGTGGCGGCGGCAAACGCGGCGGCGGCGGTGATTCCGGCCGCGCCGGAGGCGGCGTCTCCGGCCGCACCGGCGACCTCGACCGCACAGGTGGAGAAGTTCGCGACGAAGACGAAGACGGCGACGGCTCCGGCTGTGCTCCGACCCTCCGCCTCTCCGAGCGGGACACTCGGTCTTGGAGCACCGCCAACTCAGCCGCCATCTTGGCCATCTCCTTCCTGTATTCCGCCGCCTGCTGCTCGGTTTCTCGGAGCAGCGCCTCCTGACGCCTGCCGAGGTCAGCCCGCTCCCGCTGCGCACTGCTTAGCTCCGCCCTGAGCAGATTGTACTGCTCAACCAGGCGGAGCGTCGACCGCATGAGCCGGTCCTCCTCCGGCTTCATAGCCCCAGTCTGGGCCTTAGCCAGGCCTTTAAGGGCCTCCACCACCTCGGTAGAGGTGCTGTCGGCACAAGGCAAGGGCGCCGCCGAGGGGGAGGAACTCGGCGGCGCCATGACATCCTTCGGGACTGGGGCTGGGGCACGCTTCTGTGGGGCAGCCCTTTTGCCACCCCGCGTCTTACGGCGGCCAAGCGCCGCAAACTTGGGCGGGGGAGAAAGATATTCCCCCTCCTGTCCACTGCTGGTCGTGGACGAGTCAGTCATACTGACCTCCGGGTCCGGCTCAAATGGCAGGGGGGATGGAACCAGGTTCCTTTTCCCGGCGGAGCTCCGGGTGGCCATGCCCGGGCTGCTAGCCCTGCTCTGGGTAGCGGTGTCGAGGTGATCTGACACCGCTAGGGACGCGACCTCCGCGTCGTGGCGCTGCGCGACCTTCGCGCAGACTGTTTCGCTCGGAATGGGTTTGGGTTTTTGGGTTTTTTGATTTAGAGACTCCATAAGTTCCCACGAGTAGAACCGCTCGGATTACACTTCCTGGGTGACGGCCATTCCAGGAAGCGGGGTACATACTGTGGAGGTCCCCCGGTATCCACAGGTTTTAAACGACTTCGCTGTCGGGTTTTCAGACTTTTCCTTGTCGTGGGCCGGCCAATTAAGGCAAGCCCCGCGGCTTCCGGGATATCGGCGTTCCCGAGTGTGGCTAGCACTCAGGTCGTTGTCGATATCTCGGAGGTTACGCGATGCGGGGGAGTAGCCAACTCTCCCAACGCCGACGGAGGCACGAATGCCCGTCAGCCCCTGCGCGAGCAGTAGGCCGACCCGTCCCCGGATCCAACTGATCCCATCGCCTCTCCCCTGTCTCCTCTGCTGAGAGCAGAGGGGTACCGGGAGCGGCGGTTAGCCCTAAAAAGGGCTGTTGAGGTGGGAGGAACCCTACGGATCCCTCCCCGCGGGCCTTGCAGGCCCGCCATACCACGACCCCCTCGTGCAATGGGGTCAGCTAGCCCTTAAAAGGGCTGTTGGAATGGAAGGGTATCCCTCGGACCCCTTCCCGCGGGCCTTGCAGGCCCGCCATCCCACGACCTCCTCGTGAGGTCAGCCGTTGGGTTATTCGTCAACGGCCAACAGAACTCCCAAGGTAGGAGTCTGTTAGCCGTTGTCCAGGGTGCACCAGCCCCCCCGCTTCCGCTCCCCAGGACCGCGGTCCAAAGGGGGAAGAAACGGAGAAGCCGACGTGGAGGTTACCCAACCAGCACCCCTATCTTGTTTGGCTATCATATAAGTGCCGGGCACTAATGAATAGTTTGACGTTTACAATGGCCAATATACTACGAATTGTATTAGCTAGAAACAGCGAATTATCAGTAAATTACGTTACAATTGTTTGGAAATTGAGAAATAATTAAATCTTACTGCTATCATAAATGCAAAAGTTATCGATGGTTGTTTATTACTCAATCACACCAAAACAACTGAACGAGTCTGAATGAAATTTGATATAGTGATAGCCGAGAATAGCTGATTTTTTATCCCCGATATAGAATATAGTGGGCCAAAGCACAGGATCAGTATTCCACGCGGTCGACTTGCCTAAGACTGACTTCGTTATTATAACCTAGACGGTTGTGAGAATTCTGAACTCTGAAGGATAGAATTCGGAACGAGGTCATCGGATAAAGAACCAAAGTTACCGACATAGCTCGCAGAATAAGCAAGCTGAAGTGGCAATGGGCTGGCCACGTCTGTCGAAGGACCGATGGCCGTTGTTGGAGAACGCGAGAAGGCAAACGAAGGGTAGGACGCTCGACGCTCGGAGGATAGGACGGACCGATGACCTAAAAAAGGTGGCTGGGACGGACTGGATGCGGAAGGCGGAGGATCGTACGAAATGGCACACATTGGAAGAGGCCTATGTCCAGCAGTGGACTGCAGTGGGCTGATTGATTGATTGAACCTAGACGGTTACCACTTAAAAACGAGCCTCTGAACGTAATATTTTCTTATATTCTCACAAATATCATGACATTTTTACCATAAAAGGAGTCGAATTATTTCCCAAAATACCCCTTTATTTCCCGATGACATTAGCGCTAGTGTGAAGCGGCCTTAACCGTCGGCGTGTGACATTTGCGCGGGAGTGTCGCTCGACTCTGAACTTTACGTTTTCGTTCAACAATCAACAAGATTGTTGCGGTAGTGAGATTATTTTGAGTGCGACCTTAAATGAGAAGTACTGACGAAGGTGCTGGCAAATTGATTGATATGATAATGAGGTATTTTTTTGTAGTAATGTGTCCAGCTTGACAGGAAACTGTTCATTGAAACATGTTGTCTATAATTGAATGAAATTTTAAAGCTTTTTTTGTATGTTATCTATTCATTTTTCGCTTCATTTATTAATCCATTCTGCCTACAAAGTCAAATCGAAGTCTCTTTCTTTCATTATGTATTGTGTTGTGCGTTTCGCCAATAAAAGGTTTTACTTATTTTTTCATCATCGAAACATCTATGGAATCTTCTATGAAAATCTCTGAAGTACACAGTAGGTATGACGTCATAATTTGTTTTTTTATTACTTAAATTACTAAAATAAGAAGGAATGTATGTCTTTGTCATGTTTTTATAAAAGTCGGCAAAAAATGTCACAAACTGTACTAGATGAAATGATATACCTAATATATTTCTTAGAAGATTTTTTCTTTCAATATTATATTCAATATAATATTCTTACAATTCTCATTAGCTCTGGTTGTGTTTAAAAAAAAACATTTATAGTAAATGGCAAATTCTCGAAAGTATTTGGCCTCAGTAACCAAGACAACAATGCAATATGAAACGAATTCTTCGTGTCGTTTATTTTTGTTCTCCCAAATATGAAAGATATTAATAAAATATAAATGTTATTAAAGCAAAAATGCGAAGCAATAAGAATAATTGTAAACAAAAAAAAATATTTTAAGTAGGTAGTTATGACAGCATTGTTTTAGTGTTGCCAGTTAAAATAATTATCAATTTATACCTACTAATATTTTTTCGTGTAAACCTGTTTCATCATCTTATCACAAGACATTCATTGGCTCCTAATTAGGCATTGTGTTCAAGAATTTTGAAAATTACCAGTATTCCCGTCATCCTTTCCAGCTAAAATAACTGAAAAGAAGGGGTTTGGGATGAATAACAGTCAGGCGTTCAACCACCAACCTTGCGGTACTAGGTCCCGCAGCTAAGCTACTAGATTACTGCCACTTTGTTTGTTCTGGTTGCCTGTCACCCCTCTGGGTCAAAACATTCGAAGAAATATATGTAAATAATACAATAAGTTTCAACTTACCTTTCTGAGATATAAGGGCGCAAGTATTATAATAAATTAGCTGTTGCCCGCGGCTACGCCCGCGTGGATGTCGCATTTGTTGACATTAATGATCACTGCTTCGCTCCCTTGTGTAGTAGCGTGATGATATATAGCCTATGTGTTACTGTGATGTATAAGCTATATTATTGTAAAGTTTCATTTAATTCCATTCAGTAGTTTTTACGTGAAAGAGTAACAAACATACACACATAATATCCACCCATACTCACAACCTTTCGCAATTATATTAGCAGGATAAGTAGGTACATAGAAACAGTTGTAGTATTCTACACATATAAGGTGTAGTTTAGTGGACTATAGTAAAGTGATAAATATGAAAGACAAAACAGATATTACTCAATTACATTGATGAATATAAATCTGTCTCATTAATAAAATATAATCTTAAAAGGCTTTTATTCACGACATTACTCAACCTGATAATCGAACTGAAGACCTCAGCATACCGGTCAGCGCAGTGTGTAAATTAACACTCATTTATTTTTTCACTTAATTAACGAATTCTTGGACGGAATTAAAATATCACGGCTGGCAACATTACGAGGAGATGTGACAGGCCGCCATATTGAACCATCGATAATTAGAGGCACATAAAATACTTTTAAAGAGTAATTATTGCCTTATAACGTGGTCATTAGGCTGTATAATTATGGTGACATGATCCCAAGGTCTCAGCAAGTGATGAATGGGTGTCAATTGTGTAGCTTTTTGTGCGTGTTTGTGTAAAATTGTGAATGTTTGCAACAGTGTGCTGTTATTTTTGTATGTTTGGGTTCTGTTCGAAGTTACATTTTTTGTACACTAAATAAACGAAAGTTCAGCCATGTCGCAGTTAGACTGGAAGAAGTGGACTTAAATTTTGATTTAAGCAAGGAGGAAGATGATATTCTTTAAATGCCTTTATTTAGTATTGCTTTTGTTAATAACCATGGCTTTCCTCGAGATTTTTTTTCACAACATTTCACACAACGATATTTAGACACATAATAAGCATAGCTTAACCAGCTTGTGTTATGGAATCTAGAATGCGAATAAACATACTTAGATACGATACTTCTTTTTTGTAAATACATACATACATATATTCATGGATACAAATATTTGCACTGAGCGGGGATCAATCCCGCGAATTTTTGAGTGCTCTAACTACCCGTAACGACTGCCATAGATGTTTGAGTGACAACTGGGATCCACGGCTTAACGTGCTCTCCGAGGCGCGGCCAGACCAAATACTCATGCATACAAAAATTTACATCGAACGGGGATCGAACCTCCTGCGTAGCGGCCACGTTCACTACCGCCGCGCCACAGAGGCTGTCATGTCTTATACTTACTATATAATGCGTAAAGTGCTGTAATAATTTCAATGTAATTTAGTAGCTATTTGTATAAAGCCACTTACAAGTATTCAAGAAAAGACTATGGTACTTTCTCGATCATTCGTAAGAATTAATTAAATTAAAAATGTTTACGTTTTCTGACTTCTATTATGTCAACTGTCACTTCTGTATCCGTCGATCAGTCAATAGCTGTCAGTTACCAATTTTGCGAGTTATAGAACCCAACGTAACCTTCACAAATCAGCTGACGGAAAAAGAGATTGTAAATATATTCACACGAATGTCCTAGCGTAGACCCTTAAAAAGATCTACAGGGGCTCAGAAAAGACCAGTTGAACTAAAAAATACACCTGCTTTGCATACAATGCTTAGCTAAACCTTTTACTATCGCAAATCTAAGTTTTTAAAACTCTCCCAATTATAATGCGAGAGACCAAAACGATACCCCATTATACAGTTTAATCCGCCTATTTAATGACACTAGAAAATTGTATCTTATTTCAATAGTTTAAAGTTTAAATTTCAATACAAACTTATTCAATTTAGCCAAATAAGGCATACCTTCTTCCGCATATGGACCAAGTTAGGATGAATCATATCCCTGAATATGGGGTCTAACGTTTGTTCTATGAGGGGAGGTCAAGTTGTACTGGTTGTTTCGATAACCAGGATGTGTTCGGGACATGCTACGAATGCTGAAGTTCAAAGATTATGCAAAATGATAAGAAAGTCTATATTTAGGTGTCTGGGCGACCCGTTATGATCCTGTGTTTATTTTTTTTTGGTCAGACGTTTGAGATCAATAAGAAAAGTATTGAAAATCATTGGCTTATGAAGGAAATCTCGGTGATGTAAAAAATTATAGGGTAGGCAGAGACAAAATCTTTCCACTTGTTACGATCCTGGTAATCACCTTTCGCTTTTTTCTATTTTTACGGATCCATGCTCATGAGTACTGAACGCGGCCAAAGCCATGGGTAAGAGCTAGTAAACTAGCCAGCCTTGGAATAACTGCAAAGCGTTCAAATGAGTTTCACATCTTCTTAAATATTTGGTTAGGTTTACCGTCATCATACTCATAGACAAAGACGTCATATCTTTGGTATAATCAAGCTACCAGCTCACTATTTATGAGGATTTTAATGTAAAATTACTGAATTATTTACTTTTGAATTCAAGATCTTGAATATAAAAAAATCGCGGAAGCACTTATGCTTTATATAAAACCAACTAAAAGCATAAACCGAAAAAATGTCGTAACGATGTATATTGCAATTTTTTTGGTGAATATGTACTTCACGAAGCTCAAAGATAGACCAGGTTGAGTAGCTGTCAATTCATTAATGGGCCAAGCAAATAGCACGCTGCGTGCATCACGCACCACCAAATCCTAGAGGATTACCACACATCACCTGATCATGGACCATTGAAGCTCTGACGTAGGATTTGCTCTTGGGTTCAGAGGTCCGTTTGACTTCCAGTCGCTCCCGAAAAAACCCGATATGCCAAATCAAGAGGTGGAACCCAGTCGTCCAAAATGGGTACCAGCTTTGGATGCAGCCAGGACTAATGGGCTAGGCACAGGCTTTAGGTACCTCAGTTTTGCGTACGTAAGCTGGTTTATACAATCAACACCGTGCGCTTGGTTGGTAAAACTGATTCACAAACTTTTTCCCGTGTACAAGCCGGCATGTACAGGTAAAACTGTGGTGAAGCTTGTCTGTGTGGAAGGCCCTTAACGTTGTGATGATGATGGCAATATCTGTCTTGTTTGACGAACGTCATACCCTATTCCTCCACAATAACTTGCAAGTACAGTTTCGAAGGCAAAATATTATTTCAAAGGATGCATATCAAAGGCTAGACGAATCTACACTAACATGGTCTGTGGTCAATGTCCTGTCCTAACGATACGCACACGTAATGAATTTATTATAATAATAATTATACGACGCCATATTCATTTTATTATATTCGTTACGTCATTACACTATGTATGGGTGATGAAAACGAGTGTTATTTGTTTGTATTTAATTGATGATTTCTAACCGATGACAAAATAAAGGGTTTTTATTTACCATCAATACCTATCATAGAGCTAATGTCAGTTCCATGCAAAGCTTACACTGGAGTATGGGGTCCGCTCTTCGCTTATGTTTTTTAGGCTGATCATGACGTTAACGGGGGTGACTCCCAATTCCGAGATGGAAGTCAACTCCAGAGTCTTCTTATTATTTGTTACTAGCTTTTTCCAGCGGCTTCGCGCACGTGGATGACGGTTATCGCTATAATATCGGTTATCTTTATAAATTGTGGCCTATGTGTTATTCTGATGTATAAGCTATATTATTATGAAGTTTCATTACAATCCATTCACTAGTTTTTACGTGAAAGAGTAACTATCATCCATCCATTCATCCACCCATACTTACAACTTTCGCGTTTATAGATAACTAGCTTTTGCCCGCGGCTCCGCCCGCGTGGATGCCGGTTATCGTGACCAAATATAGTCTATGTCCTTTATTAAGGTCTAATCTACGCCTATACCAAATTTCATCAAAATCGGTTCAGTGGTTTAGGCGTGAAAGCGTAACATACAGACAGACAGACAGACAGACAGATAGACAGACAGACAGAGTTACTTTCGCATTTATAATATTAGTATGGATAATAGTAGGATATGGCTCGTAGCTCCGCCCATGTAGATTTCGGCTATCACGACCAAACATCCTTTATCATTCACCATTCTATCTCTGTAACAAATTTGATCAAAATAGGTCCAGACACCCGATTCTGCTAATTTTATGACATAACAACACAACTGTCACACCGCTGAGATTGCATAAAATGACATACAATTTTAGACTTTATTGCTGAGTCGTAAAGTTCAAAATAAAAAGAGAAAGAGTTTATAACATATTTCATTCACTCTACAAGACTGTCATTTAATTTTAGACTTTAACATTATTGCAGTAAGGTCCAAAGTTAAATGGCGTTGGTTACATTATCTGTGGTACCGCGGTGGTTTTGCTATGAAAAACATTATAGCAGAATCGATCCCAGTAGTTTATGCATCAAGATAACATATCAATGTAGATAATGATGAGATCCAGTAGTTTATGCGTGACAGACAGATAGAAAGACAAACAAGATTTGATGTTTAATATAACTGTCCTATTAAATTCTCTTGTATGAAACTAAACTAACAACTTCCTACTTATAAGCATTATGTCGTCTTCCGCCGATTGTCAGGTTCGATTCCCGTGTGAAACAGACGGTGACATGATGTTGGTACATGTCACTTTTAAGTGCCAACCGTTGTTATGATAACGTTACATGAACATAACAACTTACTTGTAGGTACTGGAAATTTTTTGTTACGATTCCAAATAGTGGAATATTTCTTTCGAGGTGAAAACTTCTTTAGCGGCGTTGGATGGGTAAAAATTGTTAAACTCGCGTCAGGATAACTTGACCTTTAAACCGTAACCGACGACTGACGTCATACAGCATTAGCTAGAGAGTGTGTATTTTGCTAAGTACGCTAAAGAACTTCTTAGCTTAGCGGTACGAGCTTCGACTGTTAGTCCTTATGGTTTCAGACAGTACCGGGTTTCGGAACCGTGTAGGAACCTGGGCTTCTGACACTTTTTGTGATTATTTTTCTTTTTGTAATTTATTACTTTTTGTGATTATGTTTTTCTGTTTGTAATTTATTAATTTATTCTGACAGAAAATTAGCAGAAAATTAGTCATAGGTTCTATAATTGGCGCTATATTATAGGTATGGTATGGTATGTTCTTTTTATCTTTTTCTATATATATAACAAAGAAAGAAAGAAAGAAAATGTTTTCACTTCCGCCGGCAGTCCCGGATTGCAACCCGTCTTTTTTTATTTAAAAACAATATTAATAATCAAAATTACTTAGAATAAAAACATATTAGGAATCATATCAAAAAGTCCTGGCTTGAAGTCGTGCAGGGTGACATGCGTGCAAATGGTCTTACTACCATGGACGCCCAAGATCGTGTGAAGTGGAGGAGGAAGGACCGGACCCTGAGCTCTGAGGGCATCTCGGCCTCGGATGCAATCAGGATAACGTCTAAATGTCAATGATGATGATGAAATACATATTAAGAATCACGGTCTAACAGCTGGACTGACATATATGAAATTTGGTACAGCGATAGATTATAGTGTCGAATACCGAATACAGATAGAACAATAATTTCTTATGTTGGATTAAATTCCCTTGAAATCCTTTTAATAAATGTATTTGTTATGCAAAATAGTGTAATGCGTAATTTAATGTACAGCAAATATAAGCGCTTTGGTGTAGACTGTAAGCTTATATTGCTAATAATAAATAAATAAATCATATAGGTAGTAGAAATGGCATCAAAATTTCACGCGGGCGAAGCCATATCCATCAGTTAGTTCGGTAATGGGACTTTTTTTTTAAAGAATATTAGCAACAGATATTATTGAAATTACTAATATTCCCTCTAAACCCTCCAATTAAGCTAAATTGCTTGTGCTAGGAGTGGGTTCACGTCGGTAGTGTAATGGCCAGGATTCGAACCCGGGACCTCTCGATCGTAAGGCTGACTCCGTAACCACTAAGCTACCGATGCTTGCATTGAAAATATTGGAACCAGATATATTAAATTGACCTTCATCCATAAATAGTAGTTACATAGAAAATACACGTGCAAAGTTAGTAACAAGTTAAATCCAATCGCACTTGTAGCCTGATTACGTCAGGGGTCCAAAAATTAAATCAATACGTTTGTAATCATCAATAATAGTCATGTAAGTGTCAATCAAATCATATTCAAGTAACATGACGCAATGACGAACCCTTATTCGGCTTGACCAACCGTACCGTAACCATGTGCGTTTGCGTTGGCCGACACGTTTCAGTTTAGTTTTAAACCAGTTTTATTCTACTAATAATTATAAACGCGAAAGTTTGTAAGTATGGATGGATGGATACTTTTTCACGTATAACTGAATGGATTTTAATGCAACTTTACAATAATATAGCTTATATATCAGAATAACTCATAGGCTACATATCTTATATAAAAAATTCTCGTGTCACAGTTTTCGTTGCCAAACTCCTCCGAAACGGCTCGACCGATTCTCATGAAATTTTGTGGGCATATCGGGTAGGTCTGAGAATCGACCAGCATCTATTTTTCATACCCCGATTCGCGATAACCGACATCCACGCGGGCGGAGCCGCGGGCGACAGCTAGTATTATACATAGATATATAGAACCGCGGTAGCCTAGTGGGTATTGGACTGCTAAGACGAGGTCTCGGGTTCGATCCCAAGTTTTCCATGGCACACACCAATGACTTTTCGATGTTTTTGAAGTTATGTGTGTATTTATCGCATTTTTATAAGTGCCCAGTTAATGGCAATAGGCTCGCCACCTATTACATTGGGACCTAAACATAAACCGGCGAAATATGGGTGCTAGCACCTCTGCCTACCCCTTTGGGGATAAAGGCGTGAGTTTATGTTATGTTATGCTATGTTATGTTATGCTACAATTTATAACGATAACCGACATAAACTCGGGCAGAGCCGCGGTCAAAAGCTAGTCTTCTTTATTAATCTCGGATGGGACAGCCTCTGTGGCGAGGCTTCAATTCCCACTCAGTGCAAATATTTGTATGCATGAATATGTCTAATTAAATTAGTCTGGGTGTTTCCATGCCTCGGAGAGCCACGGTACCATACGAACATCTATGGCAGTCGTCGTTACGGGTAGTTAGACCTCGAAGGGCCGACTAGTGTAACTACAGAACTTTGATATTGTCAATCGGTTGTATAAGTTATATGACAGTCTCTTCACGGAAAAAATCGAAGTTCAGCCGCATCACAGTTGACAGTTAAAGTCTACCCTGAATCCTCAATTACGAATTTAAATCGCACGTCTACACACGATACGATAGCGATTAAAACTTATTGTCAAGCAGAACTATATTTAACCTACCTACTTCGCAAATAGAGTGATTCCTCTGCGTAATAATGTGATAGTCTATGACACCGCTCTATGATTTATGGTAATATCGTAACATGGTGCCTTGTAAACGTCAACTCGTCATTCGCTTCCTGATCATTTTGATGGACGTCAAATGCACTCTTTATCCTCGCTGTTTTTTTTTGTTTGGTTAGTGTTATATTTTGGAACACTATGAACATTAGAATTATATAAATGTACCTATCTAATAGCCAAGTTCGTAGGACGATGCGCGCCCGCCCATACCGGGGGCGATTCGGTGACCGCGTGGCCCTCCCTCCCGAGGAGGGCTAGACCGAGAGGAATGGCCCTGGATCAGCCGGGGTGCGAGGGATATGTCGCGAGACAACCTCACCTTCGGCCTAGGACATCGACCCACAGACGGCGTGCGGTTTAGTCGGTTCGAGTCCGACATAACCTCCCCCTTCGGCTCCGAAGGGGGAGAGGTATCCGTAGGAATTTCCCGCACGTAAAAAAAACCCTACGGATGTTTCTAATAGGTTACAGTAACCAAAAGCAAATTCGACTACTTACCCGTGCACCCCTTTGGACCTCATCTAGGTACAAATGGGTCTGAAAATCGAGGTCATATGGGTTCTCTTGGTGGATCCTGTAAAGCCTATTCCAAAGTTGGTCAATTACGAGTATTAGGCTACAGAATCATACGGAAAAACTCCTTATCAACATAAAACTTAGTTATTTTGGGCCTAACTTCAATATCTAATCGATTAGCGTAGTCTAATTTTATTTATCTTTATGTTGGCATACTTGTAACTTAAAATATGTTGATAAGATCCACGATATAATATTATCATCTATAAATGTACTATTTGAAATTCCAACCCCGCTTCTGCGGCCCATAGGAACATTGTTCCCGATTTAAAAAGTAGCCTATTTGATTTTTCAGACCATACTTAAATTAAATGTAAAAGAAACTCAAGTAGGCACCAACATCGAAAGAGAGTCTCACGTAGGTACATGAGACTCTTTTTCGATTTTTATTAATTAAAAAAAATATTAGCAATTGTAATTATTATTAACCCCTCCAACTAAGCTAAATTGCTTGTTCTAGGAGTGGGTTCATGTCGGTAGTGAAACGGCCAGAATTCGAACCCGGCTCGATCATAAGAGCCGACTCCTTAAACACTAAAATACCGACGCTTTTAATCGTCGATTTTTTACACGTGACTCTCGGTGTAGGAGCGTTTAGACCGAACGAGGGAATCACTATCAGCTCTACGTCAAATGCTGTCAGTGTTAACAGGGACAATTTATTATATAAAAAAAATTAGCAATCGAAATTATTATTTAGCCCTCCAACTAAGCTAAATTGCTTGTGCTAGGAGTGGGTTCATGTCGGTAGTGAAACGGCCAGGATTCGAACCCGGCTCGATCATAAGAGCCGACTCCTTAAACACTAAATTACCGACGCTTTTAATCGTCGATTTTTTTTAAAAACAAGGTTTTTCTTCCTCAAAAATATTAAGAAATGCTTTTGTCCTAGCTCTAGCTCTATGTTCGTTTGTTCTAAACACACCGTAACATGATTCTCATGAACCCTTCAAGCCACCGAATGTCTACTAAAGTGATGATTTCCACCAATTAACTTTGATTACCGTCAGCCCCTATTTCAAACAATAATGTTATATTCCTTAATAGGGTATTAAGTGACCCCTATATGTAAGTACTTGTGAAGAGATGGGGGTCAATTATTATCAAGCATTGCAATTAGAAATGATTATGAAGTCAATTACTTTAGACATTATTGTAAGAAATTTAGATTTGTGCGGGTCTCTCCGTGAGTGGGTGATACTCTCTTCTTTTAGTATAGATCTTCTGTGATACCAGAAGAGTTATTATTATAAGAAGGTAATTTAAGAGTATTTCTGTCCTTTAAAGAATTTTCTCGTGCATTTTTATCTCTAGAGAGGAAAGGAGAGGTTTCTCCTCTTATAACGATAAATCCACGAATAAGTAATACTTTGGTTTTACAAAAGTTAATATGTAATCAAGTAGTGGGCGTGTTTCCTTGTTATGTATAAATATAAATAAATCATTTAGCCTGCCTAGTCCATTGCTGAACATATGCTGCTTCATTGCTCCCGATCGAGTTCATCCCAGCCACCTTTTTTCAGATCGTTGGTCCATCTGGCTAAGCAAATAATTAATTATTAAGTAATATTTTTTCATATTCTAGAAGATTTCTTATTCAAATCCTTTTGTCTACATGCTTTAATTTAGCAAAACATTCACTTATACAAAACAAAATAAACAACAATTCATATCTAAACAACGAACAAAACTCCAACTTTCTTCTATTATAATAAAACATAATTATTGTAAAAACTTAAACCTCGGGTATCAATCAGGAAGCTCTCTCGACATGCGGCTCATTACACCGCTCACCATATAAGTCAAGATGATTTCCAACTCATTTAGTGTCGAGTCCACTTATAATACACTACACAAGAATGCTGGACCTTTTTTGTTGAAGTTTAACACCAATTAGCGGTAATAATAACTGCTGGAGAAGTAAAAGGGGATTGGTTTGTTTATTTTTAGATGGTAGTCTCCTTTTTGTATGTATTTAGAGCTATATGTTATAACTGAGAGTGTCGTAAAAGGCGGAAGGAATAGGGCGGTTCTCCATCGACGATGTTTACTACATACAGCGCATTACTAAGTGTCCGCTTGACGACGATAGGCTTGTCCTTACGTGGTGCTTGTATTACGTAGGACCGAATATCATATTTGGCGCAAATGTGGGTTAAATACATCTCTGCCTACACTAATTTATAGCCTTGAGTATACCTGGTGTACGGGGAACTCTCCCGAAGCTGAAGGTAGTACTCCGGGTACACTACATATAGGCATAATTATTTTTTTACATTTGGTGAAAAAAAATTTTTTTTTTCTTTTTAATTAGCATTATTTGTTTTCCATCGTTTTAGGAAATCTCATTGAAACGACAATTTCATAAGAAAACATCAGTAAGGAAAAAAATATTATTTTTTTTTTGTGAAATTTGGAGTGATACTTTTTTTATGGAATTGCCGTATCATTGAAGAATAAAAATAATGCTAAAGAACAGGAAAAAAAATTTAAAAAAAATTCTCAAAATCAAAAAAAAATTATGCCATATGTAGTGTACCCGGAGTACTACCAGGGGCCTTGGGCTTCGGGAGTGTTCCCCATACACCCGGTATGTATGTATGTATGTATGTACCTATTTTAGTAGTTGCTGCCCTTGATTTCTGATAGTAAAATATTGAGCCCGTTCCCGTAATCCACAGGAGTCCTCCAGGCTACACGTTCAAATCAGAATTGAAAAATTAGGGGTTCTTCGAGAAGGGCAATAAAATGTGCCTGCAGGGTCGGAAGCGCGACTGTGACTCCGCTGGTGTTGCACACATCCATAAGCCACGGTAACCACTTACCTCAGTTGGGCCGTGTGCTTGTATGTCAAAAAAGTCCACGAGGGGATTTTAACATGCATCCAGTTCCTTTCTAAGGGGAATACTCTGAATAATCTAAAATCTTCCTTAAATACAATGTTTTCGTTCTGTATCCAAATAAAAAATACGAGAAGGGACTTGGACCCAAGACTGTCTTATACCAGAAGAAACCAATAGCAACAGGCGTCACAGCGTTCATTCTGGATTTCTTGGAGTTCTAAGAATCGGTTTAATTTAGGCGGAAAAATAATCAATCCGTTTCTCACCGAAGAGGGTACTACATACTATTTTCAGCATTGCCTTAATGCAATAAGGTTGATATTAAATTAACATATAAAAAATTGCTCGTACAGTTTGCCGTCAGATTTGACCGTAATAGTTTCAATTGACGTAATGTATGAAGCCATTATCAGAATTATTATGACTCATGTAAATTAAGTGAACTTTAACTTACACTATTTTATTAGCACACTATAATTTTTGAAGTGAACACTTCTTTAGCGGCGTTGGATGGGTAAAAATTGTTAAACTCGCGCGTCAGGATCACTTGACCTTTGAACCATAACTGGCGACTGACGTCATATAATACGATAAGAAGCTCCGTAGCTAACGGTGAGCGCTTCGACTTTAAGTACTTATGGTTTCAGACAGTACTGGGTATGGTGGTATGGTTTCAGATAGTACCTGGGTTTCTGACACTTTTTGTGCTTTTTTTTTGTAATTTATTACTTTTTGTGATTATTTTTTCTGTTTGTAATTTATAAATTTCTTCTGACAGAAAATTAGTGATAGGTTCTATGATTGGCGCTATATTATAGGTATGGTATGGTATGTTCTTTTTATCTTTGTATAACAAAGAAAGAAAAAGTTTTCACTTCTGGCCGTCTTTTTTAAAATTAAGTTTTCCTTATATGAATACCACTTTCGAGAAAATAACACAATCAAATACAAGCAAGTTAATAAAATCAAAATAAACAAGAAATAATTACATAGAACGTATACGATCTATCCTAAATAAAAAATAAAGTTACATCATTATATATATAACCGATAATTATAGAAATAAAACACACCTTAATTTTTATTACAAGCAGCAATTTCACACCTCGATTACAATTAAGAGCGGATGTACCAAACTGGCTAAACTTTCATAAAACGATGAAAGTACATGCGCATACGCCTAAGGCGCGACTCAAGCACTGTCTTGACATTATGGCGTATTGTCTCTGCTAACAATACGTTAGCTCGGACGATTATTGCGATAACTACCCTACTTTCTTATTCATTAAACTTTGTCAGCAAATTTTTGTCGCTCTCACAGTTACATTAAACACAAAAAAAATATCATTTTTATCTTGCTGTGACCCTTAACATGTTCACTATATAAAACTTTGATAGATGACGACGGATTTACAAATTTGGCCGGCTATTACGTAGGTGTTTTGACCCGAAGTCATAATGGGTGAGCCCATTATGGTCAACAGTTTATGAAAAGAGGTGTAAGATGCTTAGATGACAGCGGTAATCTCCAGAAATACTGAAAATTCGAACCTGTAGTTCCTGAAATTATCGCTTCCGTGGCGTAGCGGTAGTGGCAAATATTTCTATGCATGAATATGGGTATTTGCATTGGTCTGGTCGTCCTTCGGAGAGTACGTTAAGCCGTCGGTTCCGGTTGCCATACGAACATCTATGGCAGTCGTTACGGGTAGCTGGAAACCTTGAACAACTGGTCTAACTGCAAAACTTCGATATCGCCTTTGGGTTGTGGAGGTCAGATAGCAGTCGGTTCACGCAAAATATCGAAGTTCAGCCAAATCGCAGACTCCAAGTCGAAATTTTCGGATGCGACTGGGATTAACGCTGGGATGGCGAAGTTCCTGAAATTAGCGCGTTCAACCCAACAAAGAAATAATCAAACATACTCGTCATACTGTTAATCCTCGGAGTGGTAGGCAGAGGTGTTTTAACACCCACGTTTTGCCAACTGTGATTTTCAGTCCTACGTTATAGGGGACGAGCTTATTGCCTTCTAGCGGGCACTTTATCTTAGGCTGTATGTGTACTGTCGAATGGAGAACAGCCCCTATCCCTTAGTTGCCTTTTATGACACACAGGAAGAACTGGAGTGTTCCTATTGTACTCTACCGGGACCAACACGGCTTGAATTGATATTTTCTTCAGTCTGTTTGTTGTTTGGATTATGAATTAGTCCCACCCTCTCCTTTCACAGGACCACCCGCATACGGTGCAGAACATTCCTTCAAGAACCAAGCGGTTCGGTGACTCTTTTCTTTGTCGCACCATTAAGACCTGGAATTCCTTGTCAGCCACGTGTTTCCTTCTTCCTACAATCCCGGGTCCTTTAAGCGGGGCGTGAAAAAGCATCTGATGAGGCCGTCAAGCCGAGTGCCCCCATTGTTAACATGACACTTGTATATAATGGTGACCCTCTTTCCTGAGACCTTGCTTTCAGCTTACCATCAGGCGAGGTAAAGTCAAATTGACGTGTCCTATATAAAAAAAAATGACATTGAATGTATGGTTAGGTAGTTATTAATAGTGACCACATGACGTCAGCTGTCAGTATAAGTTGGAATTTTCCTGTGAGCTATGGTAAAAGCATGGTATTTGGATAACACGTTTACGTCAGATATGGTATACACAAAGGTCCTTAAGGATAAAGTTTTAAAATGATTAATTATATTAACAAGCTGAAAAGCAAACGAAATGTCGGGATCAGTGTAATTAATATAAGTGTACAAAGAAATCGCGATGGAATCTTTTAAAAATAGTTTTCAGTAATCCAACCTCCTTTTTTAAAGTCGGTTAAAATATACAAGTTGTTAAATAAATGAAAATTTATATTGCGACGAGCAGCTACATAATGACCACATTGCATAATTCCATGTTCATTTAGATGTACAGAGCGTACTGTCTGTCTGTCTATTAAAATGACTGTGTTATTAGAATAAAGTTACATTCCATTACTTGTGGTTTTTACGTAGATTTATATCTACTAGTTTTGTGGGGTGAATGAACCAGTTATCGGCCTACCTGTAAAATATTAAGTTTTCGTTTTTGAACCGAAACATCTTAGCATATTGTATCTTATTAGTATTCAAGGGCTGTGATTAGTATATCGTTATGAAATACGAAATCACAACACCTATTGGTAGGTACTACTTATACTTATTATAATCATTGGCCTTTCATGATATTTCATCTCATAACAACACTGAAACATGTTCATTTAAGAACAAAACAGGGCGACCAAGATATGGTTATGATTTCGAATTCCTTAGATTCTTACCTCTAAAATCGAATTAAAAAATTGGCTTAGCTGGAGCGATTAACGGAAATACTAGTAATAATGGTTGCTAGTACATTCTTTAAAAAAATTGTAGGAACATTCATTGCAAGTGCTGGCAACTGGTGTTTCCACCACACCAATCTCCAGCTCCGCTCTCATTCATTACATGAGTCAGTAAATTCCGCTATTGTACGAATTTCTCACATATATTACGAAATTAATTGTTTTAAATGGGCACTAAAAATTTGATTCGTCTCCGTAAGTGTTGCATGCAGATTGTTCTTGTATCATACATCCATCATTTGAATGACATAATATATATTCACGCCTGTTAACCCCCAAAGGTGTAGGCAGAGGTGTATTAAACACCCAAATCTCACAAAATATGATTTTCGGTTCCACGTAGAGGTAAACCTTTTGCTATCAAGCGGACACTGTCATGGGCGTGTGTGTTTACTGTCAGTTGAAGAATAGAGCTATCCCTTAGTCACTTTTAAGCGTCGGTAGCTTAGTGGTTAAGGAGGCGACCTTACGATCGAGAGGTTCCGGGTTCGAATCCTGGCCATTACACTACCGACGTGAACCCACTCCTAGCACAAGCAATTTAGCTTAGTTGTAAGGGTTAGAGGGAATATTATACTATAAAAAAAAACTTTCTACGCCACCTACGGGAAGATGGCGTAGCTCCATTCTTCGTCACTGGGAATCAAACCGACAATATCATTTACAAACCTTGTTATGATGATTAAATCAACGCACAATTTACTATATAAACAATATCAGTCATCAATATATCATTGGATATTACTTCGTATTATATCACAATCAAGAGGAAACTATGTTCATTAAAATCATCAAGTCGAATTGAATCATCATAAAATGTAAAAGTTGAACAAATAAACACGCCATACAAGTTCAGTGTGTATACGGCTTAATTAATAATTTAATGGTAAAAGTTTTCACCTATCATTAAATGTATTTATTACATCCTAGTAGTAACTGTGTACACGTAATCTAAGTACGTGTTGAGAATTAATAAGATTAATCTTATAATGAAGATACTGGTAGTGTATTATATGTACATCTCTTTAATATACACCAATAATATTTTACTTTTCATTTGCCATACTAATATTTCATTGTCTTGTTCATTTTTGCACCTAAACTACTGAAACGATTTTGGTGAAATTTGGTAATATTATGCAATAATCGACCGTGGTAATCTCTAACAGAAAAACATTTGTATAGGACGGGGAAAGAAGAATTTGGATGTATACTAAGGGTTATGGACCACTGGTCCCGTATTCATACCTTGTGCCCATCCGTCTCCTCTAAAATTTGAAATTCCTATTCGTATCCTAGTCTGGTGAAATGGTATATCTTCTCAATTTATTTAAATATAGGGAGTGTTCTCGGCCAGTAGGTAATGCCTTCAATCAGTTACTAATGTCAAACTCCACAGAGGTGGCCACTAAAAATATCCTAGTAAAAATAAGTCAAGCCAGGGATTGGTCCTGGGACCTCATGTGCAGCAGTCGTTCGCTAAGCCTTCTTTACTGAGGTATAGACTTCAGTTGAGGAGAAGTGTCATTTTTTGCACTAACAATGTATCAAAACAGAGACTTAATCTTGACAGAATGACATAACTAGCAACAATGTTCAACAAGACATACAGTCAACAAACTTTAAAAACACCTGTCCATACTTGTTAGCGATCGAAACAATCCACTGTAGGAATGGTCCGGTCATTCAATGTCAGCCATATGCAATGATCTAATCTAAATAATTATAATACACAGTCACGAAGCAAATAAATCATTAACTTGGATTATAACAATAAAATTATACAGGATGATTCGGAATCTGTTATTAGCTTGATCAGCTGATCAGCGATTCTATTACGTTCGGTTCTTGAGAGTTCTGCAGTCTTTCTATTTCTTTCTCATATTAGAAGAAAGTAACTTGGAATTAAAAAAAACTAACGCAAGTCATGAGCTGGCACTTTGGAGCCCAGGGTCAGATTTCCTACTTTTTATAACGATAATTCAGTTACAGGAGTAACTGAGCGGCGAAAATGTGATCCAATACCACTTCTATCAATAAGTTTCCAGCTTGCTGGTGAGATTAGCTCGAGCCTCAACATGTTTGGTGAGGTTCTATATACCATAGCCCGAAGTTTATGCGTAATAAAATAGTCGAACAATAATTCATCCTGTATTATTATTAGAGCGATTCTTTACTGTGTGGGTTGACAATTTATCGGTCATCTTAAATTATAAACCAATATTATAGTTTGATAGGTTTAGTCAGATTTAAATGAGTCAGCTGTCGTTAGCGAGGTCTTCGCCCTGCCAAAGATTAGGTACAGTTAAATGTCATCCTGTGAAGCGACTGCCATCTGACCTGATGATTCTGTGCTTTTCACACCTCCACACACAAAAAGCTTAGGTTTTCGGAAAGATTTATAAGCCAAATATTATCATGCCATAACCAGAACCAGTGGAGCAATATGAAAAAAATGAGAAATTTGACGGCGGGTTTGCTATGCGACGGACTAGGATCGACTTTGAAGGTGTGAAGCTTGAGCTTAGCAAGTCAAATATAATGTCAATGAAATAACACAAGTACTTACTTCAATTAAATCAAAACAGTAGTGTCAAATGTAACTCAAACGCGTGCGCATTCCCCGAGCGCCGCGCATGCCATTTCACGGAGCCGAGCGCGCGCGAATTCTCGGCGGAAACACACGAGCGCGATGTGATCGGAATGACGAACGCCTCATTCGTGCCGTTTTTGTTTTAATTTTGGTTTTACTAGGACGTTTATGAGGGTTTTCACCTTCCTTGTGTGTCTTGGAATAGAAGTGTTGTTTTGAGTTTAATGTTAGGATCTTTATTGATATAGTTTTGGATGGCGTTATTTATTTTTAGATAATTAAAATGATGTTCAAAGATAATGTTTTTCTTTTATTTCGTTTGTTTTTTGATGATTTGAATTTATATGCGCTTTTATATTTACATATTCACAAGATATTGGTTCTACGAATTAATGCTATCTGTGTAGCGGTAGGTAGCAAGTGAGGTGGCAAGTGGCAATGTTAGGACTTCGGTACGATGCTCGAGTCGGACAACAAATAATAACCGAGTCTTTCTGTTTAGACATTCTCTTCTGATAGAATCAGTTCATTTGCGCTAGAACTCTTTCTCCTTTTTTTAGAGGTTATGATTAATTACGAAACTATTAGGCTTCAATAAAGTTATAACATTTTTTTTATCATCTTAATTATTATCTATCTGTCAATGGTTAATAGCACTCCAAACAAGCATGAAGGCGTTCTACATGCAACTTCAATTTTTCAGGCATTAACTTTTTTCTTGTATAACCGCACTTATACCTCTAAACACATATCTTGGACGTAAAGTCGCGACACCAACGAGGCCCTGGCGCGCAAAGATAGTTTTGTAATAGTTTATGTTGGTGAATCCACCGCCGCTGCACCGCGGCCCCAATGCTTTCTTCAATAGACTCCCAAAAAACGCGTACGTCGCGTATGGAGCACATTTTAGTTCCAACGTATTATGTCCCGAGGTATACGAGTACGCTCATTAAGCAGATTTGCGGTTTTTCGCCGCTTGTCCTCGACCTTACCGTAACCAATTCATTAACCGTTATTAAGATTTTGTATGAAATGTAAAATATTTGATACGAGGCCGCAGGAAGGTGTTGAAATAACACCGTAAACGGATCCAGCCTCAGCGTGGAATCCGTTCGTTATTGTCAGCAATTATTGCAAGAAATAATTATTTTAGTAATTATAATTGCATATTTTTTTGTGGCGGCCGGTTATTGGTGTTGTCACCCTGCGAGAGGTAGAAGACAAAAGTATTTTCTTGTAGTTACTGTATCGCCAATTAACATTTAATGGGTCTTGGTGGAATTAACCAAGTAAGTCCTAATTCTAGGAGTTACCTATAATATAACCGATGACGAGTTTCTCTATCCACGTCTTGGCTTTATCATCCGATTAACTTTAGTACTTGTAGCACCCTACAGGATCTAAAAGACTTTGTCAAAAGGGAAAGAGACGAAAAAGAGAGTAGAGGATAATAAACAGGGATATAAGATCTGTTTGACAACCAGCTACTTGTAGTAGATATTCAGGATGGTAACTACCATTGTTTCAATGCAGCAGGCTGTTACGAAGATTCTTAGAAAGACGTCACGAGTGTGATGCTTCTGAAGTTGCACAAGTCACGGTAACAACGCACCATCAGGTGATATATAAGCCATGTATCTGTCGCACTCACGTTATATAATCCGCCGTATTTCATTACGGCTAGCTATTATCAGGCGGTTTAACGACTAGCCAGATTGAATCAGGCTTGGATTGGTTAGGTTAGGAGCTCCGTTTCGCTCCCGCATTAGCCTTTGTGGGTTTTGTTTATAACCATGCAGAAATAAATCATTTTTAACGTATCGCAATGACAATCCGGCTACTCGTTGAACCGTCGCATTTCAAAACGGTCCTATTTTTGATACCAGCTAGCCGTTATGTAATACGGCAGATTATACAAAATGACAGCGCCATATCTGCCACCTAAAGTCTTTGACGATTTAAATCTTCCTGAATAGCAAGACGGCCATTCTTAGTTCTTACGCACGGCGAATCGCTCTATTACATTTTTAACAGTAGAAAATGTCCGCAAAAATATCTAATGCTCGTCTGATTGACCTTGGCGTTGCTGTGACCGAGCGATCTGTCATGGCGACGGCTCTGTCTTCACGATTAATTGATTACCCGTAACTCTTATACTATATGCCTCGCTGATTACTGTCTGGCACCTAACGTTTTTATCGTCTTTATGTTATTGATGAACTTAGATGAACTCTGCGAATGTTAAACGTTGCCTTTAAATATTTTATTAAAAGTCTTAAGGATTTTAAATTTTCACTTGATGATGAATGAATGACGAACATCTTGATAAAATAATATTGTGTTATGCAGAAGAAATACTGACTAAGATAGAGGAAGATGAGATGTCTAATCGATTAAAATAGGAAGAGTTTGAATCGGTCTAGGCGGGGTTTGAACCCGCGATCTTTGCCTTACAGGGGCAAGACCACTGAGCTACCAGACCTTGCCTGAACCAATCCAAATTTCTCCATTTATATCTGTCTTTGAGGCGACAGTGGAGCACCTGCCGATATTCTTACGAACTATCGAAACCAATGAATGATTTTTCAATCATTGTTTAACATTGATATTTGACTCGTCCGCCCAAACAATTTGAAAATGAAATTTTTAAAGCATGCAAAATCTAGATATAATTTTTTTCCTCAGATACTTTCGGATACCTAACAAAATAGATTTATGATGCGGGTTTTAATTTACTTGAAATTTATTATAGTGATAGATTATACAGTCTAGAATGGAATCAAAATTCCACGAGGGCAGAGCCGTAGGCAACAGTTTGTATTTATTACAATAAAGGTAACCTTTTTTTTTACGTGCGGATAATCCCTACGGATACCCACCCCTCCAGAGCCGGAAAGGGGAGGTTATGTTGGACTCGAACCGACTAAACCGCACGCCGTCTCTAGGTCATAGTGCTAGGCCGAAGGTGAGGTTGTCATGCGACATATCCCCCGCACCCCGGCTGACCCAGGGCCATTCCTCTCGGTCTGGCCCTCCTCGGGGAATAAAGGTAACCAGTGCTAACAGTATTGGCTAACGTCTCCACGTGCATTCCTGAGTATGGAGGCATTACTTTCGACTTACTATCAACTGTTTACGGCATAGCCTCCCTTGGGGCACTATGGCACATGACGCAACGTCTATAGTCAAGTAGGCCATCTAGTTAACTGTAGACAGTTAGTAGGGGATATGCGTCTATACATTTGAATATACTAGGTGACCCGGCAAACGCTGTTTTACCATTTAAACTATCTCTAGGGTAACACCTATAAATTAGGGGTATAAATATTTAATGATATATTATCAGAACTAGCAAATATACACAAAAAAATTAATAAGAATTAGTAAAACCCGTGCAAGTTAAAAAAAAAATGCGTAATGAATTTAAAAATTGTGAAGATTGTTAGGGAAGGAAGCTAGAGAAGCAGAAAGCTTATATTTTTAGAAGCGGCAGAAACACAATCACTTTTGCATAAAAATAAACAGTCTCTACACAAAGTACCGAAACTTTAATTATACTTGCGGCACGCTATGATGGCCGTTTTGACATATTAACTAAGTTACGATATTGATCGAGTAAAACGGTCCAGTCATCTTTAGTTGAGTGGATAAGGTTTTTTTTTTTTTACGTGCGGGAAATCCCCACGGATATCCACCCCTCCGGAGCCGAAGGGGTAGGTTATGTCGGACTCGAACCGACTAAACCGCACGCCGTCTGTGGGTCGATGTGCTAGGCCGGAGGTGAGGTTGTCTTTTGACATATCCCTCGCACCCCGGCTGACCCAGGGCCATTCCTCTCGGTCTGGCCCTCCTCGGGAGAGGGGACCACGCGGTCCCCGACTCGCCCCCGGTATGGGGGGGGGGAAGAGTGGATAAGGTATTAGATAAGGTGATCTAAACGGCCGTGTAAAAAAGAGAGGGAGCAAGCAAGCTCTGCCAAGTTCTCTTAGTACTTAACGGCCATCATACCGTGCAGGTAGTGTAGGTATGCACCTTTTAAGGTTACGCAATAATTCATTTACCTCGCACTAAGCACACTTTTAAGAAGGCCCCCTGGTATATAGCACGGTGTCTCCCTCAAACCCTGGCCCCCAAATGCCTGATTCGGGCATCGAACATACCTCTAGCAGTGGTGTTTAATACAACGCCCTCGAGGTCACATTATAATCTCAACCTTCACTTCTGCCCAACCCATTTAAGATAGCAAACTTTATGATACTTACTACAACAAATCACTGCGTTCTTTGCAAAGTTTAATATACTTATAACTGAAGTATTATAGCCTTGTAAATGTTTACAGAACGTTTTAAGATGTCTGCCTGAGGGGCCAATCAATACGAGACATGTTTATTATGGAACTAAGTTTTGGACGCGGTTTTGGTAGAATATTTAATAAAGCTCGTTTTTTATACCACTTAGATGGCAGACAAGCACACGGCCCATCTGATGGAAAGTGGTTACCGTGGCCTATGGACGTATGCAACACCAGGGGCGTCACACTCACGCTGCTGCCCCTGTTAGAACAGAGAGTTTCTGTGCCGTCAGTGTAAAAGATAAAGCAGGATACTCCTTAGGTCTTCTCACTGACAGCATTAAAAATCTCTAGTGCTCTGGTTACCCTACTCACGGCCGGAAACACAACACAAGGCTATTAGGGCACCTCGTAATGGCCAATGTTAGCTCTCATCTACGTAGATTTCATTGTTTGTCTCTTCAAATCTGACAGCTATGAGTTTGTTATTGTCACAGAACAGATGGTTATTGTCGTTTGGTCATATGCTGCTGCCATCTGCAATTAATAAGTTTTGCGTCGGCATCCCCATTGGACGGAACTACCGTCGTGTCCTTCCTCCTATGGAATGATAATGTCGTCAATAGTAGTATTTTAAATAAGTTACTTACTAGAATGAAATAAAATCTTGGCACATTAACATATTTCGAATTATTTTAAATTTTGTTGATAGATTATATATTATAAATGACTTCAAGATGACAATATACACCATCAAATTGAGTTATAATATAATGCAGCTAGGAAATTATCATCAATATTATTACTTATGTATATTGCATCATTCCTCTGCTGCTCTGATTCTATTTTTTTTTTTCATAGCAATATCACTACGGTTACACAGACACTGTAACCAATGCCATTTGACTTTAGACTTTACTGATGTATTATTAAAGACTAAAATTAAATGACAATCTTGTAGAGTGAATGAAAAATGTTATAAACTCTTTCTCTTTTCATTTTGGACTTTAAAGCTCGGCCATAAAGTCTAAAATTTAATGACATTTTATGCAATGTCAGTGGAATGACTGTGGTTTTGTTATATCATAAAATTAGCAGAATTATGGGCCAGGTTGCATCTGAAGTTTATTTATTTTTAAATTTTCATATTGTAAAAGCACCGTTTAAGTGGTCTATACAGAATAAATTACTTTTGGCTTTGGTTCATGTGCTTTCAAAACGACATGGCGACAAGCAAATTGTTTTCTATATAAGTAAATATTGTATTCGCTTGTGTTATAATAATAAACGTGATAAGAGGCTTGTTAGCTTTTAACAGATGTCGCCTGAGGGCTCCACAGGCCCCACTGTACTCAGGTGGGCACGAAGGACCTCGATATTGTTTTATAGATATGTATCTTTTGTGTAGCCCAGTAAATATGTACGTACTACTTTTACATTCAATGGTTTGGTGGTATTAATGCATTTGCAACAGAATAGTTAATTTATACTTACTTTTTTTTCAATAGAGTATTTATGAATCGGCTTAAGAAATGTACGTATTATTTTCACAAAGGCATGGTGGTGTAAAGGGAAACTGATATTTCCTCGGTACCTACTATTTTTCGTGAGGATTCTGGGTTGCTATAAAAATCCATACTTACTTAATATTATAAATGCGAAAGTAACTCTGTCTGTCTGTTACGCTTTCACGTCTAAAGTACTGAACGAATTTTACGAAATTTTGTACACAGATAGATTAGACCTTAGGAAAGGTCATGGGCTATGTTGGGCAGCAGCTAGTGTCCTCCTATAAGACATTAACTGACCCTAAAATCCAGATAGCATGCACTACAACTGTGTAATCGAACCTATAAAACAGATCGTGAGTAAAACTTTCTGAATAAAAAATATAACTGCATCGATGACGTAACTAAACAACAAAACAAGCCATAACACACTGCAGCTGACGTTTTCAAATCTTCTAATTAAATTACATAACACATAAACGGCGGGAAAATTCATAAATGGAACCGCCCGAAGCAACTTTCATGGCCAATAGACAAATTTCGATTATCGATAATCGTATAACGAGCCGAATCGAATCGTTTTAATATCAAAACATCGCTAGACACTTTCGCTCGATAATTGTAGCTTCTTTAGATTTTCGAGTCTTGTTACAATACGTAATCATAATAAAATAGTTGTGGGAAGAAAGGCGCGTGGATTTGAAATAATACGCCTATATATGGTCTTCATATTTCTGTTAACATATCAGATAATTGGCAGGTAATTTTATACGCACATACCGTAGACATAAATGTTTGAAAACGCGTCGAGGAGAAAATATTCTTTTAATCTAAATATGAATATCAGAATCTCTAAGAAAAAGGAAATGTTTCATTCAGCGAAGGAAAAAATTTTATGCACTTAAAATTACCCAATATCTGTACCTACCTTATTCCTTAAATAAAATGTTTCAAATTGATTAATTCATGAATTTATATTTTAAATAAAATTGCAATAGCCTAATATAATGAGCACAAATAACCTAAAACTGGAAATTAGCTCGTCAAATAATTAGCTCAAACAAAGGGTTAAAAAATTATTTCAACGTTTTCTTATTTAAAATTCAGTCAGACGAGAAAACTTATTCAATACATATAAATATATGATCAGACATTGATCATTATTTGACAATTTAAGAATTGAATCGCAAAAAAATTGTTGAACTAATTCATTGATTAATTGAATAAGTAGTTATCCCATCAAGGACATATGCATGAGTATAGTATATTTATATGACGAATAGGTATATTTACTACAAGTCGTGCCGCCAAAATTGATGAACAAAATCGATTTGATTTCAAAACGAAACGTGTTTGATTAAAAAAATTAATTAAATGTATATAAAAATTGAGTTAAAAGTTAATTGGTTATGTTTTAACATGTGTTAACCATATGTTATCATTAGCGTTTGTAATTAATGATCAATGATAAGGGGCCTACCATGAAAAACATGAACGAAAGATGATGTTGATGATAAACTAATTTATCTTGTTTGTTATATGATGTTAATTTAATTCAGTTTTAAATGCTAATTGAGCCTCTTTAATCAATTAATTCCACTTGATGAAACATAAAATTTATTGGGTACAAATCCATTAGTCCCCTAAAATTCGTACCTTGCGCCCACTCGCCCCCTCAAATATTTGAGGCTCCCAAAACTAATGCTAAGTAACAGCTCGTGCTTATTATTTTTCGCACATAAATAAACATATAACTTGAAGTTAAACTCGGTAGTCGGCATAGTCAGGTGGGACCAAACTCAATATGATTGGTTATTAAATGTTCATTTATTTGTGATAATAATCTACTGCTACTACAGATAGGCGCCAAGCCGGTAATTTGTAGGGTGGCCATGATTTGTGACAGTTGTGAGACTGTCTCGTTAGCTCAGTCTGAAATAATTATTTGACACTTTATTTACTTTCTTATTATGCTTTATTTTACAATTTATTCAATTTTGGCAGCCAAATGCCAGAATAAGTTTGAAAATATGTATACTTGGAATCCTGACATCATTCTGAATGATAAAGTTTTCAATGGGTTTCTTCACATCAATGTCGTTGTGGAGAAGCCGTTGAAGACCATTAGCTTGTCGTGCTGTACAAGGCATACTATTTACAGTACTATTTACAATATTATTTGAAATATTATTAGTTTTTACGTAAATTACGACTTAGATGCAAACTTGTCGATAATGACTATCAAAGTTAAAGTCAAAGTCTAAAATCATTTATTCTGCATAGACCATTAAAACGGCACATACAAAACGTCAAGTTAAAAAATCTAGACTAGTTTAGCAAATGGACCACCGGTCCGGCAAGAAACTCAGCGGGCATTTTTTTGGTCTATTTACAAACATTTGGTCTATTTACAAACATATATCCACAATTTTGCTTTAATAAAACAAAATAATATAAACCACAAAATTCCCCTCGTAGAGCCGAAACCTTCTATGAATAGGGTTACGCTGCTAACCAGTCAGAACCAGCTATATAGTTGATAATAGTATACCTACCATAGGTAAGTGTAAATTTAATAAAGTCCATATTTATTAATCTTCTAAGCCATGTTATTTTTTACTGGACATTTTTATCCTATAATTTTAATCTAACACTAAATTCGCATAGTCACCCTACTCCCAAGTAAAACTGTATCAAGTGTCGCCGCCCACGCCCGCAGCCCACGCGTGGCCTTCCGCGTCCACTGGCACAGGTTACTATTTTGTTGTAGTTTTTTGTTCCACTAAATTAGGCAGTTAGCGTCCAATTAATGGTCACGTTGTTTACAATAACGTTTAGGATGATACTTATTCTATTTAACAAAAAAAAAACAACCGTATTGAGACCCTCCTCTTTTGAAGTCGGGTAAAATTCAACTAGCTCATTATCCTCCTCCTGTGAGCCTTTTCCCTTACCCGTTGGGTTCGGTTTTCAGTCTTTGAAACAGTACAACTTCGATATTTTTCGTGAAGCGACTGCTATCTGACCTTCTACTACTTCTGTGGATACAACAGTTGTTGGAGTTATTAAAGCTACCCGTAAAAATACCTCAGGTGTTTGGTTGACAGGACTTAAATGTATGCCTAAATATACATATATCTTTTTCTACCCGGTTGTACCCAACAAGACCTTCAAGGTCAAGCCAACCTTTTCTCTCAATGTTTAGAGATCAGGCGCCAGTCTCCATCATAATGCATAAGCCAAATTTAGAAGTACAAGTAATTGGACCCCTGATTCCGAGGTGAAATCTTTAGATGCTCGCTTACAGATGAAATAAGGGTACTTCATTTATTTCGTGGAACTATCCCAATAATATTATGTTAGTGATATTGAGAGGTAGCTAGTTTCATTTAAACACAATTCCAGTTTTCCCATTCAATATTTACACGTGTTTGTTTGTCACGTAAACAAACCAACACACGTTTTACCAAAAGACAATGCGATGACTAACGCGACCTCTAGTATCGATTAAAGACGCATTGCGAATCGATTCAACCAATTATCGAGATATCGATCTTTTTACGTCGTTTACACAAAAACATTGGCTATTTTTAGGAATTAGTAATGTTTTTCTTTATACCATAACAAATAGAGAGAGTTTATTAAAAAAAAAAACATTTTTTGTAGACTCAATGACATAAGAGGGTCGGCAGCGCGAGTTAGGGCACACGTCCATAGGCCACGGTAACCTCTTATCACCAGGTGGGCCGCGTACTCGTCTGCCACTCAAATTATATAAAAAAACTTAAGTACCCAGAGACACTCGTGGCCAGGTACTTGGTATATGAATAGTGGGTTATGCTAGCTGAGTGCGGTTGTTATTTAGATGGGTGACCGTTTAGTGGTATTCCATCTGAGCGTTTCCATGCTTCGGAGAGCACGCGTTAAAAGCCGGTCCCGGTTGTCAACAGTTAGGTTAAGACGGAGGTCTATATGGGCGACTGAACAACCCTTTCAGCTGTTGAGTTTAGTCTAGAGTTCAATATTCTTCTGTCTATCCTTTCACGGGCGCGAGCTTCGGCAAGGTGTTTCCTTGCCCTTGAAGCGACACCGTGAGAGCTGGAAGAATCAAACTCTCCCTCAGGGGAGGGATGGGGAAATGCATGAAATGGCCCGCAGAAACCGCGGATGGATCATCCGTCCGGCCATCCGGCGTCACCACAGTGAAATAATAAATAATAATAATCCCTTCCCGGACATACCTGCAGGAATATTTATAAGGCTTACGTTTATTTATAAAATAGAAAATAACATTGAAATGTGTTGCTTTTCTGTTGCTAATAAAACTTAATTTTTTTGTTACAGGTAAGTTGAACACTCAATAATATGAGGTAATCTTCCAAATCGATATTACATCATACAGTAAGTACTTAAGGGCTACATTTAAACTATAGGTAGGTAAGCTAAAGTACCCCTATGATTATACCCCATTAAAGGTACCCACCAATAATCGTAATTAAATAATTTTCATTATACAATATTCAATTATATCTTTATCTAGATGCGTAATTATACGTACTTGTTGAAGGTTGGTGACGTCACCAGTGATGTCATTATTCACAACATCGTTTTTCGTCAATCGTATCTGATCTCGTGACAAGTGGCAATTTTAACGGACTAAGCAAATGAGTAGGTAAGTTTAATACAGAAGTTTTTTTATACCACTGAGGTGGCATACAAGCACACGGTCCTCCTGATGGAAAGTGGTTACCCTGGCCTATGGACGTGTGCAATACCAGGGGAGTCACACTCGTGCTGCTGAACCTGTAAGCACAGAGAGTTTCTGTGCCGTGAGTGTAGAAGACAAAGCACAAATAACAAATAGCGTTCTGTCTTCCCACTGACTGCACAAATAGTTTATTAAATAACGCAGGTAAAGTTTGAATTTTATCATTTTTCTTTTTTTATGTGGTATGAAGGTAGGTAGAATCGACTGCAATGGAACGGATACGAAATGGATCCTATAGTTTCCCTATTGCATTATGTTTGTACTGCGGCATATTTTCTTATAATTGTATTAAAAAAATGAAGGCTTTCAAAATTTTATGACCTTAGTAGTAAATTGTGCGATCAATAAGTATTCTCAAGTTTCGGATGGCTTTATTTGTACAGATCTTAAAAATTCTGTGGTTTTTTTTAAAGTTCAAACAGCCATTACAATTTTGAGTACCTATATAAGTTACTAGCCAGCCTTCCACGGCTTCGTTTGTGGTCTACATCAAAACCCCATATCACCCCTTACAACCATATATTTTTTTTATTTTTTTTTATTTTTATACCTTTTATTTGGCTGACAAGTACATGGCCTACCTGATGGAAGTGGTAACCGTGGCCTATGGACGCATTCAACACCAGGGGCGCTACACTAGCGGTGCCGACCCTGAAAAAACCTTTTAATGCCCTTCTTGAAGATCCCCATATTGGTCTGCCGGATTTATTGACATTTATGAATACTGCACCGCTGTTTTAGGTTCCTGAGATTAGCTCCAAGCAAATGAATAAACACTTCATGATCATCATCATCATATCAGCCACACATAGTCCACTGATGAACATAGGCTTCACCTATATACTTCCAGGGCCACGATTCTACTACAGTAAAACCATTGTCATACCATAGACACTGCAAAAATTACCCATTTAATTTTAAACTTTAAAGTCATGGAGTTAAAGTCTAATATTAAATGGCTTTTTGTAGAGTGAATGAAAAAGTGAAATGTGACACTTCATTTAATTTTGGACCTTAAAGATATTGACTTAAAGTCTAAAATTTAATGACATTTATTGCAGTGTTTGTGGTATGACAATTGGTTTGGCTTTAGCTGAATCGAGGGCCAGAACGACTGATCTAAAGCAGCCCGCATCCAGCGCTAATAATGAACACTTAGCTTAATAATATTATTATAGAATTTAGCATACAATCAAGTCTATTCTATCACAGAGTTCACACATGAGTCACGACTCCTCGTTGCCATGTTCCGACAAGATAAACGATAATAATTAATTATGTTATGTTCCATGGCCATAGACTATAGGCACCTATCGATGACCACGCTGCTCTTGACATTGTTCTATTACATCATTCATAGCTAAGCTACTGCAGTAGTTCATCACTACATAGGTAGTATAAAACAAAGTCGCTTTTTCTGTCCCTATATCCCTTTGTATGCTTAAATCTTTAAAACTGCGCAACGGATTTTGATGCGGTTTTTTTGAAATAGACAGAGTGATTCAAGAGTAAGGTTTATATGTATAATACATGTTTAATATAGTAGAGGGTGCAGCGGGAACGGGATCTGACGCCACGCGGGCATAAATAAATTGGCGGTACGAAGTTCGCCGGGTCAGCTAGTATATATATATATAGGAAAGAGGGTCACCATAACATACACCAGCAATGTTACAATGATGGCGATCAGTTTGATAAACTCATCGGATGCTTTTAACGCCCCGCTTAAAGGACACGGGACTGTAGGAAGAAGGCCTAACTTGATTGTAAGCTAAATGGGAAGTTTCAGGAATAAGGGCTTCCTGTGCAGATACGAATAATGTTAAAATGGTGGTACCCAGTTTAACCGCCTCATCTAATGCTTTTAGAATAGAATAGAATAGAATAGAATAAAACTTTATTTGTACACAATTTACATAAATAACATTTTAGAATTAAATATAATTTATCCTCTACACTTGTTGTACAAAGGGCGGCCTTATCGCCATGATAGGCAATATCTTCCAGGCAACCTTTGGATGGACTTGAGTTAGGTATAAGAACAGGTGGTAGTTGGAGCGATTGGAAATGATAGAAAATGATATATGATTATTATTATACAAATATGAATGAATATACATGCGCAAACGCAAAATATATACACATATTACAATCACATACTTACATACATATAAACAATATATATACCCATATATACATCAATACTACAAACATACATACCCTCATACATCCATACATACATATTTACATATACCTACAGCAAAATGACACAGATAATTTATATGTCTCTCCGTATTATCAATTTAATATTATTACTTAAATTAACTTTACCTCTCAATAGTTGGATACATAGATATATAATAAGTACTAAAGTGATAGAAAATGCTCATGTAAAAGTTTTTTAAAACTTGCGCTAGTTTGTGCTCGTCTGATAGAAACTGGCAACTCATTCCACAAACGCACTGCTTCTACGGTGTAGGATCGTCCAAAGAAATTCGTGGAATGCGTCGGCATTCTCAGTCTTAAGTTCTCCGATGACCGTAGGGACCTCGAATGTGTGTCATGTAGGAACCTAAAACGTTCTTTAAGGTAAGGGGGTGCTTTGGGGTTAAAAAGAATATTGTAAAGAAACGTAAGAATATGAGTATTCCGGCGAAGGCGAATTGGCAGCCACTTGAGTTTTAGACGGTATTCTGAGACATGATCGTATTTGCGTAGGCCAAATACGAATCTTATACAATAATTTTGAAGTCGCTCAAGTTTATCTAATTGTGCTTCGGTGAGATTTAGATAGCTGACATCGGCATAGTCGAGAATTGGTAGAAGGAGGGCTTGTGCAAGCGCAGCCTTTGTTGCCGTGGGCAGAAAGTTTCGTAGCCTTCGTAAGGAACCCCCTGAGGCAAATAGCTTGCTCAAAGGACAAGATTTTAGGAATAAGCTGATTGAGAATAGAACTTGGCATAATCTTTGCGTTAATCCTAGTAGCATGTAACCTCGCCTGCTGCTGAAGGCAAAATCTCAGGAGTGTCACCATTACATACACGTACCATGTTAATAATGGTGGCACATCAAAAGAGGATTGTAGTCGCAGCAGCGCATGACACCCACCGGTCCCGCTAGTGCTGCGACCACAATCCACTTGCCCGGCTATGAACTTTCTGACCCCTGAACGCAATCCAACCAAGATTGGATTACTATGGAGGGTTTTACGCAATCGTGCACGGTGGTACCCACCCGGCCGAAATTTGTGGCAAAATGCCATCAAATTTCTACCAACATGATTGATCTTCGATACTTTCTGTGAAGCGATTACCTACCATATAATTTGCATTACACAATTTTGAAAGCATCCATTGGCGATAATGAAGTCTTGCAGTTAGACCAGTCGCTGAACTTTTTAGGGTTTCAACTACCCGTAACGACTGCCATAGATGTTTGTATGGCAACCGGGACCGAGGTTGGTTCTCTGACAAGATATATCGTAGTAATCCGCTAGTTATTCGCCTAGCGGTAAGTGTCGCCTACACGGCCCCTATTGCCCTACAAATTAGTGTGTATGTTGGTTTTAGTAGGCGACGAACGACGGCGTCGTGAAATAAGCATCAAGTTTAGGATGGGCTGCTTTACTGTAGTTAAAAACTATTGGCGCCAACATCGTGGAAATGGTTCCGTATAACCATACAAGATTGATGAATGGATAAGCTACTGGATTTTGCTCAGACGAGAAATTGTCTCGTGAATGTTTAATTTAGCTACATAATGTGATAAAAATCTGTTCCTTGATTTGCTCTAAGGATTCCTAAATGAAGCATCCGATTGCTTAGAGTTAGAGTATTTTTTTGGTTCTTGTAACTATTTTTACTATATTTTTTGCACCTCTTATCGCTCAGAAAGATTGATTCAGTAGTAGTAAACGTGCACATGGGTAAAGCCGCGATCATAAGCTAGTTTTAGATAAAATGCTTTATGCGTAATAAAAAATTAACTTACAATTTTCAACTTTTTGTCTTTCGTGTATAATCCATTTCCTGTTAATTGATTATTAGATTTTGGGATGCATTGTTTATAAAAAGGGGTATATTAAGGTAAATTAATAGCTACAAAAATGGTAATGACGAATCATCATGTAACCTACAGTATGTTCAAGCTATTGACCCAACAATTTTTCGTCAACTAAACTTAAAAACATGTCGAAAAGTTCGGTAAGTCGTTACGCCAGCCATCCGCTTACGTAGGAGCCACTCATTGTGGCACACAATGCACACAATGGGTCGACGCTTCCTTCCTTTATCAGCAACTGGGTCGCCGGTCAAGGAGGCGTAAAGGTCGAGTCGCAGTGGCAGCGATTTTGGAGCAGCTATACGCTATTAAGAACGCTTGCAACATCTTATTTGAGTTTTCTCGTTGTGACTTGTAGGGGCACAGTGATTGGTGAAGAAGAGAATGAGAATAGAAAGAGAAGATAGGCTTTTGGTGCTAACACAAGTCGTATGAAACCTAAACTTATAGGTGGGTTAACATGAAGAATAGTAAAATCCCGGGGCTACTAAACGTAACGTAACTTAATTTTCTCTTTAACATAACTGTGGTATTAAAGTTTCTATTGTATGTACTAGAATGCCTACATAGTCGCTATGTAGACTATAGTAGACTCTTCACCGTTAGTAATCTGTAGACGAAGGTCTAAAATACAGAACGGGGTCAGACGGCTCAGTTATAGTAAACAATCATCGTTTCAAATTACATCCTGAATATTAACATTTCCATTTTAAATTTACAACATATGTTGTTGAAAAGTCGGTAATACCAAAACCGCTTCAGCTTCACTCTCCGCTTGCTCACACACCTCGCTCTATCCCATTGACAATTCGTAACGATAATATTTCAAAATTACTCAATACTTAGAGTATTATAGCACCATTAGTTTTTCACTTTAATATATTGGCTAGATAAGATATATATCATTTGTAGCTAGGGTTGCCACGTAGCAAACCTTTAACTATTAAAAAGTATATATAATATACTAGCTGACCCGGCGAACTTCGTACTGCCAATATTTTTCCGCCCGCGTGGCGTCATATCCCGTTCCCGCTGCTCTCTCTACTATATTAAACATTTTATACACATAAACCTTCCTCTTGAATCACTCTATCTATTAAAAAGAACCGCATCAAAATCCGTTGCGTAGTTTTAAAGATTTAGGCATACAAATGGATATTGTGACAGAGAAAGCGACTTTGTTTTATACTATGTAGTGATTCACGCTTAGATATCCCTGATGGGGATTATCAGAGGTTTATCATCATTTATATTTTGAAGTGAAAACTTCTTTAGCGGCGTTGGATGGGTAAAAAGTGTTAAACTCGCGTCAGTATCGCTTGACCTTTGAACCGTAACCGATGACTGACGTCATATAATATTAGCTACAGACTGTCTATTTTGCAAAATACGATAAATAGTTTCGTAGCATAGCGGTTAGCGCTTCGACTGTAAGTCCTTATGGTTTCAGATAGCACCGGGTTCATTTTTTGTGATTATTTTTTCTTTTTGTTAATTATTAATTTCTTCTGACAAAAAAATTAGCAGAAAATTAGTGATAGGTTCTATGATTGGCGCAATATTATAGGTATGGTATGGTATGGTATAGTGTGGTATGTTCTTTTTATCTTTTGCTATGTATATAACGAAGAATGAAAAAAAGAAAAAAGTGTTGTTTCTGTGTTCTCGATAGTAATAGAGGCCTTTTGCAGTGAGTCAGGATTTTTTATAGACTTTTCCTGTATGATAGACTATTGTGCCCCGTGCACGAAAACCTATCGTTGGTAAGCGTATTGAGAGATTAAGAGCATTACGATGGGCCACCCGTCTTTTGTGAACCTGTGTGAACCTCCATTCTCTTGATACGTATACGTGACGATTACGAAAATTATTCGTACCAGGTTTACGTTTCATTTTTAGTATAAAACATTCACATTAGAAGCTAACATCCTAAAATCCCGGTAGCATTAAAAGCTTTATTTATTTATTTATTTATTTATTTGTGGATCATAGGTTTGTCAACAGTTCTTAATCTAAGTTACATACTAGTGCGCTATGTCCTACCTGCCATGGAATATGGTATACAAATTAAATTAAACTTACAAACGCTATCAAATTAATAAGAAATACTTTAACAATGTCAAACAATCATAATCAAGCAAATAATAAATAAATACCTTATCAATGTCACGTGAGAGAATTATCGTTTAAGAATTCGTCAATGGTAAGCCTTATTTGCTAAAATTTTATTAAGTAAACTTTGAATATTCCGAAAGCTTTCAAATCCCGGGTTCGTATTCTTTATTTTTCAGATGTGACCTATCTTGACTTTCACGGAAGCGACTGGTCTGCCTGACCCCCAAACCATTCAAAGCACCCCATTCACCCCGAGAACAGAGATTCGGGGTTCAATTTTAAACACACAACAAACACAAAACGGAGCGTTACGATTGGCCGGCTTGGCATATACACAGGTTTACAGTAGGCAGGCGGCCAATCACAATGCTCCATTCTCTCAATACGTTTACCATACGATTACTAGTTATTCGTGCTAGGGGTACTCGTGACACCATGGATTGTTACTAGTATAAATTTCATGGACAGCCCTAGAATTTCGCAAAACAAGTAACCACGGTAGACAGGCGAAAATTACGCAAAATTGTTTAGTAAACAACGCGTGGGTTGGCATTCGGTGCCCGGCTGAAGCATTTTAAGAACCCGTTGACATATTTATGTTATAGTGGTCTGAACAGATTGGTCGCTAGATCGTAGGCGACGGGTTGGTCGGTAGTCTATTTGTGTAATAAGACACGACCTGGAATGTCTAGGTGTTGCTGAACGGACAGATTTGTCGTAATATTATACTGATTGAATTGTTAGGGTGTGTTTACATTGAAGCGGAGACAAGATAACTAAGTTGTAATGTTATTTCTAGAATGCGGATAAACGTACTTGAATACCTACATTATTTTTGTTAATACGTACATAATTATTGTACAGAAAGAAAAGTAGTTATACATATATGCACACAAATATTAACGCTGAGTGGGAATCGAATCCGCGACCTCTGATTTTGCCGTCGAATGTCATGTAAGCAGATGAAGATAAACATCAGTAGCTTAGTGGTTAAGAGGCCGGCCTTACGATCGAAAGGTCCTGAGTTCGAATCCTGAGCATTATACAACCGACGTGAACCCACTCCTAGCACTAGCAATTAGGCTTAGTTGGAGGGAATATTAGTATTGACGATAATTACGGATGCTAATGTTCTTTTACATAAAAAAAAATATTAAAAAAATAAGTCAAATTATAGGTGCATGTGATTAGTCGATCTTCGTAAATTACCTGTTCTCTCCAGTTGCCTGTTGTCTGTTAAAAGGACAGGATCCCCCTACCCTTTCTCGGCCTCATATCACCACTCCTACCTTCCTTAATCCGATCTTCAATTCCAGTTACATCCTAGAGCCCCAAATCTACCTTTACACCCAACGCTTAAGTCCTCACTCAACATTACTAATTCATTAATCCTATATTTTTTACACTGACGGTACAGAAACTCTCTGTGCTTACAGTGTCGGCAGCACGAGTGTGACTCCTATAGTGTTGCACACATCCATAGGCCACAGTAATCACTTTCCATCAGGTGGGCCGTATTCTTGTTTACCACCTAAGTGGTATTAAAAGGGACGAATTTTAGGAGACGATTGCGTTATCCGCCTCTCATTCCACTATAAAAACAAAGCCATATAAAATACTAACTTTATCGCGACCAAACATAGCCTATGTCCCTTGTCTCAAGGTCTAATCTACCCTTATACCAAATTTCATCAAAATCGTTTCAGTGGTTCTGGCATGAAAGCGTAACAGACAGACAGAGTTACTTTCGCATTTATAATATTAGTATGGAAGTATGCATTAAAACCAAACTAACAATATGTGAACCTACACTGCATCAGTACCAAATAAGGCTCGTATAAAGACCACAAGTTAGAACAAAGCCCGATGCCGTGGGAACACTGGGCACTAGCGGGATGTCGTGCCGTAGTCGTACCGCACCCAATTACGTACGACACATAGGTCGCGTTTATCGTGACAAACGATGCCGCGCGGGACGGTACGGTGCCCATAGATTTGGGAGGACATTTTGGAATTATTTAATCAAAATTATTAAACCAATTAGTATGCTAACTATTCATATTGATTAAGATAGGTAAACTCGTCTCGTTAGCTCAGTGGTTCAATTCCGTCTGAGTCGTTCCACTTTTTCCAATATAAATATTGATCTTGGGTGATTGTTGAAAATATTCAAATTTTGTGTATCTTATCTAAATTGAGTGCAAAAGTATCTGCTGAGCCCATCAAGCTGAGGGCCACCATTGTAACGTGGGTGTCTGTAATAGTGACCCTCTTTCTTGAGACCTTGTCTTCAGTTTACTATCAGTCGAGGCAAACATACTGACGTATACTACAGTAAAAAAAACACCAAGATCTGCGGGCCCATGATCTGCTGTACATACACAAACTAGAGCCCCATGCACCCCTTAAACTTAAAAACAAAATCATTTATAAAATTTATATATTATACAGAAAAATACTTGTAAAGAAATTCTGATAAAACTTTAGATACACCACAGCGAAATACGTTTAACAATCTCGCCATCGAAATCCATTTTTCTTGTAGATCCAAAGATAAACACATTATGCGTGTAACTCGAATGAAGCTTGCTCAGATGCCACGTGTAGATCGTGATTCAAGCGCGGCGATTTACAAAGATTTTGTTGTTACAATGTTGCGCCCGCGCCTCTTGTGTTAACAACTTTGTAATGTGGATTTAAATTACCGCTAATTAATTTATGACAAATTTATTTATGAGCAACGTGCAATAAAAATGAGATGTGATTATAATTTGTGTCTCATGTAGATTTTATTGATTTATTAAATTAATGACTGTGTTGGTGGTACTGAGATTGTTATTATTGCTGTGGTTATGTGAGGTCCTGTGTATGATTTCCGGGTTGAGCAAAAAGCCATATTAGGTCTTGCTATTGGTAGTAAGTCAAAAGTTTTTAGGATAGAAGAAAGTTTAGTGCAGGGTCGTCATCTTTCAACCAAACTGACCTCCTCGGTGGACCTGCAGGTTTGCCTCTCGGTGTTGGGAGGTCAGGCGGCAGGCGTTCCCGAAAAAGCTGATAAACGAAATAACGTAAGAACCTTAGGCTCCAAAGTGCAAATCAGTTACACTACCTCTTGTAAAAATATTAATACGCATTAGTTCTAAGATTTTTAGCGTTTCGCGTAAACTATTTATTCATTTGATTAAATTTTGACGCAACTAGAAATAATTAGGTAAGGAAATGCCTCACTCGTTCTCATCGTCTAATATTTTTTAAACGAGTGAGTAGCCACGTTTTTGCGAGAAGGGGATCAAAATTCTACCGCGGGTGACCTATTAGTATCCCATAAATACCGCAATCATGGTCACTGTACAAATCACAGAGGTCGCGCCCCGGCCGGCGGCGGTCTACAAAGTGATTGCGCGACAATAGCGCCGCGTGCGCATCTCGGGTTTACGTTTACGGTTACGTTACGGTTTTACGGTCTTTTACGGGTTAAGTGCGTGGTATTGCGATCTGTTGTGTGACTTGTAGACGTTGGGTCGAGACCCGTGCTAATGGCGGGGTCAGAAGTGAGTGTTTAGCAAATTCGTAACGAGTTACCTATTTGTTTATTAATGACTAGCTTTTGCCTGCGGCTCCGCCCGCGTGGATGTCGGTTATCGCGAACTAATATAAACCTTTGACCTTTCTTAAGGTCTAATCAACCCCTATACCAAATATCATCAAAATCGGTTCAGTGGTTTAGGCGTGAAAGCGTAATTATATTTATAATATTTGAATAGATAATGTAGTACCTACCTATAATGGAAGGGAGCCTCATCTAGATTTTTGGGGTCCAACATCGCTTGCTTGACATGTCCTATAAAAAAAAAAAGACGGGTTGCTCTCCGGGAGTGCCGGCAGAAGTGAAAACTTTTTCTTTCTGTCTTTCTTTGTTATATACAGAGAAAAAGATGAAAAGAACATACCATACCATACCATACCTATAATATAGCGCCAATCATAGAATCTATCACAAATTTTTCTGTCAGAGGGAATTAATGAATTACAAAAAGAAAAAATAATCTCAAAAAGTGTCAGAAGCCCAGATCCGAACCCGGTACTATCTGAAACAATTAGGACTTACAGTCGAAGCGCTTACCGTTAAACAATCTTTAATGTTGTATGACGTCAGTCGTCGGTTACGGTTCAAAGGTCAAGTAATCCTGACGCGAGTTTAACACTTTTTACCTATCCAAAGCCGCTAAAGAAGTATTCACTTCAAAAAAAAAAATAAAAAAAAAACAACAGTCGCTCCCGCAAAAATCAAATCAGGAGACAAAAGAATATATCCCGGTCTCCAATTGCTCCAAAGTACCGACAGTTCCTTTTGTTGGCACCGGGGACTAGCGTTGATGTACACGATGCTGACCAGATAGGGGTTTCAGGGGAAAGATGCCACCAGCTATGTACTATGGCTATGGCTATCTTAGTAGTTAAGTATAAAACATTATTACTGCGAGGGCTCGGGCACCTGATACCCGAGACGGCGTGCGGTTTTAGTCGGCTCGAGTCTAAATTAATTACTCCCATCGGCGGACCATCCGTAGAAATATAGAAGTCACGGTAATTTTTTATACCCCTGAGGTGGCTGACAAGCACAAGACCCACCTGATGGAAAGTGCCAACCGTGGCCTATGGTCGTGTGCAACACCAGGGGAATCACACTTGTGCTGCCGACCTGCCACCGTGTAGAAGACAAAGCAGGAATAGCCTTTGGTCTTCCCACTGACAGCACAAAAACTCAGATTTCCAAATGAATAAAAACGGTAACGATTTGGCCTATTAATTTATGGTGACGTAATACGATTATGTACATTAGATAATGAATACGTATTTCAGTTCGTTTCTCAGCTGCGATGGTGGTGTAATGGTCAGCATAGTTGCCTTCCAAGCAGTTGATCCGGGTTCGATTCCCGGCCATCGCACAATCTTTTTGTACTTTTAAATTATTTTTCTAATATTTATTAACCTTTACCGAATTCATTTTGTTAAAATTCAAGACTTTATCACGAAAAATATTTATTTAAATCAAATGTCATGTTATACAAATTTAATGGCGCATTTTTAAGATAATACTCAGCTTATAATGCTTGATTTGTTTTAATTAAATGTAAATGATTATGCAAGAATAGTAATGGAATAATATCAGTATCAATAAATAGTAATTGCAAAATAAATCAGTGATATTTATTGGAGTTCCAGAGTGAATTACGTTTCAATATTATCTTAGTAACTTTGATTTAATTTATATTTGTTTAATGTCCTTAGTGATTTCTATTTTATTATTAATTACATCATTATTTTATACACTCCGGTACCCACAATAAGTAGGTACTTATGTACATGGTGTTCATTTGAAATTTTCATTTAAAAATGTCATAATACGAACTACGTATGATCATCTTTTAAAAGACCAACCCTTTGGTACCAATGACATTAGAAATGTGGTATTGAATGGAATTCCTCTGTAGGATAAAAGTACATGTCAAAACCCCTTTTTGCCCGAATGCCAAGAAGGGTTATGTTTTTCGCGCGTATCTGGGGCCCGTTACATAAAACTACAATTTACAAATTACAAGTACAATTCGATGTACATTGCGTAGGTAATTGGTCATTTAAATAGGTTTTATAATTTATGGCCAATTAACTACGCAGTGTACATCGAATTGTACTTTTAATTTGTAAATTGTAGTTTTGTTGAACAGGCCCGGTATGTGTTTGTAATATTCTTTAGTACCTTATATCTTCTGAACCACCGTACGGATTTCAATGATTCATATCTCAAATGAAATATATTTTTTGCTCAAATGTTCTAGAGTAAGTATATAAAATATGAAAAAAAGCCATATATTAGTTTAATGGTGCCAAACTGTATGTGATCAAAAAAAATCATTCAAATTTATCAAGTGGGGTATCAAAATAATAGAAATTAGAAGACAACTACAAAAATATAAATATGTTAAAACTAAAAAGCATAAAATAAAATAAATTATTTAAAATAAATAAACCCGTCTCGTGCTGAAAAGATCGAAACAAGCTTTATAGCAGGCGGTACCCATTTGCTAATCTCAAACCAGTTGAAAATTAATGGGTACCGCCTGCTATAAAGCTTGTTTCGATATTTTCAGCATCAGTCGGATGTTTGTTTTTAATAATTTACTATTAACTTTTATAAAATATCATGTTACTGAATCAAGTCTTTTTAATATTAGGGTAGGTATAGTCAGCGTCAGAATAATCTAGACTACATTCTCAAAATGGTCTTAAAACTCTCTTATTAAGAGCAAATCAAACTGTTTTATTGATTTAAATTGTATTATTGTTCAAAATAATACATACATACTCGTACATATAATCACTCCTATATTCCCGGAGGGTTAGGCAGAAGTGAATTAACACCCATATTTCACCAATCTGTATTCAGTCCCACGCAAGGGTGAACCTATTGCCGTATTCCGGGCACTATTGTTGACTCGAACCATGCATCTGAGGCTGAGTCTGGACTGTACATATCTGTCTGATGTTAAAGTTGATCAGCCCTATCCCTTAGTCGCCTTGGACGACACCACATGGGAAGAAAAGGGGTGGCCAAAATTCTACTCTGCCGGGAACCACGCGTGTGAAAATAACTGTGTACCAAATACCTGTACCAATAATCAGTCCTCAGAAGGGGGGAAAAATCAAGTCATTAAGATTATTTTAAGTACTTTGTTCTAATTATAATAATAGGGTAGTGTCCTGAGTCAACGGATCATCACCAATACTGCTTGATGTTGTAATTTTTACTCAACAAATATGCATAGTAAACTAAGATATTGACTAAGTAAACTGAAACTATGACTTTTCATTATTTGTAATGCCCAAAATAGGTCAAAATATAAATAATCGAAATAAGGCAAAATTAATCTTGCACTGCACACATTTGCCCTACGTGCTAGCACACTGTGACGTCACAGTGTACTGCGATTTTGTATGGAGCGTTTACGGGCAGCTCGAGAAATCAGATTTTCATAGTCAAATATCTTTAAAACTATTTGTCATAGAAATATTTCACTTTACCAGTTCATTATTATTGTAAAATATATAGTTTATTATGATAAAGATGAAAAATAGGACACAACCCTATTGTAGGTATCACAAATTAAATATAAAATAATTAGAATTGGCAACATTGAGTTTTGTATCACCATAGATCGTGTGGTAGAGAAATGTCCGCGTTTCCGAGGTCGACAACCGGTACCTTTAGACAATGCCGTAATTATAACAGAATAGCTTCACAATTATCGCCAAATGTACTGACTAATGCCTCTTATTGTTTACATGCTCACTCAACAGAGAGGTATTTAGGTGAAAAATAAAATAAATAAAGAATTATTAGTAACTATAGTTAAATGCAAAATAATAATATGATGTTGCACTTGAATCTATTGATGATTCCTTCAGCTTAGCTCAAATGTTTCGGTAAGAAGTGAGTCTTCCGACTTGACTTAACAGGTTATTTTGGTCAATAGACGGGATTGTAATCGTAAGATTTATTGCAATGACAAAAATGTATAGGTAACTATATTCTGATCTTAATTTCAGATGGTAAAATACATTACCAGTGTTGCCGGTGTTTTGCAATTTGAAAATAGTGATGTGCCACCAGTATCGAAAGTTGTCGATAAAATAAATTTAGTACAGATTTTTGTAGGTTATTTTATAGTTAGCTTATATGGATAGTGTACAAAACAAAAAACTTTTTAATTTAAACTTTTTCCTAAAATATAATAAAGCCACACCACTTGTACCTAGGCCACAAACATTGTCGATAGTTTCAAGCATGTCACTAAGCACTAAAAGCTGTTATCATTATTTTACAATTTGACATTTGTAGTAGTCAATTCTATCACTATCTAAATTAAAAAAAAAAAACGGACTATATTTGAAACGTAAATTAAATGTGTCTACCTATGTACAAAATTGTAACATTTGCTAATTTTGAGTCTTAATGGCGCTATATGTATATTATGTCATGAATTAATTATTTATTTGATTAGCGATTCCTTTAAATTGGAATTATACTAAAAAGGTGTTCTAATATGTGCTTTATGAGTTACTAGTAAGATTTATAATATTCATCACAAAAAGAAACACGATTTTGGCAGCACAGGACCGAATTTGGAATTTTATTGTATCAGTTTCATTACACACTTAATTTAAATAGCTTTAGATAAAGTTATTAAAGCTTTGTAAGTACAGGAAACCATCAGATTTTATTATACCCCTATTTGGGCCACAAAATACAATATAATAAGAAAGAATTCGCTCAAAACTCAAGGCAACATAAAGTACCTACGTAAACAATTTCCTACTCAGCGGCAATATATGCGAAAATTTAGATGCAGGTACCACGTGACGTGGAAGCGCCATGTTGTGTTGAGTACGCAGGCGCGAGATCTACCATATAAGGGCTGCAATCCGCCGCCCTGTGCCAGTCGAGGCCGCTCACGCGACGCACAAGGCCACACCTTCCAAACAGGGGTGACTGACTCTTAAAAATTCACACTATCCAGTGAGATTTACGACTTTTGATTACCCTAGAAGGCGTAAATACGGAAGAAAAAATCATTTAATGTGACACGATGAGGATCATTATTGTGTTGATGGATGAAAGAATGGTATAATCGTAAATTAAATGTTTTTATTTTTATATTTGGTATCCTTGAGGTCTTTGACTGGAACGAGGTTTGTTTATTTACCAGTACATCAACGTGCATTATCACGGGAGTTCATGCATGGTACTTTTAATGGCCTTAGATTTGTACTTCTTCCGTGTATGTAGCTTAGCAAGTTTATTACATGGTCGAGAGCACGTATTTTGAATTCGAGTCACGAAAGCACGGTCACGGTTAGTTCATGTCCAAATCTCTTGGAAATTGTTATAATTTTGCAGACTAATATGGCAAGAGCTTATGTTACAACTAGCCGGGCTTCGTGTTTTATTCTTCGAAATAAAAATCTACTATGCATGATCAAATGTGTGTTGAAACTGGAATCAAGATTATCTTATAGATAATTTTTGTAACATGTTACAATATGAGATTGGTTTAATAATACTAACGTTTATAGTACTTATTTTTTTTATAGTGACAATTTTTTTTTGAAATGTAAAAAAGATTTTCTAAACTCACTGACAGAGTGAAATACTCCAATTTTTTTATTAAATTTACCAAATTTTAAAAATAAAGACATTTGAAAGAAATAAACATACATACATATAATCACGCCTTTATCTCCGGAGGGTTAGGTAGAGGTGAATTAACACCCACATTTCACCAATCTGTATTCGGTCCCACGTTATAGGGAGTGAGCCTATTGCCGTATTCCGGGCGCTATTGTTGACACGAGCCATGAATCTGAGGCTGAGTCTGGGCTGTACATAACTGCCTGATGTTAAAGTTAATCAGCCCTATCCCTTAGTCACCTTGTACGGCACCACATGGGAAGAGAAGGGGTGGCCCAAATTCTACTCTGCCGGGAATCACGCGGCAAACAACATGGACATGGACATAGGATATACGGTTCTGACCAAACTCATCGAGGCAACTTCGACCTTCCAAACCTCACAATCACGTATACAATAACAAATAAAAATAAATTAGACCTATTACGGCCCTGACATTGCCTTATACTCGTATCAACAATCGGAGCCTTGCGACAGGTTGGTAGTTATCACCATTTATGATCATTGCGGATCAAGCTGGCATTGCCTTGGATCTAGATTGTGATCATTAGTTGATCATAAGTCACCGAGTTTTGTGAGTCATCAGTGAGATTTTTAAATATTATGACAGTTGCAAACTAGCTTGCTTCTTTTGTTACATGTGTTTAATACTTTTAAATTTGAAATTCGAATCTACATAACGGTAAATAGCGCGGGAAAATTACGGTACCATTTGTGTTGTGTTGTTAATGATATAATTACATGAGAGTTAATGTCATGTATAAATTTTTGAGTGTAATTGCTTTTGTTCATGAATAAAAACATATTATCATCAAATAAACTAAATAAAAAAATCAACAGAAATATTCTTAAATAATATCAACAAGCAGACGACAATTGTTTTTCTTTTTTTTTGCTTTTTTCTTTACTTTGCTCTAGTACCTAATTGTTTGGATTTTTTTTCCCCAAAGCACAGATAACATAATACTAAAGCCCAAAGTATGAACTCTTCAGCTTTTCTGTCTTAAATTTTTAATAGATAAAATATATCACTTAACCGATGATAAAGTAAGTATCGTAATCATTTTAAAACTATATGTAAATATATTCTAGTGGTATACTATTGACTCGTTTGCGACATAACGCGACGTACTAATTTGTTGTAAATATGCATAGTAGTGGCTAGCTCGCTGGCTTTTATGGCGCTATCAATAATATAACGATAATATTGTGACTGTATAATAAAGTTGATTTAGATCTCTGCTTCGACAAAAGCTAATAAAATTTAAATGGCTGTATTTATTACCAATACACACTATCCAAACATACGCAAATAATGGCGATTCGTTCCGCTGTGATAATGACGAATTTTAGGTGCTAATATTCGACGTAATGTTCGTATATCATTATGAGGTTTGTAGAAGATGTCGACCGCAGTGATCGACGAAACGTCTGGAACGCAAGTTTCACATGGACCACGGCCAATCAGCCCGGAAGCAGTATATTCTACATGCAACGCCGGCCGTGAAAGCCTGAAGACTTATATTATGAGGTTTGTTCGTATATCATAGGGTAACTCGATAAAACAAACAGATTTTTATTTTATAAACAAATAGGTACGTATTCAATTTGAAAGCACCTGAGTCCGGGCCTGTTTGAAATGATGATCGAGGAAGTTTGTAAGTTATGAATAAGTTTTTACCTACCCCAAAATATAGGTATTTAAAGTCGAACAATATTTTTCCTGTATTGACCATTAAAACGGCACATACAAAACGTTATAAAGATTTTAATGTTTAGGAAATGGATCTAAATCAAACGACAGGGTTCAACAGGGTTGTATTTCAAATATAGGACCTAACGTTTTATTATGCTCTAGGCGACATGGAGGCATGACCATCTGATTCATATGTAGGTAGGCGGATGTCCGCATGGCGACGGCTCCTTGCGATGCGGTAATAATAATTACAAATACACAATACATACTAATATAAAATAATACATAACACATATAAGTTTTAAAGAAACTTAATTGTATACAGGGCCCAGGGTACTACTAATACCTTTAGGGCCCAAGCCAATCTCATCTGTTAGTCGTTGCAAATGATATAGAACAGCGAGGTTCTGGTGCATGCTATCTTCTGGAAGCTCCCGGAAAAGCCAATAGGCTACAAGGTGCAAACTTGAGAAGTAACTGGGTAATTTCTATGGTGCGAGGGATATGTTGCAAGACAACCTCACCTTCGGCCTAGCACTACGACCCAGAGACGGCGTGCGGCTTAGTCGGTTCGAGTCCGACATAACCTCCCCCTCCGGCTCCGGAGGGGTGGGTATCCGTGGGGATGTCCCGCACGTACAAAAAAATAGCGTAATTTCTATGAGAATCATGATTATGAACATGAAGATATAAAGCAACGAATTTGAACCTTTAAAAGTTTCATCAGTGCCACGAGCACGAATAATATTCGAATTCGTAACGGAAACGTATCAAAAGAATGAAGTGTTGTGATTGGCCGCCTGCCTACTGTGAACCAATCGCAATACTTCGTTCTTTTGATACGTTTACGCACTGGGCCCTGATTCTGCTATTATTTTTCTCATGGCAAAGCCACTGCGGTACCACAGACACTGTAACCACTGCCATTTAACTTTAGACTTTACTTTTATACTGTTAAAGTCTTCAATTAAATGACAATTGCAGAGTCAATGAAAAATGATATCAACTCTTTCTCTTTTCATTTTGGACTTTAAGAGTATTATTTAAAGTCTAAAATTTAATGACATTTTATGCAATGTCAGGGGTATGAAATGTCTTGAAATTAGCAGAATCGGGGGCCAGGTCTGTGTCGTAGAGAAAAAAGTCATTGCATTATCTATTTGATTTCAAGAAATCAGAAAGCCAATTTAACCAATTAGGAGTCGGAGAACCACAGAAATATATTATTATAGTATGGCTATGTGAGCGAGAAAAGCGTGGCAACTTTTTTGTCAATTCCTGTCATAAGAGACGGGAACTTTCGTACGCTTACTCGGTACTGTTAAGACTAGCTTGTAATAACATCGTTAGAAATATCGTGAATATGCCATATTGTTCTATTTCCAACTGTAGAATAAAAATGGAGAGCCAAATTTGAAAAATAAATATATTTCTTATCTCTCATGAGTGTTTATTTTACAGTGAAAAAGTCGCCACGCGAATGAAGCTGAACACTGCGTATAACCGTTCTATCCTAATATATTGTGAGGTTTACTATTAGTTAAATACATATAAATATCTTGACTTCCAAAGCTAATAAGACGTGACTTCCTTCTGATAACGCAGATTAAGAAGGTCATATACTTAGATAAGTAGCTCAAGCAAGAGCCACAACTGAACGCAATTGTCCATTGAAATTAAAACAACAATCAGTCATTATGGCTGTAGATCAGTGGAGTGATCGGACTGCGCCCGCGCAGGTTTTGATACCATTGTTTGTTGTGGACGCAAGTCGCAGTAAGGTAGGTAAGTAATCCGTTCGGAAGGACCTCTTATGATAGAGAGATTATATAGAATTTGGTAACGGAATAAATACTAGCATTGGACTTAAAAACGTTATACATATTTACCCACGGAGGTTAATTCTAAAGTTAGTTTTGTTTATGAATATCTACTATTTTGTCATTTTGTTTGCATGCAACAGACATTCAAAACAATACATGCTTAATAGTCCGTCAACTCGAATGCTATTGTTAGTGACCATGATAAAAAAAGACGGGTTGCACTCCGGGAGTGCCGGCAGAAGTGAAAACTTTTTCTTTCTTTCTTTCTCCGTTATATACAGAGAAAAAGATAAAAGAACACAGCATACCATACCATACCTATAATATAGCGCCAATCATAGAACCTATCTCAAATTTTCTGTCAGAAGAAATTAATGAATTACAAAAAGAAAAAATAATCACAAAAAGTAATAAATTACAAAAAGAAAAAAATAATTACAGAATGTAATAAATTATAAAAAGAAAAAATAATCACAAAAAGTATCAGATGCCCAGGTTCGAACCCGATACTATCTGAAACCATAAGGATCGAAGCGCTTACGGCGAGGCTACGAAGCTTCTTAACACCTAATAAAATAAACAATCTGTAGCTGTTGTAATGTTGTATGACGTCAGTCGTCGGTTACGGTTCAAAGGTCAAGTAATCCTGACGCGAGTTTAACACTTTTTACCCATACAACGCCGCTAAAGAAGTTTTCACTTCAAAAATAAATTAATAATTTAGAACATACAAAATAGCTCCTGGAGTCTTCCAAATACCTAAATCTAATCTTGCAGGATAGCATAGGTACTCTAAAGGACAGACTTTGTATTCAACCGGAATTGATACCTGTATATACAAGAAACTAAATAAAAAATACGGTTAAAATTACAAAAACAAGGTGGGAAACATAAAAAGAAAATGTTTCCCGAAAACAATCAACGATAAACAAGCCATTCGTATGGTCTCGCGAAAAGTAAAAGCGAAATTTCTCGCGCGATAGTGAAAAGCGCATCTGACGGCCTTGAACCCAGCAGGCTTATTTCCGGTTCGCGGCCGGAGTGCCGGACCGACGAACTGAAAGTGAGTCAAGTGCACGCTCGCGCACCTCACGCGCTCGATACCGTGATGGATGGTCGTACGATCGGTTTTTAGGGTTCCGTACCAGGAAAAACCCTAATACTAAGACCTGTTGTATAGATGTAAGTAAGGCTCTGTTGATATTTTACCAGATGAAATATAGAGCGCTATTTACAATGCTAAGTATTGAATTAATCAACAAGGATGAATTAATGAGTAAAACATGTAGGTACCACAAATGAATTACCGGTGACTTAAATACCAGTGGTATTAGACATTACCTGATATCCGTGGCTTCAACGGCGTGGCATATTAAGTCTGACCAAGACTTTGAAAAAAACCTGTTAAAAATCGGTTTAATAGTTTTTGAGTACCTCGCGAAATATGGCAATTACATATTTTTATATAATTTTTTGTTGCTATAAAACCAAAATATTAATGGAAAATAAACGCATTTCTACTGATTTACCAAATTACTTAAAAGTTCATCATCAATTTTCTCTAAATAGAGCTGGATTATTTCATTGGTTTTTACGAGAGCGACGGTCTTCTTCTGACCTTCTTACCCGAGAGGATAGCTTCGTCCATTGTTAAGCAAATGGCCAATTAACACCTGTAATTAGCCACTTACACTTCAGATGGACTTGGTCCTCAGATGTAAAGGTGGGGCCTAGTACCATTCGCGCACCCACTCAACCAAATTATTTAATACTTACTGCAGTTACGTTTTACCTTATCCGTTTGCACGGAACCCTTATTGCCATTCCTCGTCTCGCAATTGATGGTTTTTTTAAAAGCTTTAAATGGAGTGCAAGTTTGAGTCACCAGCCTTATTATTGCATTAACAGCTCTTCGGAAGCTTCCATTATACTTTAATTTATGGGCTGCCATCATGGCACAGGTCACAATGAGCTGATTCACGACTCAACGCCAAAGGTAATCGTTGTTTTCTTTATTTTTACGGTTATGTACTGGGAAATTAAACCAGGGAATCGAAATCGATAATTTTTACAATATTTATGATGAAAAAGGCCGGAACGGTGGTGTACTGCTCGATCAGATAGGGAAATCTGTCGTTCTCAGATCCGAGGGCCCCCTTTTCCTACGGCCTATGTCCTATTTCCCTGATGGACAGTGGTTACCGTGGCCTATGGACGTGTGCAACACTAAGGGAGTCACACTTGTGCTGCCGACCCTGTAAACACAGAGAGTTCTCTGTCCTATCGAAAACGGAGACGGTTAACCGGGGTTATTGGGATACCTTGAATTATCTATAATTTTTTTTTTAAATTCTTTATTGTACACAAAATTAGGCGCAAAATTAAGCGCACAGAGGGATTGTAATACGAGATGCAAAGTCTAGTGTACATGAAAGTGAAGATTATGATGTCAGAAGTATACGAAATGTATACCCTAGGTTATAGGTATATATACATACATACATACACATTGTCCGTGAAGCAACTACCATGTGACGTTCACAACCCCATAACGCCAAGGGGTTACGACTATACATAGGTACCCATACCTAGCGGCTTGACCTCGCAACATACGTCTGTCTACCCACTAACTATACTTATTAAACAGTATTATTAAATCATATTTGTTTCAAAAATTAATACAATCCGATTGTATTTGCAAAACTCATTGAATCTCAAATCGATAGTAGGCGTATCCTTGTACCAATTAAATCGATTCGATTCTGTAATCTACTATTTTGTAATCACTTTTTCCGTTATTAAGATTACAAAGTAATACAAGTAATCCGAACTCACAGTTTCAGTCCCAAGTTATGGGTGACTTTTTACCCGACTGCGCCAGCGAGGGTTATTCACTGAAGCGGAGACCAATGAAGAGGTGCAGGAAGGAAATAGACTAGTCAAATAGATAAATTAGATAAGCGTCGGTAGCTTAGTGGTTATGGAGTCGGCCTTAAGATCGAGAGGTCCCGGGTTCGAATCCTGGCCATTACACAACTGACGTGAACCCACTTCTAGCATAAGCAATGTAGCTTAGTTGGACGGGTTGGAGGGAATATTAGTAATTTCGATAATTTTGGTTGCTAATATTCTTTAGAAAAAAACACGCATGATCCTCTTGTCGTCAACTGGAATCTTTTCATCTTTAGACGACTTTATAATAAGTACATCATTATTATTATTTTTAAGAACATTAACTGAATATAAGTCTTCAAGCTTTCTCGGCCGGCGTTGCATTCGATCACTGCGGTCGACATCTTCAGTGGCGCATGTCGACCGCAGTGATCGACGAAACGTCTGGAACGCAAGTTTCACATAGACCACGGCCAAACAGCCCGGAAGCAGTATATTCTACATTAGTAACCGAAGTTAGGTCACAAGCTAAGCTATTTGGCTTGTGTTTAAAATGGATTCACATCGGTTTTGTAACGTCCAGTATTTGAACCCGGGACGTCTCAATCGTAAGGCCAACTCTTTAATCACTAAGCTAACTGACCTCTTAGTTTAGAGTGTTTTTTTTTTAAGATTAATTAAGTCCTTAATTCCCAATAGTTTTAACAAACTACCTATAACTATTATAACTAAGGAACGTAGCAACCTTCTTGACATGTACAAATGTTGAGAAGTCTTCCGACAATTGTCGGGCTCGATGCCCGTGTGAAACAATCAGTTAACGTCAAAATGATATACATGTGGCATTATTATAAGACAATCATTGCTGTGATAATGTCAGAATGGCGAATAGCTTAGTGATTAAGGAGCCGGGATAGGGACCGAGTTCTCGTCCTGGGCTACACTACCAACGTGAACCCATTCCTAACAGTAACCCAGTAACTCCTAACCTAACTTTATGTTGGAGTTACGACACGACGGTATTTCCGTTCAATTGAGCAGTCCAACTGGGGAAGTACCGCCCTACAAAATACCGCGGTGAGTAGGGTAGCCAGAGCTCACTGTAGAGTTTTTTGTGCTGTCAGTCGGAAGATCTAAGGCGTGTCCTGCTTATTAACTTTTACACTGACGGCACAGAAACTCTCTGTTCTAACAGGGTCGGTAGCGCTAGTGTGACGCTCCCCTGGTGTTGCACACGTCCATAGGCCACGGTAACCACTTTCCATCAGGTGGGCCGTGTGCTTGTCTGCCACCTAAGTGGTTCCTTGACCTGAACGTGCGTTCAACTTCATTCATTTCATACCGTTCTGTGCACACTATTTCCGGTCGCAATGTGTGAGGTTGAATTTCCTGCCTATGGCGAGTGGTGCGATGATAGAATGTAGCTGTAGGCATATTGTCAAACAATTCATCTGAACAAAGACTATGCCAAACGCATAATATGATGAGTAAGTATTGTTTATAGTACACATCTCATTAATGTATGTATACCAACATGCAATTCGACACACCCGTGAACAGTATGAGCATGCTTTAGCCATGACACCCCGCACAATGGGCTGGCCCACGCTGTCACTACGTAACACTATCAAGTACCAGCCTACAGTCGTGTAACGTATGACGTGCAACAGCTGATGACTCAGAGATGCGTAAGCGCCGGTAAACGTACAGTCAGCAACAAAATTAATCAATTGACCTATTGCCGTCCACTGCTGGGCCTAATAGGCCTCTCCTAGGGCCTAGGGAGACTTAGGCATACTGTTTCTTATGCTGGCCAGACAGATTGGTACAGGGTTTTATTTAGAATTTGGCTTCTCTCGCTTTACTTTTTCTTTAGTCGCCTCTTTCGACTAAGATAAGTTCAAGTCAAGAATTCATTGTTGATGAAAAGTGGAGCTTGACTTCTGTCTATCACATAGGGAAAATGTAGTCGTAAATTTAAGAAAATAATAATTCTCATCATCGGCATCATCGTCATTGACATTTAGACGTTATCCTGACTGCATTTGAGGCCGAGACGCCCTCAGAGCTCAGGGTCCGGTTCTTCCTCCTTCACTTCGCACGATCTTGGGCGTCCATGGTAGTGAGACCATTTGCACGCCCTGCACGACGTCAAGCCAGGACTTTTTCGGCCTACCTCTTCTACCTGGACCCGGCGGGGGCGAGAAGAAAATAATATTTCTCTAGTACATATTTTCTTTCCGTCCTACACCTACAACACCGAGTTATACATTGAACGAGCAAAAAAAAACAATTAAAAAAAACTTCAATATATCATTACACCTACATGAGCTATTAAAGGTACTATTGAACTTATTAACTGGACAGTGGGTAGGCAGGCCTTGGTAATAACAGCTTTATTATAACATCAAGATTGGTGTTTGCTACTTGGGACCACTGGGCAAATACGATTTTTTTACCGTATTGATGTACTTAATCCGATATTTATTGATGATTACATTCTTCTAAAAACAATGCGTTCTGTTGAAGTAGAATATCCATTTTTTGCCGTGGAGTTCGTAAAATGTAAGAGGCTGATAATAATAATCCAATCCACGACAAAAGTTCTCAGCCTCTTCTGTCCTATCCTTACTTAATAACATCGCTTTTTATACCACTTAGGCAGCAGACAAGCACACGGCCCACCTGATGGGAATTGGTTACCGTGACCTACAGACGTGTGCAACAGAGAGTCACACTCATGCTGCCGACCCTGTAAGCCTATAAGAACGCTAGTCCGCCTTTAGTAAACAGTTCCAAAATTACGAGACCTATAAAACAAGGTTGAAAACAACAGTACAAAGCAGAGGAAACCAAAAAAAAATTATGAACGTCCAATAAAAACCTATAAAAGTCTATAGCCGTTCATTTAAAACAATAAACATTCGAACAAACATTGAAAATAACACGTTATAAGCTCGGTTACCTCAAAGTAACGTCGGAATATGTCGTTATATTTATTGTCCGGTAACAATTATGTGGTCGTATAAGGAATTTACTGCCGGTGAGTCGGTTTTATGTAATGTAAGGGGGTAATTAAATCCCCCTTATGGTCGCGTTTGACCACTATCTCATTTAGTATCGACCACAATAGCACTTAGGTACTTTAGTTACCAGTGTAAGTGAGCGTGTGGTAGACGATAGAACATTGCTTGTCTAGAAGAACCTGGCTAGAGATGATTTCCATGGTACCCCGGAAATCGTTAGTAAGGTACTTCTAGCGCTTTCTTTCTTCAGCGCCAGTTCCAATTTACACTCTTAATGTAGATATTCTTGGTTTTAACGGTAGCGATTGCCGTCTAATAGTCTCAGCCTCGAGAGGTAAGCGTCGTCTGATAATCAGCATGTTTACCGGCTAGGTAATGAAGTTGGTTTGGACATGAAAGATCTTGGTCGCTCAATATATCCAGCCTATAGCTTAATAGCAATTAACTTCAATTTCCAAATGTTATATTCTAAATACCTACTTCATAAATTAAGTTATTAGAGGCAGGGAACACATCTATCAAATTGCCGTTAAAAACAGTTTTTAAATAATATAAGAGTATAGATTAAATTATCACACCATTTATAATCAAAAGTAATCAAAATTGCAACAAAAAATTACGTAAAAACACTATCAGACCGATTGCATGAGACCTTCTCATAAAAAAACTGATGGATAGCTCAACCTCCACAGATCTAAAACGAGTAATGTCCATCTTACAATGTGATAAACGGCTAAACGCCATCATAACATGTAATTACGCCGTAATTTGCGTGGCATTACGCGCGTAATTTGCATTTTTAACGCGTAATGCCCATCTAAAAGATTTGCATTAAACTTGACAGGTTGGCTTGTAATTTATTTTATTGGTAATCTGTTGTACGACTACTGTAATAACGTGACTTTGCTGTAAAATAACGGAGTCCTGAACAAGGTGAGGTTTCTCGAGGCGAATGTTCCGATGAGCTCTTACATTCCCCACCCTTTCCTTCCCAAATCTAACAACACGTGCAGGACATAGATATCATTCGCATACGATGCAAACAATTTCATCAAAAACCAAGCGCACCATAAACTGTGCCATAAAGTTACGTGATCTTCCTACAGTCCCGTGTCATTTAAAGCGGGGGTGAAAAAGCGTCTGATGAGGCCATCAAGCCGAGAGCCACGATTGTAACATTATTGTGGTGGCTGTAATGGTGAGTCCCATTCTTTAGGCTTGGTCTTCCTATAGCTTACCATCAGGGGACATGAGGGCATGGTGTGACCATTATAAAAATTCACTGAATATTGCATCTTCTATTTGACTCGTGCTTGATACGGGTAATAAAACTTGTGAACGTTTAAGCGCCGGTGCCATATCTTTAAATTAAATAGGTATTCAATTAAATCAATAATAAATTAATTTAGTTCTCCTAATCATTAGCTGGTCATGTTCCTTTGAATATACATTAGCATGGTCTATTAAGCTAATGTCACGGTCTACCACTTATCGCTAATGTGTTGTAGAATTAATATAACATCCATACATTCATACTAATATTATTAGGTATAGTTATTTATTATTAATATACTAATATAGTAACTCTGTCTGTCCATCTGTCTGTGTGTTTGTTACGCTTTCACGGCTAAGCTACGGAACCGATTTTGATGCAATTTGATATAGGTGAAGATTAGACTTTGAGAAAGGACATATGCTATGTTTGGTCGTGATAACCGACTATCACGCGGGCGGAGCCGCGGGTAACAGCTAATATTATAAATGCGAAAGTAACTCCGTCTCTTACGCTTTGACTCTTAAACTAATACTGACTCAATCTTGATGAAATTTGGTGAAGAGATAGACTAGAGTTTGAGAAAGGAAATAGGCTACCCCTTATCACGTAAAATGTCTTAAAGGTGTTGAAATAGCGAATGAATTTGCTCTATAGCTATCTCGCCTTTTTAGTCGGTTCGAGTCCGATATAACCTCCCCCTCCAGCTTCGGTGGTACCCGTAGAGGATTTCACGCACGTAAAAAAAAAGGAAATGAATTTAGATGAAAGTTCGTCATTTTGAAAAGCGTTATGAAATTTGATACACAGATAGATTAGAGCTTGGGAAATAACATAGACTATTCTCGGTCACGACAATAGACATCCACGCGGGCGAAATCGCGGGCAAGAGTTAATAATATAATTTATGCTGAATCGTGGGCTGATACCAGTCTTAGCGCCGACAGTATGTTGGTGTAGAAGTTAGCATTGATGGGTAACAAGTTCGATATACACGCCATATCTCTTGAACTCAAGTCGTGAGAGAAATGACTCTAATGGTACGTTTAGAATAGGACACTATACACGTTACACTCAGTGTATACATCTCAGTGTCTCCATATGAACACGAGTGTCTCTGATTACAAAAATTGATCGTGACCCGATAATAATTAGTGTCGCATCGTGTTCGTACAGAGACACTTCGATGTATACACTAAGTGTACCGTGTATAGTGTCATAGTCTAAACGTAAGTCTATCGAAATATAATCTATGATTGGTGGAACTGATCATTCTGAGCTCCTCCATCATCGTAGCATCCCGTGATATCCTCAAAAGACATTAAAAAAACACGTAACGTACGATCGAGAGGTCCCGGGTTCGAATCCTGGCGATTACACTACCGAGGTGAACCCACTGCTAGCACAAGCAATTTAGCTTAGTTGAAGGGGTTAAAGGGAATATAAGTAATTTCGGTAATTACGGTTGCTAATATTCGTTTTGAAAATAAAAAAAATTGGGTTCAAGACAAATGGCGAGAGATATATCGACTTGTTGGTTATAAAAAGAATGAAAGTAATTATGTTTTATAATGTGTAAGAGAAATATATTCATAGGACACTACTGTAAGTGTGGTTACATTACTGGGCAGGGAGAAAGGAAATATCCCGATTCAATACCTGAGACTTGATTTTTAGCTTACCATCAGGTGAGGTATATGACTTCGCCTCGCCTGATGGTAATTTGTGACGTGATGTGACCCAATGGGGAGTTGCCACCTTCGCACGTTTCGACACAAGTTTCAGATTTCATTTAGGTTGTTAGTTCTTCTAAAAATAGTTAAAAACTTTGCCTGATTTGATCTGGGAATGGAAATCTGAATCTAAAAGAGCAACTGAATTTATTACTGCTGCTGAGGCTATTTGCCTTTTCAAAACGTGTTTTTCAAATAATTTAAATTCCATTTGCCAAGAGCTTCTACCTATATTATTAAAGTTACAAAACACTTAGTACGAAACAAGTTAACTGTGTGGGTATGCAAATATTTTCGCCAGTACATCCTTGACAAGCAATGAGTAGAAATAGGTATCAATATTGTAGAATATATCTAGATATATTATAAATAGATGTGGAGGTAAGATTAACTCTGTTAGTATAACCAATTTCGTGAAATAGTAAGGCACTGTCATATGCATATGTACTGTTTTATTGCCAATTAGAGTCAATTTAGCACGATTTGACATTCTTGAAGGGAAAGCGGCGGTCGCCTTCAGTTCACGTGAATGTTAGTTATACACTATCAACAGAATTCTCTTTCACTACCAATAATTTGTCAGCCAGTGCAATAACTCCCTTAACACCTGGTTACACCTTTCCATTTATTTCTCTGTTCAGAAGATGTCAAGGATAGGCATAGGTACGCCCAGTTGTAATGGTTCCAGTCGTTGGCATGACAAAGTAAAGTAAGGTCATATAAAGTCTCCGATATCATTAGTATACCTATGAAACGAAGGGCCATCAGATCAGACCCTGACAGGTTTTCATTATTTCTCAAGATGTAACCTTTCTGCCCTTTTGAAATTATATAATATGCGCATTGTGTACAATTGTAGCTATTGCTGGTATTATGAAAAACGTTATGGATCTCGTAGCCGTAAATAATTTTCATTTTTATCGATTACACTATATTACTAGGGGGCTTTTACAGTCTGGATACAGAAGGCGGAGGATCAGGAGTAATGGTGCTCATTGGGAGAGGCCTAAGTCCATCAGTGGACTGAAATAGACTAATTGATTGATTAATTGGCGCTACGTTAAAATCTTTCATAATCTTCTTACTCTTATTCGTTATTTCTCTATGTACTAAGAAGTGCATGCAGAAATTATTTGCATAGTAAGTGCGTTGACAAGTGCATTGAGCAAATATAGTGCGTTTAGTGCTTGCGACAGCGCACTGTGATTATTCGAGCAAAATGATTAAGTAAATGCAAATAGTTGGTGCTTAGAATGTCCTACTAAGCTGTGAGCACACACTTGATACATTGTTGTTATTTATGTACCAAAAAAAGACACGGGCCATTTGACAGCAGCTGGTTACAAAGACGTATGAAAGTTTGTAAATAGTTTTAGGGTTCTCAATCGCGAATTACCCCTTGCAGTGATAAAGTTGAAAGAGAGGAGAAGTAGACCAAGAAAGGTATAGTTTCTCATGAAACTATCTATTTAAGAAACGAAATGTTTCTCCAGTTAAGCAAGCACTTTGTGCTGGGAAATTTCATGTTATCACGCACCTAGAAAATGATAACATAACATAAACTCACGCCTTTATCCCCGGAAGGGGCAGGCAGAGGTGCTAGCACCCACTTTTCGCCAGTTTATGTTTAGGTCCCAATGGTAATAGGTGGCGAGCCTATTGCCATTAACCAGGCACTCATAAACCTGCGATAAATACACACATAACTTCGAAAAGCGTCGAAAAGTCATTGGAGTGTGCCATGAAAAACCTGGGATCGAACCCAAAACGTCGTCTCAGCAGTCCATTACCCAAAAATGATAAAACAACCTTTATACTTCACAGTCGGAGAGAATGATTGGAAATCGAATTTATAAGACAGGATTCTCATATTGGGTAGTTTAAACTCTCAAATAAATTTTCACACACTAATATTTAAAATATGTAATTCACGTACCTACTCAAAATCAATATGGCCAGCATGTTTGTCTGTACGAAAATATTTCAGTGAACTGCATCGGAATGTCGATAAGATTAGTATTCAATAAGCATTGCTAAAATATGAAAGTGTTCGATCGAAATTTTTGCATTGCAAATTTGCACACTGAAACATGCAAACCAGAACCATCTAAGGGAAATCTTTTGACAAGGCTTTTTTGTGGTGAAAAACCCAAGATAAAATAAGTAAAAGATTTGAGCCCGCATCGCAAATTACAAGCTTCGGATGCAACTGTGTCTCTCTAATGATGATGACGAGGTGATGACGTTGATTATTAAATGTCAAAACAAACAAATATTTCCTTGCTTGTATATTTTTTAAGAAATCGGACATCATTTGTATGCATATTATCCCCTTCTCTTCCCATGTGGTGTCGTACAAAGCGACTAAGGGATAGGGCTGATTAACTTTAATATCAGACAGAAGATATGTACAGCCCAGACTCAGCCTCAGATGCATGATTCGAGTCAACAATAGTGCCCGGAATACTGCAATAGGCTCACCCTCTATTACGTGGGACCGAATACAGATTGGTGAAATGTAGGTGTTAATTCACCTCTGCTTGACCCTCCGGGGATAAAGGCGTGATTATATGCATGTATATTAATATATATATATATATATAATATTGTTCTGAGTAGGAATCTAACCCGCAACCTTTAACGTAGCAGTCGAACCATCTCCCACACTTCACTTTCCAAACAAAGGCTCTAACAAACAATCTTTCTCTTGTTTCAGCACGCGAACGCAGTCCGGGACTCAGCCCGTTTGATCCTAGATGCTCCTCATCCAGAATCTGATGACGCTCTCATCCTGGCCAAGGCTCTCCGCACACGACCACCAGTCAACATGCTACCAGCTGCCAAAGCCGGTACATTCTTCGCAAGAGACAACCTATCCAATTTTATCGACTGGTGCAGAAAGGCTCTTGGCATCCTTGAATGCTTGCTCTTCGAAACAGATGACTTATGCCTCAGAAAGAACGAGAAACACGTAGTGCTATGTCTTCTAGAAGTTGCCAGAAAAGGTGCTGTGCTGGGTATGCCAGCTCCGCTGCTAGTTCAGATGGAAAGGCAGATAGACAGAGAATTGGCTGGTGAGGAACTAAGGCCTGATGATTCAGCCCTAGGCTTGGTTCCTTCTGGACCACAACCACAGTTGGTGACGAATGATTTGAGGAGTTTGGATGAGAGAGTCAGGGATTTAGTTGAGAGGTGCTCGTGTCCTACACAGTTCCCTATGGTGAGGGTCTCGGAAGGAAAATACAGGATTGGTGACACCAGGATGCTGATCTTTGTTAGGGTAAGTTTTCTTATTTAACTACATTACACAATGTCCATTAGACGGTAAACTTCCTCATAATGGACTGTACGAAATGTTTAATACCTACGTACTTACAATTTAAAGTGATTTTTTTTGGGAAGGTAGTTCTTCCCAGTTTGATTACATTGTAGACGTATGCTTTCTGGGAACAGTTTCCTACTAATATAATAAACGCAAATGCTTGTGAGTATGGATGAATGGATGAATGGATGGATGGATGAATGGATGGATGGATGTTTGTTACTCTTTCACGTAACAAACGAAATGTTTCTCCAGATAAACAAGCAAGCTTTACAATAATATAGCTTATACATCAGAATAACACATATGCTATATATCATCACGCTACTACTCAAGGGAGCGGAGCAGTGATCATTAACGTACAAGTAGTGGAGGACAAAGTTTAGTAGAGAGGTGAATTAAATGCTCAATACCGTCGGCTCAACACTAAGGGATAACCGATAACCACACGCAGGCGGAGCCGCGGGTAACAGCTAGTGATTTATAAATATCTTCAATATATATTTATAATAGGAGATTGATAATTATGTTGAAGTACAGTTTTTACCACAGCATTTACAAAAATCATTAAAATTGGTTACGTGGTTCCGTTCAAACTCATAGACACATATTTTATTAAGTAAATTAGGTGCTCTTAAAAATCATCACCTTTATACTGCTAGTAAGAAGCAAGTATTACATTATAAAAGAGTCGAAAAGAATAGCTGTCAATAAATATAATCCAATCAAAGTACTTAATTGGCTGCACCCGACAGCTATTATAATAGCACTTAAATAGCGTTTTCAATAAAGTGTCAGTGTTAAATAACGTTATTAACATATTAACGAGCTGTTATTTACGGCGCGAGGTGTGAAGCTGAACGCTTAGCTGCGTTTAATGGCTATGTCGTTACCTCAGAGGTCATGCAACATGTTATAAATGGAATGACAAGTTTATGAATGAAAGGTACGCGGAATTAGGTAGCTGGCTATTTAGTAAGTTGTATTACTGACATGAATAGAACCGGAAATCAAATTATCCTAGAGTATAATTTTATTTCTAAAGCAAATAATATCAATTTCAGATTTACTTTCGTATGGCAGCGAACTAAAATAGAAATGAAGTATTCGTTGTATCATTAAGCAAACTACTTAATGATACAACGAATACTTCATTAGAACAAAAATAGATCCACAATATTGAAAAAAAAAAATCTGCTAGACTATCTTGACCTTTCTCTAAACAGAAATAGCGTTGCAACTCCTATTACGCTACTTATGATTCATTCTCTTCAATTCCTTCTTTGGTCAAATCGTATCGACAGCTCGTACAAACAAACTTTCGACCTTATATCAACCAATATAAACTGACCTCTTATTTATAACAATATCTGTTATGACATGTCCCATTTTATACTAGTCATTTTTCCCAATATAACAATGGCTCTAATTTCAAACAAAGTGTTAGGAAGGAAGGGTCTTCTTATGTTGGTTTGACGTCCATATTAAGGGATGCAAGGCTATATGAAGGTGCATCGAGGTCGCTAGTATTGATTAGGACTATCAAGGCATTCTCACAGTATCAGCAGTTCTTTATTTGGCGCTTCTAATAAACGACTGTTCTATGGTTCAAAATATATTTGTTAATGTATACTTTATATCATGACTGCCATAAGTTGGTCTTCATCTGTGGCTTATGCCCTTTTAGCTAGATTTCATATACCGTAACGCATTGTATCGCTAGAAGTCTATTTTTAGATCAGACATGAATCATGATTCATGATGCATTTACGAAGCTTGAACAGAAACACTGAACAATGCTTGTCAATGCATTTTTGATACCGACGACCGATATGCGTTTGGTATCGAAAAAAAAATCAAAACTAGAATGGATTCTGAAAAAGGGAACACGTATTTATATAAAGAGACTAGGAGTCGATATTACAATTCCTTTTAACCCCTCCAAGCTTGGGACGGTAATGGCAGAAGCCAAAAATTGAAGCCGGGATCTCTCGATAGTGAGGCCGACTCTTTAGGCACAAAGCTACCAATGCTTTCATATTTCAAACATAAGCTTAAAATATCACCTCTAGACCAACGGATTAGTTATGACAACAGCTTGTCTGTTGACTAATTTCATATAGGTAATTACTTTTTAATTTCTTTTTTTCCAGATCCTTCGCTCCCACGTCATGGTACGCGTCGGAGGTGGCTGGGATACCTTAGCTCATTATTTGGACAAGCACGACCCTTGCCGTTGCCGCGCCCAGCACCGATCCTCCCTCTCAGCACGCTTGGCCCGCCCTAAACACGACCTGGCTGGAGCCACGGTGACCTATGAACGTACTCCAGAACCAACCTCTCTCCCTTACAAACCAGAAGCAAAGTCCTACGAGCCAATGTCGCTTCAATACAGCCCCAAGATTTACAACGAAGAACCAAGGTCTGTTCATTACCAGTCTAACCACAGACTTGATGCTCCTACCAGTCTGCCGTACTTAGGAGACATAGACCGAGCGGCCTCGCCTAACAGAAAGCACTTAGCACCAAGAGCTATCAGCCCTAAACGAAATTCTTCATCTCCTGAGCGAAGAACTAAAATTATAGTCTCGAATCATTTGGTGCCGACCCCTCATGGAATGAGGAATAAGTCTCCGAGACCTGTTTCGCCGGCACCAGCGGCTGAAAGTGCTTCTGACAACGGATCTGAGGTTTCGGATGAAGGGTACAGGAGTTTAGGTGTTGTGGCTGGATCTACACAAGGGTCTCCTTCGATTAAAACGACGAATAGGTATTCGTTGCACAGCCAGAATTCAATGGAAGATGCAGAATTTAATGGTAAGTACAAGAAACTTTATGAATTTTGCACAAAACAGCCATGTGTTATTCCAGGAACAAAGTTACCTATATTACTATACTATTACACTACTAGTTACTATAACGTGTGCTGCAGGCCTATACACATGTATACTGGAGAAACTATGGAAATGTGGGTAATAGCAGACTGACAAAGAAATAATATGCATATCGAAACGACATCGACACATAAAAAAAAGTGACTAGCCTTTCCACGTACTTCCACTCGTACTTTTAACTGTCATTTTTTTTTAACGTGCGGGTAATCCTCATGGATACTACCCTCACCGAAACCGGAGGGGGAGGTTATGTCGGATCGAACCGACTTTACGCCGTCTGTGGGTCGTAGTGCAAGGCCAAAGGTAAGGCAGCTATAGTACATATCCCTCTAACCTCAGCTGACCTAGAGCCATCTCTCTTGATCTGGTCTTCTTCGGGTGGAAGGGGGGGGGGGGGGTGTCGACGCGCGCTGCTGGCTGCTTCTGCTGGCGTGACAGGCGGCTCCACCTGTTACCCCACACCTGTCACCCGGTCATTTATCTCCTGCATCTGTTATATTTGGTTTATCTTGACTTTTAAAGGAGTGATCTGACTTGCCAATTTTGGATAGGAGAGAGCATGGGCCAGACATTTCCTGCCTCTAAACAAAACCATGCTCACATTTTCAGTGCGAATTCCATTTCTCACATCTGCAAGTAGCCAAACAAACATTATTTTACTTAAGTAAATAATACATAACTCACATGTCGTTGCAGTATTTACACTGTACACTCTGTACATAGGGCTTTGCACCAATAATATTCGCACACTGCTCGCGAGTTTCAACAGTTGTACAAATAGTCTTATGTTGTAGGTACTTGGTGTTTGTTAAATAACGTGTAAGCTAACAAAACATAACATAACATAAACTCACGCCTTTGTCCCCGAAGGGGTAGGCAGAGGTGCTAGCACCCACATTTCGCCGGTTTATGTTTAGGTCCCAATGTAATAGGTGGCGAGCCCATTGCCATTGACTGGACACTTATAAACCTGCGATAAATACACACATAACTTCGAAAAGCATCGAAAAGTCATTGGTGTGTGCCATGGAACACCTGGGATCGAACCCGAGACCTCGTCTCAGCAGTCCATTACCCATACCACTAGGCTACCGCGGTTAAGCTAACATAGCATCAATATATCAAATTAGTTATTTCACCGTTTAGGTCTCGAAGAATTCCTAATGAACGTAAAGCTTCTAGGCCTTCCAGGCCAATTTTAAGTACTGTTAACATGAGTGTCGTAAATAACTGATGATTTGTATGGGTCGGTTGTCTTTACGTAAAAGCGAATGTAACAAAAGTGGTTCTGATTTCGTTCCCGTAACTCATAGCAAGCTATTCCAGGCACTAAAATTCCAGCCAGTACCGTTCAGCTACTTGACCGTGGTTTAGTAACGAACATCCAAATATTTTCATAAATTATCACATTTATGATACCTGTAGAAGAAGGATATTAGCACGTAGGATATAAGCAGAATAGTAAGATATTATATGACGCCTGTGATAATTAAACCTCCATATAAAAATATTGCAGTCTGTTAGGCTTCTTTCCTTTGTGCCGTAGGAACACTATAATCCTTTTCCTTCGTATCTGACTTTCCTAATTCTCTATTACTGGCATTCGTACCTGTAATTCGACAGGAAGCATGGAGGAGTCAATACTTCACTCAACGGTCACCCATCAATAGATTGACCTGTGATAGCGTTACCTACCGCATCAACCATTTGGTGCAGTAATTATATCATGGATTTCTGATAACATCATTTGATTTTATCGTTATAAATATCTTGTAAAACTTAATTGCAGAATAGTAAGATATTATATGACGCCTGTGATAATTAAACCTCCATATAAAAATATTGCAGTCTGTTAGGCTTCTTTCCTTTGTGCCGTAGGAACACTATAATCCCTTTCCTTCGTATCTGACTTTCCTAATTCTCTATTACTGGCATTCGTACCTGCAATTCGACAGGAAGCATGGAAGAGTCAAGACTTCACTAAACGGTCACCCATCAATAGATTGACCTGTGATAGCGTTACCTACCGCATCAACCATTTGGTGCAGTAATTATATCATGGATTTCTGATAACATCATTTGATTTTATCGTTATAAATATCTTGTAAAACTTAATTGAGTCATGTTTTTATAACAGCAGTGACTAATTTATAACAAATTTCTTTTTTAATCTATAAGTACCAAATATTGTTTTGTCTCTCTGTCTGTCCGTTCTTTTCACGTCAGAACTTACTATCTGATTTACACGTTTTTAAAAATTAATACTTTAGTTATCTGCATGCGGCAAAGATTATATATTTAAACCTATAAAGTTATCTCATGTCTCTTCAACCAATTGAATATAATTTTGTCTCATGTCAATATCATCTATGATACTCTGATTCTGAGCTCTAAGTGCGTAACTTAAGTTTTAGTTTCAAAAAGTTATAGTAAAAAACATAAATACAAGCGAATATAACAAAAGTGGTACACACTTACGTAGAGACAACCGACCCGTACAAATCAACAGTTATTTACGACACTTATGTTAATAATGACTTCAAATTGTTATTTGTTATATTGAAATATGTTATGCCAAAGCACATGCAACCGGAATGAATATTTTTTTTGCACTTGGCGATTGGTCCAAGTGATATGAGAGTTAATATTTTCGGTTGCCTGAGAGCTAATTAGCTGCGGAAACATCATCTTATTAGAGGTATACTTACTAACCTTTTAATAATCAATTCTTCTCTTCACAAAAATGGGATCAGTGCACGAAGCACGAAAAACTATTGTGATCGTAACGTGAACGAATGGAGAGAGCGGAGCAATGTGATTGGCGGGCTTCACACACATAGGTTCACTGTAGGCTGGCGGCCAATCACAAAGCTCCTTTCTCTCGATACCTTTACGTTACGATAGTTTTTCATTCTCGGGGCACGGTATTCCATACCGGCGTATCTGTGGGCGTATGTCTATTTAGAATAAATATAAATCTTCCTGGGAAAATGAATTTGGTTTATGTCGCAATCTTTTCCAAGTCATTTGATAAAATCAAATAACTATTAATTAAATGTGTATATGCACGTCAAAGTTGTAACCTTAAGATGACTGATTAGATTACTTTTTTGATACAGCTCTGGTGGCAATCAGTTCTATTATCATCATACCGTTGGTACCGGTTGCAGTCCTAGACTCTTTGTCGAAGTCCGAAGTCCGTTTACTTCTCTACTTTGTGATTTAAATGGGAGCGACTGAAGCTTGTCTGCCACTTAAGTACTATAGAAACCTTCTGCAAGAAGGACATTAAAAGGTTTCTTCAGGGTTCGCAGCATGAGTGTAACACCCCTGGTGTTGCATATGTCCATAGGCCACGTAACTACTTTCGATCAGTTGATCCGTGTGCTTAGCTCCCACCTTTTGAACCCCACTTTTGATACCAACCCCGTCGGAGTCGGACGGGGAGGTTATGTCAGACTCGAACCGACTAAATCGCACGCCGTTTGTGGCTCTAAGTGCAAGGCCGAAGGTGAGGTAGCTATAGAGCGTATCTCTTGCACTCCGGCTGACCCAGGGCCATCTCTCTCATTCTGGCCCTCTTTTGCTGGGTTGACAGCTGACTTCCCCTATACAGGCGGCTCCACCTGTGCTTGGCTCCCACCTAAGTAGTAAGTATAAAAAAAACCTGCCTCAAGGGTCTCAGTGGGATAACACCCGAGATGTGGTAACTGTTTTCTTTTTGTACCAAACTCTTATTCATTGCGCTCGCGCACACAGTGCAATATTGTCGCAATTGTCACGGTGCAGTACCGTCAAATTGCGCCGTCCACCTCATGAATACCTGTCACAATGTGGAACCGTTACGACAAACACGAAATCATGTGTTTTGTTATGTATTTTTCGAGGTTGTACTATGATGCTACCTTGGAGTAATTTTGTGGTTTTATATACCACTTATATGGTAGCCATGCCTGCCTGATAGAAAGTGGTTATAGTGCGAGGGAGGTGACATTCTTGTTGCCTTACCCCTAGCACGAACAACTATTGTAGGTAATGAATGAATAATAATTTATTCGCACATATAGTTACAATGGTATTCGATTATTACAATAGATAGCTTAACGTATTTCACCAAAATTGGCATGCAAAATTTCAACAATATCAGTTAATTTCAAAGAATGTCAAATGAATATATAATTATATAAAACTATGTCATTGAATTGATGAAAATAATAAAAAAATAAATTTTAATCATTAATTAAAAGGGAATGTCAAGTGTACATATTATTTCATGGTCATAATCAATAAATAGTAATAACAAAATAATAGCAGAATAATTACAAATTTCCATTCTCTCTGTAGGATAAGTATTCTTGCATAGTGTAGAAGCACCTATCCCGCAACCATGCCTTGAGCTTCGACCTAAAAGCTCTAGGAGGGAGCTCTCGTATTACTTGTGGTATTTTATTATAAACCTTCGTACACATGAACAGGCAATTTTTGTGGTGAAGTTCAGTTCGACACTTCTGGACCACTAGTTAAGTGCCGTAATTCTTTGAGAGAATGGAGAAATCCGATTGGCCATGTGCTGCCTGCCTGTGTGTATAGAAGCCGGCCAATTGCAATGCTCCGTTCTCTCATTACAATTACAGGGGTACTGATCCTGTTTACTATGATGACATTCTTTAACGTACAAACCAACCTCACCGTAAAATCACTGTTCGTATAGGGAGGGAGTTAAGAGTGCTTGGATATCACCCGTATACGGTGGAGAATATTCCTTCAAGAATCAAGTGGTTTGGTGACTTCTTTCTTTGTCGCACCATTAAGACCTGGAACTCCTTGCCAGCTCGTGTTTCCTTCTTCCTACAGTTCCGGGTCCTTTAAGCGGGGCGTGAAAAAGCATCTGATGCGGCCGTCAAGCTGTGTGCCACCATTGTTATTATGGTACTTGTATGTAATGATGACTCTCTTTCCTGAGACTTTGCCTTCAGCTTACCATCAGGCGAGGAGAAGTCAAATTGACGTGTCCCACATAAAAAAAAAGATTATGGTTAGGAAGGGAGTTAATGGGTAGGGAGAGAAGGGAAGGAAGGGAGAGCCTATTGCCGTCTACTGGGCACTTCGCCTTGGACTGTATGTGTACTATCGAATGGAACAGTCCTATCCTTTAGTCACCTTTTACGGCAAGCACTTGAAGAGCTGGAGTGGTCCTATTCTCCTTTACTGGGAACCAACACGGGTACTCGGTAGTGCAATGGCCAGGATGCAAAGCCGTTACCTATCGATTGTAAAGCCGACTCCTTAACTAATCAGCTACTAATAGGAGGTAGGACACGACTGTTTTTTCCCGTGGGTATATAAGTCTGTCAGTTGATAAAAAAAACCTACGGAGCTTCACTTATTTGAAATATCCCAGAAATAGTTACATTGCGTTGAGATTATTATTTCACACAGAGTACTTGTATTTTATATAGGTACGAAAGGGTAAGTAAAAGCACCAATGATAGACACTTTAACCACAAATTAAACTTCACTCTACAAAATTACACATATTTTTTAAAGAATGATCGTAATTTCCCTTTTTTAACTGTTAAAGCAATATTTAGACATTCATTTTAGCAGATAAAATCTTCAAAAACTAACATATTTTTACTTTAAATACAATTATTATACGCATGGTCGTAAACACCAATAGTCGAGAATCGTTTAAAACTGATAGAAAATCTAGCCATAAAAATATAGCAATGGTCTACGTAGGTCAACAAGTTACATATTTATAACATCCGTACTAAATATATTGATAATCATTATTAATAAATAAAAAATCAAACCTATTAAAATCACTACCCTTAACAAAAATCTTAAGAACCAACTGGCGCCAATTCAATATTTACTCTCGATAGTGTTGCGAGTTTTTGAACATGTAATATATACCATTAGCTATTACTATTTTGTTTACTTGACCATGATATACTTAAAAGACATTTTAAGTATATCATGGTCAAGTAAACAAAATAGTTACTTTTGTTACAATAAAGGTTTTTTTCGAAAGTGTCAACTATTGGGCCAGTGTCGGTGTTCTGCCTTATACGAATGTGACCTATCAAAAGTTCACAAAATCTACTTGGACAATTATAATTTTATGAAGATTAACGATTGAGGATACATTGCTGCCGAATTACCTGTCGAAATATAGCCGCAAGCACTTTGTACTTAATTATACGGTTGCTCTATTGCACAAAGGATATAAAAATAAAAGCTTTGATTTGATATATAACTTTAATAAGATAGGTTATGAACGTCTAAATCTTTAATCAGAGTCAAAGGTCTAACTATTATGTTGACAGCATTGTAAAGAGGTTGCAAATGTCAGATTAAATGACATTCTAATTTTAAATTTAAATTTGACACGCGTCATTTGATGATTTGATTTTCATACATATACACACGTCTCTAAATTCCCGAAGCGGTAGGGAGAGGTGTAATAACGCCCACATTTTGCCAACTGTGATATTCGGTCCCATGTTATAGGGGGCGATTCTATTGCCGTCATAAGGGCACTTTGTCATGGGCTATAAGTTTAATATTGGATGGAAAACAGCTGTATCTAGTCGTCTTCTAGAACACCCATAGGGAGAGAGGTACAAAATGAGTTTAAAAAATCGACACCTTTTAGACATAGCGTGTCTTTTTGAAATGTAATCTATATGACAGCAACCAAAATTGACGTAATATTGCTGGTCTTTACCATATAACTTTGTGTTACCATAATAACCTCGTGTTGTGTTCCCGGCGGTGAGTAGGGTAGTCAGAGCTCACTGGAGAGTCTTTGTGCTGTCAGTGGGAAGACCCAAGGCTCGTCCTGCTTTGCCTTCTACACTGACGGCACAGAAACTCTCTGTTTTTGCGAGTGTAATTCCCCTGGTGTTGCACCACTTTCCATCATAAGGGCCGTGTGCTTGTCTGCCAGTCTACCACCTAAGTGGTATAAAAAATACCTACCTATTTCTTTGTTCCTTATAACCAGTCTCGTTCTACACATATTAATCATTGGCATAATAAATAAAAATGAATAGCATAGGAACTTAATACGATGGGATTGATAGACAGCTTAAGTGTAATAATTAACACATACCAACATTATAACATTCCTATTTGGACAATTATAATGTCGCATGAATATCAGATTATGCAATGCGTTGCATAAACACAAGATTAGTGCAGCCATGACACTGGAATGACATTCCTATAGAACGACAACATCCACTGGATTTATAAACATTATGATAATATTCTGCCGTCTACGATACTTTGCAGAGAGACAGCCTACGTGGCGTAGCGGTAGTAAACATGGCAGCTAGGCAGGAGGTTCGATCCCCGTTCGATGTAAATTTTTGTATGAATGAATATGGGTATTTGGTCTGGTCGTACCTCGGAGAGCACGTTAAGCCGTCGATCCAGGTTGTCATTCAAACATCTATGGCAGTCATTACGGGTAGTTAGAGCACTCAAAAATCCAACAACTGGTATAGCTCCAATGCTCCGATATCGACCTTTGGGTTGTAGAGGTCAGATGGCAGTCGCTTCACGGCAATTATTGAAATTAGACTGGTTTCGGATGCGACTGGAATTAATGCTAGGATGAAGTAAAAGAAGACGATACTTTGCAGAGCGCTATCTAGACCCAAATTTATATCACTTTTAGTGACCCGGATATTTGATCGTGATATTTATTGGTTTTACAGTTTTTTTTTTTTTTTTACGTGCGGGAAATCCCCACGGATACCCACCCCTCCGGAGCCGGAGGGGTAGGTTATGTCGGACTCGAACCGACTAAACCGCACGCCGTCTGTGGGTCGATGTGCTAGGCCGGAGGTGAGGTTGTCTTTTGACATATATCCCTCGCACCGCCGTGGCCTGCTTCTGCTAGGGTGACGAGCGGCTCCACCCGTCACCCTCAGGCCCGATTGGTTTTACAGTGTCTTTTTTTTTTTTTTTTTACGTGCGGGAAATCCCCACGGATACCCACCCCTCCGGAGCCGGAGGGGGAGGTTATGTCGGACTCGAACCGACTAAACCGCACGCCGTCTGTGGGTCGATGTGCTAGGCCGGAGGTGAGGTTGTCTTTTGACATATATCCCTCGCACCGCCGTGGCCTGCTTCTGCTAGGGTGACGAGCGGCTCCACCCGTCACCCTCAGGCCCGATTGGTTTTACAGTGTCTTTTTTTTTTTTTTTTTACGTGCGGGAAATCCCCACGGATACCCACCCCTCCGGAGCCGGAGGGGGAGGTTATGTCGGACTCGAACCGACTAAACCGCACGCCGTCTCTGGGTCGTAGTGCTAGGCCGAAGGTGAGGTTGTCATGCGACATATCCCTCGCACCCCGGCTGACCCAGGGCCATCCCTCTCGGTCTGGCCCTCCTCGGAAAGGGGGGGACCACGCGGTCCCCGACTCAACCCCGGTGTGGGGAGGCGCGCATCGTCCTACGATGCGCGCCGCCGCCGTGGCCTGCTTCTGCTAGGATGACGGGCGGCTCCACCCGTCACCCTCAGGCCCGCGCTCATGGGGGGCGGAGGTCAGTTTGCGCCCTCCGACGCCCGAGCCGCCTTCGGGCGCGTGCAGCGATGTCAGCGAGCCTCTCTCGCTCATCGCGCCGCGCCCGCTCTGCTGACCATCGCCGCGAGCAGGGTGGAGAGCGTGAGCACTCTCACCCCCAGGGCCGCCACAAGCTCCCGCCTCGGCGTCTCAAACGCCGGGCACTCGGTGAGCGTGTGCAGCCCCGAGTCCACGCTCGCGTCGCAGTGATGGCACTCGGGCGTTGGCTCTATACCCATCAGATGCAGATACCGCCCGAAGCTACCGTGCCCGGTGATAATCTGCGTCTGACGGTACGAGAGGCTACCGTGTTGCCTCTCTAGCCACTCCCCCATGATGGGCCTTACCGCCGCAATGACGGCGTGCCCTGCGCGTGGTTGCCCAAGTCGTCGCTCCCACTCGGCCACCATGACCTGGTGGAGCCGGGATTTCTCGGCCCGAATATCCTCGGGCTCGGGATCGAATCCCCGCTCCCGCGCCTCCTTTCGGAACTGATATAGTGATATAGTCAGAGTTGTTAAACGATTAATAAAATAGTAGTGGCCGTGTTGCCTCCTGGTGTAGTAGAAGTATCTCTTTCCAAGGCAACCAACGGATAAGGTTGTTCTCCATTCGACAATAAATTAATAAGAATATAGTATATATATTTAACAGAAAATAAACGTAATAAGAGACGTTTGTCATGGGCTGCATCCCATGAATGAAAAACGTCTCTTATTACGTGGGATCGAAAGTCATAGTTGGGTGTCAAAACCCCTGTACCTCGTCCTAGGACATCCTTCCGTGGGCTACTAGCCTGACCTAACCGCCTAATAGCCTGCGGTTGGTAGCCCCGGGTAACCAACCGCAGGCTATTAGGCGGTACGTGAGGGATTTTAGCCGGTAGGAGTCCGGCATAGCAACCATGAAGGATTTTCCCTCACGGAAAAAAAAGACCCCTGTACCTCATCCTTCAGGGATTTGCTTTACTGCCATTTAATATGTATAGTAGTACAATAGTAAGATTAGCACATATCTTGCTATATGGTAATTCCAAAATCGGCATGTCCAATCTCGTTCCTCGTATTATCATTAATCATTAGCCTATTATCAATTGACGCAACAAACTGATGATAATGAACGAGTGTACGTAATAGTTTGCTTATCATTCATAGCGAATGATCACTCAATTTGAGCTACAAGGACCTATTGTACGCAAAAAGGACATGGTAAAGACCGTTGATCATCATATCATCCTAAAGATATGAATCCGAAACATACGACAACTGCGGACGCATGCAGCACATACATAAATTAGTATACATTACTTGTTAAACATCGATATGGATAAAGGGAACTATTGATAAACCGCAATGAATTACGCGAATCTGCTGAGTGCGTCTGCAGTTGTCGAATGCGGTTGGTTCCGGAATCACAGATAACCTATCAGTTGTTCTCAGAGTAAATAATGGTTCTGAATAAGTGTCTGTTCTATCTCTTCTATGCTGCTTAATATAATAATGGTGAAAGGTTTGTTTTTATGTAATCGATAAACTCTGAAACTAATGAACCAATGTCTAAAATTCTTTTACCATTTGAATGCTACAACATTATCTTCGAGTAGCACAGGCTAGGCACTGTTTATCCAGATATTTCTACGGTAATATGACTTACGCTTGGTGAAACCACGAGGTGACGCTAACTTACTTACCTACTTCCAGCGGGGGATGCCGTAGACCGGACGGGTGATCTGCCCTTTTATGGGAACCATTTCACCCAATTCCCCTATTTCTCCTATTTGGAGGCTAAGAAGTGTCTGGCAATAACGGTGTTTCGTCGAACCTACCTGTCTCTTTGCAGAATCTTACGATCTGTTGCACCTTCAGATCCTCGAGGTCTTGTTCTTCTAGGGTGTCCGTCCCCATGTTTTCCCATCTTATCAATGAGTACATGGGGCATTTGGCCAGCAGGTGAAGACTGGTTTCCTCCTCCTCCATGCATTTTGGGCATTAGCGGTCAGTTTTCACCCCTATAAGTGTCAGGTGCCTATCTAGTCGGCAATGTCCCGTTATCACTTCTACGACCAGCCTCATATTTCCTACGAGGTGGTGCTAACATTAGATTTAAAAAACATGGGTGGCTGTTTAATACTGAACGATTACGATACGATTTGAATGTTTTATTTAATCATCATCACCATTATGATATTGTCCAAAGTTTACATGAATACAAGTTAATTGTTATCCGTAGCTCCGCAAGCCTAATTGGTATACAGACTTTATTCCTTAAGGACTACTAATTTTTGGATGCAAAACAATTTATGCAAAGATCTGTCTATTCACTACAAGACAGCTAAACAATTTTAATAAGATTCGACAGTTTTTTTAAATACAAATGAGGTGGCAGACAAGCACACGGCCCACCTGATGGAAAGGGGTACCGTGGCTTATAGATGTGTACAACACCAGGGGAGTCACACTCGTGTTGCTGACCTTAGATGTAGTTTTAACCTGAATAAGATTCAGGATACTATTTTTTTTTCTTGGAAAATCATTCAATTTCCCATACGTGAAGCCACGAGCTGTAAATAGCTTGTACTATATAAAGTAGCCTTGTCCAGCGTACATGTGGAGACAGTCCTGCTCACCCCCCGAGGCTAACAGAGCGACATTCCGTTGTGTGCCGCAATCTATACAAGGCATAACAACATTGTTGGAACGCATTCTAGTGGGCGATACATTAATATTAATTATTATTTATATAGGTCTTTGTTGTTATAATTATCTTGGTATGGTACCGGGTTAGGTTCTACGGTTGAGCTAGATTTTTTATTTATATTTTGAACTGCGAAAGTATGGCTCATTGGAGAATTTTTGTGCTGTTAGTCGGAAGACCAAAGGCTAGTCCTGCTTTATCTTTTACACTGACGGCACATAAACTTTCTGTGTTTACCGGGTCGGCAGCACGAGTGTGACTCCCCTGGTGTTGTATACGTCCATAGGCCACGGTAACCACTTTCCATTAGGTGGACCGTGTGATTGTCTGCCACCTTAATGATATAAAAATTGAGACAATCCAAAACCATAAATTTTTAGGTATTATCTTGTAAAAATAATTTGATTGTTATTTAAAAAGAAAAGAATATTACTAACCAAAATTATCGAAATTACTAATATTCCCTCTAACCCCTCCAACTAAGCTAAATTGCTTGTGCTAGTAGTGGGTTCACGTCAGTAGTGGAATGGTAAGGATTCGAACCCGGGACCTTTTGATCGTAAGGCCGACTCCTTAACCACTAAGCTACTGACTTATTAACTTTTTACATCGATAAGTAGAGTTCTTTCGCAACCATAATTGTTTACTCCATATCTGGCATCCGAATATATCCCATGCAATGCTGAAAAAGGGCTGCCTTAATATAAATTGACTCAACTCCATAATATAAACTTAAGTGGTGAATTTGAATTAAGTAACTTGTTGTACTTTTCCACAAAAAATTATTAAACATGATTGATTTCGCCTCAAGACATTTTCAAAATTTTCTATGACCATAATTATTATCTTCTTCTATAGCAGACACACCACCAAGTACCATCAATCAATGCTATAAATAGTTGAGTTGATATACAAAAGTTGCAAACATAATTTTCACCCTTACATTATTTTATTTAAAATTCAAATGAACATAAGAATTCTGATTTATACCGGATAAATCACTACCTCTCAAATACCTCCTTAAATCGTAATTGTCCACAGACTTGCGGAAAAGGGAAGTGAGTAAGGCTCACTCAGTTATGTCCGTACAAGGCATCGCTGCCTATGGACGTAATTATTAACTTCAGTAACTGTTATTACACACCTAATATGGCGATTGCGAGTTAGAAGCAGTGCTGTGTTTTAATATGAAAGGGCTCGAACGGTTCTTGGTGGGGTCAATTGGATTGAACGGGCTTTATGTAATGCTAGCTTTGATGTAATGCAAGGTTGTTATCACCAAAATATTTTGGGCTCAAGGCAATGCAGGTATTTCTATTGATCGAAGGATATGTTTTCTTCTCAGGGTCAACGAATCTGACGGTATAATCGCTTTCTTAAAAGCCAAGATAAATCAAATATAAAAATATCATCACGTCACACTTCTATATGACTTTTTTGTAATTGCTCGATTCCTAAGTCATTTTTAGAGTCATTTGTAGGTCCATTTTTCGTGTAAGTAAATAATAAAATGTCATCATTAAAAGACTTCGTCTCTTCTTTCAGAGCGTCTCGACCACGACGACGGTTGCCACATGGATAAACCAGATCGAGTAGACGACCACGTGAGCCTCAACACTGGCCTCCGCAAGACTGACTTCTCCGACACCTTCTACGGAGGTCGTAAGACCAGCTCTATTGAAGACAAGTCAGTCAGGGGCAGCCCAGACCGCGTAGTCGTCACCGAGAGCAACGATTCTCCAAGCAAAAGCCTCCGACCAACTAGAGAAACCACAGAATCGCCCACAAAGACAATAAGGAGTCGACAAGCAAGTAGGATCCCTCATTCACCAGTCAGGAATAGAACTCCAAGTCGAGGGAACACTCCTAGTCCAAAGCACACTGCCACTCCTGTGCAGACCTCACCAAAGCTGACTCCAAAGCTCCCTCCTCCAGCTAGAAATACCTGGTCAGGCAGAACTGCTCCCAATCAAGCAAAATCAAAGGCGAGGCCTACAATCGGAGCTGATACTTTCGATAATCCCAACAAATCGCCAAAGATGAAGTCTAAAGCACCCCCAGCTCCTCAACCTGCCCCTGAGGTTTTCAAGAGGAATTCTCCTCTAAGAGCCAGTAGTGCTACTCTTAGGTCTCCACCGAATAATAAATCACTAAGTCCTTTACTAGAACAAATACTGCGATCAGCAGAAACTGCAAAGGACGACATGGCAGTTTTGGAGAAGATGAAAGAAATCATTAGGACTTATTCGAAAGGAGAAGGAGAAGGAGATTCTTTATCTAGAACTAGTTCCAAAGATTCTGACTATGCTGATTTTACCTCAGCTTGGGTTATGTCTGATGGGAAATTAGAAAGATCTACTAGTACTAGACAACTGGCCGCTCCAAGGAAAGACCAAAGAAATGGTTCATCTAGAATACCTGCCCCGGTATCTATTGGCTGCAGAAGGTCAACCTCAACGACACAGTTCCAATGACAGGAGTCTCAAGGCAGTGTTGATGCCAGTGACAATTGAACTATCATCTGTAGTGTTAACTTGAGGGTATGTCAAATTAAATTGGTGGTTAGTGACTGACGAATTGTTGCCTAGATGGCGTCGAGAGTGATACAGGAAAGTGAGTGAAAATGAGTGTTATAATCATAAACTTGTGTTAGCATAACTGCAGCTTCTACGAACCATGGCTCTTGCGAGTTACCTTAATGTAACTAGTTTACTAAAGGTAGTGTTTCTTTGTACAAAATCTAATGAAGAAATATTGGAAGAGGCCAGCTTCCCCGGCTTTGACACAATTTTTTTTTTATTTGGGTTACCCTCGAAACTTTAGTTTGTAAAGTGTAACCTACTGTATAACGACGATTAGTTTTAACATAAATGTAGTACTAAAAATCGACAATTAGAAAATGTATACTAACAAATTAAACCTAGATTTGAAAATCATAATGTTTGGTGAAAGTTAACTTTTAGATGTGCTTTTATAATCATTAATTATTCATTCAATTAATTAATTGAATTCTCATTTCATTAAATTACATACAATGCAAACAAAATGCAACGGTAAAATAATATAATGGTTACAACAGCACTTCTAAATGTTGATTTATTATGGTGCTAAGCAATGAAAATGTTAGCTTCTGTTATTTAGTTATTGATAATTTAATTATTTCAGTAAAATGCTATCACAGATGTTCTTACAATTTTTTAGTCATAAGTTAGTTAAGATGCAACTTAGCTTCTCACAATAGCTCTAGTTGTTATTGCACCAAAGTTAGACTATTACTTGGAATATTTTTTTTTATCATAAATAAATATTATTGAAATTAAATGCTATTTTTTGAACTTTGGTGCAATCGACTTTTATTTTAAAGACTAATTATTATTTTCAAATTTTAATTATTATAGGTATAGTTGGTGAATAATTTTTATTACCTATAATAATGATTTGATAAGTATCTTAGTGACATTATTTTTGGATGACAAATATAAGTTACAATTTAATTTTTAAGTTTAGGATTAATTAATTTTTTATATAAATTTTCCCGGTAATTTGACTAATGAATATAAAATTTATAACTATCAATAATTTGGCATTTTAAATTTGCATTTAGAGAAATATCATTCCATATACTACGACTAGCCGGGATTTTGGTAATTCTTATTTTAAAAGTAATCTCATTTTTGTAGGTTGTGAAGGGTAGGGCTTATAAAAATCTGTAGTGTTTAAATAACAATTGAAATAGGTCATGTAGGTTTTTGTTAGTGAAAACTATGGTAATTATGGCTTATCATAATAAAAAAGAAATCGTCAAATATCCATCTTGCATACCTCAGTGTAGTGTATCGGTAAAGTAAATATTTTTACACATTCTTTTACATAAATAGGTAAAGTTAGAATCATCAGCTGCTACAAAACCGTCCGAATCACAGTAGTAAAGACATAGCTGTAGGTTGGCATCTACAAAATTGTTTTAGCCACTTAATTAAAACAGTCACTGTCCTTCAAAAACATTTAATTTTGATATAAAATTAATTGTACATTCGAATTTAAAACATGTGTGATTAAGTGGCTAAAATGTATTTCGTTCTAAAATTGTTACTTCTATCATTGTAATGGATAATTTAATATTAATTAAATTAATGATTGAAGTAATTTGTAATTAATGATACGATTATCTTTATATCTACAGGTCTTATGTCAGACCTTAAGTTTAAGATGTCACAAGTACTTCTATGTTGTATTGCTATTTGTAATATTATAGTTTCTTTTTATATTTATCTCTATTATCTACACAATTAAGTCTTAATGGCTTTTACCATTATTTGGATATTTTTAGGCATTGTAATTTTAAAACTGCACTTCTAAAAGCTCAGCCCTATAATTTGTAGCGTCTGTTTTACTTGAAATAAAAAAAAGAAAATGGAAATATTGAGAAAATAATGAAAATAAATGATTATCAATGAAACAGATGATTGAATAAAAAAATTCTACTCACAGTAGGTTCGCTTATTATATTTATGGTTTTTATCAGGAAACAAGTCTGTGAAGCCAAACAATTTTTTTTTCTGTTAAACCTTGTTACACTATATTTAAAAAAAATACAAAAAGAATTACAGACTGAATGAAAGCGTAATTAAACGAGAACAGCTTGTTAAGTTCTTTTTTTAGCTTTTGCCTATGCACACGTTTAGCTTTTATTTTTATAGTGTAACAATGGTGGAAGCTAGAGGCTAAGTTTAAATTAATTTTTGCATTATTTCACTTCGACTTAATGTTACCAGTGACTATGCCATAGATATCTGTTATTATTCACAGAATAAACGTAAGTTTATCTTACAATGTTATTTTATTTTTAAATTGAAATAATTTACTTATTCCTTTCTTTATATTTCTCCTATCACCCAAAGACCAGCCACAATCATTACTTAGTCCACAACTTCATTGGTTCACGAAATAAATATAGGTCACAAGAGTTAACTTTCAAAGAGGGAACTTATAGGAGGTAGGGCACGACGGTATTTCCGTCCAACTGAGGAGTCCGATTGCGGAAGAACCTCCGCCCTACAGAATACCGCGGCCATAATTACCTCGTGTTGTATTCCCGGCGGTGAGTAGGGTAGCCAGAGCTCACTGGAGAGTTTTTTTGGTGTCAGTAGGAAGATCAAGGGCTATCCCTGCTTATTGTCTTCTATGCTGACGGCACAGAAACTCTCTGTGCTTACAGGGTCGACAGCACGAGTGTGACTCTTCTGGTGTTGCATACGTCCATAGGCCACGGTAACCGCTTTTCATCAGGTGGGCTGTGTGCTTGTCTGCCACCTCTGTAGTATAAAAAAAGAGGGAAGATGGTTCTTTCAGCGGAGGCTTGTAAGTATCATACCACCCACAGGCTAGTGATGTAATTTAAGCACGTTTGTAGCACAGAGGTATCTCATGTACTTAGGTAGGTACATACTTACTTAACTCTTCTCTTATTCTCTTTCTGTTGAGTTCCCAAAGGAACAGAATACAAGAATATGATAAAAAGCAACTGAGACATAGAACAGCACCATATCCGACAGTTCATAGATATATTTGCAGCCCACACTCGGCCTCAGCAGCGTGGCATAGCAATAGGCTAACGTGTGGAAACCCCCATCGGTGCCGGCGATGGGGTGGGCGTGTCGGAATCGGACCGACTAAAACCACACGGTGTCCTTCCCAAGTGTCCATCATCACAAAGAAAAGAATAGAAGGATTCGTGAAATATTTATTCAACTCTGAAGGATTATAGTCTTAGTCTTCTGATATAACAGGCGTGGCTGTACCTATGTATATTATACCAATACATTCTTCTTTCACTGCATCAACTAAAGAAAAAAGACATGTAGGTTTTGACATCTGTCAAAAATGATAGTTGTCACAAATTAGCAGAATAATTAAGTTGATTGTTTGTAGAAATAAAACTGTGATGTGGTGATGAGTTCATAAAATTTCTTACGTATGATGTATCACCTTTAATGGTGCGTCTCGGCTACGATGATTATGATAACAAATTTTTGGACAACACTATTCTTCCTGCTCATAGTGTTTGCTGCTTTCTTGTCTATCAGAGAGCTGGTCAGGATCTCCAGGCCTAGGTAAGTAAGCAAATTTCCCAACCACCTTCTTATTTGAGACATGTGACTGCTGTGGGCCTTTCCTCCCTTCCCTATATCCTCCTTTCTTCAGTAGGCAGTGACTTTTTCCTTCTGATGTTTCAAGCGTCTACCGATTTTCATTGATGGGCAACATGCGATTGCAACCATCGAGACTCTTCGAACACACTCATGGACCGAGGGATGAGAAAACTAGGCTCTCATAGTTTTATTATTAACTATTTAATTGAAGCTCTGTATTGAAGTTTCACTCTTCTACTTAACAATGGTTACAAAATATACTGAGACTGCATTCCATAATAAGCTCATACCTGTTTTATGGAATTCAGGACCGATGACCGAGGAAGATATTAGGGGTGAGAATAATGCCCGTTCTTATTCGTTTCATAATGCTTATCATAAGGTTGCACTTTGCGAGTGCAACAGTTCATCTAGCCTACGCGGCATACCTACGCTACCAAATGAAAACTAAATCCCCGAAGAGGCAGGAGGCAGGCAGTATTAACAACACCAACATTTCGCCAGCTTTGAATTTCGGCCTCGAACCTATTGTCCATAGCAGCTCTTAGCGCGTCGCGGACATTTTCCCCGATACGCGCTGTCGTCTAAGTGAACCACAGTTTGGTGTTTTTTTGTAACTCAATAATTATTTATTTTTCGAAATAAAACCACTTTTTTAATGGATTCTATTGCAATCTACCCACGACTATGGCTGCTGAAAAATAGCCAAATTGTCGGGCTAAAAGTAAATAATAAAATGATAGAATTCTATAAATAGTGGTTTTATTTCAATGAATGATATTCACGTACATATCCGGCAGTATCAAATATTTATTTTTCAGTACCCTAATTTTTGTATTATAATTTTTTTATGTTTAGGCGCAGTTGTTGAGGAATACGTGACAGAAGTGTTCTGAAACGTGCCTGTAGCGGAACAAACTGAATGGACGCCATATTGAAAATTGAATAATACATTACTGTTACCAAGGTACCAGATTATTTAGATTTGTACGAAACAAGGGAACGTTGTGGTGTGATTTAAGATGTAGTGACTAAGATGGAGAAAGGGATGCTTAGATGGTTCGGACACGTGGAGAGGATGGGCGAAAGAAGACTGACGAAATAGATTTATACGCGTATATAGATGGTACGGGTTGACGAGTATGTCAATCAGATCGAAAGAATTTTAAAGGAAGGACATGTCAAGAGTACCCGAAACCGGCGAGAATGTATGAAAACATTTATGAAAGTAGAAGAAGTGAAAGATTTATGTCAGGATCGTAGCCGGTGGAAACATGGAGTGTCTGCCTATTTTATGCCTCGTGAACGCTAACTTTCGCACAGTTTTATATTGCTCACTGTGCGTAGTAGGCGTTCACAAAGTTGAATTTATCAGTTCTGAAATAGGCCATGAATAAGTAGGTATTCATTTGGCTGATAATTTGAATATCCATAGTTGTTTCGATGCCACGTTTTGAAAGCGACTAATAGGCTGTTTAACAGGTTAATATGAGATAGATTTATATAGCCCAAACTCAGCCACAGATGCATGGCACGAGGCAACCATTAGTGCCCGGAATACGGTAACGTGGGACCGAATACAATGATTGGTGAAATGTAGGTGTTAATTCACCACTGCCTAACCTTTTGGGGATAAAAGCGTGATTTATGTATGTATGTATTTTGACATAATGAAATTAGATGGATAGGTAGACAACTCTTTATTGTACAACTACAAAATTGAAATTGTATCTTTCGAGTTTCCTGTACCTTCTTTCCTGTACCTAATATTTTTGTAATTTGCCTGCTGCACTGCAAAATAAGTAGAGTAATATGTTCACAATACTGGAAAAAGGAAAGGAAGGGAGTTAAGACCTTTGACATGCTCACAAGCCGTATAAAATGCAGATTACTACTGTCTCATTTCATTTTAAATGGACATTCAATATTTAGGTAATTGTTTAATAGTAAGTACCGCATTATCGTGTAAATGATAAAAAACATAATGTTGCTGGTTCGGCGTCTTTATTGGTATTCTCTATCAATTAACATTTTGGTTCCTTCGGATACAAAGTATACGTCATTTTGGTCCTTCGAGCCGGATTTGAAAAAGTTACCCAAATAGTATTGTATTGTACGGTAAATCTAAGAAAGTCTCATCCAAATTAAGGGTTTCTTTTAATTTATTAGAGCAGTAGACACAAGGGTACACGAATTATTGTAATTTTAATACTTATTGTTTATAAATTCCAGGTGCACTGCTAGTACTCCTAGGTCAAATGGATTACGCCCAAATAGTTCTGGGTGCTATTGTGTACCTGATACTTGTGGGGATTCGTAAGTATTACTTAGGTTATTATCCCTCAATAGTGTATCTAAGTATTATATAACCTCGGAGAGCACGTTAAGCCGTCGGTCCCGGTTGCCATACACACATCTATGGCAGACATTACGGGTCGTCGGAGCCCTCAAAAGTCCAACAGCTAGTCTTACTGCAATACTTCGATGTCGCCAATGCGTTGCGGATGTCAGATGGCAATCACTTCACGGAAAGTTTGAAATTCAGCCGTGTCGCAGTTTGACTGGAAATAGCGAACCCTGGACTCTGCGGAGTCATCAGCCAGTATTCGCTCCGTCAAAATAAACACGAATAAATAATAATATTAATTCTACCCAACGCTATCTCAACCCATGGTAAGCATAGCTTAACTAGCTGGTGTTATGGAATCAAGAATGTGGATAAACATTTTTTGTAAATACATACATTTACATAGAAACACCCAGAGCAATGTAAATTTATACATATTCATGCATACAAATATTGACACTGAGCGGGAATCTAACCCGCGCCTCCTTCGCAGCAGACGAACATTTTACCGCTGCGCCAATTTTCGTAACTTAACTGTCCCATTTTTTAGTTGTTGCGATTAACGAGATCTACTGCAAGCCAATTTGTATTAAAAATGCTGAGATAATCCAAAGTCAGCGGGAGGCTGATGAGTCTAGTGACGTGGAGTTCAGTGTGAAAAAATCATTTCAGAGAATTATCAAGTCAGAAAAAGACCTCCGCCATTACAAGCCGGGTGATGCATCATACAAACAGTACTTCATTTAATGTAGTGCCACTACGTGCTAGTAGATGGCGCTATATTAAATATATTACTTTCGCCATGTTTCCAATATAAATGGATAGATGGCGTGGTACTAAATTTTCAATAATGGTATAAACTCAGAATCGCCGTACAAAATTGTTTCATTATGATTATTTTTTGGTAATACGATTCCAGATGTTTCTGTACTATGTCATAAAAAATAATTATGTACTTATCAGTTGTAATTTCAGTAGAAAAAGATTCATACCAGAGTAAAACAACATTTTGTTCAAAATAAAATTATTTACTTAAACATACAAGTTTTATTTCTATACAGTCTAATTAAAGCAGGTTCAATAAATACCACGTTCATAGTTTTATATTCCACCTTTTGTCCTTACACGATTAATTTGTTCTTTCTTAGATCTAAAAATCTTCACAATAACTTAATCTTTGAGGAAAATTTTGTTCATAGGCACCTTGTCGAAGATTTCATTCGTTACATTCTTGAACACAGAGCTAAGTGCTTTCTCATAAGAGTCCTTTAGTTCACTGAACACGAGGTCTGAGTTTTGGTTGAGGAATCTGAAAATAAATGTTTAAGATTTTGCTATTCGATAATAGATGGCAGTGTTGAAGTTAAGCATCCAACTTTGTGAGATCACAGATAACAAGTCGGCTTATGATAGCATCTATCGGTAGCTTAGTGGTTAAGAGAATAGACTGCACGATCGAGAGGTCCCCAGGTCGAATCCTGGCTATAAAATCACAGACGTAAACCTACTTCAACACAAACAATTGCCCGCTTGAAGCTTAGTTGAAGCGGATAACGCGATAATGAGTGATTTAGGTGAGGTAATAACTAGTTCTATTTAACAGTCTTTTTTTTCAAAATGTCAAAAAAAAATTACATCATCATGCTTCATACATTTAATACATTTTTGACCCAAAATTGGTAAGTGCCAGCCAAAGAAAAGAATACTATATTCCGTTAGAGCTTGTCCTCACTAGCATTATAGTTCCAAAGTTGAGATGTTACTGACCTCATTCTCTCGGTCTAATTTGAGACCACTCGGTTTAATTTGTGTTCAAAAATCATGAAACGAGTTATTGAAAAGGAGTGTGAAATATCGTATACTAGCTTTTGCCTGCCGATCGCGACCAAACGTAGCCTATGTCCTTTCTCAAGGTCTAATCTACCCCTATACCAAATTTCATAAAAATCGGTTCAGTGGTTTAAGCGTGATGGCGTGACCAAGGGAAATAGGGGATCATTTTTATATTCTCGTATATATAGTGAAACAATAGTTAAATGTAATAATAGCATAAATGATTAATAAACAAACCCAAGACAGCTTATCGTTATGACTAAAGATTCATAATAGTATTATCTCCGAGCAGCTTGTAGCTGTTAACAGTATTTACCGCATCTTTGAGCACCACTGGCTCATCGTTTGGCAAGGTTTCTCTAAAGATGACCGTACTATTGTTACTATTTGTGACTATTCAAGAAATTTTATTGGGGCAGTCTTTCGACCCGCATAGTTCGCCATGCGCAACGCGAGGAATGGAGGCTCCTTGAGCACGGGCCTGGGGGTGACAAATGGAGCCGCCTGTCAGCCTAGCACCAGACCGAGGGTGCGGCCGGAGATTGAGGGATATGTCAGTGGCAGTCAGCAATTTTCCCTCCAGGGGAGAGTATCCGAGTGTATTTCTACGCTATAAAAAGGGGTCGTGCCTCAGAGAGCACGTTAAGCCGTCGGTCCCGGATGAACATCTATGGTAGTCGATACGGGTAGTTGGGGCCCTAAAAACTCCAACAACTGGTCTAACTGCAATTCGATATCGTCTTTCGGTTGTGGAGGTCTGATGGCAGATCCTTCACGGAAAATATCGAACACAGTTAGACTGGTAGGTACAGTGGACCCCAGACTCCATGTGGAAAGCTTTAGATGTGACTGGAATTAACGCTAGGACGTACAAGAAGAAAAAGAGGCATCTTACGCATTCATCTGGTCTCCGAGCAGCTTGTCTCCATTGAACAGGTTGGTGAAGTTCAGCTCCACCCTCTCCGGGATGAACTTGACTCTGTATTCACGGATGTGCATGTACGTCTGTCCGTCCTTTATTAACGGCTCGCCTATTAGGTCGTGTTTTACTACTAAGTTCACTGGAACATAAATACATTAGATATTGGATGGATTCCATCAGATAAACTTATCTTTTCTTCATTGAGTTTTGTTAGAGTATTTCTTTTTTGCATTGGCGTATCAGTCCCAGTTGCATTCAAAGCTTGTGTTTTATGGCCTGGTCACTTTTTTCTTATTTCTCCATCCATAATTTGGTTTGATTGACTTTTACGAAAGTGACTGTCATCCAACCTTCCAACTGCGTATGAAACCTGCGCCCTTCCATCGATTAGCAGTTCTAGTACACTTTGCAATGAGGTTGGCTTAACAATCTTGGTCTAATACTCCTATAAACTATCGAGAATAGATAAAAAAATAATGAATTCGTTAAGATGAGTGAAGACGGATGAAGACAAAATACACACCCTGAATTTTCCTGATATTTTTAAATTCTTATAAGTTTTGCTGACAGCCTAGAGAAGCTGATGGTGGTTGGTCAGGTCGCCGGGAAAAGTACACGCGGTCGCTCACCGTCCCGCTGGTCAGACCTAGTTAAGACGTTCACTAGCCTGCCAAAAACCGAGGCCATGAATGGCACCGATGACAAAAAAGACGTGGAAAAGCATGGTGCATCGAGTGATCAACGTTTAAACGTAGACACGACCTTCAGTAATGATGATACTTCTAAGACGAAGAAGATAGTTTTGCTTTTCATCACTAGATGGCGTTATACTCACCCATGGTGATATTCGCTAAACCTTTTCCTTGTATGGGCAGTAATAAAATTCTGCCGCTCATTAGATAATCCGCTATGAATTCCATCTTCGGAGTGATGGAGTCTGTCCTCAGTCTGTAATTCTTTAAGTCTGCTCTGGAAAATACATAATGTAAGATGTTAATTGCTCAATCCAGGTTAGAAGACAGTAAATAGAGTTAGTAAAATACTGAAATAGGGCTGAGGAGGGAGTCGCAACAATGAATTCTGATCGGTTCGATTATCATGTCATGTAAAAATAAAATAAGCACTCACTTCTAAGTGCCCAGTGCGAGATTTTTCTTACATTCACCGGTGACAAGTAAACAGTGATTTTTATGTTAAAAAAAATGATTAAATATTCATACACATCCGGCGGCGCTAATTCAATGTCAGACATACATTACCGTTTATTCATCATCGGTGAATGTTAGAAAAATCTTGCAATATGCACACTTTTCTGTAAATTAATCTTAACAACATTATCAGATTGTTGGCAAAAGGCTCTCCCACTTTGAGTAAGAAAGTACATTAAAATAAAAATAAAAAATAAAAATAATTTATTTCAGGCCATTTAGACCCATATTGATTACATTAATTTTTTTTTCACATTCATTAAAGTTAGTAGCATTAAGAAATCATTAGGTTATATTAATTACATTCCTACATACAACATTATAAACATAACATTAGCTGGAATATTGAAGGCTATATACGAAGAACAGGTTAGCTTCATTTATAGCCCTCAATATTACATTGTCAGATTCGTACACCCGTTCCATAAAAGAGGCCCTCGTTTTTCTGATCACTGCATAGAAATCATCTACTCTGTTTTCCGCGAACATACCGGACGCACTGCACCTCCACGGCAGCCCCAGCATGCACCGAAAAGCGTTGTTGTACTGAACTCGTATTGAGTTATACGCACGTTGTGTATAGTTGCGCCAGAGCTGGCATGTATACATCGCTCGGCAGTACGCGTTAAACAGAGTGATTTTAGCTTGTTTTGAACATCTAGCGAAACGCCTAGCAAGCATTCTTCGCTGCTATTCCTCTGCGCTGTCTCTCCATGTCCTCCATCATCCTTAAGTTTATCTGTTAGGATATGCCCCAGGTATTTAACACTCCCCACCACTCTCAGCCGGGAATTGAAAAGAGATATGTCAGGAGCAGGCACCGGTTTATTGTCATGTTTAAACACCACAATCTCAGTTTTTTTTGCGTTATAAACCAACCCGTGCCTCCGTGCATACTCCTCACACATCTCCAGCAACCTTTGTAACCCTTTGACAGAGGGGCTGAGCAGCACCATGTCATCAGCGTAGCTAAGGTTATTTATATATACACTAGCTGTTGCCCGCGGCTCCGCCCGCGTGGATGTCGGTTATCGCTTAGTGTTGATCCGACGCTATTGAGCTTTAAATTCGCCTCTCTACCCAACTTTGTCCCCGACTATGTCCTCACCTCTGTTCTCGACTTTCTACTCGCCTCTATTTTCGACTCTCTACTTGACTTTCTACTCGCCTCTATACTTGAATTTATACTCGACTCTCTACTGAATTCTCTGTTCCCCTCTCTACTCGACTTTGTACTCTTCTCTATACTCGCCTTTTGATTGGCCTCTCTACTTGCCCATCCATTCGATTCTCTTTTCGCCTCTCTACTTGACTCTCCCCACTCGCCTATCTACTCGCACCTCTACTCAACTACATTCATCTTTCCACTCGCCTCCCTATTCGCCTCTCTACTCAACCCCTTTACTGCATTCTATTTGATTCTATACTCGCCTCTCCACTGGCTCTCTAGTCGCATATCTACTCGGCCCTGTAGTCGACTCTACTCGACTTTCGGTCTTAACACGCCTATCCACTCGTCCTTATAACAATCTCTACTCGCCTCTCCGCTCGCTTCTATATTTGGTTCGCTACTCGACTATATCCGTTCCGAAGCTCTAATTCACCTCTGTACCAAATTTCATGAGGACATCTTAAAAGAAATTCTTACCTTTTTTTATATAGGACACGTCAATTTGACTTTACCTCGCCTGATGGTAAGCTGAAGGCAAAGTCTCAGGAAAGAGGGCCACCATTATATACACGTGCCATGTTAACAATGGTGGCACTCAGCTTTACGGCCTCATCAGATGCTTTTTCATCTTTACCACATTATTCCCCCCCCCCCCCCCCCCCCTTTTACCACATTATTCACGTACCAAATTTCATCAGGATATCTTCAAAACTGTCAAACTTTCATCCCTTATTACCCCCCCCCCCCCCCTATGCCTCCATTTTCGCGTCAATAGATAGCCTATGTTCGTTCCCAAGCTTCAATTCATCTCTGTGCCAAATATATCATCAGGGTGTCTTCAAAACTGGCAATCTTTCATCCCCTATAAACCCCCCCCCCCTCCCCTTTAACTTCGTCTTTTGCGACAAAAGGTAGCCTATGTTCGTTCCCAAGCTTTAATCTATATTTGTACCAAATTTCATCAGGATATCTTCAAAAAAGACAAACTTTCATCCCATAGCCATATTCCCCCCCACTTCCCCTCCTTCTACCCCTTTTTGCGATAAAAGGTAGCCTATGGCCGTTCCCAAGTTCTGAACTATCTCTGTACCAAATTTCATCAGGAAATCTACAAAAATGACAAACTTTCACACCAAGGCCCTAGTCCCCCCCTTCTATCCCCCCTTTTTGCGATAAAAGGTAGTCTATGTCCGTTCCCAAGCTCTAAACTATCTCTGTACCAAATTTCATCAGGAAATCTTCTAAAACGATAAACTTTTATCCCAAGGCCCTGATCCCCCCCCTTCTTCCCCCCTTTTCGCGATAGAAGGTTGCTTATGTCCGTTCCCAAGCTTCAATCCATCCCTGTGCCAAATTTCATCAAGAAATCTGCAAAAATGACAAACTTTCATACCAAGGCCTTAGTCCGCCCCCCTTCTACCCCCCTTTTCGCGATAAAAGATAGCCTATATCCGTTTCCAGCCTCTAAACTATCACTGTACGAAATTTCATCAGGAAATCTTCAAAAATGACAAACTTTCATCCCAAGGCCCTAGTCCCCCCCCCTTCTACCCCCCTTTTCGCGATAAAAGGTAGCCTATGTCCGTTCCCAAGCTCTAATCTATCTCTGTACCAAATTTCATTAAGAAATCTTCAGAAATGACGAACTTTCATAAAAACTTTCATCCCCTATTTCCCCCCCTTAAACCCTCTTTCTCGTGATAAAAGGTAGCCTATGTCCGTTCTCAAGGTCTAATATACCTCTGTACCAAATTTCATCAAGATCGGTTCAGTGGTTTAGGCGTGAAAGCGTAACATACAGACAGACAGACAGACAGACAGACAGACAGACAGACAGAGTTACTTTCGCATTTATAATATTAGTATGGATTGTCAATGGAACAGCTAACATTCGCACTGCTCAGCTCCTCCAACAAATCGTTCATGTACAGATTAAAAAGGGTGGGAGATGTTATCCCTCCCTGTCTCACACCGGATTTCAGTGAGTACATCTCAGACAAGGTTTCACCCCATTTTAAAACGTTCAACTGGCCCTCGTACCAAAATCTCAGAATACGAATTATATCATGAGGTATACCTTGCTGTTTGATTTTTTCCCATAACATTTCATAATTATACTATCAAATGCGCGACTTAAGTCCAGAAAGCAAGCATATAATTTGTTTTTCTGTCTAAATAATATTTTACAGTTTCCTTTAAAGAGAAAATAGCAGCGTCAGTCGAAAGATTGTTACGAAAGATCATTACCTACCTGGGCTGCTATTATGGGGTGAACCTAAATATTGCTATAAAAAAACTTTCTTTACTGCGAAGCTAGTTTAAGACCAACTCTGAGACAAGGATAATGCGATTGGACCAATTCTATTTGCGGCAAACATTATCACTAAAAGCCTAGCTGAACACTTACTTATAAGCAGTGAGTATGGTTCCCGTCAGTCCATACAGCTTGATCTTCCTGTAGTTCTGCGTGATGCGCACCGGCCCAGACCCGGAGTCCACATTGATGATGTTCACGTGCAGCGGCTCCAGCGGAGGCACCGTTAGGGATGGGATACCTGGAATTATATGGTATAGGGTAGTAGCTTTATGCTAAACTGCCGTCTGGTTATAGAGAAAGAATATCAGAGTATCACCACCTGCTCTCATCCGAAGAGTGCCGTAAGAGGAACTCGAAATAAAACCTTGTATCAACCCGTCTGGCCAGCGCGGAGACAGTAGGCTAGAGCTTCCCAACATTGGGAGAGGCCGCGATAGGTTAATTGAGGAATTGATTATTTTTATTTTGACTAAGAGCGTTTTCACACTCATCCGATATCCGATATCGGTGTCGGACGCCGATAGCCGACATCCGATAGCCGACACCCTGTGCTGTTTTCACATTTATCCGATAAAATCGGCCCGATACGGCCATTTGCTTGAAAGCACAGACTAGTTAGGGATGATAGGAGTGAAAAAAGAAAAATGTAAAGTGCAAGCAATGTTCGACATGGTATCGAGTTTTTTTTCTTATATTCGTGATCAGCGTCATCAATTAACGCGAAACGACATGTAACTCAGAAAATGTCCTTAAGGTCGAAAATTGCTTGCAGTCGCTGTTTTAGTCTCTTTGTGTTCCGATATCGGGCCAAAACAGTGGTGTTGGTTCCGATAACCGATATCGGGCCGAGCAATGTGAAAGAGAGATACATATCTCATACATTTAACTTCCTCCGATATCGGATGTCGGATATCAGATATCGGATGAGTGTGAAAACGCTCTAAGCTGTATAGTTATCGGCACGTATATTTTGTGATGAAATTAAATGAAATGAAATTTATTCGTAGGAGACACGGTGAAGATAAGATGTTACATGTTTAGTTTTAGATACAGCATATCTCGCTTTCATTAGGCATACGAATCTTTTACATAAAATAATAAATAAATAAATAAATATTCTACGACATTCTACACAACGCTCTCTAGACCCAAATTAAGCATAGTTTAACTAGGTTGTGTTATGGGTTCTAGAATGCGGATAAACATACTTATATACTCTTTTTTTTGTAAATACATACATATTATACATAAATTATATCGTACATGTCAATAAATAAGTATTTAAAACATATATTATAATAACAATTTTCAATTCGCCTCCGTGGCGTGGCGGTAGTGAACGCGGCTGCTGCGCTGGTGGCGCGGGTTCGATTCCCGCTCAGTGCAAATATTTGTATACATGAATATGTATATTTGCATTGGTCTGGGTGTTTCTATGTATAATATGTATGTATTTACAAAAAAAAAAATGTATCTAAGTATGTTTATCCGCATTCTAGATTCCATAACACAAGCTAGTTAAGCTATGCTTACCATGGATCTAGATAGCGTTGTGTGAAATGTTGTGGAATATTTATTATTTATTAATTCGTGCAAAATATAAGAATTATTGAATTAATCCCAGTCACGTAACAATTCTTTTTTGCTTTATACCACAGTAGCAGGTTTATTCAAAAAATGATCAAATATAGGAACATTGTTTTTAATTACAATACTACGAATTTTTTATGAGCTTCGGAATAATTACATAAATAATTATATCCGTAATTCGTAAGTCGCAACTGAACAAAAATAGAAATATTTCGGTTATAATTAAATATGCGCTATTAATTATTTATTACCCACTGACAATAAATAATGGACAATAAATGCATAAAATTATTCTATTCAAGGATATTTTTAGGAAGGTATTATGAAATCTAATTGATTAGTATAAAAAATATTAAAAATAACACGATGGCCTATCAAAAATTACCAAATATTAAGAAAAAAAAAAGCAATACCTACCTATATTTTTATTGAGCAAAAAAAAAAACGTACATATAGTTACTGTTACTAGCATATTATACGTTGACCCCAGTCTCGACACAAAATGTACTTTAATATGAGCAGTAAGTATGCGTTTTTTGTCTGTATTTAAGTATAGCATGGGGTGTTACGACAGCCAAGGAGCGCAAACCCACTAATCATATGTTATATCTAACCTTGCTTTAATGCCACTTAGATGGCAGACAAGCACACAGCACATCTGATGGGAAGTGGTTACCGTGGCCTATGGACTATCTGCTGGTGCGGCCACGTCTTGCAGCAACAGCCAGGCTACGTGGGTAGCAAATGCCTGGCGATGGCGCCCCCGCCGGGTCCAGGTAGATGGGGTAGGCCCAAAAAGTCCTGGCTTGACGTCGTGCAGGGTGACATGCGTGCAAACCATGGACGCCCAAGATCGTGCGAGGTGGAGTAGAAAGAGTCTGAAGGCGGACCCTGAGCTCCGAGGGCATCTCGGCCTCGAATGCAATCAGGATAACGTCTATATGCCGATGATGATGATGGACGTGTGCAACACTACGGGTGCCGCTGACCCTTTAGAAACCTTCTAATGGCCTTCTTGAAGAACCCCATATTGTAGTCGTTTGGATAAACCTCGGCAGGAAGTTCATTCCACAGCTTGTATACTACTAATATTTGCACTGAGCAGGAATTAAACACGCTGCTGTTACAGTCGCAACCCGCGACTTAACTCACCTTTCTTCATCTTCCTCAGCGCATCAGGGATGGCAGCCTTCAAGCACTCGTTCAGTTTGGGGTCGCTCTGCTTGCAGCTGATGAACTCTTCGGCTGTAACAATAACAGTGAACTTTTATCATCAATAGGTTATTAATACATATAAAGCTGAAGGGTTTGTTCGTTTGGTTGAAAGCGCAAATCTCAGAAAGTATCTACTAGTTGGAATTGAAAATAGATTTTTGTATTGAATAGCCCATTTATAGGGAGCGAAGTAGTGATCAGAAGTGCCAACAAATCCGGCAGATCTCCATACATTGTTCGAAGACTAAAATAATACATGCTAACCCATACGAGCTTTCAAAACATACTTAATAAAATTGAAGTGTATCTGTCTTTCTGTCTGTTTGATTACTGGCAATCTCCAGAGATTCCTGAAGGCTGGGGCAATTTTGAAGGCACTTTCGATGAAGTGTAACTAAGGCTACTTTTATTTTAGAAGGGAATTAAGGTTAAATCCCAGTGGAAGTCCACGCGCACTAATTCTCGGGCATAGCTTGTTATAAATAAATACAGCATTATCTTGACCCAAAGTAAGCATAACTTTACTAACTTGTGTTACAGGTATCATCGATTAAGATAGGAAAAAGCAAATTAACTCAGGTGGGACTCGAACTCAGGAGGAATACTCTAACCACTGAGCCAACGAGTCACATTTAGCATACTAAATGCTATAAAATTTCATTCAATTACGGGTTTTATAATGGCGATAAACGTATACTTAGTTAATATTTTGTTTAAGCGCATGCATAATAATAAGTATACATGCATATATGTGCACTGAGGGGGAATCGAAACCGCGATCTCCGACTTAGCCCCAATTAGGTCGCTTGCAGCTGCTTATGCCACGGTTACCCATCCAAATTCCAACCTGGCGAACATTACTTTACGCTTAATCCAGGCAAGTATTAATCTGTCGCCTTGCATTGCTGATATTCGCATTACTCGATTGTATAGTCACATCTGCACGACAGTTATTCGTTACAAGGTCGGCAGTTACCTCACAATTTAGCCTGTAGTGGAATTATACCATCAAGTTGGCCAATTATATTTAATAAATATATTTTATATATTATTATAAAATAGTCATATTTGTACATTCCATTGAAGGTATTTAAAGAATATATTTGGGTTTGACATGACAAAGCCCAAATATTTTTTTTAAACTACTAAATACAACTAAATACTACTAAATACGATTCAAAATCAAAAGTATGTTTGTTCGCAATGGACGCAAATATAAATGAATTTTGATTTTGCCTATTTCGTCTTAATAATTTCAAAAAGTAAGAAGCGATGCCCCATTTCATACTGAAAATGCGATTCTTTTTCTTTCGTGGAACGTTAAAATGCAAAACAACAATTCGCAAATATATTATTACAAATACATAAGTATCATACATATTCATATAGCCCCCGTTCCGAAGCACTAATCCACCTTTGTTCCAAATTTCATGAGGATATCTTCCAAAAAAAATTCTTACTAAATAGTAAGAATTTTAGATAGTAATAGTAAGAATATTTGTTCATATATTTTTTCATCCCCTTTTTTACGCGATTGAAAAATGACAAAATCCCATCCTTTAATTTATTTCGTTAGAAGTAGTCTGACGATTAAACCCTGGTGTTGCAACACTAATCACTAGGTTTTCTTCTCTCAATCGTGTACCTACTGAATTTTAAAACGATCGGCAAATTACGTGGAGCCAATAAGAATACGTTAAGAAAGACGATGATGATCTTATGCAATAGATAGTGGGTATAAATATTTAAAAGGCCTAGTAAGAGATCAACCACAGATATAATCAGCTTCCGCACAATGATAACCCAGATGCATTTAAAGTTAGCATCGCTTAGAGCAAACGATCCGCTTTTTAGGGTAACATATCTCAATAGGAAAAATAAAGGGGCACATTTATAGAATCACTTCATTGTCCGTCTGTCTGTCTGTCAAGACATTTTTCTCGGAAATATATGGAATGATCAAGTTGAATTTTTTTTTCCAAGTACTCTAAGCATAATAACCTCGTGTTGTGTTCCTAGCGGTAAGTAGGGTAGCCAGAGCTCACTGGAGAGTTTTTGTGCTCTCAGTGGAAAGACTTAAAGGCTATGCCTGCTTTGTCTTCTACACTGACGGCACAGAAACTCTCTGTGTTTACAGGGTCGGCAGCACGACTGTGACTCCCCTGGTCTTGCACACGTTTATAGGCCACGGTAAACACTTTCCATCAGCCGGGCCGTGTGCTTGTGTGCCGCCTAATTTGCATAAAAAAAGTCTTCAATTACTTACAACTGTGGGATAATCAAGAAAGAAAAGATATCGCAGTTTATCTACACTACTATTATAAAGAGGAAAGATTTGTATGTTTGTAATGAATAAACTCAAAAACTACTGGGCCTATTTCAAAAAAATTTTCACCATTGCAAAGCTACATTCACCCTGAGTAACATATGCTATATTGGATTTCCATGGGAATGTTTTTACAAGTGCTATATAAGTTCGTCCCTTAAATCAATTCAGTTTTGCACGGAATCTTCAGTGTGCGAGTCTGACTCGCATTTATCCGGTTTTGCCTCTTTCCCGGCACCGATTAACAGGTGGTGTCAGTTGGTTTGTCGCTAATATCATCATAATCATCCTCATTGCGAAAGTTTGCACTTCGTACTCCGGGGTATACTACTTGTGATTTCTATATCGGCGTCTTCGGGACTGCTGTCGAACCAACCAACCCCGAGAGGAAATCCTGCGCGAGCACCTTTACTATTGTTTAACAGGTAGACTACTTGGGTAGACGACCTAAAAATTGTTAGTAGGGCTTTTCAAACCCAACACCTCGCGGTCGCTAATATATTCACTGAGCCATTTTGCAACTCGGCCGGAGTCTTCTTTCTAGTCTAACTGTGATTCGTCGTTTCCGTAAAGCGACTGCCATTTGACCTCTACAACCAATTGGCGATATAGAATTATATATAGCTTGGTAGTATTTAACCGTCTCTACCATGATAAATGTTCTGAAGAGCTATTCCAATTAGTCCTACCGTCTCCCTTCCTATACAGGACGACACGTGCAGGACTTAGATGTCACCCCTATACGGTGCAGAACATTCCTTCAAGAACCAAGCGGTTCGGTGACTCTTTCCTTTGTCGCACCATTAAGACCTGGAATTCCTTGCCAGCTCACGTGTCTCCCTCTTCCTACAGTCCCGGGTCCTTTAAGCGGGCCGTGAAAAAGCATCTAATGAGGCCGTCAAGCTGAGTGACATCATTGTTAACATGGCACGTATATATAATGGTGGCCTTCTTTCCTAAGACTTTGCCTCCAGATTACCATCAGGCGAGGTAAAGTCAAATTGACGTGCCCTATATAGAAAAAAAAATAGAAGTTCTGTAGTTAGACTAGTCGGTTTCCAATTACCCGTAACGATTACATATACCGGGTGTAAGAGGAACGCTGCCCGAAGCCGAAGGCCCCTGGTAGTACTTCGAGTACACTACATATTGGCATAATTTTATTTTTATAAGCTCAATTTAACGACAATTTCATAATGAAACATCACTACGAAAAAAGCACACGCTTGGCGCCATTTGTTTTCTTCCGTGGTGATTTTTTTTTATGAAATTGTCGTTTCATTGAGCTTTGCATTGCAGTGTACCCGAAGTACTACCAGGGGCCCTCGGTTTCGGGAGCGTTATCCTTACACTCGGTATGTTCAAATGGCAACCAAGACCGATGCCTTAACGTGCTCTCCATCGCTAATACATTATAAGGAGGTAATTCCTCCTAAGCAAAGTCGTTCAGGCACCTCACCAGCTGACCATGACCCCAGCAACTTTCATCACGCCCTTCCTACTTTCCCAACGTTTATTTAATGCTATTTCAAATATTATTTCGACGTGTTATTGGCAAAAGGTCTTGTGAAAGAAGGCACTGGTCGACCTTCGTGGTTTCGCTCATATGATTTGTGCAACATGCAGATGGACAAGAGCCTTTATATGTATATGTTATTGCATCCATAACCTCTCGGATTTGTTTACATGAGAGGTTTAACCCGAGGTTGAAATAATCACGTTTATCGTAGTTGCACTTGTAAATATGGAACAAATTGCAATGAATTCTATTTAAACAAATGGGCAATCTTAATCAACTTCCAAAATTGTTGTGAAATGTCCAAATGCAATATGTATTAGATGGATTGCAATATTAATATTATCAACTAGCCCAGCAGATAACCTCGGCTTCTCTTCCCTGGATGTCAGTTTTCGCAATTTTTGGATGACCATAAATCGCGGGTATACCTAATATGAATTATGTCCAGTTCCAACCAAACAATTGCGATCTTTTCCAATAAATAAAACCGTTTATCACGAACAAACAGACCAAAATTCCAAAGAAAATATTTTATACTCAGCAGAGTAGAAACAGATCAAAATTTTTGTTTGTTTGTTCGCAATAGACGCAAAACTACTGAACGCATTTTAATCCGCCTACTAGCCTGGCTCAATTTGACATCCCCAGATCCTTGTCACCCTAGGTCAACCTAAGGAATGCCTTGGGCCGCCGTCGCCTCGTTTGCTAGCGAGGTGATGGCGGCCAAGAGAGAGGCGCTGCGGGAACGGGAGCGAGCTGGGCTCACTCTTCCGCCCCGCAGGCCGCCGGCGAGGGGACGCCGGCGAGCACAATTCGCCCGCGTCCCCGAATGATATGAATATTGGCATAATTGTTTTTTTAGAAGCCGGGATGGTGGGGCCTCGAGAGGCGGGCCCGTTAAATAGGGCGGGCGTCCCTAGCCGAGCCACGGTGAGCATTCTATCCCGCGGCTCGGATTGGGCGAAGGAGGAACACCGTGGTGGTTTAGTGAGTAGTCTGGCCTCAGCCAGGAGTCCCACACAAAGCGAGCCCTCTGCCCCCGCGGGGGGTGAGCGAAGTGCGTAAATGCATTCCACCACGTAAAAAAATAAATTAAAAAAAAACCTAAGGAATGCCTTAAATTCGTTCATCAATCAGCAGGTAGAAATAAACAAAGTTGGTTTGGTAGGGTCTCATACACCTCTCCCATTCCATACAATTCCATTGAATTAGTTTACATACAGATCTCCCATTCCATAAAATTTCATAAAAGTCCAACACTGTCTATTCTCATTACCACAAACCAGAACAAAAACATAAGTAAGACAATTTAAAAAACAAATATTGTTTAGCGCTTAGTATTAGTACTTCAAGGCTCCAAACCTCATTATTTGGAAGTAAGGATGTTCATCAATTGAATGGCTCCTACGTGCCATTAGTGGCACAGAACCAATAGCACCGGGGTCAGGCCACCGGCCAGTCTGCTGACCAAGGTCGGGTGCGTATATGCATATCAATGAGGAGATATATTGGCTATTTGTATGCACCAGCATTGAGACCGTGACCCCGTAGGATTGAAATATTGTGGAGAGAATCTGTTGGTGACTAGCTTTCCTTGGATTTTTTTGGTATGAATAAGATAGTTTATAACCAACTCTTTCTACCTATCTACCATCATTAACATAATAATTATTATTTCTGATATGACATGTTTATGAATAATATTTGATATGGTAATTATAGCTTCTTTAATTATTAATATTTTGTGAAAATTATTATATTGTTATTGCTATGTATGATTGTAATTTGTAGATGACATTATTTTGTAAATGAAATTATCATAATTATGTTGCTACTCTGTCGCATTGGGTCTGCCTGTAATGACATTGTATGAAGGAAATGAAGGAAATGAAGCGATAGAGAGCAATATAATGTAGACAGTGTAGGTTATCGGGTTATCGGGATTTCCAGATTGAATTAAACATCAAGTAGTTTGAAAATATTCAAACACAACAAATTCAAGAAAATACATCAAATTGTTTATGTAAAAACAATCAAATTTTTGGCTCTTTATTAACTAGAGAGCTAAAAGTAGACCCTGCAAACAGAAAAATAAATTATTACAAAAATTCAGATCCATCATCTAATTCTAAATTGGTGACAATGTGATGGGAAAACATAGAAAGTAAGTCTTGCAAATAAAAAAAAATAAAAAATACCATTACTAATCTCTTTAGAAGCGTCTCTATCTAATTGTTTATGTAAAAACAATCAAATTTTTGGCTCTTTATTAACTAGAGAGCTAAAAGTAGGCCCTGCAAACAGAAAAATAAATTATTACAAAAATTCAGATCCATCATCTAATTCTAAATTGGTGACAATGTGATGGGAAAACATCGAAAGTAACTCTTGCAAATAAAAAAAATAAAAAATACCATTACTAATCTCTGAAGCGTCTCTATCTACCTTCCTCCCGTTCGTGAATCAAGACGTAAAAAATAAAAATATGTTCCAAATTTCTTTTAAAAATGATATGCTCTCCTTAAAAATTCTCTGCACGTATCGTAAATCACCCAACTCTCCTCGAAGATTCGCGGCATCCTCGCCGATTCGCATTGAATGCAACTAAGTTAGAACTACGCAATTGACCTTGCTGAAGGACAAATGCGTTTATTCAAACATCTAGTTCGTAAGTATGTTAGGTAACGCCAAGAAATATTTGCTAAAAATAGATTCTTTCTTCGATATCATGAAGAGAGTTGCATTGCCTGACCTTGCTACCACTTTTGTAAGCTTTGAGTAAGTGGATGCCAACATTACAACATAGTTTTTGAATTTATTATTATAATCGTGTGTCCTATTAAGTAATTTCCTTCTAGACGTTAAATGCGACTTGGTTTGCGTTACTGTATGACCGTCAAAAAGTTACTTTTATTATCTTAAAGTAACAGTCTACTTTTTCTTTGTTGAAAAAGTATGTACCCTTGTGAACGTTATCGCAAATTAGGCGATAATAAACAATTGGTAACTCGTTGGCCGGCGTTTGGTTTTAGAATGACGCGTGTATGAGATTTGACGTTTATGACATGCGCTAACGACTGTCATATCCGTCAAATCCCATACATTCACCATTCTTTTCTACCAAACGCCGAGCAACAAGTTGCTACTTGTCTAGAGGAGCAGATAACACAACTCACTTTTGTATTTTGCCTTCAGGATTGCACCTTTTGCTTACATTTTCACACATTTACCTATTAATTATAGCTTACTTACGGCCAGCAGGGGGGACGCCGCGACCGGATGGGTGATCTGCCCTTCGGTGTGGGTCATTTCACCTATTTCCCCTATTTATCCTGTAAGGGATAGGGGTGTCCGGCAATCACGGCGCTTCGTCAAACCTACCTCTTTCCTTGGAAAAATTTACGATCTGTTCCACTAGTTCTAGTTCGTCCGTTCCCATGATTTACCATCTTTTCAGGGAGTACATGGGACATTCGGCCAGTAGGTGGATGCTGGTTTCTTCGGTATCCACGCACTCCTGGCATCTGGGATCAGTCTTCACTCCTATAAATGTCAGGTGTCTGTTCCGTCGGCAGTGGCCTGTTATTACTTTTATGACAAGTCTCATGTTTTTCCTGGATAGTTTCATCAGTTGGCTTGTTCTTTTTGTGTCTAAGCTTTTAATGAAAACCTTCGAATGTCCATGACAGGCGACGATTTCCATCTTCGTTTGGTCTCTGCCACTATGCTCCGGCTGATGACTCCTTTGGTCATATTGTGGGCTATTGGCAGCCTAGGCTCCTGGCCAACTCGTCGGCTACCTTGTTGCCCGTGTTGCCCTCGTGTCCGGGTACACAGACAATCGTCACGTCGGTTGCTCTTTTTACACTCCTTTACCAGTGCCGAATTGGTCCCTATCTTCCCCAGGGCCTTCAGCGCCGCTTGGCTTTAGAGCGTGATCTTCTCGGCATTCGGGTCTTTTGTTATACGCGCACTCCTTGATGGTAAAGATTTCTGCTTGAAATACACTTTCATACTTGCCCAATGGTTTTGAGCTGTTTATCTCTGTCCCGTCCTCGCATTTAATGTGCACCCCGGAGCGGAGCCCGAGAGCTTCGTTGTTGCCTTTCTGGAGCCGTCTGTGTAACAAATAGTGCCGTCTGTGTCTATCTTCCAGTCACACAATTACAGCTTACTCTTTGCCTATATGGCTGGTGACATTATTCCGGGGGCTTGTGGCTAAATATTAACCGAGTAGTTTAACACATTGCAAGGTTGAGCTTGGTGTTGGCTTAACATTGCAATGTGTCAGTCCGGAAGCAAGTCGGTCTTGGGATGGGAGATCACTGTTTAGACATTCAGACCCCTTTCTGCATTAGAGTCGCTAAGCCGTCGGTACCGGTTCTTGTAGGAACATCCATAGCAGTCAGGCAAGTAAGGCACCTGATCTAACTAATCTTTTTCTTCTTCATCCTAGCGTTATTCCCAGTCGCATCCAGAGCTTTCAACTAGTCTAACTAACTTAACTTTAGGATTTCTCTACCAAAATAGGTGAGGAATCGCAGTTCTATGGATCACGGACCCTGAAGAGGCCCGTGCTACTAAGAGAGATGTTGTAAGTTACAGAACATTTAAAGTGCGACGCAGGATCGAAAGGTTCCTCTGTACTAGATGGCATTGGTAGGTACAGTTACAAGTTTGAAAAAAGAAGTTAAATATTGCAGTAAGAAGGTTGTTGCACTGTTTTTGTCCAATTTGCACTTTTGATTTTCACAGACGACGCCTGAGTCCTGACCTAAATCTAGCGAAGCTTCGCGCATGTGGTCTATTCGAACGAATAAGAAATCACGCTTATATCTTAAATAGATATAAAAAAAATAAAGCAATCAAAAGTCAGAAAGTTTACGCATGCGTTCTACACGGACCAATCAGATTCCCGTATGCGTTTGACACACGGTAGCGAGGCGAACAAAAAGAATACTAATTGGTGTAAACACCATGATAGAGCTACAGTTCTATAAAGATACGCATAGTAAATAGTATACCATTGAGATGATTATGTGGTAAGTATAGATCTATACAATAGATGAATGGGGTACTTTCATAGCCGTAACAGTTATCTAATCTGTGGTGGAGTGCGTAACGCGCGCGTAATTATGCGCGCTTGCGACGACTATTTATACTCACACAATATAAAAGTGGAGGGCTGGTTACCAGTGAAAGTGAATCTCATGCACTCCCGCGCAAGTGTGCACGCGGAAATATTATTATTACATGATCATCTATGTGTTTAACTATATTACGCCACTTATATTGTACTGGTGATCATTATATTTGTATTGATAAGACTAATCACACAAGAATCGATGGAAATTGGAGCGAAAAGCCAGTTGCTAATTTATTCAGATCGTGAATTGGCAAACAGAAGGCGTAAGGCAGAGGATCAGGTGCTATGGCGCCTATTACCGAACCAAAAAAATGAGTGGACCACAGCTTTCATAGTGCAAACTTTGGATGCAACTAAAAAACACTATATGTATATATCACCTTAAGACGAAGACAAGACCATTTTTTCTTCTAAAAAATATTGCAAACGGAATTTGGAACTTATATTACCTCTAACCCCTTCAGGATTCGAACCCGAGACTTCTTGATTGTGAGGTCGACTTCATAATCAACTCAACGACGATGAGACATGACCGAAATCATTCAGCTCACAAATAAAGTAAAGAATATTTAGTTTCGTAACAGTCTTTAAAAAATGAGCTCGTATAGCTCGTTTAGTAAAAAGGTTAATGCATAGAGAATTTTATGCGTAGTCTAGTGTGGTGATAATGGATGATAAAATTGAATGGGCATTATTATTACGTAGAATTGGACTTTCGAATAAAACACTTTTACTCGACAAGTTTCTACTAGCAACGTTGTCGTCCGCATTTATGTATTTTTGTAGTAATGTCCCATCTGCTAGCCTAGGACATTCATGTCTCTTGTAGTCATTCTGCACAGGAAAAAAATGCAAAAAAGTTTTTGTGAGGCTAGTACTTCACGCAAAAGATTAATCATTAAGCTTTTCTCTACGCAGATTTATCCAAATCCGTTCCGAATTTTGTGTGAAAGAGGAACAAACAGCCATACATCCCATACACACTTTTTTTAATCGTGCGGAAATCCCCACGGATCCAAACCCGCACGGCTGTCTCGGGCCATCAGTTGCCGAGGGTGAGTTAGCCTCTGGCATATCCATCGCACCCCACTCATCAGATTTTTCTTTTCTATCTAGAGACACGTATTTTTCCATAAAAAGTTCAAAATTTATTCGCTTTTTGCAGCGTATATAATACACGGACATATGACTCTTGTCGTTCAATTTCTCGCATCGCATCGCTTGACGTAAACACAGATATTATATATTTATCGCAGGTTTTTCTTTTATTATGAATCTTTCAGTTAACTAAAAGTTATAACGTTTTTGCGTTCTTCTGTAAACTAGTGACTTCGCAGATATCCGTTTGTAATTTACTGCCATCGAAATACGTAGATATCGCATAAGGAATGTATCTTCTATCATTTTCATCCTAAACTGCTACTTAGTTTGTTTTAGTATACAATCATGTATATCTTTGATTAACTGCATATATTTTTGCATAATGGCAGTAACATGCTTGAGTTTTACATAATGTAAAGCATGCTCATGCGCAGCACATGGCGCATATCAAATTGTGGATGCATATGATGGATGAGTTTGTTGATGTTTCATCAATATTTATTTTGTCATATAGTTACAGAGGCTGATAATAATATCTAGTATACTTATGAGCTCTATGTATGTGTAAACGCAGCTGCTTCGCAGGAGGCATGGGTTTGATTCCCGCTCAGTGCCAATATTTGCAATGGTCTGGGTGTCTCAGCGAGCACGTTAAGCTGTCGGTCCCGGTCGTTACGGGATTTTCGAGCCCTTAAAAGTCTTACAAGTCTAACTGCAGAACTTTAGTATCGCAAATCGGTTGTGGAGATCAGTGGCAGTCGCTTCACGGAAAATATCGAAGTTCAGCCGCATCACAGTTAGGCTGGGAACTAGACTAGGTTGGGAAAAGGCTATAGGGTATACATTTTTAGAAAATTGGAATGGATTATACCAATACCTATTATCCATTCAAATTTACCTGAAAATTGCCTTAGTTGATGCTTGTAATATAAAAGACATCAACTACTCATGTTTTTAGTTTGTAGTTACGGCGGTTAAGACTCTGTGTAGATAGGTGGATGCATCATTCTTTAAGCTATATAAGGGTAGGTAGATATGTGTTAACATTTTACTAACTATGACTTTCGGTCCTCCGTAACAAGAAACGAGCGAGACAAATGGGCACTAAATAAAAGTGAAATACCACTCACTGATTAATCGCGAAATCGCAGAAACTATGGACCTACCTACACACTTAAATTTTGGCAGGCCTTTTAGGGTGTAGACAGATAATTCAAAACTCCACCCCTAAGGGGCTAAAAGGGGGGTTAGGAATTTGTATGTATGTCCTATGTTTTTGAAGTAAGAGACTTAAATATTAAAATGTACATCTTTAGATGGTATACAGATGTACTAAAAATGTATCCTTAGAAATCCACCTCCTTTTGGGGTTAAAACAGGGGATGGTATTTTGGAAGTCTAACTCACGCCTCGCATACGAAGTCGCAAGCGGCCGCTTGTATATTATAAAGTCAAACTAAAAAATATTCAATAGCTGTTACAAATGTTAATCAATAAGAGCGTAACTTGTTACGTGCGTAACGTAGTGTAAAAAGAAATCCGAAGTAACTGCATAATAATTAAACGCTGTTCATTTTTAATTTGAACCGGAAGTTTCGGCCACATATTACCAAAATATTTGGATTCTATCGAAGAAAATCAACCCTCCTTTTAAGACTCATTAGGTCCTTCAGGTCGTGCCGGTACGTAACTGAAGTTTCGGATCTAGGTAAAAAGGACAGGGGTGTTTGGTCTGGAACTTCCACGCGGTGCATCCTGGGTAATGGAGTTGGCATGGCGACAGTGTCTCTCTCTCAGAGGAGATACCCTACCGCCTACGACAGGTTTCGGCAGAGGAGGGAGCGCCTCCCAGAGCGCTCCTCACAAGCTCGAAAGTAGCAGAGGGCACAGTGGAGAGCAGACAAGGGGATGTCTAGTTTTCCAAGCGCAAGCGTGGATGTTACAGGTGCTGCTGATAACCTAAAGACCTCACCTCACCAATGTTGCGATGCGAATCTTGTCCCCTCCTTTTACCACCGTGGGACATCGTGCTTCTCACAACCGTGGATGACATCTTAAAAGAGACAGCCAAGGAGCGTGGGATATGCTGTAGGTAATCTTACACCCCGAGACGACGTGCGGTGCTTTTGTCAGTCAGAGTTCGACATAAACACGACCGATGGCTAAAAGGATGGTTTTGACGGTGGTTATATTCGTGGAGATTTCCGTAAAAGAAGGCACAGGTGGCAAAGGAGATTAAGTATACACATTTTTTACATGAAAAAGTTCACGTCTACTTTTCTCCTTTGATTCAGTTTTTTAGCAACGCCGAGATTATAACCTGCGTCGCTATGCCTTGTCTGTCAATCACCAGGTATGTCGTAGCCTCACTGACCTGTAAATAGTACTCGCTGGACTGGTGATATTACGAAAAATAATTATGACGACCAAATCTCAATTGGACACAATCCATATTATGTTCAATTGAAAATCGCCATATTGGCGCTGATAGTTGCGGCACGCAGTTGTGAGTGTACTTGGAATTAATACTAATAATGGAGAACAATTGTCTTGGTATCGATAATTTAATATAAACGATGGGTCTTATGTATCAAATTTACAATATGGCCATATTAGACATTTTTTATGGTAAACGCACAAATAAAAAAAAAAAAAAAAACAAAAACAGCAATACTTCACTACAAATACCTTTGACCAATGCACCGTAATGTCTAGTGCTGGAACCTGACTATGTTCTACTTTATGAATATATTTTATTATCTGTGGTAAGACCAATACTACCCTCACTAATCCACAAATAAAACTAATATTCATATACAAATATCCAGTTGAACCCGTGACCTTTGATTTAGCAGTCGAACTAAGTTCCAGAGCTTTCAACCTGTAATAGATAAATATTTCCGGAAGTGTACTTAAGGGTGTACTTACTTACAATGCACCGCTTGAAAGTTACCTACGTAACTTTATCAAGCCAATTCGTTGATACCTAGCGTAACCAACTACAAATGTACCTAAATAAAAATAAATAACTTACGTAAATTCTCCGCAGCTACTAAACTAGTCAAACAAACCAAAAGTAATAAATAATTATACATTTTGTTTCACTTTTACACATTCGCGTTTCTGAACGGGTGGTGACAGTTCTCGCGCAGGCGCAATGGGCACAACTGAGGCGCGCGCGCGAACCCCGCCATATTTAACCATGGCCGCGGGAAACATTGCAAAATGTAATGTTCGATTCTCAATTTCAACGCATAGATAATTGTTGTAATTTTCCATGGTGAATGCACAGATAATTCAACATTTATCAAACGTTTATCATATATTTTTAATCTGTTGCATACGAGAAAATGTGTCAAGGTTTTTAGAAATTTAAATGGATTATAAATTATAATTCAAATTAAAGAAAACTTCTTTGCTGAGTTGTATATTTTTTTTGTTAACGTGTTTTTTCCTAGGTTCCACATTTGGTATTATTTTATATACAACTATTTGCATGGCGAAGGTATACCCCGCTAAGACCTTCAACACCGACCCAATCTTATGAATGACAGACGAGTCTTTAATGTAGTCATTTACGTAGAAGTCAAAATAAATCAAAAATGGCTTCAAAAATGCAAGGCTTGGATGCAATCGAGATTGACATTTGAATCAAGAAGATCTCAAAACATGATTAACATTAATTAATTCAATAAAAATATTGACAAAAATAACTCACTAATATTTCACCTATACTACCACTATAAAGATATTCCATTACATAATATTGAGAATAGTTAAATAATAAATCGGCCATCTTTCACTCCTTATTGCGTGAGCTTGTATTAGCAAAATGTGACCGTTATACATCAGATTAGTTGTGAAAAAGAAATCCACTTGGTTTGTAAGCGGACACCTTATTTTCTGACGAGGCTTTGGCGCAGGCTTTCCTGTTGCAGGTAAGGGCTTAGACGACAATCAAATATTCATCACCATCTTTACAGCATTAGTTCCGGTTGCTGCAAGAGAGTTTCGATTCGGAGCCTGAGACCGCTACTCTCCTATATTTTTGGATTTAGGTTATGCAGATTTTGTGGGAACGTCTATCGTCTGATCTTCGCACCCGGCAAGGGAAACCTGCGTTAGAGGTTACCAGCTAGCAAGGTAGGTTGGCTGAATCCTAAAGTTGTTGGTTGCGCCCATCAGGCGAAAACATTCTATCTTTTACTAAATCATCAACTCTAACATTTATAACCATTGCACCACAAGGACAAGAAAACGATACGAAATCAAGATGCTTCCTTAAAATGTTGCATCCTCGTATAATGTGACACACGTGATAGAGCCATCTGAATCGGCGTATGAGTTGCAAGTTGCAACATAGCTTTTCTTATTGCCATATTCAACTGCTACTATGTCGGTTAGCTAAACTTTGAAGTTGAATTGAACGACCTAATTGTTATTTCGATTAAACTTTATGAGCTTATGATATTTAAGTGAAAAAAAATTTGGTTGCCTGTAAAGTCGGTATACAGGCGAAAGTTTTACGTGACAACGACTTTGAGTGGTAAAATAATTTTAATGTGAATATTCATTCGTATAGTAGGAAGAAGGATGAAATAATAGTAACAATTTAAAACATTTATTTATACAAAGAATTATAAACAAAATTAAATTTTAAATTATTAATTACAAGACATGAACCGGTGTGTATGCCTATCTCTCTCACTCTCTCTCTCGCTCTGTCTCTCTCGCTCTTAGGCGGGCTAACTGTGCTCGAGTGGAAGGGACGCGTGCCTTTCACTTTTTATGTCTGTCTCTCTCGCTCTTAGGCGGGACGCGTGCCTCTCACTCGCTCTCATTGTAAGAGCATAACGCGGAGCGTAACGCAGAGCGTAACGCAGTTTCTTGAAGTGTCGCCCGGCAAACCAATTTATAAGACGTTGTCACGTCAAAAAATAATTAAATAGCGAAGCGACAAATCCACCTTTCCGTGGGCTTTTTTTACATGCAGAAATCCCCCCAGCCAGCAGTGAACTGAGCATACCTGCACAGAAATTACGGGCCATCAGTTACCGGTAGTGAGGTTGCCTCTTGGCCACAGGGCTGGACATTCAATGCAGTAATACCACGAGTCTTCAGGGCAAGTTACCAGTAGAGATCAATAGGATGAAATTTTTCGATGCAGAAACTTCCAAGTTATAATCTCCCATTTTATTTTATTTTTGCAACTTAAGTTCTGCAAAACATACCAAGTCAATATAAGCTACAATACATGTGGGATTTTGTAAGCGAAACCAACGAATTTTTAGAAAAAACTATTTAATTTATATATTTTAATTCTTACAAAAGATACACCGTACGTCTTATCGTCTTAGTTCTTAGCTCTTTGTCTACCCGACACCTAACGTACATTTTTCGAACTTATTCTAACCTAAATCTACTTGCTCTTTCACACACATTCATACTTGGTATCTTGCTATTCCTTTCACACTTTCATACGTTGTTCTACGCTCCCTTACACGCATCCTACATACATTAAAGTATTTACCTAAGTGTCTCATGGTCGCTGATTAAATACATTACAACTTGAAGTAAATATTATATAAGAATGAGTCTTCTCGGACAAACTGGTTTTGTTGGAATTCTCTGATAATGAAATATTGAATCGTTTGTTATCCAATCTGTTTTTTATTTATTTTTATTTAAAAATTTATGCACACACAATAAAATTATTACAATAGGTATATGGAAAGTATAGTACAATGGCACTATCTGTGTTGCAGGTCCTCTATAGAATCTAAAATAATTTCAGAGGCGTTCCTCGTTTATGGTTGACGGCAATGGGGATGCCAACTACGCTTTTATGCCTACAGAGTATGCCTCGTAATGGCCAATGTTAGCTGTCATTTACGTAGATTTCATTGTTTGACTCTTCAAAGCTGACAGCTATGAGTTTGTTATTGTCACAGAACAGATGGTTATTGTCGTTTGGTCATATGCTGCTGCCATCTACAATTAGTTTTGCGTCGGCATACTCATTATAGACACTAAATAGTTGCTATTTATTATTAAGTTCAAGTTGATTACGATACGATAGTTCTCTAGGTTAGACATCTGTCTAAGCTACTGAGTAAATATTATCTACAGTATAATTTATATTAAAAGGCGCCGCAGATGTCATCATGCAAAGAAAAGTAATGCGTATGTGCCAACCTACTAGCTTAATCGGCCATTCAATTAACCGCCTAGCTTGTTAACTAAACGGCAAAATTCAATTAACAGCCTGAATGATTTTCAGCCGATTTGATCAATGTTTTTTTAAACGAGCAAACGAAATGATCAAAATTACTAAAATAAACTAAACCCCTCCAACTAAGCTAAATTGCTTGTGCTAGGAGTGGGCTCACGTCGGTAGTTTAATGGCCAGCCATGCTATTCCGAAAAACATAAACTCACTTCCGAAAGTCATCTCGCAACTCATCTCGCAAGTCACTCTCACTTCGATACTCACCTCGCTTGTGATTATTTTGGTATTCTCAAGATAAAACCAAGGCCAAGTGAAGTGAAGTGACTATCGTGAATACGCGTGAGATTGCTCTATGGTACTAGGCATTGTACCTGAATATCGATATTGTATGATTTACATCGACTCGCTTATTTTGGCTGAATTAGGCCTTTAAAATAATAAATTTCATTTAATTTTAGCCGTATAAGCTAGTCAGGTGGATACTCACCGGCTCGCTCAGGGGCTGATGCAGAACTCTTACCCAGGGCGCCTTCTCCACAGAGCTAGAGAGGTGCGTGCACAGGGAAGCTAGGGCTCCAATGAAAACAGCTGGTAGTTTAGGTGTACACACATATATTTGATAGAATAGAACATAGAGTTACACACAGAGAAATATATAGTAGTGAAGTAGGTAGATACAGGTGACAGAAGAATATGTACAGACAAGTAGGTAGACAGACAGGCACAGAATACAGAAGATGCGTAGTGATAAGTAGGTAGACAGACAGGTACAGAATACAGAAGTGTGAGACAGAAAGAACACACACAGCAGGCACAGATAATAGGCAGATGAACACACAATTTGCATACGAATTTTAGCACTAGCTAACAGCTGCATTAACAGGTACGTGAAATCTAGCACAGGCTACTAAGCGTACTAAGTTTTACAAATGGTACTACACGGCTACGGCTACACAGGTAATAGGCACACAGCGGCAGTGTACTGGCCTTAGGTGCTTGCTGGATGGCCTCAGGGATGTTCGGAGTAGACCTTTCTCCGCTATATGCAGCTCACAGCAGCCGATGTACCACGAAGCACGCAGTAGATAAATGTAAGACAGGGCGGATTCAGAGGGGCACACGAGCTCAGACCAGCGACCCTGTATAAAACAGACCACTCTTAAGCCGTGAATATACATACTGGCACGTAATGTGTCCTAATAAACAGAGGAATACGACTTACCAGAATATCTGGGAACGAGGTTTTCACCAAACAATTTTATTACGAGAAATAGACACAGATTTTATTTACTCAGAGACAGCTACGAAGATTGAAATAGGTCTTCGCTTGAGGATCGGCGCAGGCCTATTTATACCCGAATCCATCGAATATTCGTGAACAAACCTCAAAATTCTGCTGGTCACGACCTAACTCATTAGCGGCCAATAGACAAGCAAACTAATCAGCCGCTGACGGCCACAGACACGACTAGACCAAATATGACAAACATTTATTATAATTATGACTTGTTCACGAATATGTCACAATTTCTGAGAGAGTAAGTCCCATTTATTTATTATTGTTAAATTGTAAATAAAATGATAAATGAGAGCAATAAAAAAAATGGATATATGCTGTAGGACACCAGCGCCATCCACCGGTCGAGTGTGAGAACTAGAATACACCTAATCGAAGATTAGAAGTTTCACTGCCAAACAATTATGCCTAGTTCCCGTGAGACACTCTAGGTGGCTCTGGAACAAAGAAATCTATATTAGAAAACAATAAGCAACAGTGAGAAATATCACGTTACAAAGCATTGTTGAATACGTTTTATTACATTAATATTTAATTTTAGACAGAAATGTCTAATGAAAATATTAGGCTGAATGAAAAGCTGCGGCTTTTGTGTTTGGAGACGGTCGTTCAAAAATAAAAATACCCAACTGTGCCTATGGTCGTCGCAAGGCGCAGTTTTTGTAAAGTTGTGTGTATGCTTTGCTGTAGGTACTTAACCGTGTGTTAATTTTCCATAATTTCATTGAAACTTTGAAAGGATGAAATGAGTAGGTACCTATTAATTTATGTGATAATTACGATCTCACGATTTGCTATGCATGCATCTCCAATACTTACTTATTTACTTTAACATTGTATTTTTTATTAAAAAAAATCACTTTAAGTTGTCTTTCTCAATATTAGTCTTTTTTTTATTTAGAGATAATTAGATATTTACGTAGATATTGATGCTAATTCTGTCGTGACACAAACTAACTAAAATGAGCAAAAAATCTCTAAAAGTTAGTTTAGTCCTGTCAAAATGTCGTTTCGTATTCTGAGAACACACAACTTAAAATTAGCATGACACAACCAAAATTAGAGAAAGTACTCAACTGTCATTTTTGGTTAAACGTTATTCTGTTGTACGTTTTAAATGTCAAATATGCACTAAAATTAGAAATTTAAAACAAAAATTAGACGTCATATAAAATACTGCCCAATAAATTTGAACAATGTTCTATAAACGTTTAAAGCTCTATAAATCGTCGATTGATTTGGATTTTATAAATAACTAGCTGACCCCGCGAACTTGCTAGGTACGTGGACCGAGAAATACTGTATTTGCTTAGGTATGACTGAGAAATATTACAGTTTGTTTACTATTTAATCAATAATATGTACAAATTATCATTTGTCGGCATTCTAAAGACTTAAAAAGATAAGTTTTTACAGATTTCATGAAAAGACCCTTTAATGTTCTTTCTTAATTTTTAACAGCTGTAACACTCGTTTTAGCGATGTCATATTCAAATTTAGTGCTGTCTTAGCATAACAGATAAACTCTTATATACTCTTTGATAACAGACACTAAATTTAGTTTGACATAACAACAGAATACGGTTATAAATGTCAATCGCTTATCTAAAATAAGAAAATTTTAGAGAAATTTAAGTTTAGAGATGGTAACAACAGAATTAGCATCAGTACCAGTACATAGTTACTAGCACATCAGCTTCTTTTAACAAGCTCAACAACAAAAAAGAACGAGACATCTGTAATAACAAGAAAATGTTGTACCCAAGTAAACAATTCTTGGATGAATACCCACCTAGAGTAAAAATGGTACTTTAATAATTTCCTACAGTTTAAATAGGACAGGTACTAATACTTATTTTTCCAGGAAAATCACTTTTCAACGATGTCTTTTGTAGAGTTCACTCGCGGATTAGTAACTTTTGATTTGACAGATAAATTCGTGTGTGAGTTCGAGATGACTTTCGAATTGGCGCGTTAATTTTATTTCGGAATACCAAATAGTGAAAAACATCTAAATATTCACTTGGAGTAATTCTTCTCACTTCAGTCATCACTCGGTGGCGCTAGTGTCGAACTCACTCATTAACCGACGTGTTCGGAATACGAAACTTGAATCTCACCGCGGATTCATAATCGAGTTTGGTAAATAACTGTTCGGAATAGCACGGCCAGGATTCGAACCCGGGACCTCTCGATCGTAAGGCCGACCCCTTAAGCACTAAGCTTATGACTAAGCGAATGACTTGGATCGATGATATTTCATTACTTGCCTAGCTATTTAATTAAACAGCTAGGCAAATCACATGTTCTGGTTGGTGGTTATAGCTTTTCTAAATAAACCTACGACTAACTTTCTGGGTGGTACTGTGATATCCGCCCTCCGTAGCAGATATTACTAGTAGTTGCCTGGACATCATGTGTCAACGATTTAAAAATAAATCATAGGAATAAAAAATTAGGTTTAAATTGAGAAGATAGGAAAAAAACTAAGAAGCGGGATTGTTCCTGACGGTTGACGTGAGGGCTTCGGTGTAAGCCAGCAAGACTCCGGAAACTCAAGATTTGAAGAGAAATGTTCTAGTTTCCGTGGTCCTCTGAAACCTAGTATTATTGTATAAAAATAAAAAAAATCCTCGCGCAAAATCCCCTTTTAAAAAGCTCGCGTAGGAAACATGTGTTTTCCCAATAAATATCAATATTACGGCAAATAAAAGTCTTTTCATTCGTTAATTCGTGGAGTCCTGGCCCCCCGACTCCACAGTACCTCGTCGTATATATGAATGGCCTATGCATTTAGCCAGCCAGTTTTTTATGTAACAAACGCTACGGCTGCATATCATTTAGGCCGTTAAATAGAACGGCGCCCTTTAGTTAATAGATAGGCAGTTAATTGATCGGCTCGAAAAATATACCGACGTCAGCGCCACCTACTGAATCCAATTGTATTTTCGAAACAAGGGCATTATTTTAAGTGACATGGAGTTTCAAACGCAGTCATAACATGAGAAGACGATGTATTACACAATTAGTTAATACAGAACAACGAAGTGGTGTAAAACTAGACCAACGTGAATGTGACGACTTTTACGAACACATGTAGTTACGAAACGGCTTGCCACTGAGAATAAGGGGCCAGGATCACTCCCAGCATCAGGAGAGGCTTATGTATGTGATAGGCTAAGTGATTGATTGACCCCTTGAAATACATACATAAACCATCATCCAAATTCATCCAGCCGTTAAGAGGGAGTTAGAGGGAACAAGTACATATAAAGAATGAAAATAGTAAGATAAAACCAAAGAAAATACAATACAAAACAATTATAAATTCAATACAATTATTTTATTAGCTAATCAAATTACAACCAAGTCGTCATCACATACATTCTTGTACGTATATCTTTCGTCGAAGCTATATTCCTTATAACCTCTCTGATATTTCAGAGCCAAGGAATCCTGAGGCAATGTACTTTTAAACATTGAATTTCCACACGTGCCTAGTTTCACGACACCAAAATACACATACTCATCATTCACTTTCCTCTCTTCTTTTCTCCTCTCTTTGATGATAAGAGATTCTTTTATAGGTAACAAGAGAATCATATCTTGAGTATCCTTACCAATTTTCACTTTAGCTTGGATGGTACCATTGATTTTAGTAGTTTTTGAATCGTTTTTGATGTTCATCGGCAGCTGACATTCCACACATCTTACATTATTATTGTAGTCACTGTTCAATGGAACAGGAAATAAACGATCATTTAAATAGAATCGATACACACATTTGTGTTCGTTTAAACTAGTAACACTTCCTCGGTTTTTTATTCTAGATTGAGCTGAATGGCATTCAAAATAGTTTTTATTTCGAAATTGTTTTAATTTCTCTATATTGTCTTCGTCGTCTGGATCTAAATAAGTTACATCTTCGTCTTCATCAGAACAAACTAGAAAGAGTGATTGGTTAGATAACGCATGCAGTTCTGAAACTTCTTTTATAGTGTCTAATGAGATTTTGTGGTTATTTTCTCTACCATTTGATATCACTGACTCGGTAGATTCAGCAAAATTCTTGTTTTTGTAATACTGTTGTATGGGTGCTGACGATATTTTGCTCATTATCACATTATTATCATTACGAACACTTTTCTCATTCATGGCTTTCACGATTTTGTTGATTTCTGCTCCGTTATGAGTGTTGTCGTCAACTGCATCGCCGCATTTCTTACAATAGTCCACTTTTGTAACTTTGGTCTTTTCAGTGACTGTTATATCTGAGCTGGTGGTCTTTCGTGGTTTTGCTGGACACTTTTTAGCACTAACTACGCTTGTAGAACAACTTTTAGTACCATTACCATTAGAAGACAGTTTTTTCGAAGGAATAACTTTCCTCTGTGAACCTTTCGAAGCTTTAATTGGGCATGGCTTCGTATTTTTTGAGCTGTAGGATGTTTTAGAGGTGACACTGCTTTTTCCATTGGACCACATTTCGCCAATAGAAATATCTATATAAATACGTAAACCACTAAATTGAGATTGGTCAAGTAGGACGTGAATGTTGTGTACAAATGCGTTGCCACAGCAACGCGGGCACAGATAATGTATTCATAAACGATGTTAGGTTTGTAATCTTTGTAATAATATTTCAACAACAGCATAAATTATGGTAATTGAGAAATTAAAGCACTTTAACAGTATTTTACTGCATAAAAAATATAATTACAATTAGAGTAATCCGCGTGAGTATTTCACAATTTCACTGTTACCTGCTGCCATCTGTTAACGAGTAGCCTAACTATTAAATAAAATACGTTGTATGAGTCTCGGAAGTTTAAATCTAATATGTACAGATGGCGCTAATACTACTTATACCAACCAAGTTTTTGCAAAGCACCACAATGTGTGGTCGGTGTTTTATACAAAATAATGATAAATTACTGAATAATATTTACGGAGATTACAAACGCAGCTACCTAAATTAAAACATCTCTCTAGTTCCCTAGTTTTCTTGTTTAATTAACTCCGATATTGTGAGGGTTGTATGAGTATTGAGTAAGCCAAGCTCACCTGCGAACCAGGACACTTACTCGTTGATGAACGAGGTTCTGACGAAGGCGTTTTTGCTTTACAACTTGGAGTCTGGGGCCCGCTTTTACCAGTCTAACTGCGGATTTGCCTGAACTTCGATATTATCTGAGATACGACTGCCATCTGACCTCCACAACTCACGCACAAACGTCGCTCTCATAAAAACCTACCAAAATAAATTATGGAAAGAAAAACAAATAGAGTGAAGTAGATATTTATGAATAAGAAGATTCACTGGTCTGTTTCACATTTTCTATTTCTTTCGTTGATATCTGCTGAAATAGATAAAAGCTTCTAATGTTAGCCAGTTACTATTCTGAGGCCACGGTAACCGCTTTTTATTAGCTCAATCATATGCTTATCTGAGACCTTAGCAGTGTTTGTTGCTTCACCAAAATAATTACACCTTGTAATCAGAGCATGGGACACTATCCGGTGCTTAGAACATCATTAGTATTCATACTTAGTGTTGTAACTATTTTATCTAAGTAGATAAATAGAAAAATCATGAAAGTAGAGTAAATGTTTTGAGATGCGATCATTGCGCAGTATTTGTGGAGTATAGTTATCGGCATTTACCCCCGTCACGTCACAAATACACACTTTAGGCGTACGCAATTTTGGGTCTTCATAGATTATAGATAGCGTTACACGAAAAGGCCTCCTTTTTATTACGACTTCACTTGGGGTTAAGATATAAGCCAGGAACTATAAGGCTAGTTGTATAGGACTCGTTAATTTGACTTGACCTCGCCTGATGATAAGCTGAAGGCACAGTCTTAGGAAAGAGGGTCACTATTACATACACGAACCATGTTACCAAGGGTGGCACTCTGCTTGCCGGCCTCATCAAAAGAGGATTGTCGTCGCAGTACCGCGTGATAGCCACCGGTCACACTAGTACTGCGACCACAATCCCCCCTGACCGGCTATACACTTGCACATGCACACGGCAATACAATTTCTCTATCCATGATAATCCAACCGAGATGGGATTACTATGGAGGGTTATTCGCATTCGTGTACGGTGGTTTCCTTCCTGGGCGAAATTTGTGACATGAAATTTCTACCACCAGTAAAATCTAAAAAATATATGCAAGGTACCCTAAGGTCGAACTCGCAGAATAAACCTCATGGACATCACGCTAGTCCCGGTCACATCTAAGGGTTTTTTTATACCACTTTGGCGGCAGACATGCACACGGCCCACCTGATGGAAAGTGGTTACCGTGGCCTATGGACGTGTGCAACACCAGTGGCGTCACACTCGCGCTGCCGACCCTTTTAGAACAGAGTTTCTGTGCCGTCAGTGTAAAAGATAGAACAGGACAAGCCTCAGGTCTTCCCACTGACAGCACAAAAACTCTCCAGTAACCTCCGGCTACCCTACTCACCGACGGGAACACAACACGAGGTTATTATGACCGCGGTTTTCTGTAGGGCGAAGGTACTTCCAGTCGGACTGCTCAATTGGACGGAAATACTTAAATTTTGGAGTTCAGGCTCTGTCTATTCTCAAATTTTAATATTAGCTGTTCTTTTGGCTTTTGTGGAAGTGACTACTGTCTGCCCTCCCTCACCAGTCAATTTCCTGCATGGAAGCAAGTAACCAGAAGTATAGTTTTAATAACATTATGATGAGTAATGCATGTAACAATAGAAGTTATTTCAAATATTTACCATGAGAATTATTTTGATAAGGAATTGTGCTACGTGTGTCATGTAACTAGCCCTTAGCCGCGGTTTTACTCGCGTAGGTTCTTCGTAGCGAAAGCAACTGTTCTGTAGTTGAGAAGTCACTGATGCTACGAAGCTGTGAAGATGTTTAACATATACAATAATGTTAATAATGAAATTTTACGTGACCCTATACCATAATCGCGTTAATGCCCGTTATGAACATTATTATATACCATGCAATGCGAGAGTTTAAAAGTTAGTTTATGTTCAACGTAGTTTTTTTTAGACTTGCTCTCTGGCTTCCATATTTGAGGCGAATGCAGATAATTGTATACATGAAAATGCCTAGTTATGTATAGTTTTCAGTTCTAAAAGTTACTCTCAGTAATGCACCTACTTATTTATCTCTGCACCACCTTTGTTTGACTGGTAGAGAATGCCGATGGCATTAAGACCGCCTATGTACTTGTGCATAAAATTTAATTTAAAAAAAAAATGGGTATTTGCATTGGCCTGGTCGTGCCTCGGAGAGCCCGTTAAGCCGTTGGTCGCAGTTGCCATATGAACATCTTTGGCAGTCGTGACGGGTAGTTGGAGCCCTCAAATATCCAACGACTGGTCTTACTGTAATGTTTCGATATCGTCTTGAGGTTGTGGAGGTTCAGCTAAATCCGCAGTTTTACTAGTAAAGCGGTCCCCACACTCCAAGTAGAAGGTTCAAATGCGACTAGGATTAACGCTAGGATGATAAAGAAGAAGAACAACAAGATATCTGCACGAAAAAAGGGGCTAGCTACCATGAAACGTACACAAATATTGGAGCCCAAGCAGCATGAGTGTGACGCCCCTAGCATTGCACACACCCATAGGCCACGGTCACCACTTTCCATCTGTGCTTTTTTTATTTTTTTTTAAGAATATTAGCAATCTAAATTAGTAATATTCCCTCTAACCCCTCCAACTAAGCTAAATTGCTTGTGCTAGGAGTGGGTTCACGTCGGTAGTGTAATGGCCAGGATTCGAACCCGGGACCTATCGATCGTAAGGCCGACTCCTAAACCACTAAGCTACCGACGCTTTGCCGTGTGCTTATATCCCACTTAACTGGTAAACAAAAACCCGTATGAACCACAAACGAAAGACATAACATTTAAGTATTATGATGTTAATGGTGAGGTGGAACGTCATTTCACATGCTGTTTTCAACTGTGTAATTCTCTAATAGAGAATTTCATTGGTCGATATCCAGTGACGTCACAAAGTCCGACCGACCAATCAAGGCTGTCGCAGTGCTGGTCTCGACGCTGCTTACAGAATTGTACAGCAGGAATGCATATCATGGTACCGGTCACTCGTAACATTGGTAACGTGTCATGGTGGACCTAATGTATTGTATGATGTAGTTTGAGCATACTTCCTTTTCCTTTTATACTAGCTTTAGCCTGCGGGTTCATCCTTGTGGAATAGGTACTGAAAAAGTCTTTAAATTGCTACCTCTGTCCTCTCATTCCTAATGGTAAGCTAAAGAGGAAATCTCATCAATGAGGATCATTGAGGATGGTAGGAGGTAAGACACGACAGTATTTCCGTCAAATTAAACAGTCCGACTGGGGAAGTACCTCCGCCCTACAGAATACCACAGCCATAATAACCTCGTGTTGTATTCCTGGTGGTGAGTAGGGTAGTCAGAGCTCACTGAAGAGTTTTAGAGTTTTAGAAGAAAGTAAGCGTGATAAAAACCAGAGCACACTGTTATCATGATGATGATTAGTATTAAGTTAGTGAGACGACACCTTAACCATGCTTAATGAACAATGGTTCGATCTCATTGGTTCGCTGCGCACGACGCTCCCGCGCAGGGTCGCGGGTCGTGACTCAGTACGGTGACCATGTTATTTCAAGAATATGTATTTCTTTTACTTATTTATAAGTTACTTAAGATTTATTTTCACTGAGGCGAGTTTCGTAAAATCCCAAATTTTCAGCTACATAATGTTTTTTTTTTCACAGAAAAAGAATTAAACACTCCCATTCCGACTTTTGCTCAAAAACATAAGATGAAAGGAAACACCGAACACGATATTATATTGATATTGCCACCTGAGTGTTAAAAATACTCATAAATTATTAAATTATGGGTATATTACAGTAATAAGTACATACTTAATTTATAAATTTGTTAGCGTTTAGTAATTTTTGTGAATAGACTTAATCTACATTATTTTACTCAATATCAAAATGATATTCTCTATATCTAACATTTAATGAAATCCCGTTTCTATACCCAGCACTATGTCACCCTGTATTATTGTTTATTCATTCGTTTGTTGCATTTTTTACTATTATTATTCTTCTTCTTCTATTCTTTATTATGTATTTATTAATTATGTGATATAAAATAGACTTATTTCTAAGATCGGTCTCTTAGTAGCCAGGCTATACCATGCTTACTATGTTCCTTTTGATTTTCTTTTCTCCATTCTTTATTTTATGTATATAATTCTAAGCAAAATGCATTCCGTACATACTAATCTATATTACTTCTTTCTTCGTCTTCTTTATTTACTTGCAGTTTAAAATCTTTAGTTTTTCTATAGTCAGCTTCTTTTTCTTTTATTCTTTTATTTCTATTAACCATTATTAAAATTTTACAATTGTAAGAATTATAATGATGGCTGATTGGGAAATCTTCTCAATTTTCTTCTTAAATTATCTATATTTACCCACTAGGATATTTTATGTGTACTTGCATTAAATTTACTGAGTTTTACACTTTTATTTTTTATCGTTTTATGCGTTTATTTCTCCCACATCTATCATCTATCATATTGGAAAGCCGGTTTTGTTAGAGTCATATATGTATCAATTTCGTATTGTAAATTATCCTCCTTACATCTTTATCTCTCTCTTTATTATAAAGTGTTGCAGTTCAACTATAATTTACAAAGATAGCGAAATTATAATCATGCTGGCGGATTCTTTAGAAGAGCATTTTATTAGCAGCATTATATGAAGGTAAGTGGATGCAACAATTTTTTTTATTTGAAAACGTTTTATCTACATTGTGTCTTTCTTAATTCCTCTAAGCACTTATTGTAAATTAGGTTCGATTTTATATCTAACTTGTAACATCGTCTATAGCACTTTGTTAATTACATTTTATAATTTCTCGTAATCGTTTAAAGAACAATTGGTATTGTAGGTCAATTGACGCAATATATACATTTTAAATTTTTAAATCTCATCTATTCATAGCTACCATAATACACCTTCACTCTATTTGAATAGACTACGGTATTGTAGATCCCTATCAGTAATTCATTTGACAAACCTCACAGAGATTTTTAATAATATGGCAGCCGTGGCGAAAGGTATAAATTTTCAAAAGGCAAGCCGATGGAATTGTCACTGTATAAATGTAAAAATCTCTGCTACGGCTTCCATTGCAAAGCAAGCCAGCAGGAATCGCGTTGTTAGGACGACTACTTGCCAAAATGACTCAAATTCAAGACCTGACTTGCATGGGCAAAGTTAAGATTTCCATAATTGAAATCTGGGCTTGATGCTACATCCCTGACATTTAACTAATGCTATCGATGTTGAAGAAGTTCAGAAAAAAGGTAATGAGGTGCAACATTTCTGCAAAAGAGCACATTAACTTCCGATGCGTTTTGATTCCTAAGTTTCTTCTTAAGATTCTGTGTTCCTATCAAAAAAGGAAGGAAGTAGAAATGATCGGGTTGTTGACAACCTGAACAATGGTCAATATTGTAGGTATAACATTTGTGACAGTCCTACATTCTATTGTTTGTCACTTTGTTTATTAAAAGCGTTCATTTGTTTCTTCAAAACAATCATTTTCATTGGACATATATATGATAGGATTTTAGTAGGACTTGTATTTAATTTGTTAGTTTCAAAGAATTATCAGCTTATCAATATGTTGTTATATTTATCATTTTTAATATTTGCATCTCCTTGGATACTGTACAAGTTAGTGAAAATGTTTCCTGGATAAACAGACAGATATTTACTTCGGTATACTCTAAATACCACTTGGTAAATATCTCTAAAACTGTAATAGTAATTTTTCTTGTTTCTTTTTTCATTCAGTATGTAATTCATTTTTATATTATCGTTTGAGTAATCAATGTTTATTTAGTCATTCATAGATTGAAAGCCAACAAAGCTTATGTTCATATAATTTAGTGAATGTATAATGAAGATGTGAAGTTTTCTAATGTTCTCTGAATGGTTTTCTTCTAGTATAAGGTACATTTGATCCAATATTTTGCATTTTTATAGCACCACATTCTTTAAGCACACTGCTTATAATACCATTATTTTGTACATCATTGGTTCTAAACGACTCTATTTCAACAATGTAGATAAATAAATTGTTAATATTTGTGAGTGAAAATATCTTAATAGTCTTACTAATATTGTGAGAAAGTTTGTGACGAAATTTGGATGTTTGTTATTCCATCACGCTCTGACGGTTAAACGAATATGGCTAAGATTTGGTACAGGAATAGGTTCAAGTCTGGAATAACAGATAGGCTCGTTATCTCTACCCATGAAAACCTCTTCCTCTCTAGGGAAAAGATTACCATGGGGAGCGGGATATCACACCGTTGCGGGTTGTAGGCTGATAATGAAGCATTGGTCCGCAGCGATCATAATATTGTGATGATGATCGTGTATTACCTAATCTTATTGATTTAAGCATTGTCCTTCGTAATTGTTTTCAGCATGTTTGTTGTTTCTTCAACATAAACAGTAAAACAAATAAACAATATTGGATATATATATTGAATTTTTTATCTAGATCGATAGTCTTGGAAAAGTAGACATCTTCTAAACATGTTGTTATTACTTTTTGCAGCGATAATGTTGGGTTCTCCCTTTGTGCTGTACCAATTGTTTAAAATGAAGTGATTTTAAGTAACTCGATATCAAACTTTTAAATAACACATTGAAATGGCGCGTTTTATTATACTAATTAATCAACATTCTTTGCCCACATTATTTCAATATTCCGTAACTAATAGTGATTAAATTTAATTCTTAAATAATTAAACAAAAATAAATACAACTATGGAAAAAAAACAAAGAACATTTTTCTAAATTGAAGTTTATAAAAATAGTTCAAAACGTGTTTAGTTCAAATGAAGAACATCTATTTTTGTAATGGTAAGTTTATATCGATGTTTAAAAGGAAATAAACGACAATTTACAAGAAATCAATTTCCTTTTCAGTGAAGTGTTTCTGATATCGGTTGAGATCTATTTTCTTTGAATGATTTCTGTCACTTGCGCCCTTCTGTATTTCCGCAGTTGATATATATTTTACTTCTGATTTGTGTATTTTAGGGTTAGACAGAGGTGACTAAATGCCTATATATCACTAATCACTGCATTCGGTCCTGGCTATTTACGTGAGCCTATTGCAGTGTCTTTTATTTTCCTGTACTACACAACACAACTATTATCTATACTGTGATACAACCATTTCGCTCTTTCTTAACCACTGAAGCTAAGTTATGATTAAACTGTCAAATGTAGAATATGGAAAGATAGGAAGTGACTGAGGAGAAGATGTCGGTCAGCAATATACATATAGAGTACAATGACATGTGGCGTTGACTCCAAGGACAGATAGACATGTAGTGACATGTAGTGACACAAATAGTGGACAAACAAACAAATAATTTGACGTTAGATTAGCCCAAGAATAGGTTCCTATGGGTTGTGCGAACGGGATCCATATCCACGCGGGCGGAGCCACGCTCGTCTACGAGTCTTAGATAAAAATATATCGTTGCGTGTTGAAGACTGATAGCAAAGCATTGGTCTGCAGTAATCATAATCCCTTAAACCTAGACGCAGCAAGTGCCATTTTAATCAGCGTAAAAAATAGTTTCGACTTCTGTATAAATTGACATATACATATAAGCATCCCATGACATGCATACATTGACAGTTTAAACAACAATATTAGAATTAATTTACTCACACAAAACGCGTTTCTCACGCCGTTTTTTGTGATAAATTCTGTTAGAAAGGGTGTGTCTATATTAATATATGCTCTTTCTATGGACAATGGTATGTTGATGATCTCCTATTAGCTAACCTTATTGATTTAACTAATTGTCCTTCGTAATTGTTTTCATCGTGTTTATTGTTTCGTCAACACAAACATAAATAAAACAAATTCAACAATTGTTTGCTGTTCTAGTTATATATGAAGGTTTTTTTATCTAGATCTATAGTCTTGAAAACATTGCCATCTCTCCAAGATGTTGCTATTGCTGTTTGTAGGCCTACTCGTGGGTTCTCCGTTTTTACTGTTCAAATTATTAAAGATGGAGTGATATTTTAATGACCCAATTTAAATGGTCTTATAATAATTATTAATTAAAATCCTTTTCCTTACTTCAATATTTCATACAATAAACAGTGATTGAATTTAATGCCTAATAAACAGCGTCTAAAAAACAAAGTTCAAAATGTTTTTAATTCAAATGAACAGTGTCAATTTTTATAATGGTAAGATTATTTTGGTGTTTAAAGGGGTATAAAGGACTAAGTAAATTCAGCAGAAATAACTTTTCAGTAAAGTATTTCTGATGTCGCTTGTTATTTTTTTTCTATGAACTATCGCTCTCGCTCGCGCCCTCTTATCTCTTCACAACTAATTGATATTCTTGCTTTTGGTTTCTATGTATATGCTATATACAAATATCTCCTCGTGAAGCCGGTTACCTGAAGGGTTAGACAGAAGTGAATATTCATATTTCACTAATCACTACATTCGATCCCATGTCTTCTTAGGTCGGTGGCACGTTTCGAACCGAAGGTCCATTAACTAAACAAGTCTTTATTATTTTTTCATGTTGTAAAAGTTCCGTTTTAATAATTTAGTACATACAGAATAAATGATTTTTGACTTTGACTTCGACTGAAACGTTGGTACAAAAGAACATCGGCCGAAATGGACCTGAGCATAACCCAAAATAAATGAAAGCCAAAGCTTTTTCATGATGATTTTGCTCATGATGGTGTTTACTACATAAAAATGTACTAATCTGACTATAGTTGGTTTCTGTACACGGAAAATGAAAGTCAGGCCCAGTGCCTATAGAAAAATGGTCAATGTTCTTTATCCCTAAAGTGGTGTCACCCCAGTTATCTGCTAATGTCACCTGTAGCGGGTGTCAGCTGATCATTCGTTGTCCGATGTGCGCACGCTTCGTCCGTCTGTACCGGTTTTTTCGGTTTAAACGAAGTAAAAAGTGGACATTTCTGAAGAAAGTTTTTCGATTGTAAAAATGAATAAATTTGTTTTGCTCGCTTGTGTGATGGTGAGTGGTTTTATATTTATATTAAGAACTTTAAAATTGCAATAAAAAACATACAGGATGAAATTTAAATAATCGTAAATTTACGTATCGTAATATTTTTATGGTTGAATGAATTAATTGTAATGCTCCACAATTATTTGAGGTTCTGAGGCATTTAAAATAAATAAACGCATAATAATCTAATAATTGTTACCATCCCTTAAATTTTATTAAACTATATTGAACTCTTTATTTTAGCTTAAACACCGATTAAGACCGAAAAAACTGATTCGATTCCAGCAGGACTTGAATCCACGATCGTTCCCTGATCCTCCTAATTTCATTCAATTCGCTTAAAGATTTTGATAAATATATTCTATAATCATAAATTTAAAAGTACGATACGATTCCCGTCCAATTGAGCATTCCCACTGGGGAAGTACCTCCGCCCTACAGAATATCGCGGCCATAATAACTTCATGTTGTGTTCCCAGCGGTGAGTAGGGTAGCCAGAGTTCACTGGAGAGCTTTTTTGCTGTCAGTGGGAAGAAGATACGGGTACTCTTGCTTTGTCTTCTATGCTGACAGCACAGAAACTCTCTGTGTTTATAGAGTATATAATAAAAAGTGTTGTGTTAATAATAAAATAATACTTAATAAATCACCATCGAATTTGTTAATGTCTCTTCTTGGCAGTGGGTAAAAATAACAATTGCGTAAGTGGTATAACACTCACCGGGATATTGGCCATGTTTTTTATATTATTCGCGCCAATTGCGATCAAACAAAAGTAAAATTGTGAGTTTAACTCTGAGTTCTCTTCTTTATTTGTTTGTTTGTTGAGATTTATTTGCTTCAAAGGACGCGAAACTAAATAATCTTTCACATATTATATTAAATGTAAGTAGGAATACACATCTAATATAAAATACTTAACATAAAAATTGTTTATTAATAGCTTTAAAATTTCATAAATTTGAATACTTTCTTCTAAATTGCTGATTTCATTGCGATAACGCTCAAGTTTATTGGTAAGTCACACATTGAAATTAATTATTATTTAATTCATAACGTCAAGATGCTTTTATGGTAATATTTGCAATCTGTTTATATTATGTAACTTAATGGTGTTTAGAGAATTGTATATCCATTTGTGTTTATCTAATTGCTTACTACTACAGCTCATACATACTGCTATTAGTCACTCATTCAAAAGTCAAACAAGACCAATCAGGCGGACAGGGGATTTTGAATTCTAAAGCGCAGCGTTTCCATTTGCGGGATTTATTGGAGTCCATGTTTTGGTATATGGGTCTGAGAGCAGTCGCTCTTATTAAAATCATGATAAACCAATTAGGAAGATTAGGAACGGGCCCCGTGCTCGAATGTGAAAACTGTGGTCGCAACTGTCATGATGACTTCAAGATGATGATGAAATTACCATTTAATTAGTTATGCAGAGGGAAGAGGACTCAACATGTCGTTGACTCCTCTAGAATCCTACTAATATTATCAATGCGAAAGTTTATAAATATGGATAGAAGTTTGTTACTCTGTCACGTAAAAACTACTGAATGGATTTTAATGAAACTTAACAATATTATAGCTTATACATCAGAATAACTCATAGTTGACAATTTATAACGATAACCGACATCCACGTGGACGGAGCCGCGGGCAAAAGCTAGTAATAAATAAGGGATGATCTTAGAATAGTACCTAAATATAAATGGGGTATATGAAGGTCCCAGTTATGTGTGGGTACAAGTCGAACTCACGCAAAAGCCCGCTGAAAACAACCGCTAATTGACGGACGAGGGCTGTTTTCACATACATTAATAGTTATACTTCAATACGTGTAAACGGCATCATTCAAAAACCGCAATTAGTTAAAACAATAATAGTAGATAGTTTATTGAACTGTTGCATAATAAAATAAGGATTCTTAAAATACGAGAGAAAAACAACGAGCCGCAGTAGGCGAGTGTTTTTGACCAAAATGCGCAGTTTCGTTTTAATCTTATGATATAATTATTATAATTTGCGTAGGTATAATTACAGCGTTATGTATGCATTTATTTGTAAACGGTTAGCGCCAAAATTCATTTACTGATCGCGCATGCGTGTTGCGCTGCGTCCACAGATTATGTAAAGACAAACTGCATTGAAAACTTCTTGATCGTTATGCAAAAAAAATTCAGCTGGCCATAGAAGATATCATAATGTAATTTTTGAAATTTTTTTTGGTACTCTGTGCGTAAAGGTTGTGATTAAAGTTTTGTTTTTAGTTTTTTATAATGTTAACATTTTGATAAACAATTTCAAATACATTTTTAAGTATTTTTCATGCTAAAAATTCAAATAGAAAAAAAATAATCGGTCCAGGCGAGGGCGAGGTCTGGTAGCGTAGTGGTGAAAGTATTGCCCCTGTAAGATTTTTTTTTTAAATAGATAATCAATATTATTTCATTCAAATCTATTTCAAGGTAGGTTATACCTGCTATATGTTGTATGTATGCTGAATTCTGTCTATAAGCGGTAGGCTACTTACTCGTGCCTAAAGCCTTCTATTAAAATATCGTCAATCTGACATATAATATGTAGGTATACCTAAGTTGGCAATTCTATCGAACTTTAATTACTATGCGAACATATTCCTGATTAATGGTTATTGGTTAGTAAGTAGTTAAAACAAAACATGGAGTAGTTTTATACTGCTCACTTCCTAAGCTCATATAAATTTTAGTGAATCAATAAAACCAAACAACTTATAACCTCATGGTTTCGGTATCAGTTTAGTGCCATTGACCGACATAGCCGAGAAACGTGACAGTAAGATTAATCATTGATGATATTATAGCAATTTGTTAACAAATATAATATTTGAAGTGTTTATGATCAGAACCAATAATTTCATTTTCAAACAAATTTTTTTCAATCTTGATATCCTTCAGTTTAATGAAATTTTTAAGCATCTGGTATGGTCTATTCAAATCGATTAAGATAAGAATTTATAGGATTTCAATTAGGATTCGTCAATTTGACTTCACCGCGCCTGATGGTAAGCTGAATGCAAAGGCTTAGGATAGAGGGTCCGATGATTCGTGCGACTGTCGGAAGATGTCGCCCACCGTCATCACCCCAAGATGGATAGATAGGAGAATTTGGATGAATTCAGGCATAGTTCGGTGGCTTAGGCTTAGGGGTCGGAGCATTTCACCCTGTAAGGGAAATATCGCGGGTTCGGATCCCGTCTGAACCGACTCAATTTTTTCTATATTAATCGAATTGTTCAATACATTCTATAGATTTAAAAAACCTAATTATCAAAAATCTTATATGGATCAAAATAAAAAGAAATACAAGAAAACTTTCCTGTAAAATTAATTACTAGATATTATTGTCATGACAACGGGATTTTACGAGATACCTAAAAATAAAAAAATAGAGAAAAATATCTACTAATTGCAACATGGAATTTGGCAATGAGATCACTTCTGCCCATCATTGCAGGTGGCGACGACAAACCTTGTTTATACCATTTTACATGAATCTTCAATTGAGGCCTAGGTTTATTCATTACATCTATAAAGGATAATGTTCCAAAATTCACGTCAAGGTCTATTCCTAATGTCTACTAAGGACATGTTTAAAATATATATACAGATTTCCTGTCCTTTACTGATTTAAAAACAAACAATGTCCAAACATGTTAATTTATTGTCGATAAAAAAAACAAGTTTAAAATATAAGTTAAGGCTTTCACGGCCGGCGTTAAATTTGATGTCGACCGCAGTGATCGACAAAACGTCTGGAACGCAAGTTTCATATGGATCACGGTCAAATAGTATATTCTAAAAGTTCAAAATATTTTTCACTATAGCATTTATTTCCTTATCTGCACCATGAACCCAAGAAGATCACTATTTTGGTAGTATAACGTTTTGCCTAACTTGGGAATCAAACTCGAGACGTCTTGTACATCAGCCACACTTCAAAACCTTGTATTTCATACAAGAGAAAAAATTTTGTCCCGTCCCTAAGTCACACTAAGCACGCTAGGATGAATCAAACTATTAAGTTAGACTAATAGTCTGGAATACACATAATTCCTATTCCGGGAATACGTTCTTGTGGGACATTGGAACGGGAACAGTATCCCACGTAGGTGGAACTGCGAATAATTTATAACTGGTTTTGTATATTTTAGCAAATTTACTATTATTGGACGATACCTTTATTGAAAAAAGTCTGAAGTTACATGGGTGGACCGAGAATAAGTAGTTCGACAATGGCTTGAGAATGTAAGTGTTTTATTATTCGTGGAATGCGCTGCAAAATAAATGTATAAACTACATAATCATTAAATGCCTATTCGATTCATTTCGAATTTTTTTAAAGAAATAAAATGCTTTATATGTTACGGTTCAAATATCTTACGATAATTCACGCAATAAAAGCAGAGCCGTACTACGTGTCGTCTTAACTGTCAATAATAATAAAATCCATTGAAAATTTTTCATAAACGAAATCGATTATTACGTAAAATTCAATGGGTAGCATTATTATTTGAAACATTTGACCCAAGAACATACTTAATCAAGAAATAAAAAAAATTAATCTGTCAAAAGTAAAATAAATGTTTGGACAAAGTATATTTGACAATAAATATAAGCCCATAATGTATATATTCGCGAAACTGGATTCTGATTTCGTTCAACAATGATAAATTGATTTCGAACCTGTTTAAAACGGTAATTTTGGCGAGCTGATGTGGGACACCAATATTTTTTTCAATAAGTGAAAATGTGCTGAGTTGAAACAGTTATAGGTAACTACTGCAGGAACTTGGAATGAATGAGAACGTACCCACTGAACGAATGGTGAAGCAAATTTTTTTTTAAAATTTAGATAAATCAAGGTTGAGACGAATCAATCTTAAAAAAAACCACCGGTCAGGTGTGAGTCGGACTCGTGTACTAAAGGTTCCGTACCATCACCATTATCTAGGTTATCGAACAAAAATTGGCAAAAAAATCACCTTTTTTGTATGAAAGCCCCCTAAAATATTCATTTTTCAATTCTATTAGTCATCACGGTTTCAATGAGATATAATGTGACAGACAGACGGACAGCGTAGTATCAGTAATTGTGTTCCGTTTCTACCCTATGCTCACAGAACACTAATAATGGACTACCCGTTTAATATCTAAAACAACGTGTCACAAACACACATGGATTGAAACCACATAGCCCACCTTTGTGCCACACAGTAAAGCACAAAAATAATCCTACAAAGACTCTCAGAAGACAGAACAATTAACAGGAACTGATATCCTCATCACGAATGACATTGATACGTGATAGGAATAGCCTGGACATCATCGAGTCCTCTAGTCTTGTGCCTAATCGGACATCTGTCGGTACGCACCGTACTAGTACTTTTCGTACAGTGTACTAGTACACCTTATTAGTACTGTTAGTACTTTAGTACACCTAATCATAAGCATACCAATTTGATTTTCCTTCATACTTTACACAGGCTTAGGACTGTCACTCTAGAAATGCGTTATGAATTTATATAAAATAAAATAATAACCTTAGTTTTGGTCAATTCAAATATCGTAAATTCACAATATTAATTTATCAAACACTCATCCTTAGTGTTTCAATAGAATAATTGCGTGAAGATATACCTAATACTTACATCTCTAAAATTAATAAAAAAAGAAATTAACGTAATTAAATAGATATTTTTTGTAGAATATTATCTTATTACAAAAACGATTTTCTATAGTCTGTGGTTATTCTTCACATGTAGTACTTCACTAAAGGGGCTATCGCTGTCGCATTCTATCGTATTTACTCGCTCGTACTCGCCGCGCGCCGCTCGTATCGCTATCGCACTACCATATAACAAACTAACCAATAGACGTCCGACTGTCCGAATAGTACTAAATGTCCGATTAAGAACTGTGGTTGAGTAACGTTGCTTTTAGTACAGTGCTAAGTTACGTTACCTAATAGTACATCGGACGCGTACTACCCAACACTAGAGTCCTCACATTGTGACGTCAAGGCCTCTCCTTGTGTCGCTTACATCTATTATGTCATTATAATGGTCTTGAAGTTCCTCGTGTTACATACATGGTTGAGGATAGGATGTCTTGAATTATAAGTAGATTCTGATCGATAAGATGTTGTGTAGGTATTAGTCAGTTGATTTTATATGTTACATCTAGTGGCATAAATGTTTAGCTGATTGTTGAATGAGACTTTTGAATAGCTTATAAACATAACATTACGACCGGAAACGGTGGGCCCTGTGTAGTATGACAGGAACTTCATCTCACGCACGCTCAAGCTACGGACTGAACTCCCTGCTGTGACTTCCAAGTGACTATATTATGGGGCTCTTCTAGTAGGAATTTAGAAGGTTCCTACAAGGTCGGCCGCACGAGTGTGATGCCTCTGGTGTTGCACACGTAGATAGGCCACGGGCCCACGGTAGCCACTTTCCATCACATGGGCCGTGTTCAGCCACCTAAGTGGTATAAAAACACCTTTCTGGGTTGGGGTTCAGCCATAAAAGTGTAATAAGCTAAATTAAAAGGAAGAGACGGAAATATACGGACCGCGGATTACGATTTGAAGTTCATTTTTCAACAATTTTCCAAGCATTTTTAGAAGAGTTTTGTTTAAATTGTACGTATAGAATGTAAGCAAGTGCGGGGCTGTTGTCTGTGCCTTCCCCGGAGAGAAATACGAGTGAGCATGTTTATGTATGTTGTTTAAAATTCAAACGACATTACTATGTAAAAATGCAGAATGGTTAACAGTAAGCCCATAATTCAAGATCAGCATAATTTATCTTTTTAGAAAATTCTCCTAAAACTAAGGTGTTAAACATTCAACAGTCATAACATAAATTTATTCGCTTTATAGTTTGCACGTGAGGTGGCGTCAGTTGCGCTCATAGAATGTGTTATTTTGACGCCATATTGAAATAGTGATGTGTGTTACGTGCATATCTTACTCAATTTCAACCGGTGCGAAAGAAGAAAAATATTTTAGAAAATAAATTTGGTAAAGATAGAGCCTTTTTCTACATGCATATTATAATAATGCCTATAAAGTCCCAAGTTGGTATGCAGAGGAGTATTCAGTTTTACTTGTACTAGGATATCATCTCTCTAAAACAGTTGTTTTACAGATAAACTTTTAAGTCGGCTTTTCAGTCTTTTGGTGGCTGACTTAAAAGTTTTTTTGTTTTGTTTTGGACAGCAAAGAGTTCAGGCTTTTTACAGCCGTTTATCCAGCATACGTTTCGTCAATTACAAAAAATCAAAACCTTCAGAAAGAAGGGAAGTACCCTTGGGGCTGGAATTATGAATTTTGGCAAAAAACCCGTGATAACATGACGAAAATGGTAGTGGTGGAGAATATTGCAAGACCTCCGCCATATCCTTCTAGCCTTAGCTATCCGTGTCGCGGCGTTTTATAAATCATGTTTTATTTAATAATTATTCTTAGTGTAATTATTATAAGGAAGACGCCTCAGCTCTGCTAGTATGGATCGATGCCAAATTACTACTACTACTTACTAACAGCAAAACATAGAACTCTTTTTAAATATTTTAGTAACATGTCTTGTGATAGACATATGTTTGATAAATCGTTCAAGTTTCATTGAAAACTATAGTGAATGACAATCATAACATTAGATCTGATACACGTTCATGAAAACACACTCATTCTACTCGCCATAGGTACCTATAATCTAATATAAATAACTTCCCCATGAAGAGTGTATACGGAAGCTATTGTCTGAACGTGGAATGTTTTTATACATTTATGTATAAACATCGTCTTCACTATACTGTATTAGTTCCGGCTGCCTCCCAAGGTCCTTTTGAGTCCAGGGACTGTTCTCTACATTTGGCTTTGTTACTGCTTAAGCTTGCGCTGGTCCGTTAATCAGCAGGTGATCTGGATGACGTTGGCTTAGGCCTGAACTCTTGACGGGACCTCCTATGTACATGCTTCACCCCTGAATTTAATGAATTGCAAGGTATAAATGGATTACCAGGCATAAGCCAGGTAAAACTAAACAATAATATATTTTTTCTCTATTTATTGAAAAGTGCCAAAAAACGAACGGATGCCTTTAATACGATCATTTATTAAAATCTATTTAGTTTAACTACTGTGCACGAGATGGCGTTAGTGTCTTTATTAATACTTCTAATTTCGGTATTCTTTGTAGTACATATTTATCAACTTATAAACATACGAATTCGGATCTGAGTAATACTTTAACGTGTTTGAATTACCATTGACGTAATGAAAACAAACAAGCAATGGAATAAATGATTGGCCATTGTCTAAGAGTCATTTGACTTAATGATATTGGCCATTAATACGATTTAGTGCCACCTTAGTGTCACATATTAGGAGAAAGCGAACAGATTGATTACAAAGGCATTGCTAGTACTTTGGAATTTTTTTAATAACAATTACATTAGGCCCCGCACTTCTGCCTCTATATCATCCTAGTTATTTTCCGCAAATCTTCAACTTCAGGGCTCTTAACCTAGGAGGATCTAGCTGAAATTGGGTACAGGTATAGATTCTAATCTGGAATAGTAAATAACTGACTTTTTATTCCAGAAATAGGTTACCAAAAGTTACGGGAATGGGATTTAACTACCATGCTGGTGGTCGAGGGCATCAGCTATTTTTATAACAACTTAATCGCATATAAATTTTTCATTGCAGCTATCGTCACGATGCAACAGTATCCCCGTGGAGGATTCAGTTGTATCGGTGTACACCACGCAGTCCACCACCGCCGGTACCCACCCCCCACTGGACGTGTACCATCAAATCGCTAATAACATAGCTGAGAGGATCACTTCTCCAATATACAGGTAACACAATCCATACAAATATAAATGCGAAAACTACTCTATCTGTTACGCTTTCACGCCTAAACCACTGAACTAATTTTGATGAAAATTTGTAGAGAGATAGCTTAAAATTAGCAAAGGACACAGTCTATGTTCGGTCGCGATAGTCGACATTCACGCGAGTGAAGCCATGGACAAAAGCAAGTGATTTTATGAACCTGTTGGTATTGGCAAACGAGCTAAACTTTGCAATTTACAGGCCAGGCCGCTGCGCAGGAGGCGCGGATTCGATCCTCGCTCAGTGCAAATATTTGTATGCATGAATATGGGTATTTTCATTGGTCTGGTCGTGCCTCGGAGAGCACGTTAAGCCGTCGGTCTGCAATGCTTCCATATCGCCTTTGGGTTGTGAAGGTCAGATGGCAGTCGCTTCACAGAAAATGTCGATGTCATAGGTGTATTGACACCCACATCTCACCCACTAAGATTTCGGTCGCACGTAGTAGGGAGCGAGCATCTTGCTGTAAAGCGGCCACTTTTTAAGGCTGTATGCTGTCAAATAGAGAACCCTTAGGAAGACATGGGGTGGATTTATCCATTCTACACGACAGGCTCGCTAATCGATACTAGTACAAAATAAATCACTGTAATGTCTTAAAAACCTCTTTTATCTCTCAATAGTCCAAAATTGATGAATCATTTTGGCCACATCCTTGATGTTTGATCACAACGCAAGTAACAAGGAACATACAATATAAAGAAGTAATTTTAAATGGCAGTAGTAGGCGATTCAATATTCTAAACAGAAATGACTTATTTAATTAATTGTAGTCACACAATGACATTATGTTCTATGACGTAAATATTCAATGTGATCATTGCAGTCAGATTTGGGTGCAGTCACAATGAATGAACCGACATATTGTACAGTGAGCTGCTAAAGTCCGTATGCAGCTTTAGATCTATTAAATCTAATTTAATAGAATGAAATATGGATGAAGTTGCCTCTGTTAATAAAGCTAAAAAGCATCTATTATCTACACACTGTGTTAGAAGAAGAGAGAGAGACAATGAAATGCATTTATTTACAGTTAATACATTGGTGGTCACCAGTGGCGCCACTTCATACAATTTTAGTTTCACTTTGTATACGGAATTCTACAGCCACCTTTCCATAAGTCAATTTGAGACAAGGTATTGAAAATGCAGACAATGAAGTTTAATAATAATACCTTTCTACCCTATAATACAAAAAGGGTGCTATCGTTTGGGTCTAGCCAACCTTATCTGCTTGTCAGTGCATCTGCTAGACGACGGACGATATTTTGGTGCAGGCTTTTTTTATACTACTGAGGTGGTAGACAAGCACACGGTCCACCTGATGGTAAGTGGTTACCGTGGCCTATGGACATGCGCAACACTAGGAGTGTCACTCGCGCTGCCTACTCTGTTAGGACAGAGAGTTTCTGTGCCGTCAGTGTAGAAGATAAAGCAGGACAAGCCTTTGGTCTTCCTACTGATAGCACAAAAACTCTCAAGTTATCTCTGGCTACCACATTCCCCGCCGGGAACACAACACGAAGTTGTTATGGCCGCGGTATTCTGTAGGGCGGAGGTACTTCCCAAGTCGGACTGCTCAATTGGACAGAAATACCGTCGTGTCCTACCTCTTACCTCGTTTTGAAAGATTCCCCTTGATTGTCCCTGATGACCCTTAAAGGTACTGCAAAATAATATGGAATTTTTCAATTCACAGATTCTTCGGATACAACAGAACATCCACTGTTCCTCCAGAAACCACAAAACCAACCACTGTTTCTACACGAACCACAAAACCAACGACGCATCGGACAGAACTTCTAGAAGACCAGGATCTCACCACAAATAAGGATGTGAAGCCAATTGACAATGATATAGAGAAGGCGAGAGATGTGGAAGAACTATCTCCAGGTATGTATTGTCTAATCCCCTGACTTTTTTGCCTGTAGGTTTCTGTACCTGGATAAAGGGTAGTAACCTCTTAAATTGACATAGACAGACAACAGTGTGGACATAAAAAAATAGAGATAGCAAAATGTATTATAGGCGGCCTTATTGCCTATGTTCCAAGCAACCTTTACTCAGGTACTTACACGAGGTACTGTGAAGCTCGGAGCGACTTACTCCACAGCTTTTTGAGATATTTAAATGATAAAATAAGGAGCTGTAATTTTAATATGTTTTTTCGTAATTATATCAATACTAAACGAGTTTTATGGGGTTTACGCGAGGTTTCTTTAATCATACTGTTGCGCATAAGAGGGTCGCGGAATCTGCTCAATTTCGAGCCTGATACACTTTATAACTTCTTCAATCTTCCTCTCTTGAAGAACTCTCGTAGATTCCTCAATCACCAACTGACCACAGACAACTAAGGGTGCAACTGACGCGAACTGTCTTCCATCGATTGTTTTTTCCTAATTTCTTCATTCAAATTATAATTATGTGTTTTATATTGTTGTCTAAGAAGTGCGAACACTACAGTACTTACGTTATGGTTGATATAAAGGGCTTTAGGAGCAGAGATAGAGTGAACATTCATCCTATGTCAAAGTTTACACCTGACAACATTAGGCTCACCCCCTGTTACGTGGGACTGAAAATCATAGTTGGCGATATGAGGGCGTTGACTGTTGATACACCTCTGTCTACCCCTTCAAGGATTTACAAGAGTGGAAAAAATGTAGGAGCAGAGACAGGCTCAAGAAAAGATGTTTTAGGTCTCACAAAAATCTTCGGGTTCTAAGGTAACCTCATAAGAAAAGTGGGAAAATTAAAATAAGTATACCAGGACCAAAGCAAGTGGAAACATGTGGTTTCTATCTATTCCACTGGGAAAGAAGCATGACAGTGTGTATGTAAATAAAAATAATAACGCAAGTAAATGACACTCAAACTTAACTTTTCAGATCAGACAACACCTCAGAAGAGACCAGAGAAGATTACTCTCTACTCCAGTTTAATGTCTGCTTATCTTCCAGCGAGACTGGAAGAGAATAAGACAAGTCATAACGAAGTGGACAGTAATGATGACTCACTAGAGCTAGACGATGTTGATCTAGATGATCCAACTAGTACACCGAGAGAAGGCCCTTTCATATACATTATGGAGTGGATTGGCAGTATGATTCAACTGATTTGGGGAGGCTTGCAGAGCTTATTTAAGCCCTCATCAAGTTAATTTTGATAAATACATATTATTATCTGGCTATCTAATGTACGGAATAGTTATGTACAGTCGATGATAAAGTAGTATAAAATATTCCAATCCTAATTTAAGCTCAGGAGGCAATTCTCCAAAAAAATATTTATTCAAAATTAAGTCTAAATCTGTCAAAACAAATGAAGTATCAAAAACGGTTTTTATGTAACACAATTTATAAGAAAAAAAATTTGACATCGACGCGCAACTTATAAAAAAAAATGTTTTTACGAGAATGGGCCCTCTGTTCATTGAAATAGTGTTTTTTTTTAAATTTAGTAGTTTGAGATTAGGTCGACACTGAATTTTGAAAATATTTATATTTCAAGAATTGGTGTCAAATTGAAAAAGTTATTAAAAATCTGAGGGAGATTTACATTTATGTAACATAACAGATCTCATCGACAAGATAGATGCCGCAACAAAAAATATACTACCACCTATGAATGTAAAGATCAAATGTAAAGGTGGAAGTTTTGGATCATGTTAGTGTTCAGCCACTTTTATCATTGACTGTAAATTATTCATGTACGTATTTCAAAGAGTTTAAGTGCGTATCTATAATAGCTTATCTTAAGTAGTGTGTGCCTTATTTGTACCAAATAAGTATACCTATTAGTTGCCGAAAATCTAAAAGGCAACGGATTATCTTAAGAAAGCTGGTTAGGAGAGGAGGAAGTGCCATATTTGGTCGTAAAGATTTGAAAAATTTTCTCTCTTCCAAGTCGGTATCTTCATTACTGAAGGTCGTGTCTAGGTTGAAATGTTGATCACTCGATACACTATGCTTTACCACATCTTTCTGTCCTCGGCGGGTTTCATAGCCTCGGTTATTGGCAGGCCGGTGACGCAACGGCTTTACTAGGTCTAACCAGCGGGAAAGCTTGATACCAAATAGTTGATTGTTTTTGCTTGTGTGTGCTGCATGCCTATATACACACGAGATATCTTTTGAACGCATTCAAGAACTTAATCCAGCCACACTGGGAAAATAGAATTAGAAAGGAGAATGCCATTGATACAATTGAAAAAGAATATAGACTATATATTGAATAGGCACTTGTACTTTTCCATAATATTTATTATTTAACCTGACCGGTCACCTCACGACATTTTAAAATTAACAGTTTCTTTGAAAATGCCGTGAGGCGAAATCGGTCAGGATTCATAATAAAATATTGTGAAATAGTACAAGTGGCTATTAAAATGTAGAGTTTATTTGATGATGGAGTCCTAGAGGCTATTAGAATGCTATTCGATTCCGGGTCATTACGTTTATTTTAATAAATGCAAACACTCGTTGAAATGCTTGGTATTTAATTATTATAATTTGTGCTAGTGGGCGGTTGGGAAGGCAATTTCCTCTCTTAAGGGTAAAAAAATTAATAAATAATTATTTATTATAGTACTCTGTAGTGTCTTCTTTTTAGAAGAAGATTATGTTATTAGAAAAACTTTAAAGGAAACCTTATATTATTAAAACATTACGCAAATTTTATATTTATATTGAAATAAAATAATTATTAACGCTACTCATTATTTCATTAAACTGTACTAATAAAATAACTGAAAATAATCTCTCAAAACAATACGTTAATAATAAGTTTATTTCAATAATAATATAAATAGTATACTACCACTATCTCTGTTTATTATAATATCTTTTCTATTGTATATTTGGCTGTTTCCTATTTTAATTTTATTCCCCTCTCTTTCTTTCTTCACTTTAGTCACTTTAAGTTGTACTGTAATAAATCTTTTGTACATGTGTATCCACATCGCCAAGGAGATAGGTATACACTTTTACATTCACACCCACACGCAAAGGTGTATACTTATATCCGTGGCCGGGTAATCACATATCTATCTATTCTATTC